>OX424556.1:17630400-20130400 GCA_949152475.1 Terebella lapidaria
TCATCCTCACGGACCTCACAGACCTCGGATCCGGCTCAAAAACAATAGGGTTCTTCCACATATCATTTCTGACCAGTGGTGAAAATTTGGTAAAGATACATCAAGGCAAACTAAAGTTATCGTCCGGAAACCAAACGGCGGAAGAAAAAAAAAAAACAGACAAAAACATAAGGCCTCCCGATTTTCAATCGGGATGCCTAATAATATGCTATAACCACGATTTTACAGATTCAATGTAATGCAGAGGTATGTTCAGTGTGACCCACACTTTCACACCTTCAAATTGAATGGTCATCCAGTAGGCGTTGTTTCCACAATATTGTGCAGTAAAATCACTGTTTGGTGTGATCCGCAGCACTGCCATTGCTCATAATTTCATTCGTTCTTAATTTTCCTGTGTGGGTATGTGGTGCTTGACACTACATAGGCATATTGTTGGCTCGAATAGATCTATTCTCTTGATCTGTTGTCTTGAATAGGCAGGTCATCAGATGAATCTCCAGGGCACTTTTGATCTCAGTTATTCCTCTATAGTTAGTGGTTGGAAAGTTTTTTGTTGGAAAGTTTATTCACAACACAACAAGTATGGCATTGTCTGTATCTGCCTTCATCACTTTGTGTTACTGATATTCTTATCGTTGATTATCACAGTTCACAGAAATTAGTTTCCTATCAAAACGGTTATGAATTTTTTTTTTTTTAAATCAACTAAAGAACTTCATTATGTGATACAGCTGTAATTACCGTTTTAAGTGTATTTCGCTCATGAAATTCTAGTCACATAATATCCATTGAATCTCATGCAGCTAGTCTTGGGCAATATGTATTCCCAGGTAGTTTCCCATGTAGTGAGTTGTCAGGTTCAGAAATAACAGTGGTCATGATGAAATTTCTGCATTTATGATTTTGTGTTACTCATGAACTCAATCATTATTACTTGCCGGAATCTAAAGATTTCGGCAAGTATGTTGGTTCGTTCGTGGATTTGTTTGTTTGTGTCCAGCCTAGCGTCCACAATTCTTACTTGATTTCTCTCAAAGTTGGTTTACATATTCTCTAGGACACCGGGCAGAAAACGTCCTATTTTGGTGTATCTAGGTCAAAGGTCAAGGTCAAGGTCACGCAAAACGTTGAAAACACCTAAGTGGCCATAACTCCGGTTCTATTTGTGCTAGAGACTTCAAACCGAGTTCATATTGTAGAAAAACTCGAGTTCGATCTTCCGTGACCTTGACCTTGACCTTTGACCTTGACCTTGAGAAGTTCGCCTGAGGTCGAATATTTGACCTTGGAGGTCACCTCCTCCGATTTTCGATCTGATGCTTGGAAACGATGTGAGACCGGTACATCATGCTCAGTGTCAATTTTTAGCCCGATCGGCCAATTCGTTATGACGTAATTGACGTTTCTATGGCAACGAAATCAGCCCCATTATAAGCGAAATTGCATGTTTCAAGCTGTCGATGCTGATAAAAGCGTTAATAATGTGCGTAAAATTCTGATAATACACCAGTTTATAGTCAAGGATAAGTTCTTTTGTTCCAGGAAATTTCAAGGTCAAAGGTCGAAAGTCAAGGTCAATATTGACCTGCAAGTGAAAACCATGTGGGTCACTATATCTCGGGAAGTAAGCAAGATAGAGACACGAAAGTAAATCCAGAGTATTGCACTCACTTAGCCTAACAACTTTTGCATTTACACGTAAGGCGTATGACCGATAGCCTTTGCAAGCGCCTGAGGTCGAAGTTGACCTCAAAAATGACCTTGACCTTGACCTTTTGCAAAAATATCGAGTAGTAGCTCGTTTGAAAGGTCTTCGAGAGTACTTTCAAAATATGTTGTCAAATGACGTCAAATGTGATTTCAGACTGACATTTAGGCCTTTTGAGTGTCAGATGTGGAAAGCTATAACATATACTGCAGATCTAGCATATGCAAACGATGTGGAGTCGTCCTGTGATGGCTTCTGTCAATTTTTAGCTCAATCGGTATATCCGTTTGGACGTAATTGACGTTTTTGTGGCAACAAATTGGTAAAATTTCAAAGGAAACTCATCATTTCAAGATATTATGATCTTGTACGGGTATAATATGACATATATGAAAACGATTTTATCATGCATATTAAAAAACTCCATTCACAGTAAGTTTGCAGTATAGAATTGACGACAAATGACGTCATAATTACGTACTCATTCCGGCAAGTGTGTGGCCTATGGCCTCTCGTATTGATTATCTAGAGGGACAAATATCGCCCATAATGGGTCACCTTTCTTACCTATCAAATCTCATATCAGAAGTCTTGAGTAATTTGACTCCCATTTAATCTCCTATAGTAACTGTAGCATCTTGAGGTTACAGCTATCTTCCCGTTCGTTCTCACCGCGTCTTAATTGAGGTTACAGTGCTGCTGAATCAGTGAGTTGATTATCTGCATGCGAGCCATGTGTCCTAAATTCGTCAACATTTTGGGATGTTCAAAGCATTTAACACACCTTCACACTAATATGTTATTATGCAGACCATAGGGACGCAGCGAGTGGAAAAGGAGCCTTCTGAATATGTAGATACAATAACAACAATTGGTTATGATGAAAGTTTCTTTTAGTTTTATTGTTACACACATAGATCTAGGCCCACTGACTGTCCATGAGCCTGATTCAGACAGTTTTTTTTATTCAACCGCTTGCAAGTATAGTCAATATTTTTTGGCATCCTTCTAGGCCTAGATCTATCAGCATCATTGCAGTGTATTTATATCATATACATACAGCAATACACCGGCACACATATATGCCCATTAACATGATAATAAATAATACGACTATAATACGTGTATAGAGCTATACAAGAAATCTCCATTTCCACTCGCTGCGTCTCTATGCTCTGCATAATAACATATTATTAACGCAGCGAGGCGCGCGAAGCGCGCCGAACTGCGTCTAATGGTATTGCATGTCCGAGAAATTAACACCAAAGCAGCAGAAACTAAAGATAGTCCCAACTAACTATGATCATAATTTTCATCTCTGCGAATTTCGACGGGAAGTTTTTTTTAGACAGGAAACCCCTAGCGATCTGGGAGCAAATTTCCCCGCTCAGTGACTTTTTTTTTTTGCGAAGCACCATTTCGCAATAAGGTTTCACGAGCGTTCCTCAATCAGTTATTGCAATTTTTATTCGAGTATATAACATGGACACGACAACTAGATCACATTTATCAGTCTTTTTTGTGTCGTGGATGAGATTTAAACAACGAGACTGGATCTGCGAGACACCACAACGCGACTCCATGACAACGGCCGCCCGGTACCGTAATTTCACGTAAGCAGGATACACTAGAAAAAAGTAGATGTCTGTATAGCGTCACGCGAACATGCATACATGTGTATGCTTACTACTGTATGCGAGTATAATTTTATGACAACAATAGTGAGTTATGCTGTATTCGTGTGTACCGGTATATTCTAGAACTCTGGCCCCTTCTGTTCCAAAACGCAAAGGGTTTTTGAATGCCTGATGTTGTATGGTGAATAGTTCAAATTATGCAATTTTTGCTGAAATTACTACTTGCAAGCACAGAAAAAAATACTCGATAAATATTGCCCAACGTTATTTTCTTCCAAATATTGAAGTGGTACAATGACATAGCTCTGCTCATCAATGAATTCAATTCTTGAACATTCATACTAGAACATATATTTTTCCCTTACCACGGCTATAGGTATTTTCCACATGTTAGCAGATTTATTTGAATGCCTCAGATACTTTTTGATATCCACAAAAGACTGGAGCCTGACATACACTTGGCGATACACACAGTTATTATAGTATAGGGAAGAAAATTAAACACCCATTCATGCCGAGTTGTACAGTGAACATGCTGAACAAAATATAACCTCCTCATAAGTTTATTTTTCGTTTATATTATTTTGTTCAGTATATGTTATTGTGCATGAAACCGTGTTCTTTGCTGATCAAATAAAAAAGCCTTAAAATAAAATGAATCTCCCGGGCAATTTTCATATCAGTTATTCCTCTATACATGTCTATACTAGTAGTAGTTAGTGTTTGGATATAAATATGACAATTGGTTATGAAAGAATTTTTTTTTGTTGGAAAGTTTATTCACAACACAACAAATATGTGGTTGTCTTTATCTGCCTTTATCACTTTGTGTTACCAGAAATACATAAGACCATTGGACTTATGTATTTCTGGTGCTACAGATATATTCTTGTCGTTGATGAGCACAGTTCACAGAAATCGCTCATGAAATCCGGGTTACATATGGCGTATTGAATTTCATGTCAGTAGGCAATTGGTACTCCCTGGTAGTTAGTTTCCTATCAAAACGATTATGAAAAAATTTTTTTTTAATACATTAAAGAACTTCATTTTGTGATACAACTGTAATATGGGTAATTACTGTTTTAAGTGTATTTCCACACCAGCGAAACCGACTAACGGAACGCGCGTTCCCTCGATCAAAGATGGCGAGCGGTAGGTTTTGCTTCGAGAAATTTTCCGGCCGATGCAGCGAATTAGGGCGATATGTGCATGTGATCTATACATAAAACAAAAATATAGATTGGTTAGTCAGGTAAAGCACCTGCATTAGATAGTAATATGGGTGTATTGCGTCGAAAATGAGCTGATAAGAAAACACGAAGATCAGCGGAACGCGAAGATCAACTTTGCAAACGATTAACGGAACGCAAAGAATTGACCTACGGAACGCGAAGTCATGAACATGAAATTTCCAGCTAAGAATTTTTTCCGAACTGTATCCATGTTTGTTCACTGTAGTGTTGAAGGTATATTCATATATTTCAGACATGGCAGTTGTTGACAGTGTTATGCACCAGGTAGGCCTATATTAGATGAAGGTCAAATTTAACAAAAAATATAATAATGAGGTGTTCCGTGCGTGACTATGAAATGCTGGCCCATGTAGTCCTATGCAAACATCACTGACATGAGCTTGAATGAGTTATTGTCATTTTTTAGCTTGAGAATTCAGATGGTCAGCTGCACTGTACGCAATTCATCATGCTATACATAACGTTACATGTATGTTATCTATGTTTATTTGATACCGTACCACACACCTCACAATATCTAACTGGACTTTACAAACAGCTATGTACATTCAGAATATTATGTCCAGAGTGTGCTTTGATGTACACTGAGGAATGGAATGAGACAATTACTATTAAATGGAAGTGCTTGATTTCAACCACACGCATATTCTAATATCAGTAAGATTTTGTGATGAGTGTAGTATGTTAAGTAGGCATAGCATATAGGCCTTCAATTATAACTGACTACAATGCATTTTACATGAACGTGCATAAGTTTTCCATGGTATCGTCGTAAGGAAAATTTACAGTTCTCATGTTTTCAACATAGTAGCGGAATAGGGTGCTGACTGATTCGTACCGACCGGTACTTGGTGGACAATAATATCTCATGCTGATTTTTCTGCAAGTACACACATTTTCATATCACTATTACAATGTCATGAAATGTTGAATAGATCATGGATAACCATAAAACATTTTTGTATCGGTATAACTTTTTTGTGCATGGGGCAATTTGCAGTGCAGATCATTTTTCGTGTTTATAAATCACGGTCAAAGCTTATAATTCGAAGCTGAAACGAATACATCGATCATAAATTCCACAATGACTGTCCATATGTTCATAATACTAATTTCAACCATTACAGTACTGATCTGGATACCATTCTGGTTATTTTATGTTCTTTCCGGTCTATATTTAAAGAGTAATACAAACCATATACCATTTCGAAACATATGGCATATAGGGATACTAGTGATTGAGAAAAAAATTCCAAAGGTGGAAATTTTTCGGCATAAAAATGACCAAGTAAAACGCCAAAAACAAAAACGAACAAGAAAAAACACAAAATAAATAACACACACAAAATTTTTGGTAGGGCCTACTTGTACTATTGATACTAGTATATTACATAATCTGGCCATTTTTATTGGGAATTTTAGGCCTGCAATATTTATATTTCAGGGAGAAAATTGGCATTCGTGTTGAAATGTTCTTCGAACACGATACATTTCCTAAATTGAGAAACGATAGTAAAACATCATAATGTTCCTAATTTTATAGTGAGGAATCCTCTTCGACGTTATGAAAGACACACACGTGTGCATAACAGTTATTTTCATTTATTTGTTGAGTCACATGTTGGTTTATTCATTTATTTCATGCAACATGGTTTTGCGCGTTCCGTTCATCGGGACATAAATTGTCCGGCGCTTTCCGTAAATCATTGTGTTGCGTTCCGTTAATCAGTGCGGGTTTTCAGCGATAAGAAATATTCATTGTTTATGCGTTTTAAGTGGCATACAACTTGTTTATAATGTCTGCTGTCCGGAGTAATATGTTCTTCATCTACATACAACAAAAACCATACAAATAACGTGAAATATTCCATGTTCTTCGGCAAAACAAATCGAAGCAAAACCTACTGCTCGCCATCTTTGATCGAGGGAACGCGCGTTCCGCTAGTCGGTTTCGCTGGTGTGATTTCGCTCATGAAATTCTAGTCACATAATATCCATTGAATCTCATGTATTTAGTCTTGGGCAATATGTATTCCCAGGTAGTGTCTTATATAATTGTGACCTGTAATAGTTAGGTATATATTAGCTATATGGCTTGCCATACATTCATAATATCCCACGTCATTAAAACGTAATACACATTAAAGTCACATGATCCAATTGAACCAATCACAGTGTACCATTTAGCTTTTCCACATTTTGGCGCCCTTTTTCTGATACAAAGAATCACTTGGCTAATAGTAACTGACGTTGCAACATCACCTTCGTCTGACTTAATTGAAGACTCATACTTCTACACATATACTTATATATACGTTCTGATTATATCTATAGATTTATTTGTATTGGAGACGACGCAACACAACAAAGGTATTTCACTCTTTTGATTTATCCAGTATATTAGTGTAGCGATGTGTGTTTATAGAACTGAGTTACATTAGAGAGTAAGGCTCAAATGCTAAATCCGTTCTCATAGTTTATCAGGTAATGTCGCATCATCTAGGGTAACGTAATAGTTTCTATTTGTAGGCGATTCGTCCTGAGTTGGTTTGTAGATGAGGAACGGTAACGTTGCTCCATTGATCAGGGGGTACGTTGGAGGTTTAAATACCACTCTTGGTAGTGTAAAGGTCTTATTTCACATTATCGTATACAATTATAGTCTAGTCAATATATTTGTCTCATTCGGTATTATTATTTTGTATCAGGATTACTCCAGTGTTATAAGTAATAACAGTATCAACTATTCCTTGTATTTTACATTGTTGAATGCTTGCTTGTATATATGCATATTGTTTACACCATGTTATTATATTGTAGGTTTTTGTTGGAAACAATAAACCGGTACAAAACCTGAGCTGTATTTTCCTGCTGTCGGGTCACATTTGGCGCTGCGAGCAAACAGCTCTCCCCTGATCAAGCCAGTCAACCGAAAAACGACGAGATTACCGTCTGCTGACTCCACCAGAGGCGTTCCAAGGGCCAGCAGTAAAAGCTACGCAGAGCAGATTCTAAGTTGTTGCCTGCCGGACACTGCTGTGATCATCGTTTGCTGCCCTCACCATTCGTCGGAATCTGATCGTCGTTCAAGCAACCTCCGTTCTCCAAGTCGTCATCACTGGTGCGGGAAATTTACTTCAACCCCATCCTTTCTACCCGTCTGTCGCCTTCAACTCTACAAGTGTCGTCGTCCGTGTGTCTACAGCTACATGCTCAAGGTCGTCACCGTCAGGTTAGCCTGTTTACTCAAGGAACATTGCTCCCTACGAGCCTATCAATATTGCTAGGCATATGAACATTGAAATAACCATATAAAAATCGATGCATGCGCATGGTATAAAATTCAACGAATCGTGCATGGGTACATATAATTTACTGTGATTTTGCATGTTGATATTGCATTTGATATTGCATGTCAAACACTTATGTAAATAGATCGTATTGATTTAAGCTAATCAGTGCATATCGTGATTAACAGTATCATAAATCTCAACAGCAAATTATAATAAATATTTTTGTTACATAAATAGTATCGTATAAAGTTCACTAATCAATTATACTACAATTTGTTATAATACTGTAATTTGTAAACAATCTATAGAAGTTAATTTGTCATAATAATAATAAAAAAATATATATATTTGTATGTGGTAGTGTATTAAATATAAATTTAGATATACATTGATATATTTACAACTAGCTAATTAAAATAAATTGTAGTTCGTTATTAAATTAGATTGATTAAAGAAAAAGAAAATATTGTAAAACAAAAGTCAACTATTGTAATTTTCATATTATACATTTGTAATATATAAAATTTCAACAGAATAACTTAGAACTGTTCTTTAAGTAAGCATTCAACTTGGTATTATGAAATAAGTGAAAAAAAAAAATTGTTTGTCTTCGGTAATATTGTAGTATCTGGTATCAAGTTTGTAATTTATACTTACCCTCTGTTATTTATTCTCATTAAACTGTGCAATATTTTGGGTCTTGGTAGATTTATCTTGTAGGTAGAGAGTTAAATAGATCTAGTTAGGATTGTGTTGTTTACTACATGTTTCCAATATAAGTTAACATAATCAAAATAAGTGTTATAAGTTAGTAGTTGCATGGCTACTGGTTAGTAGTTATTAATTAGTTAGTTATTGGTTGGATACATTCCTGTCCCATACTTGGTATTTGTAGTGTACTTAAGTACTAAAATAGATAATCATATCCTAGTTAGTTGATATTCTCCTTTCATATTGTCATTATTAACATACTTTAGTTGTCTGTAAGTCGTGTCTTCATTGTTTTTGTTTCGTTTATTTATACATTTATTTATTTTTCTCTCTTCACTCCTTTATTTTCTCGTCATAAGCATTACTCCATATTCCCTACCTTCATACTTACATACAACATTCCTTTAATTCACACATATCTAGTTAACACCTCACATTTCCAATTTCTTTTTCAGTCTCATCAACACTTAAATAATCGTTCGCAGCCTACATATATCAACACTCCCATTTCAGTTCCTTAAGCAAATTATTTAATTACAGGTCCCCTCATTGTCACTAATATTTGTTTGTCTCTGATTAACTTTATATTTTCTTTCAGAGCATATAAATATTCATTCCATTTTAGATTGTTGTTTCCTTTAATATATTTTCTCTACCACCTTCTTTACCACAACCGTTGATCATGGAAGCACTTCAGGATCGGATAAAGGAACTAGAGCTTGAACTCAAGAAGTCAAAAGAAGACCAAGGCGCAACAGCACAGCCTATTATTGTCCACACCAAGACCGAGAAGAAGGTCAAGAAATTTGCTGAAACTGATGATGTGGAGGATTGGATCGAAAGTATGATGCCTGCATTAACCAGATTCAAGGATGAGTACTTGAAAGTAGATTTCATACTGGATCACTTGGAAAAACGTCCAAGGACTCAAGTCAGATTAGCTATAAATAGAGATAAAGCAACGTCGTCAGAAGTTATACAACTGCTCAAGGACGGTTATGGGATCAAAGATACATTCATCCAACTGCAAAAAGACTTCTTTGCCCGCACACAACAACCTTCAGAGACAGTGGAAGATTATGCATATGTGTTGATGGAAAAGGCATTGACCCTACAGAAGTTGAAGCCCAAATTTTACCACAGTTCGGAAGAAACCATGAAGGAAGTGTTTGCTGTTGGAGTGCAGAACTTGTCTCTGAAGAGGTAGCTGCGTCGCCTGAACAAGGAACGTCCAGACATGAAGTTTAATGAACTTCGTGATGAAGCTATTGCCTGGGTCAAAGATGAGAATGGTGATACAGAAACAGAGACAAGTATGCAAGAATCCCTAACAACTACGATGTCAACACTAATGGATGCATTTCAACAACAACAGGAAGCTATCAAGAACATCAATGAAAAGTTGGAATCGCAAAAGCAAGATTGCCACTGGAGTCGAGGAAGGAGTAGGTATAGAGGCTCATATCGTGGGAACAGACGTCATTATAGAGGAGGTTACAGTCAAAGCTCACGTCGGAGAGATACAGATGAAGAAGCAAAACAAGAAGATGGGAAGGATGGCAATGATGGAAGATGTCGATACTGCAATGAACCAAACCATTATGAGCGATTCTGCTTGAAAAAGAGGACAGACAGGCGAGAATCACGAAAGTCTTCAACAAACTACAGCCACTCGTCATAGAGTCCGCGTCGAGTGGAGAATCACAGGACTCACTGGTATCAACTCAAGTCGAGGAACAAAAGTCCTCAGTGTCGAAAATCGTAGGAAGATGTCCAGAAATTGAAGTAGAGTTTGGTGGAGTGAAAATAAATTGTCTAGTGGATTCTGGATCACAGGTCACCACTGTTACCGAATCTTGCTACCACAAACTCATCAAAGATAAGCCTCTAGGAAAAAGCACATGGATTCGTTTGGTGGGTGCTAACGGATTAGAGGTACCATCGATAGGAATCATGGTGGTAGATTTAATGGTTAATGGTACTTTAGTTTCAGATGTACATGTGATCGTGGTGAAAGATCCAGCTGATCCCAAGACTCGTGCCAGGAAACAGAAGACTCCAGGTGTCATTGGGTGTAATGTGCTACAACACTTACGTGACAAAAATAACTTGGTTGGTTTTTCTCTCGCAGAAATCAAAGCCGAAATGGAGCATTATGAAGTGCAACTGGCATTCACAGAGAAGATACAAGCCGAGTTAACAGCAAAGGATATGTCAACTCTTGGTGTTGTAAGGACAGGCAAGGAACCTGTTACCATACCTGCTGATTGTGAGATGTCACTAATGTGTAACACCCGCATTTTTCCTCAGGATTACCAAGTTGTGGTTGAACCAGCTGATTGCCCGCTTCCGCCTGGAATTGTATTATTCCCAAGCATATCAACTGTCCACAAAGGTCAAGTCCAGGTCAAGATCTTAAACTTGTCCACTAATGATATTATTTTGCAGAAGTCAACCAACATAGCACAGATTTGTGCAGGTGAAGTCATGTCTCCAGATTTTGATATTGCCTATGATGAGCAACTGGATGCTACGACTATTCAAATGCACCAATGTTCCATGGAAGCAAATCGAATGGCTTGGGACGACTTACCTTTTCAAGTCAACTTAGGCGATGTGCCACTCACCAGAGATCAAGATTCCAAGCTACGGACCTTGTTCCATGAGTACAAGGATGTGTTCAGTCACAACAGTGATGACCTAGGTTACACAGATGTTGTACAGCACCGTATAAAGTTGACTGATGATAACCCTATCAAACTTCCGGATAGACGCGTACCACCCAGCCTCATTCCAGAAGTACAAAATATGTTGCAAAGCTGGTTGAAGTCAGGAGTTATCAAGGAAAGTAGTAGTCCATATGCTTCGCAAATGGTGCTGGTCAGGAAAAAGACAGGAGAAATTCGCATGTGCGTTGATTACAGGAGACTAAATAACATTACTGTCAAGGATGCCTTCCCACTGCCAAGGATCGAGGAATGCATAGATGCATTGAAGGATGCTAAATATTTCTGTTCCCTTGATCTAACGAGTGGTTACTTACAGGTGAAGCTACATGAGGATGACCAGAGCAAAACAGCATTCCGTGCCTTGGGTTCCTTGTACCAGTTCACCAGACTTCCCTTTGGCTCATGTAATTCACCTGCTACATTCTCGCGACTAATGGGCAAATGTTTCAGCAAGATGTTCCACAAGGGCCTGATTGTGTATCTGGATGATATGCTGATATATGGTTCCTCCATCGCAGATATCGTCGATAAACTCAAACATGTGTTCAGCTTACTGCGTCAATATGGTTTAAAGCTAAAACCATCTAAATGTCATTTTCTGAAGTCTAGCATTGGGTTCTTAGGTCATACAGTTTCTGCCACAGGAATTGCCACAGATCCAGAAAAGATCCGTGCAGTGAAGGAATTCGCAAAACCCACAACACAGAAGATTTTACGCCAGTTCCTGGGGTTAACAAGTTACTTTAGGCGTTTCATCAAAGGGTTTGCCCAGATTGCTTCTCCACTATATGCGCTGATCGAAAGCAAGAAGGTCAAGACTAAACCAAAAAGGCAGATTGACATCCAGAGCAAGTGGGATCAAGGGTGTGATGAAGCATTCCGAACATTGAAAACGGCACTAATTCATGCACCGATTTTGGGTTTCCCAGATTTCGAGTTACCCTTCATTCTTGAAATCGATGCAAGTCTTCTCGGATTCGGTGCGATATTATCTCAAATGCAAAACAAGAAACGAAAGGTGATTGCATATGCTAGCCGAAGTTTGAAAAAGCATGAACGAACCATGAAGAATTATAGCTCAATGAAGCTGGAATTCCTTGCTTTACATTGGGCAGTAACACACAAATTCAAAGACTACCTCTACGGATCAAGATTTGTCATCAAGACGGATAGTCATCCATTGAGTAAGATCCTCACCTCAAAGCAAACAGCTGCAGATATGAGTAAACTTGCCGACCTTTCAGACTACAACTTCAGCATTGAGTACAGGAGTGGAAAAACGAATACGGCAGCCGACGCACTGTCAAGAAACCCTGTTGATTCTGATGCAGAGGATGGAGATCGAGTATGAAGTTGATACCCAGGAGCAACTACTTCAAGTAGTAACTGACATGGAGAGAACGACAGCAATCCAAGATGAAGTCATTGTCGCCATTGGTTCCTGTGTCGTTACTGAGGTCCAGTATGTTCATACTAATGAATTACAATTTCTAGTTTCAGATTTCATAAATCCATCTGATTTAGCTCAGTTGCAAATGGATGATAAAGATATAAAACCCGTTCTGACTTTACTGGAAAAGGAAGGAAAACCTCGCTTTGCCGAATACAAGAAGGAATCCCAAGTCACACATAAGATCATCAACAAATGGAAACAGCTGAAGATAGTAAATGGTATTCTGCACAGGGAAATTACATTCAATGGACAAAGTATCGAAGTTGTCATATTGCCAAACTGTCTCAAGTCTATAATCCTCAAACAACTTCATGACTATACAGGACATCAAGGTATTGAGCGCACAACAGCTTTGATCGCTCAACGATTTTACTGGCCTGCCATGTATGAAGATATTGATGAATATTGTCGACGATGTAGCAGATGCCAGATTGCTAAAGAAGGAACACCAAAGGTAAAAACCAAGATGTGTCATCTAAAAGCTACAAGGCCATTGGAAATCATAGCCATAGATTTCACCTTACTAGAAAAATCCACTTCTGGTCACGAAAATGTTCTCGTTATCTCTGATGTTTTCTCCAAATATACAATAGCAGTCGCCACGAAGGACCAAACGGCTAGGACAGTTGCCAAAGTATTGGTTCGAGAATGGATTCACAAGCTAGGCATTCCGTCCAGGATTCACAGCGACAGGGGGAAATCATTTGAGAACCACATCGTGAGTGAGTTATGCAGGATGTATGCCATCAAAAAGTCAAGAACAACGCCATATCATCCCCAAGGAAATTCACAAGTGGAACGATTCAATAGGACACTGCACGATCTGCTACGAACGTTAGCAAACGACAAGAAACAACACTGGCCAGAATATATCAACGAGCTTGTCTTTATTTATAACTGTACCCCACATTCCTCCACAGGTTACTCACCATTTTTCTTATTTTTTGGCAGGAATCCGCAGTTACCAATTGACATCTTGTTGAACAAAGCTTCAAATGGAAACAATAGAACTACTGATGAATACGTATTCCTACACAGGAAGCGCATGTCCGAAGCAATTGAGCGAGCAAACAAGCATCTCGACAAGAAGGCTCAACAGAGGAAGAAGAGACATGACAGAAGCGTACGACCCAAAGACCTAGCGATCGGAACAAAGGTACTTCTTCGAAATCGTACACAAGGTCGCAGTAAAATACAAAAAGTCACCACATGTCACCACATGTGACCTGTAATAGTTAGGTATATATTAGCTATATGGCTTGCCATACATTCATAATATCCCACGTCACGGGACTTTAACGTAATACACATTAAAGTCACATGATCCAATTGAACCAATCACAGTGTACCATTTAGCTTTTCCACATTTTGGCGCCCTTTTTCTGATACAAAGAATCACTTGGCTAATAGTAACTGACGTTGCAACATCACCTTCGTCTGACTTAATTGAAGACTCATACTTCTACACATATACTTATATATACGTTCTGATTATATCTATAGATTTATTTGTATTGGAGACGACGCAACACAACAAAGGTATTTCACTCTTTTCATTTATCCAGTATATTAGTGTAGCGATGTGTGTTTATAGAACTGAGTTACATTAGAGAGTAAGGCTCAAATGCTAAATCCGTTCTCATAGTTTATCAGGTAATGTCGCATCATCTAGGGTAACATAATAGTTTCTATTTGTAGGCGATTCGTCCTGAGTTGGTTTGTAGATGAGGAACGGTAACGTTGCTCCATTGATCAGGGGGTACGTTGAAGGTTTAAATACCACTCTTGGTAGTGTAAAGGTCTTATTTCACATTATCGTATACAATTATAGTCTAGTCAATATATTTGTCTCATTCGGTATTATTATTTTGTGTCAGGATTACTCCAGTGTTATAAGTAATAACAGTATCAACTATTCCTTGTATTTTACATTGTTGAATGCTTGCTTGTATATATGCATATTGTTTACACCATGTTATTATATTGTAGGTTTTTGTTGGAAACAATAAACCGATACAAAACCTGAGCTGTATTTTCCTGCTGTCGGGTCACATAATGTAAGTTGTTAGGTTAATAAATAACAATGGTCATGATGAAATTTCTGCATTTATGATTTTGTGTTACTCATAAACTCAATCATTATATTGATTATCTAGGGGGACAAATATCGCCCATACTGGGTCACCTTTCCTACCTATCAAAACTTATGTCAGAAGTCTTGAGTAATTTGACTCCCATTTATTCTCTTATAGTAATTGTTGCATCTTGAGGTTACAGCTATCTTCATGTTCTTTCTCATCTCTTCTTGAAATTACAGTGCTGCTGAATCAGTGAGTGCATTCTCTGCATGCGAGCCATTTGTCCTAAATTCGTCAACATTTTGGGATGTTCAAAGCATTTAACACAATTTCATGTAAATATGTTATTATGCAGACCATAGAGACGCAGCGAGTGGAAAAGGAGCCTTCTGAATATTTAGATACAATAACAACAATTGGTTATGATGAAATATTTTTTTTTTTTAGTTTCATTGTTACACACATAGATCTAGATCTAGGCCCACTGATTGTCCATTTTTGGCACTATTTTAGGCCTAGACCTACCAGTATCATTGCAGTGTATATATATCATAGACATAGTACACCAGCACACATAGGCCCATTAACATGATAATAATTATTACGTGTATAGAGATCTACAAGAAACCTGCTTTTCCACTCGCTGCGTCTCTATGCTCTGCATAATAACATATTACCTTTCATATGGTAATTGCTATTAACACCAATTAAAGGCCTGGCCTTAGCATTGACCGGCAATATATACATATAGATCATATTTTCAACCTGGAAAAGTTTGTTGTCAAATAAGCGCCTCCCATGAGTAAGCGCCTGTCTTGAAAGAGCGGCGAGGGGTAAAACTTTGTTGACAAATAAGCGAGATTTGACTAGGAATAGTCGGAAGATTTGCCGAACTTTTAAATTTTACACTTTGTCGGGGGAAACACTTAGGTTCCTCCTGAAATAAGCAGAAACAAATGCATACTAGCTCATATATCATGTTTATGATAGTTTTATATTGCCGACGAGAATTGTCAGTGTTGAATTTGATGGCACTGCCGCGAGCGGCGATTTGGGCTACTAGTAACAGAGTAATTGACAGCTGACACTCGTCCAAAGTTTAACCCCCCTCCCACCTTCCCCCCACCTGCTTAGGCCTACACATGTACGATTATCTTCAAACCAGCAGCCAATTGGGCAAGGAAAAAAAATGATAGATCCAGTAAATGACGAAAAAAGCTTTCATGCATGTCATAAATTATTAGAAATGCAGACAAGTTGCCGAAATGTCTCTGCTGTAAGAAAAAAAACCAAATCACTGAGAAAAAATCCATAGAAAAGGATTTAGAACTAGATCTAGCTAAGTAAGAAAAAAATTCAGAAGCTTGAAAATCTTACACATTGGTCCAATAATATTCGGGTTATTTTTATACGGGCTCAACAAGGTAAAGCTTCTGACTTGTAGAGATTTCATGGCTGTAATGGAATAAGTTAACAATAGTTTTACTAATTAAGTCTTATTGGCCACAATAAAAATAGTTATGACGAGAAACATTTATTATTGGGCTCAACAAGGTATATATTCTGCCCAGTTAGGAATTCATAGCTGTAACCAAATAGGTTAACATTAGTTTTACTAGTTAGATTTACAATTGACCACAGTAAAAATTAAGACATGACCAAATCAAATACAATATTCGAGGTTTTTTTTTAAATAGTTCTGTGCAAACATTTTCAAAGCTCTTCCTTTGAGGCCAGTGGCCCTTGTTTGTCTTTGGCGGCCCTTTTCTCAAAATCTATTCAGACAAATCTCCTCGAAATACATATATCGATTCTCCCTATGTGCCTTTGTGATGTATATAAGTTCTGTTGCCTTTGAATCGACGGTCTGTGAAAATATGTCATTAACGAAAAAAATCTGTTCAAGATGTGACTTGATTTCGTATGATTGTTTCTAGCAGCATTCACGAACATGTTTAAACATTAGATTTTAACATCAGTGTAGCAATTTATATGTTGGAAAATCAGTGTTCTATGCAATTATCATGATTGCCGGTAAGCTACAGCACCCTTGGTACTATGTTTAAAGTTTTGTCTCAAAAGATTCCCCTTATATACCTTTGTGAAATGTATAAGTTTCGTTGCCCTTGAATCGCCGGTCGCTGTGGTCTCAGAAATGTAGGTTACAAAACAAAAAAATGCTTGATCAGATGGATAAATCAAGCATTATGACAGTACTAGCAGCCGATTTTCTTTTGTTTTGTGCGCCACTCAGAGTTATCTCAATCCTGAACTAGTTAACAGTTTACACTCGATTGGCTCGAACATACGAGTAAGCTGGAATCGCATTGCATCAATAAGGAATCCCCATTGCGAACTGCGACCTGCATACTGCGACCTACGAGCTGGTCAGAAGAGATACGGGAAATGATGTACGGAAAAGGAAATTCTCTACGGAGCCGCTGAAAGGACATGGAAGAAATATTTTTTGACATATGGTTATTGCGTTCCCTCGCAATAATATTGCGTTCCCTCGCAATCCGGATCGCGTTCCCTCGCGATCTTATTGCGTTCCCTCGCAATCCGGATCGCGTTCCCTCGCGATATTATCGCGTTCCCTCGCGATCTTATTGCGTTCCCTCGCATTCCGGATCACGTTCCCTCGCGATCTTATTGCGTTCCCTCGCATTCCGGATCGCGTTCCCTCGCGATCTTGTAGAATAACCTTCTCAGAAGTCATTGGCGTCAGCACAATGCGAGGGAACGCAATAAGATCGCGAGGGAACGCGATAACATCGCGAGGGAACGCGATAATATCGCGAGGGAACGCGATCTGGATTGCGAAGGAACGCGATCCGGATTGCGAGGGAACGCAGTAAGATCGCGAGGGAACGCGATCCGGAATGCGAGGGAACGCGATAATATTGCGAGGGAACGCAATATTATTGCGAGGGAACGCAATAACAATGTGCTATAAATATTTCTTCCATGTCCTCTCAGAGGCTCCGTAATTCTCAAACCTGAGACCTGCGAGCTGCGTACTGCGAACTGCGACCTGCATACTGCGAGTTGATCACAATACAAATTGCGACTTGCGTGCAACAAAATACAACTGGGATATTTGGTATATATACATAAATTCCCATATTAAACCATGGTTTACTATGAAATAAGTCATGGAAGATTATTTCTCATTCCAGGCTTTTTCATACAAGCTCGCAGTACGTAGGTCGCAGCTCGCGGTTTGAAATGGGAGTTCCATACATCAAGGGATACAAATTAGCACCGAGAATGGGGTAATGTCAACAAACCTGAACTATCTCTACCAGTAACTCAATGAGAAAGGGGCCTCTCTTTGGGCGTGCAAGTGCATATAAAACTATTGTTTTCTTCGTTCGATCAGAAATGTATAGCAAAATCCATAATTTTCCCCCAATATCACTTTAAATTCTCCTATGCTTAATAATGGATGTGATATACATGTGTGCTGAATATTCTCGTGCCCTTGAATTTGACCTTTGCTTATTTTCAAGGCCAGAGCACAAAATGGCTAATATCTCACTTAATAACGATTTTACACGTTGGTAATCAATTGTGGACATTTAGGAAATTATGTATGCCTAACATTTCGATGACCTTGAATTTGACCTCATTTTCAAGGTCAGAGCACAAAATGGCTAACATATCGCTTAATATCGACTTTATAGCTTAGGAATCAATTGTGGACAATATAAGACATATACGCCGAATATTCTGATGACCTTGGATTTGACCTTTGACCTCATTTTCAAGGTCACAGGACAAAATGGTTATCGACTCTATATTGTGGATATACAGGAATGATATACAATGAATATTCTGATGACTTTGACCTTAGACCTCATTTTCAAGGTCAGAGCGCAAAATTGCTAATATCTCCCTTATTATCGACTTTACAGTTTATGAATCAATTGTGAACATATAGGGAATGATATATGCTAAATATTATGATAACCTTCAATTTCGACATTTGACTTCATTTTCAAGGTCACAGGACAATATGGTTTATTATATTTCGATTCTTGTCGACTTCATAGCTTGGGAATCAATTGTGTACATATAGGAAATGATATATGCTGAATATTCTCATGACCTTGAACTTTATCTTTGACCTTATTTTCAAGGTCAGATCACAAAATGGCTAATATCTCGCTTATTATCGACTTTGCAGCTTAGGAGGCAATTGTAGACATATAGGAAATGATATATATGCCGAATATTCTGACCTTTAATTTGACCTTTGACTTCATTTTCAAGGTCACAGGACACAATTGTTATAATCTCTCTTATTATTCATTTTACAGTTTAGCAATCAATTGTGTATATATAGAAATTATATATGCTTGAATATTCTCGTGACTTTGAATTTGACCAGTGTCCTTAATTTCGAGGTCGCAGGACATAATGGCTAATATCTAAAATATAAAACATATGTCCGGTAACCTTTCTTAGACTTTGGGCTAATTTTTCGACAGGTCCGTGAAAAAAATGTCCAAATCAAGTCATCTCGTTTTGAGTCATTTTCAGTCAAAATTTCTTCTTTCGCCATTGAAATTTTTTTGGGACTTCAAAATTCACTCAATTATTCGTTCATAATGAGGGCTGTATACACATGGAGTAAACTCCCACAACACTTGATGATGGAGCTTAAATATTGGCACATTTAAATGGGAAGAATTCGCACACTCATATATGGCGAATTTACAAGTAACCTTGAATTTGACCTTAATGACCTTGAAAGGTCAAAATGGCAATTTTGGCGAATAAAGATGTGGTTCACACTAAACAATTCTCCGGTAACCTTTCCTAGCCCTTGGGCATTTTTTAAATGAAACAATCACAACAGCTCGCTGACCTCTACGATCAATCTTAGACCTACCCTATTCCTCAAAATGTTATGCTGCGGAAACAATACGACCACCAAGGCTAAAATTTGCATCACACATACGACTTCAATATTCGGCACCCCAGTTGGGATCAAGGCGCAAGTGCTCTAGCTGTAACCCAATGACTCATGCAGAGTGCTCAAACTGACGGATTTGATATGTAATTAGATGCGGATAATTACTGGTGAATGAGCTCTGACCTTGCTTTAATGATCACGGAGCCCGAACCAGATCATATTATTACTATTTTTTTATCAATATTTAAGTCACAATGACAATGATAATAGGATACTAGAAACAACGATCAGTTTCACCTCAACAGATGCATCTTCTGATTCACATTACTTGTGTTCTGTAAAAATGATCGCTTCGAACTGTCGAATTTCAAGTTTCCATGTGGCAGAACGACCGAAGAGCATGAGCAAATCAAAACGGTCAAATTTTGCGGGCTTAAATTAGATATTCATACACGGTACGTCATTGTTTATTTTCCACAGTCCTGTCGTTTATACATTGGTAATACTCAACAAATCATTGCAGTATTGATAAAAATATAGGTTATTATATATGAGCACTCAGAGCATACTATTTTGGTGACCTTGGACAGAACCTGATATCACCTATTTTGAACCCCATGGCCATGTATCTGGCACTTTCTATACATGTACTTACACATTACACACGCACCGTCGTCCGACATGACAATTAGGCCTATATAGGCCTACCCATTGATTTCTGGAAGTCATTTGTTATTCCAGAAACTCACAAGTCGTTTGTTTTTATCCAGAAATTCGCAGCACTATAATTATTTATTATATTAAAGTTGGAATCAATTTTAAAATCAGCCAAATTTAACATTCTTTTTTGTCACACAAACTTGAAAGTACATCTCGAGTAGTCGGGAATATATAGGAAATATGTGCAGTTCGACAATAGATGCTAAGAAAATTGCCGTTAATCGTGCATGAAAACAGTGGATAGAGAATGATCGGCCTGCCTACATTGCCGGTTGCCATAGTATCTAGACAACTGCCAATGACGTCATGACACTGTGTGTAGATTTCGCCCGCAAGGCGGGCCGCTTTGAGGAAAAATTGATGCGAGATTGACTGGCCCGAATTTGAGTCTTGATTAGCTACTCAATTCAGGCACGTAATATACATTTTCAGACCCAAATTTGTACGATTTCTCATTCTATAGACAAAATAAAGCTACCACAGAATGAATAAATTTTGTCAATTTTAAAAGTGATTATAGCTTTAAGGTCAAGGTCAAAGGTCATCCATAATACCCCTTAGACATGTTTGGATGACAAACACATCTAAGGGGTACAAGAGATGAACTTTGACCTCGACCTTAAATTTTTTCGCTGAGTCGGTATTTTTCGTTTTTCGGCGATATCTCGGAAACGGTGCGTTCTAGAGCGAAACAGGCATTATTTTCGGACTAGTGGCCCTAATCAAACATATCTGAGGGGTATTAGGGATAAACTTTGACCTTGACCTTAATTTTTTTTCGCCGAGTCAGCATTTTTCATTTTCGTCGATATCTTGGTAACGGTGCGACCTGGAGCAAAACAGACATTAGACAGATAGTCTTAGGGGTATCAAGTTTGTCCCTCACATACATGTAATTGCACATACATAAATGTCTTATAGGTGTCATTGGGAGCTTCATCATGTTTTTCCTGAGTCAGCATTTTGTTTTTTTCAGGCTTCACACTGAAACGTCTAGTTTTCAAGCTCATCATACATCTAGTTTACAAGCTTATTATATAAATCTACTTTCTATATTCAGGTTATTATCTCCAAGAGCCAACTTTTTCGTTTCAACATTAACGTGATAATGATCTTGACCATATCATCATAGACGATCCTTGATATCATGATATTGAGGTCTTTCCAGGTCAAATTCGAACTCCAATGAGAAATCCCGTGTTTGATTTCCTATCCCTGCGAAATATAAAATCCACCAGACATTGTATCTGCAACCATGATATTCGGGCTTCAAAGCAGTCTACATGGACTTGATCTAATTATTAATGACCAAATGAATTTTTTTCAAAATTATAAAGAATTCACCAAGACTTTAATTAAAAACAACCCTCCAAAATGAACAAAAATAGTGATTTTCATGGGAATTTTCTTGCCATGGTATCATCATTCAACGTTTCAAAGGTTCTATCAAGTGGTCTCAGAGGAGACGTTTGAATATATCCAAAATTGGGCATTTCTGGATAAAAAAAACGGCCAGCAATTTGAAAAAAAACCCTGAAAAAGAGCCTCCCTCTTCAATTAGTTTCAAGTATTTAAATTTCAAGAAGATTTGACAGTATCAAGAATGTAAATGACAGACGACTGTCTGTTCTGGAATGTTTTATTGAAGATACAAGTTGTCAAAGTGAAAGGTGGTCTAAATAGTGGTGACTAAATTGTACATGTACATGTAAATGTGTACCATTGTACTACAAATTACAAAAATACAAGACATACAAATAAAAATATGATAAAGCAACTTATTATTACCGCCAAAACAAATCCGTCTAAAACGCAAACCGATGGCTAAAGCAGATGACTGGCTAGAAATTCACTCCCTAACGTGAGGGCAGGTAGCGCAGTCAGCCAAGGCGCTCGCCTCGTGACCAGAAGGTTGCTAGTTCGAGCCGTGGCGCTGGCGCTGTTGTGTTGCCTGTCTAATACCCTTGGGCAAGGTGTGTATCACAATGTGTCTCGGTTCACTCAGTCGTACAAATAAGTATCCGATTGGCAGTGTTTGCTAATGTATGTGTGACCTAGTCACCTCGCGCCAGTGGCAGCCTTCGAGTGATTGTCTATGGACGATGGTCGGAAAGTGGTTGCAGGCCATAAAATCAGGGGTAATAATTGTAAAGCGCTTCGAGAATGTTGGAAAACGCTATATAGAGGCCTACAATTATTATTATTATCATTAATTAGTCAAGAGTCATAGAAATGCACAGTTAACTATACTGATCAAACGGATAAGTTTTCATTCAATCAATGTCAATTCAGCAAAGGAAGCTAGCTACATTATGATTATAAATATGCTGGTACTGTTTCGTGTCTGCAATGCGATTTTCTCTAATATGTGAATCCACTTCAAGGCTGTTTCAGGCCGAGCGTCTAACTTTGAGCGATTGCTTTGAGTATGCCAGCATATCACATCAGTATACTCTGATTTTTCTAACTCGTTTACACTGTTTTTCGCTAATATTTTTGTGATGCTAAACGATATCGTTCTATAACCTGGCATACTTCATCTGGGAGTAAAACGGCAATTCTCTACCGAATTTCAGACTTCTACATCGAAAATTGAAAAAGTTGGCAATGTACCCCAATGTTAAATTTAGCCCGGTCCATTAATTTCTGGGTCCGCACACAATTTTGTGCATTTGCTCGGTTTTGTAGTGGTACAATCTTTCAAAATCAACATTTTTGTGTAGAATACACCCCAATGTGTCTTCTGGTCTAAAATTACAACAATACTCCGAATCCTGATGGATGTAAACAGGATCAAATCCTCGAATAAGCTCAGATTCTCGAGATCCCGTTTTTAGCTGAAATTTAACATTGGGGTAGATTGTCAACTTCTTCAATTATTACGATAGGAGTCTGAAATTTGGTATAAAATTGCCGTTTGTCCCCAAAGTGAAGCAAGCCAAGTTATAGAACGATACCATTTAGCATCGCAAAGATATCGTCAAAAAACGGTGTAAACAAGTTAGAAAAATCAGAGTATAGTTCATATACCAAAACATGCATGACCTTGATTCCGGCCTTTTAATGTTTATCGGAGGTCACCAACAGAAAGCTATGGTGTACGAGGCGGCAAGATTTCGCTTTCTCGTTCTCGCCCTTAAAAATAAAGCGAGAACACGAAATCACGAAGCGAAAAGTCGAAATTACATTTCTGTATTTCGCTTCGTAATTTCGCCTTTTCACTTCGTGTTTTCGTTATCTCGCTTCGTAGTTTCGTTCTTTCGAATGTAATCATCGGGTAATATGTGCGCATGCGCAAATTCACACTCTAATCTGGACCGAGCCTTTAAATTTGATTATAAACAAGACGCTTGTTAATTGCCTTGTACCGCAACGATTGGATTGGAGTAAGCCCTAGATAAAATTTAAATTGGTTACGCCAGCAGTGGGGTAGATTCGTCCAGCTGTTCCGTAGTTTCCGTGCTTTGTGCTTGTCCTAACTTGCGGACGGGAAGCGAGTACACGAGGTTGTCCATGAAGTAGGTGGAGTCCTTGTCAATATACGTGTGCCGCTTCAGGTACAGGGCCACAGATCTCGGCAAGTCAGACTCGTCTATATCCTGCAGGCGGACAGCTATAAGCCGAGACTTCCTGGTCTGCAAACTGATCGTCAACGCTGTATCGAACTCCCACTTGCACGTTCTGCTGCTGACGAAAGCAGGAGACAAAACACAAATGGTGCGCTTGCTGGAGTCAATGGCCTCTTCTACATTCACGACGATCGGTTTCCCACCGTCGAAGTCCCTGCGATGGAAGTTAACCTTGAATCCTTTGCTTTCCAGTTGATAAATTAGATCCAGAACCCACCTTTCATCTTCATTAGCGTAAGACACGAAGACGTCAAATCTTTTGTTTTCCCCTTCACACTCGTCCCAATCAAATGGATGCCACTGGAACTTCTTGTAGACCCAAACACGCTTGACGTACATCAGAATCAGAGGTATCACGAAGAACAATAATGTTCCTCCTACAGCCGCGGCCGAGAAAGCTGAGATTTGCTTGATCCGATCTGTTTCAGGATCATCACAAAACTGATCTTGCGTCAAAGCGAAAATGTTCTTCTTATGGAGCCAGGACGGCGAGCTACACAAAATACTTTCAGGTCGCATTGTTTTGTTTTTAATGGACGTCATCCAGGAGAGAAGCCATTTATGTTCACAGTCACAAAGCCAAGGGTTAGAATGTAAAGTGAGAGTTTCGACGTGACTTAGATTGACATTTTGGATTTCTGCGGGAAGTCGCTGTATGCTGTTTGTGTCCAGGTAGATGTGCTGTGATGAGTCTGCCAGTTGTTTGATGGCGTCCAGTTCCACGCGGTCTATAAGGTTTCCAGCGAAGTCGGCCTGCACCAGTGTTTCGAAGTAGCGTCTTGGAGAGAGAACCGTCAGCTGGTTGTTCTGTATGTTCAGTTTGTGTTTGTATCCCGTCATGTTTGTGTATTGTGGGATGGAGTCTGGTACCCTGCTGAGACCTTGCCCCTGGCAGTTGATGTGTAGGGTTCTGTTGTACGGCTGCTGGACGCACGAACACGGTGTCGGACATCCACCGTGAATGTCACAAATCAATTCCGACAAATCTATGGATGTCACTAGTTTGTCCACGAGTGCACTGTTTGGAGAACTGTAGCATTTGAGTGATTTCGTGTTGGGGTTATTTCTCAAAAACCGGTAGAAGATAAAATCGACGCAGTCACAATCAAGCTCGTTGTACAGCATGTTGATGTGAAATTTATCATAGCGAAACAGACACAGTCCATCAATGTCCCGGGTGATGTGGACACCTGAAGTCAAGTCTCGCATATGACGAAATTTGTTGTTGGAGAAGTTGATTCTGCCATTGGGTGGTTTCATAGCACACGTGTATGTCCAGTTGAAGACATTTGTTAAGCGGCTGATCATGTTATTGTCCAAGTCAATACCTACTGGGTTTGGTGGGTTGATCATTATAGAAAGCGGCCACACATCGACATTTGTCAGATTGTTGTGGGAGAAGCTGATATAACGAATGTTGTGCAGGTGATGAAATGTCTCCGGGTCTATTTCTGCTATAGCGTTCGCATGAAAATCAACCCTTTCCAGGTGTTCCAGGCCCAGAAATAATGAATCATCTACCAGCGCGAGTTGGCCATTTGTCATTCCGAAACTTGTCAAGTTTTTATTGAATGCAAGGAAAGATGGTGGTATTTCTGTGATCTTTTCGTTGTGATCGAACGATATTGATCTCAGTCTTCCCAGATAAGACAGGTTCAAACTTGCGAGGTCGCCGATGTCAGTGTGCTGTATAGTAAGCTGTGTGACCTGGTTATGGTGCCGGAATAGCGTGTTCAGTCTCTCTTCGATATTGGCCGAGTAGTTCCCGCCACAGTTCACGCCTATACTGTCACTTGTCACTGTACAGCTGCAGTTTTGTGGACACTGCTGTTCGATTTGGCTGTCAGCGTCCTGAGCTGACCCACTAGCGAACCTCGGTGAAACCAACACCACACTTAATGTTGTGTAGCACAAAGTTCTTAGGAATAAATCCATGACCAATGGTAACATACAGTACCAGGTAGACCTTCACTTATCCATCAAGATACCTGAATGGCACTTATTCGTTGATAAGCATATATTGAAGTGGAATACGCAATGTTTCCAACGACCCATTTATATTACATGTGAAGTACAAGTAACTATAAGTATACATCCTATTTCATATTACTAAATGGTAATTATTGACCAATTAGTGCCCAAACTCGTGACCAATGTTGGCAATTATATTTCGAATGTACATTCATGTACATGTAATATCTATCCAATTATTTGGAGCGTGGTTTTCCAAAATCAACTCTCCCATCGTTTAGCTCATGTCTGTTAAGTATTTTTAGTGCATTTGAATGTAACACACACGATCACAATGAATTAGGCTGACTACCGAGTTAACGATACAACATTATCACTCAGATTCTAGTGACAAGCGGCATGTGATGCCATAGCATCCCCTTCCATTTTTTGAGCGGAATGAAATTCCTGACATTCATTTGTTCATAAGCCTTGTAAACCAATCGTCACTACAACATAAAAACGTCTCTAGCTCAGATATGTCTACCTGTCTAGCTTCTGAACTGATGTGATTCTTCCTCAATTGCAAGTCTTGTAGGCTACATGCTCGTTGTGTGAAACTTGACATGTCTCTGTGTCTTTGCGCTTGCGGTCCTGCTTTGGTTTTCGTCTTCAACTGTGCGGTCATTTGTTTGCTGAACTCAATCTTGTGTGCCATCATTATTAGTTGTCGTAAATATGGGAATTTTCGGCAGGAACTTCCTGTTTCTGCGATATTTCCTTTCATTTGGAGTGCTGATTTAGTAGCGCTGAGCACTGGGAAGTGTGTTTGTCACGACGGCTATATGTTCTCGGACGTGTGATCGATCATGGTGAGAGATCGCAAGCCATTTCTTCTGATACGCTGCTTGATTCATCTGCTTGTACACTATTCCATCTCGTTCAAATTCACAGGCATGCTTGTGCTTGTTTTCCAGTCTTGGTAGCAAGAATCTTGTGGAACGACCTGTTAGTCGTTTGGCTGGACTTGTGGATAGTTCCCTGTGGGAGTGTTATCAGAATTCAGGGTTCCGAGGTATGGCTCCTCGAACGTAGGATCATAGATTGATTCTCTTCACATCTTCCTCAACAGCACCATTTGATTGCTGTTGCCGGGACCAGACATCTCGTATGGTATGGACCACCGTCCAATAGCATGGTGTATGGTGTACGATGACATGCAAATTATTATTTCAGCTCCGTGATAACAAATCCTGCTACTAGTGTCCAACTGATAAAACCAAATCCCAGAATATTTTTTTTAAATAGTCAACTGTCACAAGGTACACTTTCCCTTAAAACGACAACAAATCACATCCCACTTTTGTTTGTTTTTGACTACTTCTCGGCTTGTCTCACATGTTTTCATTGGTACATGAGACTAAGCATCGGTAACAGGGATCGAAATACCTGATAATTATGTACTCAAGTGTGTAGTCATAGACTTGAGCAAGTAGTAACTGCGATTGCAAGCGCTATGGAACTTTTAATAGTGGTTGGTAAGATATGGCATTCAGTGGTCTGTTATCTCACGTATTGGTCAGACATGGGCGTTTTCGATTGATTTCTCTGATGTATCGTTTTCCAAAACGAGGCGTGCATTTCGGTCATAAAAATTAGCGGTCAAGAGGAATAAGACATCACGGTAATCTTCAATGACTTGTACAGAGCATACATGCTCAATATTTTGCTCACGTATAATGGTGACGAGGTCATATTCTCGGTTGTTTGAAGATCTAGGATGGTGGAAGCCCATATCCAACAACCACAAGCACATTTTTGGCAGATTGACGCCGTGGATTGCTGTGGACTGTGATTGCTCTTTAGACATTCCACATCAAGGTGATTTTTTTCATTGCATATAGCACAGATTTGATCCCATGCTGGACAAATTCCAAGCACAGTGCGATGACCCAGTATGGACATCACACAGCCTTTACTGTCATGTGATATCTTTATGCCTACTGATAAGATGTGTCTATAGTTCTCATCATTTGCGACAGAATGTCACTAGGTTCATGTTTGTACACAGTCCAGCTTTACAATTCATTTTCACAAGAAATTTCTTATTTGTAGACCATAAGGCATAACCAGATAACCAGATAACGTGTGTGGAATGTTGACAACCATAAAGTATTGAATGTTCCTACCAATTGTCATAGAGCAATATCGACACAGGTTTGCTGACATCTCAGGAAAACAAAAACAAATTGCCTCTTTTCGCTCAAGAACAAAGGCCGTATTTTATTGTAGCATGATTTTGGGAATTTTGTTTGGATTGAAGTACCACTCACACCAATGCCCAGGACGGCCCTGGTCCGGGATCAGATCCGTGCTGGGCCCATGGTGGTCCGTGATGATCCTTGGTGATCCTCTGTAGTAAATGTGGAACCCACTCTACAAAGGTATCCTATTCCATCCTGTTCCATCCTCGTCAACACCCTAGGTTGCTTGCCACAGGAAACTGCCACAGAAGGAGGGCGTTTCCTTGAAACAGGAACAGGCGGCGGGGGCATAGCCAAAGTGGAAGGAATGACCTCCTCCTGCACTTACTCGTCAAAGTCCTCTACCAAGTCGACCACTTTCAACTCCTCTGCCTCATGCTCCGAAGTAACGAAGATGTCCATTGGCAACGCCTGAGGAGGCTCGAGTGCCATGGTGCACCTCAAAGCATCCCATGGAGGAGAAAGAGGGACTGCGGTCGAAGACCCCGACGTAGACCGTGTGGGGGAGGAAGAGTAGAACCCGCTCGGGCATCTATGGCCACCAGCACTGCTGTAACGATGCTGGGAATGTCAGCAGGTGGTACTGCGGGGGGAATCCTGCAGGATGGCACTGCACCTGTACTCTGAGCGGGGTCTTGCACCGTGAGACAAGGTCCGGCCCCCAAGGTACGAGGTCTGCCTCCCGATGTTCGAGGTCCGACCCCGATGTACCGGGTCCAGCCCCCAAGGTACGGGGTCCAGCCCCTGTCAAATGGGCGCGGCCTCTGTGGCTCAGGCCTCACAGGCGTGAAAGAAGCACGGGCCAGAGTCAAATGCCAGGAGACCAGCCAGAAACGGCATGGGAACAGAACTCAAAATCGGGACGGGGAAGAAAACTTATGCTCTAGACAAACCAAAGTCTTGGCCGAAGAAGTGGACGAAGAGGAGGACGAGGCCAGTGAAGCCTGACTTGACTGCAGCTTCTCCATCTTGGCGAGAACGGCGCCCAAAACCTGCCCCCTCTGCACAAAGAGCACGTCAGTTGATCGGAGTGGACCGGGTGTTGGCTGGACACGCGTTCGGCGTGAGCCTCCCATGCAGGCAACTGCTGACCGCACCACTAACAGCGACGCATCTCACAGGCAGAAGGGCGAGTGTGGACCCCCCCCCCCCTTCCCCTCTCCGAAAGAAGAACCACCGAAAGAAGCGTGAAATCCGTGACATCTACGTGAAAATAAATCCACAGAAGATAATCCACAAGATCATGCAAAGAACGCGAAAAAATGAAGGAAACACGGTAAGAGTTATGTCAGCAAGGCAAATCCGATTTGAACAGTCAGCCATATGAGAGGAGAATGACGTCACGTTTCCGGTCACGTGGGTTTGTGGCTTAGCCCATTTTCTATTGGGGTTCCCTTTTTGGAGAATTCCTTGGTCAGTAAGGCTAACAAGCTTGACATAACCCATAATGTGTTTTGGAGGTGACATAAAGGGATATCACTTCCTTTTGGAGAAGGTGAATAGGGGGAGGAGTTCCAGTTAACCCAGCCCGTCTCACTACTGGAATATAGTTCTCATGTACATGTATATTTCGTATGAAAGTTTTACAATTATGCATACAACAAGGCACAAACTAAATGCTTAGTTTGTATGCATTTCGCATGAAATAGGGTAGTGATTCGTGATGGGGATGGTGTCAGACAGACCACCACATCATCTGCCGAAAATATGCATAGTGAATTGGATTTGGTCCAGGAGTATACGCTGAAAGATGGCTATAATTATTTACTACTTTGTGGTGTAAAGTCAGTGTATGTATAATCAACATCTGAATACATACTTGCTCATTGAACTTATAATGGATGATGTGATTAATTTTGTGAGAAATCATCATGGCTTAACCACATTTCGCAGTCAATCGTGTCTTGTTCACGATCAATTATAAACATGATGATAAAATGGCTTGGTAGTTTGATATAGCTAATGAGTAGCCCTGTTTAGTGTTGACACAAAATTTATTTGCGTGATACACAAAGTCCACACATTATTTGATATGTGACAGATCCAGCAACATTCGACCTTCATGATATGATGGGTTTTCCTGAGTCATGTGACAAAATATTCCAGGAATAAACACAACGATTATATATACTCAAAAGCCATAAAACTTGAGCATTCAGTGCAAACATATAACAATTATAGCAGGTAATAAACACATGTGTATACTGCAGATTGCGATGGAAATGTTCTTAAGAGAGTTTTCCAAGAGCCGAGAGTAAATATCCAAAAGCCGAGTTGACAAGTCTGGAGACGGGAGACGGTAACCTACAGCAGCAAGGAAATCAAACAGAACTTTGTACAGACATAAAACCTGAATCACCACACTTATGCACACACTATTTCCTGATTGAACCATTTAGGTATGTAAAAAAACATTGTAAAACATCAATAACCATCGATTTGTCTACATACGATATACATATACCGCTACTATAATAAAATGATGCTTGTGAAATGAATTCTATCATACTTTAATGATAACTGACAAATGGTGTCACGCTCGAGCTAATAATATTATAATTATAAGCAGTTACGGTAAATAAATACATTCATTCATGTGACGGCGAGGGCAGCAATTTGGAGTGACTAGATTTCAGTTTCATTACTGTAACGGTACTTGTGAGCGGCTAGCGGTAGTTGAGGGTCTTGGGCAGAGGCCGGGGGTTACCGACTGATGGTTACCGATGTTTGATGTTGCCAGCGATGTCGAAAGTACTGCTGTCCGTGATGTCGTAGTCTGGTCCCGCTTTTGTTGTAGCGTTGTTCACGGTGTCGGGCAGACAGGCACAGTTGATGGGCACCTGTCGCTCCACTAGCTGGTATTCCTTGTCTCCTACCAGCCGCAGCGCCGGTACCGTGTAGTAGTAGGACGGCTGATAGCTCAGACCCCGATGACACTTGTCACACTCACAGGTCACCTCCTGTGTGGTGGACCTCAGGAAGGTCCCCGAACTATCGGTTTTGAACTCCATCGTGGGCTTACATCCGTACTCGTCCTCGGGGAACTCCTGGGGAGCTTGTACCGCGGGAGGTGTCTCGATGGAGCTGAGGCCCGCGGGCACTTGACTCAAAAGCTTAAAGCACATCACGTCATTGTCTGTGCTGGTCAGTTCCTCCCCTGTCGTGGTAGCAGAATGCCCGGACCGGTCCGCCAGCGGGTTACCCACCTTGGGTCGGTTCGCCGGCGGATCGCCAGACCCAGAGAGTACCAGGGTGGCTAGAGTATCGCCGTTCTGGGCACGGAATCTCAGGCTCTGGCCGTCATAGTCCTGGGTCATTCGGACGAGGCCGCGAGAGTCAGGTCCCTGAGACTGACCGCCCTCCGTGTCAATCAGCCCGAGGAACATGGCTCGGCCTCCCGACAGGCTGAACTCCTCCATGAATCGGGAGAACGATGAAGACACTTGCTCCATTGCTTGGTTATCATGACTGACCTCGGTCTGCTGGTCGCTTGTATTGATAGTCGTGGGGTCCGGTAGATCTGTCTGTGTCGGAGCGCCATTACTTAATGTCAGATACGCACATATGACCAGATACGCACGTGTGACTTCTGATCGCCGGAGTATAACAGCCATACTGAGTAGCGTCAACTGATTGTGGTATTTCGTTGTTAGTTTGATTTGTTCTTGTCTACTGTTGTTGAATATTATCTTCCTTTTCGAGCAATGTTAACTATCCTGATCACGCGTGTCTTTTATAGGCTTGTTCAGTGTTGTTTATTTACAATGCTTTGTTTCGCGTGGTTTTCTTGAAATATTTTAGATTATTTTACACCGTACCATGCAATGCAATGCATAACAAGACAGTTAAGGGGAATACAAGGTATAAATTGCACTGACAGTAATATAACCGTGAAGGGGGTTTCCGCTGGTTATACACACGGTTATAGAGCCGTTGGCATCACCTCCACTCATGGTATGGTATGGATTCCCCTGAAGTTTTACTCAAGGAATGCCCGTTGTCTTGTACATACACTAGATACAGAACTATATGCCCACGCCTGTGCCAATCACAGATCACTCATTGCTTCGACAGTTTCCTTGTGCTAATTATCCACTGAGGTAGTCTATTGGTGACTAATAACAGACCCCTGCTATCAAACATTACCATGTGTCCTTGTAAAGTACTGTTAAACAAAGAAGGAAAACTTCTGACAATAAATCAAACGTGGAAAATTTCTCATTAATTTTGTAATGAGAATTAATTAATTATGATTAATATTGAACGTCGTCCGTTAGAATCTTATCAATATTTAGGCCAGTGAGTAATATCAAACATACAGTATCAATTTGTCAGTTTTTCTTTAGTGGAAAATCCTCGTGTTATAAATTGCACCATCGATCCACAAACATTCTACTTCCTGACATAATTTAGTGTAAATATGATAATTGAAATGAGTTTGAAATTAACCATAAGAAATTAACCATAAGGAATAAAAATTTCCAATAATGTTTTTTTACATGGTCACTACGGGTAAAATCATGACCTGTTTTGTAATGTTTTTTTTCTTTCCTTGATATTTGTTCCGCTTTCCTCAATATTCTATGAGTACGTCGAGGAGTTTATAAATTAATTGTTTCTCATTATATATAATTGAATTATCATTTTTGCTATATATTAAATGTCGAATTGACTAAACAGACATGAAATGTTGCCCTTTCGCGCGGGAACAGCGATTTGTTTATTTAATAATTCCCTCGATTTGTTCATCAACGTACTCAGTTTGTTGTTAAATCCACCCAATATGTTGAATATTTACCCTCGCCCCCGATAGAAGGGCGACAGGTATTGCATTTGGATCTGTCTCCCTGTCTGTCTGCCTGTTTGTCCGCGCGCATAACTCGAAAAGAAATGGTCCGATCTACTTGAAATTCATAGGGATAAACTGGGTATGGCAGGTAGGTAGGTAGGTAGTTTATTTTCGAAAAGTACAAATATACTATCTTACAATTGAATATATTATTGGACAATTGTACGATTCGAGGTTGGCGCCAAAGACATGAGCCTGTAGCTTGTGGGACAAGCTGGTGCCAACCTTTATATTCGTAGATGATAATTGTTTAAACTTATTGAGAAAAAAAGATAATTGAAAAGAAAAAAAACACACGAATATAGATGGAATGAGGAAAAGGAAGAACGGAAGACAAACCAAACAAAAACGAAAACATGCGAGGAGGTATACATATGTAATGGATAACTAAGCACATATATTAATATATGTTGAACGAACTAGTTATGCATACAAGTACATTGATAGCCACATTGATAACACAAAAGACATTTAATTATATTGATAAAATATACAACACCAGTATGATTTACTTCGAAATCATAAAAGAGGACAGAGGAGAAAAAAAACAATGAGAAAAAGAGGAAAACAAAAACACGAAAGTATACACACAGCATGTAACTGCAAACACACACATATACACACACATATGTAGACATATGCAAAGTGACCCGGTCCGCCTCAATTTTTGTGAAAATCGAATAAAAACGGTGGCCATGGCAGCCGAAAAAGTGAAAATCCCCCAATTGGCTATAAATCCGGTTCTAATCAATATTAATTTTTCCAAGTAATTTTGTATTTTTCTTTGGCCACTTCCCTATCGTATGGTATAGGACAGATGACCGTAAAACCAAAAATATCGCCCGAGGTCGAAAAATTGGGGATCACGATCGATTTTACGACTTTTGAGTGTTCTGAGATTCAAAACCTTATTCTGAAGCCAGTTTTCGATCTTTTTAGAACATTTCTGTTCCTCGCTGTGCCTCGCTAATAGAAACAATACTGTGAAATTTTGGGAAACTCAATATTGAATGATAAGATCAAGATCACAGAAAAGGTCAAAATCGAAAAGTTGCAATAACTGCCGATATCCGTGATCTTCCCTAGTATTTTTGTATTTTTCTATGGTCAAATATGACCGATGGCTGTACGATCAAAATTCTCCATTATCGCCCAAGGTCGAAAATGAAATCAGCTGAAACCACCGATTCCTAATGTTTCAAGTAGTAGTAAATCCAAAACCACTGACGATATTCAATGGATTGTTGAACATAGAGTATACAATATAAATCTGCGAGAGCGTCCAAAAATTGTTGGGATCAGTGTCTAAAATTCAGGTCGTTCTTGAATATTGTTTCTCCCATGATTCTTTTTTTTCAATATCCCCGACCATTTGATATAAGACGGTTCGTACGGCCAATATCTCCAATTATTGCCCAGGTCGAAAATGTACAGGTAATCAGCTTTAATTTTAGTAACTAAATCTGATGGGGCGAGGGTCTGCAATCTCTGGTTGTCTCGTTCACACCTGAAACACGCTCAGAGAGGGAAGTTCATTTGAAAGTTAAATTTGTCAGTTTGGTCATCATTTGAATATAATGTGTCCCGTCAACTTACCCTTTACAACTATTTTTTTCTCTTCTTTTGGGTGGGGCGGGGGGGGGGGGGTTCCGTTAATGGGATCAATCCATTACTTCCGCTGAAGTAATGGATCTATGCATTTAAATGTTCGAACTAATGCTTTGAACCATCCACTTCCGGATTTAGGGGGGGGGGGGGGGGTCACCAGGCGCGCACCCCCCCCCCGTATTAGGCTGTGAAAAAAGAGAAAGAGAAAAAAAAAAGAGAGAGAGCAAGAAGCTATAGGAAATGTGGGTATGCACCTACTTGTAACGAAATATGAGTGTAATTTTCCTCGTTTGGTATTTTTAACTGTTGGGGGGGGGGGGCACAATATATTTTTTTAAAAAAAAAAATCTTTTACTCAGAAATATGTTAAGGTGCATTACACCGTTGCATAGGCCTAATATTCGTTGGTCAATAATTATGCAATTGAGTGTCATTAATCATGAATTCTTCAAGTTATATGACATATAAAATGTAAAGTGACAATGAGTATATTCGGGATAAATTAATTTAAATAAGTAAGTAAGTCATCTCGCCTTAGAATGGTAGGACTATTAGACCTTCCTTTCTTTGAAAATCTATCCTTCACCTACAACAGAACTAAGCAGACCTACAACAGAACTAAGCAGACTTACACCAGCCTTAGAATGGTAGGACTATTAGACCTTCCTTTCTTTGAAAATCTATCCTTCACCTACAACAGAACTAAGCAGACTTCTAAATTAAAATTCTACTTATTCATTTCACAAGGTACAGTTGCAAAATACACCTTAGAAACCATCTCAGAGACACTAAATTCCAACAAGAAAATGCAGCTAACTGCGGGAGACGACATTAGAGTTCGAGCACATCATCAGCACCACAACAGCTGAATGTATTTTACACAACGTTACCCTTTCCTATCCCTCCCCCCCCCCCAAAAAAAACATGGCCTGCATACAAGGCCTACTTCATTCATTTTGTTAATAAGTAAACATTTATTTCAGAATCGATCAATGGAACAGATATGCCTGCTCAAATGATATGCCTAAAACATTGGAAACTATGAGGAATATCTGCATCTGATATCATCAGATATAGCCTAACACATGCCTTTACTGGGCAAATTAAAAGATGAGTTTAAAATTAAAAGGCTTAGCCTTCGCAACCCAGCCCGGAACACCAGCTTAATTGTCATGTGTGAAATACGTCAAAATACGGTAAATGTAGCCGTGGCATTGCAGACGAATCGTTGTGTTTACTTCATAACGCCAAAGATGCCCACACATAGATGCCCACATGCATGTACATGTATGCATGCACGAATTGCTGAACAGAAAATTGTGTTCCAAAATACGCGTGATTGTGGTAAAATTTGCTTTGCATTCTGGGAACGTCGATTTCCACCGGCTCCGCCATTTTGGGACGTTTTTTTGATAATTTGAACATTTTACGTAATTTTCTCAAACCTAACGCATCGATTTATGCCTAATATATCTGTGGAATTAACACAGTTTACCATCAATTCGAGAGACTTTATGTCAAGGACGAAGAAAATCCTCATTTGAAGTTATGAGACTAAACGTTTACATGCCAAAGTGAGCGTGGATAGGTTGGCATGAAACCTCCATAAAAAAAGTCAGCACATAGACATGTAGAGGGTTTGGGGGCTTCGCCCCCAACGCTCTAATGTCAAAAATTTCTCGGGGGCTTATGGCGACCCCCAGACCGCATAACGATTCGCTCGCTGCGCTCGCTCACACTTTTTCAAGATTACGTACATTTAAGAAGAGCACCCCCCCCCCCCTATTTGAAAATCCTGGATCCGCCCCTGCAATCGTGATGTGTGTTTCCAGACACTGTTCCGATTTATGGCCGTTCAGAAACCCCTACTTGTCTGATATGGCAGGTAAGGCAAAGATAACTTAAAATATGGAAACAGGTGCGACTCTGATTGTGCCTTATTCTATTATTCCATAAAATACTCTAGAATCCCCTCCTCCTTCTCCCCCCTCCCCCTCACACACACAACAAGCCAATCATTACACCATGCACCAGACGAATACAATAAGTGAGTGATAGGTCAAGTTACTGTCATCGCATTAATCTTCATCATAAACGGGTACATATACAGTGTACTCTGTATAAACCTGATCTCCAAGGGACCAGGCCAAAAATCCGGTTTTGACAGAGCGCCGGTTTATCAAGAGTCTGAAGAGAGAGAACATCGATCATCTCACCCAATCTGCAGATACCGTCCGACTTCGTTTTTCACTGTTGCACTACATCACCCCCTGTTCGCGGCACAGCGGTAAGTAAATTTTTGACGTTATCGGTTCTAAATTCTTGACGTGATGCGCAATATTCTTGACGTTATGTGCGAAATTCTTGACGATATACTTTTGTGTAGCCACAGAAAGGACAATTGAGTACGTTTAATAATGAAATAAACCTGATATGGAACAATTAATATCGTGATAGTTATGCGCACAGTACACAGATACTGTATATATCTTGATATGTAGTCCAACTGTGGATTCAAGCACCATTGTAAGTAATATACAATGGGCGTTCGATGGTTACCTCTAAATATTGTTCTCCAGCTCTTGAAAAGGCGCAAAAACCGGTCAATAAGTATATGTAATGACTATTTGATTCATCAGTAGTTTGTACAATGATGTTACATACGGAAAAAGTGGTTATTAATAGGGAAACCTACGCATCCCCAATTTTGCACGGTGTTAAATTATTGACGTTATGATTACACAAGTTAATCATTCTTGACGCTATATGTCAATATCACAGAGAAGTTGACGATATTGGTTTTTATTGATTTAAAGAAAAAACATGTTTATAAAAGAAAGAAAAATGTAATAATAGTATTAAATGTATTATTGATAAGTATTTAATATATGTTGACGTTTAACCTGTTATAAGGCGTCATTGTGCTACATAACAACCGTGTGCTCATTCCATGGCCTGGAAATCTATTATGTACGCAACAGAAATGTTTTTCCCAGCGTGGAGAAAGTCCTTTAGGGTATATGTGATTGACCGATGGTCGTTGACATCACCCTATATGTATTTCTTTTTGTTTTCCGACTTCTCTGACGACTCTTTTAGATTCAACATAGGCCTACATTGGTGTAGAATTCTCGACATTGCAATAAAAGCCGAGACATTCCGGTGATCTCATCCAATATACTGCTAATATTAATGTCTTGAATTTGATGACAATTTAAGTGCTGTTTTAAATTAGTTTGCGGCTGATATGCGACAATTTCTTTATGCATTCTCCTGCCAGTTATTTATTTCTGACCTCTCCAAGTATAATCAATTTGCGTTATATAACTACGTCAACAAAGTTACCACTAGAAATGTGTTGTATTGCAGCGATGGACAGTGACAAATTGGTTTTGAGCATGAATTTAGTAGGATGTTTTTTAAAAAAAAACAGACTTGCCGACGGCTATGAAAGCTCAGGGCCAAAAACCAGTACTGGCGGTCAGGCAAAGATATGGCACGTCTAAGTAGACTTTGGGGAAGATAATTTGATTGAGAGTGTTCACAATTTGCCGTGTCATTTACTTTGATGCGACTGATCGTATGACGATCTACATGAACTGTATAGATATTGGTGTGGCGCTTTCGTTTGGGAATAAACTGTGTAACCACGTTTTATTTTTTATATGACATCTTAAAATGTGTCAGGATGTTTATTTCTTGCATTTTGTAATACGTCATAAGTATTTCCAATTTTGTTTTTACATATTTAGCATCGTATTTTATCTGCAAGAGCAAACCACTCTTTTATTCAATTTTACTACTTAATTAAATTGCAATCATGCGTCAAAAATAACGACAAAAATTTCTAACATGGCTTTCGATAACGTCAAGCATGACGAACTAACGTCAATAATACCGAACTTATCATTGTTGGTGGAAAACGACTGACAGGTATGTTTAATTTAACATCTGGGCTTTGAACCTTTCAATGCTTAATCATAAATGAGCTGCCAATATGCTAAAGCTCATTTCCAGTACATAGCGGATTCATTGCATGGAAATAAAATGCATTTAGTACATTCGGATAAGTGCAAGGCACGATCTTCAACTTTTTTTAAATCTCAGAGCGTGATTGGGATGCCATAATGCTTCGTCTAAGTCATAAATCGAATACATAGTCACCCTGTTACTAATTACCTGAACACAATTAAATAATTTAAGCTGAGATCGCGGTAGAACAAAACATAAACAAAGATATCGTCAAGAATTTCGCACATAACGTCAAGAATATTGCGCATCACGTCAAGAATTTAGAACCGATAACGTCAAAAATTTACTTACCGCTGTGCCGCGAACAGGGGGTGCTACATAACGTAACTAAATACCGGCCAGATATTTTGAGTACTTGTAGTTACAAACTTTCTGGACATCGGCGTAGTTTTAAATATTATGTTATTGGTAATAGGTGGGATCTATATAGATTTATTGCAGAACATTCAAGTAAATAATTTGAGTCAACTGATTATTAAGTGTAGGTTTTCTATTGATAGCATTATCATCTTGTGCTTTTATCACGACTCAAAAATAATTGCAGAATATACATAGTAAGACAAGATTGCATGATGTCAAAGATTTGTTGTTTGCGTTTATAGCATGCGCTGATTAATAATCACCGTGACGAATGCGTGTCACCCCAGTGATGAGCTTGCAATTTACTCGAGAAATCATCATGTAAATCATGCATTCTTCAAACGGCCCCTAACTGATGAAGTTTAGTTGTTGTTAATTACAATTTGTGAGCCCCATGTTCTTGATGCTGTTGTGTTCACAAAGACGTGTGACTAAAGCACAGCCTTGGACATCGGTCTGTGATCCGATGAAGTGTGACTGATTGCAATTTAGACGCCGCAGTTTTTAATTATTGGGGGTAAAGTCATTTTGGACAATATGATATGGCCGATTGGGTCGTAGGAATAGGGCCGGTTTTCAGAATGGACAACATCCGGTATATCGAGAGTTGCATACTGTAGAAACAAAGGGGAAGAATTCCGGACCTAAGAGGAACGCCGGTATGGACGAAATTCCGGTATATACAAGAGCCGGTTTCGGCAGAGTACACTGTATACAAAATATGACACAACTTCGATCTAGTAATACGAACCACACTTTTTGCAGCATAATTTATTGCAGTAGCACTACATGTCGATAGCCGGTGACAAATCAAGTTATGATATAGTACGAGATGGTTAGGGCAAGAACATGGTGACTGACTGTACATTGGCTATCGGAATATTCATGAACATCGCGACACATCGTCAATTATACAAAAGAATGGCTGAATAGCTAAATCAATTGTTTCACTGATACTGTATTCAGTTTCTACATCATTCAGTTTCTACCAACGTGGTCTCACAAAAACTAAAATATACCCAACGAATATTTTTCCTGGTAGAATACTTCACCTATTGCATATGTCTGAGAGACATTGAATGAAACATTGAATGAAATGGATATCATGGAATTTGAATTATCTTATTCATTGTGGCTAATATATACAAATATACTTTCATGGTTATTGGGCAGATTTATTGTTTTTGAACATGGGTTAGAAAGGTTACCGAAAAATGTATAATGTCAAGCCATAAAGTTAAAAAAGTTGGTTGTTTTAATGACCGTTTTGAACCTTTCAAGATCATTGAAGGTCAAATTCAACACCATCACTCAAACTGCTGTATATGACTCTTTATTTAGAATTTGCCACTATCTAAGCTCTGCTCTGATACATATATATCAGCTCCTATAGGCATGACTGACTTGAAATTTTTATGTTGTTGGAATAGGCTCAAATCACTTAGTATTTGATTTCCGGCCAAAGTATGACCCGTCTCTATGATCCATCTCGGCACATCAAAATGACCACTAGACACAGACCGGCAATTCAAGAGCAATTTCTACATGTATGCCACAAGGGTAAAGATTTCAGAGCAAATTTGTTTTTTGGCTGACCCGTTGGGAATCGAAATGGCTACTACGCGCTACCGGGTGATTCATGTACAGGTCACAAGTTGTATACTCTGATGGGAAGTTTAATTCAAATTTCAACCGTAAATTTCAAAGATGAAAAGTACACGACGGACGAGGGAATGCGCTCCGGAATGCAAAGGAACGCAACAAATTCAAATCAGCTTAATTTAGAATGTGGGGTACCACGGGGCTCTGTCCTCGGACCCTTGCTTTTCATACTATACACTAACGATCTTCCGCTTGCTAACAATAACGCCAACACCATTTTATTTGCTGATGACACAACGATATACACAACATCGAACAAAGTGGACGAGATGGCTAATACCATAAACTTTCAGCTCAACACTCTCTCAGACTGGTTCAAAGCGAATAAACTATCTCTAAATATTGCCAAAACAAACTACATGTTACTATACTACAATGACACTATTCGATTACGACAAGGAACTGACATAAGTATTGATAAAACCGCAATTATTCAAGTTAATGTTAGGGGTTTATATTGATGACAAACTCACTTGGAACACATCAATAAAAGCGCAAATAAAGTCCGTAGTGGTACGTATGCTCTAAAAATGGCAAAAAAATACTTGTCTACACACAATTTTAAAATGTTGTATTATAGCTTGGTACATTGTCATCTTGCATTCAGTAACTTACTCTGGGGATCTGCTTTCAAGACGCTCCTAAATAAGTTGATAGTTTTACAAAAAAAATTAGCCCAAGGGCTAAGGCAGGTTACCGGACAAAATATGTTTTATATTCCTGTGAACTTGAAAATAAGGTCACTGGTCAAATGCAACGTCATGAGAATATCCAGCAAACATGTATATCATTCCCGATATGTCCATTGTTTGATTCCATTGTTTTACAATAACAAGTAAAATAAACTAGCAATTTTGTTCCATGACCTTGAAAATAAGGTCGAAGATCGAATTAATGGTCATCAAAATATTTGGCATACATCATTCCCTATAGGTGCACAACTGATTCCTAAGCTGTAAAGTCGACAATAAGTGAGATATTAGCCGTTTGTCCCGTGACCTTGAAAATGAGGTCAAAGGTCAAATTCAAGGTCATCAGAATATTAGGCGTTTATCATTTCCTATATGTCCACAATTGATTCCTAAGCTGTAAAGTCGATAATAAGTGAGATATTAGCCATTTTGTGTTCTTGACCTTGAAAATGAGGTCAGAGGTCAAATTCAAAGTTACGAGAATATTCAGCATATATCATTTCCTACATGTCCACAAATGATCCCTATGCTGTAAAATCGATAATAAGTGAGATATTAGCCATTTTGTCCTGTGACCTTGAAAATGAGGTCAAAGGTCAAATTCAAGGTCATGACAATAATCTGCATCTATCATTTCCTATATGTTCATAATTGATTCCTAAGCTGTAAAGTCGATAAGAAGCGAGATATTAGCCATTTTGCATTGTGACCTTGAAAATGAGGTCAAGGGTCAAATTCAATATCATCAGAATATTTGGCTGATACCATTTCCTATATATGTCCACAATTGACTCCTAAGCTGTAAAGTTGATAATAAGCGAGATATTAGCCATTTTGTTCTCTGACCTTGAACCTGAGGTCAGAGGTCAAATTCAAGGTCACGAGAATATTTAGCATATATCATTTCCTATATGTCCACAAGTGATTCCTAGTCTCTAATCTCAAAATTAAGTGAGATATTAGGCTCAATGTGTCCCATTATAAAGCATAGGAGAATTTAACATGAGAAAGTCCCATTTGGGCTGAGTTTGGGCCCAAAATGACCCACTTCGAGCGATTCAAGGGCAACGAAATGTATACATGTCACAGGGGTACATATGAGGAGTGTTTTGCATCAATAAGAAAAAAAGTTACCGAACAGATTCTGAGAAAACGACCGTCAAAATCCAAAATTGGCCATTTTTCGACGAAAACGGTCGCTCTGACCTTGAAACCGAGGTCAGAGGTCAAATTCAAGGTCACGAGAATATTTAGCATATATCATTTCCTATATGTCCACAATTGATTCCTAATCTCTAATTTCAATATTAAGTGAGATATTAGGCTTAATGTGCCCAATTATAAAGCATAGGAGAATTTAACATGGGAAAGTCCCATTCGGGCCGAGTTTGGGCCCAGAATGGCCCACTTCGCGCGATTCAAGGGCAACGAAATTTATACATGTCACAGGGGTACATATGAGGAGTGCTATGCATCAATAAGAAAAAAGTTACTGAACAGATTTTGAGAAAACGACCGTCAAAGTCCAAAATTGGCCATTTTTCGACGAAAACGGCCTCTGACCTTGAAACCGAGGTCAGAGGTCGAATTCAAGGTCACGAGAATATTAAGCATAAATCATTTCCTATATGTCCACAATTGATTCCTAATAGCTTATCTCAATATTAAGTGAGATATTAGGCTTAATGTGTCCCATTATAAAGCATAGGAGAATTTAACATGGGAAAGTCCCATTTGGGCCGATTTTGGGCCCAAAATGGCCCACTTCGAGCGATTCAAGGGCAACGAAATTTATACATGTCACAGGAATACATATGAGGAGTGCTGTGCATCAGTAAGAAAAAAAGTTACTGGACAGATTTTGAAAAAACGACCGTCAAAGTCCAAAATTGGCCATTTTTCGACGAAAACGGCTGCCATTTTGAAAAAAAAATGCGGAAATAAAAAAACTAAACAATACCTCCCTCTCGAAATATTTTTGGGCATTTTTGTTCAAAATTTCAGAAAGATTCGATCGTAAACTTTAAAGATAAAATTGTTTACGGACGGACGAAGGACACAACGCCAAGGCAATAGGTTATCGGACCATAGGTCCGGTAACCTAAAAAGCATTTGACTCACGTCTAAAAATCATTATACCTCATTATATGAGGGTGCTGTGCATCAGTAAGAAAAAAAGTTACTGGACAGATTTTGAGAAATATTGGCGAGATGGCCGAGTGGTTACGTGCGAGCGCTTAGTCGCTCAATTTGAACCAGCAGCTATCGCCGGCGTGGGTTCGATCCTACGTCGGGCCGCATGTGCGGTAATTGTAGGGAGATTTTCTCCCTGCCCTGACAACTGGCAGTGTGCCCGTGACTCGGATATCACGTAAAATGGCGGTCCCATCTCTAAAAAATGTTGTAAAGGGATGTAAAAGACCCCTCTGAGAACGACATGTACCCTGGCAGTGACCACTCTCAGAGGACTAAATTCCAAACTGTGAAGCGCTTTGAGAATGTGTGTAACGTTGATAAAGCGCTATATAAGAACCGATTATTATTATTGTTATATAACGACTGATTTCACAGTTACTAGACTCACTGTAATACGTGGGTGATCGGGGGAGGCGAGTGTGGTATGAGCGGTGACCCTTAGGTTAGCTTATGTAGTATAAATGTATTTATTTAATATAATTCTATGTTTAATTTTTCTGGTCAATTTGTTATGTTAGTTTGCTTTATGTTCATGCTTTTTGTCTTCTTTTTTTCTCCGGTTACTTCCAGCCACAACATTTAATTTGCTTTATATTATTTGACTTATTGTATGAATAATACCGCTGAGGCCAACAGGTAGTTAATCTACCTTGGGATTAACCTCAAGTTATACTTTTCTTCTGTTTCAAATGTGTATATTATATAGCTTGAAAATAAACTACTTACTTCACAATTTGCCAAAATATGTCTTCCATACATGTCCCCTCAGCGGCTCCGTACACGTAGGTAATTACCAATTGTCAGTTGGTGAAGGGCCGTAACATTTCTTCTGTTCTGCTCTAAAGAGTATTGACAGTATCATCCAACAGGTCATGAAATCAAATTGGCTGTCGTGAAATCAAATCAATCACTCCTCAACTACTCGGGATTAAGCACTGACGCGCATTTCTTGTTTAAGGATTAATGTATAGATTTGGAGTAATTGTCGCACAATAAACTTCGAGGGCAAGGTGATATGGTCCCGAGACGCCGAAGGCGTCGAGGGCTTTATCACCTGTCCCGAGAAGTTTATTTAGCAGACAATGGGGTACCTGCTGATGCCATGTGCTTTTGGGGCTCTGAAACAGTCTATTATGCCTAAAAAGTACAAAAAACGTCATGTCCATTGTCTGCATTATGCAAAAACAAACATGACAAAAATTTAATGCAACATTATTACGTTTTTGTATTATATGTGTGGCGATTTTGCCCTAAGATCGCGGCAGGTGATTGTAAAACTACATGCCATTTGTGTGGCCTTTTCTGTCTTGGCCTTGTTTTGACACGCTCCGTTCGAGCGGGCGTTGCTACGGCGACGCATTGTAATTTACGTTATCCAGTAAACTATAACAATGGTTTGATTACACCTCGCGTGCGTCCTTCAGTTTGTGGTGTATTATATATACACTGGAAGCTACTCGATCGAGGATATTGTCCGAGAGAGAGTGCACAGGACGCACGCAAGGCTCGCCATGAGCTTTGCGTTCCCTGGTCGAGAGTAGAGGCCCCTTGGGGCCCTGGGGACAATTTCCATAGGGGGGCCCGGGCTGGGAGAGACAAGTTGCTGACTCGGGGGCGCAAGCCCTGTGGATCGCCAGCTCTCTCCCTTCCCGGGACGGTGTGACGTAGGCTCTGGCTAGTTTGTCAGACTGTACGGGGTTCCGTCCCCGAGGCAGACCGGGGCTCGCCAGGCCTCTCCAGCTAACACCGTGGTGATGAACTAGTTTCTGAACGGTGTCCGTAGGCCTGGGCGTGTCGGGTGGGCTGTTACCTGGTTACTGTAAATGCTAGAGTGGTTACCGTGTCCGCAGTGACCTCCGGTGAGCGGCACCGCCGCAAGGATCCGGAATAGCGGATGCGCGTCCGCAAGGACTCATGGTGAGAGGACTATCCTCGAGGATCCCGAACAGCGGACGACAGTGAATAACTTTACATTGGTGCCGTGACCAGGATCAGTCCGACAGCGTTCCATCGCAGCCTAAGGTCACAGTGTCGTAGCCTCCTTCATCCCTGGGGGATCCCTCGCTCCTCTGGGACAACTCAACAGAATGAGTGATAAAGAGAAAAAGGATGAAAATGAGAAAAACGGGAGGGATAAGGGTGGTAATGTCGCGGACCACACCCGGTCGCGCGACAGCCGCCGTGAGACATCTTCGGGTGACTCCGGTGGTAAGAAGGTACGCGCGGAGACCTCCGTAGACAAAACCCAGTCTGCGGAGTCGACTCCGGCGTCCCTGACTCCGTCTCCGGACGTAGAGTCGAGCCCCGCGGGGCCGCAACATGCGTTGCAGTCAGGGCCTGGCCTTGACTTGTTAGGCGCGGTGGGCGGAGCTGGCAACGGCTCTACGCCGCGCACGCCTGTGTCCGGACGACCATTTCGTCAGCCGGTACTCTCCCAGGGGACGTCTCCGGACGTCCGGAATCGAGTGCCGGTGACCATGGTCTCCTCCGGGCAGGCGGACCCGTTCCGGACACCAAATCCAGCAGGGTGGACTCCTTCGCGAGCCTCCCGCACGGATCCCGGACGGTCCGTACAGGGCGTAGTGGACCAGCTCACCCAGGCACTAGGTGCGCTGGCTCCGGAAGGGCGCTACGATCGCACCCGGTCGCCCCATCAGGGACAACCCGATCGACGGGACCGCTCCCCTTCTCCGCGGTCAAAAGGTTCCTTGGGGCCTTTGTCGGAGAGGGAGAGGTGGCTGATTTCCGCAGCGCTTGAGCAGTTCAAGCAAAATCAGCCGCCCGCGAGCGTTGACCCGACGATCGCGTACAGCCCGGGGATGGCTGGTTCTATAGCCCCTCCCCAAGTCCTTCCGAGTCCGCAGACGCCAGTGGTCCCCGCAATGGGATCCGTGCCTGCTCCGCGGCTCGGAGGCACCACGTTGGCGACTGCGTCGACCGTCCCTACGGTTGGAGCGCAAGCCGCGTGGTCGACTTACCCTGCTGCGCAAAGTGTGTTGGGCGGACAGTGGCAACCGGTGGCTCCGGCCCCGAGCTATGCTAGCTTTGCCGCCCCATCTGGAGCCTACTCGTAGGTTCGATGGGAGCGCCGCCCGTACCTAGCCAGGGTGGGTTACTAGCGGGAATGTACCCTGCGGCGAGCGTGAGCTTTCCTGCTCCTATGTCCGCGGCGTCGATGTTTGCTCCGGCAGACTCCGCCGCAGGCGTGGGTAGCTCGCGGACCTTGCCGTCTTACACGGACGACCCCGGAGCCGGATCCGCACGTCGGGCTGCGCGATGACGGGCCCGACCACTCTTCGTGGCGGAAAAGGTTTAACGGGGATAACGCCGACTTGGACTCCAAGTGTTACTCCAAGTGTGGCGGACTGCCGTGTATGAAGGATGGACCCATCAGGAAGCTGGGCATGTCCTTGCGGGGAGCTTGGAGGGAAAAGCTCTCCGCGTTATGCAGTGTTTGCCGGTAGGAACAGTAACCTTCGGCGAGGTGCGAATCCGCCTACCGACTGAGTCCGTGACAGACTATGCGTTTAACCTACGCATACTCGGCCGGAGAGCGTATCCGGACATGGACGCCAGGCGGTTTGAAACGATGCTGATCGATCAGTTCATCGATGGCCAGCCTTACCACTTATCATACGGGCTGGCCACCCTTGAAAAGCAATCGATGGAGGAGGCGATTGACTCCGCACTTGCGTTAGAGGTGGCTGTCCGCCCTAGACAGTTGCCTCCGGCCCCGGCTCCGGCCTCGGCTGTTCCCGCACAGGCGGCGAGCGCACAGACCCGGTCGTCCGGGAACCCGCCAGGGAACCTAACCCGCAGTGGGTTAGTGCGCCAGCACCCTCCACAGGGATGCCCGCACATGCGGCACCAGTCGCCGCGCCGTGCTCGTCCTCGGACGAGTGCGACTTTGAGGAATACGATTTCGGCGCAGCACAGATGATTGCGCACTGCGCCGGGATCGAAGCTCCGGGACCCCCAGAATGTTGCGCCTTCACCTCCGGACCAGCCCAGAACCGTCCCTGTTATTTCTGCGGAAAGCAGGGACACTTTCGGCTGAAGTGTCTGGAGTTGTTGGAACGCCTGCGGTCGCGCGGATACCAGGAGCCCTCCCTGGCCCGCAACGGAGGAATTCCTTCCGGTCTGGTCCTCCGGGACAGCAAGGCCGGAACCCGCAGCTGGGAAACTAGATCCGGACGTGGTGGCGACCAACACTACGTCCGGGGACAGTTGTTCGGTGGCATCAGATGCCGCCCCACCCGCTGATGGGCAGGACGAACCTCAAGTTGATATGACTTCTCCGGAAGTAGTCCTTGGGGATCAGTCTAGCTCCTCCGCGGCTGAGGCGGATGGTGAGGACTCTGTAGCTGATCCCAGCGCGTGCGAACGGTATCGCCCTACTTGCGAGCTGGTGAGGGACCCCTGCTGGTACCTGCCCCTGTCCTTCGGACGGGAGCCAGTCCGGTTCCTCGTGGACTCTGGCTCGGAGGTTACCCTCGTAGCCACAGGAACGTTTAGGAAGGAGCCCGCGCTCCGCAACCTTGAGTTGCGGGATCCCGGACCTTACAAGCTCTACGAAGCGGGTGACAACCGCATCTGTATCCACGGTATCATCGATCTGCCTATTACCCTTGGGGACATCTGATTTACCCTGATTACCCTTGGTGTATCTGACAGAGGCAATCGTTGCAGATATCGGAGCGGCCGGGATTATTGGGATGAATTTTCTACGGGTCCACCGGGTGATCGCCAACTTTAGTGCGGGCGAACTCCGGATGGGAGAGGACACACATTTTCTCTTCCGCACGGGCTCGATGCATTCGTTCCAAATGCAGGCGGCGCGCACTGTGGTAGTGCCGCCAATGAGCGAGATGATCATTGAGGCGAGGCCGCGTCGTCCCCGCATGCCCCTCGATGGTCGGCCGTGTATAGTGCAACCAGTGAGCAGTTTCGCCGAAGGAAGCGGGCTAGTGCTGGGTGGGGCCCTGGTCATGTCCAACCCCCGGGCGATGCCCATCCTTGTGGTGAACCCTACGGATGCTCCTATTGTACTGCGGCGCAGATGCATAGCAGCTACTGCTACTCCCGCGTCGTCGAGTCGTGTCCTCCCCGACGATCCTGTCTGCTGCGCTGCGTGCGCGGCGGCGGCCGCCGGAGATGACCCGTTCACCCTGCCGGACCATTTGGAATCTCGGATTCCGAAGGACCGACTGGATGAAGAGCAGCGCCAAGCGCTCCGCAAACTGCTGCGGCAGTATGCGGATGTGTTCATGTGTCCAGATGGTGCGGTTGGCAAGACTGACGTCGCCAAACACCGCATCGACCTCGTGGACGAGCGTCCTCTCAAGCAGCATCTTCGTCGGGCAGCAATAGTGCACCAATCATAGACCTGGAGGTGCAAAAGGCCCTTGGGCCAGCCCTGTGGTTATGGTTTTAGAAGAAGGACGGCTCGTGGAGGTTCTGCGTGGATTATCGTAAACTCAACGATGCCACACGGAAGGACTCATATCCTCTCCCACACATCGAAGACACCTTCGATGCCCTGGCCGGGTCGCACTATTTCTGTGCTCTGGATCTGGCCTCCGGGTATTGGCAGGTGGAGATGGAGGAGAGTGATCGGGCGAAGACTGCCTTCGTTACCAAGAACGGGCTCTACCAATTCAAGGTAATGCCGTTCGGGCTCTGTAACGCCCCAGCGACGTTCGAGCGCCTCATGGAGATGGTTCTTAAAGGGTTTCTCGGGAAGCGATGTATGGTCTACATCGACGATGTCGTCGTGTATGGCAGGTCGTTCGAGGAAACCCTCACCAACCTCCAAATGGTGCTCCATCGCATCCGCGGAGCAGGGCTTAAATTGTAGCCAAGTAAGTGCGAAATATTCGCGCAGGAAATCCTGTACTTGGGCTTCATGGTAACGGGCACCGGAGTGAGACCAGACCCCGCTAAGGTGGCGGCCATACAGAAATGGCCTCCGCCATGTAACGTGGCGTACGTGAGGTCCTTCTTGGGCTTCGCGAGCTATCACCGCAGGTTTATTCGCGGCTTTGCGGAGATCGCGCGTCCCCTTACTATCCTCACGGAAAAGGGCGCAGATTTTGTTTGGTCCACAGAGCAGGCTGATGCCTTCTCGGAGCTCCGGCAGGCCTTGGTGGCCGCCCCGGTGCTGCGGCACCCTCGTCCGGACTGCGAATTCATTTTGGACACTGACGCGAGTAACTTTGCACTCGGCTGTGTCCTCTCACAGATCGTGGACGGGCAAGAGCGGGTAGTAGCTTATGCGAGTGTGGCCTTGAGCCACTCTCAAATGAATTACTGCACCACTCATCGCGAGTTGCTCCCGGTGGTTACTATGACCAAACGTTTCCGGCACTATTTGTTAGGACGCCATTTCCGCTTGCGGACTGATCACAGTTCGCTGAGACGGCTCCTCAACTATAGTGAGGCCGATGGCTTGGTGGCGCAGTGGCTCGTCAAACTCCAGGAGTATGACATGCAAATAGAGCACCGCGCTGGTAAATTGCACGGCAACGCGGACGGCCTGTCCCGTACTCCTCGTGGGTACCCTCGTCCTCTGGCGAGTCTGAGTATGAGCGGTCCTTGCCCCCCGTGGTAATGGCCGCTGCGGCGCAGCCGGATGCGACGGATGAGGAGCCTAATTACTTGGGTGGCTACTCTCCGGCGCAGTTAGCTGCGAAGCAAAGAGCTGACAGTGCTCTGGCACCGGTAATTACAGCCCTTGAGGCTGGCCAGAAACCCTCTAAGAATGAGCGGAAAACCTACAGGGAGGAGACTTCGTCTCTAGTATCCCAGTGGGAAAGACTCTCCTTGAGGGATGGCCTCTTGTACCGGCGCTATGAGCCACCGACCCCACTGCCTCCAATATGACAGTTGGTGCTTCCGGTGGAGCTGCGGAAAGAAGTACTCCACCAGTTGCATGACCTCCGGGTGACCGGTCACTTGGGAATCCGGAGGACCATCCATAGGCTACAACAGCGCTTTCATTGGCCTGGTAGCAGTTTGGACGTGCAACGGTGGTGCGCAGCCTGCCCTCGGTGTCAAGCTCGTAAAGGAGTTCCGGCTCCTGGCCGCCACCCCTTGACCACGGTTAAGGCGGATGCGCCGTTTGATCGGATAGCTTTGGATATACTGGATACCCATCGGGTCACCCCGCGCGGTTTCCGGTACATCCTGGTGACTTCCGACTATTTCACCAAATACACCGATGCCTACCCACTGCGCCGCCAGACTGCGGACGAGGAAGCTCGGTTGCTGGTGAATAGATGGGTGGTGTACCATGGGGTACCTAAGCAGGTACATTCGGATCAGGGCACACAATTTGAGAGCAACCTGTTCCGGAACCTAGCACAGATGCTAGGCAGTACCAAGGTGCGGACCACCCCCTACAGGCCCCAGTCTGATGGCCAGGTCGAACGCTTCAATCGATCGGTCCTCAATATGCTGGCGGCCTTTGTGAACGATCGTGCGAATGATTGGCATGACCACCTCCCGTATGTCTTAATGGCGTACAGGTCGTCGGTCCACTCTTCGACCGGAGTTACTCCGCACGCGATGTTGTACGGCCGGGAACTAAATCTGCCCGTGGATATCATGTATCCAACTGCGGCAGAGACCGGCGCAGTACCCCAGTGCGGTCCGGAGTACGTGGAGTGGGTTCGCCGCGCCCTGGCGAACGCCCATGATTTGCGCGCGCGCGCCTGGACAAGTCTGCTATCCGCAGAAGCGAGGCTATGACGCCAATGCTAAGGGTAGGCCCGCTTTTGCGGAAGGAGACAAGGTGCAATACTATTATCCGCCGCTTAAGCAAGGTAATAAATTTGCTAAGCCGTGGATAGGCCTGTTCACAATACTTAAACAGGTTACGGACGTGGACTACCGGATCCGGAGGGACTCCGACCCGGATAGGGTTCTGGTGGTTCACATCGACAACCTGAAGAAGTACGAGGGCCCGCTTGTCATGGATCCGCTCGTTCAAGATGCGGAACCGGATGATGCTCCTTTATTGGATCCGTCCGGTCAGCATCCGCGGACTCCGGTCGAGCGTGTGCGCCGTATGGTGGGCCTTCCGGACCTCTCTGATCCGTCAGATGATGGACTGGATGGCTATCAACCAGATGGCGGCGATCCGCAGGTACCCCCACTCCCTCCAGTACCTGCGGATGACGGGCGGCCACGCCGGAAACCACGTGCGTCGTACCGGTATGGGTGGGAATAACATTCCGCCCATGCGGATGCGTCTGCGGTACCCGTCTATCACACCAAGGACGGGTTTTAGGTCGTTCCGTGAGAGTCCGCACGACTTACCTCCGCGGGTGGCTACTTTGTGGCTATCTCCAGAGTTGAGGTCCCCGGATACTTTCATGTCGTAACGCCGCCGCTCCGCATCCGCCCTCCCGTAGTTTTCAGCACTAGGGATGTGCGGCAACCCTATCCGCATCAGTTCGCCTGTAGTCCGGCATAGTTAACACAGCGGCTACGCTGGCCGGACGACTTTTGTGAATGTGCCAGACGCCCCTCGTCCGCGTGACTCGTCCGGCGTCCGCGACGCTTTAAGATGACGCACTTCGGTGTAGTTAACCCCCGTGCGCCATTACTATAATTAAGTTTATAGTAAGTTTAGGTTTCTAACGGCAGGAAACCGACTTTCCATTATGATAATGGAGCGGTTGTTAAGTCCGCGTGTGCGGACCAGCCGCGGCGGTGGGTGATGCTCATTCTCGTCCGGATCGTACCTTGTAATACGCGGTCCGGCCGGAATGACCGGAACCCCGGCCTCCTTCTAAGAAGGGGGTCGTATATTACATGCACAACACTTGTGGTGGCTTTTAATTCCAATATCATATTCATTGGATAAGGGCAATACGCCATTCTATGGTAGGCGTCCGGCCTGGACTCCGTCCGCGGGCAGCTCCGGACGTCCGCCGGCTATTGCTTTCATCATCTTTGGGCGCCTCTAGATTGGGCACCGGCATGAAGGGTTTGCCTCGTAACCATTGAGGTTATGGCCCATGCCGGCTCCGCGTCTAATCTATTGGTTCCGTGCTCCGGTAGTCGTTTGTTTGGGCTCTAGGTTTGACCGGGCTTGCTCCGCGGCCGGGCTGTACATTGGGGTTGCTAGTGGGCGCGTCATGAACGCCCACAGGGCGCCCAATTGTCTGTCCGCCTGTCATGGGCTTGCTCGATCGCCTTGTAAGCGTACCAGCGGCTATGGGGAGTGATTTTGTTTATTTTCCATCTCATGTATTATTTATGGGAGGATTATAAGCCACAAGTGTGTGCGTGTTCCCGTGGAAATGCTATTCTTACTCATTTATCCAATATATGAGAAAGTTTAGTGATATATCTCTTTTTCCTGGTGCAATAGAGAGTAAGAAATCAGGAGATTTCTGCTTTCGCAAGAGGGGTGTAGGAGATTGTATCGAAAGCTGTATGCCGTGACCTATGAAAAGCAAGCAAGTGGTGGTGGATTTATTTCCATTGCTGTTTGGGCAGTGTTAAATTTTTATTTATCACTGCTGATAGGTTGACATAATCGTGACACCCACAAGTAGTTTGCCTTTTGATACATTGTATACAATCTTTAACCTGCGAGGGTGATTAACTTCACGTCATTGATCGCCAGTGCGAAAGCTATTGCTAATGACTGTTGTTAATTACTGAAGTATTTTAGCAGGTTCCCCCGGGATGGCTTGTGTATGTAAGCCACCCGTATACATGGAGTGATAGGAGTCACCGGGGGGAGATGCGTGTATATGTATGAGCTAGTGTAAAACGTACTTTTGTCTGTCGATCTGGTAGATGCAGTGAACAGACGTTTCCACGGGAACGCGTCATGCGGTGCGCATGCAGTATAACTGCCAACACTTGATGCCTTTAAAGCTATGTAACTAGCTAATCTCTGGTCATTCGAGCACTCGGCACTGGTGGAGACAGAGAGCGCTCGAATATGTCAGAGAGCAGTGACGGAGAGAGGTGGAAGGAGTCTGAGGGTTGTGGGAGCCTCCGGACAGTGGTCGCGAGATCCAGTCCGGAGATGAGTCTCTTGAGCGCGGTCACACGTACTCGAGACGAACTGGGTCTCTTGAGCGTGGTAACACGTACTCGAGACCCGCACGGCCTGAGGGGGATGACAAGGCAGATATCCCCGAAGGCGCGTATGTGGGTTCTGCGGAATCCAACTCCGGCTCCGGTTCTAGCACAGGAACCGAGTCCGAGAGTGAGGTCATGGCGGACCGCACTGTAGAGAGTAACTTGGCTGCTTTAGGTGCCGAGCAACTCTTGAATCCGTCTCCTTTTCCCCGCGTGGAAGAGTTGATGGACTGCAGTGAGTCGGGACCCGCTCGTGTCGACATTGAGTTGCATCCGTCCGCGGAGATGCTTGCGTCTCTGGGGCCGGATGAGAGTACTCGTGCGGAAACCCGTCTGGATGGCCGTCGCCGTCCGGACACCGGTTCCGCCGAGAACTCCTCGGTGTCCGCACCTGTGGAGTCTGGTCTGCACGACCGGAAGACACCTGGGACTTGGGCGGAGCAGGTTGACGCGGCTGAGGAAGCCGCATCCCAAGCTCCGGCCCAGGGACAGGAGTCTGGCTCGAAGGATACCGAGAACCGGGATGAGGGGTTTGTATCTCCCATCTCCCGGCGCACTCGCCGTCGAGCTAAGGAGATCGCCCAGAAGCAGTGGAAGGCCCAGCAGCAACTGGAGGCCGCCAACCGCGGGCGATCTGAGTCCGGATCCGTCCAGGATTCGGCCTCCGCACCCCCGCAGAAGAAGAAGAAGCGGAATCACCGGAAAAAGAAGTCCGGTGGTACCCCCCTCAGACTGGACCACAGTCCGGAGGACCCAAGCCGCTGGCGCCTAAGCCGGGCGGCCAGTCAGGGTCTTCCGCCAACGGAGACGCCAAGGCGCCTAATCCCTCGGGATCTGGTGCGGGCGGCGCCTCCGAAGGGTCCGGCCAGGGCGCGGGAGGTTCCAGCCAGCGGGTGCCGATCAAGGCACCAAAAGGAACCTCCTCTTCTTCTTCCTGCGGTAAACAGAGACCTACCGGAGCTGCGGTGGTGGGGTCTAGTCCAGTGGACCGTGGGTGGCCCGTGCCGAAGGAGGGAGATCTGCGCTTAGAACTCCTCCGGAAGCGCGCGGAGCAAGACGGGGTTAACCTGTCTGATGCCGCACTGGACGCGGGACATAAGGCTTTTGTTGCGCAGCAACAGAAAGCCGTGACCCAACGCGCGGAGAGTGTGCCCCGACAACCCAGGTCGGAGAATCGGGGGCGGCCAAGAAAAAGCGGTCGTCCTCGGAGCAGCCATCTATCCAGAGATCTATATCAGACTGGACCACAGTCCGGAGGACCCAAGCCGCTGGCGCCTAAGCCGGGCGGCCAGTCAGGGTCCTCCGCCAACGGAGACGCCAAGGCGCCTAATCCCTCGGGATCTTCTTCTTCTTCCTGTGGTAAACAGAGACCTACCGGAGCTGTGGAGGTGGGGTCTAGTCCAGTGGACCGTGGGCGGCCCGTGCCGAAGGAGGGAGATCTGCGCTTAGAACTCCTCCGGAAGCGCGCGGAGCAAGACGGGGTTAACCTGTCTGATGCCGCACTGGACGCGGGACATAAGGCTTTTGTTGCGCAGCAACAGAAAGCCGTGACCCAACGCGCGGAGAGTGTGCCCCGACAACCCAGGTCGGAGAATCGGGGGCGGCCAAGAAAAAGCGGTCGTCCTCGGAGCAGCCATCTATCCAGAGGCTGTGGGCCGGAATGGGCCCCGAACTCCCTGGGGTACGTCAGGGACACACGTTCCTCCCGCGTTATGGCAGGGATCCGCGTGCCCGCCGCACGGCGGACGCGGGTACGGCGGCCGACACGCCCTTTACACGGTCTCGTCCACTCATGGACGAGGAGCGTGCCGCGCTGCCGCCCGAGACGGAGAACGGGGTAACCTGCCTCCTCTGTCCGGACTCCCTGGTCGGGTATAAGGACCCGCATCATGCGCTCACTCGGGATCGTAGGTATCCTTCCTACGGCCATCTGAGTCGACACGTTGCGGGGTACCATTACCCCTGGGTGAAGATGTTCGTCTGCAAGCGGTGCTACTCTAGTAGCCCAGAGCAGCGGTACTTCCCCAGTTTGGAGGCCCTGAACGCTCACCGCGCGGGTGCGCACCGCGGTGAGGGACTTCACACCGTTGGTGATGAAGCGGGGCCTGTATTCAACTTTGGAAACATTCCACCGCGGGTGGCGACGTCCATGACTACGTCAGGGACGTCGAGGAACCGGTTCTTCCACTGGGGTCCGTGGCGTTCGCACAGCGCGTCATGGATGATGCATAGAAAGAGTCTGGCGTTGTGTCCGCGAGCTCGAGCTACACAGCTCGCCTGACGGCCTCGATGGACAAGACTGCGGCGGAGTACCAGGCGGCGGAAGCCGCCCGGACAGCAGCAGAGGCTGTCCGTCAACCGCCGGCTACTCCAGCAGTGGAAGATCGGCACCGGGTCACCATGGTCGTGTCTGAGATGCCACAGATTGCGGCCAAGACACGCGTGACTCCTTGTCGGGGCGCGCAGCTTAGTCCCCTAAGCTGCGCGCCCCGACAAGGACTCAGGGGAAGGGTTCGTCCGCTGGAACAGCTCCGGCCAGGACGACACCCCAGCAGTCCCCGGGCGCATTGACTCAGGAGGATTACCCGGGCTTGCTAGAGGTGACGGTACCTGCGGGTCCGTCTGAGGGACGGGTGGTGGCGGACACCTCCGCCTCCTCGAGTGCCACGTCGGTGGTCCGGCCAAGGACCCCGCGTGTAACTCCCTCTGTGGCAAGCAGTAGCGGACGTGCGGCACCTCTCTCGAGGTCGGCGTCCGCGTCCTCATTGGTGGTTGAGGGGACGTCCGCTGGATGGCAAAGCATCGCCTCCCTGGACCTGGATCCCCTTGACGCCACGGCGGACGTACGCAGGAGGTTCGGTTCCACGACCGCCCGTGCCTACGAGACTTTCCGCGAGTCCGTAGGCCATGGCGGTTGGCCATCGTCGCAATTGTTCGGACCGGATCCCCGGTGATCCGGCGTTGGTGAACCTGCCAGTGCCCCGAGCCATCGTGACTTGGGGTCCGCAGGCGCGGCCGCGCTGGTCCGCGCGAGAGAAGAGCCGCGACCCAACTCAAGCTGCGGAGTACCTTGTGGCGGCGCTGAGGCCTCTCATGTCGCATGCGATCTTGCATACGACCAAGGCCTCATGGAAGGCTCCCGGCGGAGCCTTGAGAGCTACAGGACTTTGTCGGCCGACATTGAACGGCGCACGTTCGACCAGGGTCGAACCGCCGCTCTAGCCGAGCAGTCCGGGGGATCCTCCATCTCTCCAGAGGTGGCCGCTAGGATGGAGCACCTGGAGGCTGAGAATGAGCAGCTACGGTGTCGTCTTGACGAAGCTGAGGCCGCTCGGACTCGCCTACTCCAGGGCGTCGATGACCCCGAGTCGTCCGCCCGGAACCAGGCGGCTCTCCAGCGAGCGGATGCCGCTTTGGAGCTGGCCATCTATCCATACCTAATCCAGGTTTGGGGAGAAGCATGGCCGGTACTCAGCGCACCCGTGATACGGTAGAGATGTTCGGCGCCATCGCACACCTCGGCGCCACAGCTCTACCGGCCTCCGTCGTCATGGCCCCGTCAGGACCCGGGTTGCAGGGCTCCCCGCAGAAGCCCCTGCAAGCGCCACCGGGCCTGCCTCATCTGCCCGTGCAGCCGGCTTACACATTGTCGGCTCCGCTGCTTCCGCAGCGTAGGGACCCGTCGCCGCCGCCGAACCCCAGGACGGGCGGCCCGGATGAGGAGCCAATGACGGAGGGGGAAGGCTAGGTGCTCCCGCGGCTCCGCCCTGCCTCAGACCCGTTCTGCGGATCTGAAGAGCCGGCCGGCAGGGCGGCCGGCAACATTTTTAGAGGTACTACCACTTTTGATCACCCGGTGTGTCGTTTTACAAAATTTCTAAATTTAAAGTTTAACCTTAAAGATATTCCAAAGACTCGACACACCGTTCTTTTATAACGGGTGACCTTCCAAAGTCACCACACGGTTTTGGACCACCTCGGTCAAAATTTTAGCTTGTTTATGAGGGTTTATTCAAAATTGCAAAGCGCGTTATAGTTTACTCCGTAAGTCCGGGGGTAGTTCCCCATTCTTCCAAAAGGGACTCTTAAAGTCCTAGTGTTTTGCGCCGTGACTTCTGGGTACCGTTCACCTTGCTTCCTTCGGTCCGCCATGCGATGCCCTCGTCGTGTTTCGGGAGGTTTTGGGCGCAGGCGGAGCATGTTGGGGACCAACATTGTAAGAAGGGGGTAATGTGGCGATTTTGCCCTAAGATCGTGGCAGGTGATTGTAAAACTACATGCCATTTGTGTGGCCTTTTCTGTCTTGGCCTTGTTTTGACACGCTCCGTTCGAGCGGGCGTTGCTACAGCGACGCATTGTAATTTACGTTATCCAGTAAACTATAACAATGGTTTGATTACACCTCGCGTGCGTCCTTCCGTTTGTGGTGTATTATATATACACTGGAAGCTACTCGATCGAGGAGATTGTCCGAGAGAGAGTGCACAGGACGCACGCAAGGCTCGCCATGAGCTTTGCGTTCCCTGGTCGAGAGTAGAGGCCCATTGGGGCCCTGGGGACAATTTCTATAGGGGGGCCCGGGCTGGGAGAGACAAGTTGCTGACTCGGGGGCGCAAGCCCTGTGGATCGCCAGCTCTCTCCCTTCCCGGGATGGTGTGACGTAGGCTCTGGCTAGTTCGTCGGACTGTACGGGGTTCCGTCCCCGAGGCAGACCGCGGCTCACCAGGCCTCTCCAGCTAACACCGTGGTGATGAACTAGTTTCTGAACGGTGTCCGTAGGCCTGGGCGTGTCGGGTGGGCTGTTACCTGGTTACTGTAAATGCTAGAGTGGTTACCGTGTCCGCAGTGACCTCCGGTGAGCGGCGCCGCCGCAAGGATCCGGAATAGCGGATGCGCGTCCGCAAGGACTCGTGGTGAGAGGACTATCCTCGAGGATTCCGAAGAGCGGACGACAGTCAATAACTTTACATATGGCACAGTAGACTGTTTCTATGGTTTATCTACACCAGAATTACATGGTGGCGATCCTGGTGGCAAACAGGAACCTCATTACGACAAATCTATACATTATTTCTATTCTAACATGGTGAATGATTGTGAGCAAACAAACATTACCATGGCTACATATGTTTGTTGCGGTCGTGACGTTTTTGTACACCGTTGCTCCTGGAAACGTAAATCTGATATAGGCCCTAGGGCCCTATACCAACTGATATAACACCTTTTGAAATGACTGAAATGCTAAGAGCGCTATGATGTCACCATGTTAGAATATTGGAATTTGAACCCTTCCGATCAAAATGGTAATTTAAGTGATCCCATCGAATTGCCCAATGTACATGTATACCTTCCATATAAATTATGAATAGTTCTTATGATGATATAGGAAGAAACTTATAACACGGTTTAAGAAGAAGCTTGTCAGAAAATGCATATTGCAATATGTATGACATTGATGTTGACCTTTCAAGGTAATTCAAGGTCAAGTTCATGGTCACCAGTAGAAGTCCGATATATATACATGTACCTGTTTATTAACTCATTTCATTTCATCATGGGCTGAAATCGCCGACTCCGAACGATGTTTTTCAAACTGAGTAATTCTTATGGTCACAAAATATTTTATCAGAGTTTCTTTAGAACATTTGTACATTGTGCCTATAACTTCGAATCTGACTTCGAACGATTTTTAAACAATAAAAAACCTGAACAAATCTTATGATGATAGTTATGAAAATTGTACATTGTGCATAACTTCGGTTCTGACTTTTCATTGTCATTCAAGGTTAACTTCAAAGTGAGTGACATAAAGCCAGTGCGTATATAACTTCACATGCCAAATATAATGATAGGTCCTAGCATAGGAACATTACATTTCTATGGTCATAGTTAGCATCATTTTACTTTACCATGGGAAATCCCATTGGAGCAAATTGACGGACTTTGGGCTAGGCAGTCAATAACATGATCTTGTCATAAGCAATTCATACTTCGATGGTACAAAAATAACCAGATATTATCATTGAACCAATATTTTGCCAGCCTACATGTAGAGGTAGTGCTGAATTGATTCAATAAAAATAAGCCCAAAAAGTAATCGAAATATTTGAAGTCCAACACATTTTTGTCTCATTATTTTAAGGCTGAAATTACGGATCCCCTAAACCACCACACTTGTGGGAAAAAACAACAACAAATAAATATCAACAACACAAAGGGAATCTTGATTTCGGACCACATATTTCGTCGACACAATGTAAAATAAAAAAGGCCCCCACACCAAGGCCGGCTAATCAAACTTACACACGTCACAAATGATGTGGAGTTTTTGCATGAATTCTTGCATGAAATTCAAGTAACTGAAAACTAAATTTTAGAAAAAATACCCTGTCCGAAATTGACTGTTTCATCATTTGAAAATATTGCTATTTTTAAGACAAAATGCCGGGGGGGGGGGGGTACTATGAGACACGAATAACTTCCCTCTTGAATTATTTCTGAGGTATATTGAGTACAATATTATTTCATAATTACACTCGGGGTTTACAATCTTTCACGAATTGGAGGATCACCAATCAAGGGTTTCGAATTTCACCGTATATAATAATTATGCGATAGCCTAAAATAACTATTATTATTTTGATACTCATTATTAATATTAAGCATTGACCAGCAGGACAAGCTCAATGTGAAGGTCTCTGTGGGTGCGATTATTTACAACATGAATAAATATAACTTATAACACAATATTATACAACATTATAATAAACAACACGGTATCTGCTGAATTGTTATCCCGGGAGCAGTCAGGACATGAGCAGTGCTGAATTGTTATTCCGGGAGCAGTCAGGACATGAGCAGTACTGAATTGTTATCTCGGGAGCAGTCAGGACATGAGCATTGCTGAATTGTTATCCCGAGAGCAGTCAGGACAGGAGCACTGTTGATTTGTTATCTCGGGAGCAGTCAGGACATGAGCATTGCTGAATTGTTATCCCGAGAGCAGTCAGGACATGAGCAGTGCTGAATTGTTATCTCGGGAGCAGTCAGGACATGAGCAGTGCTGAATTGTTATCCATGAAGCAGTCAGGACAGGAGCAGTGCTAAATTGATATCCCGGAAGCAGTGCTGAATTGTTACCCGGGCCAGTAAGGACATGAGCACTGTTGAATTTCTATCCCGGGAGTGGTGTTGAATTGTTATCCCGGCAGCAGTCAGGACAAGAGCAGTACTGAATTGTTATCTCGGCAGCAGTCAGGAAATGAGCACTGTTGAATTTCTATCTCGGGAGCGGTGCTGAATTGTTATCCCGGCAGCAGTCAGGACATGAGCATTGCTGAATTGTTATCCATGAAGCAGTCAGGATAGGAGCAGTGCTAAATTGATATCCCGGAAGCAGTGCTGAATTGTTACCCGGGCCAGTAAGGACATGAGCACTGTTGAATTTCTATCCCGGGAGTGGTGTTGAATTGTTATCCCGGCAGCAGTCAGGACAAGAGCAGTACTGAATTGTTATCTCGGCAGCAGTCAGGAAATGAGCACTGTTGAATTTCTATCTCGGGAGCGGTGCTGAATTGTTATCCCGGCAGCAGTCAGGACATGAGCATTGCTGAATTGTTATCCATGAAGCAGTCAGGACAGGAGCAGTGCTAAATTGATATCCCGGAAGCAGTGCTGAATTGTTATCCCGCGAGCAGTCAGGACAGGAGTAGACTTGTTATTCCGGCGCTTATGACAGCAATGGTGCAGAGTCTGGCTCTTGAATTGTGCTTCCTGATGTCGGTGGTTGTCCCAACCTCCTGACAGGGAGTCGATACAACAGGTGATCCATGAACTTCTTACCAGAGTCCACAACGATGTACTTCTGGAAGCGCAGGTACAAAGCAACGCACTTTGGCAAGTTTGACTCTGGTATATCTTGCAGGCGAATGACTATCAGACGTGAACCTTTGGTCTGCAGACACATGGACAAAGCTGTGTTGAAATAAGACTTGCAATTTTCGTTGGCGATAAATTCTGGTGACAACACACATATCGTTCTCTTGCTGGAATCAATTGCCTCTTCCATACAAACATTGACGGGGTCACCTGGAAGGAAATCTCGGCTAGGAACCTTGATTTTGAAACCATTCTTCTCCAGATCCTTCACAAGGCTGCGAACAAAATCCTCGTTTTCATCAGCGTGCGATATGAAGACATCGTATTGTTTGTCTTCTCCTTCACATTCATCCCAGTCGAACGGATGGAACTGGAACTTCTTGTAGATCCAGACACGCTTGGTGTAGATGAAAACTACAGGAAACACAAGAAACAAAAGTGCCCCAACACCAAACGATACAGAGAACATCACTATTTCTTTGATTCGGTCCTTTTCTGGATCATCGCAGAACTGATCTTCCGTCAAAGCAAATATGTTTTTCTTGTGATTCCAAGAAGGCGAGTCGCAAAGGATACTGTCGGGTTGCACTGTTTTGTTCTTATTTCTGGTCATCCAGGAGAGAAGCCATTTACGTTCGCAATCACAAAGCCAGGGGTTAGAGTGTAAAGTAAGACTTGTCACGTGACTTAGATCGACATCTTGGATTTCTGCGGGAAGTCGCTGTATGTTGTTTGTGTCCAGGTAGATGTGCTGTGATGAGTTTGCCAGTTGTTTGATGGCGTCCAGTTCCACGCGGTCTATAAAGTTTCCAGCGAAGTCGGCCTGCACCAGTGTTTCGAAGTAGCGTCTTGGAGAGAGAACCGTCAGTTGGTTGTTCTGCATGTTCAGTTTGTGTTTGTATCCCGTCATGTTTTTGTATTGTGGGATGGAGTCGGGTACCCTGCTAAGACCTTGTCCCTGGCAGTTGATGTGCAGGGTTCTGTTGTACGGTTCCTGTAGACAGCTGCACTCGCTTGGACAACCACCGTGGATATCACACACTAGCTGGTCCAGTGGTATGGAGCTGAGGAGCTGTCCGACCAGAGCCTCATTTGGGGAGGAATGGCAAGTAAGGGTGCGCATGTTCTTGTTATTATGGATGAATCTATGAAACGCTATGTCAATGCAGTCACAGACAAGCTCGTTCTCCTGTAAGTTAATGTGAAATGTGTTATTTGCGAACAACAACAACATATTGAGTTCAGCGTAAGGGCCAACAAATTTATAACCATCCCTTATGTCGGCGATGTGATGTACTTTGTTGTACTTCATATCTAGGGACCCGTATGGAGCTCTCATTCCGTGGTGGAATGTCCAGTTTATGTGGTTTGTGAAGTTTGTGATGAAGTTCCGTCTGAGATTGATCCCGATATCCCGATGATGTTTCACCATAAGAAACAGTGGCCAGATATCGATCTCTCGGAGTTTGTTTCTCTCCAGTGTCACATACTGGATAGCCGGTAGTTGCGTGAACGTCTCAGGGTCTATGTGAGTTATTTCCCCCGATGTGAAGTCCGCGTTTTGCAGCTGGTCGAGCCCTCTGAACAGAGCGGCGCTCAACTCCCGTATTCGGCTGTTTATCATAATGATATTGGTCAGCTTGATGTTGGATCGGAAGAAACTGTCGGGCACCTGTGTGACCCGACCGATGCTCTCCATTCTGAAGTAGGTCAAGGCTTTAAGCGGGGACAGATCTAGAAGATCCAGTTGACTGATGTCCGAGTTCTCTAACTGGAGTTTTGTCACTTCCGGGTGTTCGGTGATCACCGCACTGAGCTTTCCCTCGATGCCGTACGAGTGATTACCGCCGCAGTCTACATCTATCAATGATGTCGTTATGGTACACGTGCAGTTCTGTGGACAGGTGGCTCGTGTGGAAGGCAGCCGGTGTTCGATGGAGTCATCAGTGGACACAACCCCAATCGACAGTAAATGTATCAATGAGAGCAAACACAACAGATTCGCCATGGTCGCCTCTCCAAAATTCTGTCGAAATGCACTTGTATTTTCAGGACGAACGAACGTTTACCCGTTCGACATGTGTACAATCTACAGCACTAAATGTATATCGAATTTATTCCGCCAGTTCTAGGTCAGCCGATGGTATTTATACTAGATCATTCCAACCCGCACACACCAAGTGTGCGATGTACTATGCTTCCGTCTGCGATGAATATTCACGCACCACGAGACCTAAAAGTGGAACGACAAAAATAGACTTGTAACACAAATAGACTTGTAACCCAAGCATGCCTACATGTATTCACATACTTTTAGGAGAAACCGACTTTCGTTCGCGGGCGCATGATACTAAAGTTCACTACGTTAGACAGTAGGCTCATATTACTTAGTGCATGGTTGGGGCCGTTTCCTTTGTTGTTGACAGGTTACTATTGAGCAGAGTTACCAGCAGGTTACTATTTCTGCGAATAGGAACCCCTGCGGACGCGGGTCTCTCGCCAATAGTGGCCTCGTGCCCTTCGGGCACTCGGTCACTATTGGCGAGAGACCCTCGTCCTTGTGCATTATACTATACAGAGTGCGTGGAAATATAATAATATGCTTCAATAATATGTAGGCTCAAGACTTCGAAACTGTAACAATCGGATGAAGAAAGTTCATTACGAATATTGAAATAATGTTACAATAATTTGCACCGGACACTCCAATTACACATAGTCGGTAGCGTATTAAGCGTAGACATTACTTCAAAGTCTATGGACACTCGATCTCCTTAATTATTCGTATTTGGAGCAATTATTATCTATTTCATATCACGTGTTTTCTAATGGCAAATGAAATTCTGGAATACCATTTAAAATTATTTTAGTGGAACAACTTCGAAACGACCTTGGGACCCATCCGAGGGATTTGTCAATATTTGTGTAGGTTTGTCTGTGTGCAAATTAACGACATTCATCAATAATTCCAATATGGAAATATCATGTGCCCGCAACTTTGGTGATTATGGTTTCAAATGGACGTTCTAATATTATGACATTATGGCATGTAGTGTTAATTACTGTGATATTGTGTCAAAATAAATTTGGAAATCTACCACCCGTTTCTCTATCGCGCTATATAGATACAGCGAAATTTCCAAACGAAATAGAACGATGATGGTTCACTAAACCTACTCCAGCTTTCGATATCATTCATCCGTGACTGGGAAAAAACTTCTCGTGTGTTTGTTTGTTTCCAAGTGTCACCGTCACATATATATTACTCCTCAAACTGAGCCACTTGGAACGAGCACGTTATTGTTGTCCAGATTACTAAAAAATTAGCCCAATCGCTAAGAAAGGTTACCGGACAATATTTTAGATATTAGCCTCTTGTCCCGTGACATTGGAAATAAGGTCATTGGTCAATTTAAAGTCACGAAAACATTCAGCATATATCATTTCTAGTATGTCCACAACTGATTCCTAAGCAGTAAAGTCGATAATAAGCGAGATATTAGCCATTTTGTGATCTGACCTTGAAGATGAGGTCAAAAGTCAAGTTCTAGGTCATGAGAATATTCATCATTCTATTTCCTATATGTTTGCAGTTGATTCCTAAGCTGTAAAGTCGATAATAAGCGATTTATTAACCATTTTGTTCTCTGACCTTGAAAATGAGGTGAAAGGTCAAATTCAAGGTCACCAAAATATTTATCATTTATCATTTCCTACATGTTCACTATGGATTCCTAAGCTGTAAAGTCGATAATAAGCGAGAAATTAGCCATGTTGTGCTCTGACCTTGAAAATAAGGGCAAGGTCAAATTCAAGTTCATCAAAATATTCAGTGTATATCATTTTCTACATGTCCAGAATTGGTTCCTAACCTATAAAGTCAATAGAGAAGCAAGATATTAGCCATTTTGTCCTTTGACCTTGAAAATGAGGTCAAAGGTCGAATTCAAGGTCATGGCAATATTCAGCATATATCATTTTCTATAAGTTCAAAGTCAATGTCACGAGAATAATCTGTATATATGATTTCCTAAACGTTCATAATTGAATCTAGGCTGTAAAGTCGATATTAAGCGAGATATTAGCCATTCTGTACTGTGACCTTGAAAATTAGGACCAAGGTCAAATTCAAGGTCACGACAATATTCAGAATATATCACTTTTTATATGTTCACAATTGTTAAGTCGATAATAGGCGAGATATTAGCCATTTTATCCTGTGATCTTGAAGAGGTCAAAGATTAAATGCAAGGTCCTCAGAATATTCCGCATATTATATATCATTTCCTAGATGTCTACAATTGATTTCTAATCTCTAATCTCAATATTAAGTGAGATATTTGGAAAAATGTGCCCCATTATAAAGCATAGGATAATTTAACATGGGAAAGTCCCATTTGGGTCCGAGCTTGAGCCCAAAATGGCCCACTTCGAGCGATTCAAGGGCAACCAAACTTATACATGTCACAGGGGCCGTTTTCCGTCAAAAATGGCCGCCATTTTAAACAAATTTCGAGAATGAAAAAATACCTCTTTCTCGAAATATTTTTGGGCATTTTTGTGCAAAATCTCAGAAATATTCGATTGTAAACTTTAAAGATAAAAATGTAAATGGATGACGATGGACGGCAAGAAACTACCAGCAAAGGGTATGGTGATGGTGCGGGAATCAAAGCAAATGGTGTGGCATCCCTACGGAAGCTCATTTAGGACATAGAAGAAAAAAATCAATTCGCCCGGACTATGGAAAGTCACCCCCTTCCTCCTGGACATTTATTGTTGGTGGCCGCATCAGCGGCGGCCTATATCAAATACAAAGTTACTTTAACTTCCGGTGTCGCTTAGCACAGTGCACCTTTTCCACCTGCCGCTCAGCGCACGAACTGATATTCTAGCACAAACATCATTCAATTTTATCAGTTTATTTGACTGACGATCTTACAGCAAGAATTTTGGCCAACGCATTTGTTTCATGCTGCGACCACTTTTGCTACTCTGGATCCCTGACGTTTACTTGTTTGAGATATGAAAAAACCCTTCAAATTTAGCTGTCTCCTACAGTGGCTGATAAGTGACATTGTAAAAAACTTATTCATTTTTCGGAGTAATCCTGACTTGTTCATGATCAGACATACATGTATTATGTAATTTATACAGAAATAACTTTATTTCCGCGTAAACAAATTTATTTTCGCAGAAAAAACGTTACTTATGCAGAAATAACTTTATTCACGCATAAATTACATCATTTACGCGAAAATAACGTCATTTACACCCCAACGATAAATGGAAAGATAAAAGGCGGGGGAGGGGTTTACCTATGATCCTGGGGTACCAGGATTACTTCGAGGAGTGAATAAGTTTTATTTAACAATGCCACTATAATGAATGCAAGTAGCATATTCATTGGAGACATCGTTTAATGCTCATATTGTGCTGATTTCACTAGGACACATTTGTTGTTCATTCTTGTTTGAGAAAGTTGTAAAACCGTTGCATTATGATACACGTAGGCCTAACGTTATGCATGCGGTCAAAATATGCTGGCATAAATGAAAATAGGTCTGTGGTTGTATGATGATATACAGTGGCTGATAAGTGACATTGTGAAAAAAAGTTATTTAAGTTAAAACGTTACTTACGTGTAAACAACTTTATTTATGCATAAATAGCATTATTTACGCGGTAATAACATAATTTGCGCGTGAATAACATTATTTACGCGGAAATTATGTCAACTATGAACAGGTCATGACTGCTCCGAAAAATAAATAAGTATTTTTTTCACAGTGTCACTTATCAGCCACTGTAATGATAACTATCAGATAATTAAGTTTTATCACATTTGAATTGATTTTGTCCTTTGTAATGTGGGTGAATATATTTTTAACATGCGTGGATAATAGAGAGGAAAGAGAAAACTATCAGAATGCAACCAATTTTTGTTTCGTTAGGCACCCTGAAATGGTGCACTTTTGGCGGTAGTGGGCTTCAAAGTAAATTTTACGAAATTTCGCATAGGCGAATTTGCACGAATCCTCGGTTACAATTTCATAAACATTGGGTCAGCGGTTCAACATCTATGTAAGAAAACGTTACAATGGTCGCTTCTGTAAAAGTGGCATGACGTCTGCTCAGTGAGTCTCCCATGCAAAACGGCATACACCATGATTAGCCAACCGAACGCACGGCCAATCCCTGGGGTGTTGATAGACTCATGGCTGCGAATTTTATGTATTCCATGAATACAAATCACACTCATTTTGGTTCCGTTCTAACATTTTCCAAGTTATCACACAAATAATTGTTACTATCTATGTACAGTGGCTGATAAGTGACACTACGAAAAAATTCTTATTTATTTTTGGAGTAATGTTGACTTGTTTATGAATGAAATGTTTTAGTTTGAAGAAATAATGTTATTTCTGAGTAAATAATGTTATTTACGCATACATAAGTTATTCACGGGTGAGTAACTTTTTTTCTGCGTAAAATAAGTTTATTTACACGGAAACAATTTTATTTACCCCCAATGACCAAGGGAAAGATAAAAGCACGTGTAGGCAGTATATGGTTAGTAGGCAATAGTAAATGATGTTATTTTGACGTTAAAAAAACCTCAACATAATTTATGCGGAAATAACATTACTTACGCGGAAATAACGTTATTTAACTCATCGACCAAGAGAAAGATAAACGCACGTGTAAGCAGTATTTGGTTAGTATCTCACACACGGCAGAAGTAAATAATGTTATTTTTCGCGCAAATAACGTTATTTCCATGGAAATAATATTATTTATGCATAGAAAAGGTTATTTCCGTGTAAAAAAAACTTATTTCCGCGTAAGTTTTTTGCTCTTTGCGCAAAAATTATATCAATTATGTATCAGTCAAGATTACTTCGAAAAATAAATGAGATTTTTTACAATGTCACTTCTCAGCCACTGTATCTATGTGATGATATTCAGTTGTTTCATCCCTCACTCTATATATCTCTATTTAGGAGCATGAATTGACATTTCTTCCTCTGGTTGATATCTTACTGAAACTATGGAATGATAGTTCTTATATCCATTGTGCGTGTCAAGGAAACCAGCAAGTGGGGATAAAATTAACAGTTATGAAAGCCCAGGATTACAATACATCAATTTCTGGTATCAGTCCAGCAGAGTTCAATATTACTCCCAAGCCTGGTATTTATTCAGGTATATTTAGTTCTGTAGAAGATCATTTGGTTCTGGAAAATGATGTGGGAAAATATGATACTATTGTAAATTCAGTATATATGTCATCATATGTAGGACGGTGTGTATGTGGGTGATTGTGAAATGATGCCTTCTTTCTATTATTGGTCACATTTTGATTGGCACCATGATGGTGACAGTTTCTGTAATACTGCCATGTGTGTATGATGGTGATTTGCGTCATTGTATATCTTGAACTGATTTGTTGATATCAATATTGTACATGTAATATGTGATAACACAACAAAGATATCCTAATTTCGGTATTAATTTATTGGTTCATTTTATATGAAATCATAAAATATTACACCTGGTCAGTCATATTCACCTTTACACACATAGAGAAAAATGCAGCAACGGGCAACTTGTAATTTATTCTATTTAAATCCAATATCATGATATATGAGATTTGTGACAGCAATGGCGAGAAAGCAACGAACAAACTCGTTGGCAAAATGAAAGAATTAGGCCCAAGGGCTCATCGCAGGACGAGATTACAACTAGATGCACTGTACCGCCATGGCTCGGAAAGGACCAAAGAGTTCTTATTGCTTCACAACTGTTAATGCTATATTTATGCATTTCTTCAATCAACACCCTTGTAATTTTTCTTATCTTCCAGTAGGAACATTAACAAACAGACATATGATCATATGATCATTCTCACCAAAAGATTTCACGGACCAGTTGATACGTAACACATCATAAGTTTATGTATGAGACGTAACGAACTTCATCAACAGAGTAATTCCACGTAGCATCAAACATGGCAGCCACCTCACTGACTTTGGAATGTGTAATGAGGTTGGGTCACAAGATTTTGCAACGATAATGAATGTCATTTTCGACAAGGGTTTTTTTTTGTGGACGATACATACCTAAATATCATGATGTAGTACAATGGCGCTGAACACTTTCAAAGTTCTGTGAAGAGATCGACACATTATAATTATGCACAGTGCAGCCTTCTTGTGGCTGTTTGTGGTGCTGTTGAATTTTGATAAGTTTCATCAATAGGTATAATAACAAGCAATCATTAACTGCTAAAAGCAATGGCTGAACAGGTTAAATAATTTTCATCGATATAGGCCTAAATGGAAATTGAATTGAGTACCAATCCCAAAGGGCGATCCATCAATCAGTTAATTATTGCTGGAGACTAGCAGCACGCATTGTAACGACGACATCATTTCTTGGAGTATTGAACTTGAAAATGTCAATGTGTCCAAATGTATCACTATGCACAAAGCCAGACCCTTCACCAGACCAAAACTGATTTAATTAATCCTACATTTGCGTGAACTTCAATCGCGTGACTTCGATGCATGAAGTTCGATCTTGGCCGTATAATCATCACGAATACGGTATACATGCGGTCTGGAAAGTAATGAACATATAACACGGCTGGAATTCCATTAGAAAAAGTGCCTTCATAGCCCATGACCATTAAATCTCTGAACTATGGGTTTGGACATATACATGTATTGTAACGTAAACGTATGAGGGTTCGTCAATGGAAAGTGTTCTGTTGAAACGAGATGTGCCAAGTACCAGTTATCGAAAGTTAGCGGGACTCACAGAAGACAAAACATCAATGCGAATTATTATATAATCCAAGTAAACGTCAGGGATCCAGAGTAGCAAAAGTGGTCGCCGCATGAAACAAATGCGTTGGCCAAAATTCTTGCTGTGAGATCGTCAGTCAAATAAACTGATAAAATTGAATGATGTTTGTGCTAGAATATCAGTTCGTGCGCTGAGCGGCAGGTGGAAAAAGGTGCACTGTGCTAAGCGGCACCGGAAGTTAAAGTAACTTTGTATTTGATATAGGCCGCCGCTAATGCGGCGACCAATAAAGTAGCGTTCATTATATGACCGCTTCGGGGTTGTAATCATGTGGAAAGTCCGAATTGTGACTTATAAAACTTTGATATTCATTTTTATTTTTTATAAATCTACACATTTCGAACACAATTATCGACAGTCACGACAGAATAGAATAATTAAATATCACCATCAACTTATTGTAGGGCAGGTTCGTCAGTTTCAGTCGTTATGTCCAATACCAACTTCGTAGCCATTGTGAATATGAAAAAACCCTATGAATATGGTTTCGTTTGAAGTGTGTTAGCAAAAGTCTGGCACGAGTTATTGTGTCGCAGCTCAATTGTGACGTTTGTCATACTTTGACAAATCTTTTCTGCATCATTATGAATAAATACTACTGTAAGTTGTACTGGTACTGATTAGGAAGTTGACCGCTAGGCCTATCCGTATCGCACGTGTCAAACGGACATACACCCATCCGTAGATATCGTATCACAGTTTCACAACTTTATAGCATTCAATAGCAGGTGGAGCATATATTCATTATTCACTACGCACGGAACAGTTTGTTGACACACTAAGGAAAATCCCAATATTCAATGAGTTCATACATCCGGGTCTAAAACGTTATATCCCACTGGGAGCTGTTTATTTCCGTTATTGTTGTGGTTCCGTCTTGTTTTCTTGTCTCCTTTTGATGAGCTGGACCGGGATCGAGACTTAGACTTGGAGCGGATGGCCACGACAACACGGTGTCCATTCTCGTCCACGTTACGGTTCTCCATGTAGAACTCCATCACGGTCTGTTTCGTGTCCATGGGACCACCCTCTCTACTCAGGCACGTGCAGAAGTCATGGCGACACGTCAGTATGGCGGTCACCGACTGACGAAAGGCGCGTGCGCACAAGCTGTACAAGGCAAAGTTAATACTGTAGTTCAAGTAGTAAGGTACTGAGGTAATGTACTTAGCCGCGAACAGGTCCCAGCGCAGTTCGGACGAGGTGCTCTGTGAGTGCTGAATAAAGAGTATGAACCACGCTACGCAGTAGGGCGCATTCAGTATGACGAATGTGGTCGACACGACCAGCAGCAGTGTCGCCACGTTGAAATCTCTGTTTGCCTTAGACGCCGCCACACGCGCGCTCGCGAACCGCAAGTTCTTGCGCGTGAATGTTCGCTTGTGCTGGCACACCTTGTGTAACATGAACATGTTCAGTGTAAATATAACCAATATAGGTATCAAAATAGATCCGATGATAAGAAATATAATATTGAAGACGAGGTACAACGTTGAACGACCTGGTAATACATCACATTCTTTCCCATATGAAGCTTTTACGACTCCGATTGTGAATGTTGTGTATGACGTCAACACAAAGCACGCGATACATTCACAGAGGATAACCTTGCGCGCATGCGCTGTCGAGCTGAGTGCTGCCCTCTGTAGGGGGAATACGACACCAATGAAGCGTTCTATGGTGAATGTCATGACGAGCCAAGCTGACAGCAGGCGACTCGAGTACGAGCAGTATGTGATCATGATACACAGGACCTCGCTGTCCTTGACGATCGGTAGTCCGATCCTCGGGTCCTTGAGCCAGTACTCGGCCATGATCGTCAGCAAGGACAGGTCGTCCGACACAGCCAGGGCGGCCAGGTACCAACTAGCGGCCCTGGTACGCAGGGGCCGGCTCATGAACACGCAGATCGACAGTGTGTTGCACACGAGTCCCATCGGGATTATGAATGCCAAGCTGTAAAACACGATCGACAAACTGTAATCCACAAACTCTGGACGTGCGTCCGCGGAGGTCTCGTTAGCACTGACGTTAGTTGTTATACGTCCGTCCAAGTTATCCAGATACGCCATTGTTGTTGCCGTATCTCCGAACGCGCGTGTTGTTCCAAGCCACACTCCGGAATGGTTTGACATGGCCAAGTTATCAGCCTCACCCAGCCCAATGCCGTGGCCTGGAGATTGGAAAGAGTTCTGCTGCCCGAACGTGCCAACACCACTCGGTCCCGCCCCGTCCGCCAAGATAAAACTCCACATGATCCCCGCAGCCAAATTGTCTACGGTCATCAATTCGCGAAATCCAGCCCTTTATTGCCGAGTCTGTTGCAAAAGTTTATGGCCCTTCACCGAAATAAAATGCTGCATTCATCAGCGAGCTTTTGGTGACGATGTGTCGCCACATTCACGAGCGATTTCTGGCAGTGTGTCCACACGGGGAGAAGAGCGTTGCTATTCAATGCAGTCTCCATCTCGCCGGCCGCCTTTTAATGACTGCCAGTCGCTCGCTGGATGGAGAGTGAAATAAGATAGACAGTCAACGCGGCAAGTATCGATGACAATAAGCCAGCTTCACGTGAGAACGCGTGTGTGTCTTGGCCGCAGTGGCTCCCGTGGCTCGGGAAACTTGAGGTCTTCCATCGAGACCAGCGACAAGTTCTCACCAGGGACGGCGGGCTGAAATGAGGGGCAAAAAACCCCTCTATTGCTGCCTTCTCTTGCATCTAGTTCACGCCGCCATTTATCCCTTGATGAAATGGTCGCCCCGCCTCAGACGACGTCCCCAAATTAGTTGTTCTGACCAGCGAGCTAGGGCAAGAGCACGGGATCAATTCGCGGGATTTCTGTCGGGGCGAAAGTTATCGATGTCCGTCATACGAACAGAGCGTGAGCTTGAGCACCGTTAACCCGGAGACAGGAGACACTCGGCCTCCGAAGCACCATCTATTCCCAGCAATAGTACTTGTGGCTACCTCTCCAACAAACCAATTACATCGCTCAAATTATGCGAATATTCCTATTACTTTGGTAATTCCGGCACACGTGTGACATGTTCGTGCCGGAATTTGCATACTCATTTCAGTGAACCATTCATATTATGTGTTTTTTGTTGTAGTATACATGTTTTGGAATGAAATACTACACTGCACAATACCGTGTGTTTATCAGAATGTTGGGTACAACACCTCAACTCATTCCAAATTTAAGATATCAATATGCTGAACCAATTTCTTGAAAATGGTACAGCCCAGTTTCATTAACCAGTCCAGTGTAACAGTTGTGGTATAGCACGAATAAAACACAGATAAACAGTTTAGGAGAGGTATGATTACTTGATTATTTATAACCGTCATAAAACAAAACTCGTTTGTTTTATCGATAGTTGATGTCTAAATTCACATAAATTGCACGCTACTGTCTTGCCATGTAGTATATAACGACGGAATATAGACCAGTGTATTTACTTTAATTACATGTCATTTATTTCTATTGAAGAAAAATGAGTACAACGAAATAAAATAAATACACCCAGCCATAAATTCAGTCTACCGTTGCACATAAAATTTTATGACTCCCTGCTAACCAAGTTCAGCTTTTGCGATAAAACTACAATAGCTGGCTAATTTAGATCTGTACCAAGGGAACCGTTGTCCCGGACGGCACGTGATCCCGTGTAGTGATCCTGTAATACACCCAACAGTTTGGTGTGACTGTCAGCAAGTTCCCCCATGCCCTAGCCTGAATCTGGCGACATATACGCCACGCCACTGGCGCAAGTCTTTAATGGTGTGTGTCCAACTGATGCAAATTTATGAATGCTACGCCCTAATGTGTATCAACAGATTAATACCGCCGTGCTACCTAATTTGAATATCAAACGCTCCTGGAAGGTAGTTTGACCACTGCAATTATGTTACGCGGCGCAAGGTGCTGAGAATATTAAGAATAGAGTGAAGTCTCAGTCAAAAAGTATCAGTCACACCAATCCCCTGTCTGGTCCCGGGACGTTCCCAGACTGCAATTTGACATATATTAGGTCAGGCCCGGGAGAGAGTCCTAGTGGTGCGGGGTCGTCCGTGGTGAGTTCGAGGCCATCAGCCTTGGTGTGACTGTATCTTAAGGCGATGAACTAGTGAACAAAAGAAAAACGGTTGGCTTGGAAGTGGACGATTTGAGAAAAGTGTGATTATCGTACACGTGGCTGAGTAGTTGGAGTGAATCCCGCCTATGTTCAAAACAAATTCTGTGCTATCAACGTTTGTTGTGGGTGAAATAAAGTTGTGTTTGTGTGTGTTTTTTCTGTGTGCATGTTTGAGATAATTGATAATATCACATTTTGGTGTCCATATACTTCAAATGTTCATGTTTGAATATATTAGCCTAACATAATCTACACAAATTATGTACAGGTTGGCAAGACCATGGTTACACGAAATAAACACCAATGGTAAATAGGAGAAAGCGCCTCAATTCATTACAATTTGATAGGTTTTCACACAGTTTTGTTTCACACTGTTTGCCCATCATCTTTCTCCTGTATGCATGTGAGTGTATGTGGATGAAGAAAAGGTTTGGACAACAAGCGGATCCGATGGATCAGCTTTTAGTGAATATGTATAGGTAGTTCACTGACGGCTGCAATTTCCTGTGACCATATACATACATTATATAGTGGGATACAATCCGGTATACTAAGTACTTGCGCATATATATATGGCATGATATTAAGAAAACTGAGAATGTTGCACACATAATACCTCGTAAAAATGGAAGCACCTGCAGAAAACGTGGGCCCTGAGTGCCAGCCGACGTAAGACTTGCGTCATATATGGACGAGACAACTTTATGTGCACGTATATCGGGTAGTGTCACAGCTGGACGAGGCCGTGTTTCGTTCACCAACAAAAGTGGACATCCCTGACCCAAAGCACGATAAAATCAAGGTGAAGCCCTGTGTAACTTCGTACTACAGCCTAGTAAATGGACAAGCCCCCCCCCCCCCCCTTGTTTCATATTAGTGAAACAATTATATTATGCGTACAAATGTTAACATGTTGGTAGTTCGGCAACATGTTTGTAATTCATACATACACTATACAGTGGGGTCCCAAGGTCTTAGACCACCTTGAGAGTGATATCATAATGGCCCTTCAATAGAAAACATGTGTTTACACTGTTTATTGCAGGCGAGTTATAATGTTGAATCCTCTGTCGGCACTTTATTAACATGCATCTCAAAATGATACCAGAAGGTCTCTCTTGGTAAATCGACAACTTTTACCAATAAACAAATATAGAAATGTAATATATTTATTTATATGTAACCAATCCGTGTTACATTGGTGAGGACATTAAGAAAACTGGTTGCAATTAAACTGATGTTGATTAACACACAATCACCAACCACATTGAAGCCTGGTCGCATTGTCCTTCGCATTCCATCATTTTTCCCATGCGAATTTTAAAAACATTCAAATTCTGTATTTTATGCCCAAAATTTTCGAATACCGGTATTCTGATATTGCACTATTCGACGTTCTGAATTTCTCTTGTTATTTGCTGATACATATATAAAACCATGCGAGTGTGTTTTCCGCAAAAAGATATCGGTCGAGTTCGGTCTGGCGGATGAATTCGGGATGCACGAGTCCGAAGGACGAGTGTATTCTGTGTTCACCCGCCAGACCAAACGAGACCGATATCTTTTTGCGGAAAACACACGAGCGTGGTTTTTATTTTATCACACACAACTGTTCAGACATAATTCTAGATATTGTCGTAGATCATACGAAAATTGTGAATGATTATTCATATAATAATATTAAATTTATAATATTCACGAATATGCCTGCTGTGATGTCCAAAAATCTCAAGTCGGCTTGGTGACTTTCGGTTGCTAAGATCGTTTTCATATATATGACTTCACATTGTTCTTTTACGTAATAACGATCTTCACGTAATCCGCAGTAAAAAAGTAGTTTCGGCCCGATATGGCTCAGCGAGTGATACAGAATAATTTGAAGTAGGGTGATACACAAAAGGTTATCACACCTTTTTGGGTCCTGTAGCATTTTAGTTTATAGTGTGTGATAAATGCATGAATGTGAATGGAAGAGCAAATAACGGATTATTTAGAAAAAAAAATTATAATTATATTTCTTTAAAAGTTATAATAGATTCTAAAAAGGTGATATTTTCAGAGTGCCTTGTTACCGCCAAATTACAGCAAAAGATTTCGATACAAATAAATAAGACCCACATGTTTAGATTGGAACTGAAATACATGTAATGCCAGCATAAATAATCCTAAAGTATATTCTGTTTAAAAGTGTCTCTACCGGCATCAACAAAGTCCTGATGGACTAGTGGAAAAAAATTTAAGTATGACAAAACATCACACCTCCAATATCACAGTATATCATGATCTGACATGCATGAAACAACCATACAGACATCACAACAGGTCTGGCATACAGGAAAACAACCATACACACAGCACAACAGGTCTGACATACAGGAAAATAACCATACACACAGCACAACAGGTCTGACATACAGGAAAACAACCATACACACAGCACAACAGGTCTGACATACAGGAAGACAACCATACACACAGCACAACAGGTCTGGCACACAGGGAAACAACCATACACACAGCACAACAGGTCTGACATACAGGAAGACAACCATACACACAGCACAACAGGTCTGATATACAGGAAAACAACCATACATACAGCACAACAGGTCTGACATACAGGGAAACAACCATACACACAGCACAACAGGTGTGACATACAGGAAGACAACAATAACATCAATTTCCAAGATAGATGTCTGAAATATGGTAAAAAAAATATGGTTTTATGCCAAAAAGAATTATTATTATTATTTATTGATATTTGATGCGCTTTTTTCAATAAGTGTTGAAAAGCATCGAACATGATACATGGAACATGATCATGACAAATAATAGATATGATACAAATGACCTTTGAGAGCAAACTTAGAACTATGTACAGTTAATGATTGCTTGATTTCAGTCGGTAAAGAAACCACGATCGCCGACACTTGACAATCTGGAGGACGGAGTTAGCGTGCTGGTAGGCTGTAACAGGTATACGATGGAGCAACGCCGTTTAGTTCCTTCATTTAAAGTGAAGGAGAAATTTTAAAGAATGTTCAAAGAAATATTCAAAGTTTCAAATTGATCCGACGATCCTAAACAAAGTTTTATTGGAAAAAAATGAGATTTTGTGTTGAACCTGACTATATTAAGGTGGTGAAAAACAGAGGAACAGGAAGGCCCTCTTGTCTGGTCCAGCCTCACACATGTTCTGGCTGGGACGGCTCACCAAATAGTCAATTGCCAGACTGACGGAAACCGATTTATCCTGGCGTACTGTAATTGCTTCCGGTTTACATGACTAATTTCTTATCAATGTTTTGTGATCATCACAGGTGACATGGTAAAATTGTGGTCAGTTTGCAATGTTTATAACACTACGATGAATTGTGTTGTTTTGTTGTGTTTGCCCATAATAAATGACTGTCAAGAATGAGATTCGAGCATTGGAAAATTTTTACGTTACAGGTAAACGTCGTATATCCAACACTTACACGTTTAAGCTTAAAACACGCACAAGACTTCTGACATACAACACAAAAACAATGTAACTTACGAGAGCATCAAATTTTTCCTATCATGATTCATGAGACAGCCCGCAATGGAAACACTGTATATGGCATTTTCAATACCTTCTCTCTGCCCTACTTCAACAACGTCACTTATTGAGGCGCACGTGTGTCACATGCGACCAAGGAATCCACAATCACCAAAACACTACAACAGAAGTACGCAAAACTCCATCGATAACAGGTGCCCGAAAATTACATGGTCTTGAGTGAGTGTAATTGGCACATTTGCCTACTAGCAATTTTGCCCTAGTACGCATGCCAGTAGAAGTAACGATACAGCGTGTGGAATAATGGAGCGGTATGGTTTGAGATACATTACAAATAATGCCAATTACAAGCTGTTGAAGTGAGGTTAGTTGACCTCACAGTTAACAGTACCTAGAGGTTACAATTCTAACCTTTGAATGATATTTTAAACTAATATAAAAAGGATCCTTTAACATCTATAGGTGAACGACTAACAACCTCATTTGCTTGACACATGCATCGCTATGGATCTTAATGAAATACAATAATATACTACCAAAATGCATAAGGCAGTGATAAACAGACAAAGGCCCTCTTGCCTGGTCCAGGCCTTGGTATGTGCTTGCTGGGACTGCTCACCAGATAGCTTTGCCAGACTGACAGAACGGAAACCGACACATTCTGGCGTACTGTAATTCTTTCCGGTTTTGTGATAATCAAAGGTGACATGTCTGGTAAAATGTGGTCAGTTTACAATGTTTTTAAAGGTGCCTACCACTACGATGACCTATGTTATTTTGATGTCATCGTCCAATCAATGACTCTCAAGAATGAGGTTTTCAGTAACTTCTCTCTGCCCTATTTCAACGATGTCGCTTTTTGAGGTGCATGAATGTCACACGCGACCACAAAATCTGCAATCACCAAACACTGTAATAGAATTGAATAGAACTCAGCTGAAATAAGAAAATAAGTGCCAGACAAAACATGTTCTTCTAGCACGCGATATTTTATTTTATACCACAATATGATAATGGTCTTAACGAGATGGAGTTGGTAAAATTGGCACAATTGCCTACCAGCCATTCCGTTGTAGAAATAACAATACACGGCGTGGAATAATGGAGCCACATGGTTAGATACATAACAAATAACGCCAATTATGAGCGGTTGAAGTGGGTCAGTCGATCTGAAAGTTTACAGTTCTCAGAGGTTACTGTTCTCAACTTTTGAAGGACATTTCAAACTTTATGAGAAAAGGATTTCCGCCTACATCAATAGAGAAACGACACGATCTACATAATTTATTTGACAGGGACACAAGTATGGATAACTAATTTCAATAAAATACAACAATGGTACCGACATACCATTGCCATGGTATTGTCCTTGCACCTCCAGGTCCAGGCAGGCCCGTACGCAGGGGGGGGGGGGGGGGGTTCGACAGGTTCGATCGAACCCCCCTTTGTGGGGTCACCCCCCCCCCCCCGCCCCCGAAATCTTGCGCACACGATAAACGCTAACAAAATTCCAAACACTGTGTCATTGATGATCAAATCACTAATTTGTTGTCACTTAATTAATACCTTCACAACACACAAATGATGCACAGTTAGATCTACCTTTTCTGATATAATTAGCGATAGGGCATGTTTTCTCTTCATTTTGAAAAAGTCGGGGTTCAAACAATTATGCATTACAAAGTGCATGTATATACTCCCACGAGAACTACAGAAACCATATGAAATTCATGTGTTTTATTCCCCATATGCATATCAAATATGTTCCTGTTTTACCACGTGAAGATATTTTCAACAAAGGTGAGAAATTAGAAAGCTTTAAACTATGAAGTTAACATGTTCTCATTCATTCAGCTCGTTTTTCTAGATTTCTAGTTCAGCGTCTAGTTCGTTTTATGTATGCGGACACTCGTGCTGGTGGCCGTTCTTTTGCTACATTTGTTACCAACCATTTTTTCTCCAAACTAACTTGTGCATGCAATATTTTATTGAATTTCAAAAAATATTACTAAATAATCACATGTATTCCTCGTGTCTAGGCTACACTTTATATTGTGAGATTATTTACGTTTTTGTAAATATCTGGGGTTGTGTCTGTTATCATAACATTGAGTCAAATTATCAGGAGTATGAATCAAGATATTTCAGGATATTCCAACACAGGAACTCATCATTTGTCCTCCGGGCTAATATTAAAGTCATAGTAGCAAGGTACCATTATATGGTTTTATTCCTGTTCAGATAAAGGCATTGTGGACATTTGGTGATAAAAAAGATGTTCGCGTTAATTGGTAATTAATAACAGCGACATATAATCGAGTATATTGAGCCAGTATTGCAATCGCCTTCTCATGCCGATGAAAAAAATAGCTTCGGCAGTTTCCGTAATCGTGACGTCAGTTGAGGCAAAATGTGCTTTGATGGCTGGCCAAAAACGTAAAACACGTAATTTGGGCGGTCAGCTCAAAGATAGAAAACCACTCCAAAATGCACGAGATTCAAAAGAAAACACATGAAAACCAACAAATACTGGACATCTTGCAGTTCAACAAACCTCCCTTCTGGGAGAATGAATAGTACTGATTCTAAATATCAAGACAAGAAATGCCGTATTCCAACCATCTCACCCGTTCACTTGAATTGTCAAACATACGCAACGAGAATGAATATGCGACATGCAGTTTACCTTGCTGGCTACAGGTACTTTCAGTACTGCCTCAAATGACGTCACAAACCACGTGACCCATACTAAAATCGTGATCAAAATCTTCGGCAATATACGGAAGGAGTGCCTATTTGATTCAATATCTCGAAACCCATTGATTGTATTTGTAAAATTTGTTCGAATTTACAGGTAACTATTCATAATGGAGTAAATGAAAAGCACTTTCATCGACATGCTACTAGGTCTTTAATGCTTACATATAAACACAATCAAAGATTGATGAACGCCTTTGCACTTCGTGCGAACGAAGTAGTACTTCGTGCGAACGCAGTAGTATTTTTTTCATCATGTCCTATCAGGGGCACCGTACGTTTGAGACCCAGCAAAAATGTTCATATGGAGGTGTTAACTAATCAGAAAATGTACCATCACGATAAAACAGATCCAAACAACATTATAACCTAATCTGCTCGAGTATTGAATATCATAGAGATGAATATTACCCGACAGGCCCCACAAAAACGATGTTATGTCAAACTGATGAAATTCAGCTTGAGGAGATACTGTCAACCAAGCCCGTAGTAAATACTTGTGGCTTCACTGATGATCTAGGCTGTGGAAACTAGAGTATCACACCATTAAGGAAGAATCTGAACAATATGTCATAAGATATATTTTTGTGAGATGTAATACTAGTAATTACTTTGTTGTTACCTAGTAGGCCTAGTCCGAATTCTCTGCCATGTGCGATTACAATGCAATTGCCTATGTTCACTGAGTAAAAAGTCACAAATTGAAATATAACAGTACACAACCATATAACAGTGTTTACAACAGGGAGTTATTCACTTATTATCTAATTCAGTGGTGTTTACTAATCAGAAGAACACGTCAATGTTAAAAGATAAGCACTCACTTGGAACCAAGGAAAAGTGTTCACTAACTGGTGGTGTTCACTGACCGGAGGTGTTCACTAATGGAAATTTGATTGTATGCATAATAATATCGTCCAAAAAAATCTCGAAAAGTTGGTAAAATGATCTCACTAGAGCTTCAGAATTCACCAGGAATCACGTAGTATGATTTGGCTTCGGGGGCCCTTAAGCGGGCCCCAGACCCCACGCCGAAGGGGGCTCGCTTCGCTCGCATTTTTTCTGAACCCTCAAATTCGAACCCCCTTCCCCGCCTGCCAGGGAAGTGCATGCTGGGACGGCTCCACCATAAAGCTTTGTCACGCTGACAGAATGGAAACCGACACAGCCTGACTACTAAGAAGTTCTTGCAATCTTTGGTACAATCTTACTCTAATGTACATGGTTTGGGTTTTCAAATATTTCAGAATCATAAATTCATAGCATGTGATAAAAACAAAACCTGTTTCGTGTGTTTTCCAGCACACGAGAAAGATCTCGTTTGAACTGGCAGAAGAACATCAGAAAGCACTCGACCTTCGGTCTCGTGCTCTCTTGTATTCTTCCGCCAGTTCAAACTCGATCTTTCCCGTGTGCTGGAAAACACACTCACCTAGTTTTGTCATTATATCACACACTATAAACTACAATGTTACAGGACACCAAAAGGTGTGATAACCTTTTCTGTATCACTCGCTGAGCCACATCGGGCCGAAACTACTTTGTAAAGCTGTTGAAGTGAGGTTATATTGTGATATTGTCATCATCGAAATCTGATTGTATTGGTGGTAATAGATTGATACTTACATTCATACCACTGAGTCGGTGTCACTGCTGGCGGACGTTAAATCTTTCCTCGAGGATACCATCAACTCAGTAGCCTTCTGGCTTGTGATTGGGTACTTTTGTACTTGTCATGTCTCTATTCCATGGGGTTAGTTTCGGATTTCTAAATTATTTTCATATGTTGTTGGGCAGTTGTATACTATTACTAATTCCATCAGGTGTACAGTAGAAACAACTATATTTACCACACTGTCTGCCCCTGATGACGCCAGTGTGTATTTGGATAAACTATTTGATCGGGCTTTGTTTCTATTGCAAAATGTTGTATTTTGCGTTTGTTATTGTCATCATCAAAATCTGATTGTATTGGTGGTACATGTAATAGATTGATACTTACATTTTTTTACGTGAAAATCGTTATTACGTAAAAGTAAAAAGTGAAGTCATATATCTTAGCAACCGAAAGTCACCAAGCCGACTTGAGATTTTTCGGACATCACAGCAAGCATATTCATGAATATTATAAAACTAGACCTACATGTAATATTGTTATATTAATGATCATTCACAATTTTCGTATGATCTACGACAATATCTAGAATTATGTCTGAACAGTTGTGTGTGATAAAATAAAAACCACGCTCGTGTGTTTTCCGCAAAAAGATATCGGTCTCGTTTGGTCTGGCGGATGAACACATAATAGACATAGGCATATTGACCCATTATAGGAATTTGTGTGAATTAATACACTCGTCATTCGGACTCGTGCATCCTGAATTCATCCACCAGACCAAACTCGACCGATATCTTTTTGCGGAAAACACACTCACATGGTTTTATATATATGTATCAACTTTCGCCAAAACAAAATTCGCTTCAAAATGAAATGTTTTTGTGCGATCAGATATCAGTAAACACAATATCTCGCTGAAGAAAATCCTGACAACTGACTATGGTGGGCCTACTTAAAGGAATAAAATACAATAATATTCTGACATACAACACAACACACTCGATACTAAATTTGTGTCGAAGTTCATGTCGTATTTCTACCATGATTGATGAGTCGCCTACAAACGGGCATAATGTTCATTGACATTTTTTAATGTCTTCTCTCTGCCCTACGTTAGAGACGTCACTTTTAAATGCCCACGTGTGTCATACACGACCATGATATCCACAATCACAAAACACTGCTATAGAGGTGGATAAAACTCCATCAATAACAGGTGCCCGACAAAAACATGGTCTTCTAGCACGCAATTGTTTATATCAAAAGAATTTCATGACCACGGTCTTATAATGAGATGGAGCGAGTGAAATTGGCACAATTGCCTACCAGCAATTCCGTTCTAGATCATATGCATGTAGAAGTTGTGATACACCGTGTGGAATAATCGAGCGAAATGGTTAGAGCTACATCACAAATAGTGCCAATTATAAACGGTCGAAGTGGGTCAGTCGAGCTCGCAGTTCACAGTGCTCAGAAGCTACAGTTCTCAAATTTTGAAGGCCATTTGAAACTTTTATCAAAAGAGGACTTCCGCGCACATCAATAGAGAAACGACAAGATCTAGCTAATTAGTTTTATAGGGAAACAAGTATGGATTACCAATTTCAATAAAATATAATAACATACATGGTAGTCCAAAAAAGAAAGCTGCAGAACATATTAATTCGAAGACCATTAAGGCGGTGAGGAATAGGGGAAGAGAAAGACCCCATGCCTGGTCCAGTGCATCCCACCGCCAGCGGTATTGTCCTCGCAGCCCTAGGCACAGAGAGGTGCATGCTGGGAGGGCTCCACCAGACAGCGTTGTCAGGACGACAGAACGGAAATCGACATATCCTCACTAATGTAATTGCGTCTGGAGTAGCCTACATATGACTTATTCCTGATCCATATCTTGTGATCATCACAGGTGACATTCCTCGTAGAAATGTGGTCAGTTTTCAATGTTTGTAACACTACAATGACTGGACAATGTATTGTTTTATTATCCTTATCTGTTATCTGTCACAATGAATAACATTCATGTGAAATTGAACACTGGAAATATCCGGCACTGTGTGTGTGTAACATTTATATTTTGGTAATTTAATAATTACTAACATATTTTTCCCAGAAAATCTATATTCCTGTTCATAAGCCTGTTCATAAAATTAACCCAAGGGCTAAGATGCTAAGTCACCAAAAGATGTGTCATATATACATGACTTCCAATAAGCTGATACACAATACTAACCTGTATGTGCAAGTGTTTAAGCCTCAGAGGACAATTTGCAAGTTTCACGTCAGACATTTAGCACTCAAGGTCATACAAGGTCAAGCTCATCATTAGTTGTTCCATATACGACTTCCAATATACTCATTTCATCAGCATACAGCATTTCATCTGTAAAAGCAAATTTGGGATTTTTTTTCACCCAAAAATGGTTGTTTTGACCTTTTGACCTAACAATTCGGCATATATGACTTCCTATTTGAAAGTGTCAATATCTATGCTCTATCTTCAAGCGTTTTATGAGCACAGTTGTGGCAGCTTCCATTATGAAGGAAAAAATCCAAAAACATTTTCAAAGGGTGAATTTTTTCCCCCTGGAAATGGCCCAAAATTGATAATAATGCGAATTGGGCCCCCAACATTTTTTTTCGACACAGGTACATAAAAGTAATCTTTTAAAACAAAAAAAAAATCTCGACACATCATAAAAGTAATCTTTCAAAACAAAAATTTCACAACTGATCAGACTGTTTTTGAGAAAACGGCTGCCAAAGTTCAAAATTGAGCGTTTTTTGACGAAAACGGCAACCATTCTGAGAAAAAAAGAATACATCCTTCTCGAATTATCTTAAGGTACCTTTTCCCCAATTTTCAGGAAGATTGGACCGTACACTTATAAACATGTGGACGGACGGACGACGGACGAAACGCGATTGCAATAGGTTATTGGACTGTAGGTCCGATAACCTGAAAACTATAACTCTGAATATTTGCAATATCGCAAAAACGTACAATACACATGTACATAAATATTTATGCAGGTCAGGCACTGAATAACTTGGCAATGTTTCACCACATTAAGGTTTGGTCAAATGTGATAATCTTTCAGCGAGAGCGGTTTTTTTTTCAAAATCAAATGGCATTTTAGAATGGTAACATTCGTCGAATATTTCCTGTCTTACCGCAGACGGTTGGAAGATCTGCAGAATCTAATCGTCTTTCCGCGTGCTTAATTTTCGTGGGAATGGTAAAAATCGGTCATTTCGGAAATAGATTTGGGGTGAAACTACCAAGAATATGTTTTGAGTAGCATTGGATATTAAAATTTGTGCTCGGATGCGAAGTTATTTTAGGCGTTTTGAAGAGCTTGAAAGAACTCTGAATTTCAATCCCTCAGAGGCATTGAACCGTATGTTCTGTGTTTATCGATATGTATAAACACTGGATTTACCGGTATGTTCTACCGGTGTGTTTTTGTGTTACAAGCCAACCTGATATTGATGACGATGTCAAAAACATGATAGCATCTCCAACGTACAGTTTTATCCCTTTCGGTTTGCGTCAAAAGTCTTGTTTGTTGCCTTTATTCTTGACACCATCCCACGTCGGATGAGTCAGGTAATGGATGCTAATGTTATGGACAATAAAACGGTTGCACAGTATTATTCGGCGTCTTTACTCTGTGGATGGGCGTAGACGCCCAAACACAATAACATATGCGTTTAAATATTACACTACATGTGAATTGACAGGCTAATGTATTGTCAGATCAAGCAGTGTGATTAATACCATATTTTCTTTCGGCACTTTGCATTTATCTCAGCGATTGCATTTAGTGCGTAAAATGAAGCTTTCTCTGTAGTCACGATTCTCACAAAAACGTGCTTTCCTTTTGTTGCACTAACATGTCTTCAGAGAGGTTCTTTAACTTCGGCGTCCTCGGACATTTATATTCCGATTTGAACAAAAATGAAAATTTTCACTCGTGGCTGGTTTGTAACTTGGTGGGTTTATCAATGTGATTTCAGTTCGATAAATCCTATCAATAAATAGGATTATTCGAAATCTAATTTTCATTCTTTAGGCAAAAATCTTTACTCCCAAGAAAACATTCGTTAACGTGATATATTATACCCCATGTAAGAATCACGCTCTGTGATCGGCCAATACACGTGAAGTAATACGTTGTGCTGGAGCCGACCGCAATAAACGATATACTAACCGGTTGGTAATTTGATATATAGACCTATCATGAACCAGAGTGCATTAGATTTGTTGTCTTCTGATATCATAGTCTAGATTAAATATCGTTACTATCGAACTCGGTAGAAGTAATGTCATTCCACAGAACGAAACACGCAATGGATACGCATTACAGGTTGCAAAAAAACGAAAAAAAAAAATACTGGATGACTAAAACCCACGTCATCTTTCATTTCGTGTTCCGAGTGTTGAAAGTGTCACAGCTCACGGAACGGAGGAGAATGACAATCTCTATGCAGATCCAGAGCTCTGAACAGTCGAAAACAAATCATACAATTGAATCACCAGGATGTGATGTTATACAAGGGGACAGAATCACACCAGAAGTTATAATAGTTATCTGGACATTTACATGATGAAAGGAATCTATTCTCAGTTTGAATCAGCGACTTAATATCAGCATCGAAGACGAAACAACAATGCATTCGAAGGCTGACGGATGGTTGTCAATTACAAGCACAAAAGATTTCCTAAGTGTTTGGAACATTGGGCGAGTTGTGCGTGGGGTGTAGAGTATTCGTGCAGACGCTCAGCCCGCGTCATCGGTAAAACTCAATCTATTTGTGATTGATATTGAAGCCAAACCACCCAAGGTCAATGTGGTATTGCACCGAGCACTGATGTAGACAAAAAACGACTGCTGTTTTGTGTGTTTTGTCCACCGTTGAGTTATTATCTTGACATGAATCTTGAGCACAAATATCCAGAGTATATCGCCGATCCAGATCGAAGGCAGCAGTTCGTCGCGCACAAACTCCAGAACCTTCAGTACGGCAGAAGTCATCCCAGCGCTACATGCAATCAAATTCAGCAATGGACAGACTGCTTCAGCGACGCACAACATAGTATGCAGTGAGACTGAACTTGGGACAGTGGATTAGCCGAGCTTTCAGATGGCGATGGGGAGTACGGAGGTAACAAGTTCATGATTAACGCTTTGAAAGACACCAATACATTTAACCAGTTGATTGTGGTCACGCGCTGGTGTGGTGGAACATGTATTGTCATGTATTGTCTACAAGATGTCCCTTGGAATTAGTCAAAGAGAAAAGTGTTGAACGTGGATGGGGTAAAAAATTAATAACCTCAAGCTACTCAAAGCTGCAAAAGAGATGTTGCGATACTAGTTAATTTGGCCCACGTAGTGCACCTTATTCTGTTAATACAACTCACCCACTGAATGTATACCATATTTAATCCGTCTGGCACATTTTTAATCTTCATTGAATTTAGAAGAAAGAGTAAGCTGCACTACACGGGCCGTTAATTTAATAGTGGTTTCAAAATCCACTATAGATGTGATACAAAAGGGAATCTGTTAGTAGTGGATATGGCAGTATATGGAATCAAATTCACACTGTTGACATCATACGGTACGAGAAGGGACGAGCTTTTTTCAAAAACAAAAATTGGGAATATTACAAGAGAATTGAAACATAGCACCAAGGGTGCTGTAGCAGTATTGATTTTCCTAAATATAAATTGTTACACTGATCTACAACTATATTGTCAAAGCATGTTCGAAAATGTTGCCGAACACACATTTTCTGTATGGACTATACTACGAAATCGAGTTACATAGCCCTGTCATACAATCCCAAACCGAAATAGAACTGCACAGTTGTAAATATATATCACACACCATAGCTAAGATGTACAGCATATATACAAAAATGAATTCGGCTAACAAAAATATTTTTAAAAAAATCTTGAGATGGAGACGAGCTCCATCTTGACAAAATTTCAGGTAAATACTGCACAAGTTGCAACAGATACAAGTTGAGTATGATATACAATATAATTGCAAAGTTATACGCAAATATCTGCTGTGCAATATTTAAATATCCACATTGCATTCACATATAACATTTCTGAGAAATGGAATTGACTTGCGCTTGTTAACAGTTCAGGTATATATTCTATCAACGTGCTACTTCTACAGTTTGTTCATTAGTCCCCATAATGCAGTATAAATCAACATACATAAATCTGCTGTGTGATCTGAAAACATACATTTATAATTTAACATGTATAATTCTGCTATGTGATCTGAAAACATACATATATGTATATTGGACTTGTAAATTTATATTTACACAGTAAAAGCCTGGGGAACTGTATTCACAGTTCATACCCATTACAATTGTACCCCACTTTTTCCTCCCAAAAAACGGCAGGAGTTTTAACAAATAATGGAGATTGGGTTTTAGATAATGCAGTCTGTATACAGAAACATCACAGAACACATGTAGTCTACTTCCCCGTATGGATATTATCTCCAGCCGTCCATCAGACATTGATGATTGATCAACACAGAAAACATAGGCGCTCAAAATCACTCGGCTTAGCCCACAATGTACATATATGCAGTAGAGATATCTTTTGTTGATCTACTGAAGCCAAAGATATACACACATTTGAAATAATCTAAAAGTAATATCGATGTATAATTAAATGGTATGATGATTGAAGGATCATTTATGTTCAATTTTAAGCGAAAAGTAAAGAATAAATTGATAAATTTTGTATGATATTAAACCACGTTCTTGTACATAGGTGATTGGCCGATTGATATTGTTATTATCAGCTTTTTCAACGGTTGCGATCCATCAAAGAAATTCACTGTGATGCTCATATGCATATGGTGACTGTATCGTGATATAATTCAGCGACAAGAAAGCTGATCATTTCAGTGTTCCGAAAATCCACTAGTGTGAATGTCACAATGTGTTTTCCCAGCTTTTCGTTCAAGCAGTTGACTATCTGGTTGTTCGCTCCTTTTGGACCCAAGCAGAGGGGCTAAAATTCGAAATTCATTTCAAACAATCATCAATATAATATCGTGCATTCCAAAACAGCAAATTCGGGTTAAATATTTTGTTTAGTGTGGAATTATGGGTAATTTTACCCTCAAAATACCAGGAAAATGTGTCATTTTGGGTCATTTTCACTATATTCAATATTTAATGAAAACCTGAAAATAGATTTCTCTGAGATTGTGTCTGTTCATGAACGAACTGCTGTGCATGTTTTTGATAGAAAAAATATGGGGGTCACCATGCTAATTTTCCCTCTACAGGCATCCATATGAGTCCCTCTACAGGCATCCATATGAGTCCAGAACAGAAAATATGACAACCTGTAACAGAAAAAAAAGCATGGTGACCCCCATATTTTTTTCTATCAAAAACATGCATATCGGTTTTTTGATAAACAAGCAACAATTCAGAGAAGTCTATTTTCAGGTTTTCATTGAATATTGATTTTAGTGAAAATGGCCAAAAATTACCCATTTTGCTGGTATTTTGGGGGTAAAATTACCCATAATTCCACACTGAAGAGAATATTTGATCCGCATATTCAGTTTTCGAATGCACAATATCATATTGATGATTGTTTAAAAGTATGAATATCATCAAACGAATTTCAAATTTTAGCCCCTCTGCTTGGGTCCAAAGGGAGCGAACATCCTTAACAAAGCGAGTGAATCGATTTGTTTATCCACAATATACAATGTACTTACAGGCGGATGTGAGTAGCTCCACCTATGTGACTTATACTTTACTTTGTGAGTGTTGTGTGTACCAACACAAGTGAGAAGTGAAATATACCATCATGATCTTATTAAAGTCTCACATCACTGGACAAAACTCGCCAGATACATTGTCCATTATCTGACCTCAAATGATACTGAATATGGAGTTGATGCATGGGTGGAACACAAAGCATTGATTGATAGGAAAATGGAATATATAGTTTTTTAAAAAATATTTATGCTAAAAAGTTAGAACGAAGACGCAAATTTGGACACAGAAACAGTAGCAAAAATGTGTGGTGTCTCACGACAATGATGTTGTCATATTCACAACGCGGGGGTATTAACTTTTGACACGTTGTTCAAAATTAGTATTCACCGGTGTATATCGGCTGTGTTCCAATAGGCGTTGTAATTCTTCAATTCATATATGAGTTCCATCTGATATTATTATCTTCTAGCTTAGATGAGACAACCCATAGATGTTTCACAGAGACTGGCATGCGTTTCGGGGAAGCTGCTGGAACTTTATGGGATGTAAACAAAAGTGTGCAAAATGATGTTTTGACCGCCTGATTCAGCAGCCTGTGGCACAGTCTCGGAGATCGTGTTTCTGTTCGATAATTATAAAATGAGAATTCACAATCAGAACGTCATGTCGAATAAAGAAAAGTACATAATATATGGACGTATCAGTTTCCAATTGTCTTAGATATACACTACAATCCTTGTAAGCTTATCTTCTTCATCCATATCATTGTAGGTCGAATATCCAAACAATGCGGCTTTTGCAGGTCAATGTTCACCAAAACAAACAATCGAGTTCTGCAACAATTTCTTGAGAACTTTAAGATACAAAACAAGTTGGAGAAGTTACACCATTGTGGAGAGAGGGATATTCAGTCATATTTTCCATCAAACCCAGTCTCGTTCAATGAATACATGAACAAAACCTTTTTTTTTTCTATTTATAATAAACCTAGTGAGAACGTATCTCAAAAACAAAGACATTCAATATATTTTTGCTAGGATTGTCAGGGAATTTCCGAGCAAATTCATGCAATTACAGATTACCATCTATGATTGTTATTACAGACAGTTGCAGCAGTGAAAAAAAACTGTCAGAAATAGTAATCGCAAAGATCCATTTTCTCATGAATGCTTTGTCTTTGTCACAAGAATGTTGTGTGTACAGTGTCAAGGAAAATTCGATACAAACAAGGTTCCTGGCTGTATAAAGAATTTCGTCATTCACTTGCTGGCTTGTTTCCCACGCTTACTGCAAACATGTACATGGGACACACTTTATCAATCAATATTATATTGGTTGACACTGCTCATCAAGTTAACCCGACACCCGACTACACATCATAATGTACTATAACGAGTCACCAAAATTCAGTCAAGGGGCATTCTGAATGGTACCGATTTTTTTCTCATGGGGTGTTTTTATGCTGTCTGTGCTGACAACAGATCATTCAACAGTAGGTATCATTGACTATTTATACCTGCCAAAAGTTTTCACATGCGACAGGAATGGGGATGTAGGCGAGTTATTAATATCAGCCACCAGTGGTACTAATTATTTCATTATTTAAAATAACAAAATCGCGTGTGGTACGATGTTTCGTGTCTGTGTGCGGTTTATGCATGTTCGCTTGAACATTTTCAGCTCGGGATGGGGATCATCTGGTTCAGTTGAACATAAATATACATAAATATTTCCTACCAATTCTCCGCCTTGTCTGTGTGGTCTTGTGTCCATAAAATCATTCAGCTGTACAATTGTCGGAGATTTAATGAACTGCTGTAACCCACTGCCATGTTTTCTTTTGTCAATAGGCCTACTGCTTTTCAATGATGGCCCAGTACCAAGTCCGGAAATTTGACACGAACGAGGCTTTACTGAATAGAATAATGTTGTTATTAAACATACATTGTTCATATTCAAGTGCATTTGATTCTGACAATTCTCACTGTATGATATTTGATACATGGGATGCAGTCGTCAGGCGACATCACAATTCACATGTCTCATATTATCCCAGACAATTTGAATTCGTGAAATTCAAGGCCAGTCAATCACGTAATTGATATATGAGCCTAGATAATGAGTATCATTTCGAAACAGTACACGAATGTTCGCGTATCGGCGCCACTGACACTGGGTCGAAGCAACACTCATAAATTTTAAACAATTTTCAGAAACATATCATAAGATTGATGGATTGTTATAACCTGAGATTGCCTGAAACTCCATATTTGGAACTTTGACATGAAGGGTGCTATCCGCAGTGAGAGCTAAATTGGCATTATGATAATTGGCCTTTCTGTGAATTAAATGATACTTAGGATGAATGCTAAATTGGCGTTGTATTATTGGCCTTCCTCTGAGTTAAATGCTATTCAGGAAGACAAACAAACTTTCAAATCCAGTGGTTCTCAAGTGGTGATTCGGAAAAAAATGAGTGCATAAGAATTGTTGATTTTCCCTTATGATGGAATTTTGTAGTGGTAATCTCTGTCCACAGATGGCACAGAACCAAACACGTAATGGCTTCCCATTACCCCAGTGATCACCACTGAGAGAGACGCCAGATATAGTTATGTCTTCTGTCTAAAAACCAGGACTTAGTCGTACATGTTCACAGCATTGACAAAACCACAACTTCCAGAATGGGGAAAACCACAGGTCAAATAGGTGTATGTATATTCCTATGTATATGATCGTCAAAATCTACAAGTAGTTGTATTGGTGGTAATAGATTGATACTTACGTTCAGACTACTGAGCCGGTGTCACTGCTGGTGGTCGTTAAATCTGTCCCCGGTGATACCATCAACTCAGTAGCCTTCTGGCTCGTGATTAGGTACTTACATTGTATCATACATTTATTGGGTTTGGGTTTGTGTCGAATTTCTAAATTATTTTCCACAGGTTGTTGGCCAGTTGAATTACAATTCTATAACAACAGTAGGAATTGTACAGTAGGAACAACTACATTTCACACACTGTCTGCCCTTGATGACGCCAGTGAGTGCTTGGATAAACTATTTGGTCGGGCTTTGTTTCTATTTCAAAATGTTGTATTCTACATTTGTTGTTGGCATCATCAAAATCTAGTTATATCGGTGGTAATAAAAAATGATTGATACGTACATGCACACATTCTCGGCAATTTAGTAAAACCCTGTATTCCAAAATCAATCCTCAACAATATCCAATACAGTAGTTATTGAAACAAAGTAAAGATTGGGTTGAAGATAATACAAACGAGACTGTATATAAAAAAACATAACCGAACATATGTAGTCTATTTAAATAGGCGGATATATATTATCTCCAAGTTATGGGTGAGTGGTCAACACAGACACCAATGACGCACTGATATGCGTTATTGGTGTCTGTGCTGACCAATGACAAGGTACACAGCATGGTATTTTATGTTGTTTTGCTGCAGCCAAAATATATACCTATATAATGAAATGACCTATTAAATGTATCGATATTCTCGCCATGTAACTAGATGGGTCGCATACTACTACCAACATCATTGTCAAGTGAATAACTGACAACAGTGATATCAGCCACCATATACACCTTTCACCATCGCCTTTAAAATGCTCAAATATACATGTACAGCCATAACTGGCTGAAATGGCACATTGCGTCGCTGTTCATTCTATGATTGTTATATTGCATACCCTTGTACCAAATATTACTGTACAAATAGGTATCTCATTCCGATGTCCATGTATACTACCAGAGTTAGTATTTTGTAATATTGCCACAACAAAGTAGTAATATATATTAATAGGCTACTATTCATCATGATATTGAGTTTTTTTTCTATCATAGTTGATTGACTAAAACGGTGTCGTGAACCCAGCTTATCAAAATGTGGCTTTCAATGATGAAATTTCACTAAGATTCCTAGGGGAAGTATGCCGAATGCATCATGATATCCTTCAATATCTCTGAAGTATTGACGGAAATGTGTTTCAAGACACAAACATTCAGCTAATATTATTGTTCTGTAATCTAGATGAGACAACCACTAATCTAGAGGAGACAATCTTCCCGAAATTAGATCTATATGGAATGTAAATAAAAAGATATGCCGCAAAGACAATGCCGGTTAAACATGCTCCTAGTCGAAGAAGGTTAGGCACAAAGTGTAATTTATAGATCGATGCCCTTGCAATGCCATTGGGCTCCTTGCAATAGAGTACATTGAACCAAATAAGCTTATTCGGACATAAGGTGACAAAAATATTTCTTTCTCATGACATGGTGGTGGTTATTAAATTGACGAGTGGGCAACGTAACTCTTTATTTCTGGTATACATGAGTGTTGGCTAATCTCAGTGTTCATTATTACAGAAAAGACAGCTATTATCACATTTTGACACGTTTTTCAAGTTGACAAAGTTTTTTTCGGATATTTATAAAGGTGTCAGCTAATATCAGTGTTCAATAGTCCAGATAAGACATACATTACCAAACTTTCACACGTTTATTCAAGTGGGCAATTACGGAAGCGTATTAGGGCCACATGAGTTTTTTTTTTCAATTCAATTTGTCGACTTATTATCTCGATAAATCGAGATATTATCTCGATAAATCGACTTATTATCTCGATAAATCGAGATATTATTTCGATAAATCGAGATATTATCTCGATAAATCGAGTTATTTATCTCGATTTATCGAGTTGATTATCTCGATAAATCGAGTTAATTATCTCGATAAATCGACTTATGTCTTTGGCATTTAAAGTTCAAGTAAAATGGAAATATGTTTCGAGTCACATTATTCATATTAAAAACTATGTTGAATAGGCTTATATGATGGACCATTATAACGTTAAATATTGAATAATACAGACTAAACTACCGAATTAAAAACTATAGTGAAGTTACTATATCACTATCTCTTAGAAAGATGCAACATGTTCATGAGCGAAAATGGTATAATTGTTTTTTTTTTAAAATTATTTAGCTATTATGAGGTATATTCGTAAAGTTATAAATCTGTACGGCTTCTTATATTGGATAGTTTGGTATTATTTCAGAGATTAATGTAATGAATGTTAATCATATATATACTCCATATAGTTTTCAATATGAGTGATCAGTATATTTTCTTTGTCCTATTGTTGCCAATGAAATGGTATGGCTCGCCTATATTATGGTCGATGCATATTCATTTTACTTGTACTTTAAATGTCTGAGTCTTATAAGTCGATTTATCGAGATACTATCTCGATTTATCGAGATAATTAACTCGATTTATGGAGATAATTAACTCAATTTATCGAGATAATATCTTGATTTATCGAGATATTAAGTCGATTTATCGAAATAACTAACTCGATTTATCGAGATAATAAGTCGACAAATTGAATTAAAAAAAACTCATGTGGCCCTAATACGCTTCAGTAGGGCAATGTAATTTTTATTTTGAATATAAATCAGTGCCAGCTAATACCAGTGTCCTGTATTCGAGGTACGACATCCAGGATAATGTTTCGAGAAACGACATGATTTCTAGGAAAGGTACTCGAACTATATGGGGTAGACCCTTTCCGGATGAACATATCATGTTTTGACCGACTGGATCGGCACCATATTGCAGTCACGGGGGTCGTTTTTCGATTCGAGGAAAATACATGAGGAGAATTCAGATTCTGAATCTTGATAGCATCGCCAACTTCATTCAAAACAGTATACGTAATTGGTAAATCGTTTTCTTATTGTCTTTGGTAAAAGATCCTTGTAGTTTATCTGATTTACCAATATCGATGTATATCGAATATCCAAATCACGTGACCTTCGCGGAAGGAAGTTTAGCAAAACAAATAAATAATAAAGTTCTCGTCATAGCATTAAAATAGTAAACAAGTGAGAGAACTGGAATAATTGTGGAGTGTCGAATCCTGCCTGCATCACTTGCAACACCTATGATCAAACATGAACAAAACAAAGTTTAAATTTGTATGGCCACCTCAGACAATTGAACAGTGTGTACCAAGTGTCTTCATACCTGACAAGAACAGGAATCTAGGTGATTTATCATCAATACATGTATGAATGTTACGACTGATTTCATAGATCAACTAGTACAATCGCGTTTGTTCAGACATTTTCGTTTGTGTGGCAGTTCATGTTGGGTTGTGCGTAAATGTCGTACTTCTAGTCAACAATTTCAGCGTGACCGGCTGGAAATGTGTATCATTTGGTTCAGGTACATATATCAGTGTTCCAAAGTTCAAACCATTGTTTTCTTCTTCTCTGGGTGGTTTCGTATCGATAAAATCATTCGGCTGTACAACTGCCGGATATTCAACGAGCTGCTGTGAAGCACAACCATGTTTTGTTTTCGTAGCGGCGCTTTATGAATAAAATACTAGTGTCCTAGTATGAACGCCCCAAACGAAACTTATACTTCACTCAACATAACAAAGCAGCAATTCTTGAACATGTATTATTTATGTTCGCTGCCACTGTCCACTTGCATTCTTCCATCATTTTCACTATATGGCATATTTGGATGTGGGATATAGTCGTCAGTCGCTATCACTGCCCACATAAATCATTTTCTCCCAGACATTTCGAAATAGTGAAATAAAAGGCCAGCTTAATCATTTATGCTGCTTGATTTAATACCCAATGTGTTAGATTTGGGTTATCACATTGGCTTCTCTGTCAGTTTGGTCGAGACCCGGGAAACCACATTTGACCATTTTGTACAAATTTATGGAAATGTACATGTACAAATATCAATGTAAGTGACTGTGACCCATGTCTAGTGAGCCGTCACGTAGTTCCACCTTCTGAAATATACTGGTGTCGTCAGGACCAAACGGTAATGAGATATTGTTTTTCGAACAATTATTCTGGAGTATTTGGCACCACAAGTTCATGAGAAATAGTGAATATGTCAATATATTCGAAATATATTGTGGTGATGGTTTCCCAGACGCAGGCGGTAAAGCACAGCATCTGCCAAAATTGTACCCTCTTCTATTTGCATCCAAAATCATCATAAGACGTTTTTTGTTGCTTTTACTCTCGACACCGCCCCACGTTGGATGAGTCAGGTAATGGCATGCTAATGTTCTGGACGTTAAAACGAATACACAGTAAATGCTTTGGTTTGAATACCCAGTGGGTGACCACTGCATAACAGATCTAACATGTGCATTTAAACTTAATACGACATGCCTCTCGCTTCGAGGTTAATGTATTGTCAGACCGAGCAGTGTAATTGAAACATTTTCTCATGGCACTTTGCTTCAATCTCAGCGATTGCAGTTGAGACATTAATATGACGATGAATCTTTTACAATAATCACGATTCTCACAAAAACGGTGCTATTTTTCGTTACACTAAGTGGTCTTCGTGGAGGTTCTCTAACATGTAGGCGTCTTTAAGGATGATGTTAAAAGAATCCAAAATTTGTAAACTACAGAAAGTGTTTCTGGAAGTTGTCGTTTTGGTTTGTAATTTGGTACAATTGCATACATTTGGATGAGTCATTGTTCATGTACGTGATCTTTTGGTCGTAAATTATATCTATGAGGATGATTTTTAGTACTTTAAATCTAATTTCTATTCTTTAGGTACAAAATTAATTCCCAAAGACAACTTAGTATCTATCTCTAACGTGATGTGTCATAATCATAGTGCATAGTCAGAACATATACTCTTAACTCTGTAGATTTATTAGCAGTCTTCCTCCAGAGATGGCAGAGAGCCAAACATACAATGGCTTCATATTACCTCGGTCAACTCCAACGGGTAATACGGCGAGTTGAGTTATGCCTCGATTACACGGTACTTGAAAAGTCAACTCCACGCCAAAATCGTTTCTTTCATATTGTCAGTGTTTACGGTGACTTTTGGAATGGGAAGTATCTAGGGTCGAATGACGTAGGCAAATGTATGTAATTGCAACCATGAGTACTGGAAAAGTCATTGTGTAATTAAAACCAAACGAGTACAGAACACACGATTATACGCATTCGAAAACTAGTCGGACAGAAATCATAATGTACTACAAGGGGCCAAATCACACCAGAAGTAATAAAAGTAAACAAAATACATGGATATATTGATAAAATCCAATTCCTAATGGCCTCTAGTACTCTAATGGGGTTTGAATAAGAGACCTATGACCAGCTACGTGGAGTGAAATCGTGCAAAAGCTCAACCCTTGAAACTCATTCTTTCCGGTATGTAGGGACTGATATTAGAATCCAAAAACCCATGGACAATGAGATAATGCACTAAACAAAAATTGAGAAAAAGAGCAACTGTTGTTTTGTCAATCGTTGTGACCGTTGAGTTAATAGAAGTCGTGATGTGTTACAGAATACCCCACAAATCACGCATGTAGCTACTCTATGATCTAAAAACACATGTGGATATTGTGCAGGACATTCGGTACACAATGACATTTAGATGCTTGATACAAAGGACATAGTGTTTGTGCCATAAATGTAGCGAAGGCCTACATTCGATATCAGAAATCAAAACATAATGCATTGATGGCCAACTTTGTGTGAATTTTCTCTTGTAAGAAAGCAAAAAAGATCTGACAAAATTATAGTCGCAGAATTGTCGCACAATAGAAATGCGGAACTTGCGGACCACAATTCGCTCGAGTTCGTTTTTCATTGGCTTTCGACTCTGACTGAAGAAACATTCTCGAAAAGATATACATATAATGTCTTACTGCCAAATGATACCACCAACGAATTCAAACCACGTTTTCCTCCCAGAATATCACAGGGATTAGCCAAATGGATGGGATGGTGTTTCGCAGTCGATATTGTACACGAAATCATCACCGTACACTTGTAGTCTACTTCAATGAATGGATGTTATCTCCAACCGTCCATTAGCTATCGATGAGTGATCAACACAGGAAACAAAAGGAGCTCGGATTCTCCCTATTTTGAAAACATGTTCGGCCCACTTTGTACAGAGGAATGGCAGCTTTGTTTTGCTGGGCTGAGCCCAAAATATATAATACAGTTATACACCATCTGGGAGTTTCATCATTATTCATGTCACTTATCATGACAATTAAACAAGTTATGTACCACTTTAGCGGTTCTTGTTTTACTGATGAAACTTCGATGAAAGTTTCAGTTACTATTAGTGTTTTCTGAACCAGATACGACACCCGTAAGAATCTTCCCCCAAATTCTAGAGAAGCATTTGTGAGAAGTAAGCAATATAAGCTGCCCGTACATACATACATAATGTGGATTCAACACCCTATGGCACGGTGATAGTGTTTATTGTTCCGTGGGAATACATGGACGGGGGGGGGGGGGTCAAATGTGAATTATGATGGCGTCGCCAATGTCATCTCGAATAAAAAACAGTATGCATAATAAATGAACGTATCGGTTTCCCATTGTCTTTGATATACATTACAATCCTTGTAGCTGATCTGCTTTACTCGAAGTCATCTGGATATAAATTCAAACCACGTACCCTTCAGGTAGGAAGTTCACCAGAGCCAAAACAAATAGCTAATCAACTCCTACATCAATCACTGTGTAACTTCAAAATACCAAACAAGTTGAATGGAGTTGACTGTGATGATTTTTTTTCGAATTCTTTATCTTTTATCGAATCCTATCTTATAATGAATCCTATAGTTTCAGTGTGAACAAGTTAGTGTGTAATACTAAATCACGAATATAATATGATGAAGACAATAAATGTATTATGTCTAGGATTGTGGTATACAAGTATTTGAACAGCTTCATAGGTTCACAAACCACCATCTCTGATCATTGCCATAAAATAAAACGATCACTTCATTCACATTGGCATTATTGAGAAAAAAACTGTGAGGAATAGAATAATACAGACTCCACCTCTCATGAATACGTTGTCCTTGCCACAAGTATTCGATAACACGGTTTCTAGCTGTATGGGGAATGTTATCGTTTACTGGCTATGTTTCTCACGCTTTTTGCATACATGGGACACACCTTTTCGATCCATATTCTATTGTTGACGTTCATCAATTGAACCTACGGTGCCCCTGATAGGACATGCGGAAATTATATATTTTGGACCAGGTTTCATTTCGTCGTGACGAATTAGTATTTCGTCGGGACGAAATAAAACTCTCCAAAATAAATTTCTCACGTCGTATTATAGGCTCTGTACGAGCCCGATAAATGACTACGCATTATAACGTACCCCCAGCCGAGTGGCGTGGCCACTGCAAAGTGATGGTTCTGTAAGGTGCTGGATATATTTTATGTATCATATTTTTCTATCATATGATAGTTTTATGCTCACCTTAGATAGCTGAACGAAACGAACCATTGAAAATTATGTTCCCATGTGCGGTATGAACGGGAATGTTGGCGAGATCGCGTGACCTATCTTTGGAGCTACGTAGTTCAGACTAGCGAAATCGCGTTTGTTCCGTCATAAATCGTTTCATCTCTGTGTCCTGTTGAAGTTTGCTTGAGCTAAAATGTCGTATTCTAAGCTATCATTTCCATCATCTGTTTCCGATACATCAATTTTCCCGAATACCGACAAAATTTTCTTTTTGCTTGGGTGGTTTAAATCTATAAAAGGTGTTCATAAAAGCGTTCAGCTGTACAGCTATCGAACATTTAGCTGTTGTAAATAACCACAATGTTTTCTCCCTAGCGGGTGCTTTATTGCTGGTCATTCAGTGCCCAGTCTGGAAACTCCAAACGAATGATATTCTTATCAATATATCGAACAAGGTAATAAATCTCATATACTGAGTTTAGTACGCTGGCATTTTTCATCATGAGTCACGATCTTGGTTGGAAGTCATCAGACTACGTCACAGCTCAAAGTGATCATTTTCTCCAAGACAAGTTGAATTCGTAAAATTTAAAGCCTTGCGATAAGCCAATTGCTACATGAGCCAACAAGATGAGTATCATTTTGAATCAGTGCATACATGCACTTTTTAATGTATGGAATCCACAATTGCATACTGATAATGGGCAGTTTCAATAATTTTGATGAAACTGAGTCGATATTCAGGAAAATGCCCAATACTATCCACACACGTGATTGGGTTGATATTTGCATGGAAAATCACTGCATATTTATCCTTGAGTCAGAATACACTTTTTTCATTCCATAAGTACGATAAAACAGTTTGAATATCATATCATAGTCCAATTTTGGAAGAAAAATGTTCGAAATTTAGTTTTGTCATCTGTTGATATGAAAAACGTGTTATCACGATGAAACCTGTAATTTCAACAGCAAGTATAAAGGGGACCATATATGAACCTATAAACACAAACCTGGAAGTCATGATTATCACCAAAAACGATTCTCGCCAAATCACGACTCTTCTCTCACCCAAAACATGCACTTTTTGTTTGTTGCACTCAGTGCTATTCAGGGAGTTCCCTGAATGAGTAAACGTTCTTCTTGATGTCGGAGTAGGTTTCGTGATCGCTCTAACATCAATACGCTTTTGGTTTGAGACTAATATCTGTTTTAATAATTATTGACGAATCATTGTACTGAACGAGGACAAAACACATCGAAAATATTAAGAGTGAACAAAAACATGTAAGCCTCACATGTGGAGATGAACCCATATTCCCAGATTGACTCCCGAGAGTTCGAATCAGCGACCATATACTAGTGTGGCGATTTTGCCCTAAGCACGCGGCAGGTGATTGTAAACATAAATGCCATTTATGTGGCCTTTTTGTACTTGGCCTTGTTTTGACATGCTCCGTTCGAGCGTGCGTTGCCACGGCGACGTATTGTAATTTACGCTCCAGTAAACTATAACAATGGATCGATTTAACCTCGCGTGCGCCCTACAGTTTCTGGTGTATTATATATACACTGGAAGCGACTCGTTCGAGGAGATTGTCCAAGATCGAGACTAGGACGCACACGAGGCTCGCCATGAGCTTTGTGTTCCCTGGGTCTGAGTAGTGGGCTCCTAGAGCCCTGGGGACGATTTCCGTGGGGAGGCCCGGGCTGGGAGAGACGAGTTGCTGACTCGGGGGCCTTCGGCCCTGTGGATCGCCAGCTCTCTCCCTTCCCGGGACATGTGACAGAGGCTCTGGCCAGCATGTCGGACTGTACGGGGTTCCGTCCCCGAGGCAGACCGCGGCTCGCCAGGCCCCGCCAGTTAACACCGTGGTGATGAACCAGTTTCTGAACGGTGTCCGTAGGCCTGGGAGTGTCGGGTGGGCTGTTACCTGGTTACCGTTAATGATGAAGTAGTTACCGTGTCCGCCGCGACCTCCGGTGAGCGGCCCTGCCGCGAGGATCCGGAATAGCGGATGCGCGTCCGCAAGGACTCGGATGAGAGAGGACTATCCTCGAGGATCCCGAAGAGCGGACGGTAGTCAATAACTTTACATTGGTGCCGTGACCAGGATCAGTCCGACAGTGTTCCATCGCAGCCTACCGTCACAGTGTTGTCGCCTCCTTAGTCCCTGGGGATCGCCCGCTCCTCAAGGACGTCTCGAAAAAAAAATGACGAGAGCGAAAGAGAAGGCCAAAGATAAGGCCGATGAATCCAAGGGGAGGGATAAGGGTGGAAGTGTCGCGGACCACACCCGGTCACGCGACAGCCCCCGTGAGACGTCTCCGGACGACTCCGGCGGCCGGAAGGAACGCGCGGAAACCTCCGTGGACAAGACCCCGTCCGCGGAGACGACTCCGGCGTCCCTGGCTCCGTCTTCGGACGTAGAGTCGGGCCCCGCGGGGCCGCAGCAGGAGTTGCCGTCAAGGCCGGACCTTGACGTGTTAGGCGCGGTGGGTGGAGCTGGCAACGGCTCTACGCCGCGCCCGCCCGCGCCCAGAACAGATCCGTGGCAATCGGTACCCTTCCATAAGACGCCTTCGAGCGTCCGGAATCGAGCGCCGATGCATGCGGGTCCTTCTGGACGAGCGGACCAGTCTTACCAGATGCCGCACCCGGCCGGGTGGGCTCCCTCGCGGGCCTCTGGCATGGGTTCTGGTCGGTCCGCACCGGGCAGTGTGGTGGATCAGCTCACCGACGCACTTGGTGAGCTGGCTCCCCTCGGGCGCTATGACCGCGCCCGGTCGCCCCATCAGGGACGATCAGACCGGCGGAACCGCTCCCCTTCTCCGCTGTCACAAGGCAACTCGGGGCCTTTGACGGAGAGGGAGAGGTGGCTGATTTCCGAGGCGCTTGTACTGTTCAAGCGGAATCAGCTGCATTCGAGCGTTGACCCGTCGGTCACCCTAAGTCCGGGGATGTCTGGGCCAGTAGCCCCTCCCCAAGTCCTGCCGAGTCCGCAGGCGCCAGTGGCCCCCGCAATGGGACCCGCGCCTGCCCCGCGGCTCGGAGGCACCACGTTGGCGACCGCGTCGACCGTTCCGACGGTTGGAGCGCAAGCCGCGTGGTCGACTTACCCTGGCACGTACAGTGTGTCGGACGGGCAGTGGCAACAGGCGGCTTCGGCCCCAAGCTTTGCCGCCCCTTCTGGAGCCTACCCAGTAGGTTCGATGGGAGCCCCGCCCGCACCTAGCCAGAGTGGGTTTTCAGCGGGAATGATCCCGGCGGCAAACGTGAGCTTCCCTGCTCCTATGTCCGCGGCGTCGATGTTTGCTCCGGCAGACTCCGCCGCAGGCGTGGGAAGCGCGCGGAACTTGCCGCAGTACACGGACGACCCCGGAGCCGGGACCGCACGTCGGGCGCGTAACAAACGCGATGACGGGCCCGACCACTCTTCGTGGCGGAAACGGTTCAACGGGGATAACGCCGACTTGGAGGACTACTTGCTCCAGGTATGGCGTACCGCCGTGTACGAAGGATGGTCCCAGCCTGAGGCTGGACACGTCCTCGCGGGGAGCCTGGAAGGGAAAGCTCTCCGCGTGATGCCGTGTCTGCCGGTAGGAACAGTGACGTTCGGCGAGGTTGCTCGCCAACTTCGCCTGCTGTTCCCGCCGACGACCAATCGGCGGCAGTCTGAACGAGAGTTCAAGGCGCGTATCCGCCAGCCGACTGAGTCCGTGACAGACTATGCGTACAGCTTACGCATACTCGGCCGGAAAGCCTTTCCGGACATGGACTCCAGACGGTTCGAGACGATGCTGATCGATCAGTTCATCGATGGCCAGCCTTACCACCTAGCGTACGGGCTGGCCACCCATGAAAAGCGATCGATGGAGGAGGCGATAGACTCCGCGCTTGCGCTTGAGATGGCTGTCCGTCCTAGACAGTTGCCTCCAGCCTCGGCTCCGGCCCCGGCTGTACCCGCGCAGGTGGCGACTCCTCCTCCGGTCAAGGCATCGCAGGTAACCCCGTGGCAGGACCCGGTCGTCCGGGAACCCGCCAGGGAACCTACCCAGCAGTGGGTTAGTGCGCCGGCACCCTCTACAGGGGCGCCCGCACCTGCGGCACCGGTCGCCGCGCCGCACTCGCCTTCGGACGAGTGCGACATAGAGGAATACGACCTCGGCGCCGCGCAGATGATTGCGCACTGCGCCGGGCTCGAAGCTCCGGGAGCCGCAGAATGTTGCGCGTTCACCTCCGGACCAGCTCAGAACCGTCCCTGCTACTTCTGCGGAAAGCAGGGACACTTTTGGCTGAAGTGTCCGGAGTTGTTGGAACGCCTGCGGTCGCGCGGATACCAGGGAGCTCTCCCTGGCCCGCAACGGAGGAATTCCTTCTGGTCTGGTCCTCCGGGACAGCAGAATCGGAACCCGCGGCAGGGAAACTAGATCCGGACGTGGTGGCGACCAACACTGCGTCCGGGGATAGTTGTTCGGTGGCAAACGATGCCGCCCCACCCGCTGATGAGCAGGACGGACCCCAAGTGGATATGACTTCTCCGGAAGTAGTCCTTGGAGACCAGTCTAGCTCCTCCGCGGCTGAGGCGGATGGCGAGGACTCCGTAGATGAGCCCAGCGCGTGCGAAAGGTATCGCCCGACCTGCGCGCTGGTGAGGGACCCCTGCTGGTACCTGCCCCTGTCCTTCGGACGGGAGCCGGTCCGGTTCCTCATAGACTCAGGCTCGGAGGTGACCCTCGTGGCCGCCGGAACGTTTAGGAAGGAGCCCGCACTCCGCAACCTTGAGTTGCGAGATCCCGGACCGTACAAGCTCTACGGAGCGGGAGACAACCGCATCCGTATCCATGGCATCATCGATCTGCCTATTACCCTTGGGGACAAGGTGTATCTGACAGAGGCGATCGTGGCGGATATCGGAGCGGCCGGGATAATTGGGATGAATTTCCTACGGGTCCACCGGGTGATTGCCAACTTTAGCGCTGGCGAGTTCCGGATGGGAGAGGACACACACTTCCTCTTCCGCTCGGGCCCGATGCATTCATTCCAGATGCGGACATCGCGCACTGTAGTAGTGCCGCCGATGAGTGAGATGATCATCGAGACGAGGCCGCGGCGTCCCCGCATGCCCCTCGATGGTCGTCCGTGTATAGTGCAACCCGTGAGCAGTTTCGCCGCAGGAACTGGGCTCGTGCTGGGTGGGGCCCTGGTCATGTCCAACCCCCGCGCGATGCCCATCCTTGTGGTGAATCCTACGGATGCTCCGATTGTACTGAAGCGCGGATGCATAGCAGCTACTGCTATTCCCGCGGCTTCGAGTCGTGTCATCCCCGACGATCCGGTCTGCCGCGCTGCGTGCGCGGCGGCGGCCGCCGGAGATGATCCGTTCACCCTGCCGGACCATTTGGAATCTCGGGTTCCGAAGGACCGGCTGGATGAAGAGCAGCGCCAAGCGCTCCGCAGACTGCTGCGGCAGTATGCGGATGTGTTCATGGGTCCTGATGGTGCGGTTGGCAAGACTGACGTCGCCAAGCACCGCATCGACCTCGTGGACGAGCGTCCTCTCAAGCAGCGTCTTCGTCGGGCAGCAATAGTGCACCAAGAGGTCATAGACCAGGAGGTGCAAAAGATGCTCGACTTGGACATCATCGAACCCAGTGACAGCCCTTGGGCCAGTCCGGTGGTTATGGTGAAGAAGAAGGACGGCTCGTGGAGGTTCTGCGTGGACTATCGGAAACTCAACGATGCCACGCGGAAGGACTCATATCCTCTCCCGCACATTGAGGATACCTTCGATGCCCTGGCCGGGTCGCACTATTTCTGTGCTCTAGATCTGGCCTCCGGGTATTGGCAGGTGGAGATGGAGGAGAGTGATCGGGCGAAGACTGCCTTCGTTACCAAGAACGGGCTCTACCAATTCAAGGTAATGCCGTTCGGGCTCTGTAACGCACCAGCGACGTTCGAGCGCCTCATGGAGATGGTACTCAAAGGGTTCCTCTGGAAGCGATGTATGGTCTACATCGACGATGTCGTCGTGTATGGCCGGTCGTTCGAGGAAACCCTCACCAACCTCCAGATGGTGCTCCATCGCATCCGCGGAGCAGGGCTTAAATTGAAGCCAAGTAAGTGCGAGCTATTCGCGCAGGAAATCCTGTACTTGGGCTTCATGGTAACGGGCACCGGAGTGAGACCAGACCCCGCAAAGGTGGCGGCCGTGCAGAAATGGCCTCCGCCATGTAACGTGGCGGACGTGAGGTCCTTCTTGGGCTTCGCGAGCTACCACCGCAGGTTTATTCGCGGCTTTGCGGAGATCGCGCGTCCCCTTACTATCCTCACGGAAAAGGGCGCCGATTTTGTTTGGTCCGCCGAGCAGGCTAACGCCTTCTCGGGACTCCGGCAGGCCTTGGTAGTGGCCCCGGTGCTGCGGCACCCTCGTCCGGACTGCGAGTTCATCTTGGACACCGACGCGAGTAACTTCGCACTCGGCGGTGTCCTCTCGCAGATCGTGGACGGGCAAGAGCGGGTAGTAGCTTATGCGAGTGTGGCCTTGAGCCGCTCTCAAATGAACTACTGCACCACTCATCGCGAGTTGCTCGCGGTGGTTACGATGACCAAGCGTTTTCGGCACTATTTGTTGGGACGCCATTTCCGCTTGCGGACTGATCATAGTTCGCTGAGATGGCTCCTCAACTATAGTGAGGCCGACGGCTTGGTGGCGCGGTGGCTCGTCAAACTCCAAGAGTATGACATGCAGATAGAGCATCGCGCTGGTAAGTTGCACGGCAACGCGGACGGCCTGTCCCGTTGTCATAAGTGCAAGAATCCGGGTTGTGCAGGGATGGCACCATTCCAGCAAGCCGCGGATTCGTCCTCAGACTCGGAATTGGACGTTCCGGGGAGACCGCAGGCCGCCGCCCCCTCTAACGACACGGCGGCCGGAGCGTCTAGGGCTCATCTCCGCGCGCGGACCCGCCGATATCGGCGAGGGCGTCCCGCATATGAAGCGGAGGTGCGGCTCAGCTCCAGCGAGTCTTCCTCGAGTCCGGCGGTGTACTCCTCGTGGGTACCCTCGTCCTCTGGAGAGTCTGAGTATGAGCGGTCCTTGCCCCCTGTGGTGATGGCCGCTGCGGCGCAGCCGGACGCGACGGATGAGGAGCCTAATTACTTGGGTGGCTACTCTCCGGCGCAGATAGCTGCGACGCAAAGAGCTGACAGAGCTCTGGCACCGGTAATTACAGCCCTTGAGGCCGGCCAGAAGCCCTCGAAGGATGAGCGGAAGACCTACAGGGAGGAGACCTTGTCTCTAGTATCTCAGTGGGAACGACTCTCCTTGAGGGATGGCCTCTTATACCGGCGCTATGAGCCACCGACCCCACTGCCTCCAATATGGCAGTTGGTGCTTCCGGCGGAGCTGCGGAAAGAAGTACTCCACCAGTTGCATGACCTCCGGGTGACCGGTCACTTGGGAATCCGGAGGACCGTCCATAGGCTACAACAGCGCTTTCATTGGCCTGGTAGCGGCTTGGACGTGCAACGGTGGTGCGCAGCCTGCCCTCGGTGTCAAGCTCGCAAAGGAGTCCCGACTCCTGGCCGCCACCCCTTAACCACGGTTAAGGCGGGCGCGCCGTTTGATCGGATAGCTCTGGATATACTGGATACCCACCGGGTCACCCCGCGCGGTTTCCGGTACATCCTGGTGATATCCGACTATTTTACCAAGTATACCGACGCCTACCCACTGCGCCGCCAGACTGCGGACGAGGTAGCTCGGTTATTGGTGAATAGATGGGTGGTGTACCATGGGGTACCTAAACAGGTACATTCGGATCAGGGCACGCAATTTGAGAGCAACCTGTTCCGGAACCTAGCACAGATGCTAGGGAGTACCAAGGTGCGTACCACCCCCTACAGGCCCCAGTCTGATGGCCAGGTCGAACGCTTTAATCGATCGGTCCTCAACATGCTGGCGGCCTTTGTGAATGATCGTGCGAATGATTGGGATGACCACCTCCCGTATGTCTTAATGGCGTACAGGTCGTCGGTCCACTCTTCGACCGGAGTTACTCCGCACGCGATGTTGTACGGCCGGGAGTTAAATTTGCCCGTGGATATTATGTATCCAACTGCGGCAGAGACCGGCGCAGTACCCCAGTGCGGTCCGGAGTACGTGGAGTGGATTCGCCGCGCCCTGGCGAACGCCCATGATTTCGCGCGCGCGCGCCTGGACAAGTCTGCCCTCCGGCAGAAGCGAGGCTATGACGCCCATGCTAAGGGTAGGCCAGCTTTTGCGGAAGGCGACAAGGTGCGCTACTATTATCCGCCGCTTAAGCAAGGCAATAAATTTGCTAAGCCGTGGATAGGCCCGTTTACCGTACTGAAACAGGTGACAGATGTGGACTACCGGATCCGGAGGGATTCCGATCCGGACAGGGTTCTGGTTGTCCATATCGATAATCTGAAGAAGTACGAGGGCCCGCTTGTCATGGATCCGCTAATTCAAGATGCGGAACCGGATGATGCTCCCGTATGGGATCCGTCCGGTCAGCATCCGCGGACTCCGGACGAGCGTGTGCGCCGTATGGTGGGCCTCCCGGACCTCTCTGACCCGTCAGATGATGGGCTGGGTGGCTATCAGCCAGATGACGGCGATCCGCAGGTACCTCCACTCCCTCCAGTACCTGCGGATGACGGGCGGCCACGTCGGAAACCACGTGCGCCAGCCCGGTATGGGTGGGAATAACCTTCCGCCCATGCGGATGCGTCTGCGGTACCCGTCTATCATACTACGGACGGGTTTTAGGTCGTTCCGTGAGAGTCCGCACGACTTACCTCCGCGGGTGGCTACTTTGTGGCCATCTTCGGAGTTGAGGTCCGCGGAGACTTTCATGTCGTAACGCCGCCGCTCCGCATCCGCCCTCCTGTAGTTTCTAGCGCCAGGGACGTGCGGATGGCCGGTCCGCACCTTGTGGACGGCTGTCCGGCGTAATCCGTACAACGGTTACGCTGGCCGGACGAATTTACTGATTCGGCCGGACGCCCCTGGTCCCGGGACAACCTCTTATATGGCCAGACTGAGGTTGGGATTTACGTCCGCTACGGGAGAAGCGTCTTCCCACGGATTTGGGGAACTGGCTCTGGACGCGGGGATAGTGTCCGCCGATGAGGACTGATGTCCGCGGTTCGTCCGCGTGACTCGTCCGGCGTCCGCGGCGCTTTAAGATGACGCACTTCGGTGTAGTTATCCCCCGTGAGCCACTACTGTAATTGCGGTTATAGTAGATTAAGGTTTCTTACGGCAGGAAACCGACTATCCATTATGATAATGGAGCGGTTGTTAAGTCCGCGTGTGCGGACCAGCCGCGGCAGCGGGTGACGCTCGTTCTCGTCCGGATCGTACCTTACAATACGCGGTCCGGCCGGAATGACCGGAACCCCGGCCTCCTTCTAAGAAGGGGGTCGTATATTACATGCGCAACACTTGTGGTGGCTTCTAATTCCAATTTCATCTTCATTGGATAAGGGCAATACGCCGTACAATGGTAGACGTCCGGCCTGGACTCCGTCCGCGGGCAGCCCCGGACGTCCGCCGGCTATTGCTTTCACCATCTTTGGGCGCCTCTAGATTGGGCGCCGGTATGAAGGGTTCGCCCCCTAACCAGTGCGGTTATGGACCATGCCGGCTCCGCGTCTAAATCTATTGGCTCCGCGCTCCGGTAGTCGTTTGAGGAGGCTCTGGGCTGGACCGGGCACCGCTCCGCGGCCGGGCAGTACGTCGGGGATGCTAGTGGGCGCTTTGCAAACGCCCATAGGGCGCCCGATTGTCTGTCCGGACGTCATGGGTATGTCCGATCGCCCTGTAAGCGTGCCAGCGGCTATGGGGAGTGATTTTGTTTATTTTCCATCTCATTTATTATTTATGGGAGGATTATAAGCCACAAGTGTGTGCGTGTTTCCCGTGGAAATGCTATTCTTACTCATTTATCCCATATATGAGAAAGTTTAGTGATATATCTTTTCCCTGGTGCAATAGAGAGTAAGAAATCGGGAGATTTCTGCTTTCGCAAGAGGGGTGTAGGAGATTGTGTACATTGTATCGAAGGCTGTATGCCGTGATCTATGAAAAGCATGCAAGCGGTGGTGGATTTATTTTCATTGCTGCTTGAGCGGTGTTAAATTTTTATTTATCGCTGCTGATAGGGTGACATAATCGTAACACCCACAAGTAGTTTGGCTTTTTGATACATTGTATACAATCTTTAACCTGCGAGGGTGATTAACTTCACGTCATTGATCGCCAGTGCGAAAGCTATTGCTAATGACTGCTGTTAATTACTGTAGTATTTTAGCGGGTTCCCCCGGGATGGCTTGTGTACACAAGCCACCCGTATACATGGCATGAAAGGAGTCACCGGGGGGAGATGCGTGTATGGGAATGCGGGAATGTAAAACGTCCTTTTGTCTGTCGATCGGGTAGATGCAGTGAATAGACGTTTCCACGGGAACGCGTCATACGATGCGTGTGCAGTATAACTGCCAACACTTGATGCCTATAATCGATGTAACTCGACACCTTCTCGTCATTCAAGCGCTCGGCACTGGTGGAGACGGATCTGCGGATCTGACTCCCAGTGTTTAGAGCGATTAGAGCGCTTGAAATGTCGGAAAGTAGCGACGGCTGGGGAGGTGATGAAGGGAGGGAAGAGGGGTCTCTTGAGCGCGGTAATTCGTACTCGAGACCCCAGTCTAGGCCCGAGGAGGATGACCGCGAGGACATCCCTCGGGGAGCCTATGTGGGTTCTGAGGAATCCAGCTCCAGCTCCGGTTCTTACTCAGGAACCGAGTCTGAGAGCGAGGTCGCGGAGGACCGCCCCGCAGAGAGTGACTCGGCCACGGCAGGCGCTGAGTTACTCCTAGATCCGTCGTCTTTTTCTCGTATGGAAGAGATGATGGACTGCGGTGGTGCGGGACTTGCTAGTGTGGACATTGAGTTGCACCCGTCCTCGGAGATGCTTGCGTCTCTGGGCCCGGATGAGAGTACTCGTGCGGAAACCCGTCCGGATGGCCGTAGCCGTCCGGACACCGGTTCCGCCGAGAACTCCTCGGTGTCCGCACCTGCGGAGTCTGGTCCGCACGACCAGAAGGCCCCTGGGACTTGGGCGGAGCAGGTTGACGCGGCTGAGGAAGCCGCATCCCAAGCGCCGCCTCAGGAACAGGAGTCTGGCTCGAAGGAGACCGAGAACCGAGATGACGGGTTTACATCGCCCGTCTCTAGGCGTACTCGCCGTCGAGCCCGGGAGATTGCTCAAAAGCAGTGGAGAGCCCAGCAAGAGCTGGAAGCCGCTGAACATGGGCAATCTGAGGCCGGATCCGACCCGGACCCGGCCTCCTCGCCTCCAAAGAAGAAAAAGAAGAAGCGGCCGCACCGTAAAAAGAAGTCCGGCGGCCCCTCGCCTCAAGCAGGATCGAAGCCTGGAGGACCTCAGCCACTGGCGCCTAAGCCGGGCGGCCAGAAAGGGTCCTCCGCCAAACCCGGAGTCGCCAAGACGCCTAATCCCTCGGGATCTGGTGCGGGCGGCGCCTCCGCGGGATCCGGCTCAGGCGCGGGAGGTTCCGGTAAGCGGGTGCCTATCAAGGCACCGAAAGGAACCTCCTCTTCTTCTTCCTCCGGTACCAAGAAACCTACCGGAGCTGCGGAGGTGGGGTCTAGTCCAGTGGACAGAGGGCGTCCCGTGCCGAAGGAGGGAGATCTTCGTTTAGAACTCCTCCGGAAGCGCGCGGAGCAAGACGGGGTCCACCTGTCTGACGCCGCACTGGAAGCGGGAGCGCGGGCCTTCGTTGCGCAGCAACGGAGGGCCGCGCCCCCACGCGGGAAGAGTGTGCCCCGACAAACCAGGTCGGAGAATCGTTCGGGGGCGGCCAAAAAGAAGAAACGGTCGTCCTCGGAGCAGCCCTCTATCCAGAGGCTGCGGGCCGAAATGGGCCCCGAACTCCCTGGAGTCCGTCAGGGACACATGTTCCTCCCGCGTTACGGCAGGGATCCGCAGGGACGCCGCACCGCGGCGGCCGGCGCGGCGGCCGACACGCCTTTCACACGGCCTCGTCCACTCACGGACGAGGAGCGTGTCGGATTGCCGCCCGAGCCAGAGGAGGGTGTAATATGCCAACTCTGTCCGAAATCCCTGGACGGGTATGAGGACCCGCACCGTGCGCTCAACCGGGATCGTAGGTATCCTACCTACGACCACTTGAGTCGACACATTGCGGGGTACCACTACCCCTGGATGCAAATGTTCGTTTGCAAGAGGTGCTACTCCGGCACCCCTCAGCAGCGATATTTCGCCAGTTTAGAGGCCCTAAACGATCACCGCTCGGGTGCACACCGCGGTGAGGGACTTCATCTCGTTGGAAATGAAGTGGGGCCTGTATTCAATTATGGATACATACCACCGAGGGTGGCGTCGTTCATGACTACGTCAGGGACGGCGAATCACCGGTTCTATCACTGGGGTCCATGGCGCTTTGCACAGCGCGTCATGGACGATGCCTGGAGGCAGTCTGGCGTTGTGTCCGCGGGCTCGAGCTACACCGCTCGCCTGACGGCTACGATGGGCCAGACCCCGGCGGAGTTCCAGGCGGCGGAAGCCGCCCGGACAGCAGCAGAGGCTGTCCGTGAACCGCCGGTGATCCAGGCCGGTGAAGAACGGCACCGGGTGACCATGATCGTGTCGGAGATGCCGCAGATCGCGGCCAAGACACGAGTGGCTACTCCTAAGCCGCGCCCCCAGCCAAAGACTCAGGGGAAGAGTTCGTCCGCCGGAAAGACTCCGGCCGGGACGACGCCCTTGCAGTCTCCGGGTGCGCTGACTCAGGAGGACTACCCGGGCTTGCTCGAGGTGACGGTACCCGCGGGTCCGTCTGAGGGACGGGTGGTGGCAGACACCTCCGCCTCCTCGAGTACCGCGTCGGCGGTCCCGCCAAGGACTCCACGCGTGACTCCCTCGGTAGCGAGCAGCAGCGGACGTGCGGTACCTCTCACGAGGTCGGCGTCCGCGTCCTCGTTGGTGGTTGAGGGGACGTCCGCAGGGTGGCAAAGCACTGCCTCCCTGGACTTGGACCCCCTCGACGCCACGGCGGACGTACGCCGGAGGCTCGGTCCCACGACCGCCAGCGTCTACGAGACTTTTCGCGAGTCTGTAGGCCAGGCGGTCGGCCATCGTCGCGATGGTATGGACCGGATCCCCGGTGATCCGGCGTTGGTGAACCTGCCGGTGCCCCGAGCCATTCGTGACTTGGGGTCCGCAGGTGTGGCCGCGTTGGTCCGCGCTCGGGAGGAGCACCCCTGGGATCACCCCCAGCGTGGTCGACTCACCCGAGCGGCGGAGTACCTTGTGGCGGAGATGGACAGCTCTCTGGATCGGTTCAGCCGGTGCCGCGCCGAGGCCTCCCGTGTCGCATGCGATCTCGCATACGACCAGGGCCTCATGGAAGGCACCCGGCGGAGCCTAGAGAGCCACCGGACTTTGTCGGCCGTCATTGAGCGGCGCGCGTTCGACCAGGGTCGGACCGCCGCTCTTGCCGAGCAGTCCGGGGCGTCCGCCCCCGCCCCAGAGGTGGCCGCACGGATGGAGCACCTGGAGGCTGAGAATGAGCAGCTACGGCGTCGTCTTGACGAAGCCGAGGCCGCTCGGACTCGCCTAATCCAGGGCGTCGATGACCCCGAGTCGTCCGCCCTGAACCAGGCGGCTCTCCGGCGCGCGGATGCCGCTTTGGAGCTGGCCATCTACCCATACCTAGTCCAGGTGTGGGGAGAGCGGACGGCCGGTCCACAGCGCACCCGCGATACGGTGGAGATGTTCCGCGCCATAGCAGATCTCGGCGCGACATCTCTACCGGCCTCCGTTGTGATGGCTCCGTCAGGACCCGGATTGCAGGGCTCACCACAAAAGCCCGTGCAAGCTCCACCGGGCCTGCCTCATCCGCCCGTGCAGCCGGCTTTCACTCTGCCGGCTCCGCTGCTTCCGCGGCGTAGGGACCCGTCACCGCCGCCAGACCCCAAGACAGGCGGCACGGATGAGGAGCCGATGACGACGGAGGAAGGCTAGGGTGCTAGCCTCGTCGCTGCACGTGTGCGGCGGCGTGCCGGAGTCGCTCCCGCGGCTCCGCCCTGCCTCAGACCCGTTCTGCGGATCTGAGGAGCCGGCCGGCAGGGCGGTCGGCAACATTTTAGAGGTACTATCACTTTTGATCACTCGGTGTGTCGTTTTACAAAATTTCTAAATTTAAAGTTTAACCTTAAAGATATTCCAAATACTCGACACACCGTCCTTTTATAACGGATGACCTTCCAAGGTCATCACACGGTTTTGGACCACCTCGGTCAAAATTTTAGCTTGTTTATTAGGATTTATTCAAAATTGCAAAGCGCGTTATAGTTTACTCCATAAGTCCGGGGGTAGTTCCCCATTCTTCCAAAAGGGACTCTTAAAGTCCTAGTGTTTGCGCCGTGACTTCCGGGCGTTGCCATCGTGCCTTCTTCCGGCCCCCGCCATGCGAAGCCTTCGTCGGGTTTCGAGCATTTTGGGCGCGGGCGGAACATGTTGGGGACCAACATTGTAAGAAGGGGGTAATGTGGCGATTTTGCCCTAAGCACGCGGCAGGTGATTGTAAACATAAATGCCATTTATGTGGCCTTTTTGTACTTGGCCTTGTTTTGACATGCTCCGTTCGAGCGTGCGTTGCCACGGCGACGTATTGTAATTTACGCTCCAGTAAACTATAACAATGGATCGATTTAACCTCGCGTGCGCCCTACAGTTTCTGGTGTATTATATATACACTGGAAGCGACTCGTTCGAGGAGATTGTCCAAGATCGAGACTAGGACGCACACGAGGCTCGCGATGAGCTTTGTGTTCCCTGGGTCTGAGTAGTGGGCTCCTAGAGCCCTGGGGACGATTTCCGTGGGGAGGCCCGGGCTGGGAGAGACGAGTTGCTGACTCGGGGGCCTTCGGCCCTGTGGATCGCCAGCTCTCTCCCTTCCCGGGACATGTGACAGAGGCTCTGGCCAGCATGTCGGACTGTACGGGGTTCCGTCCCCGAGGCAGACCGCGGCTCGCCAGGCCCCGCCAGTTAACACCGTGGTGATGAACCAGTTTCTGAACGGTGTCCGTAGGCCTGGGAGTGTCGGGTGGGCTGTTACCTGGTTACCGTTAATGATGAAGTAGTTACCGTGTCCGCCGCGACCTCCGGTGAGCGGCCCTGCCGCGAGGATCCGGAATAGCGGATGCGCGTCCGCAAGGACTCGGATGAGAGAGGACTATCCTCGAGGATCCCGAAGAGCGGACGGTAGTCAATAACTTTACACTAGCATTACTACCCGAGGAACCAAAGTTTTTAGGCAAACAGCTAGTTGTCATTTATAAGCATTGACAAGTAATCTACCGTGGAGCGAATTGATATTACTCATGTCATGGTTGAGCATCTTCTCTGTGAAGCGATTACTTCCGACAAATATTGCCGAAGAATAGTTTCTGCAATCTCGTTCGACAAGCAACTCAACCCATACTGTGGCATGAGATCAATTATGTGTATGGCCAGAATCAGAAATCATGTGTAATTGTTGCTAGAAATTCGCAGTTAACAATTCCTAATCAGCAATACACAGTGAGCAATTTGCAATGATACAAACAGCACCATGGGAACTTGCATAACATATCGAAATGATATATTAACATATGCTATATTAACATATATCGTCGAGGCAATAACGTGCCGAAATGATTTTGACAACTGTAACATCACGTTAATAGGGGTCCCGACGGTGTCCATAGTCAATCAGAGACCAGATTCTTCCCATCATCCAGGATTATGTTTTTAGCCAAATAGAGGAGACAAGCCCGATGCGCTGGCCAATGGCTTTGTACATTAGGAATAATAATGTTACTGAACTGAACTTGGACATTCATTTTTTCTATATTTACAATACGATTTCGCCCGGTTCTAAGTGATATTATGAAATAAGTTGACACCTGGGAATCATCAGGCTACATGATTTTATCCCAAACTTGGAATTGTTGAGAATCACAATATCATTTAGCGTCGTTGAACTGCGGGTATCAGTTCCTAGCTCGCTTGTCGCTTTTAAGTTATCGTGTGTCGCATGTGATGCTGCTCCATCACCTAGCCTCTTAAAACAATCAGGTTTTTCCTTTTCCACTATACTGGGACAGGAAAATGTTACTTCAAAATGTTGCACCACGCCAAATTTTGGCATGTGATATTTCGGTATTATTTGATGATATAGTCAATGATCTTTCACATATGAAGAACACATAGCACCATTTTGCTGTACTCAGAACGTTTTTTCAGAGCAGAATGATTATGATGATCGTAGTATTCACAATACTTAGTAGTATCCGTAGATCAATGTTGGATGCCTAATATACGCAGTGGCACGCCGACGCCCTTAAAATCGGTTAGAGAGAGAGTTAGGGACGCGTCAGGATTGTAGCCTACACTTCGAAAGGGATCTCAGAAACATCAATTTTGCAAATTTTCTTGGACGCCTTACGGCGCCGCCCAATCCCTCAAACCGGCCATGCTCATCTTGCAATTTCGATAATGCAACTTGTCTTTGCGAATATTTTATGATATATCGTATAGTACTGCTTTGGTGTAAATCATGATATGAGTTGAAAGCACCCCAAAAATACACACACGTTCATATAAAAATATATTCTGGTACAACCAGAAATGGTCTGAGAGACATGAAAATTATGTTTGCAGTCCGATGTACGCTATGAGTAACATGGATACGCGTTATTTTGGGCCTCGATGTGCAAATATAAAAGTATCTACGACTTTCAGTCAAGCGTACGTACTTATCATTGCCCTTCTATGGACATGAATTTATAACATTGCTTGTATCGCTTCACCCGAGACAAGAATGAATGTGTATTTATTGTTAATTATTTCATGTCAATAAACTCTACTACTACTATCACATGTTCTAAATTAATGATTTATGAAATATAATGTACATTTTCAATTTCATAAGTTTGTGTAGCAGATACATATGCACATTAGGTATACGAATGTATTCTTTATACCCCACAAAAGAACGGTGGGAAATCAAAAGGAGTTAGGAGGAACGGTGAAGCACGCCGTGTAATATTGTTGACACAAAAGAAAAATGTTTGTGGTGACAACTAGTGCGCACACATAAAGTAGTCATCTCCCGTACAATTAGGTGATTAGTCTGTGTGGATAGCAAGTTAGTGAAGGTCAATATGTTCGTTATTGTCTAGCTTGCAGAACAGCCAATTAGTTTGTACAGCAGATACATATGCACATCAGGTGCAAGAAGTAGTCTGTATTTTCTCCACAACAGAGCAGCCAATATCACGCTTCTCAGCTTTCGGTACTGTTAGGTGAATTATCATGGATAGCCAACAAGTAATTCAACCTAATTATACAGTCAACAAAACACCTACAGGCGGCAGTTTCAAATGACTGCATGGATTTTTACCGAGGAGTGAGATGTAAAGATGCCACGTTGGCTGAACGAGAAGATTTGGGTTTTGGTTTGGATATGGCTGAAAGACGTCAATTATCTTTTTATGACGTATTTCTAAAATCTTGAGAATTTATGAGCTCTTAAACAGATAAAACAAAACGGTATTATACTGAATACACAAAACAAAATGTTCATTAGGACAATTAGTTCTGGCATCCCGATCGAGCAGGCAGTAAAAGACATTTTCCAATTATCTAGATATATCGTACTTTATCTCAGTTCAATGATAATGACTAGGAACTTAATGTTTGGATGAAATACAAAGCATGAAATCTTTCACGTGAAATAGGTAAGACACACAGTACAAAATTATTGAATTTGGACACACTACAACAACATTTCTCTTGTCACACGATAATGTATTTTTTATCAGCATCACCACAGAACGGTTATCAACCTGTGACATGTTCTTCCAATTAGTGCTCATCAGCGAAAGCAGTGCCTTAAACATCAGGATAGATTTGATGAGCACCAATGGCTTTTGACATTCCTCCATATACATGATATATAAGACCATAATGTCCCTGTTCTTTGGTCCAGATAGGACATACGTGAGCATCGTCCCAACCCCGACATGCCTTTCGGGAAAACTACGGAAAATGTATAGGATGCAAACATAGGGGCATGCCACCACAGTGACACAGTATCATGTTTCAACCCATGGGTCAACAACTTGTTTGGATCTTGTTAGATGAAAATACATGAGTGGAATTGTTGATCCGACTCGAAACAGCGTCGCCTACGTCCTACCAAACAACGAACAAGATACATAGTTGTGGAACGTATCATACTTCATCCCACTGATTCAACAACCTTGGGCACAGTTTGGATCGTGTTTCTGTTAGATAAAAATGCACGGTTAGAATTAGGAGCCTGACTCACAACAACGTCGCCTACGTCATGTGAAATACTAACAGAACGGTATACATGATTGATAAATGTATCAGTTTCTTCTGCGGTACATGTTACGATCCTGCTTGCTTTTCCTGCTCAATCAGTATCACGGAAATCGGGTTCTCGATACATATTTCCGCACAAGTTTTGAACCCACGTCTTTATAGCATTAAGGTACGAGACAAATGAGAGATTGAATATCATTGTATGAAGGTTTATTTCGATACACGTCTATATCCATCAGTTTCAGAACAATCGATCTAGTGGTCTCGGAGGATAAAACGACTGAATAACGGCTCACCTACCAATATGAACCCGATATACAATCACCAGAATTCACGACCTGAACACGTTATGTGAAGTGTTTCTGTTACCCACCCCTTCCCTCATAAAAATAAAAATACAATCTCAGAAACTCCGGACACGACATTCGAGCTAGAACACACGAATCGTACTTCATGAAAGCCAAAGGTAAACCAAACGCAAGTTTTATGCCAAGATGAGGCCACAACCGATGTTACGCTCAGTACGATATCGATAAGTTGGCCTGAAACTTCCAAGAAAATCCAACATATAGATATATAGAGGGTTTGGCGCCTCGCTCTAATGTCCAAAAATGCATAAAACAACTTCATGTTCGGAATATTCTTTTCACGAATAAAACATATTGATAAAATAGACATCAATATATGTTCCATGCTGATTGCGATCGAAGCTGGTAAATCCAGTAGATGGAATAAACATATATCTTAGAACCTCCAACGTGTTTTTTCTCTGTTTTAAATTGCGTTCTCGAGAATAAAATCCCCTCAGAGTCGTTGAACATGCGTACTGTTTTACAGGACACATTCCCATGTCGGATGAGTCAGGTAATGGATGCAAATGTTCTGGACGTTAAAACGAATGCACCGTTATGTTTTGGCTTGAAAGCCTAGTATGTGAACGTTGCAACACAAACTAGGCCTGGCATTTGCATCAAACATAATACTACTTGTTATTTGAGGTTAATGTATGGTCAGACACCGAGCGTTTCACTTAAAAACATGTTTTTGTTTGTGCTCATTGGTCTGTATTATCCCTCCTAATCTCGGCGATTACATTCTGGACATAGAAAAACGGGTAACGTCATGATTCTCAGTGGGGGAGGGGGGGGGGGGAGGTTCACCAGTTATCTTTAATGAGTAGGCGTCACTGAGGGTGTTTTCAGTTGACCAGAACAGTAAACTTCTGGGAGTTTATGAAGTTTTGTTGGTTGGTTTGTAATTCAATAAATGTACACAGTATTACTGTCGCCTAATCACATTTATTTGGATGATTAGGATGATTTTGGACATATTTTTCATTCATCGGGTGTATCCTTACGGATGAAGATCAGGACCAACCACCCAAAAGGTTTTTTAAATCTATTTGTCGAGTTACATATCTCGATATTTGACCTACTGGTACTCTCTAGAAAATTCGACTTACTATCTTGATAAGTCGACTAAGTATCTCAATCAATCGTCTTATGTAACTCGATGAATCGAGATAGTATTTCGATAAATGGACGTAGTCCTACATATCACGATAGATTGAATCACGTATCTCGATAAATCAACACATGACGTAAGCATTTGAGGTACACATAAAATGGAAATATGTTTTGAGCCACAATAGGTAAGTGAGTCATTCCATTTAGTTGGTTATCTCGACAACAGCAGGAAAAACAAAAGAATCTATATATGAAATAACAAGTTGCAATATGTTTTTGGATGAAACTGGTATAATTTAGTTAATCAGCATGCGTGTCGTCATTTGTGTCGTCATCTGGAACGACTTCTTTAATTGAATACTGGTAGTTTGGTCTGTATTATACCAGTGTTCAATGTAATGATTGTATTGTTAATCATTGATTCCATGTAGGTTTCAACAGGATTATACAGTTTCTTCAGCTTGTCCCATTGTGGTCAGGGTAACTGATGAAATGGTATGGTTCGCTTTTAAATGTGGCTCAAAACATAATGTACTTTCAAATGCCTAGTTCATAAGTCTATTTTTCGAGATATTTTAGTCAATTTATCGAGATACTATCTCCATTTATCGGGATAAGTTGATTTATTGAGATAGGTAAGTCGATTTATCTAGACATGTAAGTCAATTTATCGAGATATGTAAGTCAATTTCGATTTATCGAGATATGTGAGTCGATTGCTCGAGATATGTGAGTTGATTTAGCAAGATACTATCTCAGTTCATCATGATAAGAAGTAGATTTATTGATGTATTATCTCGATTTTTTTGTGATAATAAGTCGATTTATCGAGATACTATCACGATGTATCGAGATAATAATCGATATATCGAGACACGTAAGAGCCAAATAGAAAACAAATTAGTGAGGTGGCCCTGATCCTCTTCCATAGTATACTAGCATTTTCCAGGCACTGTTTAGAGTAATCTTGATCCATAATGGCACCTCCTCCCTGTATTTTCTGTGCACAGATAACTACTTCTGCGGAGATATCCACTGGTTGAGATGAATTGTACCTCATATGCTTGAGTGGAGCTGTCAATGGAGTACAGCATCCCCGACGCTACAACGTTACATCCGAGGGCTAACAGATAACTGCAGAGATCAAGCAAGTGTACACCACTTTGTCCAATTTGTAGTTGAGAGTATAATTCTGGAAGCGCCCAACCCTCGTCTTCCGTTAACTTTCCTCATCTTTTTGGGAAAGTTGAGAAACACGATATCAATCAGTGTCGTTGTATACTAAATACTGTCTACAGAGTACATGGATATGGTAAAGTGTGTTGTTGTGATATCGCAGATATGATCTTTCGTAATATAACTAAATAATACAGACATTTTCTTTCTTTCCTACAGACATTGAACAAAACAAAAAACACTGGTCGTTATTGGTACTGTTTGATGATATGAGATGCTGATATTTCTGGGACCTTCTGGTAATGATGATATTGTTTATTGTCTGACAGGCCTACATTTTGTTTTGTTCTGTACCTTTATACGACTTTTATTTCCAAGCATGGGGTTACTTTAGTTGCATGTTGTGGACGGAATATTATTTACGAAGTGGTAAGATTCTGGCCACCAAAGGTTTCTTTCTTAAAGTCATAGTAGCAAGGTACCGTTATATGATTTTATTCCTGTTCATATCAAGACATTGTGGACATTTGGTGAAAAAAAGTGTTCGCGTCGATTGCTAACTAATAACAGCGACATATAATTATAGGTAATTGACTGAATACAGTTTTTGAGGCCCGAGGTCGTGTCTGGGCCGTAGCACGCACGAGCTTGCGAGTGCGTCCGCGGCACAGACACGACCGAGGGCCTCAAACACTGTATCCAGTCGATTAACTTATTATTATATGCCGCATCGTGATATGCATACCCCTCGGGAGAGATATGGTTACTAATGCTGACATTTTCCAGCCATTTTAGACCTTGAAAGCAATAATTTCATGAACATTTTCATGTACTACAAAACCAGAAAACGTCATTTCACCAGCGCATGAATACGTAAACTTCAAAAGACCGTCGGTTGCTATGCGCGACGCCGGTCAATATGAAGGCGGTCAATACCGCAATATATCGGACCGATTGCACTCTGTGTAATCCATTGTAGCATTTTCGTAGGCATATAATAATGGAGTATATTGAGCCAGTATTACAATCGCCTTCTCCAGCCGATGAAAGAAATAGCTTCGGCAGTTTCCGTAATCGTGACGTCAGTTGAGGCAAAATGTCCTTTGATGGCTCGCCGAAAACGTAAAATACGTAATTTGGTGGCCAGTTCAAAGATGGAAAATCACTTCAGAATGCATGCGATTCAACAGAAAACACGCAAAAACCAGCAAATACTGGACACCTGGCAGTTCAACAAACCTCCGTTCGGGGTGAATAAATAGTGCTGATTCTATATATCTAGATAAGAAATGCCGTATTGCTGCCATCTCACCCGTTCACTTGAATTGTCAAACATACATCAGGGGAATGAATATGCGACATGGACTTTGCCTTGCTGGCTATATGTACTTTCAGGTCTGCCTCAACTGACGTCACCAACCACGTGACCCACACTAAATATGGATCAAAATCTTCGGCAATTTACGGAAGGAGTGCCTATTTAGATCAATATCTCGAAACCGATTGATTGTATTTGTAAAATTCGTTCAAATTTATTGAAAACTATTCATAATAAACTAAATGAAAAGCACTTTCATCGGCATGCTACTAGGTCTTTAACCACTCATCGATACCTGATGAACGGCTGGACATAGCAAGTGTTTGGTAGTGTTTTCATATGTATAGTCCCAACTGTATTATCAAAAACCCGATCAACAACTGTTTCCCCAATGATGCTGTATTTTGAAAGAAAAACATTGCCACTGCTTTCTTTAATATATCACAGTGAAAACCAGTACACTATACTGAAAGGCGCACGAGGGCGTCGACTCATTCAAACAAGAACTAACGCACAGTTTAACCTACCAAAATTGAATAAATATATTTTGATATCCGATGTACATCATACTAGTAGATCAAATGTAATTATCAATCTATTACCACAAATACAGCCAAATTTTGATGACTCCAATAACAAACGTAAAATAAAACATTTTGCAATAAAAATAAAGCCCGACCAAATACTTTATCAAAAGACACACTGGCGTCATCAGGGGCAGACACTGGTAAATGTAGTTGTTTTACTGTACACCTGATGGAATTAGTATACAACTGCCCAACAACCTATGAAAATAATTTAGAAATCCGAAACAAGCCCCATGGAATAGATACATGACAATTACATAAGTACCTAGTCGCAAGCCAAAAAGCTTGCAAAAGGCTCGAACATGCATGTTATATTGACTCTATATGTGCAACCAAAACATTATAGTATGGCTTCAAATATGTGCTATTGAGATACCAATTGTTAAAGATTCTATTAATTCTACTGGTTTACATACCATATATATACGTACATATACGGTGGGTGTTGATACGAAATTATTATTTGTTATCCGCACTGAAATGGGAATATGCCTTTTCATAAACTTCTCAGTTTTTCGTACAACTAGGTGACTATTTTCTACAGACAGCAGGTGAATGAACTCAATCGTGTTCGTTAACAAATCATTTACAGGCGACTGCGAGTCATCCTCGCCTTGGGCGTCGCACTTTCTTTGCGTGGATATTTATGCAACTGCACCAGCTGAACGAGAAGATTTATGTCATCATGTGTAATTCTCGAAGAATCGCTCGAAGGCAACCACTAGTTACATCGTCCATTATCTCACTTTAAATGATTCTGAATAAGAGGTTAATGTATGGGCGAGTTACAAGGCATGAATTCATATCATGACAGGAGGCCATAATACGATGGAAAAGTAAGCAAACATTGTTATGGAAAGAAAAGACCATTCCTATTTGCGACAATTAGCTCAAGCACATCGGGTACTAGTATAGGCAGTAAATCAAATCTTCTGTTAGATATAAGAAGTAATTCTGAATACTCCACATTGTCATTTCTCATCACATTCTCCACAACTGGGTGAATGTTTTGTGTAAACATCGGGTGAATGAACTTCATCGTGCTCGTCGACAAAACACCTGCAAGCGACTTCAAGCGCTAAGTTTGCATATACTGTGTTGTCATACGAGGGACGATTATGTTAAGCTTATTTCAATTTCTACTGCTGTAGTATATCACTCAAAGATAACCACTGGATACGTCGTCGCGCTTCAAATGATTCTGAATATGAGATTAAGGCATGTGTTGCCTGGGAAAAGTGAAGCACACAGTGCAGCGTCATATACTGGACCAATGTCCATACAAACTTCTTATAAAATATTCGATGAAACCCAGTACCTGTAAGCTAATTATTAATTTACGATCCTTGATGAAATAAAATGAACCAATTTTCGATTGTGTATTACGACATTATTGTTATCAGATGCACGACAAGATGGTACACAAAAGCTTGTGATGCAGGGCCATGTATGTTAGGGCATGATCAAATGTGCCGTCGGTCCACGGGTAGGGGCGTTCTTCATTCTATAGATCCATCGGACAGCCAGCTGGTATCATGGTTCTCTCTCGAGACAGCATACATGAACATCGTCCAAATAATGACTTGCTTACCAGGAACCATGCTGGAAATGTATGGGAAAACGAATTAAGATACGTGCTACCACAGTTATATAACAAGTAAAATTGCAGATGCTAGGCATCAAGAGATAATAACCGGGGCCCATTCATGTTCGGAGTTTAAACGTGACTAACTTGAATAATTAATGTTCGTGACTAACTTGAATTAATACTGTTGGAAAAAGTAGGCCAAGATCTAGTCTATACGCTCTTGGTTGATGTTGTCACTGTGTGTATTTATATGGGTTTCCCCATTTCAGAGGATCGAAATAAAATAAATAAATAATATTTTTCATAGTATGAAAATTGAGCAATTTACTAATTCAGTAAGGTGTTGATCCTACAAAGTTTGACGCATTCTAAGTCTTGGTGTTTTGGGGCATGCTTATTGCTGCGTTCCAATCATGTTGTGCAAATGGTGTGTACTAGCGGGAAGTTAGAAAGTACGAGTTGTTGTGTTCCTTTGACAAGAAGCTCACATTTTGCCACCTTAATTATTACCGTAATAGCCCGAAATACCGCCCCGGCGCTCAATAGTGCATTACATGTTTCAGCCCCGGCGCTAATACGAGACCGGTGGGTAAACGAGACCGGCGCTTAATAATACAATGAGCAAAAACGATATATTTTGAAAGCTTGTGCGCGTGAACGCACCGATTTTCTTCACTGTATTTAGTGATATCCAGCGCGCGGTGCACAGCTGGAAGGGGGGAGGGGAGTTGAGGGCATAATGACGGGCGGTTGCATCGAGGATGGTGTTAGTCCAATGGCTATGTACAGCAGATACACGGTAGATAAACTTATAAATTATAGTAAAATACATCGTGATGAAGCTTGCAAATTCAATAGAAAAACTACCGGTGCTGGTACCTGCCGATATTCTGTAAATCAGTCAGCTTTTCAGAGAGTTTGGATTTATTATGATATCGGTGTGTTACATGACCGGTTCATACACAGACCTAGTGCATACGTTATGTGCGTAGTAGATGTCGCATGGCGCCTCAATACATGCAACCAATAAAGATATATGGTAATGGTTATTTATATTATGCTGATATAAATGTAATGTAATGTTGGGGAATAGATATCATTAAGTTAGTCAGTACAATCATACATGCAGCTGCTCAATTGTATCACCTAATTGGTTAGCAGGTGTTCTATTGTCATAACCAAAATCTCATATCGGTGAGTGAGTGTCAATTGTGTTGTTTCACACACGTGTAATCAATTGCAATCACTGTGGGACTCTGTGTGCTACGTGCACCGGTACATAGACTTACACCCGGCGGTTATTTGAACTGGCGCTAATTCGAGACCGGCGCTTATTAATGCTTTTAAAATAATGCTTCTTGAAATGAAATTCTAAACTAACTTGAATTAATACTGTTGGAAAAAGTAGGCCAAGATCTAGTCTATACGCTCTTGGTTGATGTTGTCACTGTGTGTATTTATATGGGTTTCCCCATTTCAGAGGATCGAAATAAAATAAATAAATAATATTTTTCATAGTATGAAAATTGAGCAATTTACTAATTCAGTAAGGTGTTGATCCTACAAAGTTTGACGCATTCTAAGTCTTGGTGTTTTGGGGCATGCTTATTGCTGCGTTCCAATCATGTTGTGCAAATGGTGTGTACTAGCGGGAAGTTAGAAAGTACGAGTTGTTGTGTTCCTTTGACAAGAAGCTCACATTTTGCCACCTTAATTATTACCGTAATAGCCCGAAATACCGCCCCGGCGCTCAATAGTGCATTACATGTTTCAGCCCCGGCGCTAATACGAGACCGGTGGGTAAACGAGACCGGCGCTTAATAATACAATGAGCAAAAACGATATATTTTGAAAGCTTGTGCGCGTGAACGCACCGATTTTCTTCACTGTATTTAGTGATATCCAGCGCGCGGTGCACAGCTGGAAGGGGGGAGGGGAGTTGAGGGCATAATGACGGGCGGTTGCATCGAGGATGGTGTTAGTCCAATGGCTATGTACAGCAGATACACGGTAGATAAACTTATAAATTATAGTAAAATACATCGTGATGAAGCTTGCAAATTCAATAGAAAAACTACCGGTGCTGGTACCTGCCGATATTCTGTAAATCAGTCAGCTTTTCAGAGAGTTTGGATTTATTATGATATCGGTGTGTTACATGACCGGTTCATACACAGACCTAGTGCATACGTTATGTGCGTAGTAGATGTCGCATGGCGCCTCAATACATGCAACCAATAAAGATATATGGTAATGGTTATTTATATTATGCTGATATAAATGTAATGTAATGTTGGGGAATAGATATCATTAAGTTAGTCAGTACAATCATACATGCAGCTGCTCAATTGTATCACCTAATTGGTTAGCAGGTGTTCTATTGTCATAACCAAAATCTCATATCGGTGAGTGAGTGTCAATTGTGTTGTTTCACACACGTGTAATCAATTGCAATCACTGTGGGACTCTGTGTGCTACGTGCACCGGTACATAGACTTACACCCGGCGGTTATTTGAACTGGCGCTAATTCGAGACCGGCGCTTATTAATGCTTTTAAAGACATACCCCCGGCGCTTAAACGGGGCCGGCGGGTAAACGAGAACCGGCGGTATTTCGGGCCATTACGGTACATAAAATTTCGAAGTAACTCAACTAAAAATAATTGAAAATTCAGTCAAATCTTCACTTTAAATTTCAGCCTCGAATAATTTCATTCATATACTGTATGTATGATACTAGGTAAAACTAACAAAATGTTTCTATTCTGTATTACTTTTGTACAATACTCCCATTTGGCGTCATGTTTTTCCTTCTCGTGCACATTGAGTCTGAACAACTGCCTCAACTTCACAGGTTGTGCAAATGGGAATTTCCCAGTTGTGCCACGAATAGAATGCAAAATACTCCTCGGAAACCCGTGCGCACCATTTGCACAACGTGATTGGAACGCAGCATATATTACATTCCAAAATGTTACATTTACTATAATCAACCCTTTAAAGTCTATTGGTAAATCGAAATCAAAAATAAAACAAGTTAATCTCCCAATGTTTCAATTTGAGTAATTGATGCCATGAAGGGGTGTATTGCATAAGTAAGCATATGTAAAAGTATTGATGTGTTCCAATATCGAATATTGGTTACAGTGCGTGCCATATCAAGTGTTGAACAGGTGATGATCATGAACGAGTAAAATAGGCGTGCATGAATTTTACCCGTATAGTGTCCCCATCTATCGAATGGCGATAGAAATGCTGGCATTCGAAGCAAGAAAAAAATGTACAGGTTTAATTCGACCCATTGAATTTCCGAGCGATAATACCAGATTCTGGGCGATAATACCAGTTTCCGGAAAAAATTTCAATGTTACTCCAGTAAGCCGCGGCCCTGGGGGGCCCCGGCAATGACATCGGAGTGTATCTTATATTTGCCGGCAGGTTCAGTATTATATTTTTGGTGATAATTTGTGGGTAGGATTCCCGATAGGCAATAACCAAGGTAATGTCGAATTTCAGTATCCATAGCTGAGATTGATACAAAAGTTTAATACAGCAGTTAGTGGGGGGGGGGGGGGGGGTTATAGATTTATTCACAAAATTCACATACGGAAATGTTTATTTGCAACAGCACTTATCTAATTAAACAAAAATAAATATATATGAAAAACAAACACCAACACCCATCATGTAAAAAATCTTCGACATCGTCTGCCATGGGATAGATTTGGAGAGAAGGCACTATTACCGACAGTACATCACTTTGTGATTCAGACTTGAACATTTCAGACCTAAAATTAAATTTACCTTTTTCCTGATAGTACTATTATTTTTAATATTCATTTCCAAATATAAATTATTTCACACTATTCTTGAATCCCGTCAGTGATAAACATGCACTTCCAGATTTAGTATTATATATCAATTTCTGACTCGACAACAATAAATGGTAATCAATATCATGTTTTTCATATTAATTTTTGTTCCCGAAATGTTTTCCCTATCAATGAATTGGTGTAGATTTATCTCTGGGCAAAAGCAATCACCTATTTCTCTCCAGAAGTTATTCCCTATGATGCAGTCATAAAACATAAAACAGATATCAATTTGTTCCTGTAACAATGCCGCAAAAGTAGTATTTATCTTAATCACTTATTTTATATAAAAAAACTAATGTATACTGTAGTCCATGGCGGAATTATGTGCATTAAGTTGCACGACAATCTCATATTTTTCAATCTGTTGGATGAGAGTCTAGTAGGGAGGGGATGGATATCCATTCCACGGTATCTTGAATATGTTGAAAATGGTATCTCGTTCATTTGTTTTAAATATTCTCACTCTTTTCATATTTTGTTTGTAGATATACCATGTTGGTATTGGGGTGTCCCTTACAATGTTTACAGTCCCTCACAGAGCCGATTATTTCCTTTCAATTCATGGGGATAGATTTAGTCATGGTATGATGGTCAAGGAATGTTATTTCTGTTTACATAATTAGGGCATTCTCGTGAATTATGATTATTTTTAAACGACACCCCATTGTTCCAACACAACAATGCTTTAATACAGTTAGATGACAGATCCGACACAACAGTGGTTTTATACTGTTAGGTGACAGTGGGGTGTCGGAACAGTGGGGTGTCGGAACAATGGCACTATCCCATTCTATTATGCTAATAGAAACCACATGAGTATATTCATATAGAAAATTGGTCCCGTGTTCTTATAACTTCTTTCTAAAATCTATTGTGTGTGTTTTCCATAATTACGTCCCACAGTTATTGTATGTTACTAGTGAATATTTGCTCATGATTGTTTCATACATGGATACTTTATTGGTTCGTGTTTGCTTAGGAGAAACGTCTTATTTTTAGACATCATTTCCCCGTGAACGGCTGGAAATGGGTATCATCTGGTTTGGAAACACATCAATTTTCCCATCCACGCTTCCCTTCCTGCCTGGGTGGTTTTGTGTCGATAAAATCATTCAGCTAGCCGAACCATTGTTTCAGATTCAATGAGACTTAGATTTCAGATTCAATGAGTTTCTACACACTGCCATATTTTGTTACTGGTGGTCCATGGTCCGAGCCTGTAAATTCTGGATGAATGAGACTTTCATCACTCTATTGAAGATGGTAATAAATCTAAATTTTACTGGTTTATCCACTTGTTCCACAAAAAACGATTGTCATTCCCTCTTTATGACATACCTGATATCTGCGAAGCGGTTGTGAAATGACACTACATCTCAATTCAAATATTGATGAGCCCGGCTAGAAAATATATTATGAGCCCGGCTAGATAATATATTATATTAAACAAAACCTGGTACATAGCAGCATTGATTGGAATATTTTTTTTATAATCGTCTTCATGCTTGCACTACACTGTACAGCCCTAAATTGACGGCTATATCCACGTTGCTATGGCCTTTGAGTCCAGTTGAAATCTTCTGAGCTCAATTCTGTTTCGGTTGAGGGACTTCCTCAAAGAAGCTATGGAACAGATTTCAGAAAAAATTGATAAAGTGTTTGTTCTTGATTGTGCTGATCATTCGAGCAAAATTTTGTTCCTGATAATATATTTTCAACATATGCCTATATTCCTTAACAGATGAGCCAAAATACCCGTAACCTATAACACATGTATACATATAATATCTATGAGCGTAACATGAAGTTGTCGTTTAAAGTCATCGACGAGATCCACATTGATCGAGTCGTCATACATCTGGGTGAATCCAGCAGTTCAGATTCGGATTGGAGAATTACCGTGGATATTTTGTGATTGTGATTTCTTTAATGCGAAATATATTCAAGCAAGAGTAATAGAATGAATTATTATCATTGTATTTTCAAATCGGCTATTCCATTGACTTGCCTCAATCCCAAACAAAATAAACATGGCAAGCTAGAATTCCCATTTTAAAACCCCATAAGGATATATATTTTCCTGGATATACCGACGAGAAACGCACACAATTGAAAAACAGCCATGATTGTTTCACAATGGTCATGGTGCCGTCTTTACTTTATATAAATTTCAAATAATGCAAGTCAATATGTTCAGAGATATGACGAGATAAGTTCGCGCCAATAAATTATGCGCCGACTTTAGTGTTTTCTTGGGAGTATCAAACATATCGTATATTTTCAATTCCATTACAAGCACTGTCATTCTTCCATATACGAGAGTTGCCTAATATTAGTGCACTTCAGTCCAAGTAGACTTACGTGAGCGTCGTTGACAATGAAAAGGAATAAACACGCCACCAACGACGGTAGAATGTCTTACGTTCAACCAAATGATTCAACAACCTTGAGCCCAAGGTTTATCGGTTCCGTTTCCGGTATATTTTTCGATCATGCTTGTTTATATCCGGCTCCGCTGAATATAAATGGCTTTATGTCGATGAATTCATCACTGTAGATGGTATTACATGAGTACGTGGCCAAACATAGTTCAGGCACTCTGTTTATATCTTTAAGGTTGTAAACAAATTAGAGAATGGAAATTATTCTGTAAAGGCTTATTCTGATCCATGTCTAGATGTACCAGTTTCAGGACAATCATTCCAGATGTTTCAAATATAAGTTGTTTGTAAATTGCGTTCGTAAGAATAAAAACCGCTCGAATTCCAGGAAATGCTTTTGAATGCTTTTACTGGACACTAACCCACATCAGTTGGGTCAGGTAATGGATGCAAATGTTCTGAACGTCAAAACGAATGCACCGTGATGTTTTGGCCTGAATATCAAGTATGTGAACGCCGCAACTGTTCTACCAGCAAAATCATTTGCATCAAACAAGATACTACTTGCAAATTGAGAATTCATGTATGGTGTGACATCAAGCATTGCATTAAGCATAATGTTTATGAATTCAGTGTTAGAAGTGACGTAACTATATTGGAGAGTAATTTATTCACATAATTATGTGACAAAGACTGAAACGTAGGCGGGTTATAGAGTAAGTAAGGCAGCAATGGCATTACTTATTCCACTGTTCGAATTAGCAGATCTTGTTTGTTTCGACAGTTATTAATTTCATTCGATGGGTTCGTGTTTGCTACATGAACCCATCGTTTGGACAATCGTTTTATTTTCAACCATCATTTCCTCGTGAACTTCTTGTAATGGGATTCATCTGGTTCAGAAACCCATCAATTGACCTATCCAACTATCCAACCTATCCAACTTTCCTTCTCGCATCGGCGGCTTTGTGTCGATAAATTCGATCAGCTGTACAATTGTCAGAGATTTAATGCTAGCGTCGGCAATGTTTTGCTTTCCGAGTGATGCTTTATTACTGGTCAATATGACAGTTATCCAATACTGACTTGAATCTAGTACTGAATCCTCATTTACTGTTTCATTCCGCAGAAATTGTGGTCATCACTTTTTATCAAACAACAATTAGTGTCATTTCCATTTTATGGCATGCAAGATATGTGACGCCGTTGTCAGATGACACCACATCACAGGAAAAAAAGTGTAAGAAAATAATATAGTCCAAGTTAAGATATTGAATGAAATGCACTTTTGTTCGATTTCACGAGCATGAGAATGGAAGCAATGAAAGTTGCATCATTTTTTCCTGGACACCAGCCCACATCAGATGAGCTATGTAATGGATGCAAATGGTTTGGATGTTAAAATGAAAGCACAGTAACTTTTGTTCGATTTCACGAGAATGTAAGCAATGAAAGTTGCACCATTTTTTCCTGGACACCAGCCCACATCAGATGAGCTATGTAATGTATGCAAATGGTTTGGATGTTAAAATGAAAGCACAGTAATGCAGACTGATTCGAAACATTTGAATTGCTGAAAGCTGAATAGAATTGTATTGATGATAAGGACATAAAATGTCTCTCAGTCAGGAATAGCTTGGACAGTCCAAATAACAAAAATATGCTCGTTTTATAGTAACACCACAGCACGGCTGCCATCAAGTGATTGTCTCCTCCTGAATGGGAACATGATGAAACCGACCACCGAGAGAACAGTCATGAGAAGGTGGAATCAGCCGAGAAAATAGTTTTCCTCTCCCAAATGTGGTATCCATCATCAAAATTATGAGGCTGTCGTCATAAAAAATATATTGTTACTGTATCCTTCCATACGCAGGATATTTCGTTTGCAAGAGTGATGACTGAAAGTATATGTAGTAATATCGAAGAAAATATTTCATTGCTTTCGTTAGATTCCGTTGTTGCTATATTTTTGCTATCTGGTATCATACTTTTTCACTACAGGCCACAATACCAGTTCCCTGACAGTCAAAAATAAAAGAAAAACCCACACTAGAACTGATTTGAATAGTATAGCGGAAATGTCCATTAAATCACGACGGCTGTTGGCGTGTTATCACAACACCACACAGTGTATGATATATTTTAATGCCAATTATTTGTCGGAAATGTTCATTCCAGATCAGCACCTTGCGTGTCCTTGCAGTGCACTAAGGGACAATCTAGAATTCTGGGTTATATGTGGGACACACGTATCTCTCCCACATACAGAAATGTTATGTGGAATCCTTTTCGCTCACATTTTCATAGTTCAGGGGCAAAAACGTGCGGGAGTCATGAGCTCTGAGTGCATATGGGTTCCATTGATATCAGTTATATATGCTATTCTTTCATGTGTGTATTCAAATTCTCGGCTTGTGTCGCGTGACCAATCATGCGACTTTTTGCGATACTGTGTGATAGTAGTACATACATGCTCAAGTCACAAGGTATTATGTACCCGGTAATCATGAAAGTAAAGAATCAATGACTTCATGAGGAACATGAGACGATAACTCTCCCTATTACTGCCACTTGATGGCTCAGTGTTATCTCCCTCGTCATGGGACCAGCCGTTACCGCTGACACCGAGGTCATGTCCATTACATACCATCTCAACTCTGGCACAAAATCACGTCCACCCTGCACTGATAATCAATATTCAAGGTCCAACAGTTTTTTTTCTTTCCTATGACGTAGCAAATGATGAACTTTCTACACTCTAATGTGCCGATTCATTCGCATTGCATTTGCAATATCATTGTGTCAATGGTTATACAAATGGTGATCGCAGATACGCTAAGTGTCGTGAATATTTTATAAACATATTTCAGTAGTTAAGATGATATCATTTGAATTGAGTTGATATGAATGTCAAGTTAAGATATTCAAAATAATACTAAAAACCATTCAAACCATGGTCTGCTCTTCCCAGATAACGTCAATATTTTCGTCATGAAAAGGCAATTTCCTCAGTGACCCCTAAATTAATGTATCAGTCACCATGAATTCGTTTACGACACAGAACCTATGACTGCCACTTGTAGTCAGATCTACAAACCGTGTTTCATTGACGAGTGAAAAAAAAAACGAGTGAAAGTAAGTAGCGATCTATTACCACCAATACAGCCAAATTTTGATGATTCCAATAACAAACATACAACATCCTGCAATAGAAACAAAGCCCGACCAATTACGTTATCAAAAGACACACTGGCGTCATCAGGGACAGACAGTGTGGTAAATGTAGTTGTTTCTACTGTACACCTGATTGAATTAGTATACAACTGCCCAACAACCTATGAAAATAATTTTGAAATTCTCCCACACTGCAATTTATGGGATTCTGTTGCTTTCGGTTATGGGAGATCAACTAGTAACGCACAAAGCTGCATACGACCGGGTGGGCATAAATTGTTTGTCTGACAGTTATCGGTCCTATACATCAGGATACTTGAGCCCCTCTGTGTTAGAATACGCACTTAAGCCTCATAGAAGTATACTGAAAACGATCTTAATAGATTGGAGAAAAACAAAATAGCTTACTCCAAACGACCGCCTCCTGTGATCAAAATCACAGGTGTAATAATAAATCAGTGACCGTTGACTGCAAGCGCATTGTATAATAATTTTGGAATCAGTAAGAGTTACCTAATTATTCCATACCACGAGGTCATGATGAAGCCTTAAAAGGTGGATGGAAATATGGCCAGACAAAACACACTCGGTTTTGATTACTCGGAATAATTTATTCTTATTTTAGCATATATGAGCTATATCAACTGGTTTTGGTTCCATGTTGCTCTCTTACCAAGAGACAGCTTATTTGTTTATACACTTGAGTGTATTTTCGGTCATTGTCCCTCTATATGCAAGTATCTGATACATCACTGACGTTGTTTGTTCTGTGTGTATAATCATCACAGATATATTGTTTCACTGCCTGAGGGAAGTATTGGGAGCTCAGACCAATTTTTATCTGTTGACGCTTGCTTTGGCTACATCCATCGCCAAATTAGCACATGCAATTTACATTGATACATACATAGAAAACAAAGGGACATGCCACCAGACTTAGTGGCAGTCGACCGAATTGTGTATTGACTGACTTGTACAGCGCTATGTTTATGATGTACATATCTGGGTAGAATTCAGAATAGTCTTTTTCGTACATGTGACACTCATTAATATTTCAAACTTCATATTTTGGCGGCGGCGTTCAGCATGAAAGCGATGTACCTTCTTGGGTGCCCAAGTGCATTGTATTCACGGAGTCAGCGGCAGCAGTGACGTAACTGTATCGGTTTAGGTAGTAGATGCAAACGAATCTGCGTGTGTAAAATCATGATATTTTGACGGTCTCGATATATAAATGAACAGTATTTATTGGATAGTATGTGCTCCGTAGTCACATAATAGACTGAAATATAATCTCTAAGGTGTAGGCATATTTATATTACGTAAGGTAGCAATGGCAGTAGTCATTCGATAGTTCAAACTGGCCCGATCTTGTATTTGGACAGTTATTAATTTTATTCGTTGGATTCATGTTTGGACCTTGAGATTTAGCCTTCAAGGTCATATGATGTCAATATCAGGGTCACGAAAAGATGCACCATATATGACTACCTATATGCGTAATAACCAAATACTGCATTGTACTGGGATTCATTTCGCACGGGTCCTTTCATGGAGCACGAGTTTACGAGTGCTCCGCGGAAGGACTAAGTGAGGAATAAATTCCAGTATAATGTAGTATTTGGTTTATTATGTCTACACTAACGTTTTCCGAGACAAACGAGACAATGGGTGACGTCACAATGAGTGACGTCATAGCAACGAGTTCTGGCCAGTGCCAGTATTTGGTTTATTATATGTCTCATCAGTGCGTTCCTGTCTTATTCAATGTAATTTGGCGAGTGCAATAAATATCCATATTGCATTGTTGTTTGTACTGCACTGGCCAGAACTCGTCACAAACAGAGACAATGGGTGACGTCACAATGAGTGTCATAGCAACGAGTTCTGGCCAGTGCAGTAAATAGAACAATGCAATACGGATATTTATTGCACTCGCCAAATTACATTGAATAAGACAGGAACGCACTGATGAGACATATAATAAACCAAATACTGGCACTGGCCAGAACTCGTTGCTATGACGTCACTCATTGTGACGTCACCCATTGTCTCGTTTGTCTCGGAAACCTAATTTTTCAAAACCTAGGCTTTTTGGCCTAGATTTCAGGCCCTTTGAGCGATTTGCGGCTTTCCTTCTCCATTCATAATACCAAGGACCCCATTTGACATGGTTTGAAATAAAATTTTCAAAACTGATCAGCTTTTGACAGAATGGCCGCCAAAAGCCAAAAATGAGCATTTTTTTGTCAAAAATACGAGAGTCAAAAAGCTATTTCTAGAAATATTTTTAGGTATTTTTGTACAAATTTTGAGGAAGATTCAACTGTAAACTTCAAAGATAAAAATGTGGAGGGATGGAAGACGGGTGCAATGCGACGGCAATAAATCATCGGACCATAGGTCCGGTAGCCTTAAAATGTACGAGTCGAATATATTTCAACTCAAGATATTAGGCCATCCAAGTCACGCCAATTGGTGCTTATTCCAACTAATCAATATGCATTCCATGTAACCCATATACATCCATTTACATGTGTTGGGAACTACACGAGGTCTGACTCGGAATAAAAGTTCAAAAAATGATTTCAAAAACTATATATTTGTTACCAATTTTTTTGTGCAATAAATTATTCATCTTTGGTAGTTTGAGGTAAAGAGATCAAGATTGAAGCAAGAAAGGATTTCGAAAACAAGATATTTGTTACCAAATTTTTTGGCAATAAATTGTTCATATTTGGTTATTTGACGTAAAGATATCAAGATTGAAGCAAGTCCGTCACATTAAAATCATCTACAAGAGATCACCAATTGAAACAAAACAATAACCTTCAAAATATCCAAAAGCAGGCTCTCGTTTACATTATCACAAAATGCAGCATATGCGAACACTGCAAGATAATGAGGGCGTATCTTGGAGGCGGTAATGGATATTGTTGGAAACATGTTAGACGATTGATCTAAATTCTGCTCCACTAATTTCTGTATTAAAATTCACATTGGATGGTCATAACATATCCTAAATGGATTGATTTATACAGAGTGTGACTACACGTTTCGCAGGCAGAAATACCATAGACAATCCAAATAAAAATGTGGACGTCGACGGACGCAACGCCATGCCAACAGGTTATGTCCGATAACCTAAAACCAACATGCTCGCTAACAGCAGCATCACTAAACAACTGCCAATACGTGAGTGTCACCTTCTGAACGGGAACATGATGAAACCGACCACTGAGAAAACCGTCATGGGAAAGTGGAATCAGCTGAGAGAATAGTTTTTCTCTCCCAAATGTGGTATCTATCACCAAAAGTGGGCTGTGAGGCTGTCGTCATATCAATTAGAGTGTGATTCTATCCTTCCATACGCTGGCTATGTCGTTCTTTGTAAGAATGATGACTGAAGGTACGTAGAAATAACGACAACAAAATAAATAGCAACAACAAATTTCGTTTGTTGTTGCTATATTTTCCACGTTTCCCTATAATTATTGCTATCTGGCATCATAAATTTTCACTACATGAAACGATACCGGTCCCCTAACAGTGAAAAAGATACACACTAGAACTGATTTTAATAGTCTGGGGAATTGTCCATTAAATCACGACGGCTGTTGGCGTGTTATCACAACACGAAGAGAGTGTATGATCTATTTCCATGCCTGCTATATATCGGGAGAGTTCATTCCAGATCAGCACCTTGCCTATCCTTGCAGTGCATTAAGGGTAAATTAGAACTTTGGGTTATTATATGGGACACACATATCTTTCCTACAGATTTGTTGTACGAAAACCTTTTCGCTCACATTCTCATAGTTTAAGGAGAAAATGTGGGGGGGGGGGGGGGGAAGTAATGAGCTGTAAAAGCCATTATCATTCTCAATGAAATCAGTTCTATATAATAACAATTCGTGTGGGTATCTAAATGCTCTGCTTGTGTTGCGTGACCAATCACGTCGCTGTTGGCAATAATGTGTGAGACAGTACACGCATGCTCACGTCACAAGGTATTTATAATCATAAAAGTAATGAACGAATGACCTCACGAGGAACATACGCTCGTGGGGCATGAGGTGATAACTCTCCCTATTTACTGTCACTTGATGGCTCAGTGTCATCGCCCTCGTCATGGGACCAGCCGTTACCGCTGACACCGAGGTCATGTCCATTACATACATACTGTCCCAACTCTGGCACAAAATCACGTCGACCCCGCACTGATAATCATTCTTTAAGGTCCGACAGTCATTTCTTTTCTATGACGTAGCAAGTGATGGAGTTTCTGCACTCACGCATAACTAATGAGCTTCCTCGAGGACTCCCAGAGGAGCAAAACAGACATGGGCATAACTTTGGAACAAATCAAGATATTCTGGTTCTGTAAAAACCATGGGATTCCTTGATGAAGGATCTTCCATGCTATCAAATAAATCTTTTCGCTTCGCTTCAACTTAAGGCAATATCCTCAGTGGCCACTTAATTAATGTATCAATCACCGTGAATTAATTTACGACATAAAACCTATGACTGCCACTTGTAGTCAGGATCTGCAATAATTGCATTTAGCAGACCGGGATTTAATGAGTACCTAACGAGGGAGAATCAGTCGCACTTGCAGTTAATGGGATTCTTTGGTTATGGGAGATTGTTGTTTATATTCCAAAATGTTGTATTTTACATTTATTATTATTATCATCAAAGTTGTAATCATCTAGTTGTAATGGTGGTAATAGATTGATACTTACATTCATACCACTGAACCGGTGCCACTGCTGGTGGGGGTAAATCTGTCCTATAGTAGAATACAATCAACTTAGTAGCCTTTTGGCTTGTGATCAGGTACTTGTGTACTTGTCATACATCTATTCCATGGGTAATGTTTCGGATTTCTAAATTATTTTTCATAGGTTGTTGGACAATTGTATACTAATTCCATCAGGTGTACAAACACTGTCTGTCCCTGATGACGCCAGTGTTTTCTTGGATAAACGATTTGGTCGGGCGTTGTTTCTAGTCCCAAATGTATTTTACATTTGTTATTATCGTCATCAAAGTCTAGTTGTATTGGTGTAATAGATTGATACTTCAATATTGCACAAAGCTGCATATGACCCAGTGGGTTTAAATGGTTTGTTTGACACATATCGGACCTAGACGTCACGATTCTTGAACCACTCCGTGTTAGAAAAACTTAGAAAAACTGTGGCACGCACTTCAGGCTCATACAAGTAAACTGAAAACGACCATGATCGATAGGGTAAAACATTCAGTTACCGAACAAATATCGCTTGCTCCAGACGACCGTGCATGATCGCCGTACAATGAATATTGAATCAGTAAGAGTTATATATTGCCCTATTCCCGCGGGAACCGAGCAAAGTTATATACTACCTTATTGTTCCATAATTTGATATCATGATGAAGCGTTAACGTTGAGGTGAGAACAAAGCCAGAAAAAACCCCATTTGTATCCGTATTCATATTATCGTCTCCAGTGCAGTCAATGTTTCAAATTGTGTTCGCTAATTCCTTTCAAATATGCAGCAATACTCGTTGGCAGGAAAAGATTACCCTTTCCAGAACTTCAGGTCCTCCAGATCATATATTATGTGTTCGTGAAATTCCTTAAAATTCCATCTGTCCCTGGAAGTAGGGACAACGAACTCAGTTTTGATTACTTATAATTTGATTATTTTAACATATATAGGCTATACCAGCTGGTGTTGGTTTCATGTTGGATACTTATCAAAATTTAATTCATTTATGATACACTAGAATGTAAGTGTTGGTCATTTGTCCCTCTATCTGATATACCTTGATACATCTTTGACATTGTTTGTTCTAGTTTTACATAGATATATAGTTTTATTGTTTGGGAATGGAAGGAGAGCTCAGGGCAGTTGTTTCTGTCGACGATGGCCTTGGCTACATCCATGGTCAGAATAACCCATGCGATTTACATAGGTATACGTGTTTGTCGCCTTCTATTAAACAAGATGGAAAAGAGAAAACGGGATTCCTATGCATATATCGCAAGACTCGATCTACCAGTTCTTTCTGGATTCCTTGATACGCATCAGGGTACCCAATAAAAAGTCTGTGTTCCGAGTACGTCCTGAAATCTCATTTCAATATCATTTTCTAACTGATTTCTGAGAAGAAAGAAAAAGATTATACCTAAATCGGTTTTCAAACTGCTGTAACCCATGAACAAACACGAAGACAACGTATGCCTCTATATAAACTTCACATTTCCATTTTACTAATATTACACGGAAGATATCCATGGATAAAATCCAACCGAAAATCACAAATGGCAATCATATTAGTAGCGAGGCCCCCAACGAGAACCTGCATGCATTTGGTTTCGCGACAAAAACATCACAAAAGAAACAAATAATAGCAGGCATGTTCATGTATATAACACTGACATATCAATATAACATCTGAACGTACTGGTCTTGAGGAATTCACCTTGGTTTGTCATTCACATCACGGCTGATACCCACTGGCACTCTATTACATCCAATACTGTCGTGGCACCCAGTGTCAGGTTCTTGTTACCAAACATTGTCGTAATGGAGTCGACACTAATTTACTTAAGGTTCATCAAACATTCATTGCAAGATATCGGTGGAAAATTGCATTTTGCAGAAGGTTGAGCTGTAACCCAAGACCGAGTGGGCGTGAGATATACATGTAGAATGGGGAAATATAGTCAGGGAAAAGTGCAGTGAATGACGAACTAAATAATCTGCGAAACTTACACACGGTGGTGGAATATTGTGTCTTCCGTTTCCCAATGTTCTGTCTGTGTGAAATATATATACTTTAATAATATGATAACGGATCAATGGTTCCGGGACAAAAGTATACTAGTTGCTGCCTTGGACGTCTATGTACACTATTACCAGTAGACCCTGGAAGACACATGCACTGAGCATGTGTCTCACGGTGTTGAAGCCACATCTTACGGAGGACATCTTTTCAAGTACATAAGATTAACCTACTACCGGTAGTAACTCTTCACATTGAATGACCTCATATTCTTTCTAATAAGTGTTAGAAGAATGTTTCGTATTACTTACACAACACAAATGTGTGAACTAAGTTATGGGCTGAAATTTGTTGGAGATTTTGATTCGAATTTGGCTTACAACATATTTAATATGCAAAAATCCCCATTAAGGTAGTCCGCTCCAAACAGTGAGGGGAGGGGGTCAAAGAGTTTTTTTAAAATAAATAACTGTGTCAACATAATCTAGAGCTTCAAAATGATATATGTTATAGAGTAACTGTTCAGCATCCTAAAACTGAAAAGAAAATAGGGGGTCACCGTATCCGTTCTCGTGGAAAACACGATGCAAGATGTGAATATGGACGAAAAAATGTGCAAAAAGGCCAGAATTTATGTCATTTCAGGTAAATATATGGGATTTTAATCGAATATGTAGAAGAAACGAGCACGGTGACCCCCTATTTTCTTTTCAGTATTAGGATGCTGATCATTTACTCTATAAAATAATGTCATTTTGAAAAGATAATATTCAAGAAAAGACTTTTAAATTTTGACTCTCCGTTACCTCCATGTTAGTAGCGGACTACGTTAAACATAAATTTGATATCAAGTAGAACAGAATGAACTGCAATATCACAAAAAATGCTCAGATTACATGGCTTTGTGTCTGGAATAGATTGCACTGTGTGTTATTACTCGAATAGCAATGCCACAACTCGTCTAATAGTTCAATTTGGTGCAATCTCGTTTGTTCCGACGTTTACTCGTTCTATTACGGGTTCGGTTCATGGATGTGTGATCAGAATGTTCCTGGTGAATGGCTGAAAATGGGCATCTTCGGGTTCGGATACACATGTCAAATTTCTCATCCAGGCTTTTCCCCTTGGTCGGGTGGTTTTCATGTTGATGAAATCATTCACCTGTACAATTGTTCCAGAATTAATGAGCCACTGCTACAAACTACCGGTTTTGATTTCCAACCGGTGCTTTATTGGTTCGGTTTTTTAGCATCTGAATGAACGAGACTTTAGTCAACAAAATGGACAAAAATAATAAATCTTCATGCTCTGTATCATTCACGGGTATCATTCACTAATATATGTTATTGAGCTTTATGGACATTACCATTCTACTATACGTCATATTTTGTGTGGGTTACTATTCCAATTCAGTATACGACTCTACGTATAAGTTTATTCCAATCAACTGGGCTTGACACACACTAAAAATTAATGGAATTCATTTCCTAAACAAGAAGGTAAGAATCAATCTTTTACCACCAATATAGCCAAATTTTGATGATTCCAATAACAAACATAAAATACATCATTTTGCAATAGAAACAAAGCCCGACCAAATACTTTATCAAAAGACACACTGGCGTGGTCATCACCTTAATTATCACCTTATAGGACAGAGTAGAGAAATATGTGGGTCTTTGAGAACTTAAGAGTTGATCCAAACCTAGTGTTTCCATAAAAGTCGTTCTTTTGGAAAGCACTCCATTGAAAATAGGCACTTCATTTTGCAATGAGGCACAAGATGGAATATTACACATGTTTGGGGTCTAAATATGGGTGTCATGACATCTCCTGAAATAACTTCACAACCCACGATTGCCTTTCCTTATTTAACATTCACCATTTCGCATTAGAACGGTGTTCGATTGTGAGTGGAAGCGTGCGACACATCCATTAACTCACGACGGGTGATATCGCGTGTTATCGCAAAATACAGACAGTGTATGATCTATTTTCATGCCAAGTAGTCGTGAAGGTTCCATTCTAGGTCAGGACATTGTATGCCTTTGCAGTGCACCAGGGTGAATCTTTGTTCTGGGTTAATTTATGAGACACACATATCCCTGCATATTCGAAAAACCTGTACTGGACTGAACGCAATTGGACTGGATAGGACGGTTTGAAAATGGACGATCCCCAGAGACAGTCTTTCGCATGTACCCAGTGGCCATAATCCAAAGCTACGTGTATGTCAATTCAATTGAAATGGGAAGTGTTGTCAGTACTAAAATTATCATTCGTTCCATGTTTATTAACAGGTAGCTGAAAAAAAACGATGAGGTTATAACTGATGACACTAATTGATATAACCTAAAAAGTCGAAAACACACCATTTCCACGGAATACTTACATGCTCCCATTTTAGATTATTATCTTGTGTTTGAGTGCCAGAAGATAGCAGCAATCCCAAAGTGAATCGGGAAAAACAAGATGAGTGCTCATGGAATTACATGTAGGCCTAAATAAATCGCAATATCTGGCTGGTAATAGTGTTTGTTATATCATGTCGCCGAATCCGACGCGGCCTGCAAATTCAGACGCATTTGAGGACTGCACTATTGGCGTAGTGTTTTCAATATGTATAACATTTGTGTCAAATTTTATCTCCGATAAAAGCTACTAGTTTACCAAAATGGAAAAAAAATAGTTTAGGAACTAAGACATGTTACCGGCAAAGTAACAATTTAGTTTTACGCATAACAGGGAGCTGACTTTTTGCAACAAGGCATCTAGCCTTCAATGTCGTCTAAGGTCTAGTTGAAGGTCACCAAAAGATGTGCCATATATATGATTATTTATAAGCTTATAATACACGCATGACCTCTAGGTGCAAGCGTTTAAACCTCAGAAGCCAATTTCCACATTCCTCGTCAGACATTTAGCACAAGGTTATCCGAGGTCAAGCTCAAGGTCATCATTAGTTGTTCCATATACAATTTGTTATATGTTCACAATGCATACATAAGCTCTATCTACAAGGATTTCTTCTGTAGAAGCAAACTTGAGCATTTTTACCCCCAAAATGGCTGATTTGACGGTCAAATTCAAGGTTACCACACAAATCGCCATATACGAATTTCTATTTGAAAGTGGCAATATCTAAGCTCTATCTTCATAGAATGTAGAAACAACTACATTTAACACACTGTCTGCCCCTGATGACGCCAGTGTGTCTTTGGATAAACTATTTGGTCGGGCTTTGTTTCTATTGCAAAATGTTGTATTTTACGTTTGTTATTGTCATCATCAAAATCTGATTGTATTGGTGGTAATAGATTGATACTTACATTCATACCACTGAGTCGGTGTCACTGCTGGCGGACGTTAAATCTGTCCCCGAGGATACCATCAGCTCAGTAGCCTTCTGGCTTGTGATTGGGTACTTTTGTACTTGTCATGTATCTATTCCATGGGGTTAGTTTCGGATTTCTAAATTATTTTCATAGGTTGTTGGGCAGTTGTATACTAATTCCATCAGGTGTACAGTAGAAACAACTACATTTAACACACTGTCTGCCCCGGATGACGCCAGTGTGTCTTTGGATAAACTATTTGGTCGGGCTTTGTTTCTATTGCAAAATGTTGTATTTTACGTTTGTTATTGTCATCATCAAAATCTGATTGTATTGGTGGTAATAGATTGATACTTACATTCAGGCGTTCCATGAATACAGTGGTGACAGCTCCCATTTTGAAGGAAGAAAAGTGTCGAACATTTCCTGTCCAAATTTTTTCTCAAAGGGTGAAACATTTTTTGAAGTCTAGAAATGGCCCAAAATGGATAGTAATGCGATTTGGGGGAATTCTTTGACCCATCATAAAATCCACCACGCACAGACCAGCCATTCAAGGGCAACCAAACTTATACACATCACAGAGGTACATCAGAGAGGAAACTCTAAACAGTTTGAGAAAATGGCCATCAAAGTCCAAAATTGGGCCTTTTGCATGGAAAAGCGCTGCCATTGAAAAAAAAAACAATTTGAAAATCGAAGTTATTTTTGTGCAAAATTTCAGATAGATTCACATGTAATTTTTAAAGATATAAACGTGGATGGACGACGGACGCAATGCCGTACGCCATACAATAGGTTATCAGATCATAGGTATGGTAACCTGAAAATCGACTTCAGACATCACTGGGCAGATTCGCTGATGATAGTGGTATGCACGTGAATGTGACAGTGAAGCAATATATGTGTTTATTATAGTGTGTATTCTTCCGATGTACAGTTGTTTGTACCTAATACCACATATCTACAGATATTTGTAATACATCTAGTATTATACCCTAAATATCCTAAATTAAGTTCAATCCAGTCTGGGGTGCAGTATCAGACCCACGGCCGGCATCGTTTGATATATTCCGTCCATAATGATATAATATCTATGATGAATTAAACAGGGCTGAGTTCATTTTCACATAAAATATTGTCAGTTGATGTATATATTTAGACACCATCATCTACATCAAGGCACCAATCATCAACACAAACTCCTCGGCCATAAGAAGAGATGAGTTCGCTATGAAAGCAATTGGCGAGTTGGTTGATGGCGCCATCACACTTGATATGGCCATGGAAGCTTCCGTGTGGCATACGACTCGACTGTGCCTGCACCAACGTCAATGATATCTATTTTTATATGTCTGTATTGTGATGGATGACGTTAACATCCACAGAAATAAATGGATATATCTTGTATGTCAGTGATAACTGAACCCATTCCCCGCTACAGTGAAGTAAATGTTTGTGAAATATTGTCTGCATTCTTGGTGTAAGCTACAGTTACCAACACATCTACTATTCATATTCAATATATATATTCATGTGATATAATCTATTGTATAGCAACAAACATACATGAAGTATTAACTCAACTACAACTTCAAATACCATCAACTTTTGGCTTGTGATTAGGTACTTATGGTGTCTTCGGGGACAGATTAAGTGGCCAATAGCTCAGTGGTCAGTAATATTCCGTACGTAAGCCATCGTCTGCCAGCCAAATGATTGCCTTCAGTTGTTGGATCAATCGTATCATATTTCGCCATACATGGTACACTCATGGTTGACGTTTACGTAAGATAATGCGAACCATAAGACCCCTTCGAACAAGTTGAAGAATTGATATCTGAGCAAAAAAATATTCTCTTACAAAGTGCGTGAGACCAAGGAGTACGAGAAGAATAATTGCAATTCGGTATTGTGATGAAAAATATATTTTTTGTACTACTGTCCGACATTACAAGGTAGTATGTGATCCTACAAAATACATGTGATCGTGGAGCACGAGATGATACTCTCCCTGTTAAGTGTCACTCGATGGCCTGTTTTATCACCCACGTCATGAGAACACCCATTTTCCCCTGACACCAATGTCATATATATCTATTAATCCTCTCCAACTTTTGCACAAAATCACGTCGACCCCGCAATGACAATTGTTATTTGGGATCGAACATTTGGGATCTGCCGGTCCACTGATTCCTCTCCTATCAGATAGAAAGTGCTGCAGTTTGCGCTTTAAGTGAACTGATTCATATGAATTGCACCGAACAATATTGAATTGCAATAGGGTTTTGTGAATGGTGAAACGGTTAAAACTCATTCGTGCCATGTCCCCCTGCTCTTGACTAATACAAGTGTTATATGGTTGCTGAAATAATATGAAAATTTCAATGAACGAATATCGTTCGGAAATTCAATTAAATAATTATTTTCCCTTCTCTTTTCTCCATGGAAGATCTGTTTGGACTCATGGCATGCAATTTAAACAAAAGCGATTCGTCAATATCTATCCATACCAAGTACGAATGGATATTGATTTTGTCGTGGTCCTATGGATGCTTCTCCCAGGAACATCAGAATATTAATCACCGTCAGAAACCCGTCTCTCTTATGGGTTTCTGTCACCGTGAATTCAATAATGACACAAAAAAGAGACTGTCGCATGCAGTCAGGATCTGCATCAATTACAATTAGCAAATTGTGACGGGATGAGTAAGAAAACCGGACGAAGTCATCCACACTGGCAAGTCACGTTTCTCTTTCAACCTGTCTTTGGTGCTGTTATTCAAGAGATTAACCATGTTAACCAGCATCGAATACACCACATTTCATCGACGACGTAAACATATATGTAATACAAGTAATCGTCAGGAAATGTAGTGAAAGACATGTGTCGCCTCTTAGCAGTGCTTAGCTCGATTCCAATGTGGGCGATTGTGGGGAATGGGAAGTTATTTGAGTCTGCATTCCTATAGTTATGACATACTGCAATTATAGTCATAGAGTTTTCACTATTCTGTGAATAACAAGATCAGGAACTTTTCAGACTCAAAATGGAACAATTTCCAGACCTTTTCCACACCCATATCAATTCGAAACCCAAGATAGCTCGTTAATAAAAATTTAACATGCTACATAAACTTAATAGACGTGGAATCAATACCCAGTATTAAAGCAGCTGCCTTCGAAACCAGTCAATATTTTTTGAAAACTATATTTCATATCAAACATGCTAAACTAACTGAATGAAACATACTCACATGAAAATAACCAGTCCTCGCGGAAATTTTGCTCATTTGAACAGGCGGTTCTCGCTTAAATACAGGAACTGTATCCATCACACGCAGATGTAAACAAAGCATAGAAATGCAAGATAGACTGACAATTCCACGCACATCAAGGCATATCACTGATTATTTTCTCATAACTACACTATATATGCATATACGAACTTGAAAATGTACTCGATGTGGACTTTTAAGCGCGATTTGAGCATTTGTTTACATTCGGGTTTGATGGATACACTTCGTTTGTTTATTTACAAAACCGGTACAAAATGGGCACTAAAACGGATAAAAAGACAACTCGGACGGACTGTAATGGTCAAAATCATTGAGCACATCTTTTGTTATAATGTGTTTAACAAAAAATTGGTTTTGATAAAAAATATTGCATACATTCGAAGGCAGCAGCTTTAAGTATTCCGAGCAAACAAAACAGGGTCCGTTATCCAATCTCATAGTCCGGGAACAGAAAGTCATATCAGGCATACGAAGTGAGAGAAAACAAAAATGACAGGGAAACTCATGAACCCCCAAAAATGGCCATTAGGAGGTGAAATCAGGTGTTCCGGAAAGAGTGAGCATTTCCTGCCCCACTAGTGGCACCCGTCATGAATTCCCCAAAATTAACATGAATATAAATCTAGTTGCATGGCAGACATGGATTTGCTGTATTTATCCACCAGATCATGATGACGTCCATAGAATTTCTTAAACGCAGCTATAAGTCTTGGTAAAACATATCCTTGTCGCAGCAGTTTAGAGACTAGCTGGGCACTTCGATAGACAAAGTCCTCATATTTGCAACTAGCTCTGGAATAGCGTATAAGTTGAGAAACAAACACACCATATGCCGGTGACATAGGAATGTTGCTGCTTAGAAAAGGGAAATTGACTATGGAAAAATTGAAATCATCACGTTTGTCAAATAATCTAGTTGACAGGTTAGAATCATTATCAATCTCCAACCTCGACGTGTAAAACAACATTTTTGGGGTGAAACATTTCGTCAAACTGCATCAAACGGGAATATCGCTATAGAACATGTTTCCTCAAAGGATTGTGCACCCTGACACCAGTACCGAGTAGAGAATCGATACAGACACAGCGGTGTTTTGACCACCCGTCCCCATTTGCCTGTTTCTAACTGCCTGTCGTACCTATTGATTCCATAAAGATTGTGTATATTTGAAGAGACTTGTATATATACAAATGCCTTATATTTCAAGTTTTCGTTAAAATGCTGCAAAATAAATGCCCATTCCAGCATGTTCAAAACTTCACGATCGCAAGTATACTGGGTACATCATTTGATAAGAAGGGATCCGTTACGTGCACAAATATTTTTTGACAAACTTTTTTTCCTAGACCATTATCACAATTTGAATTCTCGGCAATACGTTCTCGTTCAAGAATGACATCTTTCGGAACAGTGCTCAAGCCATGATGATATAAACAAGCAAGCCACCCCTACGGAGTCGGGGAATTCCAGGGGAGCCGCTGTCTGGTCAGTCAAATCTATCGAAGTACTCGCAATATTTTGCGGTTGTTAGGCATGAAGAAAATTTGAGAACGTTTCACAATGTAACTGGAATATATTTTAGTGATTGTCTCCATCTGGTTGTTGGATCATAAATTTTTTAAAATAAATACTGTGGTAATATTGCAGGACCGGACCAACGCATCCACCCTTGGGCCGTTTTAATCGTGATGGAGGCGACAATGAAGTGACACACGTGGGCCTGCACCAGTATGGACTGGCTATGGAATCGGAGAAGCTGAAGACCTTTGTCCTTGGTTTGTGTAGATTTATCGACCTATTACTGCCACTAATTAAGCATACTCGTATCTTCAATGTATACAAGGCAAACGTTTGTAGCCAGACAACACCATGGTTTTCACACACATATGTGTGTATACTGGAGAAATGACAAGTGACCTATAATAACTTGAATCATTCTCCCAACGAACTAGTGTTACATTCTGTTAATGCGCGAAGCCACACAGCAAACGTACGTATTCAAACGCGAAGCTACATGTATTGTTTTATACACGATGAGGAAAATTCATCACCATAGCTGTTTGCTGATAGTGTCAACTCTGAGAACTCAATATGCCAATACCGAATTCTAGATTTTTTTTATCGATATTTATTGACTTGATATGAAAACATCTAACAAATCCATCGCACTGACATTTCTTTCATATTGCTACTCAAGTTCTACATAAACAGCAACAATTCCTATGTCGTTATTATATAAGCGAGTGTCCTACAACGCTGATCCTAAGCTAGTTGCAGATACATGTATAATGACCGTATTCACTAAACCGCTGCGACAAGGATGTTTTCCGATGCTAATAGCTGCATATAAGACATTTTATGGACATCATAAAATCAAATTGTACTTATTCAGATACGAACTGTGTGTACTTGAATCGAAAAGTCATGGCGTTAATTCCAGCACATATTGAAGTACTTGTACCATTCCGGCGATAACACGCATGCGCTTTTTCCTGTCGATGTGGATATTGTTATTGTGCCACGTGTGAGATCATGGGGGTATTCGTTGGCTATCTAATACCTTTACATATTCATTTGAAACCAGATGCACTGTCAGCAATCGTCCATGGAGCGTGTGTTCTTTGGCATATTACCGCCAATACAACCAGATTTTGATGTTGACAATAGCAAACCTAAAATACATTTTTTGTAATAGAAGCCAGACCAGATAATCACATCCAAAACGGGAGAACAACTCGCACAGAAGACTCGTAATCTCAGATACACGGGATCTTGACGACATGCATTATGAAGTTATCTCTGCCAACGACTGATCCAATAGCATCAATTGGACGGTGTTTACACACTTCCTTTTAAGTTCAAGAGAAAGTTACTCAGTGAGAGACCCACTAGAAGGGCTAAATTTTCCATCTTCATTCTAAAGCCTGGTTTACACGATCAAACTACTTCAAACTTTTTCTTCAAACTACTTCAAACTTTGGAGTTTGACGCCAAGTTTGATCGTGTAAACCCAGACTTCAAACTACGTCAAACTACTTCAAAATACTTCAAACTCCACCACCAAGTTTGATCAAACTCAGTCAAACTATTCAAGCTCGTGTCCATATCGTATGGAGGAAAAGCATAATTTTCACTTTGAAACTCGTGACATTGAAGTATATAACATACCGTTCCGTTTTAATGCAGATATTAGCAAAAGAGTATCAAAAATTAACGTCAAATGAAAATTTTGATGGAGTTTGAAGTAGTTTGAAGTAGTTTGAAGGAGTTTGAAGTAAGGAGTTTGACCGTGTAAACCGGAGTTTGAAAGAGTTTGATGTAGTTTGAAGTAGTTTGACGTGACGAGTTTGATCGTGTAAACACCCACCATCAAACTATTTCAAACTCACGTTTTAGGAGTTTGAAGTAGAAAGTTTGAAGTAGTTTGATCGTGTAAACCAGCCATTAGAATCGTCTGTCGTTACATTACTCTCGCGTCATCACATCGATTTGACGTCACGAGACGGAATATTTCCACTCCAGTTGTCCACAATACATGGCTCAAAGATCCAGTCTGGGGTTCAATCCAGTCTGGGGTGCAGTATCAGACCCACGGACGGCACCGTTTGATATATTCCGTCAAAAATGATATAATATCTATGGTTAGTTACAACAAGTAAGCGTCAGGAAATGCAGTAAAAGACATGTGTCGCCTCTCAGCAGTGCGTATTATGATTGAAATGTGGGGTACCGGGGAATTTATTGGGTCTGGACTTCTGAAGTCATGGCCTACCGCAAATACAGTCACAGGGTTCCCACTATTGTGAATAACAAAATCAAGAGCTTTCCATACCTAAAATCGAACAATTTCGCAAACCATCAAAATATGTTATGCACGGTAATTCTTGAATATAAATTTAACACATTTTTACATTTATTAAAACATCTATGTATGTATTGATCTTGATTGCAAACAACATTATGGCTGAAATATTACGTAACTGCACCGAATTGCAAAAATCCTTTATAAAACATATTTCCGCGTAGCATTGTTCACCCTGTCAACGGCACCCAGAAAATCAATAGAGAGATTGTGGCGTTTTGATCCCTTTTGGCAGCTTTCAACTAACTGTCATAATGAATCCCATAAAGATTAGGTTTGACTTGAAAAGATTTTGATAAATACAACTTTCATATCATTGAAGCCATTGTCAAATTGCTGCTGAAAAGAAAAAGAGTACTCATTTCTACAAGTTAGTTACATCGCAACCCTGGGATACAGTCAACCTGGGACACAGTCATCCAGTTTCGTTGGAACTACTATACAAGTTATTGATGTGCGCTATTATACCCGTGTAAATCAGGTGATACGAAGCACTTGATTGGCTGGCTAAAGCAGTCATCACTATCCTAGGAACAAATCGGCCAATGAGCTTGCATGTTTCAGCTTTCCCTTCGTATTGGGTTTTTGCAAAACTATCACTGGCACTGCCAGTGGAATGAGAATACATCGCTGCACGGTATCTGTTACGTGCGACAATTTCTTACCGAAGCTTTTTCAAACCAATATCATAAATGTCAGGCAATATTTCTTCATTCAAAAACGATATCTTTCGGAACAGTGTTCACCCATCGATTAGCCATATCGTGAATCACGGAATCGGGAAATTCCAAGGGGTCTGATCGGTCAAAACTAGCTACCGAAAAGACTCGCAATATTTTGCGGTTATCAGGCATGAATAAATTCAGAAACGTTATACAAACTAACAGAAATAATTGTTGAGGTATTGTTTCCATCTGATGGCTGAGACTAATATTTTTGAAACAAATGCTGCGGTAAGATAACAGGACCAGACAAACACATCTGCCCATGGGCCGTTTTTATCGTATTTGAATATGTCGCCTCCTGATGGAGGCGACAATGATATTTATAGCCTATACTTCAAACGATATATATAGCCTATACTTGACATAAACGGTAATATATGTATATACGGAAATTAACAACACTGAGTTCACTTTCACATAGTATATTGTCAGCTGATGTATATATTTAGACACCTTCATCTACATCAAGACACCAATCATCAACACAAACAGTTTCCCCGGCCATAAGATGAGATGAGTTCGCTATGAAAGTAAATGGTGAGTTTGTTGATGGCGCCATCACACTTGATATGGCCGTGGAAGCTTCCTCGTGGCATACAACCCGCCTGTGCCTGCACCAACGTCAATGATATCTATTTATACATGTCTGCATTGTGAGGGATGACGTTAACACCCACAGAAATAATTGGATATATCTTTTATATCAGTGATAATTGAACTCATTTCCCGCTACAGGGAAGTAAATGTTCGCTACATTTGAAAAGCTACATTTACCATCAAATCGTAGTTTTGCTGAGGTGTAGCTATTGGATTTTATCTTTAGTGTTTCTTGCATTGTCATATCCACAATATCAACATATTACATGATCTCACACACAGCTGGGTGTCTGTGATGTTTGCATGGTTTTTGATACTTTAGTATTGTTCAGATTTGACTTACACTTCGACTTCGGTCTTGGAATATGAATTTCACCAGTTCTGACTTTTGAGGAACCACTCCAACTTATTCTTTTGAGAACACCGGTAAGCCTTACAGCTGAAAAAATGGACATTGGCCACCCAGGAAACAAATGAGATTGAATCACCGTTCTCTTGGTCGTACAAAATCTTGAACCATCCTTCCTCCAGCTCCAGTAGAAGAACCCAACCAACAAACGCTGTTTAGTATGAATCTGTATACTTCTAGTACAATGTAATTTGTACAAATGAATGTACATTTTCACACATTTGACATTTGACACAATTATCGATATAATGCAAAAATGTATAGTCGTTTGAAAACATAAGTTGTGGGACACAACAGGTCAGACAGTAACTAGACCCAGCACATCAAACACTTCTCCAGCCGTGTACATACAGTCACAGTGCGCTCAAGAGACTGGGTCGATATGGTTGTAAGTATATCAGATATCACGGAAGACGTTTTTCATGGAATCAGTCCTGGTTCATGGGCGTATCGAATATTTGGTAGTATAACCTGATGACATTTACATACGTTATTTGCCATTTCTCGAATCATTTGTGTGTAATCTCCATACAGTCGATGATCAACAGCCAAATGGGCAAAAATGACTACGGTAATAATATTTCCCGATGTTCTTGCTAAAATTTTTAAGTAGAAAAATGCGACAGTTTCACTAAAATGAGTGCAGACGTGATCGAATGCCTGGTAACAAAATATCACTGATCTATGGAGAACAACGTCTAATAGCTTCTTGTTTGCCTGACGTAGGTTATATTTCACAACTATAATGCAACAAAACAACACACATTCCTGACAATAAAACACACATGATGTGACTAAAGCAAAAGTTGATAGAATTTGAGTGTGTAGGGAGGTGTGCAAAGAGTATTAGATTATGATCCATATTCATTGTTTACTACCTTTCACATCAGACTCGTGTAGACACAAAGAACATGTATGTGGTGTTATCCATATCGTCATAGTACCATGCCGCCGATACTAGCTCTTGACATAAAATCACGTCGAGTCCATTATGGTAGTGAACAGATCTGTGTCAAAAAAAATCTTGAATTTTCGAAAACAGATTATGGTGATATCTAACGTTTTGAATGGAATAAAAGCCAGAACAATTACATTAGTCTCCGAATCCACATTGATACGGTTGGAAGTATTTAGGGGTTATTGTCGTCCATCTGAAATTACTGGATATAAATGTATCATTGGCATTGCTTTGTTCGGTGTGTTTTTCGATACTATCTGCATTTAATTACCAGGAATAGATACGTTGTTTCCCTGTCTGCCCAGAAGATCTCAAAGAGTAAGGAAAGCTCAGAACTGTCGACGTCGGCCTTGGTTACACCCATCATCATATTAACTAGCCCATGAATGACATAGAAACGTGAGGATATTGACTAATGACGTGGCCATCAACACAATGCCATAGTATTCGATTAATTTGAGACGTTCCTCCAACAAACTGGTGTTTGTCACCTTTTGTTACATAAGATGGGTGGAAGAACGTGATATCTATGCAAATATCGCTATTTTTCGGTTACCAAACCTATGGTCCAGTAGCTTATCGGCATGGCCTTGCGTCCGGCCGTCCCCATTTTTATGTTCATATGTGGTTCAAATTCTCTGAAATTTTGCCCAAAAATACCTTTAAAGAGGTAATACATTTCAAAGAGGTTTTTTTTAATTTTCGCTTTTTTTTCAAAATGGCGGTCATTCTCAATGAAAAACATATTTTTGGACTTCGGTGGCAATTTTCTCGAAATTGTTTCAGTATCTGAACGAGATACTGTTCAGGGCCCTCTGAAGGGCCCCAGAATCTCTGAGGTATATTCAATTCACATGGTGCATTTTGAGCGCATTTATATACCCAACAACTTTATCAACACTGTTATTGACAGTAAAATCATATAGGAGTACATTTTTAAAATATCACAAATAAATTCATGATTGTGATTCGAAGCATGGATAAAAAATCAGAACTAATCACACTCCCAGATGGAATGAAGTTGCAAAAGATCTTCATTTGTTCACATGTCAAGGATCGTGAATATGGGCTCCACTTGCATGCTGTTGCATCATCCATTTCCTTCCATATAACTATGTCATTCAACATCATTCACAAGTGTGTGTAGAGAAAACAAGAGTAGTTAAAAAAATAAGGTGGGAATCTTCAATCGTATGAACACGGTCAACCATGTTCGGATGTGTCGTGATTGACCATCGTGGTCAAAGAATTTCCCGACTGGAAGAAGAAAGTGAAAACATATACGGAAACCCTAAATAAATAATATGACTGCACCTCCTGGAACGGTAACAGAGTAACAATATAGACTGTGCAGTGTAACAAATCTCTCAGCAATTGTTTTGGCATCCCAAAGAATATTGTAGTGGATGCTCATCATATATAGATCACGCTGCAAGTCTCTTGTCAGCCATTCTGCTCCTAAGGTGAGTTTTCAGAAGCCTCGTGACTGAGAAGGATCTTTCGCTCACCGCACTGGTGACTGGTAGAGTGCATCCGATGTTCAGGAGAATATTATTGTACGGGAAGCTGTCAGAATCGGCATGAAGTAAAGTATCTGCTACTGTTTTCGGAATGACACAATGTGCAAAATCTTTCTGTTGCCACTACAACCGCCAGCGCACAAGTTGTGAAAAGTTTGATGCACACAGTTGTGGTAATAGTAATTTGATAACCACTGACGCGGTAAGTTTTGATATTGAAAAACTTCTCGACTGTTGGAAGGAAAACGATTTGCTACTTGCTTGTTGATATCATCAACGAAAGGGAATCGCAAGAGATCGTCCGGAGGATTCAAATAGTGTGTGTCTCACTGGGTCAGGAAAACTGACCGTGGGTCAGCGGGAACACAGCTCGTAGAGAGGACACATTCCCAGGTACAAGAGCTAAAAATATAATAACCCCTTGACTGCTAATATCTTATTTTCGAACCAGCGAAAACCTCTTCACTGCTAATATCTTATCATGGAACCAGCGTAGTTTCTTACTCCATGCTTTATAAGAAGTAGCAAATAGTGACAAATTTATGAAACAAAAAACGTTCAGTTGATCCGACAAGCCAAATACAGCTATATATATGGGTAGAAAACGTACATGCGGTATTCTTCTGAATGTTACTTTGATATTTTTAATATGCAAACAAAGTAAGCAATAAATATAGCTTTCTGATATCAAATAAATAACATGTTCACGTGTCACGTCGAACAAATAATTTGAAACTAAATACCAATGGCACTACTTACCTAATAGTTCAATCTGGTGCAATCTCTTTTCTATCCATTATTCCCTGTGAATGGCTGACAATGGACATTATCTGGTTCGGATACACATGTCAAATTTCTCATGCAAGCTTTTCTTCTTGGCTGAGTTTTTTTTTTGTGTCGATAAATGCATTCAGCTGTACAATTGTCCCAGATTTAATGAGCCGATGCTACACACGCCAATGTTTGTTTCCCAACTGCTGGTTCTTGCTGTTTGGTTAGTGTCCTAGCGTTGATATTCTATTATATCAACCAAATCATACAAGTGATAAATCTTCACACCCTGTTTTATTAATATAATGTTTTATTCACTCGTTTCACAATAGTATGCAAAAGTATCAGATAGACAATATAGCCATCCATATTGTCTGGGTCATAGTCGTCAGACGTGAACCACACGATCACCAGTTTCAAAAACATTACTCCCCCAGACAATCAATCCAAATTTCTTAAGGGCAGTACAATTAAAATTAATGGAACAGTACTATACACGTGGGCATACACGTGTTCTGTGACCCCACAGGACCCACACTGATATTTCAGGGAAATGGATTTCTAAAAATTAATATCTGACTCACACCGCGGAATTGACAGAGAAGTAGCTTACATATATAATCATATATACTCATATAAGTACGATCAAACATGTTTTTTTTTCAAATGCATGTTTTTTTTTTTTAAATTGCATTGTTTTTTTTTTCAAATTGCAAGTATATTCATGAAATTAGAACGAATAAGTGTCAAGCCGGTATGCATTGACGTTATACAATCTGGTGACTTGATTATCAAAACGTTACCACAGATCCGTGTGGACCACATTATTTCGTTATTCCCATCATGACCGATACTCACTGGCACTGTATTACCCATAATATGATAATATAACAAATGAACATATACCAACGGATGAAAGGCGCCAGATCCTTGTTACCCAAATATTGTCGTAATGGATTCAACGTTCCATTCATATTACGAGTCATCAAATATTCATTACAATATATCGGTAGAAAGTCGCCCTTTGCACATTTGCAGTAAGTTTGTGACACTCAGCTGAGGTGTGAATCGAGGCAGTTGGTGTTACAGAAGGGGCCCAAGTAGCGCACCTTACTCTACTAATACTACTCACCCACTGAATGTATACAATATTCAATCCATCTGGCAGATTTTTAATCTTCATTGAATTTAGAAGAAATAGTAAGCTGCGCTACATGGGCCAGAGAAGGAAATATTGTCAACCAAAGTAAATTACAATGCCGACCTCGTTTTTCAGCCGGTAAGGCACCAACTCGAAGTATAGCGCAGTATATATGTAGACGCAAACATAGTCTCACATGTACAATATATACCTACTACAGAGTTATAAACACATCATTTGAATGACTGACTCAATTACGATTTGACCACACAATACCGTTAATATCCTCCAGTCGCATAACGAGGAAACTTACAAGTCATCATATCTGTTATATTTCTTGATTCGCAAGAGCTAAGCAAGTAAGAGTGAACAACAATGGAAAAATTCCAAAACTAACCAGTGTACCTGACCGGCCATTCTAATGATTGCAATTCGTGCAAGTTATGATGTTTATATCATACATTATGATATAAACATATATGTATGTATTAATGTATGTTATGTATTAATGTTCGTTCATTTAGTATATTCGCCAATGTATTGGATCATGCCGAGGAGAATGAGACAAGTTGTGCTGTTAAATGAAATTTAAAGTGAGAACGGACATTATACTCTGATTTTTCCAACTTGTTTACACCGGTTTTTGATGATATCTTTGCGATGCTGAATCGTATCGTTCTATAACTTGGCACACCTCACCTGAGAGTCAAACGGCAATTTTCTGCTAAATTTCAGACTTCTATGGCAATAATTGAAGAAGTTGGCAATCTACCGCAATGTTTAATTTCAGCCAAAAAACGGGATCTCGAGAATTTGAGCATATTCGAGGATTTGATCTTGTTTACATCGATCAAAAATCGATGTATTGTTGTAATTTTAAACCAGGAGACACATTGGGGTGTATTCTACACAAACATGTTGATTTCAAAAGATTGAACCACTACAAAACCGAGCAAATGGACAAAACTGTGTGCGTACCCAGACATTAAATGACTTGGCTAAATTTAACATTGGTGTAGATTGCCGACTTTTTCAATTTTCGTGATAGAATTCTGAAACTCGGTAAATAATTGCCGTTTGACTCCTAGGTGAAGTATGCCAAGTTATAGAACAATAGCATATAGCATCGCAAGAATATCAGCGAAAAACAGTGTAAACGAGTTAGAAAAATCAGAGTATAGTGTGTTGTAGAGTCATGTGATTGAATCTTATTAATCTGCAATACCTTTTCGGAGAATCGTCTGTCGGTAACGAGGCTCTCGATTGCTGTTTCTCATTGCCTTTTCCGAACTGATCCCGACGTCACATCAAACGACAGACAATTTCCGCTCCATGTAGCCATGGGAAATACATTGCCTAAATATTCAGTTGACACCAGTCTGATGTGCAGTGTGGTCGGTCTCTTTTGATCGATTTCGTCATGTAGAATATCACTCCCACGATGAAGTAAAATGTATTCAAGAATGAAGTATTTTACTTCATTCTAGAGAGTATTTTACAAGACATTAAGATACATTTCCACAATTTAGCTAATCTACCTGATATATTGAAAGGCGATGTATGTATGGACTTTATCTAGACAACTTGATGTTCACAGAAACCTAATACAAATTTCCGCGACTACAATATGGAATGGGTTTGCTATGAAAGCAGTTTTCCCGGTGGTTTGATGTCGCCATAACACTTGCTGGGGCACGCAAACTCCCGACGCGGAATATGGCTCAAATGAACTTGCGTCAACATCCGTTACATCTCTATATTTTAGAGGGAATTGAGAAAACCCAAAGCGATTTATTGGATTTATCATTCACTTCAGTGATAATTGAACCTATTTCCCATGTGCACTGAAGTACTGTTTGTGAACTATTGCCGGACTTCCTGGTTTTAACTACAGTTGCTGCATTTGCCAACGAACATTGTGTTGCCAAGATTGTTCTGACGATTTGTTGTTAGATTCCATATCTGGTGTTGCTCTGTTGCTGTCTACATGGAACAACATAAAACTGTCTACAACATATTCTCAACTATGCTATGGCATATTTACTATGTGAGCGGGGTATATTATGAAACATAGGCCTACCACAGATTGACCACGGATTCGTAAATTCGTAAATAAATATATTATTTTCGTTTATTGTTTGATTATCGACGACTTGATTTACTATGAATGAGAGTTCTTCGATTTAATTACCTCGTAAATTACCTTTAATCGACAATAGCAATTTGAAGCGTTTTTACTCGTGACCATTTTGGGAGGTACATAACGAACACCGGGTCTACTCCTAGTGCATGGTGAGCAAAAGAGAATAATCCCAGATTTGCTGAAATGTGCCTTTCACATATAATCTAGTATGTCAATCACCAATATGATTTGGCCAATTGAATTTTCGTTCAATGTTGGTTATATACCTGACAACTTGAGGGACAGAGTGACTGAGGAATGACCCTGCCAGTTGCAGTCTACTTCAAAATTTCAAACTGAAATTTCTGAAAATCTGCTTAATGCAGTGGCATGAAACGTGCTGAGCTTTTTTCTATGTGCCGTGCTGAAATTCATTATGACATAATTCAATGGAGAAAAAAAGTCATATTGCCAAAATATAAATATTCATAATCATATTTTCTGGTACATCCTGCATAAAAAATCACAAAGTATTGATCCCAAAAACATACACAGCAGTTTTTCAATTATCCAAGAGAGCGCTGCGCATTCACAACTTAATACTGGATATGGATTCTACGTCTATTGCTGTCAAGCAAAATGGACGGCTGCATGGATTCATTGGCATGGAGGCCTGATTGCTGTACATTCGAAAGCGACATGGTCGAATATTTCACGCGAAAAAACCGACATGGTCTCATTTTTCACATGACAAAGCCGCCATGTCGGGTTTTCACGATGTTCGGTTTTATCATGCAGCAGCGTCAAGAAAAAAAATCAGTGCTTTCATGTGTTCTGGGATTTTGTTCAAAGAGCAAAGTAGTGTCAACTTTGCATTGTGAATGGACAACTCTCTCTCTTGGATAATTGAAAAACTAAGACTCGGACGTGATAGCAAGATATCCTTTTTGCAGCTTGGGTATATTTTTGGAATCAAGACTTTTGTGCATGATGTCCCGGGAAAAATTGTCATGAATATTCATATTTTAGCAATATATAATTATGTTCTACACAGCATAGAGAAATATCTTGGGAAGTTTCATTCTCAGAAATTTCAAATTGAATTCCGGAACTGGTAGGGCCATTCTCCAGTCTTGCGGCCCCTTTAATATCTCTCTCCATGTGGATTTATATGATGTATGTGGAATATTTATATAGCGCCTCTTCAAACAATTTGCTCGAAGCACTTTACACAATAACACAAACAATTACTACCTAATTAAAACAACAGTTATATTACACGTATACACACATGAACTATTGGTTGTTATCAATTCGTCCAAACAGGAAAGTTTTGAGTTGCTTTTGAAAGAAGACAATGTGGCAGTACTTCGCAAACTATTAGGCAGCCTATTCATGCAAACTGGGCCACATTACAATGAGCGAAGGCTCGGTCTCCATGGGTTTTCAGCCGTGTTCTGGGTACTGTGCACTGATGACAGTCCTCAGAAAGGAGACCAGGACGCGGTTCATACATGTGTACCACGTCGCTGAGTTACCCTGGACCACAGTGGAGGGTTTTGAACATCTGCATGCACAGTTTGTATATTATGCGGTAATGCACAGGCAACCAGTGCAACTTGTGCAATGCCGCCCGCACCGAATCGCGTCTTTGGAGGCAAAAAACGATCCTAGCACATACATTTTGGAGACGTTGTATCCGTTCCAGATGGACTGACGGGGTATTATAAAACAAGTTCTTGCAGTAGTCTATCCGACTGGTTACCAGCTGATAGACTAGTGTTTGTGTTGTTGAAGGATCAAGATAATTACGAATTCTACCTATTTTTCAGACAGCAGCCATTGAGGTGTTACAGACGGAAGAAACGTGGTCAGACTCTGCATCCCCAAGAACAACACCGAAGTTCCTAACAGATCGAGTCGGAATTATGGCTGTATTAGATTTAACACTAAATCAGGTGGTAATTCACGTACGGTAGACCCTGATCCAAAGATGATTTAAAAAAATCAGTTTTTTGTAGGATTAAACTGTAGTCGGTTATCATTCATCCAGTTATGGATATCACAACAAGGCAGACTCAAGACGTTGGAGAGCTCAAGTTATACGTGAGATTGGACAAAACACATATATATTTGTGTATCTTCGGCATATAGGTGCATAGTAACCGCATGTTTTCTGAGAACATTCCCCAGAGGAATAGTATAGAGTGTACAGGAGCGGTCCTTGTGGAACACCACATGCTAAGACTTGTTCCTGGGATTTCGCACCTGATATCAATGTACTGGCGGCGATTTGAAAGATACGATCTCAACCACTCAAGCGCTTTGTCTTGGATACCAAAATAGGAATGAAGTCGATCAAGGAGAAGTGCATGGTCGACAGGGCCAAAAGTGTTTGGTCCAGACCTGTTAAGACCTGTCCAGACCTGTTAAGAATAGGGGTAACCCTAGCCACCTTGTACTGATCTGGAACCTTACTGCTGACTAAGCTGAGGTTTACAAGCTTTGTGAGGATGGGAGCAATCACGTCGAGGCAATTCTTGAGTATCCAGGTGAGTATAGGCTCAATGACACAGTGCTTGGTTTTCATGGATGCCACCGTCATTGACACCTCATCCACCGATACACTCTCAAAATGTGACAGCAAAACAACGGGTTGAACTGGGCTTGGAACAAAATCAATTGATGGTTCGACAGCTGGAGCAAACCCATTCTGAATCGTAATTATCTTTTCCACAAAATACTTTAAAAACAACTCACACTCATCAGTTCCCAGAGATGACCGTTTATCGGCATGACCACCTGTCAAATTTCGGACAGATGCTTGGAGTTCTGCAACTGACTTGCATCCTGCTACCTGGTTCCGAATGTACTGTGTTTTACCAGTAGTCAATAGCTGATTCGCATGGTTATGTTGTGACTTGAGCATCTCTTTGTGCATTACAAGTCCCGTGATGTGTGCTCGAATAAATCGATATATCCAGGGAATAAACTGGATGTCTCTAAAACTAAGATGTCAATAGCCATCCATCGATACTTTTATAGACTTCAGTGCAACGCAGAAATACTGAACATAAGCCATGTCCAAAGCAGCTACCCGTTTCATACTTTCCGTGCATGAAACGTGACCCCGTGGACAAGAAAATGCTATTTGAGAAAGTGGATTCCTCTCTAGTCCAAGCTCAGCTGGGATCGATTTCGGCTGTTGAGAAAACCTCTTGTGGACAGAAGAGCTTGACTTCCTTGTCTCTGTTTAATCTCCTGTCTTACTGACAGCATCCCTCACATATTAATCACAGAATTACAGTAATCAATCACTTTTTTTTCGTGTTCGAAATCTTTTGAGGCAAGTATTGTGTATAAACATGGTCCAGCTTTTTTGTATAGAATGGAGAAAAATATGATGATTATAGCCAAGTATTGTTCCGTATTGATCGACGACGAATGATTTATTTTTATGATGTGCATGGAATCTGAAACTGCTGAAACGTTTAATGAAATTTGAGAAAATATATATCACAGTAGCAAAGCATCCGTCTTAATCTTAACCTTGAACCATATACTGACAACTAGATACTGGTAACCATCTGTTAATGTCATTACAGAATAAAATCTATACCTTTCCGTGATGAAGCCACTCCTTATTAATATTTTGTTTCTCCACCTTCGGAAAATTAAAAGCTAGGTAGGAGGGTGAAAAAACAAATGAACCCTTGGATAAAAAACAATATACCTTGCAATGAACCTATGAATGCTAATGATGTTTGGGTCTTAGAACCTTATTTATGGTAAGAACTGTTTATTTAAACTAGTTACTTTGAGCAAAACAAAGGTTTTCTTTTGTATAGACACTCACTAGTCAGATAAGTGCTGTTGCAAGACCACGCGTGGTAGGCGTTACTGAGATCGGTAGAATTTCGTGTGTCAAAATCGTTTTTAGGTTACCGGATCTCTGGTCCGATAACCTATTGGCATGGCGTTGCGTCCGTCGTCCACATTTTTATCTTTTTTCTTTACAGGCGAATTTTTCTGAAATTTTGCACAAAAATGCTCAAAAATAATTCAAGAAGGAGGTATTTTTTAGTTTTTTCATTTTTGCATTTTTTTCAAAATGGCGGCCGTTTTCGACGAAAAATGCCTGATTTTGGACTTTGGCGGCCATTTTCTCAAAATCTGTTCAGTAATTTTTTTTCTTTTTGATACATAACACTCCTCATATGTACTCCTATGATGTGTATAAGTTTCGTTGTGCTTGAATCGCTCGAAGTGGGCCATTTCGGCCCAAACTCGGCCCAAATGGGACTTTTCCATGTTAAATTCTCCTATGCTTTATAATGGGACACATTATGCCAAATATCTCACTTAATATTGAGATTAGACACTAGGAATTAATTGTGGACATATAGGAAATGATATATGCTGAATCTTCTCGTGACCTTGAATTTGACCTCTGACCTCAATTTCAAGGTCAGAGCACAAAATGGCTTATATCTCGCTTATTATTGACTTTACAGCTTAAGAATCAATTGTGAACATATAGGAAATGATATATGCTGGATATTCTGATGACCTTGAATTTGACCTTTGACCTCATTTTCAAGATCACAGGACAAAATGGCTAATATCTCGCTTGTTATCGACTTTACAGCTTAGGAATCAATTATGAACATATAGGAAGTGATATATGCAGATTATTGTCATGACCTTGAAGTTGACCTTTGACCTCATTTTCAAGGTCACAGGACAAAATGGCTAATATCTGACTTTTTATCGATTTTATAGCTTAGGAATCAATTGTGGACATATAGGAAATAATATATGCTGAATATTCTCGTGACCTTGAATTTGACTTCTGACCTCATTTTCAAGGTCAAGAGCACAAAATGGCTAATATCTCGTTTCTTATTGACTTTACAGCTTAGGAATCAATTGTGAATATATTGGAAATGTTATATTCTGAATATTGTCATGACCTAGAATTTGACCTTTGACTGAAGTTTCAAGGTCACAGGACAAAATGGCTAATATCTCCCTTCTGATCGACTTTACGGCTTAGGAATCAATTATGAACATATAGGAAATTATATATACAGATTATTCTCATGACCTTCAATTTGACCTTTGACCTAAATTTCAAGGGCACAGGACAAAATGACTAATATATCACTTATTATCAACTTTACAGCTTAGGAATCAATTGTGGTCAAACTCCAAATGATATATGCTGAATATTCTCGTGACCTCGACTTGACCAATGACCTTATTTTCAAGTTTCCTTTGACCTGATTTTCAAGGTGACGAAACAAAATGGCTAATATATCACTTATTGACTTCATAGTGTGGGAATCAATGAAGGACATATAGGAAATGTTATACGCAAAATATTCTGATGACCTTGAATTTGACCTTTGCCTTCATTTTCAAGGCCACAGGACAAAATTGCTAATATCTCTCTGATTATTGAATTTACAGCGTAGCAATCAACCGTGGAACTGAAACATGCTCGATATTATACATGCTGAATATTCTCTTGACCTTAAATTTAACAAGTGACCTGACTAACATCTAAAATATTAAACATATACACATGTATTGTCCGGTAACCTATCTTTGGCCCTTGGCCTAATTTTTATTTCCACGATATTAAATATTTATTTTGTTTGTTTTTTCTCAAAATTTCGTGAAAAGCTAACAGACAAACAGAAAAGAAACAGACAATTAAACAGGAATGGCCTGACTGTACGACTGTCCTCTCAACTGGCTATCGTCTTTTACGGGTGACGGTCGCTACTGAAAGAAGTTTGTACAAAGTGTATGCAAGGGAATGTTTAGCTTTCGAACATATTGTGCATCATTTGTGTCGACGAAAAACGAATAGTAACAATGAGTACATGGCCTCTGACAACATTAATTGTTGGACACAAAGTCACACAGGTAACCGAAATGGCGTTCTCAAGGGCATGGGTCGACGTGTCTAATAGCTGGGTTGGAAAATTATCACATATCAAGGACGACAGTTTATATATATATATATATATATATATATATATATATATATATATATACTCACACAAAATCCTACCACGGCCGTTCCTGTGTATATCGATTCATTGTCAGCACATTACCCTATTGATCAAACACTTAGACCTACCTATATTACTAAGTCATATTTTCATAAAGTCGACAACCAACAGCCAAATGGGCAAAAAGTAAACGTTCTTAATAGACGGTTCTTAATACGCTCCAACTCTCCTGATATAACTGGAAAGTATAGAAAACGGTTTCAGCTTCACCAAAGAGTGATCACGTACCTGGTCTTACTGATCCCTATATCAATCAGGGATGAATAGCGTTCTGTTTATCCATTGCGTCATCCGATGAAGTTCCATCATCCATCAATACACATAAAACCAACAGATATCACAAAGAACAAGGCACGCATGATGCGGAAGTGTTCAGCAAAACGTACAAGATTAGGTTTCACATTTATTATCACCGGCTACTAACGCCAGGATCGTGAGTACTGAACACGAATGATCATATCGACCCTATCTCCCGGGAACGACATTTTAGAATACGTTTTTGTCATTGACAAACCACCAGTTTGATGCACAACATATTTATATCTCACTCAGAAATACGGTGGCTTACTTCTGTCACATTAAGTTTTATTTGCAATGAATTTTTGGGAATAAATATTATAATTAGGGCATTTCGGCCCGAAATGCCCTTATGGTTTTGTCTGTTTTTTTTGTTTTGTTTTTTTTCTCTTCTTTTTTTTTCACTTTCCGCCGTTTGGTTTCCGATCAATAACTCGGGAACGCCTGAACGGATCTTGTCCAAATTTGCACCACTGGTCAGAAATATTACATGAAAGACCCCTATTGTTTTGGAGGCGGCTCCGGGGTCCGCGAGGTCCGTGAGGATGAAATCAAGGTTGATTTTGAGACTTGGTTTCCGAGCGATAACTCAAAAAGTATTCATGCAATGGCAAGTATTCTATGCATGGGAGTTCATATACCACCCGGGAAGAACCCTATTGATTTTGGGATCAATCCGTCGAACGACCTTTGACCTAGAGCTCGGAAGAATTTTTGCTGATTCATCCTTGAGGCTTTCATGCATATCTCGGAAACAGTGCGTCGTAGAGCGAAACGGAGCTCAATTTCGGCCTCCTGGCACTAGACAAACTAGTACAGGGGGTATCTTGGGTCAAATCGACCCCTGGTGTCGAATTTTTTTTCGCCGACTCGGCACTTCCTGTTTGGCCGTATCTTGGAAACAGTGCGTCGTAGAGCGAAACGGAGCTCAATTTCGGCCTCCTGGCACTAGACAAACTAGTCTAGTGGGTATCTTGGGTGGAAACGACCCCTGGTGTCGAATTTTTTTTCGCCGACTCGGCACTTCCTGTTTGGCCGTATCTTGGAAACAGTGCGTCGTAGAGCGAAACGGAGCTCAATTTCGGCCTCCTGGCACTAGACAAACTAGTCTAGTGGGTATCTTGGGTGGAAACGACCCCTGGTGTCGAATTTTTTTTCGCCGACTCGGCACTTCCTGTTTGGCCGTATCTCGGAAACTGTGCGTCGTAGAGCGAAACGGAGCTCAATTTCGGCCTTATGGCACTAGACAAACTAGTCTGGTGGGTATCTTGGGTCGAGACGACCCCTGGTGTCGAATTTTTTTTCGCCGACTCGGCACTTCCTGTTTGGCCGTATCTCGGAAACGGTGTGTCGTAGAGCGAAACGAAGCTCAATTCCGGCCTTCTGGTACTAGACAAACTAGTCTAGTGGGTATTTTCGGTCGAGACGACCCCTGGTGTCGAAATTATTCTCGCCGACTCAGCACTTTCTGTTTGGCTGTATCTCGGAAATGGTGCATCGTAGAGCGAAACGGAGCTCAATTCCGGCCTCCTGGCACTAGACAAACTAGGCTTATGGGTATTTTTGGGTCGAGACAACCCCTGGTGTCGAATTTTTTTTTTGCCGAATCTGCACTTCCTGTTTGGCCGAATCTCGGAAACGGTGCATCATACAGGGAAACTGAGCTCAATTCCGGCCTTCTGGCCCTGGACTAACTAGTCTAGTCGGTATCCTGGGTCAAAACGACCCCTGGTGTCGAATTTTTTTTCGCGACTCGGCACTTCCTGTTTGGCCGTATCTCGGAAACGGTGTGTCGTAGAGCGAAACGGAGCTCAATTTCAGCCTTTTGGTACTAGACAAACTAGTCTAGGATGTATTTTGGGTCGAGACGACCCCTGGTGTCGAATTCATTTTCTCCGACTCGGCACTTCTTGTTTGGCCGTATCTCGGAAACGGTGAGTCGTAGAGCGAAACGGAGCTCAATTCCGGCCTTCTGGTACTAGACAAACTAGTCTAGGGGGTATCTTGGGGATACCGAGATGTCTTCTGGTGTGAAATTTTTTTTTCACCGACTCGGCACTTCCTGTTTGGCTGTATCTCGGAAACGGTGCGTCGTACAGCGAAACGGAGCTTAATTTCGGTCTCCTGGCACTAGACTAACAACTAGTCTAGAGGATAGCTTGGGTCGAGATGAATTCTGGTGTCGATTTTTTTTTCGCCGACTCAGCACTTCCTGTTTGCCGTATCTCAGAAACGGTCCGTCGTAGAGCGAAACGCAAAGATGCCTAAGGGCGGGGTATGTCACTTAAACTTTGACCACGGACAGTTTCAGAGTCATCATGGTTCTAGATGCGGTCTCTTAGGTATATGTTAGGTAGGAATAGAACTCACACGAAATGCCCCAAGGCATCTTCAGGCCTTGACGTCTAGTTAAAAACGGAGCAAATGTTCGCTTATGCGGAGCAAACATTTTCTAAATGAAGCCAACATGTCTTTCCGGAACCTCTATAGTGATTACATAATTTAAAATCAGTACTTTGTTCAACTCCAGTCTATGAAGTGACGAGTCCATGATAGCTGTGACTTTTCTACTCTCATGGCTCCCGAACAGATAGTTCCCTTGTTTGTCCCTTGGAATGAAATTCACCTCTGGACACATACGGTAACGTGACATTGCGTCTACCCTCAGTTTTCACGGATATACTGTTACCCTGGTCATCTACATTCAAAAACTATCTAGCCTTCAGGCAATTTTTTGACATTAGAGCGTTAGGGGCGAAGCCCCCAACCCTCTACATGTCTATGTGCTGACTTTTTTTATGGAGGTTTCATGCCAACCTATCGACGCCCGTTTTGGCATATAAACCTTTGTTCACCTACTTCAAATGAGGATTTTCTTCGTCCTTGACATAAAATCTCTCGATTTGATGGCAACCTTTCAATATTCCACAGATATATAATGCATAAATCGATGTGTTAGGTTTGAGAAAATTACGCAAAACGGTCAGCTCGTCTGAAAAACGTCAAAATGGCGGAGCCGATGGAAATTCACGTTCCCAGAATGCAAAGCAAATTTTACCGCAATGACGCGTACTTTGGAACACACAATTTTCTGTGCAGCATTTTGTGCATGCATGTACATGTAACTTTGCGTGTGGCCTTCTTTGGCGTTATGAAGTAAACACAACGATTCGTCTGCGATACCACGACTACATTAATTTTACCGTAATCTGACATATTTTATCACTTGAGACGTGTTCCATGCTGGGTTGCGAAACCTTTTTATTTTAAACTGGTCTTTTAATTTGCTCAGTATGTATGTGTTATTTATATCATGATATCACATGCAGATATTCATCATAGTATCCAATATTTTAAGGATATTCTATTGAGGTTCAATATCATTTTATCAGGCGTATCTGTTTCATTGAGTTCAAAATAAATGTTTACTCATTAGGAATATGATTGAAGTACGCCTATGTGTTTCATCATAATATAGGGAAAGAATTGGAATCATATGGGGGCATGATGTGGTTCAATTTTCTTTCTTTTTTTGCAGAAGGGGGGGGGGGTTAACGTTGTGTAAGATACATTCAGCTGTCGTGGTGCTGATGATGTGCTGGAGCTCTAATGTCGTCTCCCGCCGTTAGCTGCATGTTCTTGCTTTGCTGAGTCTGTACTTCTAGGTAAATGCTGCAGTAGTGATGTATACCGTAATCTATGCTTTCAAGCACTCGGAATGAGGTTTATATCTACATGTATCTGTCTACTTCGCTGAATCTGAGCAACGTGAATTAAGCTTACAGTGTTCCAACCAAACTGAAATTTTTTTCGCTTGCTTATCGATTGGTCCAAAGGTCATGTATCACGGATCCGACGATAACATACAATATGATAATTTCATTCTGGCCACATTTTGCTGGAATTATGGGGAAACCATATGAATTCAAGGGGTTCCATCTTGCATAAAATGTCATATTCGATGACATTATTTTGGATTTCGAACAAAAGTATCAGACATCATCACTGTTTTTATACACACCCCTATCATACTCATAGACGCAGCATAAAAGTGCATGTGTGGTGTCGTGTTCCTAAAATATTCACTCGTCTAGGAGGGAAAGCATAACATAACGTCGTATTTTTTCGACGTGTCATGAGTGTGCTTATGCGACAAATTCAAAGCCGTGTTATCATGCGTGGACTATTTTCGATCCTATTGCGGTTCAATGTAGGAAAATCAATCAAATGTAGATGTGGTTCATGTAATTGTATACTGAAAGATTGATTCGTAGTCTATGATTGCTTGTGTGATTTTATTCCATGTCATACAGAGATATCATGTGGCAACCATCAAAAACCAAGTTGATCGGGTTTTTGAATGTTTTTATAGGATGGACCAGATGGTATGCTATGGTCAGTAGGAACTGATTTATAACTACAGGAAACACACCAGGTAACGAAGTCCAATATGAGAGTGTTGTTGTATTATGGTTTGTGTTATATTTCTGGTCGACATATATGTTGCATGTCGACATGGTATCTGTTTCGAGGACTTGCTATTACTGAAACATGTCACGCGTTTCATTATATGCTATATGTATCACTACAGCGAACAAAAATATGTGGGGATTGAGATCGAACGATGCATATTGGTTATTTGTATAGCTAACTCTTTGGGGGTTTTTTTCAGGTTGACATGAAGAGGTTAATTTGGTCCTTGCGTCACGATCTGCTAATTACATCACAACACACCCTCGCTTTATTTGCCACGTTATTGGATTTACGTTGATTGATGTCTGTTCAAGTGGCCATTGAGATTAAAACTGTTTGGTGAGGAAAACAGGCTGAGACCCAAAACGTTTATCCAGACAATGAACCCAAACAACATGAGAATTCACGTTCTCATTTCTGCGAGTAACTACTAGCAAAGACTGCTGTTTGTCGAGTGTTTTGGTTGGTATGATAATTCCCTGTTTTAAAAAACAGGATCTTATGAATATGCTGGCTCATATGTATGGTATTTTGTAAGTTTCTAAGCGACAATAGGAAAAAATGAATAATGATGTGAATAGGAATAATAAAACATGAAGCAAACAATACATGTTGACAAAATACTTTTATGATTATAAATAAGATCCGATGTCCTCAAATGCAATATATGGTATTCATAACATCGAGTCATTCCCCGATGTCTTCTAAACGCTGGTACGCCTGTACACTGGTACGGAAACAATGGACCATTTCACAGGGCCCCCTCAGATCTCATGAATATCTGGCATTACTCGGTAATTTCCGAAATTCAAAACGGACCAATGGCTACTGAGGACAGAACACGTGCTTCCATGGCAGCGTAAAACCACACACGAGATTCCGAAGTGCTTTTAGCTGCATGCACGTACTCGGCCGCGTGCACACACAAGCAGTCAAGCCATATGGTTATAAGCTGAAAAACCGTTGAGAGTGAAGAAATGGACATGTACAACTAAATGTGACATTTTACAGAAACGTTTGTGTTTGTATCATATATTTAGGCCATACGAGTCGCTTTATAGCCTTATTTGATGTAAATGTGGTGTATATATGTGCACAATTATCACTTGAAGTTACACACAAAACGGTTGAAACTGATTCAAAGCCCCTCGATTCTGATTGGTCCAAAAATGTTTACGTTTTCAGAGTTCGGAAATAGTCCCTGTGAAATGGTCCATTATATCCAAATTACCAATAATCTGAGTATCGAAAAACAATTGATTCTGGTTAATTGCATGCTGGTTTTTTTTCAAGAACATGTATATATTGGCAGGTATATATATGAAATTAAAACGAATAGGTGCCATCCCATGTGACGCAATGCAATATGGTGAATTGATTATCAAAACGTTACCACAGATCCATGTGAACCACTTCATTTTGTTATTCCCATCATGGCCGATACTCACTGGTACTCTATTACCCATAATATGATCATATAACGAATGATTATATACCAACGGATGAAAGGCGCCAGATTCTTTACCAAATATTGTCGTAATGGAGTCAACTCTAATTCATATTACGAGCCATCAAATATTCTGAGTATGTGTCGTCGAACAATGCGTATTTCCCTTATATTCCCGACTATCTCGAGATATACTTTCAACTTTGCGTGACAAACAAGAATGCTAAATTTAGCTGATTTTAAAATTGATTCAATCTTTAACAAAATGCAATTTTGGCAATACCCCAGTCCTTCACCCAGTATTTCTGTGAGTGTAGCACCAATTTTAGCACCAAAATTGTCAGCGACTCTGTTCATGTTAATCAATCGTATGCTTTCTAGCACTCGGAATGAGGTTATATCTACATGTAACAGTCTACTTCGCTGAATCTGAGCAACGTAAAGTAGGCTTACAGTGTTCCAACAAAACTGAAAACTGCTCAATCTTTCGCTTGCTTATCGATTGGGCCCACAGTCATGTATCACGGATCCGACGATAACATTCAAAATGACATTCTAGCCACATTTTGCTGGAATTATGGAAACATATGAGTTCAAGGGGTCTCATCTTGCATAAAATTTCATGTTCGATGACATCATTTTGGTTTTCGAACAAAAGTATCATTCATCATCACTGTTTTTATACACACCCCTATCATATTCATAGACACTGCATGAAATTGCATGTGTGGTGTCGTGCTCCTAAAATATTGACTCTAGAAGGAAAAGCATAACATAACGTTGTATTTTTTTGACGTGTTATGAGTGTGCTTAAGCAACAAATTCAAAGCCGTGGCGTCATGCGTTGACTATTTTTGATCATATTGCTGTTCAAAGCAGGAAAGTCAATCAAATCTAGATGTGGTATGATTCTATGATTGCTTTGTGATTTTATTCCATTGCATACAGAGATATAATGTGGTAACCATCAAAAACCAAATTGATCGGGTTTTTGAATATTTTATAGGATGGACCAGATGGTATGGTATGGTCAGTAGGAAATGGATTATTGCTACAGGAAACACACCGGGTAACGAAGTCCAATATGAGAGTGTTGTTGTATTATGGTTTGTGTTATATTTCTGGTCAACATATATATTACATGTCGACATGGTATCTGTTTCGAGGACTTGCTATTACCTGAAACATGTCACGCGTTTCATTATGTGCTATATGCTTCACTACATTGAACAAAATTATGGTGGGGATTGAGATCGAACGATGCATATTGGTTATTTGTATAGCTAACTCTTTGGGGTTTTTTTCAGGTTGACATGAAGAGGTTAATTTTGGTCCTTGCGTCACGATCTGCTAATTACATCACAACACACCCTCGCTTTATTTGCCACGTTATTGGATTTTCATTGATTGATGTCGGTTCAAGTGGCCACTGAGATTAAAACTGTTTAGTGAGCAAAACAGGCTGAGACCCAAAACGTGTCTTCAGACAATGAACCCAAACAACATGAGAATTCACGTTCTCATTTCTGCGAGTAACTACTAGCAAAGATTGCTGTTTGTCGAGTGTTTTGGTTAGTATGATAATTCCCTGTTTAATAAAACAGAATCTTATGAATATGCTGGCTCATATGTATGGTATTTTGTAATTTTCTCAGCGACAATAGGAAAAAATAAATAATTATGTGAGTAGAAATAATAAAACATGAAGCAAACAATACATGTTGACAAAATACTTCCATGATTATAAATAAGATCTGATGTCCTTAAATGCAAGATATGGTATTCATAACATCGAGACATTCCCCGGTGTCTTCTAAACGCTGGTACGCCTATACACTGGTACGAAAACAATGGACCATTTCACAGGCCCCCCTCGGATCTCATGAATATCTGACATTACTCGGTAATTTCCGTGATTCAAAACGGACCAATGGCTACTGAGGGCAGAACACGTGCTTCCATGGCAGCGTAAAACCACACACTAGATTCCAAAGTGTCTATCCACGTGCATCCACGTACTCGGCCGCGTGCACACACAAGCAGTCATGCCATATGGTTATACGCTGGAAAACCGTTGAGAGTGAAGAAATGGACATGTACAACAAAATGTGAAATTTTACAGTAACGTTTGTGTTTGTATCATATATTTAGGCCATACGAGTCGCTTTATAGCCTTATTTGATGTAAATGTGGTGTATATATGTGCACAATTATCACTTGAAGTTACACACAAAACGGTTGAAACTGATTCAAAGCCCCTCGATTCTGATTGGTCCAAAAATGTTTACGTTTTCAGAGTTCGGAAATAGTCCCTGTGAAATGGTCCATTATATCCAAATTACCAATAATCTGAGTATCGAAAAATTGATTCTGGTTAATTGCATACTGGTTTTTTTTTCAAGAACATGTATACATGTATATTGGCAAGTATATATATGAAATTAAAACGAATAGGTGCCAACCCATGTGACGCAATGCAATATGGTGAATTGATTATCGAAACGTTACCACAGATCCATGTGAACCACTTCATTTTGTTATTCCCATCATGGCCGATACTCACTGGCACTCTATTACCCATAATATGATCATATAACGAATGATTTCATACCAACGGATGAAACGCGCCAGATTCTTTACCAAATATTGTCGTATTGGAGTCAACTCTAATTCATTTTACGAGCCATCAAATATTCATTAAAATATATGGTAGAAAGTAGTAAGTTTGTAACGATCAGCAGAAGTGTGAATCGAGGCAGTTGGTGTTAGAGAAGGAAATATAGTCAGCCAAAATGAAATACAACGCCGACCTCGTTATTCAGTTGGTAACTCTAATCAATGGCGGGAACAGATTCCCAGACACCGACCATCCTACACATAGGATATTAGGTAGGAAATATCGGATTTAATGGTATTCGATTAAATGTATCCAGTTGATGTATATTGTAAACACGGTTAGCGTAGGGCATAGAAGCGAGACTTGAATGAAATATCGCGTTATCCGTCATTTTGTGGACAAACTAGTTTCCAGCCAAATTTTGGAAAATGTATTTGTTCGGTTGCACATTACCATCAATATCATTTATCAAAAAGTCATCGGATATTCATTATTGACGCACTCCCACCACTGTTAGCCCTATTAATGTATTACTGCATACAATTTTCTCGCTGGTTGAGGCATTCGAATAGGTTTATTTGTGGACATTGGGTGATGACTTCCGAAAAGGAAGAAGTGGTAATGCTTCAAAATGAAGCAAATCTTTTATTCCTTTTCCCTCTGTGCACTGGGGGCACGTGTCATGTCGTGTTATGTGTCACTGATCGTGGTGTAGTATGGATGCAAACATAGTCTCATATGTACAACACATGCCTAGTACAAACTCATCATTTGTGCAAAGGACTGTGCAAGGATGTATTTCTACTGCTGACAATTTCGGCCACATTGATTCGGTGGATCATTTTAGGATTTGACCACACAGTGCCGTTAATATTCTCCCGTCGCATAAGAAGGACACTTGCAAGTCATAGTCACTCACAATCATGAGTTTCGACTAAATCAAATCACACCTGCTGTTATATCTCTTGTTTCACGAGAGCTAAGTAGAAAACACTGTAAGTTTACAACAATGGAAATAATTCAAAACTAACCAGTGTATTAGACCGGACATTCCAATGATTGCAATTCGTGCAAGATGTGATGTTTACATCATACAAGTTATGTATTAGTGTGGTGTAGAGTCATGTGCTTGAATCTTATTGATCTTGCAATATCTTTTCGGAGAATCGTCTGTCGGTAAAAGCTCTCGATTGATGTTTCTCATTCACCTTTTTCGAACAGATTTTGAATCTCCCTTCGTCACATCAAATGACAGACAATTTCCGCTCCATTTAGCCATCGGAAATACATGGCCTAAATATTCAGTTGACACCAGTCTGATGTACAGTGTGGTCGGTCTCATTGATCAATTCGGTCATGTTTAATGTGACTTCCACGGTGAAATACAATTACATGTGTATTCAAGAACGAAGGGTATTTTACAAAATATGAAAATAGATTTACACAAGCGAGCTCTACATAATATATTGAAAGACAATGTATACATGTATGTATGGAATTTATTTAAACACCTTGATGTTCACAGACACCAGTCCTTAATACAAACAGTTTCCGCGACTATAAAATGGGATGGGTTTGCTATGAAAGCAGTTTTGCCAGTGGTTTGATGTCGCATCAACACTTGCTGGGGCACGCGAACTCCCGACGCGGAATATGACTCAATTGAACTTGCGCCAACATCCATTATGATGTAGAGGTAATTGTGAAAACCCATAGCGATTTAATGGATTTATCATGCACTTCAGTGATAATTGAACCCATTTTCCATGTGCACTGGAGTAATGTTGTGAATTATTGCCGGAATTCCTGGTTTTAACTACAGTTGTTGCATTTGCCAACGAAAATTGTGTTGCCAAGATTGTTCTGACGTTTTGTTGTTTCATATCTGGTGTTCCTCTGGTGTTGTTCACATAAAACAACATAAAACGTCTACAACATATCCTTAAATATGCTGTGTCATATTTACTATGTGAGCGGGGGATATTATGAAACATGTGCCTACCTATTGAACAGAAAGATATTCACCACAGATTCGTAAGCCTCATATATTATTTCGTACATTGTTTGATTGTTTGACTTGATTTACTACGAATGAAAATTCTTTGATTCAATTACCTTATAAATGATCTATAATCGACAATAGCAATTTGAAGCGTTTTCACTTGTGGCTATCTTGGGATGTAGGCAACGAACACCGGGTACACCCGGTCCATGGTGAGCAAAAGAGAACAATCCCAGATTTGCTGAAATGTGCCTGTCACAAAACGTTCTAGTGTGCCAATCACCAATATGATTTGGCAAATTGATTTTTCGTTCAACGTTGGTTATATGCATGACAACTTGAGGGACAGAGCGACTGTGGAATGGCCTTGCCAGTTGCAGTCTACTTCAAAATTTCAAACTGAAATTTCTGAAAATCTGCCTAATGCAGTGCCATGAAACGTGCTGAGCTATTTCTATATGCCGTGCTGAAGTTCATTATGACATAATTTGATGGAGAAAAAAAATCGTATTGCCAAAATGTAAATATCCATAATCATATTTTCTGGTACATCCTGCATTAAAAAAAATCACAAAGTAAATGATCCCAAAAACATCACTGTAGTTTTTCAATTATCCAAGAGAGCGCTGCACATTTACAGCACAAAGTATTTTGCTGTCAAGCAAAATGGATGGCTACATGGATTTTCATTAGCCTGGAGGCCTGAGTGTTGTGCATTGAAAAGCGACATGGTCAGATATTTCACGTGAAAAATCGTCACATGGTCACATTTTTCATATGTTTTATCATGCAGTAACGTCAAGTCAGCAAATCGGTGCTGTCATGTGTTCTGGGATTTTGTTCAAAGAGCAAAAGTGTCAACTTTGCACTGTAAATGGGCAACTCTCTCTTGGATACTTGAAAATACTCGGACGTGATAGCAGGGTACCCTTTTTGGAGCCTGGGTATATTTTTAGGATCAAAACTTTCGTGCAGCATGTCCCGGGAAAACTTATTATGAATGCTCATATTTTGGCAATATATAATTATGTTCTACACGGTGTCAGAAGATAATTTGGGAAGTTTCGTTCTCGGAAATTTCAGACTTGAATCCGGAACTGGTAGGGCCATTCTCCAGTCTTGCGGCCCCTACTCGCCCGGACAACAAGGAGGATTTACACATTTCTCTATTTTCCTGAGTATACTGAGATTTCTATGTAAAAACCACTGACCACTGACGGCTGGATATTACCACACTCTAAGCAATATGTATTCTTCGAGGAAAGTCTTATGAATTTGCCTCATGAGCGTATGTATATGAGCTTACATGCGAAGATAGGCAAGAACTGAGCTCGGCAATGTCACTGTGGCGAGACCGGATGCCCTAACGATCGTTAGTGAATCCCAAAATGGCGGACCACACACGCGGTTCGTTTGAAATTCCTTAGTTTTCGTGATACTTGCGATTGTGATTAAGCAACCTGTCGTCGCAAACACGATTGTGATGAAGCAACCTGTCGTCGCAAACACGCAGCGATTCACATCGATTTGAGCATGAAATTTTAACGATTGTTTTTGTAAAAGCAAAGATTCACTAACAAACCCATTAGGATTCCCTAACGATCTACTATATATCAATTCAAATTCACGTTGTTTTGATGTTGAACGTGAAATAAAGTATAAATTGAAATGTTAGGATGTGTACAAATGACCTTCGGATAACATAATCTATGTTGTATTATTGTGTATCTAGTGTATATGGTGTATGTGATTATTTGCGTTTGTTGAAACACATCATTACAATCTCGTTTGCGGTAGGTTGACGCACAAGTACATAGTTGTATTACAAGCCTTATTTCAATGTGCGTTTACTAATGTATATCACATATATCATTGAATTTATAATTGTACATAATCTCGACATATTTTAATCTATTATTCGGAGTTCATCTCTGAGTGTTATGTATTATTATATGTTATGTATTATGTGTTATGCATAAACTTAAATGTATACTTATAAATGAGACAAAACATGGTTTTCATTTATTTCAATTGTTCCGCCATCTAATAATTGATTATTAATTGGTATGACTTTCTGGCAATTGGGAGAAAATACCTCAGTGTGAATAAATCGTTAAGGAATCATAAACCTATCGTTAAGGCATCTCACTTCTATCGTTAGGGAATCTCGCTAATTCTTTCTTGAAATGTATCAGTAAAAAACGTGATCTGCATGAAGTAACTAGGCATGCCTTTGAACGAAACGGTAAGCTACCTTCGACATATTTATTTATAGCAAATGGACCTTTCATTTGTTAAAATAATGTTTAAAACCAAACTGACCGTATTTACTGTCCGCCATTTTGGGATTCACTAACGATCGTTAGGGCATCCAGTCTCGCCACAGTGAATGTAGCATTTACTTCCAGATTCATGATGCGTAACTTTATGCAATGGCATTAGGCCACGGGCTACGGGGGTCTCCCATGCACCCCCCCCCCCCATAACTCAGCGAAACATATTTTTTCAAAAGCCCCAGGGTGTCCTTAGTTTGAAATCAAATGGTAACATTGAAATATAGGGATGCACTTTATGTTTACACCACTTATTTGAAGGTACCTAAATCGCTTTTTGACGCTTCTGCGACAAAAAGCACTAGGGGGTGTGGTTGCCTTTAGGTCTGTTATATCAGTTCTAATTGGTATATCCTCACACAGGAGGTATCAAAAGAATGGGAATTGAATAGCCTTTCAAATGATATATCGAACACATCACTGTAGACATAATATTCGCTCTTCTACATAGGTTTAAACAAAATTTTAATTGACAACTCTTCGAATCGCTCGACAAAACCCATATAGTGCCTGGGCACATTTTGAGCCATGTGTATCCCCACAAAATTCCCTAACGATCTACTATATATCAATTCAAATTCACGTTGTTTTGATGTTGAACGTGAAATAAAGTATAAATTGAAATGTTAGGATGTGTACAAATGACCTTCGGATAACATAATCTATGTTGTATTATTGTGTATCTAGTGTATATGGTGTATGTGATTATTTGCGTTTGTTGAAACACATCATTACAATCTCGTTTGCGGTAGGTTGACGCACAAGTACATAGTTGTATTACAAGCCTTATTTCAATGTGCGTTTACTAATGTATATCACATATATCATTGAATTTATAATTGTACATAATCTCGACATATTTTAATCTATTATTCGGAGTTCATCTCTGAGTGTTATGTATTATTATATGTTATGTATTATGTGTTATGCATAAACTTAAATGTATACTTATAAATGAGACAAAACATGGTTTTCATTTATTTCAATTGTTCCGCCATCTAATAATTGATTATTAATTGGTATGACTTTCTGGCAACTGGGAGAAAATACCTCAGTGTGAATAAATCGTTAAGGAATCATAAACCTATCGTTAAGGCATCTCACTTCTATCGTTAGGGAATCTCGCTAATTCTTTCTTGAAATGTATCAGTAAAAAACGTGATCTGCATGAAGTAACTAGGCATGCCTTTGAACGAAACGGTAAGCTACCTTCGACATATTTATTTATAGCAAATGGACCTTTCATTTGTTAAAATAATGTTTAAAACCAAACTGACCGTATTTACTGTCCGCCATTTTGGGATTCACTAACGATCGTTAGGGCATCCAGTCTCGCCACAGTGAATGTAGCATTTACTTCCAGATTCATGATGCGTAACTTTATGCAATGGCATTAGGCCACGGGCTACGGGGGTCTCCCATGCACCCCCCCCCCCCCCCCCATAACTCAGCGAAACATATTTTTTCAAAAGCCCCAGGGTGTCCTTAGTTTGAAATCAAATGGTAACATTGAAATATAGGGATGCACTTTATGTTTACACCACTTATTTGAAGGTACCTAAATCGCTTTTTGACGCTTTTGCGACAAAAAGCACAAGGGGGTGTGGTTGCCTTTAGGTCTGTTATATCAGTTCTAATTGGTATATCCTCACACAGGAGGTATCAAAAGAAGGGGAATTGAATAGCCTTTCAAATGATATATCGAACACATCACTGTAGACATAATATTCGCTCTTCTACATAGGTTTAAACAAAATTTTAATTGACAACTCTTCGAATCGCTCGACAAAACCCATATAGTGCCTGGGCACATTTTGAGCCATGTGTATCCCCACAAAACCCTCACCAACTGGTATCATTTTGTCTAGTAGGGTCCACTGAATGAAATGAACATGTCAACATTAAAAAATATAGGGACGAACTTCATGTCAACAAAGTATAAACATGTGTAACCCTCAATGCACTTTTCGCGATTACCGCTCGAAATAAGAGGGTGTACTTGGTAAATAGCCTACTATGCCAGTTTCATGGCATGGATCATTACATGTTGTATTCCATTGGAAAGGAAATTGAAATATGTCTTCAGGTCACATATATGTTGAATATTTATCTGTCTATGGCCAGTCAGATTAATTTTCATAGACAACACTCAACAAATGACTGGAATCTCTCTTGTGTCACATTGGATTAGTTTGTCCCATGTGAACCATTCATATTCTTCACACACTGATGTAATTTCGTGAAATAAGGCCCACTGAATGAAAAAAAATAATGTTACCAGAGATTATATAGGTATCAACCTCATTGCTGACACCCTATGAAATGGGTCCAGTCAAACACATTTTTCGAGATTTACATATACTCGAAATAGGGGGGTATACTTGACAAATAGCCTACTGTGTCGGTTTCACTGCACTGATCACTACATGTTATATACCATTGGAAAGGAAATTGAAACTCCTGTCCAGTTATGTCTTCAGACCGCATATATTTTGAATATTCATCTGTCTATGGCCAGTTAGATTAATTTTTCATTGACAAAACTCCACAAATACCTGGAATCCCCCATATATCACATGGGAGTAGTTTGTCCCATATGAACCATTCAAATTTTCCAACCACTGATGAACTTTTTTGAACTAAGGCCCACTGAATGAACAAATAATGTTACCAGTAAATATATAGGGATCAACCTCATAGCTGATACCCTATGAAAATGGGTCCCCTCAAACACATTTTTCGCGAATCACATACACTCGAATTAAGGTTGTATACTTGACGAATAGCCTACGGTGTTGGTTTCATTGCACTGATCACTACATGTTATATACCATTGAAAAATGAAATGGAATGGCCATCTAATGATGTCTTCAATTTAAACATTATATTGTTATGTATGGAATATCTATCTGTTGATGGTCAGTCGAACGAAAACATATCGACAACTCTGATGAAATCCCTTGGATCTCCATAGTGTTTTGACTGAATTCATTCCATTGACTTTTCCAATTCAACCCAATGACTTCTCCACTCCACCTCCTTTTAATCTGATATATTATCGTTCATTTGGTTCTCCTGTATAGAACGGAACAATTCAAATGAAGTGAATATGAGATATACTACATGTCCACATACAGGGAAAGTGCATGATATCAGAGAAAGTCAAGGTAATTTCCGTCCTTCTGAAACAAATGGCTGTGGTTTGTTGCTAAGGTGCTACTCTGTGAAACGGAATATGTTTTTTACACGTATGCACTGTAATCCACCCATATTGGTATCCTATCTTTCCAGTAATGGACATACTTACTTTGATGCAGGAATGCGGCACATTGAAGAGGCTATCTGAGATCTATGTAGTGTTTTGAATCCCATATTTGTTCTTCAACACATGCGCCAAAGGTCAACAAAAGGTTTATTTGACCAGAGGTTTGATGCTGTCTTCTTATTGAGTCTTGCTTCTTCAATGCCATTCACTGCTTTGCTGCATTCACTGATTGTTTCCATGTGTGAAGAAATGTGGGGCAATCATAACAGTTTAACTGTTCATCACAAATAACCTGAGGTGTATCTAAATTATATGCACCATATGGGAGACCTATCACACCTGCAATGACAAACTATGCTGCACAATGTTGGTGAAAAAAGAAAAAAAACTTAGTCAGTCTTCTCCAAGTGCCACAATGCTGCATTGGTAAATCAACCATGTCAATTATCAGGGCTCACTGCCCTCAGCCCGAGGTCCCAATTCACACCGGTAACAATGGATGGGGACTCAAAGAGGACCTAATATTTGAAGAAGAACAAGATGACATCAGAGGACTCTAGTGTAGGAGGGCAGGAAGTTCCACTTTAGTCTTCAGTGGTGCTGAAGACTATGAAGGTGGCAATGATGAAAATGATGTTCAAGCATCTTGGGTCATGGGCAGCTTGTGAGCCTGATTGTATCTCATCTGCATGGACTGTTGAATCGTTTCTATGTGCATGTTACGGATATGGGTTGTAGTGCATGAGTATACTTGTTATGTGTTGTCCTGTCTGGTTTTTACTCGATTTACCCGTATGTTGTCTGAAAAAAAAGGAATAAATATTGTGGAGTGAGATATATATAATATTCCGACCTGAATCCCCATTATGAGGCTTCTCCTACTAGCATGTAGCAGTGTGCTAAAGAATTTCATTTGCTGTTGTACATGATGCCAATATATCATGGAGCGAGACAGGTATGCTGTTTCTTCATATAGCACGTCCACTGAACACAAGCCATTCAATCTGTTTGGCATCCATTAATAACTATTGGACATGATAGATAAAGCAGCACAACCTACCTTGGCATTATCCTGAAGTAGGTTGGGAATAATTCCTTTTGAATTCAATGATAGTCAGTTTAATACACTTTACAACTGAATTCTTTGTTTACAAGTGTTCACCATAGTTTGTTTTGTATGTGGAACAATTTTTCTGATAAAGTACTGGAAAGGAAATAGAATACCATTATGGTTGTATTACAGTGCATACATGTAACAAAAACGTATTCAGTTTAACAGAGTAACACATTAGCAACAAACCACAGCCATTTGTTTCAGAAGGACGGAAATTACATAGACTTTCTCTGATATCACGCACTTTCCCTATATCTATATGTGGACATGTAGTATATCTCATATTCACTTCATTTGAATTGTTCTGTTCTATCCAGGAGAAACAAATACACGATAATATATCAGACTGAAAGGAGGTGGAGTGGAGAAGTCATTGGGTTGAATTGGAGAAGTCAATGGAATGATTTCAGTCAAAACACCATGGAGATCCAAGGGATTTTATCAGAGTTGTCGATATGTTTTCGTTCGACTGACCATCAACAGATAGATATTCCATACATAACAATATAATGTTTGAATTGGAGACATCATCCATTCCATTTCATTTTTCAATGGTATATAACATAAAGTGATCAGTGCAATGAAACCGACACCGTAGGCTATTCGTCAAGTATACAACCTTAATTCGAGTATATGTAAATCGCGAAAAATGTGTTTGAGTGGGCCCATTTTCATAGGGTGTCAGCAATGAGGTTGATCCCTATATATGTACTGGTAACATTATTTGTTCATTCAGTGGGCCTTAGTTAAAAAAAATTACATCAGTGGTTGGAAAATTTGAATGGTTCACATGGGACAAACTACTCCCATGTGATATATGGTGGATTCCAGGTATTTGTGGAGTTTTGTCAAGGAAAAATTAATGTAACTGACCATAGACAGATGAATATTCAAAATATATGCCGTCTGAAGACATAACTGGACAGGATTTTCAATTTCCTTTCCAATGGTATGTATATGTAGTGATGATCAGTGCAGTGAAACCGACACAGTAGGCTATTTGTCAAGTATACCCCCTTAATTCGAGTATATATAAATCGCGAAAAATGTGTTTGAGGGGACCCATTTCATAGGGTTTCAGCAATGAGGTTGATACCTATATATTTACTGGTAACTTTTTTTCTCATTCAGTGGGCCTTAGTTCACAAAATTACATCAGTGGGTGAAGAATATGAATGGTTCACATGGGATAAACTAATCCCATGTTTTACAAGGGAGATTCCAGTAATTTGTTGAGTGTTGTCGATGAAAATTAATCTGACTGGCCATAGACAGATAAATATTCAACATATATGTGATCTGAAGATATAACTGGACAGGCTTTTCAATTTCCTTTCCAGCGGTATATAACATGACTGTAATGATCCATGTCATGAAACTGACATAGTAGGCTATTTACCAAGTACACCCCCTTATTTCAAACATGCGGAAATCGCGAAAAGTGCATTGAGGGTTACACATGTTTATACTTTGTTGACATGAAGTTCGTCCCTATATTTTTTAAAGTTAACATGTTTCATTTCAATCAGTGGACCCTACTGAACAAAATGATACCAGTTGGTGAGGGTTTTGTTGGGATACACATGGTTCAGAATGTGTCCAGGCACTATATGGGTTCTGTCGAGCGATTCGAAGAGTTGTCAATTATAAATTTGTTTAAACTTATGTAGAAGAGTGAATATTATGTCTACAGTGATGTTTGATACATCATTTGAAAGGTTATTCAATTCACCTCCTTTTATTACCTCCTGTGTGGAGATATACCAATTAGAACTAATATTACAGACCTAAAGGCAACCATACCCCCTATTGCTTTTTGTCGCGAAAGCGTCGAAAAGCGATTTAGGGTATCTCAAGTAAGTGATGTAAACATAAATTGCATCCCTATATTTTCAATGTTACCATTTGATTTCCAACTAAGGACACCCTGGGGCTCCTGAAAAAGTATGTTTCGTTGAGTTATGGGGGGTGGGTGCATGGGGGACCCGAATAGCCCGTGGCCTACATTGAAACCGTTTTGGACACAGACGTGGAATCACATGTTGCTACAATTTGCATGGAAATTGACACATGACACCCGATGCTACCACCGATCTGATACACTGGAAAGACTGTGGTGTGACCTTGTGTGATTTCTTAGCCATGATATCTCATATCCTTACAACCCGGTTAATAACCTATTCAGTTTCTGGAGAGCCAGTTTCTTGAGAGCATCAGTGACAAGACACTGGAGGTGAAGTGTTTAATATTCTGGTGTCTGGTTACCTGAATGACCTGTTCTGCCCTACAAGTTCTCAGATGCTGTGTACACACCACCACCAGCCATTCTTTGCTTAATCGACAGCAGTGTTCCATGGATGTCAGATGTCTCTCTGAATCACACTTCCTTTTGTATACACAACTGACACAAGCTTAGGTCACATCAGTACCCCCAGCGCACTGAATCCCCCCGAGATACTTTCTCAGGGACAAATTGTCCATGGTGTTGTCTTCAAAATAGGGAAATTCCGAAACAGGTAGCTGGTCTTTGTTTCATGATGTGTTTATGAAATATGTGACAAAACATATTCGAACTGCACAAATACGGTTGTTAACTGCATCTCAGAAATCATCTGCAATACTACCAAATTTTTAAATATTCTCGGGGGACATATAGCGAGCCCCAGACCGGAAAGATTTGCGTTCGTTCTGCTCAGTTGCGTTTGTCCATTATTTTTTTCATATCAAAACAGCAGTCATTTCCAATTCCTGGAACCGCCCCTGCAATGCTATAACCCAGTGTGAGGAGCTTGATAACGTGAGGAGGGACATTCGTTCGAGGAAGAACGGAGCTGAATTTATTTCCAAAAGGGAACATGAGCTCCCAATGTTACCGAGTCAATATCCTCCAACTCATTGTTGGACCAAAACAAACATGATGGTTCTGGTTTTATGCTTATAGTCGTCTAATATCGCTTCTAAATATGAGCAGTTCTTGGGTTGGGAATAATAAGTAACCCGTAAATAATAAGTATTGACATCGACAGAGTCTTTTCACTGCCAAAAACTGTTTTATACTTTGTCTCAAACATTTAAAAAAATTATAAAGTATGGAGTGAAATATGTCCTACTTGACTATTAATGTGCACTTGAGTATCAACCCTTTGGCAGAGTTTTTCCCACACCATGCCCACACAGCCTCACTTAATCCCAATGTCATCCTCTTAGGGCTGAGTTGTCTGAGCATTGCTCATATATGGCAACACAAAATATAATTTGGCACCTATTATAAAACTGCTTATTTGGAGACCCACAAAACCTATAATATTTATGACAATGAGACCCTAGCGTATCCAACAATATCACTGTAGGAACCCCCAGTCGAAACGATTACCGTAACGCGCGTTACGGTAATCAGAAACATGGCGGAAGGCCAGTCGCTTCGTATCGTCCATGTCCATTCCCAAAGAAATCACGATTTGTTTTATATACTTGCAGCATTCCTATGGGAGTTTGGATATTGTTTAACATTCAGTGAGTTGGACGATTGTCTCAACTTACTGTATGTACGTTTATTTTGCCTGCGAAAAAATGTCACTGGATTACCGTAACGTCATCAAGCTTGACAGCTATGATTACCGTAACGTTTAGGACTGATTACGGTAACGTGAGATGTCAAAATACATATTTCAAGTGATTTAACGTAGTCCACTACAAACAGTGAGGTAACGAAGAGTCACAAATTAAAAGCTATTTCATGAATATTATTTCTTCAGATTGACCTATTTTATAGAGTAACTGATCAGATCCTAATATTGAAAAGAATGTAGGGGTCACAGTGCTGGTTTCTTCGACATATTCGATCAAAATCACAAATATTTACCTAAAATTACATAAAATATGTAATTTTTTTGCACATTTTTGTGTCCATATTCACATCTTGCATCTTGTTTTCCCTGCGAACAGATATGGTGACCCCCTATTTTCTCTTCAGTTTTTGGATGCCGATCAGTTAATCTATATATACAATGAGTCATTTTGAAGCGCTAGATTATGTTGATACAGTTATTGATTTAAAAAAAAACTCTTTGACCCCCTCCCCTCAATGTTTGGAGCGGACTACCTCAAGTGTGAAAGTAGTGTGTGCTGCCTCTTCCAGTGCATGTGACTCATAAGTATTAGTTAAAGAATGAGACAGAGTGCCATCGCGAAAATAAAGAACGACGGCCGAAGGCCGGAGTTCTTTATTAGCGATGGCACGATGTCGAATTCTTTAACGGACTTAAAATACCTACGGTATACAGTCAAGTGGTCGAATGCTGTGCTATACACATAATCGCTCTTTATTGCTCACGTGTGCATTACCCGATACAGCTCACGGTACAAAGACGGTATGTTGGGGTTGCAATACAATAACCGTTCTTTATTTGCTTGAGTACACATATACTGAGTACTACTCAATGTCAAAGTATACCACGTTGAGATTCCCACAAAATGCGCTCATTTTGAATATTGGAAGCCACGAGGTCACAACGTCAAAATGGATAGACTCGTTATTTATGATACAACACACATGCGGAACCAAATCTGGAACGACAATCTCGCTATTTTGCTACTACAACGCAGGGAACGAGTGTACGTACGATGAATTGTCTGACGCTATGTTAACACAAGGATAGCAGGGAATGTCGAACGCACTGCTCCTGAACATGTGTCATACAACACATCTACTGAAGAAATTTCGGACGAGGAGCTCACGCACGCCGTTCTTTATTTTCGGTTATGCAGTGCTTTATTTTCGGCCATGCAGTGCTTTATTTTCGGTCATGCAGTGCTTTATTTTAGGTAGCGCAGTGCTTTATTTGCAAGTGATCGTTCTTTCGTTGATATAACGCACACATTATACAATGGATACATCGACAAGAAGTATTTTAATTTAGAATAATCTTGGCCAGGATGGAACCTAGGCTGTTGAGATAACTTATTTATGTAAAATCATATTTTACGTGAATGTGCACAGCCAGGGAAAGTACCCACAGGCCAAAGGACGCACAAACACTTGATCATTCTTATAACAGCACAGTATCTATTTTACAGCAAACATGTCCGGGAAGAATTCAATTCAATAGTAACTTTTAATTTAAACCATCATTTTCAAGCCTACAAAAATACAACATATACAATAAATACACGTATAAATAAAATAGTGAGAGGTGGACCAGAAATGGCGATCTGACGAAGACGTGACCTGAGTACTTACCTTATCGGTAAGACAAGTAGTAGTTAATAGTCATTGATAATATGAATATAATAACAATTGATAAAAAAAAATTTATATATTCTGTAAAGGGAGAAGTGGAGGTAGGTTGTTTTTATCATTTTGTCCTAAATACCCAATATGTGGTCATGGTTATGTTTCATATAAATAATCGTCGCTGTAAAATGGCAAAGAAATACAAGAACACACAAACACGAAGATACAAGGTCGTACTATCAAGGTTGTCGCTACTGCTCATTGTGAGATGTTAGTTAATGAAATCTCATTTTCAACGCACATTCTTTAAATGTTCTGAAAATGAATGGTATATTGTCCATAATTGAGAGAGAAGGGGGGGGGGGGGGGAGGGGGATACACATTTAATTTCTGTTTCGTTACTGAATCGAAGTTCAGCCAGAATATATGTTGTATTGGCACACCAGATAAGGCACCGGTTGGTTGATTGAGGCATTTTCGTCTGGTAGTCAATGCATTGTTGGACCCACTGTGGTGCTGTATTCCGTGTTTGACCAAAAATGATATCACAGCTTCAAACGGCTGTTGTAGGACATCTGCATTGCGAATCTAAATTGAGGAAATTTGTGTCAAATATATTATCAACATCAGTTGTATTTTATGCATTCGGCGACCATTATTGATGTGGATACATGCATTTGTGATTTTCCTGCTAATTTGAGACGGTATATGCGAGAAATCCTAGTGATTTCAGGGCAGTAATACAACACGTTACGGTAATCTGCCTCACTGTGCCGTCCAACGTTACGGTAATCAAGCCTAGAAGTTACGGTAATCTTTAACAAATTTTAAAATCTCTCCTTACTCGCATCAAACTATACAAAACGTTTTAGAAACAGTACCGATCTGTTTACCACAACGTCTGATATATATGTATCACTGTGACTCCAATAATATACCCGAGATACCCCGCAAATAACGCAGTTTATATTCGAACCGACTCACCTTCCGCCATGGTTTTGATTACCGTAACGCGCGTTACGGTAATCGCTTCGATCGGGGGTTCCTACAGTGAATATAGACAGGAAACCCATCCACCCATATATTGTGACCATGGCAACCACGTTTTGCTCAAGTTCAGATGTATTGTGTGTATATCGACAATACAACATTTAATGTGGCATCTATTCCAATACCCCTGACTACAATATCTACATTTATATATTAAACATGATGTAGAGTATGTAACCATATAGACACGGAGCCCAGCCATCCACAGATGGTTGCCATGGCAACAGCAATTTATTAAATTTCAACTATATTGTGTATATCGACAGCACATAACTCAATGCGACATTTATTTCAAAAGCCCTTACATCAATGTCCACATTCATTATTAGTTAATTACCTCAAGACCCTAGCTGCCTTCAAGAAATTCTATGGACCTCATCATGATCTGGTTGGTAAATACACCAAACCCATGACTGCCATGCAACTAGATCTATTTTCATGTTAATTTTGGGGAATTCATGACGGGTGCCACTAGTGGGGCAGGAAATGCTCACTCTTCCGGAACACCTGATTTCACCTCCTAATGGCCATTTTTGGGGTTCATGAGTTTCCCTGTCATTTTTGTTTCCTCTCACTTCGTATGCCTGATATGACTTTCTGTCCCCTGACTATGAGATTGGATAACGGACCCTGTTTTGTTCGCTCGAAATACTTAATACTGGGTATTGATTCTAAGTCTATCTCCTTTACTTCAACTGTCACTCTTCATGCATTAAAATATGTGGTTATATCTGTAGCGACTTTTACAAGTACATTATGTTTAGCAACACCATGCATTTACCATAAATAAAAAGTCATAACAGAGAATAAACAATCAGTCCTGGCAGAGATCAGTCACAACAACAACAACAACAACAACAACAGCAGTCCGGTTTAGCAGTAATTCCTCAGATTGTGATAAGCCTTAAAGCAGTCCGAAATACAGAGATGCGTCTGACATATCTCGCAGCCGAACGATGTTTGCGAACGCTTGTCTTGTTTGCCGTTCGCCACAGTCATCCAGCAGACATGCCACCAGCTGCGCTTCTGGAATTGGAAGGGCATGCACCTGGATACCAATCTCGAGTTCAACGGACCAAGGCAGCGTCTACCTGGCCGTTGTGGGTTGTCATATCCAGCTAGCAACTCGTTGACGAGCATCACCGTGAAGTCCAAGAAGGGCACCTGGGACTTCCTGGTTCGTGATTAGGACTGGCCATGTAGAGCAGATAGGCATTGAACTTTGCTGCTCCCAGGAAATCGAACACGATTTTCCTCGTCCACTTCTTTGAACGGCGCTTCACGAAGGAGTAGTAACCCATGTACTGATCGGCAAGGTCCACTCCGCCCATGTACTGGATGATGGCATCTGGACAAGCCATGTCCTTTCTCTCCCATCGGCCGCCGTTCTTCAACACTCGAGACATCGTGCCCTCCCCAGCTGGTAACGTAGAGAGGACGTACACAATGCGCTTATCGCGCCATGCGTACGCATGCAGTGGTCCACCCTGCCGATGTACAGATGATCCTTGGTCTCCTTGCAGACCTTTCGGGGCTCGGCACATGATGGACTTGGGGTTTCCCCTATCAGTGCAAAGTGTAAGACATATTTTTACACGGGGTTTCCCTTATCAATGCAAAGTGTAAGACATATTTTTACACGGGGTTTCCCTTATCAATGCAAAGTTTAATACATATTTTTACACGGGGTTTCACCTGTCAAAAAAAAGTGTAAGACATATTTTTACACAAACCACACAAGGAGAAACAACTAAAAAATGTTTTGATAGCTTAATATATTATAGTACATGTGTATTGTGAGGACTTACTTCCTGTTTATACTGACTGTACCACAGGCAGCTGTGTTATTGTCCCACAGGAGACGAAGCAAGGGTAGACTGGTGTAGTAGTTGTCCACAAACAACTGATATCCGTTGCCCAGGAGGTGCGTGCTTGTCAGCAAGGTCATCACAACGTGCTGTGCGAGACTGGTCTCGGTCCGGTCAGTTTTACCACTGTACACGCCAAGTTGTTGCACGTACCTGTTCATGGAATCAGCCAAGGCCCAGGACTTGATACCCCACTTGGTGGGCTTGTGCGGAAGGGACTGTTTGAAATGTACCTTCACCTTGAAGGGGCACATGTGCTCATCAATTGCAACCTGAAGCATAGAAGACATAGACACATATAACCGCCATATTATACATGCTTGAAAGGAATATCAATACAAGTACACCCAAAAATATATTTCAGAAATGTAGCTACAAAGTAAATAATTGAGAATGATTTACACAATTTTACATGGGTTATATATTACAGTATCACTAGCAGCATACGAGATTCATGGAACAACCTGCTGATGTGGAAAGTGTTGTCTTGTGAATGACCGGTTCAGAACTCTCCATAAGGGGTCGCGAGCGGGTGGAGCAACGTCATTGACGAGGTGGAGGTAGCGCTGCAATCCCTTGGCATCCGCGTGAAGATAGGTGTATGGATCAGCGCTTGCTTGGAGCAGTAATTCTTCAGTTTAGGGTTTTTCACGATCCCCATCAGAAAACATAAACCCAAAAACCTTTCATTTTGTCGAGAAATGGCTGGGTCCAGGGCATTTTTGTGTTTGGCCGGCTGTTGCTGTTGGCACGCCTTCGCATAGGTGTCAGTCTCATTCAAAACTCGTTGAAGGATGTCATCCGAAATCAATTATTTACCCACAAAACCCATGAATAATGTTCGTAGATGCACGCCTAAAAGGTTCAACCCATGACCAAACGACGTATGTCGGGTATTCAAAATTCATGCAACCGGTATTAATATCGGCTTGTATAATTGCCCACTTTTAATGGTCAATTTTCAGGCATCAATCGCAGAAATAATTGCATAAATTTACGATATACTGACACAGGACTATTTACATTCTCATAATATTCGTTCAAATGAAACCAAATCGTCCTTACACGAAAAATATCACAGGATGCCAGTTTTGACAGCTGGCTGTCAAAATCCCGAAAACCTACCATCGCTGATGTCATCCCCGATTCCGTTGTTTCTGAGATGATTCCACACGACATCGAGGGCCAAGTCATCCTCGGATTCATCAGATGACTTTTCTGATTCTAATTGAAAAAGTCTGATATCTGCAGCAAAAAAAAACACCGAAGTCGCTGTCACCGTCAGAAAAATCTGCCCGGGCCAGTGCCATTGTTGTCACCCAAACGTCAACAACTTTATGGGTCGAGTCAGGTCGCGAAAGCCCGCGAAAACTGTATCATGCCCTACTTTCGCGTTCGTTCATTTGCTCAAAAGTATGTGACGTCATGCCCATGTCATATTCTGTACTAAGAATGCCTCACTTTCATATCAGACTGTATCCTGTCTGTCTGCGACCAGATGGTCTGGTTTTATAGGAATATAGGAATGAAGCGGTATCCTCAAATTTTGTCAAAATCGAATAAAAACAGTTGCCATGGCAACAGAAAATCACATAATTGATTGTGAACTCCAGCTCTACTTGATATAAATTTTTACAACTATTTTGGTATTTTTCTGTTGCCAATTGCCGATCGTATGGTGTACGACCGATGGTCGTGCGACGAAACTCTCCATTATCGCCCAATGTCGAAAGATTGGGAGTCACTATTTCGGTTATTTTCTTCCCAACGATGTTTCAGTGCAAATGTCTGCGCTCATAACTCGAAGGCAAACCGTCCGATCGATCTATATATTTTCAACCTATTTTTGTATTTTCCCGTACGTCCGATCGTTTTAAGACCAAAAGTCCCTATTATCGCCCAGGGCCGAAAATTTGGTGGTCACGAGTTTACGACTTGTGAGTGTTCTGAGATTCGAGACCATATTGTGAAACCAGTTATCAATCTTTTTAAACCGTTTTCGTGCAGGAGATGTGCCTTGATAATAGAAACATTACGGTGAAATTGTACAGCTCAATATTGAAAAACAAGGTCAAGGTCACAGAAGAGGTCAAAATTGAAAAGCTGCAGTAAGTTGTTTATACTCATGAATAATTTTTCCTGATAATTTTGTATTTTTATGTGGTCAATTCTCCATCATATGCTATATGGCAAATATGATCAAAAATCCCTATTATCGCCTAATGTCGGGAATGTAAGGGTCATCAGCTGAAATCACCGATTCGTAATATTTCAAGTAGTAATAATTCAGAAACCACCGAAGATATCCACTAGAATATCACGCAGTATAAATCTGAATGAGCTTGGATCTTGCGAAGTTTGGAATGTCAGTGTTAGGAATTCAGGTCGTGGTCGAGAATATGGTCAAAATAGAGATTTCGCAAGAACTCTACTTTTATTAATGATTACTTCTCCCATAATTTATATATTTTGTATGGCCAATTCCCGACCATTTGATATATGACCAATTGTCGTATGACCAAAATCCCCAATTATCGCCCACGTTGAAAATGTAAAGGTCATCAACTTCAATTTTAGTGACCAAATCTGAAGGGCGAGGGTCTGCAATCTCTGATTGTCTTGTTTATTTTAAAGTTACCAGAAGTCTGCGTTGTGGGTGGCGGATGTAGATGGTCACTGATAGCACACATCAACGATTAAACACGTCTGAGTGATTTCTTCTCTGGATATAATCATTTTCACATTGACCTATGATAAGATTTCATTATTGAATCTATCGATGTTCCCTGAAGTCAGCAGGAGATTCGTACATTTGAATTACGATTAAATAAGTTCTTTTGAAGATTCAATAAATTACATTGAACCAAAATGTACTCTACTAAATTAGGAGGTTGATCAGAGTCAAACCACGATCCTCCGATCAAAACATATAGTAAATCGAGTTAAATGAACAACAAATCACAATTGATGCTCATTCCCAACACCAAATTCAATTTCAACAGTGTTTTTTCATCTGGAAATCTGATTGCTCTGCGTGAAGTGACGAAAACTTTCTCCATGTTTTGTATGTTCGTGAGAATGTTTTACAGTAACTTCGTTTGCATAGTAAATGTATCATATAATAGTTATTCATATGAAGTTGTTTCATGTCCACTCACTACAGCAAAAACTTACAAATAAAAAAACAACATGTCTGGCTGCCACTAAGTATTTAAGCAGGCATTATTCACAAACAGTTGTTCCAGTGTACACGGGAAATGGGTTCAATTATCACTGAAGTGCATTATAGATGTTTCAAGTTCGTTATGGATGTTCCTGTTTTCTAAAACAATATGGATATATGTTAGGATAGGATAGGATGATGTTTATCCAGTTTCAAACACAATGCAATGTAGATAAAATATGTTATGAACTGGTATTATGTGAGAACAATTTTGAAACTGAGGGACCAAAATAGCTTTTGCTGTCTTCCTTTTGGCCCCAGTAACATATTCACAAGAGTATAATTCACAAACATGGCAACATAAAATGATAACTTATGAACAGAAATATCGATATACAGACATCTCTCATTACCATACTAGTATATGTTGAGACATATGATACAATGCAATCACAATAGACTTAATCATGTACATAGATCTATACATATAAAATAAACAATTCTTGAATATATATTTATTCATAATTGATATGATTGTTTCGTAATTATTTGTTTGACCTAGTCATAGTTAAGCTTCATAATTATTATTATTATTTGAATCTATTTGATTTCTTGGGTGTCGAAAATGTAAGGGGCAGTGAGGTCATGCATCATGGCTCTCAGGGACCAGCGTAGAGCCAGGGAGAAAGGGGTGGGAGAGTTTGATTAGATTGAATGACCAAGAATGTTCCAGGAATATAATACACAAATATAATACAAGAATGAAATATGTTGGTACTAGAATAGAAATATAATCATGATTTACATATACTCCATTATTGAAACGCCAGAGTGCAGAAGAACTTTTTGCAGAATCGGATGATATCATGATGATTATAAAGTGATTTAATTCGCACAAATGGTTCATATCATGATGATTATGAAGTGACCTAATGAATCCAATATTGCATAAAGGTAAAGTTCAGGTAAAGTTATCACATTCGATATAGCGCTCTTTTCAGTCAAACTAAATCCACTTTCAAAGGCGCTTTACACTTTAACCCCAGTCTGAGTGATTGTACTTGGAGCAGCCACACTCAAAGCGCTCTATACATCACCCATTATGCAACCGGTACCCATTTTAATCCTGGGTGAAGATAGACACATTAGTGGCGAATGCCTTGCCTAAGGACACTAGTGAAATAGCACAGCAGTTCAGCTCGAGACTCGAACCCATGATTTTTGGAGTCCCACGCCTTATCCACTGCGCCACTCACTCCACAGTTAATATTGCATACTAACTGCTAATTAATTTAGCATATGGGAATAAGGCTATATATACGTTCATCCTATTAGTTTACTCATTTCCTCTTTGCATGAATAATCCATCATCGAAACGGCCCAAGTATCATACACTGCGCCTTAATACTACTCGTCCACTTAATGAATGCCATTTAATCCGTCTGTCACCTTTTTAATCCTTATTGAATTTAGAGGAAGGCGCAGTGTATGATACTTGGACCATCGAAACATTCAATTGTTATGAATAAGTTCTGGAATAAATCCATTTAGGGGGAGCCCCTCCAACTCCCTTCGAGAGTTTTTGAAAAAGAGACAACTCTCCAAATCGTTGGCAACATAACAAGAAGGAATGTATGTATCAATCTATTACCACGAATACAGTAGATTTTGATGATGCCAATAACAAACGTAAAATACAACATTTTGCAATAGAAACAAAGCCCGACCAAATAGTTTATCCAAAGACACACTGGCGTCATCAGGGGCAGACAGTGTGTTAAATGTAGTTGTTTCTACTGTACACCTGATAGAATTAGTATACAACTGCCCAACAACCTATGAAAATATTTTAGGAACCCGAAACAAACCCCATGGAACAGATATATGACAAGTACATAAGTACCTAATCAATAGCCAGAAGGCTACTGAGTTGATGGTATCCTCGGGGACAGATTTAACGTCCGCCAGCAGTGATACCGACTCAGTGGTATGAATGTATGTATCAATCTATTACCACGAATACAGTAGATTTTGATGATGCCAATAACAAACGTAAAATACAACATTTTGCAATAGAAACAAAGCCCGACCAAATAGTTTATCCAAAGACACACTGGCGTCATCAGGGGCAGACAGTGTGTTAAATGTAGTTGTTTCTACTGTACACCTGATAGAATTAGTATACAACTGCCCAACAACCTATGAAAATATTTTAGGAACCCGAAACAAACCCCATGGAACAGATATATGACAAGTACATAAGTACCTAATCAATAGCCAGAAGGCTACTGAGTTGATGGTATCCTCGGGGACAGATTTAACGTCCGCCAGCAGTGACACCGACTCAGTGGTATGAATGTATGTATCAATCTATTACCACGAATACAGTAGATTTTGATGATGCCAATAACAAACGTAAAATACAACATTTTGCAATAGAAACAAAGCCCGACCAAATAGTTTATCCAAAGACACACTGGCGTCATCAGGGGCAGACAGTGTGTTAAATGTAGTTGTTTCTACTGTACACCTGATAGAATTAGTATACAACTGCCCAACAACCTATGAAAATATTTTAGGAACCCGAAACAAACCCCATGGAAGCTACATGATTGACGAAGCTACATGATTGACATGATTGAGGAAGCTACATGATTGACGAATTCCACCCAAGTACCGTACACTGCTCCTTAATACTACTCGTCCACTTAAAACATACCATTTAATCCGTCTCGCACTTTTTTAATCCTTATTGGATATAGAGGAAGGCGCAGCATATGATACTTGGGCCACGAAGGCGATAGCAAATATTATTTTTATGAATGTTTGAATGTTTTGGTTTTTGCATATATTAGACGATGTAGGCAACCTTCCTGTGGTGAGGAAACGGTGAACGGAACGATATTTAGCTGTGTTCCACATTGATCAGTGAGATTTCCTGAACAAATACATGATCTCGACCACTTACTTCAGTGTAACCGATGTCCTTTATGTATTTCATCAAAGTTTTTTTTATCGCGCTCATAGCTGACCTATCAGTGTAACCGATGTTACACCGATCTTTTTGTACTTCATTTAAGTTTTATCAAGAGCTTTATATGTCTTATCAACGTTTTTGGCTTTTGTCGATCACACTTTTGGTTATCGATTGTATGGAAATTAACACATTTGACACAAGAAGTGGCAAAAATACTAGCAAATGTCATCGGGTTAAGCTACCAGAGAATCGATACACATGAAAGACTGTGGTAGGACCTTGTGTGATTTCATAGCAGTGACATCTGATAACCTCGCAACCCGGCCAATAACCACATCGAGCCAGTTTCTTGAGAGCTCTAGTGACAAGTAAAAGCTGGAGGTGGAGCGTTCGATATGCTGGAGTCTAGTTACTTGTGTGACCTGTTGTGCCCAACAAGTTCTCAGATGCTGTGTACACACCGCTACCAGCCATTCTTCGCTCAATCGACAGCAGTGTTTCAGGGATGTCAGATGTCTCTCTGAAGGAGACATCCTTTCGTATACACAATGACACAAGCTTAGGTCACATCGGTACCCCCAGCGCAGTGAAATCCACCTGAACCACTTTCTCGAATATCCCTTCGTTGTCCATGGTGTTATCTTATATTCGAAAATTTCGAGACTGGTAACTGGCGCTCACAGCTGATCTGATATTGAGAGGTATACTTCACAGAGTTGATTTTCTTGAGGGTAAGAATATTTGATAAAATCCAGTAATCGCAGTTCGGATCAAAGTACTTTCAGGATATTTTGAAATTGAGTAAAAAGAATCACGTGATGAAAATAGTGATCACTGTTGCTCTATGGTGTGTCATTTAAATTAGGCCGTACAATGTAATTCAATCACATGGGAACACTGGAGCTCTCTGTCCGTTGTCTTGAGTAGCACAAGGAGAAATGTGTGATTTACTGTGTGTGATTTACTGCCATGCAACTCGATCTATTTTCAAGTTAATTTTGGGGAATTCATCACGGGTGTCACTAGTGAGACAGGAAATGCTCACTCTTTCCGGAACACCTGATTTCACCTCCTAATGGCCATTTTTGGGGGTTCATGAGTTTTTCTGTCATTTTTGTTTTCTCTCACTTCGTATGCCTGATATGACTTTCTGTCCCTGGACTATGAGATTGGATAACGGAACTTGTTTTGTTTGCTCGGAATACTCAATACTGGGCATTGATTCTCCGTCTATTGTGAATACGTCAAGAAACCAAATATAGCGTATCAGGATTAAAAAAAAACAAACACAATACCTCAGGATGGTATTTAATAACTTTTGGCTGAATGATCACTAAACATTCGCCGAGTGGTCAATGTGAACACAACGTGGACACAAAACTTATCAACTCTTACAAAAGTGAAATTGTCCTACTTTGAGTTTTATCATCCCATTGAGAACAAGCGCTTGAGAATTGTTTAATGTTGAACAGTATAGCTCTTGAATGCAAGTATCAACCTATTACTGCCAATACAACCAGATTTTGATGATGACAATAACAAACCTACAATTTATTTTGGAATAGGGTAAATATTTATCTAACGAGACACCGGCGTCATCAGACAAGTAGACAAGTAGAATTTGTAAAACGTCGGTGAATAGAATCTCATCGCTTTTAGGTTACCGGACCTATGGCGTCGTCTGTCCACATTTTTATCTTTAAAGTTTACGATCGGATCTTTCTGAAATTTTGCACAAAAATACCTAAAAATATTTCAAGACGAGGTGATCATTTTGTTCTTTATTTTCAATTTTTTTTCAACATGGCGGCCATTTTCGCCGAAAAACAGCCAATTTCTTATTTTGGCGGCCATTTTCTCAATTTTGAGATTATCATTTCGAAAGATTGCCCTCACATACCTCTGTGATCTGTATAAGTTTTGTTGCCCCTGAATCACCGGTCTACGTGTGGCGGCCATTTTCATTTTCTCAACGGGTCCCAAATTTTGGGACACGTCAAATTCTCCTATGCTTTATAATGGGACAAATTATGCCTAATATGTTGAGATTAGAGACTATGAATCAATTGTGGACATATTGGAAATGATATATGCTGATTATTGTCATGACCTTGAATTTGACCTTTAACCTCATTTTCAAGGCCAGAGCACAAAATGGCTAATATCTCGCTTATTATTGACTTTACTCAGGAATCAATTGTGGACATGTAGGAATTGATGTATGCCGAATATTTTGATGACCCTGAATATGACCTTTGACCTCATTTTCAAGGTCAGAGCACGAAATGGCTAATATTTCGCTTATTATGGACTTTACAGCTTAGGAACAAATTACGGAGATATAGGAAATGATATAGTCCAAATATTTTGATCAATTTTAATATGACTTTGAACTTATTTTCAAGGTCAGAGCACAAAGTGGCTAATATATCGCTTATTATCGACTTTACAGCTTGAGAATCAATTGTCGACATATAGGAAATGATATATGCTGAATATTGTCATGACCTTGAATTTGACCTCGTTTTCAGTACAAAGTGGCTAATATCTTGTTTATTATCAACTTTACAACTTAGGATTCAATTGTGGACGTACAGCAAATGATATATGCCGAATATTCTGATAACCTTTAATTTGACTTTTGATTTCATTTTCAAGGTCACAGGACATAATGACTTATATCTCTCTTATTATTTGTTTACAGCTTAGTAATCAATTGTGAACGTGTAGGAAATCATATATGCTGAATACTCTCGTGACTTTGAATTTGACCGTGACCTTATTTTCACGGTCACAGGACATAATGACTCATATCTCTCTTATTATTTGTTGAGTTTACATCTTAGTAATCAACTATGAACGTATAGGAAATCATATATGCTGAACACTCGTGAATTTGACCATGACCTTATTTTCACGGCCACGGGACAAAATAGCTATTGTCGGGTAACCTATCTTAGCCCTTGGGCTAATTGTTGCTAACCAAGTCAGTAGTGATGAGCAAACCTATGATATCTTCCACTCGGATAATTTAGCATAATTTCATTAAGTACTAAACCTGCAAATATATATTTCATTCGGTGGAGAAAATGAAAACAAGATGCATCGATCATTCATTTACTCAGATGGACCATATAATGGATGGTCCATGGAAGATAAAAAAAAAAGAATTCAAGCATGGGAAGTGCTTAATCATCATAATCCCTGTGACTGATATGTGAGAGATATCATCAGTGTGACAGGAGATTACACAAAGACAAGGAATTTCATATTTTTTCTTCACAAGTTTCCATCGAATGCCCAGTTCGATTCCAGCTAAGTGACCATCCACATCAAACACCAAAAAAGGCAGATTGTTGGGAATACTATATGTAAATAAATGACGTACACGAACAAAATATACGCCTGAGTAAATTATTTTTTCATCGACCTATTGAAATATCAAAACATTTATTCCTCATCCGTACATTTGAGTTTCGATGAAATGTTGGATTTAAAGAAACATAAAATCCGTAGCCTTTTGGTTGTGATTGGGTACTTATGTACTTGTCATACAGCCATTTCATAGCAGCTTTTCCAATTTTCTAGAAATTTTTTTTTAAAATATATTATTGGGAAGTTGTATACTTATTCCATCCGGTGTACGATGGAAACGACTTAATTTCACACTCTGTCTGCCCATGGTGAAAATATTTGATTGGGCTCTATCATTTCCTAAATTTTGTATTTTAGGTTTGTTATGGGCATAATCAAATAGGTGTTATATTGCTGTTGATGTGTCTTTGGATAAACTATTTGGTCGGGCTTTGTTTCTATTGCAAAATATTGTATTTTTCGTTTGTTATTGGCATCATCAAAATCTCACTGTATTGGTGGTAATAGATTGATACTTACATTGATACTTACATTTTCATAGATTCAATAAGTGATAGTGTACCAAAAGTTTCTGGACCAAATCGTGAGGTCTATCACAGTCAAATCACAATCCTCAAATCAAACACTAATATATATATTATCAAATTAAATTAACAATACACCACAGTTGCTGCTCATTCCCACAACCAAATTCAATTGCTTTTTATAGACTGGAGGCCAAACCTGCAAAAGGCCGTTATTTTGAGAGTTAGTATGCACGGAGACACCCATTGGCGAATGTGGTATCGTTGGAAAGCTTAGGATCTAAGGGTCACATTTTGACATATCCCATCTTTTGGGACAGGGGCGGTCACCATGGAAACGGGCTCGCAAGGTCAATGACCTCAAATTTAATCAAGCGTTCCGCTAGGCACCCGGAATGGCATAACATATCACTGAAAGTGCTCCTTCGAAAGAATGGTTCAACCGATTGGGTTTAACTTTGGGACATAGACAGATGCTGGTACTAGGTATGTGTTGGCGGAGTGACCCCAATGAGGTGTCAAGAATGGAGGTCCCGGGGGTCGGGATCACCACCCCCTGGAGTTCGCCCCTTCTCCAAATAATGACAAAAGTGTGATTTGGGGTTCAAAAGTTTGTTTGTTGAAGAGAAAAAGCAATATAATAGTTATTAAATAGCACCATTCAAGGGTAAGACCAGTTAGGATTGCAATGATACCAGCATCACTTGTGGGCGGGGCCGGTTGCCATGGCAACAGACGTTACAAATTGTAGGCGTCGGGACTATTTTTCACCCGAAAATGGCAAGAATATCGGGGTTTAGGCTGTATAAAGGTGTTGATGATCGAAGACATGGCTATATGAGGCTACCATCATTGTCATAGATGAACATAATATGGGACACGGACATGCTGATAGCACCGTGGCATCAGGGTGGGGCTCGTTTCCATGGCAACAGGTCTAGTTTCCCATAAAATATGGCAAAAATAATGAAGATTTGGTTGCTTTAAAGTGATGATATTTAAAGACAGATCAACGATCTTGTCTCAGATAAAACACACTTGGGACAGAGCCGGAATGCTACCTCTGTGGCCCCTGGACGAGGCTCGTTGCCATGACAACAAACGTTTCTAATGATAGGCGTCGGGTCTATTTTTCACCCGAAAATGGCAAGAATTACGGAGTTCAGGCTGTTCAAAAGTCTTAATGGTCGAAGACATGGCTATATGAGGTTACCATCTTTGTCATAGATGAACAAAATATGGAACACGGACATGTTGAAAGCACCGTGGCCTCATGTGGGGCTTGTTTCCATGGCAACAGGTATATATTTTCCCATAAAAATGTCAAAAATATTGAAGATTGGGCTGCTTTAAAGCGTTATTGGTTAAAAACAGATCAACGATCTTGTCTCAGATACAACACACGTGGGACAGAGACGGGATGTTACCACTGTTGCACATGAGTGAAGCTCGTTGCCATGGCAACAGAGGTTTCTATTGGTAGGCGTCGGGTCTTCTTTCACCCAAAAATGGCAATAATTCCGGGATTCAGGCTGATTAAATTTATCGATGGTCGAAGACACGGCTATATGAGGCTACCATCTTTGTCATATTTATACATAATATGGGATACAGACATGCTGGTAACACCGTGGCCTCCGAGTGGGGCTTGTTTTATATGGCAACAGGTTTATTTTCCCATAAAAATGGGAAAATATTGAAGATTGGTTATAGACAGATCAACGACCTTGTCTCAGATAAAACACACATGGGACAGGGACGATATGCTACCACTGTGGCCCCTGGGCGGGGCTCGTTACCATGACAACAGGCAGTCCTAACCATCCGTGTCAGTTCTATTTTTTGCACAAAATGGCCAAGGTGGAAGAATGGCCATGGTGGACGAATGGGTTGCGCCCCAGGCCTAGCGAATAAATTGTGCAAATAACCGTTTGTTATGTGGTCTATGTATTGAGTATTTCTTAATCATATTGCATGTCATGCCGTTTATTAGTGCATTGGAGTTGTATAAGCAAATAACAAAAGCCGTTTTGAAAAAAAAACCTATCAAAACATTGTGCAGCGTGGTGTTGAAACCAATGGTTGGCGAGCGCACAAACTATAGGGGTTGGTTTGTTCAAACGGCATTCTGTCAGAAATTATCCGGTCAACACCAAATACACATTGTTTCCATTTATATGCGATATTCCATGTAATTGGCCGATTTTTGAGGGAATTCATCGCAAAATATTCGACTGAGAACATTTTTAAACGGAATATGTGGTGTCAAATCCAATAACTAACGCCTGAAAGATTGAAAGTCAGGTTGTTTTCGAGGCTATTACGAATAAACAGATGTTTTAGTAATTATCAAAGTTCTGAGAAGGTCCTTGGAATCGATCATTTTTTATGCCAAAAAATATATCATTTTTACAATGTTGAATACATATTACTCGAAAGTTCAAACCTGTGGGATGCATTGCGATGACAGTTGGAACTGATATCTTCATAATATATTTGATGAAAGCTAATAACATATTTTATTATTCAAATAGGGAAGAAATACAAGGCATACAAGACTCAAGCAACATAAGCACATTGATTTTCAATATCCAGCAGTCGGTTGAACATGTCGTTGAAAAGGATTTTAGTAAATGTCCAACAATCTGGTGAAAAATTCACCATGTCATTTCAAAATATAATATTCCATGAACCGAACGGTCAATTTTTTTCACGTTTCACATTTTGGTCACAAAGGTCGATAGCAACAAACTATCAAATTTGGAAAGATATCTATCGAAGCTTATTACATACAGTTGTAAATGATAAATTTACAAAGAACAATATTTTACATTCAACGCAATTTCAGTGCAATTCCTCTTAATTGTTTGTTTCTATTGTGAGCCAGTTTTGTACAGCTGATAGTCAGATTCAATTCATATGACTAAATGGATTATTGAGTACAGGACCGATTTTACATTTCTGAACGATGAATTTCATCGAACAAGTAATCATACTCTGGTGCCCCTGATAGGACATGACGACATGACTATGTCGTTTGTACGAAGTACTACTTCGTTTGCAAGATGTAGTAAGTCGTTTGCACGAAGTAATACTTCGTTTGCACAAATTCAAAAGTTATTCGCACGAAGTACTGAGTCGGTTGCACAATTCCTGACACAGATTCGGAGGCTAAGTTGTGTGATCGTTTCGGGAATTTCTTCAGCAAACAAAATTGCTGAGAATACATCAACGTTCTCTGATGATCTCCCAGTGCAGAATAGTGACAATCTGATCACATGCAAACTCGAGAACTTCAAAAGGCTAACATCAGACGAAGTCAGTAACATCATCAAATCTTCACCATCGAGTTCATCGCGAAATGACCTATCCCAACTTGGCTGGTGAAAAAAATGTCGGGAGGTTTTGCTGTCATTGATAACTGCAATTGTGAACTCCTCGCTCTGCGGTGGTGTATTTCCGTCTTTGCTCAAGCGAGCCTTGATCGCACCAATTTTGAAGAAAAAAAAACATGTGTCTGACACCGAAGAACTGTCAAGCTATAGACCGGTATCGAACCTTCCATTGCCATCTGAAATCATTGAAAGGCCTCGAGGAAGCACTCTATTCAGCATATCAGCGGCACCACAGCACGGAGACTGCATCGGCCAATGTGCACATCGACTTGTTACAAGCAGATGACCAGCGTCAGGTGGGGCTGCTAATATTTCTTGACTTATCAGCAGCCTTTGATACTGTTTATCACATCCTGCTCCTGTCAAGGCTTCCTCCGACTACAACATCAGAGGAGCTACCCTTACCTGGTTTGAATCCTATCTTTGCAACCGTACACGAACAGTATGTATGAGCGGCACGATCTGAACTAGCAGCGACATGGTGAGTACCACAGAGATAAGTGTTAGGCCCTCGTACAGAGTTGCACTCGGTGCGTTGATCAGAAACGGCGGAATATTCTATCACCTATATGAGGATGACTAGCAATTATACACCAGGTGTCGTCATGATGATAGCCCTTGGATTACTGCGTCAGTCTGATATCTTCTTGATGTCCTCAAATCAGTTTAAACTGAACCAGTCTAAAACGGACATCGTTCTGCTGGCCTCCATGTAAACCATCGCACGTGTGCCAGGTGTTCCCTTTGAAATTCGTGTTGGTGACTCTATCATACAGCAATCCCCCGAAGTTAGGAACCCCCGAAGTTAGGTGTGCTAATGGACAGTGCGATGACTATGGTTCCACAGGTCAAATCCACTTGCCGATCGACCATGATCCATCTGCGTCATCTGGGCAAAAACAGACATAAATTATATCGGGAATCTGCAAGCAGCTTGGCTTTTTCACTAGTTACCTGCAAGCTTGATATCAACAACTCTCTTTATCACGGTATTGGCAAGGGTCACTTGAACCTTTCGCCAAAGGTGCAAAGCACTGACCAATAGTCTGACCAATAACCCACATTATCATTATACACATTTACATTTTTACACATTACATTTACATCAAGAAATATATTGCATAATACATGAGCTGATTATACCCATAGCCCTTTCCCGTTCATATATTCTACTATTCTGACCGCTAACCCAAGCCATGGCCAGATAGATTAACGAACATGCATGGATATGAAGGAAAAAAAGTATCAATAATATAGACCATCCAGTCTACAACTTCCATCACAGACCTATTTCGCAAATTTACATGAAAGTCCGTAGAGTAGGGTTGCAGCATTGATGTGCAACAGTGTGTGCACAACTAGACCTATTGCCATGGAAATAGGTCGTGCGAACGAAGTAGTTTTTTTTGTCATGTCCTATCATGGGCACCGGAGTATGATTACTTGTTCTATAAACTTCATCGTTTAGAAATGTAAGATAGGTCCTGTACTCAATAATCCATTCAGTTATATGAATTGAATCTGACTATCAGCTCTGCAAAACTGGTTCACAATAGAAACAAATAATTAAAACGTATTGCAGTGAAATTGCGCTGAATGTACAATATTGTTCTTTGTGAATTTATCATTTACAACTGTATGTAATAAATTATTCCAACTGATCATAATGGCCATTTAGCCACTAACAATTTTAAGCAGCCCGAACTTCATATTTTTGTTGCCTTTTTGTGCCAAAAAAATAGAAATGGCACAAATGGTTAATACTCCCTGTTGCCTTGGCAACGGGGCCCACCCAAGGGCCACAGTGGTAGCATCCCGTCCCTGTCCCACGTGTATTTTATCTGAGACAATCGTTGACCTGTCTTTAACCATTGGCATTTTAATCACCCCTCTTCAATATTTTACAATTTTTATGGGAAAATAGACCTATTGCCATGGAGCCTCACCCTGAGGCCACGTTGCTATCAGCATGTCCGTGTCCCATATTATGTTCATCTAAGGCAAAGTTAGTAGCCCTAAATAGCCATGTCTTCGACCATCAATAAATTTAATCAGCCTGAACCCCGTAATTCTTGCCATTTTTGGGTGAAAAAGACCCGACGCCTACCAATAGAAACCTCTGTTGCCATGGCAACGAGCTTCACTCAGGTGCAACAGTGGTAGCATCCCGTCCCTGTTTCACGTGTGTTGTATCTGAGACAAGATCGTTGATCTGTCTTCAATCATTAACACTTTGAAGTAGCCCAATCCTCAATATTTTTGACATTTTTGTGTGAGGAAAAATAGACCTGTTGCCATGGAAACAAGCCCAACCTGAGGCCACGGTGATATCAGCACGTCCGTGTCCCATAATTTGTTCATCTATAACAAAGATGGTAACCTCATATAGCCATGTCTTCGAGCATTAACACTTTTGATCAGCCTGAAGCCCGTAATTCTTGCCATTTTCGGGTGAAAAATAGACCCGACGCTTACCACTAGAAATGTTTGTTGTCATGGCAACGAGCCTCATCCAGGGGCCACAGAGGTAGCATTCCGTCTCCGTCCCACGTGTGTTTTATCTGAGACAAGATCGTTGATCTGTCTCTAAATATCAACACTTTAAAGCAACCAAATATTCATTATTTTTGCCATATTTTATGGGAAAATAGACCTGTTGCCATGGAAACGAGCCCCACCCTGATGCCACGGTGCTATCAGAATGTCCGTGTCCCATATTTTGTTCATCTATGACAGTGATGGTAGCCTCATATAGCCATGTCTTCAATCATTAACAGTTTTATATAGCCTAAACCCCGATATTCTTGCCATTTTCGGGTGAAAAATGGTCCCGACGCCTACAATTTGTAACGTCTGTTGCCATGGCAACCGGCCCCACCCACAAGTGAAGCTGGTATCATTGCAATCCTAACTGGCCTAACCCTTGAATGGTGCTATTTAATAACTCTTATATTGCTTGGTCTCTTGAACAAACAAACTTTTGAACCCCAAATCACACTTTTGTCATTATTTGGAGAAGGGGCGAACTCCAGGGGGTGGTGATCCCGACCCCCGGGACCTCCATTCTTGACACCTCATTGGGGTCAATCCGCCAACACATACCTAGTACCAGCATCTGTCTAAGTTCCAGAATTAAACCCAATCGGTTGAGCCATTCTTTCGAAGGAGCACTTTCAGTGATATGTTATGCCATTCCGGGTGCCTAGCGGGACGCTTGATTAAATTTGAGGTCATTGACCTTCCGAGTCCGTTTCCATGGTGACCGCCCCTGTCCCAAAAGACGGGATATGTCAAAATGTGACCCTTAGGTCTTAAGCTTTCCAACGATACCACATTCGCCAATGGGTGTCTCCGTGCAAACCAAATTCCCAAAAACCGGATTTGGCCCCCAGTCTATTAGCGGGAAATCTGGCTGCTATGTCTGAAGTGTCACGAAAACATTGTCTATTTTCGGTCTGTGCGAAAGAATGTTTTAGAGTACTACATATGACATATTACATATGATTATTACGATATATGACATACTACATATGACTTATCACATGCAAAATACCAATCAACTCATACAATGTCAGATCTATCACACACCTCATCCAAACAAATGATAGCTACACGTATCCAGCAGACTCATGTTTTCATGTAGGCCTATCAAATTTGTAATGCAAAAAAACTGAAAAATCCACAATGAAACATTCCATTGAATTTGGCTCTACCGTTCAGCATGGCAGAATTGTGAGGACGCCAGTTGCCTGGAGGTTTTGAACAGTTAAATATTGTTTTTTTTTCAATGAAAGTGACAATTTTTGTCATCCCTGAGGTGGTTTTCTTTGTTTAAGTAGTGATTGCACATCGTGCCTCAGTCCTTCTGAGGCGGCCACGAGAATTTAACTGTGATCCTAGAAAAATCCATTTTCAGATTTCCTCCAAATCCCTTTGAGAAAGTTTGAAAAAAATAATTTCATGGCCTCTTGAGGGAAAATCGTTCACGCATAGCGAAGTCAGTATTATTGGCAAATTTCAGTCATCTTACTGGTCAGCACCAATCATGTCCTATGAATATCGACACAAACAATTTGCACCTTTCGATAATGTACCGCCACTGGATTTGATTCAATTCAATGCTACAACTGCCAACAGCTGGCAGATATAAAGAATGAACATACACCGTTCATTCATTAGACGCATCATAGAGGATTACAAACAAGAGACAAGTGATTGATTGCTATAATCGTGTGATTAATATGTCAGGCGTGCTGTCCATGTGACATGAGATTAAACAAAGACAAGGAAGTCGAGCCCCATTCTTCACAAGTAATTTTCTCAATAGCCCAGTTCGATTTCAACTAAAGCTCGGCCTTGAGAGAAATCCAATCTGTCCACTTTCCCAAATAGCCTTTTGTTGTCCACGGTGTTACATTTCAAATCCGGAAAGTGTGAGACTGGTAGCTGCCATATACCTGATTGATTTTTATGTACCGAACAATCTGTGTTCATAAGGGTATGGATATTGTTCATAAGGGTATGGAAAATCATTATGCGCAGTCTCTGATGTTACGTTTTGTAATTTATCAGAAAAAGAACGAACAGATTAAGAATTCCCAACTTGGAAATTTTATTACAATAAAACACGTAACTAATCTGAATACACAAACAAATAAAAATAAACACAATATAAGATCAAAGGTACAAATTCTCAAAATAAATATATCAATATGAACTGGCCTATTTAGTCCTCACGGTGATGAGAAGATTCCAGAATGTCACTGTTTCCAGTTGATTCGGCGAATGATATTCTGCGATGCGATGATGTTGACGATGAGGGAATAATCCAGAATATATCCCTCAATATCCAATGAAGAATCAGCAACAGGCCAATAGGCCTATATTCAGAATCTTCAATGTCCCGGTAATATCCCATTAGATGTCAAATCCAATCACAATCCAATTAGTGTCCAACTCAGATGATAATACTTCAACGCAACACTGTCTTCTATATTCAACCAACAATAACTATTAAACACAGCCAGATCAATATATATATCCATTCAGAAATACAAGAAAAGAGTTCTGTTCGAACAAAATAACTTATTGTTATGTTTTGGGTCACGTCATGAGTTTCCCTGTTATTTTGGTTTTCTCTCACTTCGTATGCCTGATATCACCTTTTGTCCCCGGACTATGAAATCGGAAAACGGACCCTGTTTTGTTCCCTCGGAATACTTAATAATGGGTAATGATTCTACGTCTAGTCTAGAGAATAATAGAATTTTCATTCTCTAAAAAAATACAAGAGAAGACAAAAGAACTTTCTGGAGAGCAAAGAATTTTAAAGAAAATAACATGTGACCAACCTCTATATTGAAGACATATAACTTACTCGCCATGGCAACACGTCACCTCTTGGAAGAAAAGTTTGAACATGTGAAAACTTTTTGAGGACACAACACAATAAACATTACAAAGAATACAATAACAATAACACAGGTAGAAAAATGGCAATGGCAAATTCATACTTACATTCAGTAACATCAAATTATCTACCTGGAAAATGCATCTACATTAACATTCTCAGCACCACGAATGTGCTTGACATTTACATGATACTGTTGGAGTATGATACTCCACCTTAACAACCTCCGGTTGCTGTTCTTCATCTTGTTTACAAACACAAGAGGCTTGTGATCAGTATTCACATCACTGACAAACTGTGAAGAACACAAATATACATCAAAATGTTGTAGTGCTAACAACAAAGCAAGTGCTTCTTTTTCGAGTGTTGAATAATTATGCTGCTGTTTGTTAAATTTTCTCGAAAAAGTAAAAACTGGAGGATCCACACCGTCATACTCTTGCAACAAAACATCACCAGCTCCAATGTCGCTTACATCAACCGCAATTTTGAAAGGATTAACAAAATTAGGAGCATTTAACACTGGAGAACTCATCAGCATTGACTTTATCTTGTCAAAGGCAGACTGGTATTATGCGCTCCAGATAAACTTAGCTTGTTACTTCAAGAGGGATGTCATTGGAGCAGACACAGTGGGTATTCTGAACCAAAATGCAGTCTAAGAGAATGAGCGTACTTGGCATGGCAGGATATTACAGAAAATTCTGTCCAAACTATTCCTTACAATAGCCTCAACCTTGGCTTGTACAGGTTTGACTTTGCCTTGTCGATTTCATGACCAAGGCAAACAACAGTTCCTTTACAAAATTGTGTTTTAACAAATATATGGTCAGATGGGCTTCAGAACATCTGTCAAACAATGACCGAATACGTTCAACATGATCGGGCCAGGTATTACTAACAACAATAACATCATCAATGTATGCGTACACACCGTCTACAACATTAATTATGTGGTTCATTAAACTTTGGAAAGTAGCATTACATTTTTTCATGCCAAACGGCATAACCTTATATTGGTATAAATCATCAGGTACTGCAAGAACAGAAATCTCTTTAGCTCTTTCCGCTAAAGGAACCTGCCAATAACCTTTCGGGAGGTCAAATGTGAAAATCAAGTAGGTCATTATATCTAAAAAAAAAACTGCGAGAGATAGAGACCCGAAGGTAAACTCAGAATGTTGTAGTCACTCAGCCTAACAGCTTTTGTTTTTAGACCTAAGACGTACAGTCTTTGCAAGTGCCTGAGGTCAAAATTGACCTAACAAGAGAATGCATCATAGCTGCCCAAAAACCAACATCGCCTGGTGAAAAAAAAAAGATTCTATGTTGGTTTAGGCACTTCCTATTTAACTGCATATATCACTATCCTCTCCACGGAATATACGTTGCGGGAAACTTCACGAATTTGTTCAAAATTGTGGCCAATTTTTCTTTGCTCTATATTATACACTAAATTTACTTTTGCATTCCAATACTAGTATTACCAGGAAATCCACCACAAATAGAAGTCAGCTTATTTATACCGATGACATATCTAGAAATTCAGATAACCCTATTATGGTGTCCTAAATTCATTCAAAACATATGTGTATATTCAAATGCAGCAACAATCTAGACATGGTATTACACATTTATTTGCCAATTCCTAGCAGTTCATGCATACATTGACATTTGATCTGTGGTGCCAAAGTGATACCAACAACATGGAAACTGAATATTAGTAGCAGTACTATGTTTACTGTAATGCCTGACTGTGACCAGGATTTTCCAGTAACAATTATTATAGGTCATGATTAAAATCCCATATAGTAACATTTACTACTGTACAATTTTGTTATTCATTGCCATCCAGGCTGTACGAAACTTTGATCACATATATATTAATATTCTATGAGTTTCTCAAATGCAAATAATGATGGATAGTATGTTGCGCACACAATACATGAACTTTTGACAAAATGTCATGATCAATCTATGATGATCAATAATAATATTGATAAGATAAGATGAACTTTATTTTACATCGGTATAGCATGAAACAATAAACACTATCCACAAGGTTATTGACCGACAATGAATCATAGATGATGAGGTGAATATACAAATGCTGATGAACATTGGGCAACAAAAACAAATTATCATTATCATACCATTGTCAGTTATTTCATATATTGCACATATTACAGGATAATACGCAAACATTACAACTACTTATTGGTCCTGACCATCCAGACAGCTTATGCTTAAATGCCTGGAGATTGTTTAGCACTTTTTTATATTTTGAGGTAAACATTGCCATGTTCCTTCATGACTGACACTATTAAAGCCATATCTTGTAGTTTTGCACTTTAAAGAGCATGTGTCACTAAAAATTGGGTATTGAGTTTTTCTGTGTATGTGAAAGCACAATTTGAACTGAATAAAACGGTCTTTACAGCATATTGATATCATGATTTCTTCCAAAGTTATGGCACTTCAAACATTTACATATTCACAGAATCTGAGAACAGAATCTGACAACTAATTAATATGCAAATGAGATGTGTGACGTCATTGACAGACTGGTTTTTTAATAGGTGTCTTAACATGACAAAATGGAGCTTTTTATGTTCACATTTGGTCACCAACACCCATCAGAAATATTGTCCAGTAGGAATAGTCAGTGAGTGCATGCCAATCTTGGTTGCCATGGCAACCAATAGGCTGATTTGGGCCTTAGCAACGTGTTTGCTAAGGCTAATATTAACGTCAAAACACGAAATGAAAGTATGAAACCAACACAAATAACGAGATAATGACAATATCTAGTGGAATTAATAAACAAATTGTTCAACTACACACCATAGCAACCGATACAGGCCTGAGAAATCACCAATGTTTAAAGCCAAAACAAGTGAATGGATACCATTACCACTAGTTTCCAATGCCTTTATTGGTTGCTAAGTGTTGTGTTCAAACATTTTGCTGATATATTCCACAATATATTGTCATTATTCATTGTCTGAAATAGTTTCATTCCTGTATGTCCTGTTTTTAATTAGATATTGACCTTAGCAACCATGGTTGCTAAGGGACCCAGCCGGCCAATGGTTGCCATGGTAACCAAAAATTTCATGAAATCACTGACTATTTTAACCATGAAACATAAAATGTGGGTTCTGGTGAACAATTATGAAAAGAAACATTCTCATTATTCCATTTTAAAATGTCTAATTAAAAACCAGTCTGTCAATGACGTCACACATCTCATTTGCATATTAATTAGCTGTCAGATTCTGTTGTCAGATTCTGTGAATATGTAAATGTTTGAAGTGCCATAACTTTGGAAGAAATCATGATATCAATATGCTGTAAAGACCGTTTTATTCAGTTCAAATTGTGCTTTCACATATACAGAAAAACCCAATACCCAATTTTCATGACACATGCTGTTGAGTGACATGACACATGCTGTTGAGAGCATGACACATGCTCTCACTTCGTATGCCTGATATGACTTTCTGTCCCCGGACTATGAGATTGGATAACGGACCCTGTTTTGTTTGCTCGGAATACTTAATACTGGGTATTGATTCCACGTCTATGCTCTTTAACGTACATATTGAGACATTTCGTAACAAACGGAGCTGGAAAATCACATGCTTCTGAAATCAAAACAAAACCAGCGCCAAGTGACGCACGCGACTAGATCTACCTTACCTTGACCTTTGTTGTTGCTAGGGGCGTGGTGCAATAACGCGATATGATTGGTTCCTATGCAAAAGCTATATACGCATAAAGATGACGTCATTCAATACGGTGCACAATACAGTTATAGCAATGCAAAAGTGACATTGCAATGAAAGACATATTGAAAAATAAACTGAATGATGTTGGTAAAAATGACCTTGACCCTTTGTGAATATATCGAGTGATAGCTCTATCAAATATCAAACGTCATTTGACGTCATAATGACGTCAAACGTAATTTTTGACTGAAATTTAGGCGTTTCGATTGTCAGATGAGCAAAGTTATCTAGTTAATTGCATGTTTGATACTTGGATACAATGTGAAACCGGTTTCTCATGCTCTGTTTCTAGTTTTAGCCCGATCGGACCATCTGTTTTGACGTAATTAACGTTTTTAAGGCAACAAAATCGCTCCCATTATAAACCAAATTGCATGTTTCAAACTGTCCATGACGATAACAGGTTGAATAATTGGTGCAAAAATTTGAAGTGAAAGGTCAATGTCAATATTGACTTTTAAGTGCAAATCAAGTAGGTCACTATATCTCGGGAACTATTTAGGATGAAAACACGAAATTAACACCAGAATGTAACACTCATAAAGCCTAGCAACTCCTGTATTAAACCTAACGCCTATGATTTCATAGCTTTTCTAAGCGCCCAAGGTAAACGTTGACCTCGAAAATTACCTTAACTTTGATCTTTTGCAAGCATTGAATAAAAGCTCCTTCGAAAGGTCTTCGTTAGGGGTTCTCAAATATGACGTTTGTTTGGGATCGGATGTCACCTGACGTCATTATGACGTCAAACATTATTTTAATTGGTATTTAGGACTTTAGGGTGTCTATTTATTTCAGATTTGATACTTGAAACTCGTGTATCTATGATTACTCAAGTCGTTTGCCTTTGTATAGCATGGTGGGACGATTGGTTGGGAATTGGCTTTTAAGTGAATGTGATGTTTTAACCTTGTTATTTGCCTGAAATTCAGATAATTTTTTATCACATATCAGTCCGGCAAGTGCGTGGACTGTGTCGTCTCGTTTTGTTGTGCTATTTTTTTTTAAAAGTATGTTTTACAGTAATATCGTTTGCATACAATGTGGCGTACAATGTGTTGTATTCGGTTCTGTTTTTGCACTTCAAAACGAACCCAAACAACAAAACATCAGGGTATCTTGGCAACGTCAGGTGCTGGCATCATCAAAGGTGATGGCGATTATTCACAAACATTTTCTTCAGTGCACATTGAGAATGGGTTCAATTATCACTGAAGTGCATGACAAATTTATTTATTGCTTCAGGTCGGTTTGACGTATAATCTGCATAATCGATGATGGTGCGTTTTCGCTTGAGTCTATCAAATCTCCTCGAGGGTTTTCAAAGAAAACCCATCATTGTGGCCGTGGAGATTTGTTGCGTTAATTATTGATATCTTCGCAAAAGCGAAATTGTGTGAATGACTTCAATACCGACAGCCAATTTGTTTAACATGTGTCAATGAGGCTACCTATAGATAACTTATTATAAAGTCAAATATACAGGAAATGAAATTGATTTAATATATTTCAATTGGGGGAAAACTCTTCATACTTTTGCTACCCCTTTTTGTACATATTCAAGTAAGTGAATGCCGATCAGATGATGACACTAATGAGGATGTGTTCATCTAGGCTTTGCTGGGAGCTATGGGAAAGACCCCAATGTAACCCATGACTGTACAAACACACACACGGGAAAATGGAACAGGGTCATCGTGCTGATTAGTCCGTGTCGATGGGATAGATGATACATCATATGAGATGAAATTACATTTTTAACATTTTAATGGTTTACGTGTAGCCATATTACAGAGCATTTCCCCACAGCATGATATATAGACAATAATAATACATGATATTTCACAATAAGTGCAACAATGGACACTAATATTTTTTCAACTATGCCTGGACACCAAATATAATAGCACAACCTCATAGTTCATCAGCATTATATTTTAACATATCATTGTACCCTCATCAATAAGAGTTCTGGGCTTGCTTCAATATTGTTCTTCATACAGTACTAACTATAAACATTTGTTGTAGTGGTAATATGTCAACGTGTCATAATATGTCATAAGATCAATGGCACAATTATCAGATCCACGCTACCAAACACACTTCTACATATCCACTGTGTATACACATTTTTCATGAAGAGCAATCTGCACGCTTTGTGACTGATATGATTTTAAGACCTAATCCTAAGAATAATCTGAGGTCGATTTGCGGGTCACCAACGTGTATGACTTCCTAGATGTTCGTAATACCAATCCAAGGTCTGTCTATCTTGAGGAATTTTGTGCCTTGAAAAACTTTTTGAACATCACACGTCATCTTGGGTCAAGTCGATAGACACCGAATGATGTACCAAATGTGACTTCCTATATGTTACAATGTCCACGCTCTATCTTCAAATGTTTGGAATATATTTTTCAATGTTACCTTGGGTCAAGTTGAAGGTCACCAAACGATGTACCATTATGTGACTATTATGGTAGACTAACAATTATTAGTTTTTCACTAATTAAGATGATATGGAATTATTAATCGACCGATACTTATTTCTATAGAAATTCCTCTAAAGATGTCTCACTAGAGTGATTTCTAATTTGCAAAACGTTTGACATGCTACAGCAGGTTCCAAATATAAACAAGGAAATACAGGCGAAAATGAAATTTTAGTCCAGAAAATGTATCCGATTAAAGGCGGTTTATACTTTGGGTTTTATTTACACTTTACAGTCTGGGTTTAAATGCAGATGCCATAGTCCGGCGCTACATCATAACATCTGATTGAATTCCCATTTATTTGATCATGGGTGGAGATAGACAATTGATTGTGTTTAACTCACGTAAGGTGTGAAATAACTAGTTGTCCAGAATACTAGTCTCGAACCCAGGATATCTGTGTTACGAGGCCTTTAGTAGGTGAAATAAGATGTTCCGAAAAAGGCTTGCTGCATACATGTAAAAAGTATTGTTATGTTCCAACCAGATCACCCATATAATTTCTTGAAGGCAGCTGCGCCTGCTTATAAAGGAGCATCAAGAACCGATGGGCTATCCTACTATCTCGTGACATTGTTTGTTATTAGTACCAGAGCTTGATGAGTGTCAACATGCACGATACGAACGGGCCAACTCCCAAGACATTCTGTATACCTACAACACGTATGTCATGTCACGTTACACCTACAAACTGGATGTGATCTTAGTCACAAAGACGCACATAAAAAAATGGTGATCTTCCACAGGTCAACACTGAGAACCCTCCGGTGCCTGCCTGACCGATGTGCCTCAGCCATCGTGTACCTCCTCCTCGGAGAGCTACCTCTACATGTAGAGGCCATTCTCGACACCTGGTGCTCATTCTATTCACCCGCATCAATGAGGGGAAGTTGAAGACAATGTTCATTAAACATCGATCTGACGTTCCACTCCTGGTTCATGCAGACTGTCAACATCGCGGAAAGTATGACATCCCATGTCCCCGTCGGCTCCTGCATGGCACCATTACTCCATCACAATTCACCTTGAAACAGTACATGAATGCCTTCTGGTGTCCCCAAATAGTTGCAGAGGCAAACTTCAAATCATTTCTTGTCCTGATCAGATTGGACCTGCTGGATGAACTCCCCTCATCCCGTATGGTGTCATGTCCATCTCAACTCCAGGGAAGCTGCAGAGAGCCCTCATCCAGGCGAAGATAACGCGAACAGGTCTTTGTCTCCATACCATTCTACAACTTATCCTGACGACCGTAGCTTTTGAGGTGATACATGCCAATTTAATAATTGACATTTTAAACAATGTTTTGTAAAAAAAAAAAAGTAATGTGTGTAAACACTATTATCAAAAATGGCTTTTCCAATTGACCATAAAAATCACTTCTATCCAGTCTATTCTATTTAGGTGAATTAATGTCAAGATTTATGGATCAGGGTGACAGAAGCCAGAAGGTTCAATTGACCCGAATGTGACTCAGATTGTTTTACCAACGGCAATATAGCACGAACCTATCAATGTAGCATTCCACAACGACAAGTACACTGCACTGTTTAATTCGGTACCTCGATTCCCTCTATAAGTCAAGAGGTGTGGTTTCTGGATGCGAAAATGCAAGCGGACGAAACGACGATAAAATGAAAATTCGCAAAAAAAACTACATTGACGGTACCCTAATTCGAGAGCAAATCTGGGGAAAAGTTCCAAGTAGAATTTTTTAAGAAATTGGTTTATGTAGTCAAGACACATTCCACTTTAGGAAACAACCATCCAACCTTTTGGTAAATAAAAGTTGATTAAAATCCTCCGAGGTCTGGGACTATGTAGAAAAGAGTTTGGTGTGAACGAAAATATCAATATAATTGCTAAAAAGAAAATAACGGTATGTGCTTCAGTTTGTATCAGGTTACATTTCAATCATCTATTATAATGATTTGAAATTGAATACTTGAGAACGGTTGTGGTTCTTTTACTTGTCGCCTGGACAAGTGTGTGCACTTACTGTGATTAACAAATGAAACTCCACCCCCCCCCTTCCCCACACCTCGACAACAGTGTGCATTTACTGTCATTAAGCAATGTGCCCCCAACCCCCCAACCCCTCCGTCTCAGCCATCGGTCCCGTCAATTACCGTACGTACATTCACAGGATTCATGTGATTAGGATACAGATAATGGGGTTCACCTTGGTGCAAGATACCCCGTTGCTCGGAGCTATCTCTGAAATTATTAGCCATTGTTCCCGTCACGATCGGCGTACAGACGTTCACGGGACCCACGTGATTAGCATACAGATAATGTGGTTGACCTTGGTGCAAGATATCCTCTGTTTGAGGGCTGAGGTCGTGTTGATGTTAGAATTGTAAACATAGCTTGCACGTAACTTGCACTTGACTGTCGATTGGCATAGTGTTGATCAATAATATATGTGACATCATATCATCTTGATATGATGATTTGACATCATCCAGTTCCGAGCAGCTCATGCAAAACTAGTGTTTTTCATTAAACTTCTATGTATCTTGAATTACAAATCACGATGGGCAATACACGCGTTGTTTAATTTCACTGTCTGGAGGAATGAATGCTCACGACTCCCTATCGGTTATTGCCTTGACTACACCCACGCGATTGACATAGATATATGAGAATATAGACTAATGACGTTCCCAATATGAAAAAAAATGTCAGTATACATGACTTGAGTCCTTCTACCAACAAACGAATTTTTTTTCAGTCCCTGTCAGTGCTGTACACGATGGGAAAACGTGATGACACATATGTGTTTGTTTTGTATGTTGGGCATGAGTTGTGAACCATGTTTCCAAACAGAATGTTATATATTGTAACTGGATATATTACTCCTACCTTTCTTAACTGGCATGTTTAGGTTACCGGAGCTATTTTCTCACAACCTGTTTGAACTTTTTTCCCCAAAATCATGCCTAAGATTTTTGTTATGTACCTTTGTGATACGTGCATAAGTTTTATTTCCTTATATCTGAAAGGCCAATAATGGATACCGGAGAAATGTTCTGAGGCACAAGTGTTATTTCCCACAAAAAGTGCCATTTTGACATTTCAAGTATACTCAAGGTCAAATTCAATGTCACCACTCGAATCACTCATATGTCCCATTTGAATGTGCCCATATTTGAACTCTATCTGGAAGTATTCGAGGATTGTACTCTGCATATCTCCCATATAATGAAGAGAAAAATTATGAGAAGCCAAATTCAAGGTCACCATTAGAAATGCGATACATGATTTCTCATTTTAATGTGCCGAAACTTGAGCTCTATCTTGGAGTGTTATAGGAATTTAATACATATAGCTCTCAATATGAAGGAAAAAGTGGATGAAGTGATTTGAAATGCGGAAATAGAACAAAAATACCGCTTTAAATTTCAAACATAAAAATGTAGACAAACGACGACGGACGGACGGACACAACGCCATGCCATTGAACATGTGAAGGTCCGGTAATTAGCTGTATTGGTGTTAACAGATTGATACTTACATTAAAAATACGATCAGCATAAACGGCGTGCCGAATATATTTTTCTACCAATGAAATTCGAGTTTGGCACTCATCGCCAGTAAAAGTGGATTCCAATTATCATGATTATATAGTTTGTAAGCGTTTTGAGTAGTCACAGAGATTAGCCCAGACGTCGGAATTACGTTCGCGAGAACGTAAGGTTTTGACAATTCCAGCATTTTAGCTTTCTATCAGTAGCGGTGAACTTCATTTCTCTAGCCCACGCATAATAGACGTGGAATCAATACCCAGTATTAAGTATTGCGAGCAAACAAAACAGGGTCCGTTATCCAATCTCATAGTCCGGGGACAGAAAGTCATATCAGACATACGAAGTGAGAGAAAACAAAAATGACAAGGAAACTCATGAACCCCCGAAAATGGCCATTAGGAGGTGAAATCAGGTGTTCCGGAAGAGCATTTCCTGCCCCACTAGTGGCACCGGTCATGAATTCCCAAAATAACATGAAAATAGATCTAGTTGCATGGCAGACATGGATTTGGTGTATTTATCAACCAGCTCATGATGCCGTCCATAGAATTTCTTAAACGCAGATAGAAGTCTTAGTATAACATATCTTTGTCGCAGCAGTTTAGAGACTAGCTGGGCACTTCGATAGACAAAGTCCTCATATTTGCAACTAGCTCTGGAATAGCGTATAAGTTGAGAAACAAACACACCAAATGCTGGTGACATAGGAATGTTGCTGCTTAGAAAAGGGGAATTGAGTAGGGGAAAATTGAAATCATCACGTTTGTCATATAATCTAGTTGACAGGTAAGTATCATTATCAATCTCCAACCTCAAGTCTAGATAGTTGGAAAAATTTGCGTAGTCTGTAGTATCCTTAATATATACCGAATCATGTCTCACAACTCATACGCTATTCCTGCTAACTGTAGATATGGTGAGTTTGTTCACCGAAGTTCCAAGCTAGTCTCCAAACTGATGTAACAAGAATATGTTTTACCAAGACTAATATCTGCTTTCAAGAAATTCTATGGACGTATGTTCGTCCTCCGTGTTTTCCACCTAACCTTCTTGTTTCTTTTATGCTCTCCATGAAAATATCGCATCGTGCACACATCTGTCTACTTATAAAGAAATATATCATACGTATGAGATAAGTATCTCATACATATGTGTTAGTATCTCAAATGTATGACTTATTATTGCATATGTATGTGTTAATAACTCATTGGTATGTGTCAGTATTTCTTACGTATGTGTTAATAACTCATACGTATGTGTTGTTAACTCATGCGTATGTGTTAGTATCTCATACGTATGACATACTATTTCGTACGTATGAGCTAGTATCTCACACGTATATGTTAATATCTCATACGTATGTGTTAGTATCTCCTACGTATGAAATAATATCTCATACGTATGACTTATTATTTCATACGTATGAGATACAAAAAACCTTCACTTTTTTTAGGCACGAACGGGGCGCCATAAGTATCCAAATCATTTTACCAAGTGTTCTACCGAAATTAGGTCTCTGGTGATAAACATAATTGTCTCATTAACTTTTGAAAGAATGGTTTTGGCAATATACTAGGGCAAAATGGATTCGAACCGAATAGTCATTCTTGGTTCAAGAAAGCGGATGTCCCAGACTACGATGCAACACGACAGAAATAGTACAGAGACCCAAAGACATTAGTGCTTCCAATCCTGTTCCTTGCTCGGTTGCCAATCATCCATAAAACTATTCAACTGTTCAAGCTACATCAATCTATACGAAACAACCATTTAGAATCATAGGCACATAAACACGAGAATGATGAGGAAGGAGATGGGATGGCTGAGGGGACATTTGACCAAATCATGCTAGAATAATCGTCCTCAGCAATATCCATTTTCATGTTATCATATTTATTCCACAGTAGATCAATCATGCAACAGATACCCTGAGCAATCACGTTAGAAAATAACGATCGTTTTACTCCAAAATCCGTTCCAGAGGTATGCAGTGAGTCTCAAGGATAACTCAGAAAATTCTTTCAAACTAAAAATTAGCCCAATGGGCTAGAAAGGTTACCGGAGAAATATACAGAGTTAAGCCGAGAAAGTTGAAGGTCAAATTCAAGGTGACCACTGAAATCGCCATATCTCTAACCGTGAAAATGGGATCAAAGGTTAAATTCTAGATCACCAAACTATTCAGCATACATCATTTCCTATATGTTCACTATGGACCCCTAAGCTGTAAATTTGATAATAAGCGAGATATAAGCCATTTTGTAATCTGACTTTGAATATAAAATGACTGACCTTGAAATTTAGGTCAAAGGTCAAATTCAATATCAATAAAATATTCAGAATATATCATTTCCTATATGTTCACAATTCATTCCTAAGCTGTAAAGTCGATAATAAGCAAGATATTAGCCATTTTGTCCTGTTGACCTTGAAAATGAGGTCAAAAGTCAAATTCAAGGTCACTAGAATATTCAGCATATATCATTTCCTATATGTTCACAATTGATTCCTAAGCTGTAAAGTCGATAATAAGCAAGATATTAGCCATTTTGTCCTGTTGACCTTGAAAATGAGGTCAAAAGTCAAATTCAAGGTCACTAGAATATTCAGCATATATCATTTCCAATATGTTCACAATTGATTCCTAAGCTGTAAAGTCGCTAACAAGCAAGATATTCGCCATTTTGTCCTGTGACCTTGAAAATGAGGTCAAAGGTCAAATTCAAGGTCACGAGGATATTCAGCATATATCATTTCCTATATGTTCACAATTGATTCCTAAGCTGTAAAGTCGATAATAAGCGAGATATTAGCAATTTTGTCCTGTGACCTTGGAAATGAGGTCAAAGGTCAAATTCAAGGTCATGAGAATATTCAGCATATATCATTTCCTATATGTTCACAATTGATTCCTAAGCTGTAAAGTCGATAATAAGCAAGATATTAGCCATTTTGTCATGTGACCTTGAAAATGAGGTCAAAGGTCAAATTCAGGGTCATGAGAATTTCAGCATATATCATTTCCTATATGTTCACAATTGATTCCTAAGCTGTAAAGTCGATAATAAGCAAGATATTGGCCATTTTGTCCTGTGACCTTGAAAATGAGGTCAAAGGTCAAATTCAAGGTCACGAGAATATTCAGCATATATCATTTCCTATATGTTCACAATTGATTCCTAAGCTGTAAAGTCGATAATAAGCGAGATATTAGCAATTTTGTCCTGTGACCTTGGAAATGAGGTCAAAGGTCAAATTCAAGGTCACGAAAATATTCAGCATATATCATTTCCTATATGTTCACAATTGATTCCTAAACTGTAAAGTCGATAATAAGCGAGATATTAGCCATTTTGTCATGTGACCTTGAAAATGAGGTCAAAGTCAAGGTCACGAGAATATTCAGCATATATCATTTCCTATATGTTCACAATTGATTCCTAAGCTGTAAAGTCGATGATAAGCGAGATATTAGTCATTTTGTCCTGTGACCTTGAAAATGAGGTCGAAGGTCAAATTCAAGGTCACGAGAATATTCAGCATATATCATTTCCTATATGTCTACAATTCATTCCTAGTCTCTAATCTCAATATTAAGTGAGATATTAGGCTTTAATGTGTCCCATTATAAAGCATAGGAGAATTTAACATGGGAAAGTCCCATTGGGCCGAGTTTGGGCCCAAAATGGCCCACTTCAAGCGATTCAAGGGCAACGAAATTTATACATGTCACAGGGGTACATATGAGGAGTGTTATGCATCAATAAAAAAAAGTTACTGAACAGATTTCGAGAAAATGGCCGCCAAAGTCCAAAATCAAGTATTTTTCGTCGAAAACGGCCGCCATTTTGAAAAAAATGCGAAAATCAAAAAACTAAAAAATACCTCCCTCTCGAAATATTTTTTAGGCATTTTTGTGCAAAATTTCAGAAAATTTTGATCTTAAACTTTAAAGATAAAATTGTTGACGGACGACGACGACAGACGACGCCGCCGGACGCAACGCCATGCCAATAGGTTATCGGACCAAAGGTCCGGTAACCTAAAAAGTTACTGAACAGATTTTGAGAAAATGGCTGCCAAAGTCCAAAATTGGCCAATTTTTGACGAAAACGACAAATTCAAAATGGCCGCCACACGCAGACCGGCGATTCAAGGGCAACGAAACTTATACACATCATGGAGGACATAATAAGGCATCCTTGTGCAAAAAAAATAAAAAAAAAGTTACTGAACAGATTTTGAGAAAATGGCCGCCAAAGCCCAAAATTGACCGATTTTCGACGAAAACGACAAATTCAAAATGGCCGCCACACGCAGACCAGCGAATCAAGGGCAACGAAACTTATACACATTATGAAGGACATAATAAGGCATCCTTGTGCAAAAAAAGAAAAAAAGTTACTGAACAGATTTTGAGAAAATGGCCGCCAAAGTCCAAAATTGGCCAATTTTCGACGAAAACGGCCGCCATTTTGAAAATATTGTGAAAATCAAAAAACTAAAAATACCTCCTTCTTGAATTATTTTTGTGCATTTTTGTGCAAAATTTCGGAAAGATTGGTCCATAAACAAAAAAGATAAAAATGTGAACGCCGACGCCGGACGCAACGCCGGACACAACGCCATGCCAATAGGTTATCGGACCATAGGTCCGGTAACCTGAAAAAAAGACAAAAATTCTCTCAAACTCTAGGTCCAAGGTCATCTGACAGACTGATCTCTTACTTAACCAACAGGGTTCACCTGTTGTATAAAGTTATGTGTCAAACATGATAGTCAGCCTAACAGAATATCCACAACTCAAAATAAAACGGCTCTGACACGATGAGTGGATTCACGAAGTATGTGTGGTCAATGTTTCTTGGTGTAAATGGTGGCTTTCTTGGGTTATCGTCGGAAACCAAAATACATGTATTTAAAAAAAATTAGCCCAAGGGCTAAGAAAGGTTACCGGACAATATACATTTTAGATATTAGCCTTTCGTCCAGTGACCTTGAAAATAAAGTCACTGATAAATTCAAGGCCATAAAATTTTCAACAAATATATCACTTCTAGTACGTCCACAATAAATTCCTAAGCTGTAAAGTCGATAATAAGTGAGATATTAGCCATTCTGTGATGTGACCTTGAAAATGAGGTCAAAGTTCAAGTTCAAGGTCATGAAAATATTCAGTATATATCATTCCTCTATATTCGCAATTGATTCCTAAACTGTAAAGATGATAATAAGCGACATATTAGCCATTTTGTTCTCGGACATTGAAAATGAGATCAAAGGTTAAATTCTAGATCACCAAAATATTCAGCATACATCATTTCCTATATGTTCACTATGGACCCCTAAGCTGTAAATTTGATAATAAGCAAGATATAACCCTTTTTGTATTCTGACCTTGAAAATAAAATGACCGACCTTGAAATGTAGGTCAAAGGTCAAATTCAAGGTCACTAGAATATTCAGCATATATCATTTCCTATATGTTCACAATTGATTCCTAAGCTGTAAAGTCGCTAATAAGCAAGATATTGGCCATTTTGTCCTGTGACCTTGAAAATGAGGTCAAAGGTCAAATTCAAGGTCACGAGAATATTCAGCATACATCATTTCCTATATGTTCACAATTGATTCCTAAGCTGTAAAGTCGATAATAAGCGAGATATTAGCAATTTTGTCCTGTGACCTTGGAAATGACGTCAAAGGTCAAATTCAAGGTCACGAGAATATTCAGCATATATCATTTCCTATATGTTCACAATTGATTCCTAAGCTGTAAAGTCGATAATAAGTGAGATATTAGCCATTTTGTCATGTGACCTTGAAAATGAGGTCAAAGGTCAAATTCAAGGTCACGAGAATATTCAGCATATATCATTTCCTATATGTTCACAATTGATTCCTAAGCTGTAAAGCCGATAATAAGCGAGATATTAGCCATTTTGTCCTGTGATCTTGAAAATGAGGTCAAAGGTCAAATTCAAAGTCACGAGAATATTCAGGATATATCATTTCCTATATGTCCACAATTGATTCCTACTCTCTAATCTCAATATTAAGTGAAATATTAGGCTTAATGTGTCCCATTATAAAGCATAGGAAAATTAAACATGGGAAAGTCACATTTGGGCCGACTTTAGGCCCAAAATGGCCCATTTCGAGCGATTCAAGGGCAACAAAATTTATACATGTCACAGGGGTACATATGAGGAGTGTTTTTCATCAATAAGAAAACAAGTTACTGAACAGATTTTGAGAAAACGACCGTCAAAGTCCAAAATTGGCCACTTTTCGACGAAAACGGCCGCTCTGACCTTGAAAGCAAGGTCAAAGGTCAAATTCAAGGTCACGAGAATATTCAACATATATCATTTCCTATAATGTCCACAATTGATTCCTAGTCTCTAATCTCAATATTAAGTGAGATATTAGGCATAATGTATCCCATTATAAAGCATAGGAGAATTTAACATGGGAAAGTCCCATTTGGGCCGAGTTTGGGCCTAAAATGGCCCACTTCGAGCGATTCAAGGGCAACGAAATTTATACATGTCACAGAGGTACAGATGAGGAGTGTTATGCATCAATAAAAAAAAAGTTACTGAACAGATTTTGAGAAAACGACCATCAACGTCCAAAATTGGCCATTTTTCGACGAAAACGGCCGCCATTTTGAAAAAAATGCGAAAATCAAAAAACTAAAAAAAAGCCTTTTCTGGAAATATTTTTAGGTATTTTTGTGCAAAATTTCAGAAAGATTCGACCGTAAACTTTAAAGATAAAAATATGAACGGACGGACGGACGGACGGACGACGGACGCCGGACGCAACGCCACGGCGATAGGTTATCGGACCAAAGGTCCGGTAACCTAAAAAGCGCTAAGGTACGGTGGTTCATATTCGCCAGATGGAGGTATCACGTTCCAACTAACAACACATAGACATTTCATGTGGAATGTCTCAAATGAAATTGGCTTATATTGGGTTCATGAAGTTCCCTAGAGTTTCTCCGACATTGCCTATAAATGTTTTCGCTTTCCATGCCCTAGGCTCAATACGATCTTGATTTAGTGACCGACTCACGCAGAAGGTCTGAAATGTTAAATTCCTTTGTTCTAATTTTCAAGCAATCATCAAAGTAAACTTGTGCCCTCGAAAACACAAATTCTTGTTTGAATATATATTTCTGGAATAAATTATTGGTAATTTTTGAAACCATAATGGTATCATGAGTCGGTTCTGTGTAGTAGACCATTTTATGTATCTGAGAACGCTACCCCTGTACCATTGTGCTCCGGGTGCTCCACAGTCAGTGTCTCCAACGTGAGACATATTCAGTGGCTGTTGCTAAATAATAATCGTTATTGTATCAAATATGACATATAGATGACAGTCGACAATTTGGTGTATGGTGACACATGTTCATGCTTTCAATCTCTTCAATAATACCCTGCTTTAAGCTCCATTCGCACTATACTAGTCTAGACTGACGGTTTACCGTCTAAGTAGCTCCGCTGGTGTTCGTTGGCAGCCACTGGAAAAAAACAAGGACTATACATGTATTTAGAATAAACATGGAACCAACACCCAAGCACTAGGTATTCCGAGCAAACAAAACTGAGTCAGTTATCCAATCTCAAAGTCCAGTGTCGATAAATCGATAAAATTAGATGGAACCTTCTGAACTTTCACTATATGGCCATAAGGAGGTGAAATCAGGTGTTCCGGAATTTGTGAGCATTTCCTGCCCCACACGTGGCACCGCTCATGAATTCCAAAACAATAACATGCCAACAGCTCATGGTGCATACTGGTGACATATTTTGTATACTTATTAACAAGATTGTGACTTCTACTACCACGTCGGTCTCGGGTATATGGAAATTTTAGTGTCTCCCGCGTCTGTGTTAGTATCCCATACGTATGACGTAGGATCTTATACGTATGGATTAATATCACATATGTATGACTTGATACAGTACCTCCTACGTATGAGTTAGTATCTCGTACGTATGAGCTAATATTTCATACATATGACTTAGCATCTCATATGTATGAGTTAGTATATCATACGTATGACATAGTATCTCATACGTATGAGTTAAAAAAATAACTTATCTTTTTTTGTGCCACGAACGGAGCGCCATAGATACTAGGAAGGATTTGCTGGTGAATTAACGTCGATAAGTTTTCGTGAGTTCATACATATACAAGACCTACTGCAAATTACCAATCAGGTGTCACCGTTTACGTGCGTTGGTGTACTCTTGTGACCTTCCCTTGTGCGAAGGGTGTGTACACACTGATGGTGTATGCAGGGAAGTGAGGTTCAGCAGACATCTGACATTCCCTGAAAGCTGATGTCGATAGCGCATCGTGTAGCTGGTGAAGTCACACAGGTAATCAGACACCAACGCATCGAACACTCCATCAAGTGTATACAGTTAACTAATGGCCTCAAGAGACTGGGTCGATGTCGTTATTTGCCGGCTTGTAAGGTTATCAGATATCACGGAGCGGTATTCATGAAATCACACAAGGTCTTATCACGGACGTTCCCTGGTCTATCGATTCCTTGGTAGCATAACCTGATGACATACATTTTTGCCACTCGTTGTATTGTTTGATTCGATTCCCACACATTCAATAACCAACAAAAAATAAATGTAAATAAAAGTGGGAAGAGACATCAGTCTACCGAAGAGGACGGTCGTAACCGTGTTCCCGGTCTGTCTGATGTTCTGTGACGTCGGTCTGCCATGCATTCATTCCTTCACGCACATTTCTTTGCGGACAATAAAAGGAATTCTTCATTCACAAACAGTAATTCTCTGTGATAAAACACAGACGGAAACAATGTTCTTTACGTCAAACATTTGTAAACAAAATTCTTTAGATGCAAAACTTTTGTTTTCGCGAAATTGATATTCATGGGAAAACAATCATTCTTTGCTCGCGAAAAATGTCCAATCAATCAATGCATAATCATCATCTTTAATTTAATATGTACGGATTGGGGTGTGCAGACTGTAAGCATATAAGATTGTGTGAATTAAGAGTGTGCAAAAAGTATATTATCTGATTCAGAGTTCTTACTTTTCAGCTCCGAACGACACAAGGATTGACTTAGACAATATAAACGGATATCATCACACTCATGGGTACACATATACAGAAATCAACATTGTCGTCAATTTTTTGGAAAGGGTATTTTTTTACAAATACATAGAAGATTCCATCTTTTGTTCCTCGTTCAATGTGTCTTTTATTCCCAAAAAGGAAATTTCACGACTATAATACGCAACGGTTCCGATACTATTCCGTCATTAAAGCATATTAGTACACGGTCCTATTGTGTTTTGCAGTCGCTTTTTTTCAGAATCTCCCACCATTAGTAGATTATTTGCTTTCAGTAGATTATTGAAATATTTTATTCACAATAATCCACTCCAATAATCTCGACTGCCTTGGTGTTTGAAAAGAAAAAACATCAATGATGCTATTGTATTATTGACACATCTACCTGCGAATAAAAGAGATTCTGCTCAAAGCTCCGGTGTGTCTTGTATTTGGTCGGGCTTTGTTTCTATTGCGAAATGTTGTATTTTACGTTTGTTATTGGAATCATCAAAATTTGGCTGTATTGGTGGTAATAGATTGATACTTACATCTGTAATGATTGTTATTCACTGTGCACACCTCTGTACTGAATATTCAATACAGCGCGGTGCACAGTATACGGCTGTTATAATTGTTTTTGAATTATTACAAAATTACCAAGACTTCCTTGCCAAGTTTATCATCTATGTGATGGCATTGTCTAACTGATTTTTATATAAACATACATGATCACATGTAGGTCTACCTGCGTCTCCATCTATTTACGATGTAAGCATTTGCATGCAGTCGGACTTCATACACCAGACTGAGACATTTCCTACTTGACTTACTACCTTGTACGTTTACCACCACTAGTATGTAATAAAAAAAATATTATTGTTTGCTATATTTGCACTATGTACACTATACTATACTACACTGTATGCGTCCGTGCACAAATAACTTACCATTAAACACCTTTAAACAGACTTGGTTTGGATTCTTCTCCTGCTCATTGAGGTATGATCTTGGTGGCGGGTCTTCTGCAATGAATTTCATGTACAGACTACCACTGGTATTGAACGAGAATGAGTTGACAGCGATGGCTGTGAGAATGTTGAAGGAGATAAAACCTGAGATACCAACATATCACACACGTACGATGAAGTTTATTAATATTATAGACTGCAAAATCAAACTTCCAGATACAATGAAAGCAGAGGGTTATGCTTGTCAATATGGTATTATTAAATGTAGAGCTAGAAACTGCAAAACTTGTGATATATTAATTGCAGATTCACAGTTCACAAGTTCACTTACCGAACGTACATATACTAGTAAAAGTTATGAAAACATCAATTGCAAGACCAGCAATATCGTGTATGGAATTGAGTGCACTATATGTGGTCTCGTATATATTGGAGAAACCAAAGGACAGCTTAAAGCTATAATCACTTTTAGATTTGACAAAATTTATTCATTCTGCGGTAGCCTCATTTTGTCTTTACAATTAAATATCGTACAAATTTGGGCCTATTACATGCCTAAATTGAGTTGCCAAATCAAGATTCAATCAACCATTCTATTTTGTCAATGAAAGTTCGAGTCATAGAAAAAATATATCACCATACTAATAGTCCCTCATTAAGTACACCCACCCGCAGGAAACGAGAAGAACATTATTGGATACGTGAACTAGGCACAGCTACACCTTATGGCTTTAACGATAATATCAGTTCAGTGGGAAACCTGACAAGCCCAGGATGCAGTCCAGTCAATGTGATGAATTCATTTACATCATTTAAACGTAGGAAACGAAACCATGGACAATGACATTATAATCGACCATCTATTTATAATATTTCCTTTGATGGTCTACTCGAAATATTGAAACAACCACTAGGCCTACACTATGCTCGCACTAAATTATTTGCCATACCTCATGTTAAACTTAAAGAACTAGAGGACCAATGTCCTACCCACTAGGGGAAGAGGGGGCTAGTTGGCACAAAGTGTATAAATTAGGACACAAAGTGTATAATACCTCTCTACCAGGTGTGGATATCAAAGTATCTACACGCGAGTGGGAGGTAATCCTTGGGACATACGCAGCACCACACTTCATGTCATATTCTATGTGTGTCCCGATGGCGTGGGACATAAAATAGATTTTGTGCCAACATGCCCCGGCTTGGAGCAAGTTGGCACATTTCCTGAGGCAAGATTTCCTGCGGCAAGTTTTTGGCGCAATTCACAACGTCGATCACTATATTCATTCAGTTTTCTTATTCCATGTCGTTTGGTTGTTATCGACTGTTAACATCAATATTTCAAGATATTTAGAATGAGAATAAATATTTATAATGACTATTCAACAAATACATATCGCATATTTAGCACATTGTGCCAACTTGCCCCACAGGGCTTCGCACCATTTAAAACCTCATATCTTCTGAAATATAGTGAAATACGATTTTTAAATAAAATTAATACAATACTCATATATCACAGCTAATAAGTTGTTGATATTTGTTTGTTACATTTTTTACTTATAAACTGCATGAAGTTTCAGAACTATGCGGTATGTGTTCAGCTGCACCTGATAGGAGCGAAAATAAACAAATTCATTTTATAGGGGCAAAGATATTGCCGCCATGGCAACACGGAACAACAACAGAAAACATAAATAAGCGAATCTACCTATGACATCATTTAATAATTTTCAATAATGTAATGCTGATTTATGACTCTTGTACCAACTTGCCCCTGTGCCAACTAGCCCCCTCCTCCCCTATATCAGAAATACCAATAGCTATGAATTTCGTCTGTATTCCATTATCATGGATATTGTTTATCATCGGCTTCATAAGCCAACACAGACTTATGAATATGTACAACCCAAACGGTCTTTTCTGAAGATAAAATTTGCCAATAAAGGTATTGATGCAATTAACATCAGTAATATATTACATCATAGTCCGTTCAGTCCCAGGTACCATCATACTTCACTGACACTGCCGCTCCATCTATATATTACTCATATACCAAATCTGTTGCTTCCAAGATATTCAACTACAAACAAACATTGAATAATTTAGATATTGATGATCTCTTACAAAACACACCCTCCTGCACTTGCAGTAATTCTCCCTTTATACAGGCGACCTCAATATAGTGGAGAATGAATCATTGAAAGACATTTTGTCCAAAGGTCCCAAATATAGAGAGCCCACGTCGTTTTCATGGAGATACAATTTTAAGTTGATCATGGATGCAGTTGAGGAGCATGCCGGAAAATGGACAAAGCGAGAAAAGGCAGAAACTGATTCTCTGTCAGAATGGGTCAAACAGATTAGGTCATTGGTAAACAAACGCATTAATGTTTTGTCAAAGTCAGTTAGTACTAAATATAGCTCAGTCTTCAATGATCCCGTGGTTGCTAATAGTTTGTTGAAACTTCAAGAAAGGTTTGTCATTGTCCCTGCTGATAAAGCTTCTAATAAGGTTGTTTTTGCTTGTGAAGCATACTATATACATACAGATAAGAGTATATGCATACTATATATGTACAGTGCCAGTTTGACGAACTGGGTATTGCCAACAATACTAATTCCAATAGTACATACCAAGCCATTACCGTGCCCAAACAGGATATCTTATCAAATCATGTGTCGGTATTGCATTCGTTTGGTATCACTACCTCATGTAAAGATTCTAATCTACCAAACTTATATTGGATCCCAAAATTACACAAAAATTCACACAAACGAAGATATATTTCAGGTTCAGCATCATGTTCTACCAAAGCCCTTTCTAAAATATTAACTGTTATATTGTCTGAAATTAAACAGGGTCTCCAAAAGTATTGTGAAATCATCTATTCTAGAAGTGGTATCAACCAAATGTGGATATTAACAAATTCCAAATCTTTATTGGAATATCTACATGCTCACACACTTTCAAAAGTAACGTCTATCAAAACATTCGATTTTCTCACTTTGTACACAACTATACCTCATTCTGAACTGAAGTCTCAACTTAAAAAACTCATCAATAATTCATTTTTCTCCAAGAAGGGACAACGTCGGTACCACTATATTGTAGTTGAATATATTACCGCTTATTTTGTGAAAGGCGACTCTGATGCCCCATACGAATATACTGAAATAGATGTGGTAAATATGTTTAATTTTCTGATTGATAATATTTTTGTGGAATCTGGTGGTCCAATATTTCAACAAATTATTGGTATTCCCATGGGTACAAACTATGCACCATCATTGGCAGACCTGTTCTTATACTCATATCAATCAGATTTTATTCAACATTTACAACGAGAAGGTTCTAAGAAACTAACATGTAATTTTAATTTCACTTTCCGATGTATACACGTATACACGATGTATTGTCGATAAATAGTCCCAAGTTTGGTGATTACTTGAATGTCATGTAACAGTCAATTTCCCTTTTCTAAGGAACTTGAAATTAAAGATACTACAGACTCCACTAATGTTTCCAACTATCTTGACCTGAGGTTGGAGATTGATAATGATTCTAACCTAACCTGTCAACTAGATTATATGACAAACGTGATGATTTCAATTTTTCCATAGTCAATTTCCCTTTTCTAAGCAGCAACATTCCTATGTCACCAGCGTATTGTGTGTTTGTTTCTCAACTTATACGCTATTCCAGAGCTAGTTGCAAATATGAGGACTTTGTTTATCGAAGTGCCCAGCTAGTCTCTAAACTGCTGCGACAAGGATATGTTATACCAAGACTTATACCTGCCTTTAAGTAATTCTATGGACGTCATCATGATCTGGTTGATAAATACACCAAATCCATGTCTGCCATGCAAATAGATCGATTTTTATGTTAATTGTGAAGAATTCATGATGGGTGCCACTAGTGGGGCAGGAAATGCTCACTCTTTCCGGAACACCTGATTTCACCTCCTAATGGCCATTTCTTGGGTTTCATGAGTTTCTCTGTCATTTTTGTTTTCTGTCACTTCGTATACCTGATATGACTTTCTGTCCCCGGATTATGAGATTGGATAACGGACCCTGTTTTGTTTGCTCGGAATACTTAATACTGGGTATCGATTCCACGTCTATTGTACATAAATCCAGTCTGGAGAAATTGACGAGAGAGTTAAAATTGCAGCAGAAACTGAAGATGTTGACATGGTTCTCGACCTCAGTCCTTTGAACAAAAACCACCCTGGTGACATCGTCAAGGTTTTCTTCCAAGAACTGGGGCATTTGGTGGTGGAAGTGTCTGCACCAGATGACAGAAGGCACAGTATAGCACATATGTCAGAATTTGTCAGTATTTGTGACCTCATTTATCAGGTATCATAGCATCAACTGTGATTCATGCATTTGCACGACCGAATATGCATGCGCAGACCACCTAGTATTATATTGGTAAAAATAAAACTGAAGCATACAATCCGGCGAAGACAACTTCGAGCTTATCACAGTGACTCTCATTGGTTTAATGCCTTGTTTCGGTATAATATATGCGTGAGATGGCTCTTCTGCATCGCCCCAGCTCTGTGATGCTCTCTGTGATGACAAGATCGACTTTGGAGAAACTGGCACAGCACTCGCGTCAGGAATCAGGGATAAGAAGTCAATTGTTCCTGTGGCAGAAGCCTGACACCGTTTGTCACCTTTGCCTGCAAGATCCCAGGTAACATCTTTCTACCGTGGTCCTTCTCTCTGAAGGATTCTGTCTTCCAGGCGAGTAACAGGTTTTTAACGGTTCTGGAGACGTGCACGTTCTGTAGATGATGTTTCCAGATCCGGAGGCAGCTTGTCAAGGGTTAGGATCCTTTTCCTCATAAACGATGGATTCCCTCGATCCTGATGTTCAAATGAATGGAGCTGGGCAAGCTTATCGCCATTCGTACAGCGCCAGTAGACAGCTATGTTAACCCGGTCGAGCGCGTTATGAGCATCCTGAATCTCGTGGTACAGAATGTAGCCTTACAGAGAGAAAGTTATCCCTGCCACAATACGGAAATATAGCAACCTGGAGGATCTGCGAAAGTACTATGAGATAAAAGATGACTGCATCTGGTTTTTGGAACCAGTCATTGCCAACCTCGGATGGAACGACTAGCTCTGAAATGTAAGTATCAATCTATTACCACCAATACATCCAGATGTTGATGATGTTAATAACAAACGTGAAGTACAACATTTTGCAATAGAAACAAAGCCAGACCAAATAGTTTATTTACTTAGAAAGAAACTCCTTTCCGAGTAATGGAATAAACTTCCGAATATCTATAGTTGACTCGAGATTCGTGTGGGTTTTTTTCAATTGCTTCTTGTTATTATAATTAATTGTAGTTTGCTTGCTAGTATGATTCGGCTGTGTTACCTCACGGAATCGTTACCAAGTAACTTGTGATGCACCGTAATACTACGCGTCCACTGAAAACATACCATTTAATCCGTCTCGCACCTTAATCTGTGTTAAATATAGGAAAATAAGCAGGACAAATTACTTGAGCCGTCGCTCTTAGAAAATCCACACATTTCAGAAATTTTCCCTCCACTCTTATCAAAGTAATATTTGGGCCTTATATATTTAGATATTTATCCTCACATTTTTCTACCCAATAATCTTGTTGAAAATAGATATGATAAATATTCAAACTCAGTTTTGACTATGGCAATGTCGGGTTCTGTTTCCTACCCATAACACATGATTATGTCTTTATCAATCGCACTATTAAAAAAATATCCAAAGAACCCAGCGAAAAAAAATCCTCCCTTAATTTACTCAATATTTGCGAAAACAAGACCAAGGATGTTGTCTTGATGAACGATTTACGCCTGTTTTCCATCAATAGGTTCGTCACAATATTCCCCGTGGCCACTTAAAAACACATCTATCCCCGTCAGTCCGGTTACATGGCAAATAAAGCTGCGGCGTGTTCTAGATTGTAATTAGCAGATCGTGACTGAAACAAGAACTGTAATCAAAGAACTAACAAAATATGTGAACGCAGGAAATTTCATTCTCGTCAGTATAATATGTTACTTGTCAACACATTTTGTACACAACAGAATCACTGAATCGTGCAACATGATGAAACATTTCCAGTGATATTACTTTTACACCCACGAAAATTCCTACAACAAGAGATTCCTTACTGCATCAAGACCACTTGAAATATTCGCCTAGGTACATTATTGCCAAAGATACTATAGAAACAAATTATTGGTATGTGAACGTTCGGTTTAATCAGCTACACGAGAGGTGCTTGACAAATGATAACGAGTATAAAACTAAACCAATTAACCGATTCGTAAAACTCTTAACAAAACCAAACAATTTGATGAATTCAATACAAAGTGTCACGAGATGCTGTCAGTGACGATAACAACAGGGCCACATCATCATCCGATTGATTTCTCTCATGGGCAACAACAGGGTCTAAGATTAAACACGTATGACGTCACAACTGCGGATACATGTACAGAAACACGTCCATGATACGCTTTTCTCCTACCTGTCAATATTCGTAGAACCGTAAACAAGGCACCACTCAAACATGCACTGTAGTCTGTGGACTCTGAAGGCAGGATGTTCAAGTATATTAATAGCAAAGATACCTGATGACATCGCATTTTAGAACAAGTTACACTGCAAAATTACCTAAAATATAAGATACGACTCCCTCCGATCAATTTGTTTTCATCGTGGGAACTTCGCTTTCAGCTTCGCCCAGAAGTGGATTTGAGCATTGGATAAATTACTATGCAAATATATAGGAGTTGGGAATGCTACATGGTGAAATGTATACACGAACCAAGTAATTCTGCCAGAACTTCTTTATTATTATTTTTGACATTTTACTACGGCAACATGGATTAGTACCAAATAGCGATTATTGGTTCAGGAAAAACGAACTTCAGTGCTTCCAACGTAGTTGCTTGTTCAAATGCTCATTGTCCTTATACTTTACCCACGGTGAAGTGGGCTTGAAGTCCACAAAGCAATAAGATACTTTGTTTTTTTATATTAGAGGTGCTAGGTTATATGAAATATGCGTGGTTATTTCGTGGATGGGTTAAAATAGAGATTGACACAAACGTGCAATGGGAGATACGTGCAGGTTTTTCAAAATTCTTAACATTTGTGTCCTTTCTATGCTTTAGCACCAAAATTTTATCAAATTTCACATGTTCGGTTTCACGTAACATAATTGTGATGGCAATATGACACTTTGAATATATCACTTGCATTTCCTTCGCTATTACCAATGAATATTTCAAAACAATTATATAAACAATTATATGCCGAAAAAATCACATATATTTAGCGAAAATGATCGCGTGGCACTGTTCATTCCCAGACGGTCTATATGTATGTTAAAAACATTAATTTCGTATGATTGCTGAAAGAAACAGGATCATCCAGCCCTATTGTCACAAATATCGATATTGACGATGCGAATGAAAACTGAAAATGAATTCTCACAACACAAACGAAAGTCGATCAAATAATACATGCAATTACAAAACCACATCGACGTCATCAGTTCCACAGCAACGTTTTTACCCGTTAGTCCAATTGAGTTTGCCGTTCGATTGTGGGTCATTTCCTTGATGGGTTTTGGCCGATGCAGTCTAAAGTTCCTGCGAAATGCAGACGGATGGGAGAGGGTGATATCAAATTTTGAACGAAACTACATAGGTACACATGAATAAAAACAAATGTTGACTGGCATTGAGTCCTTGATATATACAAGCACATGTAAACGAATCAGGCAGCACTGACAAATGATTCTATGACCCAGTATCACGTACATGAAATGGTTCCCATTCGACTGGTGGATCATGGACAACTTCCATAAAAGCTTGATGAAGCTTCCTTCATTCTCACGCTCGGAATCCAAGCGTATCTGATGAAACATGCCCTTTCGTACATCTCTGCTCCGCTTTCTTGAATACAAGAGGACACCACAAGTCAACCTCTGACACATCTTCGGGGTTTTTTTCAATTGCTTCTTGTTATTATAATTAATTGTAGTTTGCTTGCTAGTATGATTCGGCTGTGTTACCTCACGGAATCGTTACCAAGTAACTTGTGATGCACCGTAATACTACGCGTCCACTGAAAACATACCATTTAATCCGTCTCGCACCTTAATCTGTGTTAAATATAGGAAAATAAGCAGGACAAATTACTTGAAGATGGAACCAGTGCCCCTTTGGACAGATAAGACTCTGCACTCTTATCGTTTCCGAAGTTTCATCTAGAGGGGGAAAACATGTAACATGTAACAAATATAATTTTCCAGTGTAGAGTGCTGCTATTATTTGTCACCAGTTGGGTGGAATGTATCATAAGATATATTTCTCGTTTATATTCAGTGGTATGCCCACATGAACTCACACTGCCTATTGCTGAGGGTTGATTGGCACCTGAAATAGACCTCATTTTCGTCCTCGTCTACTCCACACCCACCAGTTCCCTGAGATTCCAGTACTTGCATATGTCCTTAGACAGCTGCCTGAACAAGGTGATTCCCTCGGATCTCTCCGGAATTAGAACTTGTGACATGTCGCTAGCACCATTCACCTGTACAGTACATACATACAATGTACATTTACTGAATATCAACATTTTGTCATAAAATCAACACATTCAACATATGTCCTGCTCAATAACAAATAGTAAATGCAGATGGTTTGAATGGAACGGCTACCCTTCGATGGTGCCTGCAGCTCTCAGGACGGAAGGAGCTTCCTGGAGGTGTCGAAAGCTTATCATGTTTTTGACTAGCACAGTCATAGCGAACTGGGCGATTGGTTTTATGGTGCTCTGGCCATCTTCCCAACATTGTCCCAGACAGCACAATAACATGATTTCATGAAATTATGTTGTTCCAATTTTCATCAAAAGTAATAGAATCGAAACTGTGGGAGCCAAAGGTTTCAAACCGTAACGTGTTGCCGGACACTAGCAGGGGTGAATGAAGTTAACAGATGCTACAGGGATGCAGGAAATAGCAAGGCATACAATGTCTGGTGCTCGCATCTCTCACAGTATCACTCTGACCATAAGACCATGTCTTGCTTGCCGCTGCACTGTGAAGCCCTGTAATAATGTCGGTTACTATTGTGTGCCAGAATCTTGTTCTCCACTCCACCCTGAGGCCGCCTCGGGGTGGTTGATGTAGCTGCCTCCTTCTTACTCTTACTCAAAATCTAACATGGAAAACACTTTTTACACAGGGGACATATCGTACACATCAGGCCTATTCATGAACATAAATATGTTTGATATATGATAATATTCTAAACTAAAGTTCTTGGTTCTTGAAAATAATCAACTTACGCGGGGAATTTGTGCATATGTCACATATAATGATATCAAACTATTTTCGAACAATGTATATATAGATGGTATAATATCTTGTAAGTATCCATATGTTACCATCAATACAACTAAATTTTGATCATACCAATAGCAAACGTAAAATACATTTACAATAGAAACAAAGCTCGACCAATTAGCTCATCCAAAACCACACATGTGTGAAATGTATTTGTTTCTACTGTGCATCTGATGCAATTAGCATACAACTGCCCAACAACATATGAAGTTAATTCATAAATCCGAAACAAACCCCATGGAATACATAAGTACAAAGGTACCTAATCACAAGCCAAAAGGCTACTGATTTTATGGTATCCTCGTGGACAGATTCAACGTCCACCAGCAGCGTGAGCAGTGACACCGGCTCAGTGGTATGAATGTAAATATCAATCTATTACCACCCATACAAATAAATTCTGATGATGACAATAGGAAACGTCAAATACAACATTTTGCAGTAGAAAAGCTCGACCAAATAACTTATCGAAAGTCACACTGGCGTCATCAGGGGCATAAAGTGTGTGAAATGTAATTGTTTCTGCTGTACACCTGACGGAATTAGCATACCACTGCCCAGCAACATACATGTATGGAACTACTTTTAAACTCAGAAAAACACAAACCCATGTAATAGATATATGACAAGTACAAAGGTACCTAATCACAAGCCAAAAGGCTTCTGAGTTTATGGTATCCTCGGGGACAGATTCAACGTCCACTGCCACCGCTCAGTAGTATGAATGTAAGTATCAATCTATTACCACCGTTACAACTGGTTTTGATGATGTCATTAGCAAACGTAAAATACAACAATTAAACAAGTATGAAGTATATAAAAAGTTTAAAAGTATAAGTAAAGTATGAAGATATCCATAAAAGTAAAAAAACATTTATAAAGGCTCTCCTTGAGGTTTCAACAGCAGTTCTTTGCACGAGCGTCCTCGTTCCGTGAAGATACCATTCTGACTGTGTTCGCACTCGAGAGTGTTTCCATGCTCATGTACTTTCAGTTTGGCTTTGTGCAGTTTCCCAAAGGAAAAAGCATTCCTGGCAAAAACACCTCTCTGGCCTAGCTGCATTTGGGTCTTGAGTGCAAATTCGGTTTTCATCAAAGGGGTGAGAGCTTGCCGACCCAACTGTGTCAGAACAGCCCCAAAGACAAATTTCACCTTGGATCAGTTTATTTAATATGTCATATTTTTTATATGTCATATGTCATATGTAAAGTTATTGACTACCGTCCGCTCTTCGGGATCCTCGAGGATAGTCCTCTCTCATCCGAGTCCTTGCGGACGCGCATCCGCTATTCCGGATCCTTGCGGCAGGGCCGCTCACCGGAGGTCGCGGCGGACACGGTAACTACTTCAGCATTAACGGTAACCAGGTAACAGCCCACCCGACACTCCCAGGCCTACGGACACCGTTCAGAAACTAGTTCATCCCTACGGTGTTAACTGGCGGGGCCTGGCGAGCCGCGGTCTGCCTCGGGGACGGAACCCCGTACAGTCCGACATGCTGGCCAGAGCCTCTGTCACACGTCCCGGGAAGGGAGAGAGCTGGCGATCCACAGGGCCGAAGGCCCCCGAGTCAGCAACTTGTCTCTCCCTGCCCGGGCCTCCCCATGGAAATCGTCTCCAGGGCTCTAGGAGCCCACTACTCACAAACAGGGAACACAAAGCTCATGGCGAGCCTTGCGTGCGTCCTGTCTCTCGATCTTGGACAATCTCCCCGATCGAGTCGCTTCCAGTGTATATATAATACACCAGAAACTGTAGGGCGCACGCGAGGTTTAATCGATCCATTGTTATAGTTTACTGGAGCGTAAATTACAATACGTCGCCGTGGCAACGCACGCTCGAACGGAGCATGTCAAAACAAGGCCAAGTACGAAAAGGCCACATAAATGGCATGTATGTTTACAATCACCAGCCGCGTGCTTAGGGCAAAATCGCCACATTACCCCCTTCTTACAATGTTGGTCCCCAACATGTTCCGCCCGCGCCCAAAACAGCCAAAACCCGACGAAGGCTTCGCATGGCGGGGTCCGGAAGAAGGCAAGATGGCAACACCCGGAAGTCACGGCGCAAGACTAGGACTTTAAGAGTCCCTTTTGGAAGAATGGGGAACTACCCCCGGACTTACGGAGTAAACTATAACGCGCTTTGTAATTTTGACTAAACCCTCATAAACAAGCTAAAATTTTGACCGAGGTGGTCCAAAACCGTGTGATGACCTTGGAAGGTCATCCGTTATAAAAGGACGGTGTGTCGAGTCTTTGGAATATCTTTAAGGTTAAACTTTAAATTTAGAAATTTACGACACACCGAGTGATCAAAAGTGATAGTACCTCTAAAAATGTTGCCGACCGCCCTGCCGGCCGGCTCCTCAGATCCGCAGGACGGGTCTGAGGCAGGGCGGAGCCGCGGAAGCGACTCCGGCACGCCGCCGCACAAGTGCAGCGACGAGGCTAGCACCCTAGCCTTCCTCCATCGTCATGGGCTCCTCATCCGTGCCGCCTGTCTTGGGGTCTGGCGGCGGTGACGAGTCCCTACGCCGCGGAAGCAGCGGAGCCGGCAGAGTGAAAGTCGGCTGCACGGGCGGATGAGGCAGGCCCGGTGGAGCTTGCAGGGGCTTTTGCGGTGAGCCCTGCAATCCGGGTCCTGACGGAGCCATCACGACGGAGGCCGGTAGAGAGGTCGCGCCGAGATCTGCAATGGCGCGGAACATCTCCACCGTATCGCGGGTGCGCTGTGGACCGGCCGTCCGTTCTCCCCACACCTGGACTAGGTATGGGTAGATGGCCAGCTCCAAAGCGGCATCCGCGCGCCGGAGAGCCGCCTGGTTCAGGGCGGACGACTCGGGGTCATCGACGCCCTGGAGTAGGCGAGTCCGAGCGGCCTCGGCTTCGTCAAGACGACGCCGTAGCTGCTCATTCTCAGCCTCCAGGTGCTCCATCCGTGCGGCTACCTCTGGGGCGGGGGCGGACGCCCCGGACTGCTCGGCAAGAGCGGCGGTCCGACCCTGGTCGAACGCGCGCTGCTCAATGACGGCCGACAAAGTCCGGTAGCTCTCTAGGCTCCGCCGGGTGCCTTCCATGAGGCCCTGGTCGTATGCGAGATCGCATGCGACACGGGAGGCCTCGGCGCGGCACCGGCTGAACCGATCCAGAGAGCTGTCCATCTCCGCCACAAGGTACTCCGCCGCTCGGGTGAGTCGACCACGCTGGGGGTGATCCCAGGGGTGCTCCTCCCGAGCGCGGACCAACGCGGCTACACCTGCGGACCCCAAGTCACGAATGGCTCGGGGCACCGGCAGGTTCACCAACGCCGGGTCACCGGGGATCCGGTCCATACCATCGCGACGATGGCCGACCGCCTGGCCTACAGACTCGCGAAAAGTCTCATAGACGCTGGCGGTCGTGGGACCGAGCCTCCGGCGTACGTCCGCCGTGGCGTCGAGGGGGTCCAAGTCCAGGGAGGCGGTGCTTTGCCATCCCGCGGACGTCCCCTCAACTACCAACGAGGACGCGGACGTCGACCTCGAGAGAGGTACCGCACGTCCGCTACTGCTCGCAACCGAGGGAGTCACGCGTGGGGTCCTTGGCGGGACCACCGACGCGGTACTCGAGGAGGCGGAGGTGTCTGCCACCACCCGTCCCTCAGACGGACCCGCGGGTACCGTCACCTCGAGCAAGCCCGGGTAATCCTCCTGAGTCAGCGCACCCGGAGACTGCAGGGGCGTCGTCCCGGCCGGAGCCTTTCCGGCGGACGAGCTCTTCCCCTGAGTCTTCGGCTGGGGGCGCGGCTTAGGAGAAGCCACTCGTGTCTTGGCCGCGATCTGCGGCATCTCCGACACGACCATGGTCACCCGGTGCCGTTCTTCACCTGCCTGGGTCGCCGGCGGTTGACGGACAGCCTCTGCTGCTGTCCGGGCGGCTTCCGCCGCCTGGTACTCCGCCGGGGTCTGGCCCATTGACGCCGTCAGGCGAGCGGTGTAGCTCGAGCCCGCGGACACAATGCCAGACTCCTTCCAGGCATCGTCCATGACGCGCTGTGCAAAGCGCCATGGACCCCAGTGAAAGAATCGGTGCTTCACCGTTCCTGACGTAGTCATGAACGATGCCACCCTCGGTGGAATGTATCCAAAATTGAATACAGGCCCCACTTCATCACCAACGGTGTGAAGTCCCTCACCACGGTGTGCACCCGAGCGGTGATTATTAAGGGCCTCCAGACTGGCGAAAAATCGTTGCTGAGGTCTACTGGAGTAGCACCTCTTGCAAACGAACAATTTCATCCAGGGGTAGTGGTACCCCGCAACATGTCAACTCAAGTGGTCGTAGGAAGGATACCTACGATCCCGGTTGAGCGCAAGGTGCGGGTCCTCATACCCGTCCAGGGATTCCGGACAGAGTTGGCATATTACACCCTCCTCTGTCTCGGGCGGCAACCCGACACGCTCCTCGTCCGTGAGTGGACGAGGCCGTGTGAAAGGCGTGTGCGGCGCCCTTGCGGATCCCTGCCATACCGCGGGAGGAACATGTGTCCCTGACGGACTCCAGGGAGTTCGGGGCCCATTTCGACCCGCAGCCTCTGGATAGAGGGCTGCTCCGAGGACGACCGTTTCTTCTTTTTGGCCGCCCCCGAACGATTCTCCGACCTGGTTTGTCGGGGCACACTCTTCCCGCGTGGGGGCGCGGCCCTCTGTTGCTGCGCAACGAAGGACCGCCGTCCCGCTTCCAGTGCGGCGTCAGACAGGTGGACCCCGTCTTTCTCTGCGCGCTTCCGGAGGAGTTCTAAGCGAAGATCTCCCTCCTTCGGCACGGGACGCCCTCGGTCCACTGGACTCGACCCCACCTCCGCAGCTCCGGTAGGTTTCTTGGTACCGGAGGAAGAAGAAGAGGAGGTTCCTTTCGGTGCCTGGATAGGCACCCGCTTACTGGAACCTCCCGCGCCCGGGCCGGATCCCGCGGAGGCGCCGCCCGCACCAGATCCCGAGGGATTAGGCGTCTTGGCGTCTCCGGGTTTGGCGGAGGACCCTGTCTTGCCGCCCGGCTTAGGCGCCAGCGGCTGAGGTCCTCCTGACTTCGATCCGGTTTGAGGCGAGGGGCCGCCGGACTTCTTTTTCCGGTGCGGCCGCTTCTTCTTTTTCTTCGGAGGCGAGGAGGCCGGGTCCGGGTCGGATCCGGCCTCAGATTGCCCGCGCTCAGAGGCTTCCAGCTCTTGCTGGGCTCTCCACTGCTTCTGGGCAATCTCCCGGGCTCGACGGCGAGTACGCCTAGAGACGGGCGATGTAAACCCGTCATCTCGGTTCTCGGTCTCCTTCGAGCCAGACTCCTGTTCCTGAGGCGGCGCTTGGGATGCGGCTTCCTCAGCCGCGCCAACCTGCTCCGCCCAAGTCCCAGGGGCCTTCTGGTCGTGCGGACCAGACTCCGCAGGTGCGGACACCGAGGAGTTCTCAGCGGAACCGGTGTCCGGACGGCTACGGCCATCCGGACGGGTTTCCGCACGAGTACTCTCATCTGGACCCAAAGACGCAAGCATCTCCGGGTGCGGATGCAACTCAATATCCAAATCCACGAGTCCCACACCACCGCAGTCCATCACCTCTTCCATACGAGGAAAAGGCGACAGATTCAAGAGCTGCTCGGCGCCTGGCGTGGCCGAGTCACTCTCTGCGGGGCGGTCCTCCGCGACCTCGCTCTCGGACTCGGTTCCTGTGTAAGAACCAGAGCCTGAGCTGGATTCGGCGGCCACGAGGGTCACCTCCGAGCCTGAGTCTACGAGGAACCGGACCGGCTCCCGTCCGAAGGACAGGGGCAGGTACCAGCAAGGGTCCCTCACCAGCGCGCAGGTAGGGCGATACCTTTCGCACGCGCTGGGCTCATCTACGGAGTCCTCGCCATCCGCCTCAGCCGCGGAGGAGCTGGACTGATCTCCAAGGACTACTTCCGGAGAAGTCATATCTACTTGGGGTTCGTCCTGCTCATCAGCGGGTGGGGCGGCATCGTTTGCCACCGAACAACTATCCCCGGACGTAGTGTTGGTCGCCACCACGTCCGGATCTAGTTTCCCTGTCGCGGGTTCCGGTTCTGTTGTCCCGGAGGACCAGACCGGAAGGAATTCCTCCGCTGCAGGCCAGGGAGGTTTCCCTGGTATCCGCGCGACCGCAGGCGTTCCAACAACTCCGGACACTTCAGCCAAAAGTGTCCCTGCTTTCCGCAGAAGTAGCAGGGACGGTTCTGGGCTGGTCCGGAGGTGAACGCGCAACATTCTGCGGGTCCCGGAGCTTCGATCCCGGCGCAGTGCGCAATCATCTGCGCGGCGCCGAGGTCGTATTCCTCCATGTCGCACTCGTCCGAAGGCGAGCACGGCGCGGCGACTGGTGCCGCATGTGCGGGCGCCCCTGTAGAGGGTGCCGGCGCACTAACCCACTGCTGGGTAGGTTCCCTGGCGGGTTCCCGGACGACCGGGTCCCGCCACTGGGTTACCTGCGATGCCTTGACCGGAGGAGGAGTCGCCGCCTGCGCGGGTACAGCCGAGGCCGGAGCCGGGGCTGGAGGCAACTGTCTAGGGCGGACAGCCACCTCAAGCGCAAGCGCGGAGTCTATTGCCTCCTCCATCGATCGCTTTTCATGGGTGGCCAGCCCGTACGCTAGGTGGTAAGGCTGGCCATCGATGAACTGATCGATCATCATCGTCTCAAACCGTCTGGAGTCCATGTCCGGAAAAGCTCTCCGGCCGAGTATGCGTAGGTTGAACGCATAGTCTGTCACGGACTAAGTCGGCTGGCGGATACGCGCCTTGAACTCTCGTTCAGACTGCCGCCGATTGGTCGTCGGCGTGAACAGCAGGCGAAGTTGGCGAGCAACCTCGCCGAACGTCACTGTTCCCACCGGCAGACACGGCATCACGCGGAGAGCTTTTCCTTCCAAGCTCCCCGCGAGGACGTGTCCAGCTTCATGCTGGGACCATCCTTCGTACACCATACCTGGAGCAAGTAGTCCTCCAAGTCGGCGTAATCCCCGTTGAACCGTTTCCGCCACGAAGAGTGGTCGGGCCCGTCATCGCGTTTGCTACGCGCCCGACGTGCGGTCCCGGCTCCGGGGTCGTCCGTGTACAGCGGCAAGTTCCGCGCGCTTCCTGCGCCTGCGGCGGAGTCTGCCGGAGCAAACATCAACGCCGCGGACATAGGAGCAGGGAAGCTCACGTTTGCCGCCGGGGTCATTCCCGCTAAAAACCCACTCTGGCTAGGTGCGGGCGGGGCTCCCATCGAACCTACTGGGTAGGCTCCAGAAGGGGCGGCAAAGCTTGGGGCCGAAGCCGCCTGTTGCCACTGCCCGTCCGACACACTGTACGTGCCAGGGTAAGTCGGCCACGCGGCTTGCGCTCCAACCGTCGGAACGGTCGACGCGGTCGCCAACGTGGTGCCTCCGAGCCGCGGGGCAGGCGCGGGTCCCATTGCGGGGGCCACTGGCGCCTGCGGACTCGGCAGGACTTGGGGAGGGGCTACTGGCCCAGACATCCCCGGACTTGGGATGGCCGACGGGTCAACGCTCTAAGGCGGCTGATTCCGCTTGAACAGTACAAGCGCCTCGGATATCAGCCACCTCTCCCTCTCCGTCAAAGGCCCCGAGTTGCCTTGTGACAGCGGAGAGGGGGAACGGTTCCGCCGGTCTGATCGTCCCTGATGGGGCGACCGGGCGCGGTCATAGCGCCCTAGGGGGGCCAGCTCGCCAAGTGCGTCGGTGAGCTGATCCACCACACTACCCGGTGCGGACCGACCAGAACCCATGCCGGAGGCTCGCGAAGGAGTCCACCCGGCCGGGTGTGGCATCTGGTACGACTGGTCCGCTTGTCCAGAAGGACCCGCATGCATTGGCGCTCGATTCCGGACGCCCGAAGGCGTCTTACGGAAGGGTGCCATCTGCCACGGATCTGTTCTGGGCACGGGCGGGCGCGGCGTAGAGCCGTTGCCAGCTCCACCCACCGCGCCTAACACGTCAAGGTCCGGCCTTGACGACAACTCCTGCTGCGGCCCCGCGGGGCTCGACTCTACGTCCGAAGACGGAGCCAGGGACGACGGAGTCGTCTCCGCGGACGGGGTCTTGTCCACGGAGGTTTCCGCGCGTTCCTTCCGGCCACCGGAGTCATCCGGAGACGTCTCACGGTGGCTGTCGCGCGACCGGGTGTGGTCCGCGACGTTTCCACCCTTATCCCTCCCCTTGGGTTCATCGGCCTTATTTTTGGCCTTATCTCTTTCTTTCGTCATTTTTCCTAAGATGTCCTTGAGGAGCGGGCGATCCCCAGGGACTAAGGAGGCTACAACGCTGTGACGGTAGGCTGCGATGGAACACTGTCGGACTGATCCTGGACACGGCACCAATGTAAAGTTATTGACTACCGTCCGTTCTTCGGGATCCTCGAGGATAGTCCTCTCTCATCCGAGTCCTTGCGGACGCGCATCCGCTATTCCGGATCCTTGCGGCAGGGCCGCTCACCGGAGGTCGCGGCGGACACGGTAACTACTTCAGCATTAACGGTAACCAGGTAACAGCCCACCCGACACTCCCAGGCCTACGGACACCGTTCAGAAACTAGTTCATCCCTACGGTGTTAACTGGCGGGGCCTGGCGAGCCGCGGTCTGCCTCGGGGACGGAACCCCGTACAGTCCGACATGCTGGCCAGAGCCTCTGTCACACGTCCCGGGAAGGGAGAGAGCTGGCGATCCACAGGGCCGAAGGCCCCCGAGTCAGCAACTTGTCTCTCCCAGCCCGGGCCTCCCCATGGAAATCGTCCCCAGGGCTCTAGGAGCCCACTACTCACAAACAGGGAACACAGAGCTCATGGCGAGCCTTGCGTGCGTCCTGTCTCTCGATCTTGGACAATCTCCCCGATCGAGTCGCTTCCAGTGTATATATAATACACCAGAAACTGTAGGGCGCACGCGAGGTTTAATCGATCCATTGTTATAGTTTACTGGAGCGTAAATTACAATACGTCGCCGTGGCAACGCACGCTCGAACGGAGCATGTCAAAACAAGGCCAAGTACGAAAAGGCCACATACATGGCATGTATGTTTACAATCACCAGCCGCGTGCTTAGGGCAAAATCGCCACACATATTTTCTCCCATTGTCAACGCACACTATTCATTTATTTTCACTGTTTCCGCCACATTTACCAATAGCTTCAGATAGATCCACTATTTATACATGTGTTGCTAAACAATTCTTTCTTCCATTCTTACGCTAAATACACACAAAAAAGAGTCTTTTGGCCAGCTCACATTGACAGCCGCCTTTTTAAACTACACATGTACTGATTATGTTGCGTTACATTTGTACTATATTCTTCAATACAAAACCTGGGGGAAAAAACAAGAGAAAAATCATCATGCATAAGACTGTCGCAGAGATCTCATTACTCATCGCAACAATGTTTATTCTCAGTGTTTAATGCTACTTTGTTTTGTCCAACCACGTTCAGTATAACGTTAAGTTTTGATTTAAAATAAGGTGAAAAATTTTGGCGTGGAAAGACTGGCAGTCCAGGTATGTTTGGTACAATGGACCTGGGAGTACAGTTGATTCTCTTCCTTGACGAGTAGGCTAACGGATAAGTGAAGCCCACCTCGGATGATCACAATAAATAATCGTCTTTGTGTACATTAGATGCCAGAACGTTTACGAGTAAAATGTGGTTCTGATGAAGCATGGGGATGGCTGGTAAATTACAAACGTGTCTACTAAATGGGTCATGGTTCATTCGTGAATCGCCAGGTCAAAGCGCCGGGGTTAATCTTGGGACATAGTACATTCGTTCGGATTCAACTTCCACCACTTCCCGAGATTTACATGTATTATGTTTTGAACCAGCTATTTTGCTGTGAATATAACTGACAAAATGCACATTTTTATATGTGGATATCTGGCTCTGAATAATAGTGAACCTAAACGCCCCATGGTATATTAACTCAATTTAATATTAATAATATTTATTAACTTAATTTTGGTATTGGTTACTTATGTACTTTTCATACCCCTATTGCATGGGTTAGTTCCAGATTCATAAGTTGTTTAATCAGTTGTTGCACAAATGTTTTTTTTCCACTAATTCCATCAGGTGTACAGTAGAAACAACATTCATTACACTATTTGTCCCTGATGACGCTGTTGCAGTGTTTGGCCGGGCATCTTTTCTATTGCAAATTGGCGTCATTCTTGTTTTTTAATATCATCATTAAAATCCTATGGTGACGGTGGTGAAAGGTTGATATAGACATTGTTTCACCGCATGGCAGGAACTCAAACGTCTCAAACGTGACAAGTTCAATTTCTATCGACATAAATGACAATACAATGGATGTACCAGGGACATAGAACCGACAGCTATAAATGCAGATTGGCAAACAATTTAAATGCTTTTCATGTATTATACATGACATCATAAGCTGGTGTCGTTATATATCAAACTGTTTGCAGCAAGTTTGACATATGTGATGCCCTAGTGTTGTTTCCATCTTTCTCACTGTTGTATTTGAGTAGCATTCATCTTCTTAACTTGAATCAATGAAACGTGGTGTTTGTCGTCCAAGGTGCAGCTAATGATTGTTTTCGGTACACATGCCAGATTTGGACAGAACATAGCGACAACTGAAGTTGGCACCATGGTGTGTAGATCTTGTCGATTTCCCCGGGGTATCGTCAAGTCCGGGGCGTGAACTCCTTATTATCACCACGTGGTTGCTCTTGGCCAACTTAGCGGAGGTGTCTGCACCGCGACTGTTGGGCACTGACCTCTCAACGTAAATGTATGAGAATTAATGACAAAAGACTGCAAGAAGTAACGCTAATCAACCAAAAAGGCAATATTGTCCCGGTAGTTGTTCACCGAGGTTTATGAGCTGATATCATTACTTTTCATTTTGACATAATGAACATGTAAATCAAGTAAGTGTATGTTATCTACGCACCATAACCAATATGAGGTATATGATTTAAATGTAGTATGTGTTGCTTGGTATCTGGGAAGTGGATTTGTTTCGACACTGGGAGTAAACAATATGACAAAATTTGCTGTACGTCGAATGACATTTGCTGTACGTCGAACTTCATAAAAAGTCAGTGTTTGTCACAAAATATGGCAATTTAATTGGACGTACACAAGAAACGTCAGTTTTACTGACAATATCATTACAAATAATGGTCTGGAGTTCTTGAACATGCCTAGTTATAACTTATCACATGTGCAATTTCCTTAAGTAGCAGTAGTTTTTGTTGGTGGAGTGTTCAAACCCACTTATCAGGAGATACAGTAAAAGTATAATTTTTTGATAAAATTGTCTTTACGTTTTTTTAGTTTTCAATATGTACAATATTGTTGTTTATCGAGCTCTTAACTTCGTCATCACGAGCGCTCTACATAGTATTGCGAGCGCTTGGAATATTAAAACAAGCTCTTGAAATAATATAGCGAATCCTCCACATAATATAGTGAGTGCTCTACATGATATAGTGAGCGCTCTGAATAATATAGCGAGCACTTTACATAATATAGCAAGCGCTGTACATAGTATAGCGAGCACTCTACATCATAAAGCAAGCACTTTTAGCTGTGTAACTAATGTCTGAATGGGAACAGTAAGATACCTATATTCATACGAGAATATTAATTGAAGAGCATACCATGAACCGAATTGAACTGAAGTCCTGAATACAAAGTTATAAACGTTCTCGAGACCGTGCTCGAGAGAGCAGAAATAAATCTTTATCACGAGCGCTCGAGATGAACAAGTTGAGCGCTTGCTTTGTTATGTAGAGCGCTCGCTATATTATGTTGAGCACTCGATTTAAGTCGAGCGCTCTATATGGGTATGTTGAGCGTTCGATATAATATCTCGAGCGCTCGCTTTGTTATTTCGAGCGCTCGTGATAATATGTAAAGCGCTCGAGATAATATTTTTTCACACATAGGTCCCTTCAGAGCCACCGTATCCTAGGGAGCCAACTTGGTATTTTGTGCAAGTATGTGAGACGTATCTATCACATATTTTGATGACGTCCTCACACAACCTTCCTCGACCTTCACACAACCTTCCTCACACAACTAAGATACGATGAGTCAAAATACGAGAAAGAAATAGCAGGATTTTAAAATTTTTTAGTTGTATGCATATCAATTTTATGATATTCGTTACCCCCTGTCTAATCTTCTCACATAAGAAACTATGATCCACAAGAGAAGATATTGCATTATGTGTGGTGTGTTATCCAACTCACACAAGATTCAATCTCACATGCAAACACTGGCCCCACCTGTTCAAACACGTGTCACGTCCGTTGTCTTCGCTTGCAACAAAATGACATCGAGTTTGGAGTAATGATTGATTGTTGCGTAAAACAAGGAACCCGATACATCCCAAGAGCAAAATAAACACAATACTTTCCACCAAATCATGATGAATTAATTAATATAGGCTACTGCAGATGATTATAATTACATTATCAACATTGTGTTTTGTTTCACTTGTTCATGCGTACCGCAAAACTTCTAATAGACGCCTGGGCGTCTATTGATTTCAGTTACACTCTAGACCCGGCGTCTATTAGAACCCGGCGTTTATTGATTTCAGTCGTTGTCTGGTCCCGGCCTTTATAGGAATTGGCGAGGCCAGTGTTACGATATGACAAATCGGACGACAGTTTAGATTTTAAAAGCTGGAAATTCCCGACTGGGAAGCGTTGACGTTGTCGATATTAGTATCTATACGTTGCTATTACACAATGTACGTAGACCCGGCGTCTATTAATTTCAGTATACCTGAACCCCCGGCGTTCAATAGAACCCGGCATCTATTAGAAGTGTTACGGTACAGCTATGTTATAAATATCGTTATTGAAATAGTAAAATAATCATTCACACATTTATTTGCAGAAAGTTCATAGTGGTAGCCAAATAGTTTTATAACAGGGGGTGTACTCTATCAGAAACGAAGGAAGGCGTTATGCATCAATCATACTGTATCCCTATATTCGAACTCCTCATTCACGATCATTATGCACTACACCAATGGAAATAAACTATGTTTTGTATGGAGACGTTTCATACATACATGTAGTGATGATAAATATCATGATTTTTTTAAATAAGAAAACATTATTTTATTTAAATCGATTTTGTTATTTAAATGCTAGTGAAATTGATTTATCCAATATAACCACCGGCATATAACCAACAACAATACAACATCAATCATATAGAGGTTGAATATTTGACCCGAATTAGGCCAATGCTGTAGGTAGTGAATGATACAAATAACTTTTACTTAGTAGTACTGAACAAATGTACAACGCAAAATGTTCAAATTTCATTGTATTTCCAACTGTAGCCAAATTCTTCATTCGCTATCAAGGAGCTCGTATATTAAACACAGGCGTTTTCCAGACGTGGGTGTGCCAAGTCTGTTACTGGCTTTGGAGTGGACGAGCTTAACTATGGAGAAAACACGTTCAAAAGAACTTCATTTTTTGCAATACATTTGAGTGACTCCAACCAATTGCAGAATGCAACTTTCTAGTGATCGAAGATAAATGGCATTTTGTTTGTTTCCTGCATGATCTGGAGAAGATTGGCAGACCTGTTTTTATACTCATATGAATCAGATTGTATCCAACATTCACAACGAGGAGGTTCTAAGAAACTAACATGTAATTTTAATTTCACTTTCCGATACATAGATGATGTATTGTCGCTAAATAATCCCAAGTTTGGTGATTATTTGGATGTCATATATTCTAAGGAACTTGAAATTAAGGATACTACAGACTCCGCTATTTTTTCCAACTATCTAGACCTAAGGTTGGAGATTGATAATGATTCTAACCTGTCGACTAGATTATATGACAAACGTGATTTCAATTTTTCCATAGTCAATTTCCCTTTTTGTCACCGGCATATGGTGTGTTGCAAATGTGAGGACTTTGTCTATCGAAGTGCCCAGCTAGTCTCTAAACTGCTGCGACAAGGATATGTTTTACCAAGACTTATAACTGCGTTTAAGAAATTATATGGACGTCATCATGATCTGGTTGATAAACACAGCGAATCCATCCATGTCTGCCATGCAACAAGATCTATTTTCATGTTAATTTTGGGGAATTCATGACGGGTGCCACTAGTGGGGCAGGAAATGCTCACTCTTTCCGGAACACCTGATTTCACCTCCTAATGGCTATTTTTGGGGGTTCATGAGTTTCCCTGTCATTTTTGTTTTCTCTCCCTTCGTATGCCTTTCTGTCTTTCTGTCCCCGGACTATGAGATTGGATAACGGACCCTGTTTTGTTTGCTCGGAATACTTAATACTGTGTATTGATTCCACGTCTATACACTCAACAATGCTTACGCAAGGTGGCATGCAGAATCTAAGCATATTTAACCGTTTCGTGAATTGAGAGCATGCATGAATATATGATCAGTTTCAGAGAATATTTATCTCAGGTTTTGTTCGTTTCCCAAACCTATTTCATGATATGGGCATGTTTGCATTTTAAATACTAGATGCATTACTGATATAGAAACTCTGTAAGTTTTATACGTGAAAAACACAGAAGTAATAAAAAGGGTACGTGCAAGGTGCCTAATTACAAGGTCTTAATCGGCAACATTTCTAAGGTTTCATTATATGAGCCAGGTCGAGAAACCTTCAGATCTCTGGAGACGTAATTAATTGTACAACCGAGAACTGGTGGCCATTGTGTCCTTAATTTGTAGTGTTTCCGCTGAAACATGACACATTCAATAACATCTGTATTAAATTAGCTGATTCGTACCAACTTGGCGGGCTGTTTCTAGGTATGTAGGACATGTCTACTTAGTTTGACTGATCTCCCATTAAAGTCATGCATTATGATCATGTATGAAAATAATTCAGAATGTCACGATTAAACAAGCACGGACGTTTGAACAGATGATTCAAGTGTGTCGATGTGAGAAAGCCACAGAAACACAACTGATACATCCCAACACAGAAACACAAGCATTTCTTGTGGATCACAAAAGCGACAGGCAATTTTCAAATCGACCAGTGTGGAAAAAGTGATAAATATGCCTGCATATCAAATTTCCAACACTCGAATCCTAAAAAAAAAACTCAAACCATCCCATATTGGGACTTTTTGTATCTCATGTTTGTGGAAAAGATTACTCCCACTTATTCACAAAGTACCAGGTTGACGCCTCAGGAATACGCGTTTCATAATTCTAAGAAATGACACTCGTTGTAGACGTTCGATAGCATTTCCAACTTTTGTGGCAAGAATGAAAAACTTATCATCAAATTACAATTCACATGTGGATTACGGCCACAACAATCATCCATGTCATACACTCTAAAAAGAAATGGGGAAGGAAATGAATGTCACACCAAGGTACCAAGCGACAAATTCAGAATCAAATCCCTTCGGTTATGGCGCACAAATACATACACTCAAAATGCTGAGTAGTGATATATTCATAAACCCATATTGTCGAAAAAGTAATGATATCCGCTCATAAATCCCTGTAAACATATACCGGGAGAATATTGCATATCTGGTTGATTAGCGTCACTCCTTGGAATCCTTGCTGTCTTTTGTCATTATTTCTCATACATTTACCGTGAGAGGTCAGTGCCCAAGAGACGCGGTGCAGACACCTCCGCCAAGTAGGTCTAGAGCAACCACGTGGAGATAATAACGAGTTATCACCAGGGACTTGAAGATACCCTGAGGAAATCAGAAAGATCTACACGTCGTGATGCCAACTCCTGGTGTCAGTTTGTTTTTGCCGAATCTGTCACGTGTACCGAAAGTCATCAACTGCTGCGCCTTGGGCGACAAACACCACGAGTCATTGAATCAAATTGTGAATATCCATTAGACACAAAGACGACACTGAGGAGGATGTAAGCAACCCGATGACATCAGATGTGTCATACTCACAGCGAACAGCTTTATATGCAAAGTACATATACAATACGTTGTGGTGTGATGGGATAAGGCGGAAATCAAATTATTCCCAACAGATCTGGACAACACGTTATATAAACTTTGATTAACCCTGACGTCTCCACCCTAGCGGTTCACAGGTGTACATTGACCTTTACAGTAAATACTGTTGTCATTCACCCAATCCATCAGAACCACGTTTCCGTTGTAAACATACCGGCATGTCAAGCAAACAAAGATTAATTGTTGACATGATCCAGGGTGGTCTGCATTCATCCTCTCTTCGCGACTAGGCAGCAAACCGACTGTACTCCTAGGTTGATTGTTCCAAACTTTGTACTGAGTCTTCATTCTGTCTACCCCGTAATATTTCACTGTATTTTTTTTCCTCAATATTACATCTACTATTAGGGAAATATCAGAAAATTAGGAAAATTGAATGATGAATTTTCAGACATTTTTTTCGTCTTCTCGTTTCTTTCGTGTTTAATATTTTGTTTCGTTGGATTCATTGCGAAAATCATGAATGACCTGGTCTAGAGTTCCCCTTTCGAAGTATGCAATAACGTTGTACTACGGACAACGTTTTATTTCTATTCTCAGTCCATGATCAACAAGATTGTGATGAAGACTTAATGATATTATTGATTACATTCGGTAATACGGTGCATGTGATCATGATACTGACATGCTTGTTCTTAATTGGCGGTATGAAAATGGATTGGTTTTGCAACGATGAATTATTGCATTGATAATCAATCTTACACGAGCGTATAGCCCGCCAGTAATCCATTTATGTGAGCAGCGAACACACAAATGAGGTTTTCTGCCTTTCAATTTAAGGTTGGTATGATACATCAATACCGAGATTGCATTACATAACTGCACAGGTTTGGAGAATTTTTCTATTCCATTCTATTCGCATTGCAACTTGCGTGGAAACGCGGATCAGCGACAAGAGATTAATTAGCTTTACGGACTCGTTTTTACTGAGAAAAGTCTGTTCGATCTCAATAGTGAATCACTATGTGGATCAATTTTTAACCCATACACGGTAAGCATGTATAATATATGTGGTGATCTTAGACCTTTCATACAACATTACATGTGAATGGTTGTAGACTATGAGGCAGTTTCACACTTGATTATTTTGATGGACAATGGGCATCGGAACAAGCAAACGAGTTGGGACACACTGATGTCTTTGAGTGTTTGATCTGGCAATTTCTGTCGTCTCTTACCATATATATATATTTTTTTTTCATAAAAAGTCTCAGATCAAGAGCAACGTTGTCGTTGTCCTAGTATAACGTCACAACAAGTATAACGTCACAACAATAGCTAAAGTTATGTCTGCCAGCCTTCCACTAGTTCCTAGAAGTACATGGATGCACAGCAAATGACCCTTCAGTGTCACCGCTTCACCAGACTGACATCCTGAATTTCTTGGCGTATTATCGATATATCCTGTGTTGTGGATACAAGAAGCCACACAGGTAAACAGATACCAGAATGCAGAACACTTCTAGTCATGTATACACGTCACTGATACTCTCAACAGACTGGGTCTCTATGGCAACATGTAATTGCCAGATTGTCTGAAGAACAGTCTTTCAAAAAAATACCACAATGTTCTGCTGTCTAGGTCTATCGATTCATTGATAGCATAACCTGATGACATTATATGTTACTTATGTACCGTTTGTGTGTTTATTTTCCAAGCTGTACATAGCCAGTTAGCCACCAGCCAAATGGGCAAACACATAATGCAAAGATTGTAGATATTACGTGCCAGTGCTCCTGATGAAACTTCTAAGTAGAAAAAGGCATCAGTTTACCAGAGAGGGTGGTCATAAACATGTTTTTTCATCCAAGGAAGGGTAAATTTTACATCAACCAATGTATGAAAACAGCACGAAGCACAACACTAATACTTCAATAGAAACACACTTCAATGGAATGGAAGACGATATGTCGTTGGAACGCATTTAGTGGTGTTTGTTCGCAAATCTAGGAGAGAGAATAAAGCTAAATACCCCGGTAAAACTCTATGTCAAACTGACAAGCTTAAATTACTCTTTTGGATATGATAATAGTGGCAGGTTTGTTAGGTATACGGACGTTTCCAAAGCGTACAAGCGTAGTTTTTGTCTATATTTCTCTTAGTCCTCCTTATCATCCTGAATGTGGCCTCTTAGTCCCCATCAAGAAGGCATCAGAGAGTGTCACATGCTGGTGCCGTAGGCAGAGTCTGGGTCACAACACCCAAGTTCAAAACATCGTACATGAGGACATGAGGCAGGACTTGTAGGAAAATTCCCTAGCCATTCATACAATGTTTCAAAAAGGTTATACATAGACGTGGAATAGACGAACAGCTTATAGCATATATCCGACTGGACACAAAAATCTTGGAACACTATGCCGATATACATGCGCAAGCATTTCCCTGGAGAAAAAAAACGTCTCGCACGTTATACAAGGTAATGCACAGGATTCAGTTCTCTACAAAAAATACATATCAAGTCTGCATGCCATACTCAGTGAACACGACGATGAACCGTACACAAAGAAAATCAAGTTTGCTAGAGAAAGAAAAATGATAAATATACACGGTGGTAATTGTAACATGCATTTTGATTGAAAACGTGCAGGTCTCATTAAAGTGTACATGTATGTGATGTATTTGTATCTTTCTTTGATATTTGTCATTGTTCTCAATAATATCCACAATCAGCTTATTATTGACAAATTTACCCTTGAGTATAGGATATTATTTTCAATAATACCTCTTGACGTGGTCAGTACACAAAATTGCTCATCTCTGCATAACAAAAACTTGTTTCACAAAGAAATTTTGGTTCTGGTGTTATTGTGTGTTTATATGTTAACATCCACATATATCTGACAGTGAATGTTTCCGTGATACTTTTCCAGAAACAACTTCTGTCTTTACCTATTTTCAACCATGACCCAAACGCATACGGATCTGAGAATTACCATCCTCAAGGGATCCATGTATCTGGAAGCAGGGTCATTTCCATTGTCAGTGGTCATACTTATTTACAGAGAAGTCTTTCGACCTATGAAAGATGAGTATACTCAGCAAAATAAAGAAATTCGTATGCTACACTTATTTTACCAGGAAAAAGACGAACGTTCGTCTTGCCTTATTACTAAGGATATTCATAATATGTGGTTAAAATATTAAAAGCAAGAATGGTTCTCCAATATATGGTTTGAAATAAACAAATGGAGTGAAGTAAGAATGAGGTTGTATAATCAGAATTATGGGGGTCAGAGTGAAGTTGGTTTGCAGTCTTGTTATATAGTAACTTTATAAACAAATTTAACGGTTTTAATTATCAGCAACGTGTCAAAATGCCGCCGATCATAATTAATTTATGGGCACTCGAACAATCAAAACGTGTCTCATGTATAAAAGATCAATACTATTACCCTCCCCAAGGCAACATGAAATCTTGCACCGAGGTCAACCCAATGATCCATTATCTGAACCCCGATTCAATATCACGTGATTGTCGTAAACGTTTGTACGGCTATTGTAATGTAGACAATGGCTAAAAACACTGAGTTTTCACGAGTCACGTCCGATTTCTTGACTTTTTTGAAATAGTGAAAGGATCAGTCAGACATTTATTTGCAAAAAGTTCATGATGGTAGCCAAATAGTTTTATAACAATGTAGAAGGAAGGCGTTATGTATAAACCATACTGTATCCCGATATCTTAAATCGTCATTCACGACCATTCCGCACTACGTAAATGAAAATAAATGATGTTTTGTATGGAGACGTTTCAGGGTTGATAAATATATTTTTTTTAAACAAGGAAACATTATTTTTTTCCAGTATAACCAACAGCATATAACCACCAACCTCAATCGAACGGATGTTGAATATTTGACCCGAATTAGGCATATGCTGTAGGTAGTGAAAGTATAAATGGATACCGACAAACAGACATTCATATTCCAAGATCGAATCCGGGGACGAACTTTACAAAATCAGTGCGAGTAGTGAATGATACAAATAACTCTTACTTAGTAATGCTGAACAAATGTACAACTAAACATTTCAAATGTCATTGTGTTCCCAACTGTAACCAGCAGGCTTCTTTATTCGCCATCAAGGAGCTCATATATTAAACACAAGTTTTCCAGACGTTTGTGTGTGCCAAGTCTGTTACATACTTTGGAGTACACGATCCCAAATGTGGAGAAAACCCCGTCAACACCGGCGCCAGATGCTATATCTTTCACATAACAAGAACTTAATTTTCCACAATACCTTTGAGTGACTCTAACCAATTGATGTATGCAACTTTCTGCATTATCTGGAGAAGATAGGGTCAACAGCAAATGTATGGGAAAATAAGCATACAATACACTCAGCAATGCATACGGAACATGGCATGCGGAATCTAAGCATATATAAACGTTTCGTGAATTGAGAGCATGCAGGAATATATGATCAGTGTCAGAGAATATCTATCTCAGGTTTTGTTCGTTTCCCAAACATATTTCATGATAGGGTTGTTTGAATTTGAATACTAGATGCATTACTGATATAGAAACTCTGTAAGTTTTATACTGAAAAACATAGAAGTAATAAAAAGGGTACGTGCAAAGTGCCTAATTACAAGGTCTTAATCGGCAACATTTCTAAGGTTTCATTATATTAGCCAGGTCGAGAAACCTTCAGATATCTGGAGACGCAATTAATTGTACAACCGAGTGGTGGCCATTGTGTCCTAAATTTGTTGGCGAAACATGACAGATTCAATAACATATATGTATTAAATTAGCTGATTCATACCAACTTGGCGGGCTGTTTCTATGTATGTAGGACATGTCTACTCAGTTTGACTGATCTTCCATCGAAGTCATGCATTATGATCATGTATGAAAATAGTTCAGAATGTCGCGAGTATGCAAGCACGGAAGTTTGAACAGGTGACTCAAGTGTGTCGATGTGAGAAACCTGCCATACACAGAAACACAAGCATTTCCTCTTGTGGATCACAAAAGCGACAGACAATTTTTAAATCAACCAGTGTGGAAAAAGTGATACATATGCATGCATATCAAATTTCGAACACTCGAATCCTGAAAAAAACCCTCAAACCTCATTTTTCCATCCCATATTGGGACTTTTTGTAACTCACGTTTGTGGAAAAGGTTAATCCCACTTATTCACAAAGTACCAGGTTGACGCCTGAGGAATACACTTTTCATAATTCTAAGAAATGACGCTCGTTGTAGACGTTCGATTGCATTTCTAACTTTTGTGGCAAGAATCAAAATTTTACCATCAATTTACAATTCACATGTGGATTACGGCAACAACAATTATCCATGTCATACACTCTCAAAGAAATGGGGAAGGAAATTAATGTCACACCAAGTTACCAAGCGACAAGTTCAAAATCAGATCCCTTCGGTTATGGCGCACAAATACATACACTCAAAATGCTGAGTAGTGATATATATTAAAAACCCATATTGTCAAAAAAAGTAATGATATCCGCTCATAAATCCTTGTAAACATATACCGGGAGAATATTGCCTATCTCGTTGATTAGCGTCACTCCTTGGAATCCTTGCTGTCTTTAATATTTCTCATACATTTACCGTGAGAGGTCAGTGCTCAGGAGACGCGGTGCAGACACCTCCGCCAAGTTGGTCTAGAGCAACCACGTGGAGATAATAACGAGTTATCACCATGGACTTGAAGATACCCTGAGGAAATCAGAAAGATCTACACGTCGTGGTGCCAACTCCTGGTGTCAGTTTGTTTTTCCCAAATCTGTCATGTGTACCGAAAGTAATCAACTGCTGCACCTTGGGCGACAAACACCACGAGTCATTGAATCAAATTGTGAATATCCATGAGACACAAAGACGATACTGAGGAGGATGTAAGCAACCCGATGACATCAGATGTGTCATACTCACCGCGAACAGCTTCATATGCGAAGTACATATACAATATGGCGGAAATCAAATTATTCCCAACAAATCTGAACAACACGTTATATAAACTTTGATTCACCTTGACGTCTCAACCCTAGCGGTTCACATGTGTACATTGACCTTTACAGTAAATACTGTTGTCATTTACATAATCCGTCAGAACCACGTTTCCGTTGTAAACATTCCGGCATGTCAAGCAAACAAAGACAATTAATTGTTGACATGATCCAGGGTGGTCTGCATTCATCCTCTCTTCGCGACGGAAGAGAGAAACCCGACTGTACTCCCAGGTTTATTGTTCCAAACATACCTTGGTCTGAGTCCTATTTCTGTCTACCCCGTAATATTTCACTGTATTTTTTTTCTCAATATTACATCTACAATTAGGGAAATATCGGAAAATTAGGAATATTGAATGATGAATTTTCAGACATTTTTTTCGTCTTCTCGTTTCTTTCTTGTTTAATATTTTGTTTCAATCGTTGGATTCATTGCAAAAATCATGAATTACTTTTTGAAGTATGCGATAACGTTCTACTACGGACAACGTTTTATTTCTACTCTCAGTCCATGATCAACAAGATTGTGATGAAGACTTAATGATATCATTGATTACATTCGGTAATACGGTGCATGTGATCATAATACTGACATGCTTGTTCTTAACGGGCGGTATGAAAATGGATTGGTTTTGCAACGATGAATTATTGCATTGATAACCAATCTTACGTTAGCGTATAGCCTGCCAGTAATCCATTAATGTGAGCAGCGAACACGCAAATGAGGTTTTCTGCCTTTCAATATAAGGTTGGTATGATACATCAATACCAAGATTGCATTACATAACTGCACATGTTTGGAGAATTTTAGGTTACCGGCCCTTTGGTCCGATAACCTATTGCCGTGGTGTTGCGTCCATCGTCGTCCGTCAACATTAATATCTTTAAAGTTTACGATCGAATCGGCCTGAAATTTTGCACAAATATGCCTAAAAATATTTCGAGAGGGAGGTATTTTTTAATTTTTTGATTTTCGCATTTTTATCAAAATGGCGGCCATTTTTGTCGAAAAATGGCCAATATTGGACTTTGGCAGCCATTTTCTCAAAAACTGTCTGATCAGTTTTGAGATTTTTGTTTCAAAAGATTCCCCTTATGTACCTCTATGATGTGTATAAGTTTTGTTGCCCTTGAATCGCCGGTCTCCGTGTGGCAGACATTTTGAATTTTTGACGAGTCAGGGAAAAAAAATTTTTCGCCCCAAATCGCATTACTATTCATTTTGGGCCATTTCTAGGCAAAAAAAAATGTTCACCCTTTGAAAAAAAATTTTGACTTAGAGAATGTTCGCCACATTTTTTGTTCATAGTGGGAGCTTTCAGGACTGTACTCATAGAACGCTTGAAGATAGAGCTTAGAAATTGGCACTTTCAAATGGGAAGTCATATATGGCGACTTGTGTGGTGACCTTGAATTTGACCTTGGATGACCTTGAAAGGTCAAAACAGCCATTTTGGATCAAAAAATGCTCAAATTTGCACCTGGTCTGTATTTTCTCAAAAACTGTCTGATCAGTTTTGAGATTTTTGTTTAACAAGATTCCTCTCATATACCTATGTGACGTGTATAAGTTTTGTTGCCCTTGAATCGCCGATTTCCGTGTGGTGGCCATTTTGAATTTTTGACGAGTCGGAGAAAAAAAAATTTTTCGCCCCAAATCGCATTACTATCCATTTTGAGCCATTTCTAGGCAAACAAAATTTTCACCCTTTGAACAAAATTTTGGACTTTTTCAGCACTTTTTTCCTCCATAATGGGACCTGTCAGAACTGTACTCATAGAACACTTGAAGATACAGCTTAGAAATTGGCACTTTCAAATGGGAAGTCATATATGGCGACTTGTGTGGTGACCTTGAATTCGACCTTCGATGACCTTGAAAGGTCAAAACAGCCATTTTGGGGTAAAAAAAAATGCCCAGATTTGCCTCTATAGATGAAATGCTTGCAGATAGAGCTCATGTTTGCATTATGAACATGTAGCAAGACATATATGGCACAACTAATGATGACCTTGAACTAGACGTCAGATGACCTTGAGTGCCAAATGTCTGACTCGTAATGTGTAAGTTGACCTGAGCGGCCTGAACGATTCCACCCAGATATATCTTTGTATTATAAACATATAGAATATCAAATGCCGCACACATACATGTCATGGTGACATCGAAGTTCACACGGATGACCTTGATTGGTAAATCTCAAGGTTATTTGTTCACACTGCGAACCTTGATTGATAAATCTCAAGGTCTGTTACCTGCCAATGCTGCCATGGCCAAATCAAAATTGTCCGGTAACCTGTCTTAGCCTTTGGGCTAATTTTTTCTATTCCATTCTATTCGCACTGCAACTTGCGTGGAAACGCGGATCAACGACAAGAGATTAATTAACTTTACGGACTCGTTTTTACTGACAAAAAGTCTGTTCGATCTCAATAGTGAAACACTATATGGGTCAATTTTTAACCCATACACGGTAAGCATGTATAATATATGTGGTGACCTTAGACCTTTCAGACAACATTACATCTGAATGTTTGTAGATTATGAGGCAGTTTCACACTTGATTATTTTGATGGACAATGGGCATCGGAACACGCAAACGAATTGGGACACACTGATGTCTTTGGGTGTTTGATCTGGCTATTTCTGTCGTTTCTTACCATATATATATATATATATATATTTTCACAAAAAGTCTTACATCAAGAGCCACGTTGCCCTAGTATAACGTCAAAACAATAGCAAGAATACTAGCACTATTATTATTCAAGAAGAGGAGTTAAATACGTCTGCCAGCCCCCTAAAGTTACGTCTGCCAGCCCTCCACTAGTTCATAGAAGTACATGGATGCACAGCAAATGACCCTTCAGTGTCACCGCTTCACCAGACTGACATCCTGAATTTCTCGGCGTATTATCGATATATCCTGTGTTGTGGATACAAGAAGCCACACAGGTAAACAGATACCAGAATGCAGAACACTCGACTTCTAGTCATGTATACACGTCACTGATACTCTCAACAGACTGGGTCTCTATGGCAACATGTAATTGCCAGATTGTCTGAAGAACAGTCTTTCAAAAAATACCACAATGTTCTGCTGTCTAGGTGTATCGATTCATTGGTAGCATAACCTGATGATATTATATGCTACTTCTTTACCGTTTGTGTGTTTATTTTCCAAGCTGTACATAGCCAGTTAGCCACCAGCCAAATGGGCAAACACATAAATGCAAAGATTGTAGATATTACGTGCCAGTGCTCCTGATGAAACTTCCAAGTGGAAAAAGGCATCAGTTTACCAGAGAGGGTGATCATAAACATGTTTCTGGTCATAAACACTGGGTGGGAGCTTGCCCATGATTCTTGACGAGTCAACTCGGTAAAAATCTTTCCTCGCAGGGGCTTTGCTCAGCAATTTTTTTTCCAATAGGCTTTCAGATGCCCCTGTGATTAAAGATTTTTGCCGAGCAAAGCCCCTGCGAGGAAAGATTTTTACCGAGTTGAATCGTCGAGAATCATGGGCAAGCTCCCACCCAGTGATAATAAGTCATCAATTTTACCAACGAATGATGAACGGATGGACGGAACTGACTGCGTTTCGTTTACTCGTTGCAGCATCCAAGGAAGGGTAAATGTTACATCGACAAATGTATGAAAACAGCACGAAGCACAAACACACTAATACTTCAATGGAAACACACTTCAATGGAATGGAAGACGATATGTCATCGGAACGCATTTAGTGGTGTTGTTCGCAAAGCTAGGAAAGAGAATAGAGCTAAATACCCCGGTAAAACTCTATGTCCAACTGAAAAGTTCAAATTACTCTTTTAGACATGGTAATTGTGTCAGGTTCGTTGGGTATACAGACGTTTCCAAAGCGTACAAGCGTAGTTTTTGTCTATATATCTCTGAGTCCTCCTTATCATCCTGAATGTGGCCTCTTAGTCCCCATCAAGAAGGTATCAGAGAGTGCCACATGCTGGTGTCGTAAGCGGAGTCTGGGTCACAACACCCAAGTTCAAAACATCGCACATGAGCACATGAGGCAGGACTTGTAGGAAAATTCCCTAGCCATTCACACAATGTTTCAACAGTAACAAGGTTATACATAGACGTGGAATAGACGAACAACTTATAGCATATGACACGAAATTCTCTGTCAGGGAATATTGGTTACGTCCAATTTAAGACAAAATCACAGAAAAAACTTCAACCAAATGGAAAACAGATCTTGCTCTTGCGACGAATATTTTATTGCGCATTCAGAGTCACATCAGAAAGAATGTGACTCCATTGGATACTGAAAAAAATGAGTTTTTACAGTTCGACTTTCGGACGTAACTAGGACGCTAAGAGAAACTTTAGTTTGCTTTTTCTGATAAACTTCCATGCAAAAATAAGAAACAATCACTCCAAGTCCTTCATATGTCGGAGTTCTGTGTCAGTAATGCATCACTTTATATTAGTATAGGCCAGGGAGTCGTACAGCTGCGATTATTCATGCAGGACGTAACAAGACACATTTTTCTGTTTTGAATGTCCAGGATATTAACAATATTAGCACTTGCTCACTAATTTCCTCACATATCTAAGAGAATACATGTCTATATTATTTTGAGATGCATTCCGTGGTATAATAGTAAGTATTATTTCTATAAATTGGAATAAAAAATAATTGTGTCCATTGTTACGTCCAAACGAATTTTTAAAATTATTACCTGCTAGGAAAATGTTCATAATTTGCAGACCGCGGGCTATCCTGACTTGAAGTAGTGTTAATTCATTTCTGTATGGTTTATTTTACGTGTAAAAACTAGAAATGCCACAAATAATACAGACAGACCCCAAATTCTTCAGAAATTAACAGGTGTCACATACACGATGACTGACATTACTGATCGTAAATCTGCGTTTTGAAGCTGTATTGAGACTCCGACACTTTGCGATGTGGTTTTATACACACCAGAATGTCGTGCAATAATTTGTGAGTCATTTTTCTTCTTTTTCAAACCTAATGTGAATATTATTGTCGTACTGCAAAAACTGAAATACTATTCATGAATCAAAACCAATTTTGGTTGATTTTTATCTCTTCGTGATCATTTTAAGAAAGGAGCATGTTTTACAATTCGACCTTTTGAGCGAGGTACATGAGCGTACATTCTGTTTACACCGGTTGCAATATTCTTGTTTTCAATAATAAAGACGCAAGATAAGGACAAAGCATACACAACTATTTTATTCAATGAATTTTACATAACTCTTCTTCGAGTTTTCTTCAATCTTCAATCCACATCTGGCCAACTATTCAGATAAGGAATAAAATATATTAGGTATATAATACAACATATATTGCATGAGACAAAAGATGCAAATCAGTCATTCCCAAAATGTGATTGAACTGAACCTGTAATATTCTCGTCTCCCTCTTTTGGTTGCTGTTGGTGGGGGCAGAGGCTGTAAGATATCACCCCCGGGCACCAGGAAGGGCGCGTCCATCATAACCCAGGCAGTGCCCCACTTCTGTTTGACGCGTTTGTAAAAAAAACAGCCAGTAATCTCCATCATGGTCAATTCCACTCTGAAAGTGACATAATGGCAACATTAAGTACTCACCATAAAATATTAAGCAATCATCATGAATTCACCATGGTACGACAATCAAACATCACCAGCATCTGAACTCACCACAAGACCCGGCAATGTATTAGATCCATGTGAAACAAGAACATGAGTTCCATCTCTGCAAAAAAATCAGATGACAATAGAAGTAAGCCCAATTTCATGTGATTAAAGCAAAATAATGTTGTTTCAGCTGATACAGTTGTCATGTCAATAGTAACATACAAAGCCCGAAATATGGTATCAATTACTATTTCTGAAATCACTTACTCATATCTTTGTTCACCGGCCATCATGTTGGTCTCAGCGAGACTGTCTTCTGAGGTCTCGGGAAGCCCCTGGGGGACTGGCGTGTCCATGGTGCCGTTCTCGGGACTGTCTTCTGAGGTCTCGGGAAGCCCCTGGGGGACTGGCGTGTCCATGGTGCCGTTCTCGGGACTGTCTTGTAAGGTCTCTGGAAGCCCCTGGGGGACTGGCGTGTCCATGGTGCCGTTCTGGGGACTGTCTTCTGAGGTCTCGAGAAGCCCCTGGGGGACTGGCGTGTCCATGGTGCCGTTCTCGGGACTGTCTTGTAAGGTCTCGGGAAGCCCCTGGGGGACTGGCGTGTCCATGGTTCCGTTCTCGGGACTGTCTTGTAAGGTCTCTGGAAGCCCCTGGGGGACTGGCGTGTCCATGGTGCCGTTCTGGGGACTGTCTTCTGAGGTCTCGGGAAGCCCCTGGGGGACTGGCATGTCCATGGTGCCGTTCTCGGGACTGTCTTCTGAGGTCTCGGGAAGCCCCTGGGGGACTGGCGTGTCCATGGTGCCGTTCTCGGGACTGTTTTGTAAGGTCTCGGGAAGCCCCTGGGGGACTGGCGTGTCCATGGTGCCGTTCTCGGGACTGTCTTCTGAGGTCTCGGGAAGCCCCTGGGGGACTGGCGTGTCCATGGTGCCGTTCTCGGGACTGTCTTCTGAGGTCTCGGGAAGCCCCTGGGGGACTGGCGTGTACATGGTGCCGTTCTCGGGACTGTCTTCTGAGGTCTCGGGAAGCCCCTGGGGGACTGGCGTGTCCATGGTGCCAGTCTCGGGACTGTCTTCTGAGGTCTCGGGAAGCCCCAGGGGGACTGGCGTGTACATGGTGCCGTTCTGGGGACTGTCTTCTGAGGTCTCGGGAAGCCCCTGGGGGACTGGCGTGTCCATGGTGCCGTTCTCAGGACTGTCTTCTGAGGTCTCGGGAAGCCCCTGGAGGACTGGCGTGTCCATGGTGCCGTTCTCGGGACTGTCTTGTAAGGTCTCGTGAAGCCCCTGGGGGACTGGCGTGTCCATGGTGCCGTTCTCGGGACTGTCTTCTGAGGTCTCGGGAAGCCCCTGGGGGACTGGCGTGTCCATGGTGCCGTTCTCGGGACTGTCTTCTGAGGTCTCGGGAAGCCCCTGGGGACTGGCGTGTCCATGGTGCCCTTCTCGGGACTGTCTTCTGAGGTCTCGGGAAGCCCCTGGGGGACTGGCGTGTCCATGGTGCCAGTCTCGGGACTGTCTTCTGAGGTCTCGGGAAGCCCCTGGGGGACTGGCGTGTACATGGTGCCGTTCTGGGGACTGTCTTCTGAGGTCTCGGGAAGCCCCTGGGGGACTGGCGTGTCCATGGTGCCGTTCTCGGGACTGTCTTCTGAGGTCTCGGGAAGCCCCTGGAGGACTGGCGTGTCCATGGTGCCGTTCTCGGGACTGTCTTGTAAGGTCTCGTGAAGCCCCTGGGGGACTGGCGTGTCCATGGTGCCGTTCTCGGGACTGTCTTCTGAGGTCTCGGGAAGCCCCTGGGGGACTGGCGTGTACATGGTGCCGTTCTCGGGACTGTCTTCTGAGGTCATGTTGATGATTCCGGGAATCATTTTTTCATCAAATGTGTCATCTAAAGCACACATGACATTGTCGTATGCATCAGGATCAAGGATATCATGAAGGTCGAAGCTGCATTCGGTGCTTCCTGGTTCATCAACTGACTGACACTTTTGAGTTGCATTTACTGGCAACATCACCACAAAATGATTTGGAACCCATCGGGTTGCAGGGATTTTTCTGCCAGAAATATTTGTCCACATGATATATGCTGGTGACCTGTGGCTTTCGAGTCGTGGCTGGAAGGTGCGATGTGCATCCAATTTAACTGTGTGCCCCCCGTAGTCTGGATAGACCGAAACGATAGGTCTTTCTAACACACTCGCCAATGCTGCAATCTGCCATAAACCCATGTAGACACCAGGTCTGCAAAGTGACTTGACTTCGCTCTCGAATATGGCCTTGATGGTTCTTCTGTTAAGTTTTCTGTTCCCTTTGAACTCCTCAGAATACATCGCAAATTGTTTTGATGGGAGAAACTCATCATCTAAATACAAATCTTCATGTTTTATAAGTTCGAGAATAATGCGCAAACGTATTTCTAGGTGACCGTCTTCATTCCCTTGGCTTATCAGGGATCCGCATCTGGGCAAACAGTTCCCATCAGCACCGATGATCACTGGAAATCTCTCCACTGCGTTTGTGCTTTCAGGCTTCAATTCCAAGCTGTTTTTGTCAATCATTTTCTTTGTTGCACACAGCGAAAGCATGCCGTCATCTACATGTTTTAGAGGAGGTAGGCATATTGCATCTGCCACCGCCTTCAACTTTCGAAATGTGGGTGTCTCTCGCAGTTCACGAAGAATTTGATCTGGATCCGTCTCTCCTGATTCCATCGTTCTGTTCTCTAGGCTTCCAGTTTCTACTTTGCGTTTGCTATCAGTTTCTGGTGAGGCACACGCAACCGTTTTGGTTGACCGGTCATCATTCTTGCCTTTCATTTTGCTAGCAGCACTCTTTCTTGCTGTGGTTTTGACAACTTCGACAGAGACACTATCTGCTCCCTCTTCTTTTGGGTGCTGTGGCTGCTTTACTGATGCACCAGGAGCCACCACCCCTTGCTTGCATCCTGTGTCAATGGCTTTCTCTGTTTTCTTTTTCTTTCGTGAACTTGCACTTCGAGTTTTCACTTTGGGTTTCTTGTTGTTGATGGCATCTTTTCTTGGCATTTTCTTCGGTCGTTTTTTCTCTGGTGTGTCATCCGAATCGTCTGTGGTCAGTTCACTTCCAGGTTGGGTCTTCATTGTAGTTTTCCTCTTTCGATTACGGACCATTTGAGAAACTTTGCTCTTGAGTACAGAAGCTTCCTCCCAGTCATTGATATACCGGGTGTTTGGACAAGGTTCACCACCCAGTCCACGGCATGAATGACAGAAACAGCTTAGATTCCTGGTTTCGATTTGACCCTTCTGTTTTTTGCTACTGCTGCGAGCTGAATGAATCTTCCGGGTTCCCTTGATGGCAATGATGTGTTTGGGAACATCACGCTTTATCTCATCTTCGTAGAAGAAAGTTCGTTTCTTGTGCTGGCATCTTTTCCCATTTCCGTCTACTGTAAGGTTACTCACACAAAACTCATAAAGTTCTTGTGCATTTCTGATGTCTCCTTGACGACTCCGCACGTGTCGCTCCGCCGCCCTCTTCACCAGACCCCCAAGGCTATCACAGGGATTTTTTCCATGCCGGGAACCAAAATAGGCCTTTTCTACATCATCTTTCGTTGACAGATGATAGAACGCCAACTTGCTTTTATATTGCGCTGCACACCCATCGCTGAACTGAACTTGGTGCGTGATGGTAATTCCCTGTTTGTGCAGGTGGTTTGTCAGTCGCTCACTGAACTGGTTAACAGCATGTGAGTCATGACGAATATCTGGAGATATGAAGACCACAGATTCTTCCATAACTGCTTCGTTGCAGTCAGGGCATATGTAGTTTACCACGACAGGGTGAACTGTTGCCTGATTGTAATGATAGAATGCTGACTGAACCTCGTCCTGGTGTGTACATTTGTAATTTTCTGAGAAGTCCAGCGTTGACAGAACCCATCCTGGTGTGAGATCCCGTTTCAGCTGGTTGTATTGGTCTCGCTGCCACTTAGCATTGAACAGATGCCTTGGGAGCAGCTTCACATCTTCATAGAGATCTACCAGACACTCCTTGATAGAAGTTTCATGATCGATCAGCATTCTTTGCTTTCCGTTCTTCATGGTGTAGTTCTCCCATTTTTGCCACTTTATTTGATGTCCTGTTGTTTTGCGTCGGAGTGGCCCAAAGACTTCGTCAAGGATGCTGGGTCCACACTCTGGACATCTTCTGTCTATACAGACTGGATTACTTGGATCACAAAGACGTCGGTTGCTCAGATCATATTTGTCTTTGATTTCAAGACTCAGTCCTTCTCTTGTGGCATGTACTTGAAGTTTCTTCAGTTTCATTTCTGCATTTGTGCACAGCTCACACAGGCAAGAGTTGAATCGGTGTGAATTTACTGAAAGACATTCTCTTGGTTTCAGTTTCTGGAAGGTGCTGAGAGATATTTTATTTTCGCCCTTGTCATACTCTGCATGCAGTTTCTTCACTGTCTTGTTTAGGTGTCTTTTCTGCACGTGCGATGTATCAACTGCAGACTTGTTTGGAACACAAGTCGATTCTGCTACATAATGATCATGGATTTCTGTCTTGATGTCTGTGCTCAATGCATCACTTCGAGTGGGCTCAAGATCTTCATCTTCAAGCATGGAAGACTTTCTCCAAAAGTCATACTTGATTTCAAGTGCTTTGCGAACTCGTTGATCTTTAGCATATTTGGCCGCGATGCAGTTGACAACGTATCTATACTTAGTTAAACCCTTCCTAGATCTGTTTTTCTTCATGGTCTCCAAACTGTCTTTCAGCCCCTGCACAAATTCGCATTGGTTTTCCCAATTTGGACGTCCTCTGCCCTTTGGCCGTCTCTCTTCTTTTTCTCCGAGGTTGGTAAGCTTTGGTCAGTCGTTTCACTCGTCGTTGGTGTTGAGGCAAAGCAGTTCCTTTCTTTCCTAGCACTTTGTCTCTTCTGTTTGTATAAATCTCTCCTTTTCTTCAGTTCCTTCTTCTTTTCGATCTTTGTCTCTTCTTCTGTTCTCGCCACTGCTTTGTCAGCTTTTCTTTCTCATTTCTTGTATATCTTTTCCCAGATTTACCATCCTGTTCCTTCTTCTTCGACCTCATTTTACGCATCCGGAGCTTTGCTTTTTCTGCTGCCTTCTTCTTACGATCTGGTGACAAATTTGCCCTGTATTTCCTCTTCCTCTCTTTGTCCTTTTCTAGTAACATCTTGTAACCCAAGGGATCTGCATCTTTCAGGAGTTCCACTTTTTCTTGGTACGTTGGTTTCTTTTTTCTCTCTCTCTTCTCCGTTGTGCTTGGTGATGATAGCCTCACACGGAATTTATAACGTTGTTCATCATCTTCCCTTTTTTCACCATCCTCCCTGGAACATGATGTTCCCAGTATGAATATGCGAATAAATATACCAACTACAAAGGCATCAAGAATGCTCACGAATGACCAAGAATAGCCATGAACGTGGCATTTATAGAAGAGAATACTGTATCAAGGATTATTATACGAGTACACATGAGCGTGAAATCATGCAATAACTGCACAATATTCCAATGATACCACCAGTACGACTAAACACATTTTGAGCCCATGAGAGAATATAAACAGATTCTGGTCATGATCTCATGATCCTAACTGCAATAGTTCTCGCAAAAATCAGGATTGAAATAAGCATAAAGAAGTTTTCGTATATCGTATAATGGCGCCTCGGCCGTCTTGTCCGTAAACTTTTGGAGGGGAGTGTATCAAGGATTATTATACATGAGCGTGACATCATGCAATAACTCCACAATATTTCAATGATACCACCAGTACGACCAAACACATTTTGAGCCCATGAGAGAATATAAACAGATTCTGGTCCAAGTTAGGTAGGATCAAAAACGATCAACTCATTACTTCAAATCATCAAATCAATACTTCAAAATATTATTTCACAACCCGAAAAGAAAAAGTGCTGAACAGTCTCCCTGAGTTAGTGGTAAATGCACCATGTGTTAACAACTTCAAAACTTCACTAGAGAAATTCTGGAAACACCAAGACGCCCTTTACAACCACGAACGTCCTTTGGATCTGGGACAGGCAGCAGAAACATATATGGATAGACTGCACACCGGGCGAGGAACAACGACAACACCAGCCCCAACCGAGCACACCGGAGCTGAACTTGGTGGCAGCAGGAGCAGTCAGTATCCAGAGCAGGTAGTAAGATATGCTGAGGTATATCCACAAGTGTTTTGTTTGCAGAGACAATGGGTGCGTTTCATTTGTACGGATCAGGATCATGATCCCGGATCAGAAACCCGATCCGACAAAAATGTGTAGGGATCAAGATCATGATCCCAAAAAATAGGGATCAGAAAAATCAGGGTGGAGGACTGATTTTTCTGATCCCAAAACTTGATCAAATATGGTGAGTTAAGAGTCTGCAAAAAGGAAATTGTGCCCAGTGTTTTATTCTAACCTTCGCCCAAAATGACCAGATCAATCTCCAGCTAACATTTTGGTGCAAAAATGTCAAAATATTGGATCTTACCCTGGTACAAAAAAATGTGGCCATTGTTGTTGCCGGGCAACTAAAAATAAATCTGGGTTTGGGATCAGAGGTGTTTTTGTGCGTACGAATCAGAAACCTGTTCCCGATCAGGATCATGATCCCGATCCGTACAAATGAAACGCACCCAATACACTGTGATTTACCAATGAAGTTTTTGAGGTGAAGGTCACCAAAAGAACCAGAATACTACATGACCTTCAACATACTAAAATTACAAACTGACGCTGTATCTACAAACATTCCATCTCCAGGTGCAAATTTTTGCATTTTGGGCCAGGTGGGCCCCGGCGCAACGACCGCCTCGTTGCTATATGTCCCAAGGCAGCATTTTGAAATTTGCCACATATATAAGTTGAATTTTCACATATCTATATAAATTTGAAGGTCTCATCAACAAATACCAGTCATGGTCAGAAACTGATCTGCTTGTAGCTCCAAAAGCTGTTGAGGACAAACCTCCAAGATTCGAACTTGACATATGAGAAAGCTAGCTGTTAAGGACAAACCTCCAAGATTCGAACTTGACATATGAGATAGCTATAGCTTTTAGAGCCTTCGGAGATACAAGCAGATCAGATTCAGACGATGTGTAAAGTGTCAAAAGCATAACCTCCCGAAAACTATTGGTTGAGTTTCTAAAGTAGGCTGGATTCTGTTACTATTAGGCAAGTTTCCAACACAGGATATCTCCCATCAGAGACTAAGTCTAAAGCTGAAGAAATGCTGAAAAATATATTTCTCTATATTCGAAATTGATCTAGTAACCAACTAGATTAGTCCACATGTGAAGTTTTAACGTGGTTCGCTAACATTTCTGGGGCTGAGAGGGGTGGGGAGGGGTCAAAATTTAGAATTCATTTCATGACTAAATACTTCTAATATGTTTTAGAATAGGTATGTCCGGTTATCAGGAATAATTGTTTGAGTGTCCTCCAGCATTCAAATATGCAAGGCAAGTCATTATTTACGAAATTTTGGTGTTTTTTTCTATCATTTTTATGAGAAAATAATATATAAAATGATTGAACCCATAGAATTTCATCAAACTAACATATTTTATGCATTGAACTATCAGCATTTCAATGATGAAAAGAAAAATGGGGGTCACCATGCTCGTTTTCTTGTAAATTGGGACCCAATATGTTAAAAATGGCCCAAATCGGGCAAAATATGGGATTTTAGGCTCATTTTAGGCCCATTTTGGAACATTCAATCATATTTTCCATAGAAACGAGCACGGTGACCCCCTTTTTTCTTTTCATCATTAAAATGCTGAAAGTTCACTGCATAAAATATGTTAGTTTGAAGAAATTCTATGGGTTCAATTATTGTATATGTTATTTTCTTATAAAAATGATAGATAAAACACCAAAATTTTGCAAATAATGACTTGCGTCGCATAACTGAATGCAGGAGGACACTCAAAAAATTATTCCTGATAACCGGACAGAGCCATTCTAAATCATATTAGAAGTATTTGGTCATGAAACGAATTCTAAATTTTGACCCCTCTCCACCTCTCCCAGCCCCAGAAATAGTAGCGAATATCCTTCGCCTAGCTATTAAACTCCATCAAAACTATTGGGTGACTTTCCAACACAGGTTGGGTCCTCTCAGAGACTACTGTGTAAGCACACAGAAGAAACGCTAAAAACCTGTCAAAATTCGCATTTTGGCTCAAAATTCAAACCTGATCTAGGGGACAACTATATCAGTCCACATGTGAAATTTCAAACACATAGCCATTGAACCTCATCAAAACTATTGGGTGAGTTTCTAACACAGGTTATGTCCTCTCAGAGACTAAATCCAATGCCTTAAAAAATGTTGAAAAAACTTCAAAACATTTTCTCAAAATTAAAACTTTACCTAGAGAGATCTATATTACATATGAAGTTTCAAGTTGATAGGTGTTCGGGGAACTTTTGGGTGAGTTTGCATAGTGTGATGGACGGACAGACAGACAGCGCGAAAGCAGTATTCCCCCTCCCGACAAAGTCGGGGACGGGGGCATAATAACCGAACAGATTTGAGAAGATGGCCTCCAGAGTCCAGAATTGGGCATTTTCTATCAAAAACGGTATTCATTTTTGGAAAATTAGTCTGAGCGCTAGATAGGTTACCATAAAAATTAAAGGTTAATATGGCCGATTCACAAATGTAACCAACTTGCGAAATCAGGGAGAAAGTTACTGGATAGATTTTTGCCGATTGTCAGACAAGTGCCAAAAATAAAAATTTTGGACATTTTCAACCCAAAGTTCGGGCTTTCTGTGTGATTCAACGCTGTTCTCATTCATATACAAGCTGAACATTCCTGAATGCCACCCGTGGGTACTATTAGAAAGTTACCGAACAGAATTTGAGACAGGTGTGAAAAAGTAAAATTTTGGGCCTTTTAGGCCATTTTTTCAAACCGTTTGAGCGATGCAATGTGATCTTCATACACATCACAGATGGCCCAAAAAGTAATGCTTGTGCGAAATTAATTTAGAGAAAACTACCGTCGTAGTCCCAAATTGAATGTTCTTCATCAAAAATGGCTCACAAAAAAGACGAGCATGAAAAAATTCAAAACACTCTCTTGAATTATATTTTAGTATTTTGATGCAAATGTTTTCACTGTAAACTAAAGATGAAAACGTGGACGACGGATGGATGATGTATTGAAGGACAGCCAGATAGATAAAGGATGAATACCATGTCTTGTCAACAGGTTACAGTACCAGAGCCAATAGGTTATCATACCGGAGCACAATATTATCGGAGCACAACGAAAACCTGAACAGCGAAACTACAGAGATGTAGCACTTCAGAAAATAATTCATGAACAACTGTTTCATGTATTGGGCGCCATGCCATTACACCCCTGATAGCATCATAAAAATTAATTTGAATATATATGTTAAAAACACCAGACGTAACTGAGACACAAACCTGTTGGAAGGATGTAACACATGACACTAAATTGTGAAGTTCCCATAACACCACCTCAAGTGTCTAAGTTACGTCCATCCATATTATCTAGATTCATTATTTATGAAAATAAAAGTATATCTATCAACGATTAAGTTACTATTTTACTATTTAGCGAACAGAAAAAACACTGCAAACCATTAAATGTATATTTTTAAATACCATATGTAAACCGTTGGACGGATGTAACTTAGGACACCAATTTGTAAGGTTTGTTGAATGGTGTAACTGTGAATCTAAGTATCTATGTTACGTCCAAATAATATATCCAGAAAACATTGTTTTCGAAATAAATGTGACGCAATTAGTTAACAATAATTGCGTGTTGATGAAAAATTGCTATTTCTTAAAATATATTTCTAAAAAACAATAAAATTAACGTTTTTGGGCATCAGACGTAACACGGACACGAAATTGTTGGAAGGATGTAACTTAGGACACAAAATTTCAAGTTCTTTCGATGCTGTTACTTTCAATCCTTGTGTCTCTGTCACGTCCAGTTTGGATATCCAGATACATTGGTTTATAATAAATGTGAACGAATCACAATTGCGTGTTTGATGATGAAATTACTATTTCGTAGCTATGATATACTTTCATACACAAATTAATAAATTTAACGTTTTTGAACAACAGACGTAACACAGACACAAAACCGCTGGAAGGATGTAACATAGGACATTTATTTGTATACTTTGTAAAAAAATGAACCTCAGTGTCTTTGTTACGTCCAATCAAAATATCCAGACGCATTGGTTTTAGAATAAACATGAACTAATTAGTTACGTAGATAATTATGTGTTTTATCACTAAAGTATTATTCCGTAGGTATGACAAGCTTTCACACACACAAAAGAATGATTTTACCGTTTTTTAACATCGGACGTAACACAGACACAAACCCCTAGAAGGACGTAACATTGGACACTTTTTGTGATTTTTTTCTATGTTGTAAAAGTGCAACTCGGTGTCTTCGTTACGTCCAATTAAAATATCCAGACAAATTGGGTGTAGAATAAATCTGAACTAATTAGTTACGTATAATTACGTGTTTGATTATTAACGTATTATTCCGTAGTTATGATTATACTTTCACACACAAAAATGAATTATTTAACGTTTTTTAGCATCGGACGTAACACAGACACAAAAACCGCTGGGAGGATGTAACATTGGACACTTGTATGCAATGTTTTTCAATGTTGTAAAAATGAAACTCGGTGTCTTCGTCACGTCCAATTAAAATATCCAGACAAATTGGGTGTAGAATAAATTTGAACTGATTAGTTACATATAATTACGTGTTTGATGATTAAAGTATTATTCCGTAGTTGCGATATACTTTCACACACACAAATTAATGAATTAATCGTTTTTGAACATCGGACGTAACGCAGATGCAAACTATGTGGAAGGTTGTAACGCAGGACACAGAGACTACATTTTTTGTAGTGTCTTTGTTGCGTCCATCAACAGATTTATCCGATTTGGCAACTGATTATTGTTCCGTTACGTTCTTCACTCACCAAACTCATGGCACGTAAGTATAGCAAGGCTTACCAAACATAAAATATACGATTTCTATATCACTTCGTGTTTTCTGTTTATATGTCACACTCAGTCTGGACGTAACTCTGAAGCAAACGATTATATTACGATAGGTGGGGTCTTTCTATATTGTTACGTCCGTCACACGTTGTGTGCTTTAGATGTATTTGCGAGAGAGGAAAGTCCCCTATCTAGTCCATTGTGAACATTCTCAAAGATACTAAATTTGGAAATCATAAAACCGATTATAGACACAAATATTACGGCATTTGCGTTGATACTGATCAAGGATGTAACATAGGACACCAGAAAAAATATCAGGCGCAACAGTGACAACCATGATCTCTGTGTCTTGGTTACGTCCATAACCATCTGTAAGTCCTTGGACAATGATACACGAATTGCCACAGTGTTAATGCTTCTCCTGTCATTGACTCAGATCCTAGCTAGAATTAGTGTTTGGCTTCATTAAACTTTGAAGTTTGATACTCCATATCAAAATGGTGTACATTGGACGTCACAACGGACACAAAACACAAAAACTCGGACACCAAACTCGTGGACGTAACATTTATGCACATTCCTGAGTGGACGAACGCCGGACACGACGTTTTAACAGTCCTGTGTTAAATGCCCATATTATCGCCATACATCTATCAAAACTGACAGTTTTTGGTCCTATAACAAGCAGAATTCCGGCCCACGTTGATCGGAACATACAACTACGGTAAAATACAAGCTTACTTACATCTTTGAATCAATAATCAGACGTGTCCAAATGGCCGTATGGACGCAACACGCCTATGCATGAGCCCGTTCCTGCTGGTGTCTTCATCAGCCTCGTGCGTTGTCTATTTCGAATAGTCTGTTTCCCGCCAAATGTGACAATGGGCGCGTGACAATCGTCGCGTGCGCAGTGGTACCCACATTATAGATTTTACTATTAGATTCGCGCAGCGACGAACATTTTTTAGTCTTAGCCCCGGACGTAACATTTTGGCAGGATTTTTCTTGACGATGTTCAGGGTGACTTCATTACCAGTCATGTCTAGGATGCTAATTCCCATCAAGCATTTCCCGACAGAACAGTTGGTCAAATAATAAATTCACTCGTGCAGCGTAGTGAATTTCTGTGATTTATAGCAATCACTAGTTATAATTGTGGACGTAACAACATGGACACGAAAAAAGGGTTGATGCAAATATCAGTTTTTTCCAAGTTAATGGGTAATTCTGTGCGAAAAACTGATATTTTCAGGTTACTGAGTTATTGAATTAACATTTCATAGTTATTACATTTAAAAATAATGCGGCAATTACTTCAAAATAAAAATAAAATCTTCGCCGGACACCAAAAATACTGTTATTGTCCACATTTTTTCAATATAAATCGCGCTTTCTGCGTACTTATTTCCTACTAATATTTGAAATGCACCATGCATGTTACTTCTCAGCAAAGCTTTTATTGTATCGCGAGTTCATTTTCCTGATACCCTCAAACATATGCCAGATATTCGGCATATTTATGGACGTAACCAATATTCCCTGACAGAGAATTTCGTGTCATATATCCGACTGGACACAAAAATCTTGGAGCACTATGCCGATAAACATGCACAAGCACTTCCCTCGAGAAAAAAACGTCTCGGACGTTATACAAGGAAATGCACAGGATTCAGTTCTCTACAAAAAATACAGATCAAGTCTGCATGCGGATTGCCATACTCAGTGAACACGACGATGATCCGTACACAAAGAAAATCAAGTTTGCTAGAGAAAGAAAAATGATAAATATACACGGTGGTAATTGTAACATGCATTTTGAATGAAAACGTGCAGGTCTCATCAAAGTGTACATCATGGTACATGTATGCGATGTATTTGTATGCGATGTATTTTTTTTATATTTGTCATTGTTCCCAATAATAGCCACAATCAGGTTATTATTGACAAATTTACCTTTGAGTATAGGATATTATTTTCAATTATACCCCTTGACGTGGTCAGTACACAAAATTGCTTATCTCCGCATAACAAAAACTTGTTTCACAAAGAAATTTTGTGACTATGATACAAACGGTTCTGGTGTTATTGTGTGTTTATATGTTAACATCCACATATATCTGACGGTGAATGTTTCCGTGATACTTTTCCAGAAACAAGTTCTGTCTTTACCTATTTTCAACCATGACCCAAACGCATACGAATCTGAGAATTACCATCCTCAAGGGATCCATGTATGTGGAAGCGAGGTCATTTCCATTATCAGTGGTCATACGTATTTACAGAGATGTCTTTCAACCTATGAAAGATGAGTATACTCAGCAAAATAAAGAAATTCGTATGCTACACTTATTCTACCACGAAGAAAGACGAACGTTCGTCTTGCCTTATTACTAAATATATTCATAATATGTGGTTAAAAAAAATAAAAACAAGAATGGTTCTCCAATATATGGTTTGAAATAAACAAATAGAGTGAAGGAAGAATGAGAACGTATAATCAAAATTATGTGAAGTTGGTTTGCAGTCTTGTTAGATAGTAACTTTAGAAACAAATTTAACGGTTTTAATTATCAGCAACGTGTCAAAAGGCCGTCGATTATAATTAATTTATGGGCCCTCTAACAATCAAAACGTGTCTCATGTATAAAAGATCAATACTATTACCCTCCTCAAGGCAACAGGATATCTTGCACCGAGGTCAACCCCATCATCTGAACCCCGATCCAATATCACGTGATTGCCGTAAACGTTTGTACGGCTTTTGTAATATAAACAATGGCTGAAAAGAGGCACGCATTGATTGCATACTCACAACGAATTTACACTGTTGTAACAGTGACAAGTAAAAAGAGTAGCCCCTTTTCATTCCCTTTGAATTGGGGATCAAATGGTTTTCCTGCAATGATGAAATTTTACTGCGAAATCCATTTGCTCCAGTATGTATGTGAATGTAGGAGAATCATTATAATATTTGTTCGTCGTATTTTCAGGTATATTCAGAATCTATTCACAATCATACATGATGTAGTTAAAATTTAAACATACTGGCATTGATCCTAGTTTTTAATCAATGTTGAATGTTGGTTGGACAACAGACCTGCCGCCCTCAACCATGTTGAAATAACCTACTGTTTTCTCTATTGCGTAAACCTCTTCACGGGGCATACAAATGCTGTCATTATGAAAACTTTCGCCCTTATTAACACATCCAGCAATACAATAACGTTCACACTATGACAAACATTATACTATCAACACCCACAACATTTGTTATCATTTGTCTATATAATTCATCAAATGACTTGGCAAAGACTATTTTGCTCGTTACTTTCAAGAATGAGAACACGAAATCTCATGAATGTTGATCGATTTGTCTCGATATTCGTTTTTGCCTGTTTTCCAATTGCCATAATATTCCTAGTGACCACTCGAAAACACATCAATCACTGTGAATCCAATAACGTGACAAATAAAGCCAGGGTGTGTTTTGATGTAATTAGCAAATCGTGTCACAAGGAACAAATGTCAACACGTGTAAAAAAAAAAAAGAACGTTGGATAGTGCAATTACTAATTAATATTTTAGTATCGCTCGCATTTATATATGATATTGCACGGAGTCATGTATAAACAAGTAATTTTAATGTGCAGATCTCACCTATTGTTTAATGTTGTTTTGTCTTAAGTTGTCAATGTTTAATTTAATTATGTTCAGTTTAGCTTACTGTAGTGCGAGGTATATTTGACGAGTGATCACGATTATAAAAGTAAACCAATCATCCGATTTGCAAATCCTCAATAAAAACCACAGAGCTTGATGATCCATACTATGAGTCACGAGATCCCATCACTGACGATAACTATAGGTCCACATCACTATCTGATTGATTTCACATTGTGTGACTAACAACAGGATCTCAAATTAACCACGCATGACGTCATGACTCTAGATACGCATGACGTCATGACTATGGATAGGTTTACACAAGCACACTCATGTTACGCTTTTATCATTATTGATGTGTCAATATTTCTGTATACTCCAGACATGGCACTAAGCAAACTCTGAACAAGACACCACACAAACAAGCATTTTTGTGTGGAATATCTATATAAGTAATAGGCTTTTACATAAGAACAGCAAAAATACCTGATTGTATTTTTGCATCACCAATTTTTACTTACAGGTGAGGAAAACCCACATTAACTTGCAATATTTCATTTTTAGAATGACATTCGCAGATACCACATGGTAACAGTGTCCAGTAATGAACTAAGTAGTGAATGAATGTGGAAATATCCTTACTCGTAGAAATGACCCATGGTGAGATGTACTCTAACTAATAAATATAGGATGTTCATATATCTGAATAAATGAGTGATCAGTATCCTGAACAAAAACGTATCCTAGATTACAGTACTGTCTTGAAAAATATGTGGCTACCATCCCTAATCATGCATAAAGGAATGTTTGGAGGGTCTCGTATTGCATGAGTCATATCTTTATTGTATTGGTTTAAGAAAAAAGTGTACTGATTGGGTTGAAAAATTAGCTATAATCACCTGCAAAAAAAACCTATATTCATTATAATATTTTCAAAATAAGTTTAATCATGTTAATTGTTTATCCATAGTAGAGATTTTCAATTGTCAGTCAGCACCCAATATGCTTGTCCAATTCACATACGCTATAGGGTTTCAAGATTGATGGCATCGGATATATCTTGTGCTGTCATGCTGAGGTGTTTTGCTCTTGGGTTGTATCGGGTTTCTTGACGTACTTACCAATCAATCTTGTGCTGTCAGTGCAACTATGCTGCACGCTATTCACTACAACGGATGTGACACATGTATGAACAGGTGGCTCCAGTGTTTCCTTTTGATATGAACACATATGTGAGTTAGCAAACATACCACAAATAAATAAATTAAGTATGTCTCTTGGATCACAAAAGGAGGTGATTCTGTCAGCGCGAAAAATAATCACCACATGGGGTGATGATATGGATGCAAATCAAATTGATTAATTTTCTTTCTGGTATTTGGATTTCTCGAATATTAGGGTGATAGGCAAAAGTAGTCCCACTTACTTTCATGAAATACAAGTATACAAGCATTTTATTTCCAGATCTTGAACATTAACACTAAAAGATAATATACATCTCATATGTAAAACTCGAAGACATCAGACACGTCAGACTGGCTGCAAAGCCTGATATACACGAGCCCCAACTTATCATCACCAATCTGGAGATACCCGTCGCTTCAAGTTCGAATGAAATTAAAGATAATTAGACCTATTTCTGCATGAAATTGAAGAAAAATTAATATATCAAGTTTATGACATTGGAAAGAACACGCTGGGACTACAGATAGCCAGACGAACAACAAGGTTCGCAGGTACACTATATGGCGCCAGAAATCCTCCTATAATTTACGGAGAGATCGTATGATATCATATTTATTATCATGGAGGTCCAGTATCCTTCAGTTATTGTCGAAGGGAACATCCGACTCGAAACGTTATAAATCCAGGGATGCGGTGGAAATCGAATTTATCTTATATTTATAAGTCCAAACACACCAATGAATTTCCCACGAAACACTACACATCTTTGCCTTAGCAGTTACAGGTGTACCTTGACCTACCCAGTATACACTGGTGTAATGTAGATCTCATCTATGGGACTCATCAGAACCACAATTCCGTTGTAAATATTCAAGCATGTCAAATTTAATCGTAGATATCATCCCAGGAGGTCTGTGCAAGCATGTCAAAATTAGTCGTTGATATCACCCAAGAGATCCGCATTCATTCTCTCGACAACAAAGAGAACCGACCTAACCCAGGGTACATTGTTTCAAACATACCTGGGCTAGCAGCCATTTGTATGTGGACTGGTTCCCACAATGTGTTTGGAAATACCTCGGTGAACAAATAATGAATGGACAGGAGCGAATTCGGCCACAATGCCTGACACTTTCACTGGGTGGTCTTATACCTGTACATCAAGGCCATGTTTGTCAAACCTTCTTCGCCCATGGTCGATCTGTAGTGAATTTTGAGCAATCGTGATATGTTGATGTTCCACACTTCCGCACTTGTGAGAAGATGTTTAGGAAGAAAATTCCGCTGCATTTTTGCACAATGTCCTCTATGAGAGTAGAGCATTCATTAGTCAGGTGAGATTTCCACAGCTTCAGCAACTCCTGGAACTCAGCCTACAAGTGTGTGAGAAGGTATCCTAGGAGAACGTGTGAAGTCGTCTATGTTCGTGGTTGTAGGAATCATGGTTGGCATCAGCTTCATGGCCATCATCGCCCTTCCAGCCTGATCTGGTACACTGTGACCATCTGTGTGTAGATAATCACGGAAAGTGTATCGGTGATGGGTAGTTTGTAGTAGATACATACATGTAACTTTGAATACCGGTAATAAATGTATGTTGATGGACATACGTACCATCTGTATAGGTAGAAACCAGCACATTTTCTTTTGAATGATCTGGCTCCATTGAAGACCTGCTGAATTTGCTTGAACCCAGACTGTCTCTCTTTTCATATTCCGACTTCTCCTATCTCAAGCTTGTACTGAAACGCTGCTCATACCTAGTACCACCAAGTACCAAACTGAGTGATATAATGTGTGTATCCCCAACTATCGTTAGGGGCTCAAAGCACTTATACATGTCGATATCAACAGTTGCTGAATGATTTTTATCCATAAAATTATACTGCTATATATATGTCCGCATGTAGTGAACTAGATTGAACACTCGCCCGAACAACAAGAACTTTACAATCACTTACACACATTATAATTCGATGTCTCGAAATTTTCATACTCAAAACTTACTTGTGTTTATTCAATACTTATTTCGAGCTCACAACCCCTAGGCTTTATATGTATCTTTAAACATATCTCTAATAAATCAACTGATGTAACAGAACACGTTTTCTCCCGTGAATTTGTGACTCCTCTATAGAAGTTTGGCAAAATATACCGTTTATGCACGGTTTCGAAATAACACTTTCTTTCGAAAACTTTCTGCAATATGACGAAAATTAAAGTCTCAAAATTATTACCACGCTGAGATTCCAAGCTAAGAATTGAACAGCAAAAACCGTATCCCTGGTATAGTTTATGGTGCCAGAGTAACACACGCTTATTTGATGTATATTCATTTGACACAGTGCTAAGTAATAATATCAGCTCATAAATCTATGTGAAAATCCACGGGGTGAATATTGCCTTCTTAGCTGATTAGCGTCACTTCTTAGAGTGTCTTTTGTCATTAATTCTGATACAGTTACGGTGGGAGGTGAGTGCCCAATAGACGAGCGGTGCGGACACCTCCACAAAGCTGGTCAAAGAGTTCACAAGAGATACCCCGGGGAAATCAGAAAGATCTACACGTTGCCAATATTAGGTGTCACTGTGTTTTTGCTATATCTGCCATGTGCACCGAAAACAATCAACTGCTGCACCTTGGATGACAAGCACCACGTGTCATTGAATCAAATTAGGAATATATATGAGAAACAAAGGTGATGAGGAGGAGGATGTAAACAAACCCATTACATCATATATGTCATATTCGCCGCAAACAACTTGATGTATATAAGCACCAGCTCATGATGGCATGAATACAACAATAACATAATATCAGAGCTCCAAATCTGCATTTATGAGTGTTGGCTCAATATAATACTCTCATTTACGTACGTATGACATTAAAGGAAACAGGGCTAGTTGATTTGTTTTCAAACATAATGAAATACCATAGTAAGACATGTAGCAAATTGCACCATGGATCTTTGCAAGCTTATAGTGTGGAGTCCTCATATGATTCAGGGAATGCCCATGTGATATCTTTGTTAGTATCAGAAATGTCGGTTTCCCTTCAAGTATGGTCAGAGTAAACATCAAAATTTTATAAATCCCGGGATGTGGCGGGAATCACATTTAACCCAACAAATCTGAACAACACGTTTTATAACCCATGATTCACCTTGACATCTTCACCCCCAGCATATTACAGGTGTACACTGACCTTTACAGTAGGCTACATACCGTTGTCATTCGTATAATCCATCAGAACCACATTTCAGTTGTAAGCAATCCGGAATGTAATGTAAACAACATAGACGAGCAATTGTTGATCCGAGGTGGTCTGCACTCATCCACTCGCAATCCGACAAGGAAGGGACGGACTGTACTCCCCAAAATACATTGTTCCAAACATACCTAGGCCACACCCGTAATCTTTCACTGTATGTCTCTCAAACGGTTACTTTCCATGAAAACGTAGCATAACATCACACACACACAATTTGTTGCAACCAATTGTTATGATTTGTAGCGCACATTTATGAATGATGGTTTTTCACACATTTTTCATGTTTTCGTTTCTTGATGATTTCGTTTTGTAAAAACAATCTTAAAAATGTGAAAAGTGACTGACCCTTTTTTCTTGGGGCTGGAGAAAGTCGAGAATAGCTCGGCCAACGTTTCACTTCTGCTCTCAAAGTCCATGACATTCTGGTGATTAATTTTTTTGGTTAATTCAAAATCATTAGACAATAATGTGACACAATCCGTAGAAGTAGTTAGCAAGAAGACTGTCCAGTGGAGCTGACCGAAATATTTTCCTGAGAATAACGTGAATTCATTAGCCTTTTGGGTTGTGATGTGGTACTTATGTATTTGTCATACAGTTATCTCGTGTGTATTGTTTTCGATTTCTGACGGGCAATAGGTTTGCCTGTGATTTGATACGTATATATTTGTCATGGATCTACTGCTCGAGTGACTCGAGTGGCTTGTTTCCGATTTCTGGTTGGTAATAATCGGTTGTGCGTTGAACATTTATACTATAATATGTAGAGTAGAAATAACTCCATCATCTCATCATCAACAACAACATCCCCCCAACTTTTGTAACATGTGTTTTGCAAATAAAATTATCACTACCACAATCATCATGATGACATCAGTGTGGCTCTGGATGTGAATATGTGGTCGGGCTTCGTTTCAATTTCAAAAAAAAAAATCTTTATTCGTATCATCAAAAACCTAGTGGTATTGGCGGTCGTATGTTGATACATAGGAGGGGGCATTTCAAGTCATTCCCAGATAATCGTGTAAACAAATTCCATCACCGATGTTCGTCATTCATCGCAAAATAATTCCTGTTCGTGACTCGGTCATGAGGATCATTACACCGACTCGATTGCACTTATAGAATGAACAGATTTTTTGTGTGGATGATGGAAATGATGGAATATAGGAATTATCCAAGGTCACTCGTTCTGCGGAGTCAATAAGATCGCGATATGAAAACAGAATGATATCATTGATTACATTCGTTGATATGGCGCACGTTGATCATAATACAGGCGTGCCTGATCGTAATGGACGGTATGAAAGTGGATTGATGTAGAGTAATTGCGTCGATATCCGATCCTATACAAGCGAATGGACCGCTGGTAATCTGATAACGTTGCCACAAGCTGCAAAACTACAAATTAGTTTTTCCACTCATCTGATGACCCTGATTTTGAAAGACGGTTTGGTATGTTGTGGTTTGTCTATGATTGTCTATGAATTATGTTTATTAAGCAGTTTTGTACATCGTGCTTATAGCACCCAGCGCGTGTACTCGTTGTTGAATGCATGAAACTCCAAACTTTATCACTTGTATTACTTGTGTATTAATTGTGTATTACTCGCTCCAGTGGAAGCGATGGCGTTCATGCACAAACATAACGCGCATATATACTCCGTGAGCTCCGTGTGAAAGTACATGTATATGTAATATTCATTACGCAAAACTCCTGTGGAAACAGGAAGCAACATTTGATAATAAGGCTGTCGATTCTCAATGACCATTCATATTTTGACATCTGTGCTAGGATTCACTATCCAACAAATCTCTTTCTCTCTCTCTCTATCTAACGGATTGATTTGCACGCATCATAGGCGGATCCAGGGGGGGGGGCGCACCCGGCGCCCCCCCCCCCCCTTAAATGAGAGAGAGAGAGAGAGAGAGAAAAAAAATAGGTCCTAGATTTAATATAGATAATATAAATATTATATCTACGGTAAAGAGCTGATATGAATAAATCATGGGCGTAGATGGGGGGGGGGGGGGGTCGAACCCACCTTTTCATCTGAAACTCCAGGCTTTAAATATCCCGTTATATCCCCATCGATGATCGGCCACAAGAGCGGATCCGGGGGGAGGGGTGTCCAAGGGTTCTGGTTCTAACTTTTCCTTCCACTGGAACCCTCTCATTTAGCATGATTGACCGTTACCATGCAAGTTCCAATTTTGGCCCAGGGATTTGATTTAAATTGGTGCTACTTCTCCTGTATCTACTGATGATTTAAAAGGTAACTACTATCAGAAATACATTTATTTCTGCTACTATAAATGCCAAAAGCAGAACCAGGGGGTGTGGACTGAAGGAGACCTTGTCCACCCCCCCTCCCCCCCCCCCCCCCACCCACACAAAATTAATATCGAAAATTTAGGGGGTGGTGTCGGTACAGAAATGTCAAAATACTTGATTGCGATATGGCGCACATGTATGGGGAATATAATATTAGTTCTGTTGCATTTTTGTCACCAAATGCTTTGAGATATAATAATTTTGGTAGTGGCATTATTTGGTATTGATGGTGAAAAGGAAGCTACTACGGAACATGAACAGGGCTCTGTCTTCTGGGGCCCTTCAGCGGGCCCCAGGCCCTCGGCCGCGAGGTGCTTGCCGGGCTCGCATTGGTCCACTCCCTTAAATCCTGGATCTTCCCCTGGATGCACTACTCTCTTCATTCAGTATGATATACATTCATACTACTTCAATGACTAAAGGGGGCTTACGTCGCAACCCCCTCCTCCCCCCCCCCCCCCTACACACACACACACACACACACACACACACAACCTGGAACATGCACCTTGTATTCGTCCCTGATTAGTACACGAAATAGGCATCCAATAGTCCCAGAAACGTCTCCAGAAACCACCCCAAATGCTCTCATAAAACACCAAAATGCTAATTTTTTTCGGGGGCCTTACGGCACCCCCCGAACCCCAGACGGCACTTACTTTGTTTGCGCCCCCCTAATCAAAATTCCTGGATCCGCCTCTGCCGCATTACAATACATGTAAAATGCGAGACAAATATCAATACACTTCTTATCAGCCAGTGTACAGGAATAAATCATTGCACGCTAAACTACGATATGTACATTTCCCGTTATGTTACATGTACTTCCGCGTTCCTGTATATCGAATGAAACTAATTAGATGAAAAATAATAATGAAGACGTGTTACTCTCATTGAATGCACATTCATAGGCGTGACTTCATTCACGTGGTATAAATGATAAAAAAGAAGAATAATAAAAAGTAGCATGTTGAAAGCCTATGTAAACGTGCATGGTGTATTTGGTGTGCACGGTAGGCCTATAATTTACAAATGAATTATGCAAAGAAGACATGGAAAATCAAACACCTAGCTTTAGAGTGTATCGGTGTAAAAGAAATTTACGTCCTACGTAAAATAGGTCCCACAGACAAATATACCTAGGAAATGTTGTTCAATGGGACAATATTCTCAGTAATATATGTCCGAATGACCTAATTCCCTGGGAAAACATGTCCTGTGACCTAATTCCTTAAGAAAACATGTCCAGGGACAAATTTCCCTGGCACTCATGTCCAGGCAGACTATTTCCCCCAGGAATATATGTCCGGAGGGACCTAAAATACATGAGACATATATTCCATTTACACATGTACTTATAACTTCAAGATACAATGTATATATATCCTATGTCAACATATATGACGCGCACAAACGCATCGGAGTGTAACATCGAGGTACATAGACACATTTGAAGGCAGACCGGGTTACTGGCAGTTTTTTACTTCTTCTAGATAAGAGTGGTTGTTTTTTCGAGCACGCGAAGCACTCATTTCGTCGTATGCAGAGGGGGGGGGGGGGGGGGGTCAACAAGCGAAACATGTATTTGGAGATTACCGAATCACGATTCACTGCTCCATAAGTCTTCTATCAACAAGGAAGTTACCACTGGACTACGACGAAGCCATGGTGCTATCGCTCGAGATAATATATTACATAATTTAACGAATCGTGAGGTTCGCTTACAATGCAACAAAATGTCTTCTCGTACAGGTATTCGAATGGACTGGCTGTAGCAACTCTACTAGGTAGGTTCATGATCGCATACCAAGAATTCAGTGTGTTTGTTGGAAATGTTGTCTCAACACAACGATGTGTACACACATGACGATGTGTACACACGCGTTCTCAGCAGTGTCCCGTGTCCCAACCGCCACTGCTGGGGCCAGTGTAATGTAATTAGTCGAAATATCTTTTGATATTATAGGTCACACCTTTCCATATGGGACGTCAGGTAAAAGGACGATAGGCAGATAAGGCCATTAATATCCAGAGATTTTTTTGTATCACTACGACACTACTTGTCACTAGACTTTGATGGAACGCTGGAAGACAGACAGGCGAAGACCAGAAGACTAATTTTGATCAGAAAAAACAAGTCCAAACTCTTGTTATGTATTACAGATCACATTTTATTCATATTCCACTCGACAATGAGAGGTTACCTATCTGAAACCTATTCAGTATCTCACATTCAAAAGATTTTTCATGAGAACTATGTCAATGTAATACGGCACTGCGCACATTCAGATGCAGTGGATATCTTATATATTACTAAATATATTTACCTTATAAATAGACGCGTTATAATACCATGTATTTGCTCCCACGTAGGAGCTAGTGCCTGAAAGGACACGAAGATGGCGGCGAGAGAACCAGTAGGACACAACCCTCACTCCTTCCTCTGGTCCGAGCCAGAGTACGAGCCCAGAACTCTCTTAGAACAGTTCCAGGACTACCTGCCCTTTGTCGTCATGGTTACCCAGGGGTACTGTGGCAAGGACGAGTCAATCCACATGTTCGCCGCTGACGAGGTAACAACAGACCTTTCTATAAGAATAGGAATGTGTGTGTGTTCAACTGTTCATAATCATATTCAGAAAATGTATTCGATTCTGCAACGTGCAGTACTTCTCAAAATATGTACAGTAACTTTTTTAGGAAGAGCAGAGCTCTTCCTCTATGATGTTAGTTTTTTTTGGATTTTGGAGAATTTTCCTTTGTTTACATTTTTGAAAGTCCGACTTGGAGCCAGAGCAAACCATTCAATTGTGGCTAATTAGGAGGGCCTGGGGCCAGTTGGAAAGAATATGACACCCGTGTACCCAAGTATGGTTACTGTAATAAGTTATAAGCAATATTAGCCACAGGAGACGTGTGTTCCGACCGTTTATTTTTTGTGTGTGTCACCGTTTCATCACCCATCGCCACTCCCGTTTTGATCTTCTCTGAAACAGGGCTTTCTTGTATCAGATGCACTCAAAATTTTGCATAAACATTCCACACTACATAGACAGTACATAAGCTATTGCAAAAACGGAAAAACGGCTTGATACGGCAACATAATAAATGAAAACTTGTGTCAAGTGCTGGTATGTCCAGTAAGGCCAAATGCAAATAAGTGTGCCCCCCCCCCCCCCCCCCCTAGCGAGGCAGCCAGCCACACTCGACCCGCTTCATCCCCGTCCCGCACAACCCGCGCCCCCCCCCCCCCCCCCCCCTCCCATCCGCGTGACGACGTCGGACTACGACCCAATCGTGATAAATAAAAATCAGGTCTGCTGAATGGTCCGATGAGTTTTCTCGCATGAATATATCGCTAAACTATCTGCAAGATCGCAATCGGCGATTACTGATGCATTTCAGTAATATGATCCACCTCGAGAGATCATATATGCCGATGACAACAAGTTCACTTTCTTCATGATGCCTCCCCCCTCTTCTTCCACCTAAACATCGCTGTTCGTTGGGTGAGCGTGCCTCATAGCCTAATGAATAATTAATGAGATGACATCACGAGATACTGCAGCACTTAATACAAAAATAAATCAATTGATCATAGCTTATCAACCATCTTTTAAAATCGGTGATTTGTTGGTTGAGTCATGTTTCAAGCACTCGATTATTTTGTGCATGATAGGTTACTAGTAATTAGGTTACTAGAATCATACACAAATGATCAAAGCAAAAATCGCCAGTCGAGTTCTGAGCTGTGTAGTTAGGACATATAACATGTCTACTGATGGAGATAAAAAATAAACCAATGGGTGAATACTAATTAGGTCTATTATTGACCACAGTAAATTTAGTTAAAACATAAAACATTTATTTTTGGGCACAATAAGGTAAAGGTTGTGTCCACTACATATTTCATGACTGTAACCGAATAGGTTAACATTTGTTTGATCCCGCCCCACAGTGTAAAGTTGAATCTATTAATAGTTGGGGGGGGGGGGGGTTTGGGGGGGGGAATAGGGCTACGGGAGATACATTCCAGCAGTCGTCAGCGACTGGAGAACATCTAGTTTGGAAGATGGGAGCAGATGGAATCAGTACCTTAACTAGACGCTTCCGGTCGCCTACGACCGCTTGGGTGTATCCCCCGTAGCCCTATCATCTCTGTTGCCCCAAATATATCACTGTCAAGTGTGAAAAACTAGAGCAAGGGCTAAAAAAGATTACCAGAGAAATGTTAAATCTCAAGTCACAACTGTTTTCTTTTCCCCACCAAAATTGCTGCACTGATTTTCCGAGGTTATTGAAGGTCGAATTCAAAATCACCACTGAAATCTCTTCATATAAATTTCCATTCGACATGTTTGATGAAATAACGAAAATACAGATAGATCAATCTTTTCACCTATTTATATTTCAACTCTGAATATTTTACAAACTTGGTTCCAAGTTGAAATTCAAAGTAAAATTTGACCAAAACTGCATTACAAGATGACGAAATTGGAGCCAGAACGAATTTTTCACCATAAGTTATATTTTAACTCATAATTTGCGCCAAACATGGTCTCAAGTTGAAATTCAACGTAAAAGTTGATCAATGTTTTCATAAAAAGCTATTGTGATCAATAATAGACTTAACTAGCAAAAAAATAATGTTAACTTATTTGATCACAGCCATAAAATCTCTACTGGACAAAGCCTTCACCTTGTTGAGCCCAATAATAAATATTTCTTGTCTTAACTATTTTCATTGTGGTCAATAATAGACTTAACATGTAAAAATAAAGTTAACTTATTCGGTTACACCCAGAAATTTCTACCGGACAAAATCTTAACCTTGTTGAACTCAATAATAATTGTTTCTCATCTTAACATTTTTTTTGCTAGTTAAGTCTATTATTGACCTCAATAAAAATAGTTAACTTATTTGGTTACAGACATAAAATGTCTACTGGACAGAATCTTTACCTTGTTGAGCCCAATAATAAATATTTTTTGTCTTAACTATTTTTATTGTGGTCAATAATAGACTAAACTAGTAAAAATAATGTTAACTTATTCAGTACACCCATGAAATCTATACTGGACATACTTTCACCTTGTTGAGCTTAATAATAAATATTTCTCATCTTAACTATTTTTATTGTGGTCAATAATAGACTTGACTATTTTTTATTGTGGTCAATAATAGACTTAACTAGTGAAAATAATGTTAACTTATTCGGTTACACCAATGAAATTTGTACTGGACAAAACATTTACCTTGTTGAGGTTAATAATAAATATTTATTGTCTTAACTATTTTTATTGTGGTCAATAATAGACTTAACTATTAAAAATAATGTTAACTTATTCAGTTACACCCATGAAATCTGTACTGGACAAAACCTTTACCTTGTTGAGCTTAATAATAAACGTTTCTCGTCTTAACTATTTTTATTGTGGACAATAATAGACTTAACTAGTAAAACTAATGTTAACTTATTCAGTAATATTGTCCTGTTTTCACGGAAAACTTCAGTTCTCCATTCTGAACAAGAAAGCAGTGTCATTACCTTCCATTGTACAGGCTATTGGAATGATGGTACATGTCAAAATGGATATTTCAAAATTCTGTAATAAGTTAGGCTGTTAACATATTAATATTTACATGATCATTCTAAAAAACGATTGGTTTCGTGTGACAAAATATTATTACAAATAAGAGGTTATATTCAACCGTGATGATAGACGAGAATTCGGATGGAAATTTCACAGCGTTTTTTTTTTAATTAGCTCACCGACCCGTTTGGTTGATAAGCTATTGTCGTGGTTTCTCGTCCGTCGTCAGTCTGTTGTCCGTCCGGGTTTGCAATATTTTTAGGCGTGATGAATTCAGCTATAAATTTGTCAAAACATTTGTAGCGTTATAACTCTACACATACCTTGGCCCCCTATCTAAAGATTTTTTCGATTGAATCGTTTTGGGCTGTTTGGCGGCCATTTAAGTGCCAAAAATGACTAATTTGACACAATTTCAAACTATACAAATAAGTTTCTCAAAATTGACGCAATAACTTTTTTTTCTAATTCTGTGCAAGCATGCTATGTGAGGTCATTTGTAATGTGTATAAAAGTTTTAGACCTTGAAGCACTCAAACGGCCCGAAATGAAGGCCCACAGTGGTTTGAAATGTACAAATTGGCCTCTGTGGACAAAACGCTTGCAAATAGAGCTTAGACTTGTATTATGAGCATATAGGGAGTCATATATGGTGGATCTTTTGGTGACCTCGAAATTGACCTCGGATGATATTGAGTGGTAAACCTCAAGGTCACGTCTGACCTGAAATGTGTAAATTTGCCTGTGCAGATATTAATCTTGTAGATAGAGCTTAGGAATGTATTATGAGCATAAAGGAGGTCATGACGATAGATATGTTGGTGACCTTGAACTTGACCTCATTTCAAGGTCACGTCTAAACTGAAATGTGTAAATTGGCCTCTGCAGACAAAACGCTTGTAGATCATGCTTAGGTTTGTATTGTGAGTATATAACGAGTTATAAATGCTGGATCCTTTTATGACAATGAGCTTGACCTCAGTGGCAAACCTTTAGTGGTAAATCCCAAGGCCACATTTGACCTGAAATATGAGAGTTGGCCTCTGCAGGCCAAACGCACGTAGATAGCACTTAGGTTTGTATAATGGGGATATAGGAAGTCAGACTTTTTGGTTCTTTTGGTGACCTTGAACTTGACCTAAGATGAAATTGATTTGTAAACCTCAAGCTCACGTCAGAATTGAAATGTGTAAATTGGCCAGTGCATGTAGAGCTTGGGAATGTATTATGAGCATATAGGAAGTCATATACGGTGGATCTATTGGTGACTTTGTAGTTGACCTCAACTCTCAAGGTCACATCTAACCTGGAAAGAGCAAATTTTGGTCTCTGCAGATAAAACGTTTGTGGATAGTGCTTAGGTTTGTATTGAGAGCATACAGGAAGTAATATATCATGAATCTTACGGTGACCTTAGATTAACCTCAGGTGAATGTCCAGGTCACATTATACATGAACTTTGTAGATTGGCATCTGCACACTAAGTGGTGATAGGTGGACCTTATGGTTGTATTAGGGTCATATACATATAGGGAATCATATGTACTGCGTCTATTGATGACCTTGAATTTGACCTCAGACTACTTTCAGTGTTAGTATAGCTCAATAGCATGTTCGCCGGTAAGCTACAGCACCCTCGGTTCTATGTTTGTGTATGTAAAGTAATATGTGTGTCCAAAAATGAACATGCAACCTCACGACACGTGTTTTGTTTTGCACGCGATCAGATTTACTGGGTGCGAGACGTGGCGTACCAGGACCGAGTGGTGTGTCGGGACTCTCACAATGAGTACTACAGCGTACCGCTGTCGTACCCAGAACCCGTCTTTCCCTCACACAGCAACGGAGTTGGTGAGATGTCACCATTAAACACACTAACGTAACACAATTGCAGTATTTGTTTGGTTTTGTGGGGTTTTTTTTATGTCTAATGGGATCACCCAAACCATTTTATTCATTCCAGGTGGACCCGAGATGTCTGTTGAAGATATGGTGAGGGACGGTACATATAGGTTCTTCAGGTTTGAGCGTGGATCGTGTCATTCTATAACGAAGAACGGCGACAACTATAAATACATTGAACTGAAGACGTTAGAAATCACGGACACGTATCGGGAGCGATTCCTCGTCGTACACACGGTCCTAACAGGGATGTACCATGAGCCGGGCACTCTTATAGACCCACGTGGCTTCGACAATATCGGTAGGTGGAAACAATGGAACATGAACGATACGTATATATTTATGGGCATATCTCAGACAATTAGGATATCGAGCAATTGTAGGATTTCGGTGTATCCGTTGGATTTCAATATTGAATACTGAATTTAATTAATACACACCATGAATAACATGCGTAAAAATGTCAGATGTAAGCGCTTGTCAATTACTCGAACATTATGTGTTCATGTGATCGATATTTCTAAGTAACGATTCTACCTTATTATGGACGGTGACCATGATCTGATATCACGTTCACGCTCTGATAATCCAATTTCTGTTTGATCGACAGATGGAGTTCTGACGACCTTCACGGTTATCCCGGTCTACATGCCAATCGCACTGGCAATTGCTGTAGGGAAACCCGAAAGCGAGTCTGAAAACTTCAAAAGGACTATGTATAACTTCCGCGAGTTCGTGAACAGGATGCCGAAGAAATACGATGATTTTCTCGTACAAATTTCTGGTAATTATGCTGACAGAACACTGATGGTTCACTCTCGAAATAATCTATTATTTTATCGATAAGCCACATTGGTTACTTATAATCTTTCTTCCCGTTCGTTCAAAAGACATAATGGCATTTGAAGAGGCACCGACAGGAGGGGACTACGAATACATACATTTCCTTCAATTCATCAGAGCAAATAAAGACAACTACAAGATTTCTGACGACGGATACTGGTCAATCGCTGATATAGCAGCGATGGTCCCAAGACCAGCTCTTCCAGCGAGAGACATGACGGATACCGTCCCAGGGAAGCCACCAGCCAGACCTCCGAAACCTGGTGAAGCTCCAAACCTGCGCATTCGCCATTTACCAGAATTCATCAAGATTCGAAATAAAAAGAAGAAACAGAAGCATATGGCATCGAAAAAACTTAACAAGGAGCGCGCACCTTCGCCAGTCAGTGATCAAGATTCAGACATACTGGACTACGAGGAGGTACCGATGCAGAGGGCAGCGGGAGCTACTCCTGATCCCCGAACATCTACATTTTCACCTCTACTCTTCACCCCGACACCACTGGCCTATCGAGAGGGGCCCGTTGCCCTGGAACTTGATACTGAAGAGGTGCTAGCCGACCTTCGAGACATGCTGTGTTCGGGATTCGTTCCAAAATCCACGTGGAAACCTCGAGAGAAGAAAGAAAAACAATTACCCCCAGTCATACCACCAGGTGTACCTCCAAGAGAACCGGTAGAACGACGTTGTGAACCTGATTACGGTAATACCCAACCCCCACCCAGACCTGAGCGCCAGGGAAGTTCATCACAGAAAATGACGACACAGAAAGTTGACCAATCCGAAACCGCGAAGCCGGGTGTTGTTAGAACACCTGTAGAAACACAGCCAACGTTAGCGATCAGTGAAAGTGAATTAATGAGCAAGAAGCAGGATCTCAGAAATTCATCAAAAAAAGCAGCACAGTCACAACAGTCGAGAACAGACCAATTAGAGAAGACCATTTCTGCGTCTACTCCAAAACAAAGAAAACCAGAGACAAATGTCTCCAGAGGGCCGTCATCTGCACAAAGTCCACCAATATCACCAACTTCATCAGAGGCAGTGACAACAAAAAGCAGCAGCGAACTACAAGACATTTTACAGAAGAGGAAGTTTAAATCGGAAACCACCATAGATTCAGATGTGTCTGGTGAATTAGCGGATAGTGTCCAGAAGACTACGGGGATTGAACCCAATATAAACAAACCAGATACAGCGACCTCCAGCAGTGACAAAGCTGCAAGCCCAAGCATACCTGCGGTAAAGTTACCGAAGAAACAGGCCCTCCCGAACCTTCCTGCGGTGAGACCACCTGAAAAACAAGTCACCTCACGAACATGCACGGACACATCGCCGGAGACCGATCGCACGCCAGTGAAGAACATTGGGACAAACCGACCCATTCTTCCCAGCGCCACCACTGGGCAAGGTATCAGTAACGTGGCCATCATACAGCCACAGCCAAAGAAACCGTCTGCCCCATTACCTCTCCCTAAGCCCAAACGTGAAGCCCGAGAGGAAGACAAACCAAAGCCGTCCACTACATCACGACCTATGCCCGAGACGTTTGATGACGTGATCAAACCAGGAAAAGACAAAGAATGCATATCGCCTGATATTACCGACGCGGCGAACATCCCCAAAGACATTTCGCAGTTCTCCATCCAGGACGTGGCGCGCAGTCTGGAGCTGCTCAACATGTCCGAGTACAAGGATAAATTTGTCTCTAACCAGATTGATGGACCGTTTCTCATGAGTCTGAATGAAGAATTACTTCAGAATGAATTTGGCATGAATAAGCTATTGACCAAAAAGCTTGTGAACTTCGTGGAAGGTTGGCGTCCGAATATCTGATCTTGATAAATGAATATTGGAACTCGTGTAGAGCGTACGATGCATAGACACTCTTCTCTGTGTCTATGGTACGATGGTCTTCAAGGACGCATCTAAATTTCTTCAGTTTCTGCAGATCGGGGATATTGTGTTGTGGTAGCTTGAATTGAACATATCTTTCGTAAATTTATCAGAAAAAATGCATATATGCCAATATTCAAGTGCTATACGATGGATATGTGCAAGCAGACTATATATGTGTACACCACTCTCTATATGTACAATGTATTAATATTCATAGAACATATTACACGACATGGGTGAAAATATAATATAAGCATGTTATTTGTTGTGGCAATTTCTGTTGGTTTCTTTTTTATCTTAGGCAGTTAAAGCCTAACTAGAGTGTATAATTTTTATGTTCTTATACCGTTGAGATGGTTTCCCTGATCATTTTGGTTTTTACAGAAATTGAAAATCTCAATCACAAAAGGAGATATTTATATTTTCGTGAATTACTTTTTTTCAATCTATCAGCATTTTGCAGGACCTCAATAATTATTATAATTAGATATTCATGATGTCATATGAGTCAATACCATAATTCGCTATCTGAACCTCACTTATGCAAGGTTTATAAGGTAGATAAAGGTTCCTATAGAAACTGATATGTTTTGTGGTAATGCATAGTCAGTCTTAAGTTATGCCAGCATGTTGTCAAGGCTACACATTCAGAGCTAGCGCCCCTTAGCAACCAGTTGTTGGGTGGGTTGCTATGGACAATTGAACTGTTGGGATATGTGGAGGTGCTACTTTCAGCATTTTTACAAAGGATCATAATGTAACAAAAGTTGAGGTTCTAATAATGTGGAATCATCAGTGGTTAGCAACAAAATCTCCATAGCAACGTGGTTGATATGGGCCATATTCCGGTTCTGGTTGCCATAACACCAACAAAATTTATTTGAAATTTGAATATTTTCTGTATCGAGTCATTATGTGGAACAAAAATTATTTTCATGTTCTTTAATATTATGCAGTACTGGTTTCAATGAGCCCATTATCTTTCAGTGACTCATATGACGTCATCATTGCATATTTGCATATGGCCCCGAAAGGTCAACAGGACATGTCATAAACAAACCTCCGTAAAATAGTGACTATTCAAGATATTTCATTTTTGTTTTTGTAAAAACAGAAATGATCCCCAGACTTCCGACTTTGATATTAACACTAAACTAAAAAAAAGTAATTTTTTCACTCTAGTTCGGCTTTAAATACCTCGAATTACATGAAATATTATTTAATGAGGATAATTATGAGGTCACATCAGAAGATCAACTGCTAATGAATGTAGTAGCGATCATCATACCGAATTCGTTCTCAAATAATTAGGTTTGGGTGAGTTATTGATCAGTAAAATGGAATAGAGGACGATTTTCTAAATTAATACAAGCCCCCATCAAGAATAAGTTGTTAGAACACGATGTAAACACGAGAGTGCCATGTTCCACCAATGTAGCAATAGGTACTAACATAAAGACACTTTGTCACTTTCGATCACTTAGCTGGGGTTTACGCCAGATGGCTGTGACACTAATTACACCCGGGTGATGGAGAGACCCGTCAGTGCTGGAGTCATAGTGCAACATGTGAGATATCAACGCGAGAGTCGGCGAGATCGTCATATCCAATGCCTTCTTCACATGTCAACCAAACACGATTGGCTAAGATAAGAGTCGGCAGGTATTCAAACCTCTCTGATCCGTGACACAAATAATGTTGAGCATGAAATAGAACATTTGAGCATCACTACATATATTATATTCTTTTTACAAAGTGTGTAAACGTCCCAGCCTTCATCTACAACAGTATGATCAGCATCGGAAAAGAAAGCATGGAAAACAATCTTATGGAACAGTTGTCATTAAAGAATTTTATGAAACACTTAATATCAATGTAAGGTGGTTGGAAACACGCCCTAACAAACAAACGACGTTTATCCGGTGATGACAAATGTACTGTTTTCAAGCAACTGAATGCCGGTAATTGTGAAACTAACAATTATTTCTCCATCCTCCCTGAAATTGTGTGAACAAAATTCACATACCACATGATATGTTTAGACTGTCGTGGGGTATGAATGTGCTGTGTCTATGTGACCTAATAAAAAATAAGTTAAAGCTATAAAAAAGGTTACGAAGATAGGAATAAGAATATGGTATTTTAGCTTACCGGCCGACTAAGATCAAACGTGCTATTGAGCTTTAATACTGAAGGTTGAGACCATGTTCAAGGTCGCCAACAAGCTCTCCATATATGATTCGCCATTTATGCCTGCAATACATCAATAAGATCTATAAGCATTTTGTCTGCAAAGACCCATTTACATTAGTTCATGAGATTTATCATTAGGGTCAACAAAAGATCAAACATATAACTTCCTATATGCTATATTCACATAAATTTTCCTTTATTCCTATATTGGTTAGCACAGGTATAGATTAATGTACGCATTGGTGAACAGAGATAGCAGTAGTAAGATAATGCACAATTAGAGTATCAATTATTGATGCGTCCAATATAAAAATGTCGCATATAGTTTATGTGATCTTCAGTAAACTCTGAGTGCTCTGTTATCAGATCCAGCATGTACCCACGCGACTGGCCATTAATGAACGCATGACCAGTAAGTAGATAAACCGACCGTCAATTGGCAATAGATCAATTCTTCAAACAAAGTGTACGTGATAGGAATAAACAGTGCTTGTCTGAGCGATGTATGATGATCCCCTTTATATGTTTGAATAACTAAAAGGTACACTAAACACTAAACCTTATAACTCTACAGAGCTTTGACTTCTTTTTATTGGTAGATGAAAGAAGTTAGTTCATATAAACATAACACATTTATATCCCGCAAGTCTGAATATATCCTTTCCCTACATGATTTTTTTTTAAAGGGTGGGAAAAAATAATTATTAGTTTCACGTGACCGGTTTTCTGATCAAGTACCGATGTTCTGATTAAGTACCAGTCACACCAAGGCCCCGGAGTGATATCCGTGTTGGGTCTGCGATGGTCCGTGACGATCCTTGGTGATCCTGGGTGGTCCGGGACACCAATACGGATGTTGTAGACTGTTTACAATTGGTCGTCCGAGATGGTCCGGACTGTTTTTACAAGCCTGGGTTGTCCGAGAAAGGTCTTTGTTGGGTCTGGGACGGACTAGGAAAGTCCGTAGATCATCCGGGATTATCCGGCGCGGTCCGGGACGTTCCTGGATGGTCCAGGGCCTTCCCTGTTGATACCATGTTGGATCCAAGGTGGTTCGGGTTTGATGAAACACCTGGCACTGCCGTGCTGATCTGTGGTGTTATTGTGTTCATCCGTAGTGTTGTCATGTTGGGTCCGTCATGATGTGATATAGGGACAGGGGCCGTCGATCCCTTTGCATCCGGATCACCCCGGACCACCCCGGATTTAGACATTTCTTGGTCCTGAGTGATAATGGGTGGTCCAAGTTGGTCCATGTGAGATCCAACTTTGGTGTGACAGTAGCTTTACAAATTACGAAAACTTATCCAAATGCTTCAATAAACTGCACACTGGCCATCCCTGGGGGAATGTCCTTTCTTTGGTTCACTAACTACATAGTCTCCTTTTTAAACATAATAAACAATACGAGTTCTTGTTTGTCTTCAATTACCTTACATTGGTATTAAGTGTTCGATAAAAATCTTCCATGTCATATATGTATGTTAATTTTTGGGTGGTATTTCATATTTGGGACATTCCCAAAGAACACAACTGCTCCGTAGAATTGTTTTGCAATGCTGTCTATGGCCGTAGAAGATGAAGGCCGGTACGTTTCCACGCTCTGTGTTTCCATTTATGGCAGAATTTACTCGCAGTTGGCAATCCCGATGTCTCCATTGCCAAGACTATTACACCGTGCAGCCTTTCATTGAAAGTTATTTTAGGGACATTGTTAACCCTGATGTGGCGACGTAATTGATTTATACGTCTTTCTTTTATGTTATTGCACATAAGCGTAAACTGTGCGAATATCCTGTTATTGTAGGTATTACGACAACATCCAATAGCGTTCATTCGACACCAGTAATACGTACATAAGTTAGACATATACTAGCCAAGGTCTCACCATCACTGATTCTGTTTTATTTGGCGGATATGATGATGTGATTTATCACTTTATACCAAAAAGTAACTGCGGAATATTGAATGTTGATGTCGTTCTACGTTTGATGAAACACCTGAATGACGTTCGACAATATGTAATGATTAGCACAGACTGACAATAAGCTGTGTTGTGGTCCGAAGCCGGAGGAGATGGCTTCCTGTTCCGGTCATATCCGTTTATCTTTCGTCCACTCATCTGTCAACATGACGCAAGTGCGTGCGAACCGTAATGTGTGCATGGATGAACATCGGGGATATCCCATAGTTACAGCGTATGCGACATTTTTAGACCCCGGATGGTTTAAATCAGGAAGCCGTTACTGTGATTTCGTACTGCTGATTGGGAAAACGTAACTGCAATTTTGTGTTTTCCTTGGTCAACAAAAAAAACACACACATGTATTATGCATTATTTTATGAGGTCATGCGAATGACTTTAGATTACTCGCCTGGCTCCAGATCCTTACACATTCCTTTGTAATGGAAGTGCCTAATAGTAATTGGTTCCCCCCCCCCCCCCCCCAAATGATGGCAGACACCAGCACATTTAATGTTACAAGTGACAGTGGATCCTTACCAAATTTGTTCTCCGTTTGGGACGTCATGATCCGTCGGTCGCCGATAATGGTGATCATAGCGTTTGTGAACCTCAGTTCATAAAATCTACACATTAGTTCACTAAAAACTATATCACTAATTTGAAGACAAGAAATCGTTTTGAATTATGACCGCAGAGTTACATATCCCATGAAAGTTTCTTATTGGGAACTTCGTATCTGATCTTCGATTAAAATTCATATACATCAAACTCACTAGAAAATGAGTCTTATTAAACATATTATTATGTTTATCATGTGATTTGGCAACAAACCTTCGAATATAACTTAGGTTTGTATTATGGACAAAGCAGGTTCTATCTGGCGACACTTTTGGTGACCTTTAACTCAGAACCTTATCTAAAATGACCCGAGTGATGTGTATCTACCACAGAAACCTGAACTTCTTGAAGATAGAGCTTAGATCGTTTATCATGGAATAAAATGTGCCCCTTTTTGGCGAACTTGACAACCTCGATTACGACTTAAACTCAAGGGTTTATTCACTACAAATATTCAAACTAGACTTTCCAGAAAGACAAAACTGTTAGAGGTTCTTCATATTCTGAACATTTACGATTTACATTCTGGATATGATGTATCTTTGTGACCTTCACCATTACCCAACTGAAGATTGTGTTCGCCCCCAAAATGTGGCAAATTTATGTGGGAAAAAGAGAAGCAGGAATGTGAAGATTTGTTTAGCAATATGCACTTTCATTTCGTGATTTCATGAATTACACTGTTACTACTAGAAATGCTAATTATCAGTAGTGAATGATGTTTTTTTTTTTCAGAACTATCGTTGATGATGTGACAAGAACTAGAAATACGTACAACACATGATAATTGATATTCAAGTAGGCCTAATCTGCTATTGATGCCTAATCTGCTACTTGAACTTATCTTCTTTTTTCACACCATCTTCTTTCAATGGACACTACTGATTACATAGGTGACGTAGTTTCATAGGACTTTCTTTTACTGCCATAATTGTCCTTCAGAAGTCAGCATGTAAACTAGTGTTTACTTCAGATACACTCCGGCGGATAACATACTCCACTATTGGCATGTTTTATATAGTACAAAAGGCTGAAATACAAACACACTTGTAATGAACTTCCCTGTCACGTGTCGCTGACTACTTATGACTAGTAAAAACTCTAAAAATAAATGCGAAGGGGGATTCACGTGTCAAATTTCTTTTTGACTCGACGTTAACAAAAGCACCCGAGTGTGACAGGTTTTTTGTTCAACACATTTTTTCCATGAAACTTTGCATACAAATTCGTAGATTTGTTTGCGACTGTTATAACCTGCAGTGATGTTCATTTGTGGTTTGTAGTGAGCTCGTTCATTCATTGTCAAATGAATTTGGTGAGTATAGCATATTTCGTGGTTTGTATTCGATTTGATGTTGTAATCATGTAGATATAGTCAATGTAGCACATTTTGTAGTTTGTACCTGATTAGATGTTCTATCATCGATGAAATGCAGGCCAAGTCAGTGTAGCACACTTCGCAGATCACATACGTATGAGCTAGGGTAAACGCCAGGCGGTGGAAGTTTGTGTGAGATGGCGGCGAGAGAGCCGGTAGGACACAACCCTCACTCCTTCCTCTGGTCCGAGCCAGAGTACGAGCCCAGAACTCTCTTAGAACAGTTCCGGGACTACCTGCCCTTTGTCGTCATGGTTACCCAGGGGTACTGTGGGGACGACGAGTTGTTTGCTGTGGAAGAGGTAAATACCTCAAAACCCAGTTCATCTTAGCTTTAGACCTACCCACTGGAGCACGTTAGATGGATAACAATGGTTTATTTCATATTCCATTTATACACACTGACCGCGTGACAGAACTTATGTTTTTGAAAAAAAATTGTATTGTCTCCAAGAAACACCTTAGCGATATACATGATGCTGTCTTTCTGACAGATTTACTGGGTGCGAGACGTGGCGTACCAGGACCGAGTGGTGTGTCGGGACTCGCACAACGAGTACTACAGCGTACCGCTCTCGTACCCAGAACCCGTCACACCCTCACACAGCAACGGAGTAGGTGAGACACTCCAGAATTTTCCTCTCTTATGTATGATTATGTATGTACAAATCAAAATCAAATCAAATTTATTTCAGAACTACAGTGAGCACAAATCTCAATGGAACTATAATCTGAATGAAACTAACATGGAATACATTGACCAAAAAGAAAAAAAAATACTGGCACAAAGATATTTAATATTAGTGGTCATTGCTATTCTTGGCATGGACCAAAGCCTAAAGGCTGTAAAACTCAAAGCAATGTCACGTAGCGTAATAGTACTGAAAATTAGCCCAAGGGCTAAAAAGGTTACCGGAGAATATATATTTTAGATATTAACCTTTCGTCCCATGACCTTGAAAATAAGGTCATTGGTCAATGCAAGGTCACGAGAATATCCAGCATATATCATTTCTAGTACATCCACAAGTGAATTGGGAAATCACTTGTTGTCCTTGCTACGCAAAAAATATGTAATTTAAACAATAACATCAGTAGTGCAACTCCCTATTTATGATATGTTTGACATATGGTGACATATGAAAATATCAAGTATGGGTGATTGTGTTATGTACAGAAATTTCGCTTACTTATTGTGAAAATAATCGATTTATTTACAACTCATCCTGGTCAGAATGCGACAGTTATGGGGCGCCAAGTGTAAAGTAGGTGTTTTTCTCACAAAAATGGATTTTGTCGCTCAAAATTAAAACTAATATTTACAAAATCAGTTTTGTGATCACACAATTGATTTTGTATCACAAATGTGAGAATTGGTACATCAACTTCGATTTTGTTGGACAAAATCGAATTTTGTCATCACACAATTGATTTTGTATCACAAAATTGAGAATTGGGAAATCAACTTCGATTTTGTTGGAAAAAATTGAATTTTGTCCTCACACAAGTGAAATAATTTCAATTTTGGGGCCTATGCGCATGCTCCAGTTTATATGGGATCGTTCCTATTATTAAGGTCGTGTGAATCATATAAATACATCATAGAACGGACAGGGTCCTCAGATCGCAGAATCCAGACATTTCCAACGTGGACATGTATGTAGAACGTCAAATAAAAACGCCATTTGCCATATAAACAATCAAAACAATGAGCGTTGCTATAGCTGCATACAACCGGTAGGGCTCCCACAAGTCAAGATTTTCTAACTCGTGTACTTGACGCCTTGAACTCGACTCGTAATCGAGTACTCGTGAAAAATTACTACCAAGAGGAAAAATTTCCCTTTGTTCACGTGCTGTTTTACATGACCTTCATAAAGGGACCAATGAGAGCAACTGTTACAATAGGAACGATCCCATATAAACTGGAGCATGCGCATAGGCCACAAAATTGAATTTTGATATCAATTTTGTGATCCAAAATCAATTGTGTGATTACGAAATTCAATTTTGTCCAACAAAAATCGAAGTTGATTTACCAATTTTCAATTTTGTGATACAAAATCAATTGTGTGATGACAAAATTCGATTTTGTCCAACAAAATCGAAGTTGATGTTTCAATTCTCAATTTTGTGATACAAAATCGATTGTGTGATTACAAAACTAATTTTGTAATTATTAGTTTCGATTTTGACAAAAACACCTACTATACACTTGACGCTCCTCATATTTATTGTACTCCAGACACTATTGTGTTCGATGTCTGTGTGTAAATAAAAACATGTTCTGAGTGATTTGTTCTCGGACAATAATAGCATAATAATTTCGCGTCCTTTTCACAGAAGGGCCACAAATGTCTCTGGAGGATTTGAAGCGGCTCAATGATTACAGATTCTTCAACTTCAAAAGGAGAGTCGGCGTGTTGAAGAACGAACACCTTAACAAATACGACCTGGGACGGTTGGAAATCGTCAACAAATACCAGGAACGATTTCTGATTCTGCACACGATCTTGTCGGGGGACCAGCGAAATAGCCATACTCGGCTTACCAGCAGCGTAGGTGGGCAAGAAACCCTTGTAAAATACGACCAAATGTAGGCTTAGGCCTACTGGTTTATATCATTATGCTGTCGGTCATCGTCTAGATTCTATACCCCCTCAATACACGTATATATCGTCATTCTAGCGAGCCCCACGAAATTGTCTTTGTTTTTATTCACAGCTAAAGAGTTCTCGATAATGCCTGTGTTCACACCAGTCGCTCTCACAGTGGCTGTTGAAATGGCTGAAACTGAAACCGAAAACTTCGAGAGAACCATGTATAACTTCCGCAAATTCGCCAACACGCAGCCCCAAGATTATGACCGTATTATCCGACAGAATTCAGGTTCGGAAGAGCACTAAATTCACACCTTATTGAAAATATGTATATTTTAGTACATGGATGTTCTAATAATATGGAATTGAATGGATGTTAATTTTTTTTTTTTTAAGATATCGTAGCCTATGAGGACGTACCTGTGGAAGGGGAATACGAGTACTTGCAGTACGTCCGTGTGTCCAACAAACACGGTGGCACAGAAGAGCACGGTTATTGCACGGTTATTGTGTCCCGTGACGAAATGGGACATCCAAGACCCAAGCCTCTCGTGAACAAAAGCGGTGGATCCTCTTCCGCGCCAGTCGAAACAGCCAAATCTGAAATCAAACCCCAGGATCGAAAATTTTCCTTTCGAAAAAAGAAGACAACACCGACCCAGGAAATCGATGAAGCTCCGTCTAGATCTATCAAAATTTCGAAAGAAGTCGAAGAAATCTATGATGAAATAACAGAAGAGGAAACACTCCCAAAGTTTACTCCTACTCCACTGTCTTGCAGACAGGGACCTGTAGCACTGCACATAAACGTAGAGGACGCACTGCGGGAACTTCGTGGAGTCATGCAGTCGAACAAGGTGCCCAAATCTACATGGCGACCCAAACCAACAAAGAAAACCGCTCCTCAACCTTCCCTCAGTCCTCGACAGGATGACAGTGACTTGCCAGAACCCACCCCGCCTCCACCCCTGCCGCCCAGAGGAGCACATCGGGGGATGCGATTCACAAACAGTACCTCACGTGACACGGGGCCCTCACGTGACAGTACCTCACGTGACACGGGGCCCTCGTGTGACAGTACCTCACGTGGTACTGAGCTCTCACGTATCCCGAAGGACATCTCCAAGTTTACCATCCAGGATGTATCCCGCTGTCTGAACTTGCTAAACATGTCTCAATATGTCGAGAGGTTTGCTGCTGAGCAAGTCGATGGCAAACTGCTCTTAAGACTCGATGAGAATATTCTGCAGACCGAGTTCCAGATGACGGAGTTTCATGCCCGGAAATTGGAAATGTTTGCTAGGGATGGTTGGAGACTACTTACCGAGTGAATTCAAAGTGGTCGAAACATTTTTAAAAAATAACATTAATTGTGACTGTCACTATAACGAACACAGCAAATGCTTGAGGATGATAGTTCCTCGTGTGGAAAAATTCACGTGGAAAATGTACGGCTCAACGCTGAGGGCATCCTCCAATTTCCATCTACATGACCGTTTGATGCTTTTGATTGCATGCGATGTGTACATCAATCCACGGGATTGCAGAGATGAACTGAAATAAATCTCCACACTAAATACATATGTAGTGTGCTGAATGAACAAATACACTTGTCATGATATATTAGTATATAATTGATTTTGTTTGTTAACACTGCATTCCTCAAAACGTATGCATCGAGGCAAACTACAGAGATGAACTGAAATAAATCCCCACAGCTGTATATATAAATATGTATTAATATGTGCTGAATGAATAATACACTGTCATGTTATATTAGTATATATTTAATATATACTTTTAGTAGTTATTTTCGCCATGTTTATAGAAAGTTAACAAGAGTTGTAATACAATGGTTGATACGTGGAGCACACTCATTTCCACTGGAAAGCCGTGGCGTGGTCAATTGTTGAAGAAATGGTCAGTCCTAGTTCACAACGCCGTGAAGTAATGTCGCATGCGAGATTGCTGTCATGTTGTCATAATTCTTTTTGTCACCTGATAGGCTGTGACATTTAGATACATGTATTTGTATGGGTGCATGTATTTGTGAAGGTTTGTGTGATAGTCCATGATGATATCCAACTCCACTACTTCTCACATGGACTTATTGGCGCGCGTTATGATAAAGATTATGTGGATATCACAATTTTGTATCATGAATGAAGGTTTCACGTAATCACGCCTGTGCATGTCTCTCGAGCACTTCAATTTTTCAAGTTCAATTTACTTTTGAACGTGAAATTTTTGAACGTGGATTATTGGTAAAATCTTTTACACCCCCTCCCCTTCCCACCACCTGCCGTGGCTGCTATTTCCATAATGATATCTCTGTCGTGCTGTATCACATAGGTTATAGGTCACACAAATGACACAACCATTCATATCATTTAAGCATTGTGATGTTCTAATAATATGGAATTGAATGGATGTTAATTTATTTTTTTTGAAGATATCGTAGCCTATGAGGACGTACCTGTGGAAGGGGAATACGAGTACTTGCAGTACGTCCATGTGTCCAACAAACACGGTGGCACAGAAGAGCACGGTTATTGCACGGTTATTGTGTCCCGTGACGAAATGAGACATCCAAGACCCAAGCCTCTCGTGAACAAAAGCGTTGGATCCTCTTCCGCGCCAGTCGAGATAGCCAAATCTGAAATCAAACCCAAGGATCGAAAATTTTCCTTTCGAAAAAAGAAGACAACACCGACCCAGAAAATCGATGAAGCTCCGTCTAGATCTATCAAAATTTTGAAAGAAGTCGAAGAAATCTATGATGAAATAACAGAAGAGGAAACACTCCCAAAGTTTACTCCTACTCCACTGTCTTGCAGACAGGGACCTGTAGCACTGCACATAAACGTAGAGGACGCACTGCGGGAACTTCGTGGAGTCATGCAGTCGAACAAGGTGCCCAAATCTACATGGCGACCCAAACCAACAAAGAAAACCGCTCCTCAACCTTCCCTCAGTCCTCGACAGGAGGACAGTGACTTGCCAGAACACACCCCGCCTCCACCCCTGCCGCCCAGAGGAGCACATCGGGGGATGCGATTCACAAACAGTACCTCACGTGACATAGGGCCCTCACGTGACAGTACCTCACGTGACACGGGGCCCTCATGTGACAGTACCTCACGTGACACGGGACCCTCACGTGACAGTACCTCACATGACACGGGGCCCTCGTGTGAGAGTACCTCACGTGACATGGGGCCCTCGTGTGACAGTACCTCACATGACACGGGGCCCTCACGTGACAGTACCTCACGTGACAGTACCTCACGTGACACGGGGCCCTCATGTGACAGTACCTCACGTGACACGTGACCCTCACGTGACAGTACCTCACATGACACAGGGCCCTCGTGTGAGAGTACCTCACGTGACAGTACATCACGTGACATGGGGCCCTCGTGTGTCAGTACCTCACATGACACGGGGCCCTCGTGTGACAGTACCTCACGTGACACGGGACCCTCACGTGACAGTACCTCACATGACACGGGGCCCTCACGTGACAGTACCTCACGTGACACGGGTCCCTCACATGACACGGGTCCCTCACGTGACAGTACCTCACGTGACACGGGTCCCTCACATGACACGGGTCCCTCACGTGACAGTACCTCACGTGACACGGGGCCCTCGTGTGAGAGTACCTCACGTGACGTGGGGCCCTCGTGTGACAGTACCTCACGTGACGTGGGGCCCTCGTGTGACAGTACCTCACGTGACACGGGGCCCTCACGTGACAGTACCTCACGTGACACTCGTGTGACAGTACCTCACGTGGTACTGAGCTCTCACGTATCCCGAAGGACATCTCCAAGTTTACCATCCAGGATGTATCCCGGTGTCTGAACTTGCTAAATATGTCTCAATATGTCGAGAGGTTTACTGCTGAGCAAGTCGATGGCAAACTGCTCTTGAGACTCGATGAGAATATTCTGCAGACCGAGTTCCAGATGACGGAGTTTCATGCCCGGAAATTGGAAATGTTTGCTAGGCATGGTTGGAGACTACTTACCGAGTGAGTTCAAAGTGGTCGAAACATTAAAAAAAATAACATTAATTGTGATTGTCACTATAACGAACACAGCAAATGCTTGAGGATGATAGTTCCTCGTGTGGAAAAATTCACGTGGAAAATGTACAGCTCAGTACGGTGCCCGTGATAGGACATGATGAAAAAAAAACCTACTTCGTTCGCACGAAGTACTAAGTTGTTCCAACGAAATACTACTTCATTTGCACGAAGTACTAAGTCGTTTGCATGAAGTACTACTTTGTTCGCATCAAGTACTAAGTCGTTTGCACGAAGTACTACTTCGTTTGCACGAAGTACTAAGTCCTTTGCACGAAGTACTACTTCGTTTGCATGAAGTACTACTTCATTTGCACGAAGTACTATTTCGTTTGCATGAAGTACTACTTCGTTTGCACGAAGAACTAAGTTGTTTGCACGAAGTACTAAGTCGTTTGCACGAAGTGCTAAGTCGTTCGCATGAAATAATAAGTCATTCACATATCCATACATGGTATTCGAACATTGTGATAAGCCTATGAAGTGATTGATCCTGGTGTTACCAATTAACCCTCTAATTACCATAGTCAATTTTCAGGGTCCTCCCTATGTCCTAATCTGGATACCGCTATTTACATTTATTAATCAACTCCTAGAATAATGTATAGTCCATCGATACATATAAATTTACCTCAAATAATAGCAGAAGATTGTATTCAGTAATATCTATTTGTTCAAGGTTTTTTTTATTTTAAAATGACCACATTTTTGCTAGGGGAAGTATGGATGATTTGGAGCGCCATATGGTGCTTATGGAGATATAAGGCACCGAATTTGGAGCACCATGTGGAGCGCCATGTAGGGCTTGTTATTTAATAAATTAAGATTATGTAAAAGTTTGTCAACTATGTAACATTAGTACAGTAGTACTTCGTTCAAACGAAGTAGTAATTCGTGCAAACGAAGTAGTACTTCGTGCAAACGACTTAGTAATTCGTGCAATCGACTTAGTACTTCGTGCGAACGAAGTAGTACTTTGTTCAAACGAAGTAGTAATTCGTGCAAACGAAGTAGTACTTCGTGCGAACGACATAGTACTTCGTGCAAACGACTTAGTACTTCGTGCCAACGAAGTAGTTTTTTTTTCATCATGTCCTATCAGGGGCACCGTAGCTCAGCGCTGAGGGCATCATCCAATTTCCATCTACATGACCGTTTGATGCTTTTGATTGCATGCGATGTGTACATCAATCCACGGGATTGCAGAGATGAACTGAAATAAATCTCCACACTAAATACATATGTAGTGTGCTGAAAGAACAAATACACTTGTCATGATATATTAGTATATAATTGATTTTGTTTGTTAACACTGCATTCCTCAAAACGTATGCATCGAGGCAAACTACAGAGATGAACTGAAATAAATCCCCACAGCTGGATATATAAATATATATTAATATGTACTGAATGAATAATGCACTGTCATGTTTAATATATACTTTTAGTGATTATTTTCGCCATGTTTATAGAAAGTTAACGAGAGTTGTAATACAATGGTTGATACTTGGAGCACACTCAATTCCACTGGAAAGCCGTGGCGTGGTCAATTGTTGAAGAAATGGTCAGTCCTAGTTCACAACGCCGTGGAGTGATGTCGCATGCGAGATTGCTGTCATGTTGTCATAATTCTTTTTGTCACCTGATAGGCTGTTACATTTAGATACATATATTTGTATGGGGGCATGTATTTGTGAAGGTTTGTGTGATAGTCCATGATGATATCCGACTCCACTACTTCTTCTCACGTGGACTTATTCGCGCGCGTTATGATAAAGATTATGTGAATCTCACAATTTTGTATCATGAATTAAGGTTTCACGTAATCACGCCTATGCATGTCTCTCGAGCACTTCAATTTTTCAAGTTCAATTTACTTTTGAACGTGAAATTTTTGAACGTGGATCATTGGGAAAATCATTGACACCCCCTCCCCCCCCCCCCTTCCCACCACCTGCCGTGGCTGCTATCTCCATAATGATATCTCTGTCGTGTTGTCTCACATAGGTTATAGGTCTCACAAATGACACAACCATTCATATCATATAACCATTGTGCTGTGGAAAACATGCTTTAATTTTTTGTAGAACTAGGTTAACTTTCACGTTCACAAAGTGTCATACTCAATTCTCAATTTTTCATCTACCAGCTAACACGATAAAAGCATTTGCATTTTATGCAGACATACACATCATGTAGCCTACCCACCGTTTTCAAATATACTTCCAATTTAATTACATGATCAGATGATGCATTTATGATCTTTTTCTTTTTATATTGTGAAGAAAATGCATCTGCATTGTCATTCTTTTTATTGTTATTATTTTCCGTCAGGTCATATTTTAGCCAATGCTTCACACACTACTCAACCTGTTCCGACATAATGAACATTTATATTTATAATTCTATGTAATTCACAAACTATGTCATCATTATCGTCGATCAACACGTGGTGATTGCCTGCTAGCTTAACCCACTGAAACAATCGTATGGAATCCATGTTGACAGATGAAATAATTAATATTCCGATCTAGTTCATCAAGAATATGTTCTGTTTCCTGCTTGTTTTTACTTGGATGCATATGCAAAGTCTTAATTTTTTTTTCCATGCAGCCGTATGTTTATTGATTTACGAAGTGAGTTTTGTGATAAGTGTAATTTGTAAACTGTCTGCTTGTGACAGGATGTTCATGTAATCACGAGTTGAGCGGTGATCGATGTCTGGTTGCCTCGTGTCATGTGGAGTCAGATTCACACCAGATCCCCTACAAGCTCCGCGTGGGTGGATGTATCTTCTGCGTGGCATTTCAATCGAGGTGGGTTTTTTTGTTATTGCCGGTGATAATAATAGCGAGGAAAACATTGAATCTGAAGCATATAAACGGCTCGACGTCTTCAATGACGATATGAGTAGATTCTACTGTCTTTTTTTTCTGAGAGCCACTGACTTCTGCGGATTCATCTTCTCCGATCAGATTATTTTGCCCGTGTAGAGGGAGGCCTTATAAAAAGTTATGAACGGGTGGCTTAGAAGTGTGTGGGCTGGCTAAATAGTCAAGCAAGGCAAACGTTAGAGTGACCGTCACATTGTAAAAGCAGATTTGTTACCCACGTACATATTCACTCGGATTTTACACATGTTGTCAATTATGCTTTGATGGTTTAATTGCTCTAAATATCAAGATGATAACTAATAATAATCTTGAACATAGCACTGTACACAAACACATCCTGACAAATTGATGTGACTGATAAACGGATAAATACAGTTCACACTGATGAAAAAGTTAATATAAATAAACTTTTATAAATAATATAAAAAGAGCAACATACGCCACCAAAACATGTCGTAGAACCTGAGTTTATATTCACTTTCAACCTGTACAACTGAAATCCGTATGGAAATAATGTTTTGCAATAACACCACATTTTGTTATGTACAATTGTATAGTCAGTTTGGGAAATGTTTTTTTGTTTCAGTTTGCCGTCATTTTTTTTTAAGTACCAGCTAGTGAGTAAAATAAAAACCACCAAATTACAAATTACCAAAGCGCCAAAATTGCAAAAAGACGATTTGTTGAGGTATCCAATGACACATAACAAAGGAGGGAACTACAAAATAAAGATTATATATCCAATTCGTTGTTAGACGGTTTCTGGGGGATAAAAAACGTGGTTAAATTAGAAAGAAATGATGGCATATATTGTGTTATTTTCTCGAAAAAAATCTCATAATCTCCAGCACCAACTGACGAGAAACGAAGAAAACAAACATGGCTTTATTCTGTGCAAGTCATTTTGTACAATTTATGAGAGCTGTCCATTGCCATGATCACTGTTGAATCTGAGGTGGTTTCCGCTCAAGATCTCCATATTATTAGCAGCGGTTTGACAGAACGCTGTCACCACTGTCTACTCAAGATACCATTTTCATTACATACAGTAGTAATTTCAGGACCCAACCTTTACAAATAATTGTAAAATCATTCGTCATGGCGGCCATGTCGCGATATTAATCGCCAATTTAATCGCTTCGGTAGCTCGTATTGAAATTACTGACGCACTTTCCATGTAGATGTACTTGCACCTGATTGACGTGAAGCTTTGGAAGTTTGACCACGTGTTGTTGCTTCCGGTCCCCCTTTTCCCGTTTTAAACTGGATGTAAAAAGTGAACATAAAGTATTGTCGTCAAATACAAATTAATACGCGAGGCATTGGTAATTTCATTTTGAATGGATCCACATTTTCACACCAAGTATAGTAGTACCATTTCTGCCAATAAGGAGACAGATTTTGCCCAAACAACGTGTACTGCTTGTTCTTCTATTTTCAATAAGGATTGGAAAGGTGCGAGACGGATAAAATGGTGTTTTCAGTGGACGAGTAGTATTACGCGGCAGTGTACCCATAGATTGAACTCTAGCAATTGATTTCTGTTTTTTCTGGTATTAAATCACTGGCGGATTCAGGGGGGGGGGGGGGGTGCACCCGGCGCGCACCCCCCCCCCCCCCCCCCCCTATTGGGCCGTGAAAAAAAAGAGAAAAAGAAAAGAAAAAAGAGAGAGCAAAAAGCTATGGAAAATGTGTAGGGAAGCTTGTTAGGGACATTCACTTTTTTTTACATATGATTTAACTTTTTATTCTCCCTGATGATTTACTCCCTGGGAAAAACCAGAGAAACTGGGAAATAAATATTTAAAACCCGGAATTAAATATTAAAACCGGGAATTAAGTATTTAAACCTGGAATTAAATGTTCAAACCGGGAAATAATTATTTAAACCTGGAAATAAATGTCCAAACCCGAAATCAAATATTAAAACCCGGAATTAAGTATTAAAACCGGGAATTAAATGCTAAAACCGGGAAATAAATATTCAAACCGGGAAATAAATGTTCAAACCCGGAAATAAGTATTAAAACCGGGAATTAAATGTTCAAACCCGGAATTAAGCATTTAAACCGGGAATTAAATATTCAAACCCGGAATTAAGTGTTAAAACCAGGAATTAAATATTCAAACCTGGAATTAAATGTTCAAACCTGGAATTAAGTATTTAAACCGGGAATTAAATATTAAAACGTGGAATTAAGTATTAAAACTGGGAAATAATTATTAAAGCCCAGAAACATTTATTTCCAGGTTCTAATATTTAATTCCCGGTTTGAATATATATTTCCCGGTTTTAATACTTAATTCCAGGTTTTAATATTTAATTCCAGGTTTGAACATTTAATTCCATGTTTGAATATTTAATTCCGGGTTTGGACATTTATTTCCAGGTTTAAATATTTATTTCCCGGTTTGAACATTTAATTCCAGGTTTAAATACTTAATTCCCGGTTTTAATATTTAATTCCGAGTTTTAAATATTTATTTCCCAGTTTCTCTGGTTTTTCCCAGGGAGTAAATTATTCTCAGAAAAAAAGTTGAATCATAAAGAAAAAGAAATTTAATGTCCCTAATAAGCTTCCCTTAGGGAAGCTTGTTAGGGACATTCACTTTTTTTTACATATGATTTATTAGGGACATTCAATTTTTTTTTTATTTATGATTTAACTTTTTTCTGAAGAAAAATTTACTCCCTGGGAAAAACCAGAGAAACTGGGAAATAAATATTTAAAACCCGGAATTAAATATTAAAACCGGGAATTAAGTATTTAAACCTGGAATTAAATGTTCAAACCGGGAAATAATTATTTAAACCTGGAAATAAATGTCCAAACCCGGAATTAAATATTAAAACCCGGAATTAAGTATTAAAACCCGGAAATAAATGCTAAAACCGGGAAATAAATATTCAAGCCGGGAAATTAGTGTTCAAACCCGGAAATAAGTATTAAAACCGGGAATTAAATGTTCAAACCCGGAATTAAGCATTTAAACCGGGAATTAAATATTCAAACCCGGAATTAAGTGTTAAAACCGGGAATTAAATATTCAAACCGGGAAATAAATATTTAAACCTGGAAATAAATGTTCAAACCGGGAAATAAATATTAAAACCCGGAATTAAATATTCAAACCGGGAAATAAATATTAAAACCCGGAATTAAACATTTATAACCGGGAAATAAATATTAAAACCGGGAATTAAATATTAGAACCTGGAAATAAATGTTTCTGGGCTTTAATAATTATTTCCCAGTTCAAATACTTAATTCCGGGTTTTAATACTTAATTCCGGGTTTTAATATTTAATTCCCGGTTTAAATACTTAATTCCGGGTTTGAACATTTAATTCCAGGTTTGAATATTTATTTCCCGGTTTGAGTAATTAATTCCGGGTTTTAATACTTAGTTACAGGTTTGAATATTTAATTCCGGTTTTTAATACTTAATTCCGGGTTTGAATATTTAATTCCGGGTTTGAACATTTATTTCCCGGTTTGAATATTTATTTCCCGGTTTGAATACTTAATTCCGGGTTTGAATACTTAATTCCGGGTTTGAATATTTAATTCCGGGTTTGAACATTTATTTCCGGGTTCGAATATTTATTTCCCGGTTTTAACATTTAATTCCTGGTTTTAATACTTAATTCCAGGTTTTAATATTTATTTCCCGGTTTGAATATTTATTTCCCGGTTTTAATACTTAATTCCAGGTTTTAATATTTAATTCCAGGTTTGAACATTTAATTCCAGGTTTGAATATTTAATTCCGGGTTTGGACATTTATTTCGAGGTTTAAATATTTATTTCCCGGTTTGAACATTTAATTCCAGGTTTAAATACTCAATTCCCGGTTTTAATATTTAATTCCGAGTTTTAAATATTTATTTCCCAGTTTCTCTGGTTTTTCCCAGGGAGTAAATTTTTCTTCAGAAAAAAGTTAAATCATAAATAAATAAAAAATTGAATGTCCCTAATAAGCTTCCCTATTCCCTAAATGTGGGTATGCACCTATGTAACGAAATATGAGTGTAATTTTCCTCGTTTGATATTTTTGACTGGGGGGGGGGGGGGTGAGCGGAGGGAGGGGGGTAGAGCCCCACAATATATTTTCAACAAAAAAATCTGTGACTCAGAAATATGTTAAGGTGCATTACAGCGTTACATAGGCCTAACATTCGTTGGTCAATAATTATGCAAGAGTGTCATTAATCACGAGTTCTTCAAGTTATATGACATATGATATGTAAAGTGACAATGAGCAGTTTTGGGATACATAAATTTAAATACCAGCAATATTTACATGCATGTGTGGAATGAAAAATACTCAATACAGCGTTACGTAGGCCCAACATTCGTTGGTCAATAATCATGCAATTGAGTGTCATTAATCATGAGTTCTTCAAATTATATGACATATGATATGTAAAGCGACAATGAGTAGTTTTGGGATAAATAAATTTGAATACCAGCAATATTTACATGCATGTGTGGAGTGAAATATACTCAACCAGAGCCAGAGAGAGAGCTCAGAATCAACCACAGAACATGAAAAAAGCTCTGGCTTCTGGCGCCCTTCAGCGGGCCCCAGACCCCACGCCGTGTAAGCTACCACCTATCCACCTCATTTCGCTCGGTCGCTTGACTCCTCTAACCAGCTTGCCACCCCCCCCCCCACCCCCCACCCCTCCAATAATAAATCTAGTCCGACAAACTTGACTTCATACTGAAACTGTCATTGAATATACACAGGGGATATTTTTTATTTTATTCATTTGTTACAGACAGGGTTCTTTATAACTATATAATTCTAGTCTTTATAACTATATAATTCTGGATGTCGGCATAACTTGGAAGATAATTATATCTTATCTTTGTCATTAAACGATTGACCATCACCATGTCTGGTGCATAAGAACCTTCGAACAGCCTTAGAATGGTACTATTAGACCTTCCTTTATTTGAAAATCTATCCTTCATTTACAACAGAACTAAGCAGACTTCTAAAGTGAAATTCTATTGATTTCACAAGGTACAGTTGTATAATACACCTTAGAAACCATCTCAGAGACACTAAATTAAAAAAAATATCTCGGGGGCCCCCGAACCCCCAGACCGCATAAGACTTCACTCGCTAGTCAATGACGTATCCTCCATTCACAACAAAAACAGACTCCTAAAGTGAAATTCTACTTAGTGATTTCACAAGGTACAGCTGTAAATACACCTTAGAAACCATCTCAGAGACACTAAATTCCAAAAATTCATCAGCGGGCTTATGGCGCCCACCCCAAACCCCCAGACCGCATAGGGCTTCGCTCGCTACGCTCGCTCACACTATTTCAAGATTACGTACATTTAAGAAGAGCACCCCCCCCCCCCCCCTATTCAAAAATCCTGGATCCGCCCCTGTAAATAATCAACCACACACAAGTGATCACACTCGTCAATTATTCGATATACTTGCCCGACTGTGAAAAGTCATGGCCTGAGCGAGATGAATAGATTTAGGGTTTATCCCGGGTAATCTCTTCATTCAAACCTTGGTGTCGATATCAATACGTCACTGTCCGCAAAAAACATGTTAATTATTAACGTACCATACGTTCATGTCTCAAAGCAAGTGTTCATAAATTAATACCTTTCGAATCGATTGCCAGTATATCCATTCCGACATATAGGCCCTATATAGGTGGTGGAATCTGTATTGTGTGGAATGGGGTACCGGCGACTATGGCAAATTGGTTGGAGTCGTTCAGTAAAGACCCGACTTGCATTTCACGCCCTCATGTGGGGAAACCATTCATGCATAGCACAGTCAGTGATTTGGTCATCCTACTGGTCAACGCTGATCAGCTCCTATGAATATTGATTGATTTTAGCCATGCCTGATTAACTCTGGCTTGACATTGGAATATCCGTATGAGGCAAGTCGGGTCTAACTACAGAAAGACACAACTATTTTGTGACTCTCGATAATGTACCCCGATGAACGACTGGGGATCAAACATCACTGTCATAGCCTAAAGATTGACCAACATGTCGGATATTTTGCTCTGGTTGTCTGTGACAATCGCTGTTTTGGGAAATTCTGCTGTTTCAGGTACGTTTTTATTTACTGATCATTTACTCATATTATCACCAATTCCATTCTGCGCAGTTCAGATACAACAAAAGTGCCACGGTAAAGATACAATGGTATTTTATTTTACGGATTTGGACCCCAGACTATTTACGGGAATTTAAAGTGGGGAATCGCCTAGGAATTGTCATTGTTACAAAAACCATACCGGTTTACGTTTTTGTCCAAATCTCCGCCAATTCCGAATTTGGTCTTTGCCAAATTTGGTCTCTGGTTGCTACGTGTCTGTTTATTAGATTATGTTTTGTTGTAACGAGGATTTATTATGATAGTCTACGAATATAGATAACTGAATGTACGCAACAGATAACAAGGTAGAGCTTTCTCATGACGGTGTTGCTTGCGACGATATTTGCACAACAATAAGTTCGTATGTTCGTGATCACGAACCGAGCAAGTTCCTCCAGATGCTTCTTTTTCTATAGGCGTATGCACGTCGACGAAAGTCTGGCCTATTTCAAAATTGTAGGCCGCAAATGTTCTTGCATTAGCATGAAAAAAAACGAGCCGCGACAAACAATGACTTGCTTGCTAAATTTTTTGAGTCGAGTGTCTGAAATGATTTTGAATGAGTTCAACACCTGAGGAAAGTCAGATCGCTAATTCACTTGAGTAGAGTCGTGGTCATTGTAACGCTTACAGCGTAATCCGCGCATGTGCACCGACCGCTGCAGCGAGTGAGACATTATGAATGGCGCATGGTTTTACCGGCAAATTTGCTACAGGTGCCAGACCTATTACAGTGGTGTCCTATTACAGTGGATTGAATTTCACTGTCATTTTTTTCACACACAACTGCCGTAAATGGACAAAAACAATGAATCATTTATCAGAGGAACATGAAACCTTGATCTTATTGAAATCAATTTATTTCCAGAATTGAAATTTCTGTGAGGAAAATGACTGTGAAATTCAATCCACTGTAATAGGACACCAGTCACACCACTGTAATAGGTCTGGCACCTGTACATCTGCTAAATTTGCTTGTAAAAATCAGATAACTACTACATATCCATGAACATCATCGAAAAAGTATGTCTCGGTTAGTGATCTATATCATGTCGCCCCACTAGCCTGAATGTTTCCCCACGAGGCTTGTAAAGGAAGTGAATCTATCACTGATGTTCAACTGTCTGTATTCATTGCATAATCGAACAAATTACAATTTTATCATAATTTTATTATTTTTATTATAATATGGATCAGTGCAAAATTAAAGATATTCCCATATGCTAGGCGATTTCCACCCTTAATTTTGCGATTTTCTTACTACAACGATATTCACAAAATAAACGCAAATAATAGTAGGCCTACCTTCACAGTATTCTTATAGCATAGTTTGCCCTCAGAAAATATACATCATCTAAAACACCTTCCAACTAACGCCCATTAAAGATATTACATTATTTAAAAACATAGTTCGTATATAATATGCATGTACACAGCTAGTAACCCCGAGACTCGGCTGTACAATGACATGCTGACTGGCTACAAATCCGGGGTCAGACCTCTGTACGATCCGAACCAACAGATGATCATCGACGTGGACTTCCTGCTGAAGAAGATAGAGAGCTTCGTGAGTTTCCGTCATGATTATCGATATTTTAACAACCAAATCAATGACAATTAGTGTCAAATAATTAGACTCATTCAAAATGAACTTGTATTTTGTTTTACAGAATGAACAGAATCAAGTTTTAAACAGTTTTGGATGGATTTTGATGGTGAGTATGTTCCGATTAGGACGTGTAGCTGTGTTTCAATTGTTACTTTTTGTATCGTGTACTGTTGTTGTGAATGTGGATGACTTGGCCCGGTCTTGCAATGGCAGCACAGCATGAAAGTTCGAATGTGTGCTATCAAAATCTATTGTACTCTGATCTCACACTGCTGGTGAACGGTTTCATTTCGCGAACGGTTAAGCTACAGTCACACCGGGACCCCGGATCGCCCCGGATTGTCCCGGACCTAAATCCGGGGTGGTCCGGGAAGTAATCCGTAGCAGTCCTGGACGGTCCGGGAACGTCCTGGGTGTGTCAGGGTGATCCTGGGCAATCCGGGGAGTGACCCCGGCGTTTTTAAACTGTTTAAAATTGCCGTGATGGTCCGTGATGGTCCGTGGTGAAAAGTCAGATCGGGCCGAACCGTGTTGGAACCGTAGTTATACCGTGACGGTCCGGGAAGTACCGTGTTGGCACCGTAGTGGCTCCGTGGCAATCCGTAGTCATCTGGGAAGTATATTCGGTCCTGAAGAACAATACAGACTGCCACGGACCAACACGGACCACCCCGGATCTCGTCTGAGGTCAGGCAAACAATGGTCATCAACCCCAAAATACGCTCCTTTTCATAGCAATCGGCTACGATCGGGACAGTCCGGGGTGGTCCGGGGTTGTCCGTAATTGTGCCGGGGTGATCCGTCTTTGTGCCGGGATGAACCGGGACAGACCGTGTCATGTCCGGGGTGAAATGGGATGGTCCGTGGTGATCCGTGTAGGCTCCGGGACCAATCGTACTACACCGGGTTGGTCTGGGAAGCAATCCGTAGTTATACCGTGTTTATCCGGGGTCATCCTTCTTGGTGCCGTGATTATCCGGGGTGGCCTGCGTTTGATTGCCGTCGGACGACCGTTGACTGAAAAAAAACGTCATTTCATCCCGGATCACCCCGGTTTCAGTTCGTGTTGGTCCGGGAAAGTCCGCCATGATCCGTAGTGGATCCGGGGTTGGTGTGACTCTAGCTTTTACATTTCTATTTCCGTGATAGAAGTTTGAAATTCGATAAAAGATTGCCGTTTGACCCCCAGGTGAAGTATTCCGAGTTACAGAAGTCATCGCAAAAATATCAGCGAAAACAGTGTGAACGAGTTACAAAAAGTATAGAGTTTGATTTCCTGATTGTAGTCTTTCACCTTCACGAACCATCAGATTTGTTTTGCTGTGCAAGATTGTGCGAAAAGGCAACTATCATTAGCTGACATAGTCCACAGGGAAATATCTGGAAGTTTGAGAACCTTCATGAAGATTTTCTTACAGGTGTGGACAGATGAGCTCCTTCAGTGGGACCCTGAAGATTACAACATGACTTCGAGGCTTGTACTGCCTGCCGATCGGATTTGGCTGCCAGAGATTGCTATGTTCAACAGGTATATCATTGTTCAACATAACAACCAATTAAGTGGCCTTGAGTAATTATTCCCAATTGAATACGTTACCAATTGGTACATCATTCTGGATTGGTTCGGTCCATTTTTTCCCCCTTATATCACCACCACTTCTAGTGTCAATCAAGGTAACGATCTGTCCATGGACGTCAAGTTCCGAGCGGCAGTACACCACGACGGGACCGTGCTCTTTGCCCCGGGGTACAAGTGGAGCACCGAGTGTAAAGTCAACCTCGAGACCTTTCCATACGACACTCAGGTTAGAGTCCTCGTGCAACGTTGAAATGGATGAACGGTTTTAGGGTTGGAGTTCACTTGGGAGGGAGGGAGTGATTTTAACACAAATATGTAATTGTTTGGGGTAAGATATCTGATAATTTCGTGTTGTTGTTGAAGAATTGGTAAAACCATGGGACTCTGGACATCATTTGTACCATCAGGGCAGACATATGCCAGGGTTGCATCCATACATGTACAATGGACTCGAGCATTACTAGTAGCCCTTCGTTGTTATCTACCGAGATAATTTTGCACAAACGCCAATCATGATGACCAAAAGATCATATTTCGTCCCGACAGACATGTGAAGTGACGTTCGTGAACTGGGTCTATGGCAATAACTCTCTGGCCTACAGAAGTTCGATTCTCGACCTTACCTCTTACGAGGAGCACGACCAGTGGGGCCTGGTGTCATCTTCTGTCAGCACCGGTACAATCTCTAACGACAAGGCCGGGGACGTGCCATACACCTCCTTCAGCTTGACGCTCAAGGTATGAGAACTACGGGCGGTATGGTGATTATTTCATTTCAATGATGATAACATTTTATATGATAGTGTGTTTTTTTTTTCAATTTTGGTAGTTAAGGGATCAAGTACTTTCAAATTTCAAACTCGTGTGCCTGTTGGAAATATGCTAGGTCCAAACGATACAAAGTTCGATTTCGTTAAAAATTCACTGGAGACAAGGAGTTAAAAGCTTTCGCATTTACATTCCACAGAGAAAGCCGCTGTACTACGTGCTGAACGTAGTGGTGCCCTGCTTCATGATCGCCATCCTGTCGTGTCTGGTGTTCCTGATGCCAGTCGACTCTGGGGAGAAAATCTCCCTGGCTATAACCATCATGCTCTCCTACACCGTGCTCCTTCTTATGATGTCCGAGGTCACACCCAAGGGCGGGGAGTCCCTGCCTTTCATCTGTAAGTGCTAGACGATTATCATGACAGAGAAGTGGTAGCATTATTGGCGACGAAATTGTTGACCGCTATGCATATGCGGAGCATTTCAGGTTGTCCGCTGATTCTCTTCATCATAATTTTAGGCCACTGGTTATAGGTGAATATACCTACACATTCCAGCAATATTCATAGTGATGAACATGATCTTGACCGGGCTGTCTCTCGTGATAACGGTGCTCATCATGAATCTGTACCACCACCCGGGGAACCGGTCGCCGCCTCAGTGTCTCCGGCGCCTGGCGTTCGGCTGCATCTCTCGACTCGTGTGTATGGACCACGAGAGGCAGGAACACAACACGGGCAAGGTCACCCCGGCAGGGGACAGCACCAGTCTGACGTCAATCCTCAGACACGCTGACGTACAGGTCCATGAGCTAGACGTACACCCACAGGTACAAGAAATCCCACCTATACTGTCGAATAAACCAAGCATTTTCAAAATATTCAGGCATATAACATCTCGTAATACGAATAAAAAAAACTTGTCATGAACGGACAGCCCAGTAACACTGGTTTCATGTATGCCCTGCTTGCATCTTTAGACGGCTGTTAAGACAGGAGAGCAGTGCGTGCTGCCTGCTGACGTGCTGGCCTACGTCCGCTACCTGATGGAGAAGGAGAAACAGTCCACTGCCGAGGATCAGTGTCGCGCCGAGTGGGTCGCCATAGGGCGGGTCATGGACCGCTTCATGCTCGGTGTCTCGCTCTCGGTGGCGTGCATCATCATTATAGCCTACATGATACTGGTGTACAAGTAGTCTGTCGTCTGTCGTCACAATATTGTATTTTAATTTCTTGATCTCATTCAGTCCATAGATTCAATACATTGATGTGAATATGCCTGGTTGCTGATATATGTTTATACTTCGTATTGTCCAACCGTTGTATCACATGATAGTGTATTGTGTATACATTATAGTTCAGCTTTTTCATCGCTTCGTTTGTGAATTTCGGTTACGCGCAGTGCTAGTGGATATTATTTACAAACAAATCGACATAATGGATCAAACAGTGAGTGAAGTCGTGAATTTCGAATAGGAAATCATGGTTCCTTATGTAAATTTAAATACAAATTTACTGGTAAATTGAATTCTGTAAATCGGTTTGCAGTTTAGTTGATCTGGTCGTATTTTCTGTTAAAATCATCGCTGTTCGAACTGGTGGTAATGGGTTGAGATAAATAGGGTGCAAATGTAAATATGATGTAATGTTCTACGTCAATAATAATCCCCTCTCATAAATGTCATGTAGTAGGTTGATAATAAATGTTCGACATTTTTACATGAGGTTGGACGTCGCGTATCGATTGTTGATTTTCTCTTGCTTCTAGCGTCTATATGTTTTACACTCATTGACGGAAAAACAAAACAATGACATGTCCCTAATCACATACGCCCACTCGCTATGACAGTAGAACTGATTTGTAACATAATCTCTTGCAGCACTGTTATATTACATGTGTAATCCTATATCCGTCCTGTTCTCTTAACGTGGGGTAATTATATCCTTTACGCCAATTTATTAATGACCGACATTTTACATGTATTTGTGTCATTTCAACGTGATATCGTGTTCATCATTTGACCAAATATAGGGCCTACATATAGGCCAAGGATAGGGATTGTTTATTTTCTACTATGATTTATGATTGGCCGTGTGTGGTCAGACAGCCCCGGTCATGCACTCAGGCACCCTCGGCTGAACCATCATGTCAATGCTACATGTAATTGTCAACCACAGAAGGTTTCCGAACTCTACAACTACAATTTCATGTGTAATAATAGAACAACACAAATGAATACAACATGAATATTTGAGTGGTTATCGAACTACGTCATATGTTGAGCGATGTCGCAAAAGGCAATAGCTTCGCTCTCAGTGGTTATCGAACTACGTCATATGTTGAGCAATGTCGCAAAAGGCAATAGCTTCGCTCTCAGTGGTTATCGAACTACGTCATATGTTGAGCAATGTCGCATAAGGCAATAGCTTCGCTCTCAGTGGTTATCGAACTACGTTATACATGTGTAACGTTCGGCGCCCGCGGCGCGCATGGGCGCACGCGGCGGGCGCCGGGAGATAGCTAGCACTACAACCAGATAACAGTCCGCCCGGAAGAATCCGGCCTTCATACATCACAACATAACACATCATAGACATACAACATGCATTATACATCAGTTATGGTAATGTAGCCGTGTGTAGAGCCCGAGATGCCATGGGAGCGGCACCACGGAACCCCGTACACGTGGGCATGTTGCTGGCCGGCGTCGCCGACGGTACTGCCACAGGGATAGAACCCTGGACAGCCCGACGGTCTAGCCAGAGCCTGTGTCACACCATCCTAGGGCGAGAAACTGGTGATCACAGGGACGAACCCTGAATCAACACAGTCTCCCTCCTGGGCCCCCGATCGGGAGTCGTCCCTGAGGCCTGACTGGCCTTACTAGAACCAGGACGAGGAGCTCTGCTGTGAACGACTCCGGCCACACGTGGTGCGGCCTCGGTATTTATATTCCCAGCGAGTGCACGAGAGATGGCTTGAAAGTCACTGTTCAGTATAATAGAGAGAAGGACGGAAGACGAAGCGGCCAGAAACAAGATAGTGTTTAGCAAAGAACCACATGCCGCGATCTTTGGGCAAAATCGCCACACATGTGCGTTGAGCGATGTCGCAAAAGGCAATAGCTTCGCTCTCAGTGGTAAAAATGGAACGTATCTTCTCATTGTTGGCATCATGTGAACTCTGACTTGCTGAGTCAGATTTTGACAAATGTGTAGTGTACACGTGCCTTATATAGACAGCTACTGAAAAGTTTCACACGGAAAACCAAACACCGATAGTGCCTCTTGAATAAAATGAAACACGATTCATGTCGAAATAGCCTAAATCATGTATGTTCTAGATTAGGAAACGCAGCTGAACAAATTTGAGGTATGAATATTTATTTGGCACGGTGAATTTCATATGAATACTTAGCTTACATGATCATTTTGTATGGACCCTGTATGTTCTGTATGGTATGCTCTGTATAAATCTGCATGGTGCAAATTTCGCCAACTGTTATTATTACCAGTCACCGAGATGTTACCTGTAGATTTGACCCAAAATACTGGGACGATATTTACAAGCGCATTAACGCGAAATGGAAACAGCCCGAACTCAAATGACATTAACACCGCGAATCAGGGCTCAAATGGTCAATGATGTTGTTTGTTTGTGGTCCGCAAAAATAAATGTGCATTGGAAGTGGTCCCTTCCTTCAAACACCATATAAATTTTAGCGTGTTCATATTGTATAGGCCTACTTATGTACAATTTGAACAAGCGGTATCATATGTCACTGACCGTTTGGTCCCTATTTATGTTTGTATCAAATGCGTCGGGCCTTGAAATAAGATATCCTCATGATAGACGGATTCTGTGTTCCAAACATTTGGTAATAATAGTAATAACATGTATCTGTAAGGCGTTGAGATGATTTTAGTCTCTCCTTGGATGATTTGATGCCTTCCATGGTTTTTCGCTAGCGCTCGGGCCTCAAATGAACCATGTCAGGCTTCAAATCATCCAAGTCGGGCCTCAAATCATCTTAACGCCTTACATGTTATAGTAGCGTTTTACACAATTTGCCTCAACTGGACACAAAACACTGTTACTCAAATGTAGATAACACCTGCGCTCTACTAATCTATTATGGAAGCGTTAATTGATCATCCAATTAACCACATAATTTTTCACGACCTGGCGTGTTCAGTATCACAATAAGACGTCTTGTCATGTTAAATATCATGGCAAGTCGTCATGTTATGAAAATCTCCTAAATTATAATGTATTTTGATAATTTTCATGTGATAATTTTCATGGTCACACGTCTTGTCAAGATGATTTTCCTACTTTTCACAACATGACAACTTGCCATGATATTTATCACGATAAGGCAACTTACTCTGATACTCAACAGGCCAGGTTGTGAAAAATTATGTGCTTAACGCTAGATGGAAGTGTTAATTGATCATTCACTTAACCACATAATTTTTTTACGACCTGCCGTGTTGAGTATCACAGTAAGTTGGACTTATCGTGATAAATATCATGGCAAGCTGTCATATTGTGAAAAATAAGACAATTATATTGTCAAGGCGTGCTACCATGTAAATTATGACAACAATGCATCTTACCGTGAAGAAATATACGGAAGCTCATAGCCGCCACTTCTTAGATGTTTAACAATGGTTTTGATACCTTATTTTGCTATTTAAAATAGCTGCCAAGGTAAAAATCGGCGCCTTGGCTCTTACTCTGCTAATGATAGCATGGCTAGTTTGAAAAATTAGGTGTATAGTTAGGTTAACAACAGTAATATGAATCATTTCATAATGTTTATTGCATACAAATATCACACCCTGAATGAGTTCATTGTTTCAAAACACCTAAATTTTTATGTTGCCATTATTTTTAAACACAAACAAAAGACGCCAAGACATCCGAAACAAGGATTCATAACCATTGTTTAACCAGTGTTTATTATCTAAGAAGTGGCGGCTATGAGCTTCCGTAGAAATATCATGTGAACATATGTTACCATGAAAATTATCATGAGAGGACGTTTTATCGTGTTAAATATAATGGTAAGTCACATCAAATATCGTTATATTTTTCATGTCAAGATGTCTTGTCGTCATATTTTTCCACAGTTAGACGTGCTATCGTCATAGTTTTTCATGTTAAGACGTCTTGTGGTTATAATTTTTCACAATAAGACGCCTTATCGTTTTATATTTGACGATAACACGTCTTGTCGTCATAAATTTTCACAGTATGTCCTCTTGTCATTTTAACTCTAGAGATTTTCATAACATGACAACTTGCCATGATATTTAACATGACAAGACGTCTTATTGTGATAGTGCACAAACCAGGTCGTAATAAACTATGTGGTTAAAGTTGGAATCAATTTTAAAATCAGCCAAATTTAGCGTTCTTGTTTGTCATGCAAACTTGAAACTACATCTCGAGAGAGTCAGGAATATATAGAAAATATGCACAGTTCGACAACAGATACTCAGAAAATTGCCGTTAATCGTGCATGAAAACAGTGGATAGAGAATGATCGGCCTGCCTACATTGCCGGTTGCCACAGTATCTAGACAAACACCAATGACGTCATGAGACTGTGTGTAGAAATCGCTCGCAAGGCGGGCCGCTTTGAGGAAAAAAATGATTTGAATCTTGATTTGGCAACTCAATTTAGGCACGTAATACACATTTTCAGACCCAAATTTGTACGATATTTCATTCTATAGACAATATAAAGCAACCACAGAATGAATAAATTTTGTCAATTCTAAAAGTGATTATAGCTTTAAGAGGATGATCAATACTAATCAGATTAACTTGAGTGGTCACCTCGACCTCAGATTATCTTTATTGAATAAAATTAGATTTTGTGGCTATACTAACCCTATCTCCAGGCAATTGTGCTCAGGGAATTAGTTATGGCTATATAGGAATAAATTAAGCAATGAAATAACCAGCTTCTGGTCAATGAATTAATTAGTTTTTGTTGGTGTCGACATGTTAGATACTACGTGTGCCAACAACGGTATTTAATTCCTGTTCTGTTTGACCGGGGCTGAGAAAATATCGGGTACCAGTCACGCTCAAATCATGTCGTTAATCAACTGGTCACTGTTTCGGAAACACTCGTGATGCTATGACAGTAACGAGACAAGAGTGACGCATATCCTGGGGCCAATTTGTAGATGATCGAGATAAACTAAATAAATCTACGAAGCCTCCATATCCGCGTGTAATTGGTATTGTAACATAACGCCGGTCCAGAATAACTAGCTGTGTAGGGCATACCACGTGGAATATGTGAATGCCTAGCTATGTACTGATATTCCGCCTCTCTCACATCGAAGTATCGACATGGTCGCAAAGTGTCTTTTCATGATTCACGTGACGTTTCTTCATTTTTATGTAATTTATCTGCGAAGAATCTGTCTAGCATTATATTCTTGACAAAAAAAATATCCGATATTACTGCTTGAAATAAATATGATTCATAAATAATAGCATAGAGTTATTAATAAAACTAGAATGACAAAGCGAACATGCCGTGCAACGATAATAAATTCGTTGTAACACCGCGTCTTGATGTAATTTGCAAGTGATGGATGTTTCGCACGTAAGCATGTGATGTGCTGCATGCCAGGTCAACTTTTTATGCGACATTGGACAGACAGGGCGGAGGATGGGGGGGGGGGGTGACTTTGTGACAATAAACGTGTTTAAGAAGTAAAGTTAACAACAAAACATGTCTCTTGTTGACGATATTGGCTGTCTTATCACATACATGCACCACGCTCACGTGTCACACTAATCAAAACTCTAGTACTTTCTTTATCTCCATGCTGTTTACTGATTTAATTTCACTTGGAGAACTTTAGCCTTGGTGTCTATTTTAAGCTATCGAATGACACCGGAACATTAATCAAGATCGACGACGGACTATTTAATCAGTCGGAGTAGCCAATTGCCACTAGTTACGGGATATTCCGTCGTTGCGGATTTATCCAGGGAGGTGAGGCCTGAAGACACGGGCTCTGCTTGACGTGGCTGCTCACGTGCATACCCACATCAAGTCTCTTGCCGGGAGACAGGGATATTGTTTTCTATATGCGACTCACACGGGAAGCACGCAACACTCAAACGTGACTTTATTACAAAATATATACAGACTTGGCATTTAATATGGTGTTTGTGTATTCTATTAACAACCAAACCCAATGGGCGGATTTACAGGGGGCGAAAGGGGCACCGCTCCTCCCCCCGCCACCCCCCCCCCCCCCCCTTCAGTTTCAAAGTTTGCCTCCTTTTTACATGACAAAGGCTCGCATCTACCAAATCCGGTATTTGTACCCTTGTGAAATGCTTTTTCTCACCTTTTGAAGCTCTGAGAGCCTCACAATTCTCCATAGATCATACAGATATCATCGGCCCTCTGGGGCCCCAGACCCCACACCTACTCGTTTGATCAAACTACCAAAAATTACTCTTTCTTTACGCCCTTGTGCAAAGAAAAGAAAGGCAAATATCGAAATGTCCATCTATAGGTAATACGCATTTTTTCGATGTTTGCAAACATTGATATATCCATTTACAAATGTAGGCTATAGGTATTACAGAATATTTCGATGTTTGTCTTTCTCTTTCGTTGCACAGCTCGCATCTGAATCTGGTATTTGTTATCTTCTGGAATGTTCTCCTGTCACGGTTTCAAGCTCTGGGAGCCTCACAATTTCCAATAGATCATCCAGAGGTTGATTGCCTCTGGGGCCCTAGGCGGGCCCCAGACCCCACGTCTACTTGTCTGCCAAACATACAGTTATTATATAATATAAAATAATAATAATCACTTTCTTTAATCATTTTCTTCACCATTATCACACAAAGAGAGGGGATATGATTAAAATAGACATTTCACAGATGGTACTTCCTGATTATTAAAAGTGAACATAACGCCACATATGGTATTATTATTATTATTTTCACTTTAGTCATTCTATATTATTGTGATTTGAAAGTATGGTATTACATACATAGAATCTACCTATGAACATCTACAGTTCGTTGGCTTCGGGGGCTCTAGGTGGGCCCAGACCCCAGGCCTGTTGGCTCGGTCAGTCTACCAAACTGGGCCCCGTTCTTTTCGGAAATTTTGTATACCTCTGAAAAATTCATCGATACTTCGTGTGAAAATGTTCATTTTCATTTGATCATGATTGTAATAATATATCCTTGCTTAAATAGTGGTTAATCGGAACGAGGTTTCGTTTCTCTTACTTGTATCATTGTTCAGTAACACCCTTACCAGTATCAATGAGAATGATTACTACTTCGAAATTCATTATATAGGGAACGAGTATTGATTAAATACTAGTGTCGATCTCCTTGTATGGAGATACCTCGGATATGCTGGTATGAGCTTTATTGATTTGCGTTCGAGTTACACAAAGATACAATCATGTAGATTCTATGTCAATGATGGAGTGACGTTCTAGCAGGACGCTCTGTAAAAAAAGGTTAATGTCAAAAAAAGTCTTAAGGACCAGAGAGATTACCCGATAAATGTACAGCCTTAAGCTGACGAAGTACAAAATGGTAGCTTTCTCCGACTATACTGATCGTTCTGAGTTCTGACCTATCAAGGTCATCGACGGTAAAAAATAATTCCTGGAATAGCTCCACTCCCAAGCATTCTAGACGTACGAGCCATACAGCTCTTGAAGGGAGGAAGTGGCTCAATTTTTTTCAAGGTAACAAGACAAATTTTTGGCCCCGAGCACATAAAACCTACACTTGAAATCAAAGTAGGCCTCCAATACGGAAGAGGATTAGGGCCAAGCAACTAAAAAAAAATTTTTGACTTACTATCTCGATAAATCGACTTATTATCTCGATAAATCGACTTATTATCTCGATAAATCGATATATTATCTCGATAAATCGACTCATTTATCTCGATAAGTCTACTTTTTTATCTCGATGAATCGAGTTAGTTATCTCGATAAATCGACTTATTCTTAAGCATTTAAAGTTCAAGTAAACTGGAAATATGCTTAGAGTCACATTATTTATATTGAACACTATATTGAGTAGGCTTATATGATCGACCATTATGACGTTAAATATCGAATAATGCAGAAAAAACTACCGAAATAAAAACTGAACTGAAGTTATTTTACCATATCTCTTCAAACAATGCAACATGTTCATGAATGAAATTGGTATAATTGTTTTTTTTTTTTTAATTATTTAGCTATTAAACATGGAATGATGTATATTCGTAACGTTATCTGGAACGGCTTCTTCAATTGGATAATTTGGTATTATTTCAGTGATTAGTGTAATGACTGTTAAACTCCAAATAATTTTCAATATGAGTAATCAGTATATATTCTTTATTCTATCGTTTCCAAGGTAACCAAAGAAATGGTATATGGCTTGCCTATATTACGGTCGATGTATATTCATTTTACTTTTACTTTAAATGTCTGAGCCATAAGTCGATTTATCGAGATACGTAAGTCGATTTATCGAGATACGTGAATCGATTTATTTTTAATAGAAAAAAAAAACCTCATAGTTTGGTGGCCCTAATCCTCCGTACTCCAACGTCCAATATTAGGGTTTTTTTCCATCGAAACTGACATCCGTTTCGGGAAACATATACAAAAATAATAAAAACTATGATATTAATATCCCTTTTTCTCTCTATCTCTTGAATTATTTTATGGTATGTGTGTTTAAAATTTGCAGACATATTTGATCGTGAATCGTAAAGATAAAATGTGGACGACGGCATTCTAATAAGTTTTCGTCCTTCAGGTTGACACAAGCAGGCCTCCGACAAGCTTCCTCGCGGTAAAATCAGCACAGAGCTTCATTCCCCCCCACGAGTTCCGCGTGAAGTCTCAAGCATTAAATCAGATCATTGATCAGCGTATGTCGTAGTTTTGGACAAATTCTCGATACCTTCGCAGTGGATGTATGACGCATGTAAAGGATATATTCTTTAAAACCATACAAATTGTACTCTGTACGACGAGTACACGTACGAAGGCTATTTCAACCATGTACCGGTATTGAAATTACGATTGTCTTGTGTGTGTTCAGATTGTCAGTCTAACACACAGTCCCCATATTCCAAAGCCTGGTGGCGTCTGAAAGTTGTGATTTTTTTCTGTGCTGAAGAGATATAATTATATAAACCGATGCATTTCATAACACATTGATAGTAAGTCTATATTCGTTGGCAACGCCCCGCCCGTTGTGTTATGAGTCATGGGTGTATACTTTGATTTTTCTAACTCGTTTACACCGTTTTTATTGCTGATATTTTTGCGATGCTAAATGGCATCCTACTTGGACTACTTCACCTATGTATGATACCGCAATTTATAATAAATTCCTACCAGGCTTCTATTTTCAGATTGTGACTGATCGCTTTGATAGGTAATGGGAGTGTTACGCAATAGGCGATACTTCGTGGCGTAGACTTATGATGACGTTGGACAATTGTTTTATCACTGTCCATTATGTGCTCCAATTTGGGAACCATACATACCATATGGACGGAGCTGTGCCAGATATTGCGCCCTGTATGTTATATTGACAGTAGTGGTAGTGACTCTGGAATAAGCTGATGAATAAACAACGACTTCAGTACAGCAGGGGACACAGTGGGTCGCTCTAGTGGACCGCTGGGATCTAAATGTGTAAGAGTCATTGTCCGGACAGGAGCAGCCTAATCGTCCACATCAATTCTCCTCGTCAATTATTAACTTTTACTTGCTAAAAATGGGTTTGTCGTGAACCCGGTAACCTTGCTAACCCCCTGGCGAACTCCTTTGTTTACGGCCATATGTAGATTGTTCAAGCGTCCTATTAGTGCAGGTTCTTAGCTCATAATTTTGGACGAATTGTTCACATTGTGATAAAAGCATGAAACTTTGCAGAGGGGTAGAGTATCATTCACTGATCAATATAAGCTAGGGAGCCATTCTCAATATGGCCTGTGGCGGATATGGCAGCCATTTTTCTTTTTGCAGTAAATCGACCTAAAACGGCCTGATTGAGAAATTGGTTATTACCTGTGCATGTCAAATATTATCCAATATCAACAAAATTGGTATCAAACTGACCGGAATAACAAGGCCAACCCACTCATAACAGAAAAAGATAATTATATCGAACATTCTACAGCTATATGTCCAAAAAACAGCTTGTTTGCTTGAATTTTGACATGTTGTCTATGGATCTCGTAGTCGGACATGTACAATAGGTGTGCCTGCACCCCCTCATCGCACGATCATCTTAAATCAATGTTTTTAGTTAGATTTCATCCTATTATTGATTATTAGGGAGATTCCAGAGACTCACCACTGGCGAAAATGGTTGTTTTGGGCCTTTTTTTAAAATGTCCACCATCTAAAATGCCGAAATCATGTTTTGGGCCATAACTCGGATTCTATTGCAGGTAGAGACATGGTTTTGGTGTCTATACCCATGTTTTTGATACTGAAGAATCCAATTCTGTCATTGCTCAGTACCTGTGCCTGTTACTTGCTTCAGAATTAAAAATGTCTGATAAGGTGGGAATGAATGATATGTGTAGAAACACTGAGAGGGGATCAGATTGATAATGAAAGCAATTCCATTCCCACATAACAAGCTCAGAAGATAAGAATCAACTTACAGAAATGGTGCCAAGGTGAATTCCTTTGAATTCCTGGACACATGACTTGATGATGAATGCGACGCTCGCTTGTAGTCATTAGAAAAGAGTGCATTTTTCTGTCATTTGACATGGTAAGAAAGTCAAAAATGCACATGAAGCAGTATTTGGGGTCTGCAGAAGCCATCTTTATTAGTTGTGCATGTGATGCAACACCTTTTCCCCTCACGAAAAACAAGGGAAATCCAAGATGGCTACCAAAGCCAACAGATAATTTTCGAATATAAGCAAGGTCTCTGCATAAGAATTATCAGTATTGGAACTGAACAATCCAATAATAGTCTACTACAAATCCTGTAATTTACCTTCTATTGCATTGTAATCATGGCACAACAATAAAATGCCAGTAAAGTTCCCCATCATTCTTTGATCGTTTTATCAGCCATCATAAAACGATGCCATGAACATGGGAAGGGTCCCTGCCTCAACACCCACCAGTTTTATTCTGCGTGGCAAAATTTGCATATGGTCATTGTTGAAAAGCTTTCCTGTTGACACAGTAGCATAATCGTGCTGATGTGTTTAATACAGTAAAAATGATTACCCCTTATGTATGGCACAGAAATGTGTGTAATTTTTTGTGCATCACGGTATGACAGTGAACTGAAAACAATGCAGTAGCTTCAAAGAAATTATATGCCAATCCTAGCTTGATCTCTAGTCTCGAGAACGATTACACAGCAAATAAGCAATGGCATTTTGTGCAGTGGCATTGGACACAAAGGTCAAAGACATCCTTGATAAAATGCATTATGGTCTAGAGGGGAACCATCTTTGTTGTCTGTTTCAGTCCATCCATGGTCTGTGGTGTTTTGAACAGCTCCTACTGGTTAATGGGCTCTAGATTGTGTCCTTAATTGGAGGTCTTCTGATATGTTGTTCTAGCACATCACTTGTTTCAGGAATTCATTACATATGACTGATCTTGTGAAAGAGAACCTTCATCCCGACAAGGTCAACGTTGATGTCATCAATGATAAATGCATGATCCTATTTCATACATTCACTGGATCTGACAGCTCCTTCGATCTGACTCTCCTTCATATGTTAATATCATCTGAGCTGAGACGATGGAATTGGTCTGTGAGGATGCAATTATTGAATCTAATATTTATGATATCAACATTAACCTCGTAAGCACAGGGACTAGAGCCCATTAACCACTAGGGGTTGTTCAAAACCCTACAAGGCATGGATGGAATGAGAAAGACGGCAAGAAATTTCCCATGTTAACCACAATATCTTGTGTCAGGGATGTCTCTGTTCTTGATGTCAAATGTCATCGCACAAACCCTTGTCAATTTTGCGAATGCAAGCAGGTCTAACTTGAAATGTATACATGTAAATGCCATTCCAAATTTGCCGTGTAATCATTCTTGAGACTAGAGGTCAAAGCTATCATTGGCATAGAACATTTATCTTGAGCCACTGCATTGTTTTCAGGTAACTGTCATATCGTTCTGGACAAACAAATCACATGTCATTGCTGTATCATACATAAGGGGCAACTCCTGTGTCAACCGGAAACCAATCAACAATGAACATGCTTAATTTGCCACGCAGAACAAAACTGGTGCATGGGTGTTGAGGCAGAGATATTTCCCATGTTAATGGCAGCTGATAAGATCAACAAACACGCGGTAGAAGTGACCTTCAATGGCATTTTATGGTGCCGTGATTCCAATGCAATTGAAGGGAAATTACAGGATCCGTACTGGTCCATTATTGGATTGTTTAGTTTTATCATTACTGGTAACTTTTATGCAGAGGCCTTGCTTAAATTCAGAAATTATCTGTTGGCCGTGAGGGCCATCTTGGATTTGATTTCTGTGAAATAAAAAGTGTTGCATTCCATGCACAACTGAGAATGATGGTTTCTGCAGACCCTAAATACTAGTTCATTTGTATTTTTCACCATCTTACTAGGAAAATGCAATATTTTCCAGAGACCACAAACGAGCATCGCATTAATCATCGAGTCATGTATCCAGGAATTCAAAAGAATCCACCTTGGCACTAATTCTGTAAATTGATTCTTATCTTTTGAGCTTGATATGTGGTAATAGAACTGCTTTTACTATCAATCTGGCCTCTTTTAGGATTTCTACTCATATCAGTCGCACCATGGTTGTGCTTTTCGCCAGTTTCATTGTCAGTCTTTTGTAACTCTGAAGCATTCAACAGTCACAAGTACTCGGCATTGATAAAATTGGATTCCCCGGTATCAAAAACATAGGTATAGACACCAAAACCATGTCTCTACCTGCAACAGAAGCTGAGATATAGCCCAAAACATGATTTCAGAGTTTTCAATGGTGGCCATTTTGAAAACGGCCCAGAAAACCATATTTGCCAGCGATGGGTCTCTAGAAACAGTATTAATAATCAGTAATGTGTTCAAAAATAACTAAAAAAAATAATTTCAGAAAATCATCGGGGGGAGGGGGAGGAGAGGATGCAGGCACACCTACTATACATGCCCGACTATGAGATCCGCTAATAATTAGCAAAATTCAAACAAAACACTTCTTTTTTTACATATTGCTGCAGAGCATTCAATATAATTATCTTTTTTCATTATGAGTGAGTTGGCCTTGTTATTCCGGTCAGTTTGATACCAATTTTGTAGATATTGGATAATATTTGACAGGTATAGGTAGAAATAACGAATTTCGCGAACCGGCCGTTTGAAGTCAATTTACTGCAAAAAGAAAAATGGCTGCCATATCCGCCACAGGCCATATTGAGAATGGCTCCCTAGCTTATATTGATCAGTGAGTGATACTCTACTCCTCTGCAAAGTTTCATGCTTTTATCACAATGTGAACAATTTTTTTGCTAAGAACCTGCACTATATCAGCAGATAACATATTTGATTAAGTACTGGACCGATCGCGGTACAGCACTCGAACAACGTCCCAAATTTCAACCAGGTATTTCACTGAAGAAAGATTACTAATAAACCCCCATACAGCCACGTGTTCTATAAGTACGGAGGGCACGGTGAGGGCAGTAAGAACAAATCTTTAAGCCTATCAAGTCGAATCAGAAATATACGGCCGTTATGTATTTCGGGTCAACCTTAATGTGACTATGATCAGTGGTGAATGAAGGTACATGACGCATATATCTTATGTAAAAGTTACCAGGTGAACTCTATATGAGTGCCATTGCCAGGCTAACGACAAGAACATCAATGAACCAACTTACACCTCACACACCTTCACGGAGACGTGACCAAGCCCTAAGACTTCTTCAGTTAGTTTGTCTGAGTCATCGCTTGCTTTTTCTCTTCTCTATTTTTTATGCGTTCAGACGAAATTGAACAAGTTCCATGTCAGTGAGCAAGTTCTTTGTTCCGTGCTTCATCGAAATAAGTTTTTTTACGACCACTTAGTCTTTGTCACTGCAAAAAGCAAACTGTATAAGTTCGAAAGTAAAATGTATATATAGCGATGTTAGTTGTTGTTCATGGGTTTCCTTTTGTTGTTGTTTTATTTCCGGGAAATGCTGAAAACAAAGTTGTTTTGCTTCTCAACCACAATTCGTTAATTGGTACGTGGATCACCAACGTACAGGTAGTTCCGGGGGTATTACATAACTTGTTTCCGTCTGTGGTATGTCCCGCAATTACCTCATTACACCGTACTCTAGAACCGGATGTGGCACGGTAAAGACTGTTATTTGGTCACCCAAGGCGTGTAATTACCAGTTCGTAGGCAGATTATTTTACACATTCACCTGTAGCTTGTTATAGATAACCCTCCCTGGGATATATATAATTGAGGCCCCAGAGAGGAGCTAAAGCTGTTATCGCGCGGTTTGATATCATCGGTGGTGTATATTAGCCCTGTATTTATATTACCAACTATCTCCTCACGTTATATTCTTCATATGTCATTCTTACCAAGAACGCTATGTTCTAAAGTAAACAAACTGAGCATGAGCAACATATTTACTTCAATATCACATGCACCATAATATAACACAAATACAAACAAACTACATCGATGACTTGTCCCACAAAAATTCTTTGTAAGAAGACACACAAACACATAAATAGCACATAAACACATAAATAGCACTTTTGCACATAGCGACATCAAGCATACATTTGAAATAAATATAAACATTCGTCTAATAGCAGTTCATAACTTGGCAGCTTTAAGTACACATTTAATATATGTACTATGACTGGTGTTTCAACAAATGCAAAAACTCATCACACGCCAACCCGGCCCGATATAGTCCAGGCCAGGGCGTGAGGCCGGGTTCAGTTCTGCTTGGATTACAAGTCCAGGTAGATGCTACTCCTCTTCGAGCGGCGGCATCAGCGACTTGTGGCCGAGTTTCGGGGACACTGAGCGATGTGGGTTGACCTCGCCAAGGGCCTTCCTGTGCGGGGAGCCGGTCCTCCGCTGGTCCTCAGTGGCGGAATCCTGGGCGCCGGCGGCGGGCTGCAGCACGGCCAGCCAGTCGGACAGCTCGACTGCCGAGACCACGGAGAAAGTCAGTGTCTGTCCCTCGGCCCGACTGGGCGCCAGCTGGAACCAGTGGGATGGGAGAGTCCGGGTCGGCGAGGCCGTGAGGCCGTGGGGTGAGGACGACAGGAATGGGGTGGGAGACACACGCTCTGGCGAGGACGATAACGATGAGGGCGATGACGACAGCTGTGGGCAGAGGAAAGACGTCGATGATAGCTCTGTGGACGACGATGTCGGTGACGGCGACAGTGACTGACTGGACATGACGGTGCAATGTTTCAAGTTGACGTAGCCACAATCGCGGCAGGTGACTTTGTCCTGTGACACGACGGCGTAGTGCTCGAAGCTGGAGGCGTACACCTTGAGGACGACGGGCACGCGGATGGTCCTGCCGGCGGCCGTGTGTAGCGCCGTGACGTTGCCCTCGCGGACGGGAAGCGCCGTGACCGAGGGTCCACCACTCGGGGATCCCATAGGCGGAACCCGGACACAGCACACCTGCTCATCCCCCTCCGACCGGCGCCTCGGCAGTGGAATGTTGACAGGCGGCATATTCTCCAGATCGGAAAAGTCTCTTCTCATCATGTGCTCACTCACTTCAAGTCAATGATCGCTGTTTGTGTTCAGCAAGTAAATCGTAACGATCCAGTCGTGTCAGCGTGTATCCGGCTGTGTGACCCGAGGAGTAACAGACCCAAGTTTATAAATGTCTGGACTGACCACACTAGGGTAAACAATGCGGCACGATAGGCGAAGTCATCCAAAACCTTTCCGCTGGCGTGTCTGCTAGTGTCCGATTTCTGAATAAATCTCTCCAGTCCCCACCTTTACTTCCTAAGGAATGTAGCTCGCGGGCCGTCTAGTTCGGTCGTAAACAAAAACTTGGCCCTTTGTAGTTGGTATGTCGATCGAAGAGCTCGATACCAGGAACTTATCGAGACAGACAACGTCTATGAATCATCGTTCGACTGTGGCCGGTGCTTATATAGGTCCGTGTGACTGCGGTGTGACGCATCACCCGACCGGTCGAGCGAGCGAGCCGAGTGAGCCAATGATCGATACCGGCCCCGGCCCACTTCTCACCTCCTCGTCACCACAACAAGCCACTTACTGTTCTATGAATGGATGCTACATAACCAGTACATCGTGTGGGGGGATCTGTTTACTTGAGATAACCCACAGAGACAGAAGCAAATATACATCCAGTCCTAATTTTTCACATTATTTCTTAAAAGAACAAAAAATGCACATGTATAGAAGAACGATTCATTGGCTTGAATAAACACATTATGACGTGTTTTTTTTTTCATTATTTCATCGAGAATGTACCATGCACGTGACAATTTATTGTGTAAAGAAAGCTAGCTTCCCATTATATGGTGTCCAGGAATAGAACAACAAACAGCGTGATTTATTATCTGCTGTTATCTGGTCTAGATATAAATGAACTGATTTCTCGCTATTTGTTTTTGTTTGTGGCTTTCATCGACAAGTAGCCCACGAAATTACGCCGATGTTTCTGCTGGGGACATTCCAAGATATTTGTACGACCATACTATGTTAGTTTATGTGGTCATAAAGAATAACACATGTTTTATATAAATATCTGAATATTTATTTTCAGGAAAATCCATATTTGCAGATGTGTTCCGGATTTTTACGTCGACCCTAACGGGCACTGAAAAGAAGCGTGTTTTCATACTGGTAAATTCAACAAGGGAAAATCGAAAATTAATATGACTTAGTTGAATGTTGTTATCAGTAAAGTGTGAATTATTCATGTATAAAATGTTGAGTTTTGTGTGGTATGTATGTGTGATGGTCTATAGAGCATTTCGATGGTACTCATATAGGTCATTTTTCGACACAAGTCAATTAAGTACTCGGCTTATCTGCTTACAAATACATAAGTATCCGTAACAAACATCGCGACATACTAACCAGGGTGTAAAAGGCATAGGAGTACGCGTCATTTATCAACACACTTTCCGAGTTCCTGTTTTATGGAAGGTTTTACCGAGGAATAAGAAACACACCAATATGGAATTTTTGCCCAATTTTGTTCAAAATTTTCCAACATATTTCTACGCAGATTGGAAATGTACAAATATCAATCAGTCACATTTTAATTGTTATTTACAAAACATAATTATATGTAACTTACACACACAACAAATACAAAGTGAAAAATACACAAACCTTTCACAAAACTATAAGAATTATATTCTTACTAGAATACCGATGTAAACAAGTCAAACATTAGTAATTCGTTCACATGGTAAAATCACTAAGATTCTTTTTTTTTTTATATATATAATTACAATTTACGAAAGATATGTCCATACGTTTTCTTGCTACTAGTGCGCCGCAATTAATGTTAATCAATAATAGTTTATCTATCAATTGATATGGGTAATCTTCCTCACTCATCAAACATGATTTGCCCTGGACGTTTTGCATTACTGACTTTTGCAATTCGTACAAGGGTTCCTTTATTGGTACAAGTGGGATATCGTGCAATGGTAATAGCTAAAAGTGGCAAAATATTAGAGACCGATAATTAGTTGTAATTGTAACGATACAGATTTCCTGGATATCCTGGTGAATCGATGACATAAAGTGATGATACTTGAGACTGCTGAATGCTACGGGGGAATACTAGATACACTATTTATCCAACACAATCGACAATACTACAGCACGATTCAGAGGAATTTCCTTTTCAAATACACACACTTGTATGGAAGTGCCAGAAACTCTATTGATACGTTGTGTCATTTTGTCACCAATAGTTGTCCCATGGTTTGGGGAATATGTATAGATCGGGATATTTCAATGATTCAAGCATATTCCTTGTAATTTGATGGTATTCGTTTAGTTCTTACTAGTAGGACTACTGAGATATATGGCTATCATGTATAACAGCAGAATCAATTGCAACTGAATACAATATATCGTGGATGACGTATCATCACTTCAAAGATCGAGTGATTCAAACAATACACCGATACTTGTTTTCCTTCAATCGGAAAACTCTTGAGGAATTCGCACGGTGAACTATCTATGCTTACGACTCATTGTTGATGTAACTTCATCTGTACAAATAGTATAGTAACATTCTGAATACCATTTCGCTGTTGGACCGGTGACATACCCATAACCTAGATCAATAAACTAGTCCATTCCATCATAGTATGATGTTGATTGTATCACATACTTATCCACCATTTAAAATGTGTAAACCACTTCTACATCGCTGTCGCTCATCAAACGAGAGACCAATATTCCGGCTTACAAGAAATTTGTTCTTCAATTGTGGTACCATAAATTTTTTTTTTTACAATTTGGATTACAAAGTTTGGGAATAATATTTCCATTACTGGTACATTCGAGTGAAATTTCCTATATTTTTGTTCAGAATTAACATGACTGTGTCCTACCATTGCGAAGATCCAGACATCGATTGCTGATACGGGGATAATCATACATGGCTTTGGAAAGTGTAAAATCAATTCTTCATTCACGTCAGAGATTCGCTCTCTCGCGATTGATCTTGAGTTTCATGTTTGTTTGGAGGTCGTCTCAAGTGATATCTCGGACGTCTTCAAACCGTGATAGAGTATTGTTGATACCTGTACTCGGTCCCAAAACACAGGATGCAAAAAGGTCGAATGTAACGAGACAGGGACAAAGATGACAGGATCTGTGTACTTGGTGTCGAGTATCACTTTGGCGGCCGCAGACTGCGATACGCGATGGAACCTTAAGCTGTGTAAGTGGATGAGTGCGGTGCTTTTAGCGCCACGGCGTCACAATACAAGTAGTCGGAGCACTTTCAGCTTCGGAAAGTACACTCCGACAACCACTTTATATAACACAATAAAGCGATCCCATAAAAATCGAACCCAAATGTGGACCATCATCGCACATCTACACGTAGTGCAAAATGCTTTTGGTGATATTTTTGGAAGCTTTATGGTCGAAAGTTCCTAGACAATACCACTCGCTTGGAGACTGCTGACGTAGGGCCTATGCGGAGAATGTTGACCACACAGTGACCATGGATGCGGTCAATGTGCGGATTTGCGGACCATGTATTATGTCAACCTCCACCATGCATAGTTACTATGGCAACTAAAAAAGTGCAGGAAAATCTAGTCAATGATAATGTAAAATCAATATTTATGTGAGATTACAAGCACGAGACTCCCACTGGCTGTCGGTGTGACCACTTGTGTAATAGAGGACGGTGATTATAGAGAACAACAGACAATAATTTTCGGCAACTGAACCAAAGTTATCATCAGTGACAACAAATCATCCGTAGTCACGTATGACAAACAGGTTGAAGGTCCCATGTCGTTATCCAAATACCACTGTACTTCCTGGAACCCCAAACACATAAATTGTCATGACCCCGCACCGCTGAAACAACAGTTCTGGTAGTTTTGTAGTCCATTTTTGTTTCTCATCCTGCTTAACATGGTGTATTGCATTTGCCTTGTTGTCAGGGCTAGTAGTGTTGAGATTGTGTTATCACTGGGGAGGGAGCATGCCCATATGCGATAGGTATTTTTTTCGAGTTTTTTTTTGTCCGGGAAGCCCTTCAGTTTTTTCCAAGTTGGTTCGCGTGGTAGCGTACTCCATGGTAAATGCACAAATTTTGTGTCATACATGTAATATTGAGCCTATTTGAGAAAATTGGATTCTTGATGTAAATGTGGTCTACATATTGCATGAGTAATTATAGGAAGGATGTTTATAATGTTTCAGCGTAATTGTGACTTATAATCAGATGTAAATAAAGCCATAAAAGTAATGGTTTTCAATACAAATCACTAAGAAAGGAACACAAGAGGAAAATCAAAATAAAATATTATACAACACTGCATTTGGAAACGATATTGCAAGCTTATTTTAAAAATTTTGATGCAAAAAAAAAAGAGCGAATGTGGTGGATTTTTCCAGGTACCATGATTGTTTAAGGGCGTCCGTGATTCTTTCCGAGATACGATTGCCCACAATCAATTTAATGTATATGCCTAATTAATTCGTTCTTATGCATGCGTTCAACAGCAAATGTCCATGGTATATCCAAGTACATAATTAAAACGGTTTCCCCCGACGACGTCATGCTTATTTCATTTGCATACTAATTAGCCAAATGATTTTGAAAAAACAATTTCAGTTTTCGAAGTGTCGTAACTTTTGAATGGATTGTGGTGATGACATGCCGTAAAGACCGGCATCATATTTGCACTTTACTAGTACTTTAAATTAATTAACCTCAACCTTTGAACTAGGCCTACTTCAGGAATAATGTGATGATTTCGAGTGATTGTCGCACAATGATCTTCAAGGCAAGGTGACAATGGGTATCTATTGTGCGACAATTGTGGGGCTATCATTGTAGCCATTGAATACCTTCAAACGTGGTGGGTTTTCACGGGTTTACTAGTATCCTGAACACAGGTGAGACCGAAACTGTTGGGTTAACGAAAACCCGCTCTCTGGCTCATTTCAATATTTTATTCCGAACAAGAACAAATGCCGGGTTCTGTGGTGTAGTCATTCTTTCATTCAGTCGTTTATAGTTTGTTAAACAATCGGTCTTACCGTATTATCCAAATATCAGAAATATCGCTTAATATTCCTATATGAATTCACTATTTCGTCACGACCTAGGAACATGTCCACTCTCCATGAAAAACTCCAACAACCAACTGACCAGGGGCAAAGCGCGGGAATAGCGTACTCTTTGTACTCTGTGGAGGAGAGTAAGGTGAAGGTCGTGTGCTGATGTCAAGTATACTCTGTGTGCTCTGTGGAGGATAGTAAGGTGAAGGTCGTGTGCTGATGTCAAGTATACTCTGTGTGCTCTGTGGAGGATAGTAAGGTGAAGGTCGTGTGCTGATGTCAAGTATACTCTGTGTGCTCTGTGGAGGAGAGTAAGGTGAAGGTCGTGTGCTGATGTCAAGTATACTCTGTGTGCTCTGTGGAGGATAGTAAGGTGGAGGTCGTGTGCTGATGTCAAGTATACTCTGTGTGCTCTGTGGAGGATAGTAAGGTGAAGGTCGTGTGCTGATGTCAAGTATACTCTGTGTGCTCTGTGGAGGACATTAAGGTGGAGGTCGTGTGCTGATGTCCAGTACCGTATACTCTGTGTGCTCTGTGGAGGACATTAAGGTGGAGGTCGTATGCTGAGGTCAAGTATACTCTGTGTGCTCTGTGGAGGAGAGTAAGGTGAAGGTCGTGTGCTGATGTCAAGTATACTCTGTGTGCTCTGTGAAGGATAGCAGAGATAATACACATTTTCTGTGTATTATCTCTGTTTCAATGTCTTTTGATGTCAATCTCAAGGTCATCACTGAAATTGCCTATGACTTTTCATGGTTTGAGTGGTTTGAATGTTGCAATATAAGTTATATCAGAGTGTGTTCTACACTCTCTGGTTATATGTTTGATCATTCTAGAAGTAACATATATATGGGATTTTGATTACGTTTTTTAGACCCAGGATCTGTGCCGAGCAGACCTCGGCTGATCTGATTATTTCCTCGGCAGAGATCCTGGGTCTAAAACATCATCTGACGTTTTGTTGTCCCCTTAAATCAGAACTACACAATCATATGAACAAAATGTTTTATTGTCAATAATGATTGTTTATGATAACAAATGCCTAGTGGTATCAGTGTCAACAGTTTATCGAGTTACTAAGTCGGGAATTTAAAAAATAATTCTCCTGGGTGGCCCTTCTACGCTTCCGACCTTTATCACACCCCTAACAAGTATTTGCAACAAATCTATGGAAAGTAAACAGAAAAATGTAGTTTGTTAACCACAAAGTTGGGAAATGGCTGTTTTTCGCCTAAAATGGCAGTTTTGAGTTGAACTTTCAATGTCTTTTGATGTCACTTTCAAAGTAATCACTGAAATTGCCTATGACTTCCCATGGTTTGAGTGGTTTGACTGTTCCAATATAAGTTATATCAGAGTGTGTTCTACACTCTCTGGTTATATGTTTGATCATTCTAGAAGTAACATGACATACATTACATATATAGGACGGGTAATGTAATAAACTGGAACGATTAAAGGGGCATTATATGGGATTCTGATTACGTTTTTTAGAGCCAGGATCTGTGCCGAACAGACCTCGGCTGATCTGACTATTTCCTCGGCAGAGATCCTGGGTCTAAGACATCATCTGACGTTTTGTTATATTAATGGAAGAGTCCTGAAGCATCGGACGACAACTCTTGGAAATTCGCTGAAATCAGAATCCCATATATTGTCCCCTTAAATCAGAACTACACAATCATATGAACAAAATGTTTTATTGTCAATAATGATTATTTATGATAACAAATGCCTAGTGGTATCAGTGTCAACAGTTCAGCATATATAAATGTTTCATCACGGACTACTGTAGTTGCCTGACGCATACATTAGTTTTTCTGCCATTTCAGCGTATGCTGTATCCATGGCCGTAATGGTTGTCATGGTAACCGATCTCCTGCGGTCTAGACGCCAGGTGGCTCCACACAGCTCGCTGGCAAAGGACATACATTAAGTAAACATATTTGTTACATACATTTGGCAGTGTAGGGTACTGTTTGAATTTTGTTTTTGTCAAATGTGGAGTAGAAAGTTCGTATACTAGTAGATCGTAAATCACTAGTACCAATGAGTTAAAAAAAAAAACTCGCCACTTCGCAAGATTCAAGGAATGATTAATGCTTTCACTTGAAGCACAATTAACAAAATTAGTTGGTCTCGTCACTGGAGGACATTGCCCTTTCCCTTCGAGTAAAAAAACATTGCTTCCTGCTCGGATCGTTCATCAGTTGATAGCTGTCCTCGACCAAATTAGCCACATTACATTGGCAGCGACAGATTGGAGTTGTTAGCACGACCGGTCAGTGTCCCGTGACGTCAGTCTAGCCACCGGGTCGTATCTATAGCTTACCTTGCTTTACCGAATTCTTGAGGAGCTGATCCTTGCGCGCTGCCTCGAAGTGCTGGGCGGCGAAGGCGATGATGTCCGGAGGTTGGGCCCGGAGCACCTCCCGGGAGAACGAGTCGAGCACCTCGAGGAATCCCGCGGGCAGGGCTGCCTTGCCTCGGACAGTCGCCGGGTCAGAAACAACTTCGGTCACCAATGCTCCCTCGGACGTCATATCAGCGGTCTACAGAATGTCAAGAGAAAAATTTAATTCTTAGGAGCAGAAGTCGAATTTACAAGATTCGGCCTACTTTAAAAATGAATTTGGTTAGTTTTATCACACCGTCCCTACTTATGCATGCGGTAGGTAGGGCTTTCTGAGGGATCAGTTACGTTATTTATCTGTTCATCACATACATACATTTGATGATGATGATGTTTTATTCGTTAAATGCCAAAATTTACAAAACAATATTCCAATATACTAGTATATAACATTATATCTGTGAATACATAAAGGCAAAACCCGGGGTGACTGTAGTTAAGAGATCCACTATAGGCTTTATTCAAGAGGTATATTGTATTGGCCTACCTACCTAGGCTATATGATTGAATACCGGTATTGAAAAATTAGGCCAAGGGCCAAAAATAGGTTACCGGACAATGTTTAATATTTTAGATGTTAGCCAGGTCACTGGTTAAAGTCAAGGTCAAAAGAATATTCAGCATATATAATATTAAGCATATATCATGTCCACAGTTGATTGCTAAGCTGTAAATTCAAAACAGAGAGATATTAGCAATTTTGTGCTGTGGCCTTGAAAATGAAGGCAAAAGGTTAAATTCAAGGTCATCAAAATATTCAATGTATATCATTTTCTATATGTCCACAATTGATTCCCAAGCCATACAGTCAATAGAGGAGCAAGATATGAGCCAGTTTGTACTTGGACCTTGGAATGGATGTCAGAGGTCAAATTCAAGGTCACGAGAATATTCAGCATATATCATTTCCTATATGTCCACAATTGATTCCTAAGCTGTAAAATCGATAATAAGTGAGATAATAGCCACTTTGTCCTGTGACCTTGAAAATGAGGTCAAAGGTCAAATTCAAGGTCACGACAATAATTTGCATATATCATTTCGTATATGTTCAGAACTGATTTGTAAGCCGTAAAGTCGATGACAAGCGAGATATTAGCTATTTTGTCCTATGACCTTGAAAATGGGGTCAAAGGTCAAATTTAAGGTCATCAGAATAATCACCATATATCATTTCCTATATGTCCACAATTGATTCCTAAGATGTAGTGTCGATAATAGCGAGATATAAGCCATTTTGTCCTATGACCTTGAAAATGGGGTCAAAGGTCAAATTCATGGTCATCAGAATATTCAGCATATATAATTTCCTATATGTCCACAATTGATTCCTAAGCTGTAGAGTCAATAATAAGCAAGATATAAGCCATTTTGTGCTCTGACCTTGAAACTGAGGTCAGAGGTCAAATTCAAGGTCACGAGAATATTCAGGATATATCATTTCCTATATGTCTACAATTGATTCCTAGTCTCTAATCTCAATATCAAGTGAGATATTAGGCATAATGTGTCCCATTATGAGGCATAGGAGAACTTAACATGGGAAAGTCCCATTTGGGCCGAGTTTGGGCCAAAATGGCCCACTTCGAGCGATTCAAGCACAACGAAATTTATAGACATCATAGAAGTACATATGAGGATTGTTATGTATCAAAAAGAAAAAAAGTTACTGAACAGATTTTGAGAAAATGGCCGCCAAAGTCCAAAATCAGGCATTTTTCGTCGAAAACGGCCGCCATTTTGAAAAAAATGCGAAAATCAAAAAACTAAAGAATACCTCCTTCTTGAATTATTTTTAAGTATTTTTGAGCAAAATTTCAGAAAAATTCGCCCATAAACAAAAAAGATAAAAATGTGGACGACGACGACGACGGACGACGACGGACGACGGACGCAACGCCATGCCAATAGGTTATCGGACCATAGGTCCGGTAACCTAAAAATGAAACTGCGCAGATGTCTGCATGACATGTCAGAACTCAAAATGCCCCACCTTGTGTGCTCCCTGTTTTATAACTCTACAGTGTAGATCTACTACAGGCGATTACGGATTCTCCCCCAGTAAAACGAGCACCGTTAGCAATATCACGTTGTCAGGACAACAATTATCATAACGTTTGTGACGTTTACCTTGCAAATTCATGTAGATCTATCAGTGGAACACGCTTTTTGACCGTAGTTTTGTTTTTGATCATCGGATCAACTTGAAATTTGGTGTGTCTTACACCTACATAATTGAGTATCCCAAGCCATAATTTTTCAGCAAGTTTCATAATTCTATCTCAAAAATGAACAAGTTGGCTTTTATTGGCAGTCTTCTTAAATTGGCAGCCTTCTGAGAAACCCATGGGGAAAATAGTCTCGATGTTATGTTTCCGAGTCTGGTTTATTTATCACGCATTTAAGGCCTTACTTTTATTGATTTCGGATGATATTCTGATTGTTGTACCGTACACCTTTTATGTTCGACTGTCTCTCCGTGAAAAGGTGTGTCGCCCACAACACAGATCCCTGAAGCGTTTCATAAACGAACATAACATTTCTGGCATGATACCTCCTTCGAATTGAAGAGTTCCACCAAGTCATAGAAAAGTTTCTTCGTCACCCTGGAATAAATATGATGAAGTAAATATCATACTAAAATTTTATTATTTATTGGTAGTACACGTAATTAGAACCAGGAAACTACTAAGTATTTCACAATGAAGCTAATATAAGTCAGCCGACTGAGTTTAGGATTCAGCCTTTCTTTGTGGCAGGTTGAATGTAAACTTTTTCAACTTTTTAAACCTTTTTAGGGGAATTCCAGGTTTGCAATTCGTGCGCGTTTCATGTAAAAGTTTAAAGACCTAATAGCCTGCCGATGAAAGTGCTCTTCATTTAGTCCATTATGAATAGTTATCTGTAAATTCGAACGAATTTTACAAATACAATCAATGGGTTTCGAGATATTGAATCAAATAGGCACTCCTTCCGTAAATTGCCGAAGATTTTGATCACGATTTTAGTATGGGTCACGTGGTTTGTGACGTCATTTGAGGCAGTACTGAAAGTACATGTAGCCAGCAAGGTAAACTGCATGTCGCATATTCATTCTCGTTGTGTATGTTTGACAATTCGAGTGAACGGGTGAGATGGTTGGAATACGGCATTTCTTGTCTTGATATTTAGAATCGGTACTATTCATTCTTCCAGAAGGGAGGTTTGTTGAACGGCAAGATGTCCAGTATTTTTTGGTTTTCATGTGTTTTCATTTGAATCTCATGCATTTTGGAGTGGTTTTCTACCTTTGAGCTGACCGCCCAAATTACGTGTTTTACGTTTTTGGCCAGCCATCAAAGCACATTTTGCCTCAACTGACGTCACGATTACGGAAACTGCCGAAGCTATTTTTTTCATCGGCATGAGAAGGCGATTGCAATAAGCGGGTTCGCAGTTCGCCGATGAAAAAACGTCACGGGATAAACAAACGCACGTGGCCGCTTACAGCACTGATTATCGTCCACTGACAGTTCGTTCGTTTGGCGGCTGTGACATCTGTGAGTGCTTAGCTACTGTTTTCCGGTTAAACACTGTTAAACACTTGTTTGTGTCTGTGTACTTCGTGGAGATGGACGACCCTATGTCTCTGGAAGACTTCACGAGGTGGAAAGTTCCGGAATTAAAGCAGTATTTATCGAAACGGGGTTTGAAAACTGCATCAAAGAAAGAAGAGTTGTGCGCCCTCGCATACGCTGCTCACAAGGTAAGAACATACCAAATAAATATGCATGTACATATGTATGTATGCGTGTACATTGATTGATGCAGTCCTAGCAGGGGCGGATCCAGGATTCTATGTGAAATTTGAATCTGGAAGCGAGGGATTTTTTTTTGCGAGATATTAACATCATATTTGTGGAAAACATTACATGCTTTTGGGGCTAGGATGTACAATAACGTGGGCAATTTTATTACCAACTAATTTCCCATACTTAGGATCCGGAATGACAACTGGTTATCAGGTTATGATAGAAAAGTGTTCTTTATTACACATCGGATGTTCTTTTTATCTGTATTTATCAGTTTGTGCCACAGATTAACTCATCATTGTCATTGATTATCATAGAGAAACAGGATTGCCCACTAAATTGTACATGTGCTCCATTACATTCTATTTAAAACAACGCTGCACTATTTGCAGGAAAAGAGACCTTTGGTTGCCACGGGTGCTGAAAAGGACTTGGCCAGGCTCAGTGACTATGCCTCTTTACTGACATTTGGCTGTGACAACAGGACCATCACTATCTCAGATCCACTTCAGTTGGAGGCAGGATGGATATCTGAACAGGTATGTTTCACCTTTGTTATATGTACATGATACATGTTAAATACAAAAAAGTAATTGATGGAACTATCAATGGATTTAATAAACTAACAACATGTCTGTACTATGCATTCAATGAATTTCAGAGTGGAGTATCTCTGTGGCCACCAACGATGGACCTGGATATTGCAGAGTATCTCCTGAGCTCCTTCCAGATGGCCCCACTGACAAAGCGTCTTCTCAGCGACTACAAGGAGGGAAAGGCCTATTCGTACTTCGACAGCAAGTGGCTTGGTCAGGTCCAGTACCATCCGATTGGTGACGACTCTGTGGTGTGCCTGCTCAAGAGCAAGTCTGTGCCCTCACAGAAGATCAACGACCTGCCTCACAAGATTTGGGTTGCTGTTGAGAAAGCAACAGGCTCAATCAAAAGTGCATACTGCACCTGTTTTGCTGGGTATGAATGTGCTGATAAATTTTGAATAATATGTGTATTATTATCTAAGCACATAATGACAGATGTTTTAAATGTATAAACAGCTGCTAAATGATGAGCTGTACATGTAATTCATCATATACTTATAGTCTGAGCTGTCTTACGATATCAGTGGAAAAGTAATAAGCATTTTCAGTTATTGCATAAAATTTTCAACTCTATGATTTTCATTTGCATATGTGTTACTTCTTTTCAAGCCCATGAGTAAGTATCTTTCTGCATACAAGTGACAACAGGGTATGTGTACAAGTTGTGGCCAGTAGAAAGTAGGAAAGCACAATCATTTGTTTGCACATGCACCATGTACACTGAACATTATTGTATTGCACATCCAAGAGATTGTGCCTCATTTGGTAATTTATTCCATGTATTCTGTTTCATTTACTAATATGTATGAGCATGGAAGTCCTGAAGGATTTAATAAATTATGCAATAAAATTTGCATTGTGTCTAACACAAATATAACACATTGTGTAAACATTAATTCTATAATCATGATACTACTCTGGTGGTGGATTGCTTTGAATGCTTTCATACATATATGCATGATGGTTACCAACCTAAATATGTGTGATAGTTTTTTTACCTGACCTGCATGAATTTCTAGTACACCTGTGATAGTTATATACCTGCTAACTTGCGTGAATTTCTAGTGCACTCTAGGCTTGTAGCTAACATTCTCATGTACATGTAGTGCTGAATATAATGTAGTCTGTGGAATAGATAAATAGTCAGAAATATGGTTGATTAATATGACATACATGTACATTGCAGACTCAACCATGTTAAATATCAACTGATTTGTGATGTAACATGTGTGAAGATCAGTGTAGCATTTTTAATACCAATTGGTCTTTTATACTCATTACATTCAATGAACTAAAAAACTTTGTTTAGATCACATGAACCGCAAGTTCTCATGTAATTGTGTTTATATTCTCTCTCTTTACAGTCTAGGATCAACGTGTAACCATGTGGCAGCAGTCCTTTTCAAGGTCGACTGGGCATGGAAAAGCGGAATTACCAACAGGGCCTGCACATCCAAGCCCTGTACATGGAATGAGTTCGGCGCGAAAGGGAAGGCTTTGGACCTCCAGCCTGTATCCGAGCTGGAATGGAGGAAACCACATCATGGCAAAGCAGGTATATGTCCATATATCTCAGAGTATTGTATAGGTTGTGCGTAGGGAATACCTACAAAATTTAAAATATTTAAAATTACTCCCTCCCAGTTTTTTTCCGTATTTTAGGTGTAAGCAATTAAAATGTTTTCTCGGAGAAATATGATCGTCCATACCCTCGGATAGTATTGACAAGAGAGTTTCAATTTACAGGAGTCAAGAAACCCATCAACCCTCCCATCCGCAAGCAGTTCGCTCCCAGCCAAGCACCACAACCATCAATTGATACCCTGACACACGCACTCTATGGGAGCTGTTCGTCTGGATGCATCTTCCAGTACGTGGACATGCCGACTCAGGAGATTCCCCCAGAGGCGGATGTGAATGTTTGTGCGGAGGTTACTGTTGTGGAGGAGGATGTGCCTAAGCCAGTGGTACAGCTCATCCAACAAGGCTGCTCATCGTGGGAGTTTTCAGCAGAGCAAGTCACATCTCTCGAGAAAGTCACCAGAGGACAAGCTTCAAACAAAGTCTGGTTTGAACAGAAGCTTGGGCGCATCACAGCCTCCAACATCCATGCAGTCATGACACGTGTACACCACATGGAGCGCTGTGCCCCAAAGAGACTGGACTGCAGCAGTTTGCTGAAGAAACTGTGCTCAGTTTCAGACAGGAATTTGGAAAATGTGCCTTCATTGAAGTATGGCCGCTCCATGGAAGCAGAGGCGAGGAGCTGCTACATTCAGCACACTCGGAAGGCAGGACACCGGCATCTCGACGTGAAGGAATGCGGGCTATTTGTGGTGAAGGACAGAGCCTACATCGGCGCCACCCCAGATGCAGTGGTCAGCTGCTCCTGCTGTGGCCAAGGTGTCCTGGAGATTAAGTGCCCCCTTACTGTTGCCCACAAAGACCCTCACAAGGATCCTCCACCGTACATCATCGTTCACGAAGGCAGCTACAGTCTGAAGAAACAACATCCCTACTACAGTCAGGTCATCGCGCAGATGGGAGCCACTGGCCGGAAGTGGTGCGATTTCTTTGTGTATTCTCGGCATGGAAGTCTCAGTGTCCGCATCGAGTTTGATGAGAAATGGTGGCAGGACATGATCAGAACAAGTGATTACTTTTTCTCAACTCACATGATTGACTTTATGAAATCATAAAATTAAGTGCAGTAAAAACTGCAATGAACCGGATTTGCAATCAGTGCCGAGAAGTGCATCATATAAGAAGTGTAAACCTATGTTAACTGAGATGTACCCGGTAAATATATCGTATCACCAGTCCTGAGAATTGTAAATATCGGGTACACATATGACATGTGTCCATAACTGTAAATATATTTTGATTTAGCTATAAATATCAAATATCTGAAATGACATATACTGTAAACCCGTTAATGTTCGCTACCCTTTTATTTCGCGGATTTCGCGGTTTTAACGATATAGCGAACTTTAATGGATCGCAAACTTTAAAAGTTATATTGAAATTGATGTAAAAGTAAACAAAACACCAACTTAAATGGTTAGCAAACAGTCAATATTTCAAAAACGCGAACTTTAATGGGAGCGAACTTAAATGGGTTTACAGTATGCATATATATTTGATGTTGTTTGGAAGTGTAAACTTTTGACATGACCCGTCACACTTCAAATACAACTGACCTGTATTCATGGTACTGAAAGGAATTACTAGTATCGTTCCATGACATAGAGAACTACGGTATATATACTTGATATTTAGACTATGATAAGTTATTTAGACTTATGATACCAGTTCTGGCATCAAATTATTTACATGTACATGTATGGCAGAAGAATGAAATAAAGTCAGTATGACAGATTTATTTTAGCATTTTCATTCATGCCACTAAATATGGATGTACATACATCAACACAAAAAATGAAGTAGATAATATGGTAAACATGACAACAAACAACTAGAATATATAATAATAACAATAATAACAATAAATTAATTTTATACCGTGGGAACATATCTAAGTGCTGTACATGTGATAATACCTAGAACACAATACAAACAAAATTAGCCCAGGGGCTGAGGAAGGTTACCGGACAATATATGATTTAGATCTTAGCCAATTTTTTCGAGGGCTTTGAAAATATGGCCAAAGATCAAATTTAAGGTTGAAGGAATATTCATCATATATCATTTCATACATGTTCACAATTGATTCATTAGCTGTGATGTGCAGTACGAGTCATACACTACCCAGACTAGCCTGTCTTCTTGTCAAGCAGAGTGAATGCTAGCATTACACCTTACCAATGCGTGCATTCATGATGTTCATTTGCACCACAGAAAAATTTAGCACTCAAGGTCATCCGAGGTCAAGTTCAAGGTCATCATTAGTTGTGCCATATACATCTTCCTATTTGTTCATAATGCAAACATTTAAGCTCTACGAGCATTTCATCTGTAGAGGCAATCTCAAAACTGTCTGAACCTGTCTGTTATTGAGAAAATCGCTGCCAAAGTCAGAAATCGGCCACTTTTCGTCGAAAATGACCACCATTTTGAAAAAATGGAAAGTCTAAAAACTAAAAAATAGCCGCTTCTTGAAATATTTTTAGGTAGTTTTGTGCAAAATTCAGAAATACGACGGACCTGGGTCCGGTAAATCAAAAATTAGCCCAAAGGCTAAGATAGGTTACCGGACAATTTTGGTTTGGCCATGGCAGCATAGGCAGGTAACAGACCTTGAGATTTACCAATCAAGGTCATCCGTGTGAACTTCGATGTCACCATTACATTATATTAGGCAGGTAACAGACCTTGAGATTTACCAATCAAGGTCATCCGTCTGAACTTCGATGTCACCATTACATTATATTATACATGTATGTGTGCGGTATTTGATATTCTATATGTTCATAATACAAAGATATATCTGGGTGGAATCGTTTAGGCCGCTCAGGTCAATATACACATTCCGAGTCAGACATTTGGCACTCAAGGTCATCTGATGTCAAGTTCAAGGTCATCATTAGTTGTGCCATATATGTCTTCCTATATGTTCACACTGCAAACATGAACTCTATCTGCAAGCATTTAATCTATAGAAGCAAATCTGGGCATTTTTTTACCCCAAAATGGCTGTTTTGACCTTTCAAGATCATCAAAGGTCAAATTCAAGGTCACCACACAAGTTGCCATATATGACTTCCCATTTGAAAGTGCCAATTTCTAAGCTCTATCTTCAAGCGTTCTATGAGTACAGTCCGGACAGCTCCCATTATGAAGGAAAAAAGTACCGAAAATTTTATAAGTCCAAAATTTTTTTCAAAGGGTGAAAAATTTTTTCTGCTCTAGAAATGGCCCAGAATGGATAGTAATGCGATTTAGGGCGAAAAAAAATTTTTTCGCCGACCCGCCAAAAATTCAAAATGGCCGCCACACGTAGACCAGCGAATTTAGGGCAACCAAACTTATACACGTCACAGAGGTATATAAGAGGAATCTTTTCAAACAGAAATCTCAAAACTGATCAGACAGTTTCCGAGAAAATATAGACCAGGTGTAAATTTGAGCATTTTTCGACCCAAAAATAGCTGTTCTGACCTTTCAAGGTCATCCAAGGTCAAATTCAAGGTCACCACACAAGTCGCCATATATGACTTCCCATTTGAAAGTGCCAATTTCTAAGCTCTATCTTCAAGCGTTCTATGAGTACAGTCTGGACAGCTCCCATTATGAAGGAAAAAAGTGCCGAAAATTTTCTAAGTCCAAAATTTTTTTCAAAGGGTGAAAATTTTTTTTTGCCTAGAAATGGCCCAAAATGGATAGTAATGCGATTTGGGGCGAAAAATTTTTTTTTCGCCGACCCGCCAAAAATTCAAAATGGCCGCCACACGGAAACCGGCGAATTTAGGGCAACCAAACTTATACATATCACAGAGGTATATGAGGGGAATCTTTTGGAACCAAAAACTCAAAACTGATCAGACAGTTTTTGAGAAAATGGCCGTCAAAGTCCAAAATTGAGCGTTTTTCGACAAAAACGGCCGCCATTTTGAAAAAAATGCGAAAATCAAAAAACAAAAAAATACCTCCTTCTCAAAATATTTTTAGGCATTTTTCTGCAAAATTTCAGAAAGATTCGATCGTTAACTTTAAAGATAAAAATGTTAACGCCGGACGGAGGGACGGCTGGGCGGCTAGACGGACGGACGGACGGACGACGGACGCAACGCCATGCCAATAGGTTATCGGACCAAAGGTCCGGTAACCTAAAATGGCGAAGTATTCACAGTACAGGAGGTCTCCAACTAAGTACATGTACACGAGTACTGAATCAGCTAAACATCTAAGTTGTGAATCAGCTAAACAACCAGAGGTGGAAGCAGGTTGCACATTGCAGCACACACTGTTAAGATGTCATCAACTAATGGCACCAAAGATATTGGCAATGTTCCCGTCAGTATAGAAAATCTCTTCATGCGACCTATGGCACGTTCCACGTGGATCCTGGCGTTGGCGACTGCTTTGGTCTTGTGGACATCAGATCTGGGCATTTGTTCCTTGCCAGAGCCTGGAGGTGGTATCAGTAGCTTGGCACCGCGGAGAAGCAGCTCCTCTTGGATAGGGAAACCTCTGTCCGCCATCACAAGGTCTCCATGGTCCAGCCGATCCAGGAAACCACTCTCCGATGTGATCTTTTTGTCTGATGTCCTGCCTCCCCAGGCTTTCGAAAGAAATGTGATGGCACCATTGGGGGATATGCCCACGAGAACTTTGACAGTGTTGTGTTTCTTGTAATCCGACCAAGTTTGAGCCTGCAGTTCGAGATGTCTTGGACGTTCGATGAAGACTTCTGTGCAGTCCAGGGTTACTCTTAAGTTGCTATACTCCTGCAAGCTCTTTGGCAGATGATCATGGATTTTCTCCTTCGCAGGCCAGAAGATCAGCGGTTGTAACACAGTGGACATCATGCGGATATATGTGTTGAAGATCTGTGACACTGAGGATGTTGATACGCCGAACATATCAGCAAGCAGCTCATTTATCAAGCTGAGACGCAGTTTCATCAACACCATTAGGAGCTCCTCCCTGATGGAGAGCTTCCTGGAAGGGCCACACTTGCTTTGGGCTTCCGTTCGCTGCACACATTTCTGACTACCTCGCCAGTACTGCATGCTGGATGCGACAGGAGAGATGAGCTTCACCAGGTCATCGAAGGCATGAAGAGAAGGTAGTCCAGTGTATGTACTTGCCTTCTCGTCAGACTTGAGAAATCGCTCACACAGATTTTCGGCCTTCGTAGACAAATCTGGATCACTGTTCTCTGTTCTGTCTTTCAACTCGTCGTACACCTGCTGAAGATCTTTGATCTTGGCATCTTTGTACGCACAGCCTTCACAGGTGCAGTCCGTTGAACACAAACACTTGTAGCTGTACGGGTGATCATGTTTAGAAACGCCGTCAGATTTTAGTGGGTCCGGAGACTCGCACGCATTGTCAGTGTCACACGGAGTTGATCTCTCTTGGGCTGGCTGGCGCTCCCTTGGAGGTTTTCTTGGTGTTGGTAGGTCATCTGCATATAATAAACAGACATTTAAATATTAAGCTGCTTAATTACTGTATGCTTGTAGCATGTAGACATCCTATTTATACTAGTATACAGGGCGAAATAATACGATATATAGCTTGACAGACCAAGATGATGATTATACCATATCTGGCATCTGCATAAGATAGTGCATACCAACTACTATAGGCCAGCTTTGTCGTTAGAATGACTTCATATTTTCTGACAGTGACATGATGATGGGGATATATCTTTTTATGAGTACATTTTTAATTTACAACCACTCTACAAAAAAGCAAAAAAAAACAAAAAACAATAAGTTTAATGTCCACACATACCTCTGTGACCTAGGTTAACGGTTGGGTTCGGGTTCGCAGGAGTAGGTTTCCCTTCCGAAAAATGTTCGGAACAAACCCTGTCATCCACAGCCGGGGACCAGTTTTTACCAGTGTCAGTGTTGACCCGGTAGATGATTTTCGTCCACTCCAGACGTGCTTGTGGATTCCGTTTTTCGGTTGGGAAGGGGAACAAAACGAACGGTGGGGAACAAGAACATCCTCCAAAATGCACCTTGTGTGTCTTGCAGGTTTTTTTCGACCATCTGTTCAGTTTATATGTGCTGTTGGAGCAGTGCGAGAAAGCACAAATCCGCATATTTCGTTTGGCAGACACACCCACTGAGCATCACGTGCGTTTGTTTATCCCGCAAGCCGTCCGCAGCCTCGGTTTTGGCGCATGCGCAGTCGTAACTACGAACTCGCTTATACTGGCTCAATAATATTCGATTATATGTCGCTATTATAGGGCCTGTAAGTCTCGTTTCATATATGTCGTAAAATGACGTATTTAGGTACGTAGTGGTGACAAACATTGCCACGTGGTCATTTTTGCTGATTTTGCTTGACTTTAGAAGCACCATACAAAAATATTAATAAGAATATTGTTACAATTCATTTTTTTCTTAATTACACTTGCTCCGAACTACAATATACCACTGTTTATAATAAGCAATGGATATATTTTCATGGTCAATTCGCCCCCGAACTATGTTGTGTTTCACAGCATGTTTTTGGACTCCATATTCCAATATAACATGATTATTTTTGTGATGTTATAACAAAAAGTGCACAGAACATATGCCACATCATATATAGTCACAAACACCGCCGACGGTTTGGATACTAGTCACGTAGTTTCAAGGGAATGAGCTTTTTTCTCCCGTCAAGGTCATGACCTTGGATCATAAAAACATACGTTTTTTCATCCCTTTTAAATGGAATGAAATGCTTATGAAAAATGCATATTTAGATCGTTAGCGATCGTAGGAACGGGTCATGATCAAAGTACGAACATGCTATGATTTTCCGATAATTTCCGTGTAAGTTGCAGGAGTTCGAATATGTAGAATTTTACGAATTGGCCCATAAATTTGGCGGGAAAATCAAATGTCACCAGAAAGGTCAAATCACGTAAAATAACGTGACGTTTCAAATCTCACTTACACGCCCTATTAATTTCCAATTAACGCGAGGACCTTTTTTATCACCAAATGTCCACAATGCCTTTATCTGAACAGGAATAAAACCATATAATGGTACCTTGCTACTATGACTTTAAAGGGATCATCTCACCCTATATTTCCCACCGTGACGGCAACAGCTGGAGAATCACCCCCTCCCCAGGAAAACAGAGAACCGCCTACGCCCGAAATATATGCATAGACATGTCATGTAACAGATAAATAATACTAATCACAAGTCATGTGATATTTATTAAATATACTTATATGATATTTATGCATATGAATAAAAAAAACGCACCAATAAATCTGTGAAACTTGCAGGAAATTCATTTTGCCGTTCCGAAAACGTTTAAATGTGACGTCATATGTGTGATGTAATAAGGTACTGATGACGTATAGGGGTTTCCTGATGTAAACAAACCTTTGTTACGTTGTCAGTTGTCACCAGCATCTCCAACATAACGCATTCTACAAGTTCTAGCTACAATAATTCCTCCTACAGGTGTAATTGTACACCGAATCTGTGTGACAGCTGTTAGTGTACAAAAATCCTGTGTTTACATGTAAACTTTGGTAAAACCAGACCTCTGGTAAAACCATCGCTTCTTGGAAATACGTAAAATTACGTAAATTTTCCCGGCTATGGACCGCTCACGAGACTGACCGCAATAGCAACACATATAGCATGCGGTACCTTATTACGTCACAACGGAAATCCCTTTCATGTATGTCTAAGTGAGTGCGGAGGGAAATCTCTGAATATATATTGATATATCGATGATAAATGTTCCGATCAATATAAATTCTTTGAATGCTGGCATGTCAGTATCCATATTTATGAGTGATGGCATCGACAATCCCAGATACCTCGAATTTGGAACCCCGAGATGATACCTTTAAACCAGAAATTAGGGGAATCCCAACATTGGACAATTAGCTATTGTTATAAAATCAGTTGCCATGACAGCATAAACAGTACCATTGTTGGAAAGTCTGACTGCATAAAGGTTGCTGTGCAAAACTCCTCAATTTACGTTATATGATGACAACAGTTACAAGGCATCATATACAAGCAGTTTCACTTTCTGTTATCAATTTCTAGCTAAAGAAAAGGTTGAAAAGGTTAACAAACTTTGTCGACTTTTTCAACCTTGGGAATTCCAAGGTTTAAAAAGTTGACAAAGTTTACATTAAACCTGACACAAAGAAACGCGCCCATTGATCCTGTATACAATTAGAAATTATCACATTAATAAGTATGATACTACTTTGAGGTAAATTAACAAAATTATCGAGAAAATTACTATACGGATAATCTGATCGTCGAATCCAAGACTAATGTAAAAACTTTGTGTATTGTCTGTGGCACAAACATTCTACGGAAATACTGATTCAACAAATGCAATATATTTTAGAATTACGTGAAGTCCTCAAGAGTTTTTTCGATCTTCCAGCGGAAGTCAGTATAAGTCTTGAGTAGTTTGTTTCTCGTCCTGTTGTTGCTTTGCTGGAGTTCATGGTATATACGAATGTTTTCCTCGTCGTCCTCTTTTTCTAGTTGGACCTGAAGGAATTTTGACCAAAATTTAATACACTCGAGCGTGAATATGTCCAATGAGAGTTATGTTCCCAGTAGGCCTACTACCCTGGCCTAACGGTTAAAGTCAGGATCATCTGTCAGTGAAACACGGGTTTTGGCCGTAGTTTTGTATTTCACTGACAGATGAATTTGACTTTTCCCTGGCCTGTCTTTTTATTACTAGTACGTTTTATCAAAGATATTCAATATTCTTGCCCCTATGATATATGTGAATTATGTGGACGCGTGCACCTACAGACGGTAATTTATGGGTCCATCTTAATGGTAGCGCAGTGATGAGAATACTAGTACCTCAATTGACTGTGATAGTACATCTAGTAGTTGACCAAAACTTTGTTGGTTTTTCTGTACAGCCGCCACAGCCACAGCCATTACATGTATCACAACAGCGTCGTCGATTTTGTTTCCTGCTAAATAATTGTTTCTACTAAACAAAAACAACAACAACAATCGGTATTTCAATAACGCAAAAACTGATATATACTAACCACAAGATGCCATTTCAGACTTCACTTCACTGATGATGTTATCTGAAAAACATTTTCACATCAGATAACATAATTAGATATATACTAAAATGATGAGGTTAGGGATTTCACACACAAACTTATACTGCGATTAAAATGGTCATTAATATGCATTTCAATTATCATACAATTAATTGCTCAATAGGCCTATATGACAACTTATGTTTTGATGTACCATCATTTTTCTATCCTCCCGTAGTTACGAAAATGATACAAATATTGCTTCAAATAATAACTATACCGTAGATTTCTCAAGTAAATTTACTAGTAACAACTATTTGTGAACGCAATTCTTACAACAATGTCAAGGTCGTTATTATTGCCGATTGCATGCTGATCTCAACCTTTAGGCTGAGGTGTCACTTTTCCTACTTCCTATGTTTTTATCATTGGCTCAGCACTCAGCCCTAGACCCAGGTGCCCTACTCACCGAGTGCGAAGCACGAATGGCTTCGCACTCGGTGAGTGGGGCACCTGGGTCTACACTCCGCCCATATGATCTAGGCTACATATTCAAACTACAATACCTTACATTTCGAATCACTGGTAACACTTTCTCCAAGACCAGGGAGAACTGGAAGTGTGTTGGTGAGTTTCTCTGGGTGAAAGATGCTATGCAAATAGCGCCAATTTCACTGTAGGAACCCCCAGTCGAAACGATTACCGTAACGCGCGTTACGGTAATCAAAAACATGGCGGAAGGCCAGTCGCTTCGTATCGTCCATGTCCATTCCCAAAGAAATCACGATTTGTTTTATAAACTTGCAGCATTCCTATGGGAGTTTGGACATTGTTTAACATTCAGTGAGTTGGGCGATTGTCTCAACTTACTGTATGTACGTTTATTTTGCCTGCGAAAAAATGTCACTGGATTACCGTAACGCCATCGAGCTTGACAGCTATGATTACCGTAACGTTTAGGAGTGATTACGGTAACGTGAGATGTCAAAATACATATTTCAAGTGATTCAACGTAGTCCGCTACAAACAGTGAGGTAACGAAGAGTCACAATTTAAAAGCTATTTCATGAATATTATTTCTTCAGATTGACCTATTTTATAGAGTAACTGATCAGATCCTAATATTGAAAAGAATGTAGGGGTCACAGTGCTGGTTTCTTCGACATATTCGATCAAAATCACAAATATTTACCTAAAATTACATAAAATATGTAATTTTTTGCACATTTTTGTGTCCATATTCACATCTTGCATCTTGTTTTCCCTGCGAACAGATATGGTGACCCCCTATTTTCTCTTCAGTTTTTGGATGCTGATCAGTTAATCTATACAATGAGTCATTTTGAAGCGCTAGTTTATGTTGATACAGTTATTGATTTAAAAAAAAAAAAACTCTTTGACCCCCTCCCCTCAATGTTTGGAGCGGACTACCTCAAGTGTAAAAGTAGTGTGTGCTGCCTCCTCCAGTGCATATGACTCATAATTTAGAATAATCTTGGTCAGGATGGAACCTAGGCTGTTGAGATAATTATTTACTTATTCGTGTAAAATCATATTTTACGTGAATGTGCACAGCCAGGGAAAGTACCCACAGATCAAAGGACGCACAAACACTTGATCATTCTTATAACAGCACATTATCTATTTTACAGCAAACATGTACGGGAAGAATTCAATTCAATAGTAACTTTTAATTTAAACCATTATTTTCAAGCCTACAAAAATACAACATATACAATAAATACACATATAAATAAAATAGTGATAGGTGGACGAGAAATGGCGATCTGACGAAGACGTGACCTGAGTACTTACCTTATCGGTAAGACAAGTAGTAGTTAATAGTCAGTGATAATATGAATATAATAACAATTAATAAAAAAAATGTATATATTCTGTAAAGGGAGAAGTGGAGGTAAAAGTGGAGGTTTTTATCATTTTGCCTAAATACCTAATATGTGGTCATGGTTATGTTTCATATAAATAATCGTCGCTGTAAAATAGCAAAGAAATACAAGAACACACAAACACGAAAATACAAGGTCGTACTATCAAGGTTGTCGCTACTGCTCATTGTGAGATGTTAGTTAATGAAATCTTGTTTTCAACGCACATTCTTTAAATGTACTGAAAATGAATGGTATATTGTCCATAATTGAGAGAGAAGGGGGGGGGGATACACATTTAATTTATGTTTCGTTACTGAATCGAAGTTCAGCCAGAATTTATGTTGTACTGGCACACCAGATAAGGCACCGGTTGATTGATTAAGGCATTTTCGTCTGATAGTCAATTGTTGTACCCACTGTGGTGCTGTATTCCGTGTTTGACCAAAAATGATAACACAGCTTCAAACGGCTGTTGTAGGACATCTGCATTGCGAATCTAAATTGGGGAAATTTGTGTCAAATATATTATCAACTTCAGTTGTATTTTATGCATTCGGCGACCATTATTGATGTGGATACATGTATTTGTGATTTTCCTGCTAATTTGAGACGGTATATGCGAGAAATCCCAGTGATTTCAGGGCAGTAATGCAACACGTTACGGTAATCTGCCTCACTGTGCCGTCCAACGTTACGGTAATCAAGCCTAGAAGTTACGGTAATCTTTAACAAATTTTAAAATCTTTCCTCACTCGCATCAAATTATACAAAACGTTTCAGAAACAGTACCGATCTGTTTACCACAACGTCTGATATATATGTATCACTGTGACTCCAATAATATACCCGAGATACCCCGCAAATAACGCAGTTTATATTCGAACCGACTCACCTTCCGCCATGGTTTTGATTACCGTAACGCGCGTTACGGTAATCGCTTCGATCGGGGGTTCCTACAGTGAATTTACGCGCGACTATGACAACGATCATTTGGTGCCATGCAGGCCTTAGTAACAGAACACTAGTACATGTATATAGCAGTAGAAACAGTGGCGATGCCTCACAAACAGGCGAACAGAACTGGTACACGGTCCCCGCAACGGCAAACTTCAAATCCTACCACTCCGAAATAGGCCCTCCTTCAGAACCCTCGATCCGCCCCAGATCAGGCATTCATAAACTCTCTTAGCCCATGAAATTGGACCAAGGAGAGCCCTAGAATACACCATTGGGGATGCATAAACCTTCAGCGTCTGGGGCCCTTGTGCGGGCCCCAGTCCCCCCTGCCGACATAAGCTCGTTTTGCTCGCCGCTATGTCAGTCCAAGGTTTTGCCCCCCCCCCCCTCCCAAAATCCTATACCCGCCCCTGCACAATAGTGTGACTCGTTCACGAACTGATTTGCTCCTATTGCGTTCCCTTAGCACATTGTTATTGCGTTCCCTCGCATTCCGGATCGCGTTCCCTCACGATCTTGTAGAAAGACCTTCTCAGAAGTCATTGGCGTCAGTACAATGTAGTACGGAGACGCTGAAAGGACATGGAAGAAATATTTTTTGACATATGGTTATTGCGTTCCCTCGCAATAATATTGCGTTCCCTTGCAATATTATCGCGTTAGCCTATCTCGCAATCCGGATCGCGTTACCTCGCGATCTTATTGCGTTCCCTCTCAATCCGGATCGCGTTCCCTCGCGATATTATCACGTTCCCTCGCGATCTTATTGCGTTCCCTCGCATTCTGGATCGCATTCTCTCGCATTTTGCTGACGCCAGTGACTTCTGAGAAGGTTATTCTATAAGATCGCGAGGGAACGCGATCCGGAATGCGAGGGAACGCAATAAGATCGCAAGGGAAGGCGATAATATCGCGAGGGAACGCGATCCGGATTGTGCGGGAATGCAATAAGATCGCGAGGGAACACGATCCTGAATGCAAGGGAACGCGATAATATTGCGAGGGAATGCAATAACAATGTGCTAGAAATATTTCTTCCATGTCCTCTCAGAGGCTCCGTAATGAAGGCTATCGCGAGGAAATGCGATCCGGAATGCGAAGGAATGCAATAAGATCGCGAGGGAACGCGATCCGGAACGCGAGGGAACGCAATAAGATCGCGAGGTGACGCAATAATATTGCGAGGGAACGCAATAGGCCCTATTATTGCTAGGGAACGCAATAACGATATGTCAAAAAATATTTCTTCCATGTCCTTTCAGCGGCTCCGTAAGAAAATTCTCCTCAGAACTAATGGGCATCAGCACAATGAAGCCTATATCGCGAGGGAACGTGATCCAGGATGCGAGGGAACCCAATAAGATCGCGAGGGAACGCGATCCTGAATGCGAGGGAACGCAATAAGATCGCGAGGGAACGCAATATTATTGCGAAGGAACGCAATAACGATATGTAAAAAAAAAAACTCTTCCATGTCCTTTCAGCGGCTCTGTAGATAAAGATATCATTGGTCGCCGCATCAGCGGCGGCCTATATCAAATACAAAGTTACTTTAACTTCCGGTGCCGCTTAGCAGAGTGCACCTTTTTCCACCTGCCGCTCAGCGCACGAACTGATATTCTAGCACAAACATCATTCAATTTTATCAGTTTATTTGACTGACGATCTCACAAGAATTTTGGCCAACGCATCTGTTTCATGCGGCGACCACTTTTGCTACTCTAGATCCCCGACGTTTACTTGTCTAATGAATAAATGAAAGACACAACACGTACGAATGATTAGTCTGTGTTTATCAAGGACTAAAAATCATTATTTAATGAACAGCCATTTATCGTCGCCCAATAAACTGGCGAGCTTTCTGTTGAAGGGCTCGAAGAACTTCTCCAAGACGACACGAGTCTCTTCCATCATCGGTTTGTAGGGGTTGTATTCGTCATGTCTTTTTGCTACTTTTATCTTGTTGGTAAGAACTTCACGTGGCAGTTCTGAAAATATACCTGCCACCACATGTGCGATTACAGTGTATTGTCCATTACAAAGTGCAAGGGCCTTCACCATGAATGAATCTGTATGGTAGAAAATAATTTTGTCTTTTCAATATAGGCCTATATAGGCCTGTATGTGTGTATGTTTACTCAAAATCAACATGTAAACATAAACTCACCAAGGTCCAGAAACTTGTACACTTGTGACATAACCCTGGATGTGTTTGCATAGATTTCTTCAGCTTTGATGAACAAAATTTGATCGCGTGGAAAAACCGACAACCATTCCTCGGCGTAGATGTAATACATACTGTAGTGTAGCATTATCTGAAATGACATTTAATGCTTCGCATTATCCATTTCGTCGCCAGCCTCATATATACATTTCGTGAATACAGTAAATATATTTAGGAATAAGCTGTAGACATGGATCGACTCCAGGATTTGAAATTCCTTTCATTATTTCAACTTTGGACTTATTATTCATTTGGCAATGTGCGTTGGTGAACAGTAGTTTTCTATTACTGATTACTAATAATATTCTCTTCAATGTGGATATATTGGAATCTTCCGGATATTTCGACTGAAATCGAGTATCAATAAAGACACATTTTTCAATAAAAAGTTAAATTAATAACATAATTATATGAATGTAGGCTACATATTTTGCTACTCACCCGATCCTTTTGTCGTATAGCGTGGTTGAGGTAATAATCAAAGGCACAACTCCTGAGAGATTTCGTTGCTAAACAACGATTCATCATCGCTATGCCCACAAGAACGCAAGTGTGGAAATCTTGTGGAGAAAAAGTGTCGTTGTTGAAGTAGTGGTAATGCGAGTACAATCTGGAAAAGGCATAAACCTTTCAGTGGAATTACACATGATAGGTTATGAGTGATGGGTTTTTTTGGGGGTTGTAATTCGCTGAATAATACACCGATACATGGTTTCAAAGAGGCATTAGAAGAAATACTGCCGAAATATATTTTAACATAAACAATACTAATATTTGTGAGAAAATGCCAAGTTCACCGCAAAACCTCAAATGATTTAGCAGATAATTTCGTTCAAGATCATCAGATCAATTTGGCTTCAAATGAGATCATTGAATTTTGAGTAAATTCTGGGATTTCATGATCTTTGTGCAGGTTGTGAATGCACCCATTGTGGGATTTTTAGTCAATATTACATTAGGTGCATTTTAATCAAATAGATATTCTTTTCAGAGTAGTATGCCGAACATCGAATATTATTGTGTTCAGAGTAGCAATTTCATGTTTGAGATAAAATCTAACATTGGAGTAGATTGCCAACTTTTGCAGATAGAAGTCTGAAATTTGTCTAAAATATGAGGTTTTATGCCAAATGGAAACAAATAACATTTCAAATCGATCCGACAAAACCAAAACGAATTGAAACGAAAATCATCTGAGGTTTTGTGCTGAACTTGATTTCATTTTGTACCGACATTTTGTACCGACATGAACGTTACCGGTATTAGCGTAAATTTGACAAACCTTTCCGTCGGGTTTCGGAGAGTGACAATGAACTTCGTACTCGGATTCAAAGAGTACAGAGTGTGAGGCAAGGTGTACAAAATTTCCCCGTTCCTATGGTTACCGGGTACCTTGGACAACGGTCCATGGTTACTGAAGTATGAGGGGGTGGCGTCAACTGTTCAGGTTGATAAACATTTTCAATTTGTCCGCAATTTCGTGTTCAAATCGAAATTTGAAAAAAGAACTCGAAATTTATACGAAAAGCCAGGCATAGTTGTGTAGTTCCACGAAGCTTACAAGTAATTTTCGGATGGCAGCTCGTGTTGTCCGCGTTTCTGCTGATTTCTTCTGATGGCAATTTATCGAGATATTCACCGAATTTTGCATCTTGAAATGGATATATTTGAAACGATCTATATATCTTTTACGTCAGAGTAACACGTTAGGGGTTCCTGAGTTCTGAGTATGATTTCTCTCGACTCTAAAACTAATTGTACTAACAGAATTGATCGGTCTATCATCAGTTACTTGTTTGTATCAGTACATAAGGTATACTGTCGTATGAGGAAGCGTGGAAGGGACGATTTACAATATGATTTAACACTTAGGCCCTATGTGTTTAATGGAAATAAATAATCAGATCTTCTTCTGATTTCGACCATATGTAGGCCTAGCGTGCTATTTATCAAAAATCCACAATGCCAGGTTAAAAATCCACAGGCATATCTAGAACAAATACCCTCGTTGGCTTCAGGGGATATCAATAGTAGTATACGATTGACAATCGAGAAAAAAACATTCACATATGAAGAGCTAATATTAAGTGTACGCTTACGATCGAGGGGGTTGTTCCAAAACCAGAGCTCCTTCGCGGACTTCACTATATCCGGATGTTTTAGAAGCTCCCTGTATATAGTTGTCGTGCCACTCTTCCCTACGCCTAGTAGATAAAAATATGGCAGACAACGTATCTTCCCCCTGCTTTGTGGGTGTTGAAACCAGCATGGGTTTTTGTAGTCAGGTGAATATCTGGGCACAGTCTACAAAACAAGGAAACACACAACATTCAATTCTTAGATTAAAAAAGGGATCAAAGAAATCGTTTCTTTCCTCTGGAAAAACTAATTTAAATTGAACGCAAATTATAGAAATTACATCATTTCCAAAGATATTGGCAATGAATTCCTGTGGGATGCCCCAGAGTGTGACGTTCATATCATATGTTTTCTGTCGTTTTCGTGTGTAGTTAGTCCGCCGACATCCATGACGTGACTCATTGATCCTGTAAAATATACATAAATACATAATATGCACTTATTTACATGTATAGCGTGGGACTTTTGCATTAATAAAATAGAAAAAGAAAAACAAGTACCAAAAATCGTAGGCCTACATACAGGGTATATTAAATAAAACAAATTACCCTAAGCTAGATATTGTATCCAATTTATATTGTTGAGATCCAGAACAATCCCTCCTTGACAGTGTCAATAGAGAGGCAAGAAAGCCTAGTTCAATCAATAGAATTGCCGAGTAAGTGTCCTTCAGAGAAAGTGCCTTCAACATTTTCAAGTTTAGTTTTTCGAATGACAAATTCTCTTTTTCTATCCGCGTACTGATGAACACTGAAATAGCAGTGGATATATGTAATGGATATGTCTGCAGTATTATACACAAGTTATTGAATATTGACACCTATGTCACCCCATTAATAATTCATGCAACCAGATCTGTACCTGCTGTTGTTGTAGTCTCTCTAGTATTCGGCAAACACATTTGTATTTTGTTCAATCTGCTGATGTAATTGACTCGCATTCGAAAGTGCCTCATTATCCACCCAGCATGTGACGCCATCAGCTGATACCCCATCCACTCAATCTCAGTCCACAAAAATACGTTTATTTAATATTAAACAAGAGCAGTAATACAAAACAATTAGAATGTTGGACGGACGTTAGTTTTCAGAGATGGACCTTTTTGGCCAAGTTTGTTGTATATTGCATTCAAGTGAATTTCAAATTTTGTATTAACATCTTTTTCTGTTTATTGTTAATTCATTATATCTAGACATAATGGACTAATATTAATAATCTTTTTTAACACGATATCATTATGTGGTGAATTGCTTTCTGCTTTGGACGAAGCCACAATGAAGGCTTACTTCCTTTTTTGACCATAAATCTTTCGGTACTGTCATGGCCTAAACGATCAGAAACAGATCACCGCACGCCAAATCGTCGCGTGCATGAGGTTTCATCATATGTATAAATCGAGATAGTATCTTCATATGTCGACTAACGTATCTGGATAGGATAAATCAACTTATGACTTAGGTATAAGTACAAGTAAAATGGAAAAAAAAATTCGGACCACAATATAAGCGAGTCACCTTGGCAACAATACCTTGGCAACAATAGTAAAAACTAATTGATTACTGATATTGGAAACTATATGGAATATATACTGGTAAATAAGAAAACACGCAATACATTAAAGTCATAGTAGCAAGGTACCATTATATGGTTTTATTCCTGTTCATATAAAACATTATGGACATTTGGTGATAAAAAAGGTGTTCGCGTTAATTGGTAGCTAATAACAGCGACATGTAATGGAGTGTATTGAGCCAGTATTACAATCGCCTTCTCCAGCCGATGAAAGAAATATCTTCGGCAATTTCCGTAATCGTGACGTCAGTTGAGGCAGAATGTGCTTTGATGGCTCGCCGAAAACGTAAAATACGTAATTTGGTGGCTAGCTCAAAGACGGAAAGTCACTTCAAAATGCATGCGATTCAACAGAAAACACACCAAAACCAGCAAATACTGGACATTTTGCAGTTCAACAAACCTCCGTTCTGGGTGAATAAATAGTACTGATTCTAAATATCAAAACAAGAAATGCCGCATTTCTGCCATGTCACCCCTTCACTTGAATTGTCAAACATACATCAGGGGAATGATTATGCGACATGCAGTTTATCTTGCTGGCTACATGTACTTTCAGGTCTGCCTCAACTGACGTCACAAACCACGTGACCCACACTAACATCAGGATCAAAATCTTCGGCAATTTACGGAAGTAGTGCCTATTTGGTTCGATATCTCGAAACCCATTGATTGTATTTGTAAAATTCGTTCGTATTCATTGAAAACTATTCATAACAGTTTAAATGAAAAGCACTTTCATCGGCATGCTACTAGGTCTTTAAAACACTGAAATAATACAGATGAAACTACTCAGTTGAAGCCGCCACAGGTGACGTCACGTATATATCTCATTCGCATGTTTATTAACTTCATGTTTTCTTTTAATCGACTATACCAATTTCATTAAAAAAAATGTTGGAATTATGTATTTCCATTCCATTAAAACAGAGATGAGAAAGATCGAAATTTGACTTGTCACAATTAATTTAACTTGTCACAACTTGTCACAAAACTTGTCACAATTAAGTCATCGGCAATTGATGAGGTGAGTAATTATACTGGTGAATACAATACAGGAGCGAATGGGGGTGAATCTGTGGACATTGTGATACCGGAATGACACGATCATAACGTAACCAACGAAACACTGTAAATGAAAGAACAAAAACGGTAGTGTTAAGCCACAAATTTTTGAACTAAAATTGCCGTTTTGACCTTTCAAGGTCACTGAAGGTATCAGGGTCACTATTGAAATCACTACTTCCCATTTGAAGGTGTCAATTATAAACTGATTTGTATGACTCGTTTTCATCGTTTTGCCACTACTTAGTATTTTGCGATGCTAAATGATATCGTATTATAACTTGGCATACTTCACCAGGGAGTCAAACGGAACTTTCCCAACAAATTTCAGACTTCTATCGCAAAAATGAAAAAAAAGTTGGCAATTCTACCCAAATGTTAATTTTAGCCCTACCATTGAATCTCTGGATCCGCACACGATTTTGAGCATTTGCTTGCTTTTGTAGCCGTGCGATCTTTTCAAATAAGCATGTTTATGTAGGATACAACCTGAATGCTCCTACACAACAATAATACTTTCACCCCTGGTGAATGTAGACACGACCTATTACTCGTGTATGACCAAAATTGGTAGTTTTGACATTTCAAGGGCATTAATTCAAGGTCACCACTAAAACCGCCACATATATGATTTCTCCTTTGAATGTGCCAATAGTTTGGCACAATAATAGAATGTGCTCTATTTTGAAGTGTTTTAGGAGTTTACTCTATACAACTCCCATTATGGAAGGAAAAAAATTTACCCAAAGGCAAAGATAGGTTACCGGACAATTTTGGTTTGACCTTGAGATTTACCAATCAAGGTTATCAGTGTGAACATATGACCTTGAGATTTACCAATCAAAGTCATTTGTGTGAACTTCAATGTCACCATTACATGTACGTTTGTGGCATTTGATTTTTTATATGTTCATAATACAAATATATATAGCACTTGGGTCGCTCAGGCCAATTTACACATTCCGAGTCAGACATTTGGCATTCATGGTCATCTGAGGTCAAGTTCAAGGTCATCATTAGTTGCACAATATACATGTATGTCTTACTATATGTTGGTAATGCAAACATAACTCTATCTGCAATCATTTCATCTAGAGGCAAATCTGGGCATTTTTTTACCCAAAAATGGCTGTTCTGACCTTTCAAGGTGATCGAAGGTCAAATTCAAGGTCACCACACAAGTCGCCATAATATGGCTTCTCATTTGAAAATGCCAATATCTAGGCTTTTCCCAAATTTTCAGAAAGATTGAACCATAAACTTTAAAGATAAAAATGTGGACGGACGACGCTGACGACGACGATGACGACGACGGACAGACGACGGACGCAACGCCTCGGCAATAGGCTATCGGACCATAGGTCGGTAACATAAAAGTTAGCCCAAGGGCTAGGTTAGGTTACCGGGCAATTTTGATTTTACGCATAGCAGGTGACATTTGACCTTGAGATTTACCAACCAAGGTCATCTTTGTGGACTTCAATATCACCATATGGTGTGCTAGCTGCATAGAACTTTCTAAATGTTCATAATACAATATATAATGTCTATTAACAAGTATATCGTCAGTGGAGGCCAATCTACATATAACCTAAAAATGGCGAAAAAATATTTTTCTTTTTTGGCTGGAAATGACTCAAATAAAAAAGTGACTTCGGCTCAAAATTTTTATTTAATTTTTTTCTGCCATTCTGTCAGATCAACGATTCAAGGGCAACAAAATGTATACGCTTCACAAAGGTACATATGAATAACATGCATTGATTAGAACAAAATGACTGAACAGACTTTGAGAAAATGTCTGCCAATGTCCGAAAATCATCGTTTTTCAACAAAAAACGATCATTGCATTCCAACTAGTAACTTGATTTTGAAATACTATGATTCATTCGTATTTTATTTTGTTTTAATTTCAACCATTCACTCTATGATTTGTGCTTTTGCTCCGACTTTACGATTTAACTATGTTTTTACTTTACGTTTCGGAACACAATTTTATCCCTTAATTTGCATCTTCACTTTTCGATTTGCTTCACTTTACTATACGAATTGTGGCCACTTTACGCTTTGCGACACTTTAAGTTTTGTGGTCCAACCATGGAGTTATAACTTCTATGGTCCAACAACGGACCCAAAAGGTTATTTAGGTAGGTTACCGGAGAATATTATAGGGTTATTCCACAATATGGGTTTTTGCTTATCCACTTCGCGTCGGGTCTTTGAAGAACTTTCACCACGGGCACAAAAACCCATATATTTTGGCATAACCTGTTAAATCGTATGCTAATCTGGGAAATTGAATGACACTTTCTGCAGTAAATCTGCGAATAATTGAACAGTTTTAAATCTGATCTTTCCATACAACCAAGAGTTCCTACAGCTAAAAATGCACTTGAACCACCTTCTTCGATCACTATTTTGTAGAACGAAGCACCATCTACAGAACAGCCATGGGCAAGCCACCCAGCATCCACTTCACACAGATCTCTGAAGGTGTGCTGGTTGGTGCGGATTTCTGATCTGCTGAATGCCCTCAGTGATGACATTGACTGCAAGAGACTTGAAGGAAACTCAGTGACCATGACTGGTGCGGAGTTCCTTCACCTTTCACCAGGCGAAATGCTATAGCGTCTTGTCGAAGCAGCTTCAAAATTCAGTCTACGACGCTGGAAAGACGAGCGTTAGATATTATCTAGCAGTCGTTCAAAAGAATCTAAGGCATCCAAGGTCCGGAGACTCAAACTGTACTCTCTTGAAAAGAATGAGGGAGCGCTATATTCTAATATACATGTGGCTCATATTGTAGGAGACGGTCACAAATCTTCATGACCCATCAGATGGTGGCAGAATCTTATCAGGTTATACAGCTAACTCCATCAGGCGGTTCGACATGATACAGCTTGCCGAAGCGTGTCTCCAAGGACAAGCGGAAGACTGGACAAGTACCCAGCGCTGTCTGAAGAGCCTCAGATCCCAGGTTATACAGCTAACTCCATCAGGCGGCTCGACATGATACAGCTTGCCGAAGCGTGTCTCCAAGGACAAGCGGAAGACTGGACAAGTACCCAGCGCTGTCTGAAGAGCCTCAGATCCCAGGTTATACAGCTAACTCCATCAGGCGGTTCGACATGATACAGCTTGCCGAAGCGTGTCTCCAAGGACAAGCGGAAGACTGGACAAGTACCCAGTGCTGTCTGAAGAGCCTCAGATCCCAGGTTATACAGCTAATCCATCAGGCGATTCGACATGATACAGCTTGCCGAAGCGTGTCTCCAAGAGTAAGCGGAAGACTGGACAATTACCCAGCGCTGTCTGAAGAGCCTCAGATCCCAGGTTATACAGCTAATCCATCAGGCGATTCGACATGATACAGCTTGCCGAAGCGTGTCTCCAAGAGTAAGCGGAAGACTGGACAAGTACCCAGCGCTGTCTGAAGAGCCTCAGATCCCAGGTTATACAGCTAACTCCATCAGGCGGTTCGACATGATACAGCTTGCCGAAGCGTGTCTCCAAGGACAAGCGGAAGACTGGACAAGTACCCAGCGCTGTCTGAAGAGCCTCAGATCCCAGGTTATACAGCTAACTCCATCAGGCGGCTCGACATGATACAGCTTGCCGAAGCGTGTCTCCAAGGACAAGCGGAAGACTGGACAAGTACCCAGCGCTGTCTGAAGAGCCTCAGATCCCAGGTTATACAGCTAACTCCATCAGGCGGTTCGACATGATACAGCTTGCCGAAGCGTGTCTCCAAGGACAAGCGGAAGACTGGACAAGTACCCAGTGCTGTCTGAAGAGCCTCAGATCCCAGGTTATACAGCTAATCCATCAGGCGATTCGACATGATACAGCTTGCCGAAGCGTGTCTCCAAGAGTAAGCGGAAGACTGGACAATTACCCAGCGCTGTCTGAAGAGCCTCAGATCCCAGGTTATACAGCTAATCCATCAGGCGATTCGACATGATACAGCTTGCCGAAGCGTGTCTCCAAGAGTAAGCGGAAGACTGGACAATTACCCAGCGCTGTCTGAAGAGCCTCAGATCCCAGGTTATACAGCTAACTCCATCAGGCGGTTCGACATGATACAGCTTGCCGAAGCGTGTCTCCAAGGACAAGCGGAAGACTGGACAAGTACCCAGCGCTGTCTGAAGAGCCTCAGATCCCAGGTTATACAGCTAACTCCATCAGGCGGCTCGACATGATACAGCTTGCCGAAGCGTGTCTCCAAGGACAAGCGGAAGACTGGACAAGTACCCAGCGCTGTCTGAAGAGCCTCAGATCCCAGGTTATACAGCTAACTCCATCAGGCGGTTCGACATGATACAGCTTGCAGAAGCATGTCTCCAAGGGCAAGTGGAAGACTGGCCAAGTACCTAGCGCTGCCTGAAGAGCCTCAGATCTCTGGTTATACAGCCAACTCCATCAGGCGGCTCGACATGACACAGCTTGCAGAAGCGTGTCTCCCAAACCAAGGGCAAGCAGAAGACTTCGGAGATTCACAGTCTGCCACAAGTGGCGGCGCCCATTGTTACCTTGGGACTGATCCCTCAACCCATCAAACATAAGTATAGCAAAATTAGCAACCAAACCAGATTGGTCCAGAGATGTACATGCATGTGAAATATAATGGCCTTCATTGGAGATCTGTTTGTAAGTGCCCACAAGCAATCTCTACAGTGATGACAAAACTATAATTATACTGTAATCAATCAGAAATCTGTTGACCTGTTCATTTCAGTAGGAACAACACAATTGAACACATATATGAACACATAACTTTTATTGATCAATACTTAGTTACAAACGTTGGTAGCTATTAATAGAATGTCACTTTCTTCATCACACAATCCTTTATATATGATGAGTCAATCTTCTTACTCTTTTTTCTTCTCACAGTGGACATACGGAAACATGAATATAGGATAATATTAAAAAATAAAAATTTTGTGTTTATAGAAGATAAAAATCTGTGTGAAGTGCTTAATTTGTTTTGTGTAAAGAAATTTTGACATAAAGACCCCACATCTGCATGAGCCTACAGGATATAATCATAAATTTTACTGTATGTACATTGTGTATACCATAAAATCTTAACAATCACACATAAACAATTATTTTTCACTTTTTTCCTGTATGATGTAATAAAACTGTACAAGACCACTTATATTAATATTATTGATTCATCAATGACTTTGACAGATAATTTCATCAAGAAACAAAAATGGTATTACACTTATCGCACTCGTGAGACATTCTCGGACAATTTTCATAAAATTTACAGCACAATGCTAACTAAATCGGAACTCAACTTTAAATATTGTACACCAGTGACTATATAGGGGTTATGAGAGGTGGATTGGTGTACACAATTGTAGTACACAATGTACACATATCCCTGTATAGGATGAAGTCTGTACACCGAAGCTTGCAACTCGCAACTATATGTAGCAATAGTCATCAGGTTGTCATAGCAACAAAGATAAACAGCAAAACAACTTATCAACATAGCCATAATCCGTGATAAATAAAGGACACATCACTTGATACGGACAGTCAGCACTAACACAGAGAATAAACATTGTGAAAATGTTCATCTATCAACAAGCAATTGCTGCCTACAACAACAATGTAGAATCCCGTCAATCCAGTGTTCCGTCACATCTCTCCGATGTATTGCACATGTTTATGATCATTCAGCAAGCCACCCTGCTCTAATCTGTACATCAGCACTCTCGCACATAAATACCACTGTAGACACACAAACAGTACTGGATCTGGGATTCCAACATAAGGTGAGGTGATCCTTGGGGTATACAACTCATGCCTTCAACCTCAATCTGTCACCACCTGTCGGTAATATAATCCAGAAACTTTGGCACAAACAATAGTTACAAAACAAAAGACATTCCAACATACACGGTGAAAACAGCTACAAAATCTTAAATAGATATCGGTGAATGTTGTACGCACCAATATCGATCGTTTGAGATTTGTACAGTGTACAGTACACTGAGCATGTGCGTACCATTAGTAGTCGTACAGAACAGCATGTTATGTACACAGTACAATACGCCGACACTGCCTAACCAGCAGAGAATGTACACAGCCACAAAAGTATGTCCAACTTCATGTAAACAGGTCAAAAACTCCCTTATACTGTGAGGATTTTACTTGCTTTCAAAGTCCTTTATTTCTGCATGTCAGACATACATTATTATGATCGTTATGAAAACAAAGCGTACTCTACAAAATAACTACATAAAACATCGCATTGCTGTATCACAATGGACAGACATCATTCGCAAGACAAAGCAGTCAATACTTACTCAACAATAGGACAGATACACAACAATGGTTATATACTCGTAGAAACAGCTCAGTCATCACAACAAATTGTGCATTTGGTTTCCATCTGTATCTTTGCAGTGCACGCTGCTGTCACAAAGCAAACTGACAGGTTTTGATAACTAGTTTAAAGGCATTATCAATCGACAGGTTAATTGGCTCTGTGACTGTACGCCTTCCACCGATAACAAGCCCCAATACACTTCAATAAACGATACTCGCATACATAGTACTTAATACTCCATTGTATCAATGTTTTGTGGGTACATAACATTTCATAGCCATGATCAACATAGCCAGTGTGTCAAAAACCACGACTAGACTCAGAAATCAAAGTTTTACTTGTTAACACTTCAAGCTACAAATTCAACAACATCTGAAGCAAAACAGCACATTCTGAAAAAGTTGTATGTGCTGTTATCATAGTTACAAAAAATTGCAAACTGCATAAATAGGAAGTAAATATTCTGTACAGAATATACAGAAATAATACGACAAATATGTGTCAACAGTGTACATATTCAATGAGAATCATTAAGTACATGTCTGCAAACTCATATTGGGATGGTTTCATAAAAATTGGAAATTTACAATAATCAACAAATTCAATGAGCTCCAGCAATACTTGCGACATTCCAGAGTCTGGATATACATGTATCAGTGTACTGGTATTCATGCGACTTAGGAGCAGTCCGGATCGCCATAACAACTACACCACTGATTAGATAAACACACTTGATTATACAGCTATATCTAGACGTCCAGTGGACAAAAGTCAAACTCCATCCAAGTGGCACATTCTGCAATCAAATGGTGTATACCATGATTGTACAGTATAAGAATACATGTAAAAAAATAAATTAACTATTGAATAACCTCTGGATTTGTGCACACCCCAATTAGTGTCTATTTCTAGCATTATTTTTCACACCGTAAGTGGGCATCTGATCAGGAAATTCCGACCGAGAAATCTGTGATATTCCAGTTTTATATCCGAGGACTGATATGTAGATGAATGTAACAAATAATTGGCTGTCAAGGCAGAAATTGTTTTCAATATACCTTTTGACAATATGGTAATGAATCAACATCACCCATTGGTTTGGCCTTGTTACCAGTGCGCAATGAGTGCAGTAATCAGACTGGCTAGAAACTGAAGATTGTTCATTTTACCAACACTGTGGAAAAGTGGGGGGGGGGGGGGGGGTTTATGAGGATCTCTCCAGCAGAAGTTATCCAATGACCTTCTACTAACAGTAGTACCGTGTAACCATGGTAACGGTTCTAGGATAGTCTGAGGAGTGGCACACGGTACACAGTCACACTTGCAGGAAAGAAGAGGCAAGTTACATTGAGCAAACTTGGCGCCCACATCAATACAGAAGCTATCAGTTATATCATGTGATCTTTACAAGTGGCACAACCAGACACAGGACATCATACACTATCTGAGCACACCATATGGATGTATAAACTGGAGACGTATGGCTGACTACACTCTACGATTCCAGAAAAAAACGTATTCATACAAACGAATGCCAGTAAGAATTGTCCACATTATTGTAGAGAAACGTTGCCATCTATGTAACAGTAACAATGGTTTCGTGTGGCTTGTTCCTAGAAAGTCTCCACATACAGGTACATGATCAAATGTGGCATAGCCAGAAACGAGCCAGGTATGGTACAAACAGTATACACAATGTCTGGGGGGGGGAGGTTTGAGAGAGTTGAGGGACTAGCTAGACCCCACGCAGGCACCCACAGCCAGGGTACATTGTGTGTGGGCATTGCAGCACTGAGCGGTCACCATCTCCCCGGGCTTCAACTGCCGTTACTGTTGCGCTGCTCCAGAGGCATGTGGCCGCTCATCATGTTGTCCTGCTGATTGGCGCCGATCTCCGCGCCGTACTTCTTGCGAACCTTCTTGTTCATGTTGGCCAGGATCTGAGCTGAGAGCTTAAAGCCGTTGAGGATCTCGTCCTTCCACTGGTTAATCAACACTCGGTCCTGCACAATCAACAAACAAAGCAGACACTCATCATACAGCTTGTATGTGACACAAAGATACACATGTACACACAAATCATGCAGAACATTACATCTGTATAACATGTTGCAATACTTAAAAGTTGTGAAAAGGTGATCTTGTTTTTACAGGGCAGCTTCAAGAACTGAGTCCACTCACAGGAGAGGTGATGGCCACCTTCATGTCGTTCTTCATGTGGATGACGATACAGTTCTCCGTCTTGTTCAGCTTCTGGAAGTCTGGTGTCACCTCCTTGATGTCAGGCATCGGGATCAACTGTGAGAAACAGAATGGGTTAGTTGGCTATTAGTTACAGTTTGATTATGATAATTTAGACCAAACAAACCACTGTTTAATGTCATGTACAATGTACACTAGAATGTCAATTGGAATGATGAGTGGATCTCAATGTAATCATTTGCAATTAAAATAGTTCTACACATATCTAAACCCTTATGTAATCTTGCACATATAGACACTTATAGACACTTGCTATTCCAGAATGAGGGAGGCTTCTCAGGGTGCTCTAGCCACCTAACCAGATGAAGGATTGAAGGTCCTCAGAAGGGCAAATGAAAAGAAGAGAGCGATGCTATCGGTCCCCAACACTTCAGGACTCAGGAGTGAACAGGAGAGGAAGAAAGGGACATTCTGGTTCCCCTGACACTTCTGAAGGGGACGGAGGAGGGAGGACGAGGTGTTCTGGTAACAGCTATAACTCTGAGCAGTAGAGCCAAGACAAAAAATGTAGAAGCATTCTGTACCCTCCAGCGGACAAGAATACACCATGTTCTATCTGACTAGAGGAACACAATTTGCATGGGTACAGCAAATCAGTGCGTGCCATTTTTGCAACATACTTGAGATACATGTATTTTGCCATCTGGTAAATGGTAGGACGAGAATTTTCTATCCAGAATAATCCAATCAATAGATGCTTTGCTGTGACGTCACACTGGACGGCAAAATCATGTACAACGTCCAGTGTTTGTTGGTTCTATTGTGATTTCACTGGGAATTTTGCCGTCCAGTATGGCGTCATAAATAGAGAAGAAAAACGTTATGACGTCACTTGCAAAGCAGCTATTGAAACGGTGCTTTTTGTACCAGAGAGACCATGTTTCACTGAAAAAGATAGGTTACTCACCTCAACCCCTTTGCCTTTGATGATTTGTCCGTCGCGGTTTTTGTGGTAGAACTCGAGTCTGTTGGGGTAGAGTTTGAGGTGTTTTTTCTGCCAGGTCTGCAGGAACGGACCTCCTAGCTTCAGCACTTCACCCTCCACTATACAGTCGGTCGCAACTGGAAATCACAACAGTGCAACATTGTGGTAAACATGGACTACTTGTTCTCAAATGGTGTAAAAAACAATCCACTTGTTACCAACAGATATTTGCTTATCCTCAAGACCTCCACATTCACAGGCAAAAAGGCATCTAGAGACTGTAATTTAAAAAGAAACTGTAACAAAAAAGAATAATGTGATATATCGTCTACATACAGCTCTCCTCTGCATCGTCAATGCGAGGTTTCTGTTTGCGTTTCTGTTCGTTCTTGTCGGTTTCCAGGTTGATGGCCTCGAAGACCGTCTCCGCAACCTCTTGCTGCCAGCGCTCGGAGACAACCAGCGGGAAGTTCTTGTAGAGCTCCTGGTCTGTGTCTGTCAGCTGCGACAGGTGAGTACAATTATATTTTTAGTGAGGACAATATCCTGATATCATGTACCGGTATATCACTTTATAACTAAATTCCACAAACAATTGGTCTCCACAGTTGAAAGCCAAGTGACATCACTACCTTGATGCCCTTGGTGTCCTCCTCATCAAAGGAGCCGATGTCGAAGGCGTCGGCGGCGTTGACCTCTCCGCGTGGAGGTATGAGGGGTGGGGGGTACTTCTGTAGGTACACCTGCTTCCAGTCAATCCCCTTGAAGAATGGGTGCTCTTTCAACTCCCGCGCTCTGCAGAAAGAAAATGTAAGTCCCGGTGTCATCAACATTCAAGGGCTGTCTGTAGACTTCTGATTATAATCTGATGATCGCAGATAAAATCCTTTTTACAACAATACTGTGATTTCACTATTTAGCAAATATCCTGAGTAGCGTGTCATAACAATGGGGAGACATAAAGGTTGAGGTGCTCAGCTGGTCTTGATTCACTTACCCGGAGCCTTTACAGCCGAGACGATCATCCACGTCGCGCTTCAGCAAACCCTCGAGTAACGACTTCATTTCGGGCGACATCGAGTCCGGGAACTCCACGTTCTGTACAAACAAACAGGTCAGTTTTACAGAGTGGACGTGTGACACAGAACAATCCACTCCCCAGGGCCCTTAGAATCAATCCACAAGTTACTTAATACATGCACTGGGGCCATAAAACTTTATAAACCATATATATGTGTGAATAGAAATTGCTCCTTCGATTTAGTCCTGAACAAAATGTAATATTATCCAGAAGATTGTATGCTTGTAGGTAAGTGAAAATCGTAGATATTTCCGGTACCTATCAGCCTTTGCAATGTATGATCATATACGTTTTTCAAGGTAATACCGTTGTTCATATACCTAACATATATGACACCTACACTACATCGTTCTATTTTCCTAGGAAACCAGGAGAGGTTGTGCTCATTGACTGGAGCAGTTAGTTCAAGAATCACAAGGGTATGACAGAGACTTTCAACATGATGAGGACATCACACACAGGTACCGCATACACAGAGAGATAACCAAAGTGGACAACTATTTGAGAACAACAGACCCGGCCACAGTCAGGCACGCTACACAACCTGTACAGAACACACATACATCTAGGGAAACGCTCTTCTTCTCAAGGGTTTAACAATATATATAACAGCGTTGTCATAGCACATTGTCTGGGGTACAGTACCAGAAATTCATTTGTGGATGAGTTGTGGAAAAAACAAGTTTTTATTGCCACACAAAAAAGCTTTAAAAATATTTCGAGACAGACAAATAGATCAAAGGAACTGCATTCAAGAATACTATTGGGATTTTTTTAAGAAATAGCTTGCCTGAACAGTGCTATAAATAGTAACAGCTATGTGGAATTTGTTTCCCAGACAAGCTGGCGGAGGCAGTGCAGGAGGGACGGAGTTACTGGTCACCAAGCTTGCATTATTGATAGCCTCCTCCCTGTTAGTATTCAGGGCATGACCAGTGCTGCCATCAGATTTTGATGGGACTCAGGCTGTTGTATTGGCACTGCATAAAATTTTATATAGTTTTCGAGATAATATCACTGCACATTTTCCAAGCACATGACGATAATCATACTTGTTAATGTGGGGCAATGCAGTGGACATTGTATTTTAGCAATTTGGAAAGTTATGAAATACACTTAATCCATGATGAACATTTAGAATCTGCAGCTGTACTGGTGTCTAGCAGGCTTGGGTTATGGGATCATTCAAAAGGTAATGTAATCGTATAAGACTGTCAACATTGCATGATGTGAATTCATTCGAAATCAATTAACATGACAAGACAAATTCAATATATATAAATGACAATATAGTAAAGACAGACATACATTAAATACCAAACACATTTAAAATGTATATATTATGTGTAGGGCAGATTGATCACATTAAAACCAAGATACCACTTCATCATGTTCAACAGTGGATGCCACGTTCAAAGTTGTGATATGTAACACAAAACAAATCGAGAGGCCAATATCAATTGCAGCAAAGTAATAAACAAGAAGAAAAATCACACACAGTAAATGATATTAATTGGACTCTAAACCAAGCATCACATTTGCAATCCTATGCTATCATAAACACGAAAAAACACTCACTAAAATACAGCTACATGGAGCTAAAAAGCGATATATACAGGTAAACCATACACGGTGTTTTGCCATTATCCTATATCCAGATCATTAATATGGAAGACAGAAAATTTCTGCATTCTAAAGAGAAATATTTTCACAAACCTGACTCTGCAGTTCAGGGGAAAAGTATAAAAAAAAATACAAATCATGATTTTGGCACAACAGAAGTTGTATACAAGACAATGAAGGCAACAGAGTTATTTCTGATCTGATAACAACTGGATTTTAAAAATTAGCCCAAAGGCTAAGATAGGTTACCGGACAATTTTGGTTTGGCCATGGCAGCATTGGCAGGTAACAAACCTTGAGATTTACCAATCAAGGTTCGCAGTGTAAACATATGACCTTGGGATTTACCAATCAAGGTCATCCGTATGAACTTCGATGTAACCATTACATGTATGTGTGCGGCATTTGATATTCTATATGTTCGGTGGAATCGTTTAGGCCGCTCAGGTCAATTTACACATTCCAAGTCAGACATTTGTCACTCAAGGTCATCTGACGTCAAGTTCAAGGTCATCATTAGTTGTGCCATATATGTCTTCCTATATGTTCATAATGCAAACAGGAGCTCTATCTGCAAGCATTTCATCTACAAAGGCAAATCTGGGCATTTTTTGACCCCAAAATGGCTGTTTTGACCTTTCAAGGTCATCCAAGGTCAAATTCAAGGTCACCACACAAGTCGCCATATATGACTTCCCATTTGAAAGTGCCAATTTCTAAGCTCTATCTTCAAGCGTTCTATGAGTACAGTCCGGACAGCTCCCATTATGAAGGGAAAAAGTGCCGAAAATTTTCTAAGTCCAAAATTTTTTTCAAAGGGTGAAAATTTTTTTTTGCTCTAGAAATGGCCCAAAATGGATAGTAATGCGATCTGGGGCGAAAAAAAATTTTTTCGCCGACCCGCCAAAAATTCAAAATGGCCGCCACACGAAAACCGGCAGATTTAGGGCAACCAAACTTATACATATCACAGAGGTATATGAGGGGAATCTTTTGAAACCAAAAACTCAAAACTGATCAGACAGTTTTTGAGAAAATGGCCGTCAAAGTCCAAAATTGAGCGTTTTTCGACAAAAACGGCCGCCATTTTGAAAAAAATGTGAAAATCAAAAAACAAAAAAATACCTCCTTCTCAAAATATTTTTAGGCATTTTTGTGCAAAATTTCAGAAAGATTCGATCGTTAACTTTAAAGATAAAAATGTTAACGCCGGACGGACGGACGGACGGACGGACGGACGGACGGACGGACGGACGGACGGACGGACGGACGGACGACGGACGCAACGCCATGCCAATAGGTTATCGGACCAAAGGTCCGGTAACCTAAAAATTTATATACATGTATTATGTTTTCGCAGACACAGGGATATCTACGTCATTCAATTACCAGGCCAATTTGACAGTTTCGATAGAATTAACAGTTGAACTATTTGCTCCTGAGAGTTAGGCTCTTTGCGCACGATCAAGGGCGTGGTAAGCACGAGACACAAAGTTCATGACAAGGTTGTGTGTGATTTTAAACAGAGGTTCGGAAAAGCTATAATTGCAAGACATCTCAGTGAGGTGTTGTGTGTACATGTACAACCAACAAGGAACATTGAACTTGCAACAACAGTGTTATTATTACTATTAATAATTGTATCTCTGTCAAGTGTATAAATTGATAAACTATTCTACCTTCTCCTTTTTTTTTACAGTACCGGTATTTCTAAAGTTAAATTTCATGTGATAATTGTTTTCATTCCTGATTTCCTAGGATATGATTGACACTGTACTGTACATGCAGCTCAGCTGTTTACCTGGTATTTACACACACCTGATAAGGATCAATATCATCACATCAGTGACATCATAGATCTCAATCACTAGAGCTCTCTCTCTATATATACATTGTATGAACTCCGTATTACCATATATGAGATGGTAGGTGTGGTCAGTTTTGTATTCCGTCGATATGTAAGGGGGAGGAGGGTCACAGTAACCATGGTGAGCACAGGTCCTAGATAGGATAAGGTACATCCTGCCAGAGTGGGAGAGCACAGGCAGGCTCTTCAAGGTAATCTACCATCATCAATAAATACACCCTCCAGCGCTTTATCCTGTAATCTGCACCTAATGCACTGTATACTTTTTTACGTAATGCTTACTTAGCCGGGAAATCATAACAGTGCCTGCCATCAAACTAATAACTTTCTCAGATAGTACCAATTTTGATGTTTTTTTTCATGCACCGTGTGACCAAAGTAGCAGCCATGGTATAACAAAACTTGACAACAGTAAACAGCTTGGGAAGCTATCAGAGTTTGTTGTACCTATTTGGCATGAGCTTTACATAATCTAAAAGATAACACCAGGTTACTTCGGGCAGGCATCGATACACATCCCCATATATCATGGCGATTATTGCAGTAAATTTATGAAACATACATGTACATGTAGCAATACATTGTATACAGAATCAAATGATCATGTTTGTGAAAAGTTCAGGAGAGAAGTAGTGAGTCACTAGACGGAAGGTACTAGAGTAAAGAGTCTTTGATTGTTCACAAACAATGTAAAGATCAGTAGGTTACTCGCATGCACAATTCCTTTCGTCAATCTCAATTGATTAAACAGGGCTTGATTCGCATGGATTTGTCATCCCGACAGCAGGAATCCACTGTCACAACATCACTAATCAGTGCTTCTTATAACATGTCACAGGACGACTACGCTGGCACGGTATCAATTGGGCAAAAATAAATCAACCGAAGAATAGAAGCAGAAAGCGTTTGCATACAAAAACACAAGAGTTGTATAGGGAGAAGGGAACTACTGGAGGTGGTGTTCTGGAGTCTACGGTAGCTGTGACTCCCACAGAACTTCTCATTCTCCTTGCACTGCGCTGGTGGAAGTTATAGGCTCAATGGGACAACAGAGTGACAGACACCTCCAAGACATCAACATACCATAGTGAGCGTCATTCTGTCGATTTCGTGCTTGTCTTTCGTCTTGTGTTGTCTGAAGGGTGAGTGACTGGAAGAACAAACAAGTATACATAGTAGTATCCATCAGCTATACATACACCAGCGACATTCATAACATTGATACAAACATTTCAATAGTTATCAGCCAATGTCGACTGACCCTTTGAGTAACTTGTAGAGCATACAGCCGAATGAGAACCAATCCGCACTGGAATCGTACGCCGTGCCTTTAGATAGGACTTCCGGGGCCATGTATCCGTGCGTACCTCTGGGCAAACAAACAATACAAAATACATAATTGTTTCCAATGCACTTTCACCGTGGATATCGCCATTTTACATGTTGGATACTTACACACTGGCATGAGGCTTCTTTTTGGAATAGTCGCAGGCAAGACCGAGGTCAGATATTCTCACATGACCGTTTTCGTCTAGTAAAATATTTGCAGGCTGTAAATGCAAAGAGCATTCATAAGAGAACATTGCGATACCATTCTATGTCATATAATTACATTTCATATTATATTTGCCGAACAAAAATGTTGTGACCAAAATAGATTCAATGCATCACATGTCTTGCATTGACTGTAAACTCCCTCAGCCCATGACACGCAGTCTGAATGTATCGATCACGGTTGTATTTCAGTGCTGTGGAGGGCCAGGCAGACTGACCTTTAGATCACGGTAGACTACATAGCGGTTGTGCATATGGTCGAGCCCCATGATGACCTGTGCGGCGTAGAAGCGGACCTCCTTCTCGGAGAAGACGCCGTGCTGAGACAGATGGTAGTGCAGATCTCCGCCGTTCATCAGGTCCAGAATGAAACACAACTTCTCCGGGGTTTGGAACGCGTATGTCATACACACGATGAATGGACTACCCTCCTGCAATGCAGACAACAAAATCATATTTTCTATCATCTTTGAAGGATACTTTACATACTTCATTCCAATAACAGCTAGATCTATAACAACGGTCAGCAGAAACTCATTACATTATTTACAGGGCTGTAAATAGCAACTGGAATTCATCCCACTTTGATTCCTTTGGAAAAACACCCAACTCTGGTTGCCCTGATACCCCTATAACTGACAGATAAAAGTTTATTATGAGTTTGACCTTTAGACATTGAAGCTGGTCAGACAATGACCATGCTGACACAAATCATTAACCCACCAATATTGGGCACATTTGCCATGTATTACACATTTACGCATTGAGCATCTTTGCCACAACCATCCATAGGTTCTCCTATTTAGACGGAATTTTTCCACCGCTACATCGGACATTGTCATGCTCCCCGAGGTACACGAGCGCGTACGTAAAGCGAACATGTCATGATGAATTGTTAATGGAAGCTTAACATGGTCTACATACAGAGCAGGCAACGTCTATTTGGACTGGATGCAATTTCATCACATAGCAATAAATCGACTGTCCTATATCCCACCCCCACTCCCACATGCATATCAGCAGGCATCTTCTGGGACACCAAAACAATTTATGGTGGTATCATGACCGATTAATGATGATTACATTAGATTATTACTCGGTCAACGTTTTCATGATATCAAGGCCACACAATCATGCAGAAGCCAGGTCCAAAGGTCATTAATGCTGATATTTGTTCTGGGTGTCCTGCGAAGCACTTCAGTGGACATTGGTGGGCAGATCATACTCAGGCAGGTGGGGAGTTTGTGACAATAATGTTTCCGGTGTCCAGTTTACTTGGAACAACATGACTGACACCATACATATACAGCATGACTAGAGCACAGCTTTCCAGTGGGCGATTACGAACATGCGTTCTTAAAACATTGTGTATACATGATTGTGACTGTTGACGTTTTGACTTACCCCTGTGCTGACTAGTGATAACATGATGCGCTCATTCAGAGCCAGTGTCTCGCCCCCCTTCATCTTGATTCGCTTTTTGTCCAAACATTTCATTGCATACCTGTGAAAAGACAGGAGACAATTCATTTAGCTTTGCAGTCATCTTATAACATACATCAGCAGTATTTTATACGCCTGAGGACTGTTGTTTTCATGACACATACATGTATGAATATATGAATATATGAATTATGAATTCAAAATGATAGTTTATAAAACCATGAACTTATTTAAGGTGATGACATTCATATGTTGTGTTCACAGTGTAACCGCTGTATGACCCGACATTAATGTTTGCTCACATTACGGAAGGAGATTTATCTGGTGTAAAACATGCAAGAATGAATGGCCGATGTAATGTCACAATGGAAAGTTAATACTGTATAAAAGGGATCAGAATCTTGAAATAATCACCGTTGACATTAGCAGTCTCATGTATTGTAATTCTAGCAGCAGTACAATCAGGAAACAAAGTCATAACCACCTCGGTAACCCCCCCCCCCCCCCCATCATAATGCTGGAGACACAGGCAGACACCAGCACAGCGTGCACGGGAGTAAATGCACATGCATGACCTGTTGTTAGCGAAGACCGTTCATTACTCGCAGTTCTCGCTGATACCCAATCAATACGCGGCTCACTAGCTGAGATAGCAACGGGGCTGTCACCACAACAGGAGCTGCAATCACATCGTCTCTCTCACTCATACAGGACAGGGACCCGGCCACCGCCCAGGTGAAGACACACCGCAATCATCACCGTCATCATAATCAGCAGCTCCTGCGACCTCAAACTGCACTCATCAAACTCATCAACGAGTCAAGTCCCTAGGTCTCTTGTCTTGAGATATACAAAACCAGATAAGCCTCAGGGTGTCCTCACATGGAAGATACCATGGACTTCTGGTACATGTACATGTACTTATATGTCAGAGAGCACTGCACTGCTATCTATCACAGATGTGGTTCGATAAAGTTTCTATTACCAGATCACAGATCAAACCTATCGGTAACCCCATGTTATAGTCCTCTTATATAAATACATGTAGTAGGTAAGCCGTATTGAGAACATCTATAGACTATTGTGGAGACAGGTAAAACAATGTGGCACAAATAGCCGGATATCTCTTTTGAAGAAGTGTCGTGTACTTAGCATCCTCCTGTCTCCATGGCGATAGAGAGATTCAGCTTTATCTCCGGGAAAGTCACCACAGCCGAGTCAACATGCATCCCCAAGTGCATGCAGGCAGATCGTTACGGCACACCCGGACTGGATTGATTGACGTATCACACACAATGGGCAGTACCCATTGGCAGCCATTTAACAGCCGCAGGGTTTGATTCATGCGAGTGCCATGTACATTGAGAGCGCATAAACTTCCGTATGGGCTTAACGACGGGCCGCATGTAATCTGGGCCGATTTGGTCCGGAGAAATGGCCCCGACTGCCAGTTGGGGACACGGGACAATGACTGCAGCACTATGAATATTACATGTAGAACTGTTATGGCACGGTACACGAGCCGGCTCCAGATCTGGAGAGGCAGGCTCTGGGACATCCACCGCTGTGGGCTATTACTGGCAGAGTGCGGGGGGGTCCCAGGCACATTAACCCCCTGTCACACGCTGGCAGCCAAGTGCACATGTAAAGTGGCTAAACGCATTCATAAAGCACAGCAGAGCTGGTGACACAGCAGTAACCGACAGCCTGCAGTCAGCACAGACTCACAATGTACGGCTCTTTGTGGACATGCCGCTCTGCTTGTCCGTATTAATTAATTATGTACATGTACGCTGACACATGGGGCATGTAAATGGCAAGATAATCTGAATTCAACATGATTGTCCAGCACAAGTTGACGTAATGTGTGTTTCTGGTATCATGGGTATGTTTTACATATAGCTAAATGGCTGGTGTTAGACATACTCCATATTAGCCTGTGATCCTCCATCTCCATGTCACATGCAATGTCCCCGTTACCTTGGTTACATAGGTGTATCTACACTGGCCTCAGCAGCTGTAGCAACTCTTTCTATGCCTAGTTACCATGGTAACCAACATGGCTATTAGGTGCCTGTACGTTCTTCGCCTCCTGGACAATGCGGATACATCATGTACTTACATTTTACCGGTGTCCGCCTTTCGGCATCCATAGACCTCTCCAAAACCGCCTCGGCCAATAATCCTATGTACACTAAAGTCATTCATTGTGAGCTGAAAACAAAACAAAAACATATAAGACGATTCATTTTTGCAATCACTGATATGTTCTTTTCACTATAACTTTTGGAAAACATGAGATTGTTTATGATCTAGGGATCTTAAACGTTTTTTCAATTTTATTTACCTGGATATTCAATTCTAAATTCTTCCATTGGCAGAACCTGGTGTATTTATCACTGAAAAAAAACAAGAAAACACTAACAGTTTCATTCCAGGAATCTAGGTGCATGTGCTTGTGTATACATGCAATACGCTGACATAAATATTGTGACCATATCATCCCCACAGACATCGCTAATTTTGATAAGGATATTATTGCAATTGCAGTCACATTCATAACATGGCACAATGTATTCATGAAACATAACACTGTACCACATATATCACAATCATATACATGGGTTTGGAACTGTGAATTCAAAGTGTTCATTGGGTTCATCGCAATATTGACTAATTACGTTAAGTAGAAATCCAGCTAATTCACTGCTGGATGAGCCTTGTGTGATGTAATCAGATTAAACAAAGGGTGGGACACGTGCAGCGTGAGGTACTCAGTCAGGGACTGGGAGGCAGCTTAGCGACATTTTGTAACATCAGTAAATGGATTACAGCTAGGCCCGGGAGGGAAGTAACAGTCCAGATATATGTCATAGCAACAACAACAGTTCTGAACCCACTGCTGGGGTATTACACTATTGCTACAAACATGGCCAACATTTCCACTGCATGAAATGATATGTACATGATATGACTGTACATGATTGTATATGCATTCATTACACCACAATCATGTTATACATACCCTAATGTCAGGTATGTCAGGTATTTCTGATTACTGGGTATGTAACATCAACTACTGAATCAGCTGATAACATACCTATACATGATAGAGCTGTCACAACAAGTGATTGTTTTAAATACATCTAACACGAGAGCTATGAACTTCTATAATTGGGCACTATTTTATGTGTACACCAGGTATACACTCTCATTAAACGGAATGTCATTTTGACAAATGCAACTAAATACAAATTGCTTTAAGGTCAATGTATATTGTATACATGTATGCAGGATCCCAATGAATGATTGATAATTTCTGTATCAGACATAATATGTGATAGCAATTGTAATAGCTAATGATTGACCACCCACTATCTCCTCAGTGAACTAGACCCTCCCCCCCCCCCCCCCTGTTCCTACCCCCACTCCCACCATATGATATAGAGCACAGTTCATACAAGCACCACCTGGGCCAATACTTCTGTTCAGAAACAATACACACAGTAGCATGGCTCAAATTCTTTATTGGCTCATGAAATGTGGGATATGGCGGGCAGGTCAGACAAGGTAGCAGCACTGAGCTACAGCAAGGGCTCTGATCTATTACCAACACAGACCGGTTATAGCAGACTGGCGTCCTGGGACTGCCGAGCTGACCAGACTGCCCAATAGCCTGATTAGGGGCAGTCTGGGCCCCTGTAAGTCATTCTATAATCCGGGACTGATAGCTCAATCAGTCCATAGAGCTCACTGGGGCAAAGGGGGAGGGGGGGGGGGGGGGCAGCTTGAGGTCAACTCCTCACAGTCTGTGGACTCTGGCTTGCAGGAGTAATGACAATTTACTAGTTACTGTAGGCTGGGATATGATGATTATATCCCTGACAAGCACACAGAACAAATTTGCGGGATACAGATTGTAAAATCAAGAATATTTTCTCTCATACTTGGGAATCTTCTGATATGGTACAATCTGAAATATCTATGAGCAATCTTCCTGTAGAAGTGCATTAAAAGTTTTATATGGATCCACAAAATCCTGAGAATTGTTTATCAATAAAATATGTTGGTGAGACGAATCATTGAGCAACGGCTGTCACAAGGATTAAAATACCCTGCAATCGCATCAGCTGATGATAATATTGTCCTGCGATCGATGGCGATGTCCACGCAGCCAAAGCGCCGGCCAAGGTTAGCGAGCAGGTGTGGGCAGAAAGCAATGGACTGTGGGTATATCACTATACATATATCTAATCATGAATCTCCCAATGTAGATCTAATGTCATTCTTTGTTCTATAAGAAAGCATTTGGACAGGGGAGTTTTATGCAAAAAGACCCCTTGCACTTTTCATATTTCATAAACGTAGTCAAGAAAATAAAAATATACAAATACATTTTACCCTAGTCTACATCTGGCCTATAAAAATGATCAATCTTAACCACAAAGTCTGAAAAATTATAGGCCCCATGCCGAGCGATGACACGGTTCTGTGTGTAGAGGCTGAATGTTTGTCATGTTGACAAATTGGAGGAAGGAATGAAAGTAAACCAGCAAACACCAGACATCAGTACATGTGTGTTGCCTCGTGCCTTGGGCAAGCCACTCCGACAACTCGTACAAAATGAAACACAGTTGCCTCCCCCCCCCCCCCCTCCCCCCTCCCCAGAGCCGACAGCAAATCAACCTGGTGCCCCAACATCCATGTATCAGCGTGTCACCCGTAAGCTCACCCCTTCTCCTGAGATTCCAGACCCAATTCCCAGACTCATTTCCTAGTATATAGTCCATGCTAGTCCCATATATTGCCCAATATAACACAGTCGTCCAGGCAGTGATGACCCAAGACATACACCGATCACTACACTAGGTGACAGATCCAGCGACCTACCCAACGTATCACCAATGTTGATGACCCAACCCAACATAACTTGTAACCATGGTGATGACCCACGGCCTGGTATCCTGTCCCCAACTGTTGTGAAGACCTGCCCCGGTCTGAACACTGATCACCATGGCAATGGCTCACCGACACACCTCTGTGTAGTCAACCAGGCACCAATCAGACACATTTGGCCTTGTTTTCACTGAACTTCAAATAATCACTGTGGGAGATGTTCGCTGAGGTAGCAGACTTATTCACGGACATGTTACCATGGTTACCTTCGCCTGACCGGGCCGGGACACAGGTTACCAAGGAAATGTCTGCGCAGACAACAACCGATAACTGGGACATGTCGGGGAGAGAGGACACCGGGGCCAGGAATGTCTGCCAGGATTCTGTCCACTGCCGAGGTCAGGGTTTGAGAAGCAATGATTCCCTACAAGTGTCTGGGCACTGGGCTTAGAGCCACAAGACTTCCCTAGACTGTGTGTGAGGGGGGAGGGTGTTAGGGGAAGGACAGCTATAAGCAAGAGGCAGAAGTGGAATAATATTGACTTGTCTGCAGCAAATTCTGCTTCGTCTTTATGTGCTGTTTCTATTAAAACTGCGGTGGCAACAGTGAAAAGCTTTATTTGCTTTGTGCTGGCAACTACGTTTTCCTGAAACGATTTTCTAAAAAAAGGTTCCTGAAAAAGAATACCATAAGTACCAGAGAATTTGTCAAATACCAAACTTTACACCAAACGACACCGACTTGACAGAGTCTCTCCTCAAATCCTCAGTTGCATAAATCAATACCAGCCATGTAATTGCATAAAAAAATACCAGCAGGAGTACTGGAATCCTTGCACAGCAGTTTTGAGTCTGTTGAATTCAGTGGGATTTGTGAAAGTCAGTCAAGTACCATAGATTTACATACCAACCACTTAGATAACTTGTAGCATGGGCAACTCTTTGTTTGTGGACAAGTTTGTGAACACTACATGTAAATCATCACTGATAGAACAGCTAAAAGTTCATCACTTGTGTTATGCTGGAGTATTCAGAGTGAACAGGTCAAAGTGGCCAGTACAGTACTGATTTCGCAAAACCTCACTAGCCATGCGAATGCTACATGCTAAATGCTAGGCCATGCGATTACGTGCGACTTGATGCTAGCATCAAATCGCATGGTGCGACCAGTGGGCGCGATGCCATCGCATCAGGCGGCCGTCTTAGTTGAACAGGCGAGCATTGTCTCGCACAGATGCGCGCATCCTTTATTTCGGATGCAAATACTGACTTTAATATGAACTGAAATGAAACACTGCATTTTCCCATACGATCTACATGATACAGACTGTTTATAAACCACTCGACCATGTGTTTGCGAGCATATGCGAGCATATAATGGCCTTCACAAAAAATGCGAAATGCGAAATGCTTTTAGTGCACCACAGTGCCAAGAAGCAATGCTAGCATCGAGGGATGCTCGCATACACAATGCTAGCATCAAATCGCATGATGCTACGTCAGGCGAAGTTGGGCGAACACGTGCTAAATGCCAGGTGTCCCATGCTGGCATTTTGGTGAGGTTTTGCGAAATCGGTACTGTACATACATGTACCAGTATATCGTATTTCATACTGAGCACGATGAATCAACAGATGCTGGATGATTGTGTTTGTGATTTAGTGATACCCATAACTCATCAGCACAGGCGAGCTACATGTATACACAGGATATTTGGTTTATCATGTTTAAATACATACCTTTCAATAAACTTGTCAAATATGGAACCTCGCAGGGCATTTTTGATTTCATTTATATATGGCTGAAATGAAACAGATAACGTATGAAACAAACAGTACAATTTAAGGTTGAAAATGTAACTTGTTTTGGTATTCAATATTTTTATAATTACATTTTTTTTTCCAATAAAATTAATATTATAATAAACTGGTAACTGTACACAAATATATGAAACAGGAGCAATCATTAAGTTCAAGACAAAATGATAAAGTAGAAATAATCATACAGTTCAAACTGACTGACATGGATCTGTAAGACAACAAACTTGCTGCAAGCCTGCAATGTACTGTAACCGTCCGTGACCTCGCAACACTGTCGACTCACCTCAAACACACTGGAGGACAGTGCTCGCGTTCTCTGGGCCAGCGTCAGCGCTTCTTGAACATGGTCAACCGCCTCTTTGGAATACGTCTGCAACCAGAGCAGGCACAAGACATCCCATGATGTTATTATTTGTTTAACCGAAACATCCACGAGATTGTCGATTTATCTTGTTGCCATAGAATTCAAAATCGATCATTCCCACATTTCTGAGAACACAGAAGACGTTAACCCAAGTTTGTTGTTTTGACAACAAATATTAAATCCAGTGCAGCGTCATTGAATATCGCAAACTAATTTTATGAAAAAATAGTTGTGATATTGGCTGCAAGCAACCTGTCATATATGTGTAGCATTGTGGCTACAATTAAAATGTACAGAGCTATCATAAATTTATTCAGAAGATGCAAATGTGCAATACATACTTGATAAATTTTTTCTACCAAAAAAAAATTGATGAGATTATATGCTGCCGGAGCAGATTTTATAAAAAGTATGAAGTATTAGTGTATTTTTACAAACAATATTGATTTAGAATCTGCTCAGAAACTGAAACATTTCCTGCTGTTTTACATAGCCGACTCATCAACTTGGGACACATATCCCTATTGTCTTCAAAATTTCTGAGATTTTGCAGTGTACTCTCAGTAGCAGAACTGGTAATTTAATTTATTGTCATTTAAACATGTTAAATGATCATGCAATAAACGAGCCAGCATACATGCACATGTAAATATATTTTCTTTTTGATGTACAATTGTACATGTACCCCAATTGTTGTCTAACTCTGACACATACATGTAGCAGTAAATGCCTAATGTAACAGATTAAACACATGTACATGTACACAAAAACACAAGCTTTAGCAGTGATTAGGCACAGATTAAATCGGTGGTACTCACATGTGATTGTGACAGCAGTTCTTTCATGATGAACTGATCATATATGTCTTTGCCAGCTTTTATTCGCTCTTCGTCTGTTTCCATTTTCTCAAACCGTTTAATCTGCAAATGAGAATTCATAAGTGTTAAGCATTTTGATGAGAGTTAAAGTGATATTGGGGAAAATTTTAGATTTTGTCATACATTTCTGCCCGAACGAAGAAAACATACTAGTTATATATCTGCACTTGCATGCCCGAACAGATGCTCATTTATTTCATTGCGAGTTTCTGGTGGAGATAGTTTGAGTTTGCTGATATAACCACCATTCTCAGCACTTTGTATCCCTTGATGCAATGCGATTCCAGATTACTAGTATATGTTCGAGTCAATCGAGCGTAAACTAGGTCAGGCCAGAGGTAACTCAGAGTGGCGCACAAAACAAAAGAAAAGCGGCTGCTAGTGCTGTCATATGCTTGATTCATCCATCTGATCAAGCTTGGTTTGTTTTGCGAACTAATTTTCTGAGAGCCTAGACTTCAAACAAAAATTTGAACTTGACGATACCACATCAATACGGCATGGACTGGCCTCGTTAAAATGCACCATGTACTTTGAACGACGTACTACAGAGTGAGAAAAGAGCAATGATCGCTTGATGATGACATGATCACTACGATGATGATGACAATCAATGTCCCCATTTATCTGACAAGACAAGAAGATACAGACACACACAAGTTGCCAGAGCCTCACACTGTGCCACACATGGAGGCCAGTCATGGGAGGACACAGAGTTCTTCTCTAATTGATACCGGACACTGATCCACAACGGACGGTTCCGGGTTTGGTGTATCCCATTATCAGAGTGTACCAGAACTGCATGGTACAAGGTCAATGACCTGTAGACACTCCGGGCTGTCTTGCCCTCCCAGAACAGAGACGGAGCTGCAGACGGACGGACGGCCAGTCCGGACTGATAGCAGTAGTGAGTGCCAACAACGTACTTCACTTCTCAACGAGATTAGCGACCTCAGCACACCACCGACACCCGCTGGAAATGCAGTTTGTTAGGATGACCAGCGATGTCTCAAGCAGTTCTCCCAGTCAGACTTCTATCATGTTACACGGGACAGCCGCCAGAAAAAGTCGTCAAGCTCCTCGGACTCTGTTGATTCTATTCCATCCGCGTGAACAATATTATTTTGAACGCCTGAGTGGAGGATGACAGGATGGACCACTGTTCAAAAGGCAGTTTTTCCATGGCAACTATGTAGTATAATATGTATCATTACTGTATACCACTGTATACATCTACAGCTACATGCAGATATCAATCATACACTGACAAGACAATGTCTTGAACCAGATTTCATCCAGTACAATATATATATTTATGTACATGTACATGTAAATAAAAATATTGAACTAAAATGATGATGGTGACATGTTTATTTGAAATAAATGTCATGGATTGACTTTTAACAATATGACAACATCATGAGAGGCACACTGTAAACATGGTAACAAGTTTAGGATTCGTTCATCACTCTCAGTCTGACTCAAGGATTACAAGGGCCTGATTTTGGTCACCTCCAATATCTCAGTAGCCATTAGCAACCAATCACAGTAGCCCCGGAAACTAGTGGACAGCAGGGGGTGCGAGTCCAAGGCACTGGAGACAAGATCGCCAGGGATAAACGCATTACCCCAGGCGTGGTCCTGGACAAGGTCACACTCACAGAACTGTAAACATGAGGCGATGTCCAGCAAGTCACAGAGCAAATCATACACAAGATGTGACTGGACACTCATGATCCATCTACATGTAGGTAACAAATAGACTAACTCAGAAATAGTGACTTTGTATGAATGGAATGAAATGTCTGCAACAATCTTGCTGTAAATGTCCAGCATGATCAACAAGATCAAATGTCGATAGTGTTTAAGGAGAAGCCCTATGGGTGTACATTGTACCCATGAGGTCTCCTAAATGGAGCATACAGCAAGCCTTGTGCCATGTACTGCTCTGGCTTCACCATGCGACGAGTCGGGGACCGCCCAGGCCAGAGGCCCACACAGATCTAACAGCCTTGATCACGGGAGGCAGATCTGAGATATTACTAATTCTCACAGACACTCCCAGGTAATGGAGATAGAGCTGCTGCTGCTGGGAGTCCTGTGGATGCCATCACTGATTCCTCCGATAATTCTGGCAGCCAGGCCATCAGCCAAGCAAAAACTGCGTACGTTTGGCATCGAACAAGGCCAGATGAACGCCCACAAGGTAAATGAAGAACCGGGAACAAAACAAGATTGTTGTGGGTTCACTGCATGGTCAGGATGAATCATCTGCACAATGATCGAGAGATCTATCACCAACTCCTCTTTTACCTGTCCACACCTAGCGCCATATACAACTGAATGGAGGTTTATGGATGGGCAGTTTTCAGCACTCACTTACCATGCATACATGTACATGTACACAGTCAGGACTGCTTCAGCAATATTCCAGATGAGTATCAGTGGAATTTAATACAGGATAGTTCTAGATTCCAAAATATACATGTACACTGGCTACATGTAGGTATAATTCTGAATGTTTCTTATCATTTTCTATGCTATAACAATACATGTATATCATTAACTAGGTCAATATAACATATATGCACATTGCCTGCATTTGGAATGTGCGAAAAGAAATCTCTCAGTGGATGAACAAAGCGATATGTATCCACGGTAACCATGGTAACGAGTAAGCTACACACATGCACACACGAGTGAGTGGTGACAACCTTACACCTGTATGAGTGTAACATCTCTATTGTGATAGGTGTCCGGGCTATCATGTCTGCCAATCAACCACATGATGTACTTGTAAACATGGTAAACTATACTGCCCAGTGTCTATTGCACGTGTTGTTTTTCCCATCGCCTTCGGTAATCTATGACAATGTGGTGACAATCAGGAACAACACTAACTAACTCAACACGTATTACTGAAGGGCTGCTCTCCAGGATCTGTAGTGATGGGAAATCAATGCCAGAGAGGTCTGCACTGTAGACCTGTATGGGGGGGGGGGGGGTGAATGGCACAGTGTTGATATCGAAGGGCTGTAGTTTTATATCTGTTGCTACAAAACTGGCACTAAAACCCTGCTAACAGGCTAATTAAAGGCCCTGCTAATGTGTCTGCAACACTAATATTACATGAAAGTCAGGAAGCGTCTGGTCAACAAACTTGTATCCATGAATACACACAGTATCAACTGATAGGTCAACACATTCAAACCAATATGCTATATTCTTAATAAAATTCTGTAATATTAATGTTTCTGGGTCAAGTTCACTCCAAGCCATTGATACATGTACATTCATGAATGTTTCCAGGCACAGACTTATCCTTGCTCCGACAGAACCGCACATGAATTTATTGATTGCTGGAGTCAGTCTGACGCTCGTTAGCAGTGAACTCAGCCCTGCAAATCTGCCAGAAGAATTATTCACGTGTGCCATTCTGCTTTCATCGTTAAGGCCGATAGGAGATTTTCCTGTGGCGCGTTATTGTTTAGACACTAAGGATCAATACACAAGGTGCTAACATGTTACAATATTTCTGGTGGATACATGTACCTGTAATCCTGTCAAATGATGCCTACATGTACAGATATACGTGTACGAGTCAGGCCATATACAGGCTGAACAGTCATGCATACAATACTTGTAGTGTTGGGAATTAACAGGTGTTCCTATTATCCATTTATCGGAAGAGTTTTATCAATAAGCATCGATAATTGTCGTCACAAAATGGCTTAGAAAATTTCCCGGCTCGTGTGGACGTTAGAAAAATATACAGTTCACCTCCAGACTATGTCACGAGTGAGTGACTATGTACACAATATGATCCACTCTATCAGGGCTAAAACTTGAGAATATGACAACATACATTGTATGTACTAAGTTATTGTAAATGTTAATAGTCAATATTTTCCTCCTAAAATGTATCATAATTTGCATAAATTTGAAAGATAGTAGTATGTAGGGCAGAGAAAACCCTGAGCAAAAACAAGTGACATAATTTTTAAGTGCCTTATAGTGAATGACGCATGCTAAAGTTTGGATATTTTTTTTAACTAGTAGTCATTCAAGAAGAAACAGGTTGATTCTGACATGTCCAACAAAAATTCATTTGTATGACTCGGACGGATTGTAATTGTCAAAATCAATATGCATATGCTTTGTTATCTTGTAATAGGTGTGTTTAAATAAGTCAGTCTTGAAAACAAAATTTTCATATTATTTTCGTATGCAGTTCCTCCAAGAAGGTAAAAACACTGGTCATCCACTGTCTGGGGGGGGGGGGGGGGTAATGCAAATCAACCAGAGTTTATAACTACGCTGATTGGCTAACAATTATGTGGACATATTCTATCACTTCAGATCAAAAGAATTCTTGTTCGTGAAACAAGTCAGCCAAAGGACATATTCCACAAATAGATTATACTTTCCTCTTTCCTGAACACACATACAAAGCTACGTGTTGTCGGTTGTGTCGCTGCCGAGTGGCAACTTTATTTTAAGCACTGGTCTGTGCTGGGAGAGGACAAGACAAGGAGATGACAGGGGCTGGAATGCCGGAATCCACGAGGGAGAGTGCAGGGGAAGGACCAGTGAGGGGAGGGGAACAGAATGTAGGAGTCGTCTCGTGGACCAACTTGGCACGTTCCATGTTCCCCTCGACCCCCAGGGCATGTCCCCAAACCTGCCCCACAGCACACCTACAGCACAACTATCGAGGTTTGATGTCGGGCTACACTGATCACCAGTGCCAAAAAAGTGTGGGCTATACATGTACAAGCGATCGTGTTGGTAACTGAATCTGAGAGAAGCCACCGCTCTTCCAAGACATCCCCAATACGCCTCTGTCACCTCTAGATTTGTCTCTCTATGGCTCCAGACACCTCCCCTCCTCTGTCTGCATGACTGTCACCCCACAACCGTTACCCTGGGAGACAAACTGCGGGCTGCGGACAAATCCTGCCCACAAACTGAGGCAGGTGTGATGAGGAGCTATAGATCTCAACAGGTATGATGTATAAAGTGGAAACCAATGTATCCAGTGCCATGTATGGGCAGGACTGGAGCACGCCCAGGGATAATTGTCATTGGAGTGGGCAATAAAATGCGCCAGGCATATGTACAGCTTACATAGAGTGCACCACATGTGACAGCCATGACCTTGACCAATATCATCCCACCACAGACCCACTGGTCATCAACAGCCTTCTGCCAGTAAACAGCCACAAATCCATGACTATCAACACTGTACCCTTGCAACTGTATGAATATTTAATAAATCCTTTGGAGGTGCAAACCTGTGACTACTAGTAGTTATTACTCAGCAACTGTCCTCATATGTTAATGTTTTGTCACAAATCTACATGGATTGCAGATACAATGCAATATGTGCAGATCCTCATAATACAAATGTTTAACACTATTAATGTCCAAGCATTAGGATCCCATGTTACCTAATATTGTCGTGCAGACGTGCACGCTAACAAACAAATCCATATTATGGCAATTACCCGACTAAGCATCACCAATACTGCATGTTTGCTGCAGCCACACTGTGAGAGTGTTGTCCAGGCATCATGTATGACTATCCATGCCCTGGGATATACGGTAGCTTACCCGGTATACAACGGTGCAATGTAGTCTGTGACAGTCAGCTTCTGGGGCTAACAAACCCACACAATCACTGGCAAATATTCTCTCGTGCCGGACTTTATTATTGGAGTTTTTTTTTTCAAATTTATAATGACATTTCAAGCACAATACACAAATATCCAGGTGGCATGAAGAAAATAATTACAGCCTGGATAATTTGTGAGATTTTCCTTCCATTGTCGTTGTTTACCAAAGCGACAGTACGGAAGTTTAGACAGCTACATCACTGTGTCAACTTTATGTCCCCCGTCCTGAGGCAATATTGATCTCTGGTAAATATGATGAACTATGGGAGAGACGGGAAAAGTGTGGGACTGCACACGACTTAATACTGGGACGCATAGGGAAACAGCCTGAGAAAGCGCAATACAATATTGTACATGTAATGCTCATGCTCAATATATACAATCTCATGTACCCGATGAATGTTACTCGATATGTTCAGTTTTCCTGCATCTCCTGCATGACTAGCAATCTGATACTGTGGTATACTACATTCTCCATCCACATCTCAAACCCTGGCAGCTGGATAGCGTACATGTTGAAGAAAAAATGTCAACTATAAAATATTGTACTTGTTTCTTTCGCGAATACTGAGCTGGTTATACATGTAGCACTGGTGCCAACATAATCATTTTGCCATTTGGCAAACATTGTCTGATAATTAGGTCAAAATATAACAAGTTCCACATTATGGTGTAGTTTAGAATACTAGTATGGGCACAACATTATTTGCATTATAGAATGCAGATTCTGATTAGAGCTTGCATGACACGTAGAGCTTCCGATCAGAAAGAAGGCCCGAGTTCCCATACTTCGGATACTCATACCAAAGCTATGGCAAGCATTGACTACATCACTGAAGACAAAAGCCTACTAGAGAAATCTATGTCAAGGTCAGAAGACAAGGCCTGGGAGGTGTCCCTGAGCATTCACCAGGGAACCAAACAAGGAAGTATTCAATACAGCGGCCAAGGGAACGGTATCCGTGGGAAGATCCACAGACCAGTGCGGCGATACATGTACACATGGCAACACACACGGTGTCATCACGTCCTGATGAGCTGCGTCCTCACACCATGCCAGGAACTGTGGCGTCCATCAAAGACAACACCATTGATTATGGCCATCTGTGCTGTCACCCGACTCGAGGGAAACCCGGAACAAATATGGCTGCTATCAAGCTCAATCAGACCCTTTGCGAACAGTTCCCTTCCGAACACGTCTAAGTGTTGTGTGATTGTAAACATGTTGGTATCCATGGCGTCCACAGAACAACAGAAACAACATCCCAGACATGCATGTACAATAACATAAATGTTACATCATGAAATTTTAGTTAAGATTCGAATAACACCAGTATCATACTTCCAGTATGTACAAAATGCTTATTCAACATAAATTTCCAATTTTAATTACATGTACAGATATTGAGGAAAAACCACATTAAGGCGTTAATATTTTATACCTTATGATATCAACATTACATTGTATACTCTGATTTTTAAAACTTATTTACACCGGTTTCTTTAAGTATGCCAAGTTGTAGAACAATATCATTTAGCATCGCAAAGATATCGGTGAAAAACCATGGAAACGAGTTAGAAAAATTAGAGTATACATAATGAAAACACTGTGGTATTTACAACAGTTATATACACCAAGTTTGACATTGAAGAATGTTGAATATTTATTGTTTTCAGTTAATGAAATAGCATGACATGAAGGTGTTTTCACTAACCTCATCATAGAACTTCAGCTGAGGTACGGACTCATCACAAGCTGTTTCACAATACTCCTTGAATAATAAATATCCTGGAAATAAAAGATACAAAATTTGAAACAAATTACTATTTGGTTAACATTTTGAATTTTTACCAAAGCACATTTGTACCAAATGTTGTCAAGATGTCAGAGATAATGTGAACACAACATGTTAGCAATGTATTTATTAGTAGTGACTTTTTTTCATTTTAAAGGTCAAAGGAAGTTGAAATTGAACCATAAACACAGACACAGTACTGTAGAAATATGCAAAATTTGACTTTTGTATAGCTAATTTTAAAGATACTGGTGTCCCACTGAACAATTCCACAACGACGACAACAGGCACAGATATAACTTGCTGTATATGTATGACCACTAGGATCCGCCTGTAATTCACACCTCCCCCGGACATTCTGTGTCTACTGGCAACAAGGTTTTACACCTATCCCCTAATCATGCCCCAATCACATCAAGATCATAACCTTCTCAGCATCTACTCTCGTCATCCTTAATTTTGATGATTATAATATTTTTTGTGAATGTGGAGCATTCTATAACAGACGCATGAATCACACCATCGTGAAATTTACATGATTTACAGTAATTGTACCATTTGATATATGTACAATGCTTTATCATCGGATGGAAAAATCAATTGAAAAATTGGAATCATTGAATTTCTAAGGTCACACTGAATGTCACGATCTTGATCATGATACATTATTTATATCCATGTTCAGTATCAAGCAATCAAGTTAAACTTGCCCCAGTTAGCCATTAGACAATGCATGTAGCCCAGTCCTGGTACATGTACAGGATTATACCTCTGCATTTGTCAGCAGCCATTAGCTGTATTACAGTAGCTACTTAAGTAATAAATTACGTCATGGACTTCCAAGTTAAGTGATTAATACTGCTACTTTAACAACTGTAGGGTGGTTATTATGTAATGTTTTGTCACAGTTCTCCTGTCTGCACCATCAGCCACATCACCCCCAGGCTACAGAAGCATGTAAACATGTACTCCCACAGCATATGAACATAGGAATTCTCCCCTCACAGATAGTGCTCCAGATTGACGCAGACACACCTACCTACAAGTAGATTTTTACATGAAACTTTACATGAAAAATTAAGTGTTGAGTATACAGGTATTTCTGAATCGGCCAGTGCTTCCAAAACTTTTAGTGTAATTAATATTAACTTATTCAGTAATGTTGTTCTGTTATCACCAAATATACAAGCCAGCGTGATAGTGCTTATGGTAATAAAAAAGATTTGTTTTGTGCTGATTTAGGAGGAATGCCTGAAATACATTAATCAATAGTAGACAATCTGTAACCACAGGCATAAAATCAATGTCAGCTTTCAACACCTTCATGACTACATATGAAGTTACACAACGAACTTTATACACGCTGCTATGTCACTAAGCAAATTTCACGGAATGATACATGTATCTCAGCCTGCCCATACAATATTGGATTGGTCCAATAGTTCGCAGAAACACCACTAGCAGATCAATACAACCCATTTGCACTAACCCAGGCATCATCACGCTGTATTCAAAATCATATTACATAAAATAAAACGTCACATATTCACGTCCCAAACACAGTTTGGCCCAAGTATCATATCCTGCGCCTTCCTCTATATTCAATAAGGATTAAAAAGGTATGAGACGGATTAAACGGTATGGTTTCAGTGGACGAGTAGTATTAAGGAGCAGTGTACGGTACTTGGGCCCACAGTTTTTGCTCCCAGGACAGGTTGAGTCCCCACATGCTCCCTAACTACATCCTGACAAGCCACGCCCCCAGTGAGGACATGTATGATCAATGTGTCGTGTTACACGCTTGAGTAACCACAGGTTAGCACAGGTGTCCAACCATGCACGGAGCTCCACATTCACACCGATCAATAAATCAATAGACAACTGTTCAGGACAAACTTGCTTGACACACATCGAAAAACCAATTCTATGTTTTCTACAATGCATTTTACCGATATGCTATTTTATGCCCCTAAAACAGCGTGAATTTAGTTAAACCGTGCAATGTGCATGATCATGATGATGTCAAATCAATATGCATTATTTGATATTGATTCTCCATATTATATCATCATCTCATACACATTGGGTCATCAATAATCTCATGCAATTATCTTGACTATGTACAAATGAGCAATTGTCATCAGACATCACCCACTCACCCACCCACAAATATATCACATAGTGACAGGAGAAATTAATAATGCTTTTTTTTACATCAGGATCATGAATAAATTCAAGGTATCATCCGATTACTGAAAATGTCCTGATTGGTCAATTCCCCGACAATATCATGCTGTATATGGAGAGCTGTGACGCAACCCCACGATATTTTCTGTATCGTGGGCTTCAGACGGGTAATACGGAATTTGGAGAGTTCCATATAATCCAATGATAAAATCGTTACCATGAACTTCAGACCCCAATACGGCATGATATCTGCCTTCAGTCAGCATATCCCACTCAGCCTGCGGCCTCGTGGTATATGATGACTTCAGGCAGATATCACGCCGTATTGGGGTCTGAAGCCCATGATTAAATAAGTTATCATGAAGCCCACGATACAGAAAATATTGTGGGGTCGCGTCACAGCTCTCTAAATACGGCGTGGTTTTGTCGGAGAATTGACCAATCAGAATGGCGCATTTGCAGCAATCCGATGATAACTTATATTATTATTACAAAGTGTGTGGTGGGTACAAAATAATGACTTCCAGTGAAGGTAACGAAATTCCCACTGTCCCTATTTACTATCTAGCTAGGGATGTATCTACACATGCATCTGTGTACATGTATCTAGATATATTTTATGTCTTTCGGGAATGTTATAGAAGTTTAAAACGGGTTTGTTGATTACTGGTATCCTTCTTTATGAAATAAATTCTTCAATTAAAGAGTTTTTTTCTGGCACTGAACATCATGTATAGTTGTATACCGAATACTCACCTAATTTCTGATTGAAGATCTTGTCAAACTTGACTTCACCCATTTTTTCTAGATGCTTGTGCATGACGCTTCGGACACTATGAAAGACAGAGACACATGTTCTTTATAATATATGATGAACATCTTATTTATATATCATATCAATCACATGGATAGGAAGAACAACCGTATTGGTCCTAGTAGTGGCACACACCCTAATAGTAAAGCGCCCCCCTCTTTTCCCCAAAAATGTTCAACTTTTTGTACCCTTGTAATTCACTTCATATCTTTCTAAAAAAATCTTGGGAGTGCTACAATTCTCACATTTATGCTATTTGAATCATAATAAAGGGAATTGAAGGACATACATAGGTATAATATTTAGTGATTTTTTGCTTTGGCTCGCTATGCTACAATTACTGTAGGCCCAATACGGTATGCACACTAGATACTAGGCCGTTCTCATGGAAATTCAAGGCCATCAGCTTGTCCAATCAATTTGCATGTAGTATCAGTAAGTCAAAAAATGTTTGCAGCATGTATTTTGAAACATCTAAGTTTAATAATCCATAATAATTGGCAATTATTTAAACGAAAAGTGTACATACTACCGACAATGATAACGTAATAATTGTGAATGTTTTTATTTGCAAAGCATTGCACACTACTAACATGTAGATGAGCCACCCGAGCACCACTAACCATGGTAAACAGTTCATAATGCTGATGTCAATGGAATAATAACATTTAACTGCCAGATATCATTCTTCAGAATAAATCCTCACACACATGCACTGTCCATCCAATACAGTGTACCAATTTTATAGATCAATCTGAGCACCATTATCTAATCAGTAAAATCATTAACCAGAATTTCAACATTGATAACACTCACATGCCATGATGTATTGTTTGTACATGACTGTGTAATGAGTCTCGATAGTTCACATGTATATACTTATATCGTCATGTGCACCTTCATAGACCCCTGTAATCATTAACCCCTCTCAACTTATTCAATCTTGGTGCCAGTTGAAGGCCTGGTCAAATACAACGCATGCTAGGGGTTCATTGAATGTCGACTATTTTAGTCAAGTTTGGTGAATTAAATCATCATTGATATTCTCCAGGGGTTGATGATTATAACTTTTTCAAAATCATCTAAATCTGCTGCATTTCCCTTGCAAAAATTTATCATGATTCAATTGTAGACATCCAATTCATCTTATATCATTTTTGTCTGATTGAAACATTAAAGGAACACCTAAATGTAGAAATACAGCCATTTTGTCTGATTGAAACATTAAAGGAACACCTAAATGTAGAAATACAGCCGTAAGGGGTCGATGGATACAGCACCTGGCTATATATGGAACTGACCATCTGACATGACACCAGGGAGAGGAGTCTCATGAGACGAGCATAGATCTATTGACAATGCACCAAGAGGTATGCAACTGGTCAGTGATCATATTTAGATCTAGAATGAAGACTGAAAATGTCTGTTGAATAGAAGCTGTGTGATGTCAGACCAGCTGACTGGGTCGGTCTGCAGTGTTGGGCAGGTGTCTGGAAGTCATGTAATAACACAGCCGTTACCGACGGCCACACGTTGAATACGTACCTAGGGTCGGGCAATACGATTTTCTTGCTAGCCCGGGCCGCTGGAGTGTTTTTACTTTTCTCCATGGCCATCAGGTAGCTCACATCGGCCAATACAGCTTCCAAGTCCGCCATTTTTGCAGGTTGTCAAATTGCAGTTTGCAGTCACTCCGTGCAAAACAGTGGAAACGGCAGTGCCTTGCACAGGCAACACTCGCGAGACAGTGATGTAGGAAGGGGGTCTCTCCTCCGAGCCCCGCTTTCCAAGCAAATTCCTCAAAATATATCCTTCTAGAGCAGCCCGTCGTGATAATGTATCCCTATACTTCCTTATAGGAGTATTATTCCACTAGATCCCGGTCCCTGTTCGCCATGTTTCGGGCTGAAATACACACAAGCCGTGGCACCAGATTCCACATATCTGGGTGCATAATTAATTTCGTGGGCTTTGACAGCAGACACACAGGAATGGTTGAGAAGCAGGAAGGCTGTGCAAAATGAAAACACTGCACACGATTGGTCCATACATCACTGACCTGACCCAGATCGCTATGTGACGTCATGCGGTCAATAATATCGACCGCATGCTGGTGCGGAGAGCGTTCGTTATCTTCCCTCGAATACTCGTGGTGATCACTAATAACGCCTCTAAAAAAAATATGAAACATCATTTCACGAAATCTACCACATCGGGCAAAACATGTTTCTATTGTATATAGTTTTATTTGTTTATAGCAATATTAATGTTTACACCGCTGTCCGCATGTATCTCAAATGTTCTATAGACAGGTGCCACAGCAGGTGCCCGCGACAGGTGCCCGAACGTAACTGACATCAGTATCACGGGGCGCGAATTGGTTACCCCTTCATGGTACCGTACGGTAACTTGAGCGAAATTTTCCCCGATTTCCATATCGAGTATTTGCCATTTTTTAATGACACCAATAACGACAGCGCACTACAGTTACGTCCGCAATAACGCCAACAGCGACGGTACATGGTAAATGTTCGCTAGCGTACGTACTACTGTAGGACACCGCTAACAGATTGACAATTGGACTGAAGTAGTATTATCCGATGGAGGGCCCACATATGCCTACTTCATGATTTTTATTCATCAGTGTTTTTTTAAGATTATGTTTAATTTCAGTTTTTACTTTTTAAAACAATTTCATAGCTTTTGTTTTGTTTTTTCACGTTTTTTAAAAAGGAATTTCTGTACCGGTGGTTTCAGAAATGTACCATTTTTCGAGGAAGGTGCAGGATTGTACATTTTTGCCCGGAGGCATGCTATTCTGCTATGTCGGCCAATGTATATTCTGAACGATAAATTTGCTATTACGTGCTATTCCCATGCTACTGCTATTGCTACTGTTCACGGCCCTGGTACGTGAGCCGAATGCTACTGCTATTGCTCCTGCTATTCCTCCGCATGGTCGTGGAAGCGGACGCTACTGCTACTGCTATTGCTACTCCCCAGTTTCATCCGAGGCCGGGACGCTACTGCTACTGCTATTGCTACTCCCCAGCTTGAACCAAGGCCGGGACGCTACTGCTATTGCTACTGCTACTCCTCCAATGTGTGGTCTGGGATTCGGACGCTACTGCTACTGCTATTGCTACTGCTACTTGTCCAATGTGTGGTCTGGGATTCAGACGCTACTGCTACTGCTATTGCTACTCCTCCAAGGGCTGGTGTATGAGACGGACGCTACTGCTACTGCTATTGCTACTCCCCAGCTTGAACCAAGGCCGGGACGCTACTGCTACTGCTATTGCTACTCCTCCAAGGGCTGGTGTGGGAGACGGACGCTACTGCTACTGCTACTGCTATTGCTACTCCCCAGCTTGAACCAAGGCCGGGACGCTACTGCTATTGCTATTGCTACTCCTCCAATGTGTGGTCTGGGATTCAGACGCTACTGCTACTGCTATTGCTACTCCCCAGCTTGATCTGAGGCCAGGACGCTACTGCTACTGCTATTGCTACTGCTACTCCTCCAATGTGTGGTCTGGGATTCAGACGCTACTGCTACTGCTATTGCTACTGCTACTCCTCCAACGTGTGGTCTGGGATTCAGACGCTACTGCTACTGCTATTGCTCCTCCTCCAAGGGCTGGTGTGGGAGACGGACGCTACTGCTAATGCTATTGCTACTCCTCCAAGGGCTGGTGTGGGAGACGGACGCTACTGCTACTGCTATTGCTACTTCCCAGCTTGATCCGTGGCCGGGACGCTACTGCTACTGCTATTGCTACTCCCCAGCTTGAACCAAGGCCGGGACGCTACTGCTACTGCTATTGCTACTGCTACTCCTCCAATGTGTGGTCTGGGAATCAGACGCTACTGCTACTGCTATTGCTACTCCTCCAAGGGCTGGTGTGGGAGACGGACGCTACTGCTACTGCTATTGCTACTCCTCCAAGGGCTGGTGTGGGAGACGGACGCCACTGCTACTGCTATTGCTACTCCCCAGCTTGATCCGTGGCCGGGACGCTACTGCTAGTGCTATTGCTACTCCCCAGCTTGAACAAAGGCCGGGACGCTACTGCTACTGCTATTGCTACTGCTACTCCTCCAATGTGTGGTCTGGGAATCAGACGCTACTGCTACTGCTATTGCTACTCCTCCAAGGGCTGGTGTGGGAGACGGACGCTACTGCTACTGCTATTGCTACTCCCCAGCTTGAACCAAGGCCGAGACGCTACTGCTATTGCTACTGCTATTGCTACTGCTATTGCTACTCCTCCAAGGGCTTGTCTGGCAGGCGGACGCTACTGCTACTGCTATTGCTACTCCCCAGCTTGAACCAAGGCCGGGACGCTACTGCTATTGCTACTGCTACTCCTCCAATGTGTGGTCTGGGATTCGGACGCTACTGCTACTGCTATTGCTACTCCCCAGCTTGAACCAAGGCCAGGACGCTACTGCTACTGCTATTGCTACTGCTACTCCAAGGTCTGGTCTGGCAGGCGGACGCTACTGCTACTGCTATTGCTACTGCTACTCCTCCAATGTGTGGTCTGGGATTCAGACGCTACTGCTACTGCTATTGCTACTCCTCCAAGGGCTTGTCTGGCAGGCGTACGCTATTGCTACTGCTATTGCTACTCCCCAGCTTGATCTGTGGCCGGGACGCTACTGCTACTGCTACTGCTATTGCTACTCCCCAGCTTGAACCAAGGCCGGGACGCTACTGCTACTGCTATTGCTACTGCTACTCCTCCAATGTGTGGTCTGGGATTCAGACGCTACTGCTACTGCTATTGCTACTCCCCAGCTTGAACCAAGGCCGGGACGCTACTGCTACTGCTATTGCTACTGCTACTCCTCCAATGTGTGGTCTGGGATTCAGACGCTACTGCTACTGCTATTGCTACTGCTACTCCTCCAATGTGTGGTCTGGGATTCAGACGCTACTGCTACTGCTATTGCTACTCCCCAGCTTGAACCAAGGCCAGGACGCTACTGCTACTGCTATTGCTACTGCTACTCCAAGGTCTGGTCTGGCAGGCGGACGCTACTGCTACTGCTATTGCTACTGCTGCTCCTCCAATGTGTGGTCTGGGATTCAGACGCTACTGCTACTGCTATTGCTACTGCTACTCCTCCAATGTGTGGTCTGGGATTCAGACGCTACTGCTACTGCTATTGCTACTCCTCCAAGGGCTGGTGTGGGAGACGGATGCTACTGCTATTGCTACTCCCCAGCTTGATCCGTGGCCGGGACGCTACTGCTACTGCTATTGCTACTCCCCAGCTTGAACCATGGCCGGGACGCTACTGCTACTGCTATTGCTACTGCTACTCCTCCAATGTGTGGTCTGGGATTCAGACGCTACTGCTACTGCTATTGCTACTCCCCAGCTTGAACCAAGGCTGGGACGCTACTGCTACTGCTATTGCTACTGCTACTCCTCCAATGTGTGGTCTGGGAATCAGACGCTACTGCTACTGCTATTGCTGTTCCCCAGCTTGATCCGTGGCCGGGACGCTACTGCTACTGCTATTGCTACTGCTGCTCCACCAATGTGTGGTCTGGGATTCGGATGCTACTGCTACTGCTATTGCTACTCCTCCAAGGGCTTGTCTGGCAGGCGGACGCTACTGCTACTGCTATTGCTACTCCCCAGCTTGAACCAAGGCCGGGACGCTACTGCTATTGCTACTGCTACTCCTCCAATGTGTGGTCTGGGATTCGGACGCTACTGCTACTGCTATTGCTACTCCCCAGCTTGAACCAAGGCCAGGACGCTACTGCTACTGCTATTGCTACTGCTACTCCAAGGTCTGGTCTGGCAGGCGGACGCTACTGCTACTGCTATTGCTACTGCTACTCCTCCAATGTGTGGTCTGGGATTCAGACGCTACTGCTACTGCTATTGCTACTCCTCCAAGGGCTGGTGTGGGAGACGGACGCTACTGCTACTGCTATTGCTACTCCCCAGCTTGATCCGTGGCCAGGACGCTACTGCTACTGCTATTGCTACTGCTACTCCTCCAATGTGTGGTCTGGGATTCAGACGCTACTGCTACTGCTATTGCTACTCCCCAGCTTGAACCAAGGCCGGGACGCTACTGCTACTGCTATTGCTACTGCTACTCCTCCAATGTGTGGTCTGGGAATCAGACGCTACTGCTACTGCTATTGCTGTTCCCCAGCTTGATCCGTGGCCGGGACGCTACTGCTACTGCTATTGCTACTCCCCAGCTTGATCTGTGGCCGGGACGCTACTGCTACTGCTATTGCTACTCCTCAGCTTGAACCAAGGCCGAGACGCTACTGCTACTGCTATTGCTACTGCTACTCCACCAATGTGTGGTCTGGGATTCGGATGCTACTGCTACTGCTACTGCTATTGCTACTCCTCCAAGGGCTTGTCTGGCAGGCGGACGCTACTGCTACTGCTATTGCTACTCCCCAGCTTGAACCAAGGCCGGGACGCTACTGCTATTGCTACTGCTACTCCTCCAATGTGTGGTCTGGGATTCGGACGCTACTGCTACTGCTATTGCTACTCCCCAGCTTGAACCAAGGCCGGGACGCTACTGCTACTGCTATTGCTACTCCTCCAAGGGCTTGTCTGGCAGGCGGACGCTATACTGCTACTGCTATTGCTACTCCCCAGCTTGAACCAAGGCCGGGACGCTACTGCTACTGCTATTGCTACTGCTACTCCTCAAATGTGTGGTCTGGGATTCAGACGCTACTGCTACTGCTATTGCTACTCCTCCAAGGGCTGGTGTTGGAGACGGACGCTACTGCTACTGCTATTGCTACTCCTCCAAAGGCTGGTGTGGGAGACGGACGCTACTGCTACTGCTATTGCTACTCCCCAGCTTGAACCAAGGCCGGGACGCTACTGCTACTGCTATTGCTACTGCTACTCCTCCAATGTGTGGTCTGGGATTCAGGCGCTACTGCTACTGCTATTGCTACTCCTCCAAGGGCTGGTGTTGGAGACGGACGCTACTGCTACTGCTATTGCTACTCCTCCAAAGGCTGGTGTGGGAGACGGACGCTACTGCTACTGCTATTGCTACTCCCCAGCTTGAACCAAGGCCGGGACGCTACTGCTACTGCTATTGCTACTGCTACTCCTCCAATGTGTGGTCTGGGATTCAGACGCTACTGCTACTGCTATTGCTACTCCTCCAAGGGCTGGTGTTGGAGACGGACGCTACTGCTACTGCTATTGCTACTCCTCCAAAGGCTGGTGTGGGAGACGGACGCTACTGCTACTGCTATTGCTACTCCCCAGCTTGAACCAAGGCAGGGACGCTACTGCTACTGCTATTGCTACTCCCCAGCTTGAACCAAGGCAGGGACGCTACTGCTACTGCTATTGCTACTCCTCCAATGTGTGGCCGGGATTCAAACGCTACTGCTACTGCTATTGCTACTCCTCCAAGGGCTGGTGTGGGAGACGGACGCTACTGCTACTGCTATTGCTACTCCTCCAAGGGCTTGTCTGGCAGGCGGACGCTACTGCTACTGCTATTGCTACTCCCCAGCTTGATGCGTGGCCGGGACGCTACTGCTACTGCTATTGCTACTCCCCAGCTCGATGGGTGGCCGGGACGCTACTGCTACTGCTATTGCTACTCCCCAGCTTGAACCAAGGGCGGGACGCTACTGCTACTGCTATTGCTACTGCTACTCCACCAATGTGTGGTCTGGGATTCGGACGCTACTGCTACTGCTACGCAGTACCCTCAGTATAGTACTAGAATTATCTTGTAAACTAATTGGTTCATTCCATATCATTTTCCCAGTCGGCCCACCTCAATGTTACTGGTACGCATTACCCTCAGTATAGTACTAGAATTATCTTGTAAACTTATTGGTTCATTCCATATCATTTTCCCTGTCGGCCCACCTCGATGTTACTGGTACGCAGTACCCTCAGTATAGTACTAGAATTATCTTGTAAACTAATTGGTTCATTCCATATCATTTTCCATGTCGGCCCACCTGGATGTTACTTGTCCGCAATGCCCTCAGTATAGTACTAGAATTATGTTGTAAACTAATTGGTTCATATCATTTTCCTTGTCGGCCCACCTCGATGTTACTGGTACGCAGTACCCTCAGTATAGTACTAGAATTATCTTGTAAAGTAATTGGTTCATTCCATATCATTTTCCCTGTCGGCCCCCCTCGATGTTACTGGTACGCAGTACCCTCAGAATAGTACTAGAATTATCTTGTAAACTAATCGGTTCATTCCATATCATTTTCCATGTCGGTCCACCTGGATGTTACTTGTCCGCATTACCCTCAGTATAGTACTAGAATTATCTTGTAAACTAATCGGTTCATTCCATATCATTTTACCTGTCGGCCCACCTGGATGTTACTTGTCCGCATTACCCTCAGTATAGTACTAGAATTATCTTGTAAACTAATCGGTTCATTCCATATCATTTTACCTGTCGGCCCACCTGGATGTTACTTGTCCGCATTACCCTCAGTATAGTACTAGAATTATCTTGTAAACTAATCGGTTCATTCCATATCATTTTACCTGTCGGCCCACCTGGATGTTACTTGTCCGCATTACCCTCAGTATAGTACTAGAATTATCTTGTAAACTAATTGGTTCATATCATTTTCCCTGTGGGCCCACCTGGATGTTACTCGTCTGATTACCCTCAGTATAGTACTAGAATTATATTGTAAACTAATTGGTTCATTCCATATCATTTTCCTTGTCAGCCCACCTCGACGTTACTAATCCGCATTACCCTCAGTATAGTAGTTGAATTATATTGTAAACTAATTGGTTCATTCCGTATCATTTTCCATGTCAGCCTACCTCCATGTTACTCATCCGCATTACCATCAGTATAGTACTGGAATTATCTTGTAAACCAATTGGTTCATTCCATATCATTTTCCCTGTTGGCCCACATCGATGTTACTGGTACGCAGTACCCTCAGTATAGTACTAGAATTATGTCGTAAACTAATTGGTTCATTCCATATCATTTTCCCTGTCGGCCCATCTCGATGTTACTCGTCCGCATTACGCTCAGTATAGTACTAGAATTATCTTGTAAACTAATTGGTTCATTCCATATCATTTTCCCTGTCGGCCCACCTCGATGTTACTCGTCCGCAATACCTTCATTCAGTATAGTACTGGAATTATCTTGTTAACTAATTGGTTCATTCCATATCATTTTCCCTGTCGGCCCACCTCGATGTTACTGGTACGCAATACCCTCAGTATAGTTCTGGAATTATCTTGTAAACTAATTGGTTCATTCCATATCATTTTCCCTGTCGGCCCACCTCGATGTTATAGTACTAGAATTATCTTGTAAACTAATTGGTTCATTCCATATCATTTTCCCTGTCGGTCCACCTGGATGTTACTCGTCCGCATTACGCTCAGTATAGTACTAGAATTATCTTGTAAACTAATTGGTTCATTCCATATCATTTTCCCTGTCGGCCCACCTCGATGTTACTGGTACGCAGTACCCTCAGTATAGTACTAGAACTATCTTGTAAACTAATTGGTTCATTCCATATCATTTTCCCTGTCAGCCCACCTCGATGTTACTGGTACGCAGTACCCTCAGTAGAGTACTAGAATTATCTTGTAAACTAATTGGTTCATTCCATATCATTTTCCATGTCGGTCCACCTCGATGTTACTGGTACGCAATACCCTCAGTATAGTACTGGAATTATCTTGTAAACTAATTGGTTCATTCCATATCATTTTACCTTTCGGCCCACCTCGATGTTACTGGTACGCAGTACCCTCAGTATAGTACTAGAATTATCTTGTAAACTAATTGGTTCATTCCATATCATTTTCCCTGTCGGTCCACCTGGATGTTACTCGTCCGCATTACCCTCAGTATAGTACTAGAATTATCTTGTAAACTTATTGGTTCATTCCATATCATTTTCCCTGTCGGCCCACCTCGATGTTACTGGTACGCAGTAACCTCAGTATAGTACTAGAATTATCTTGTAAACTAATTGGTTCATTCCATATCATTTTCCCTGTCGGTCCACCTGGATGTTACTCGTCCGCATTACCCTCAGTATAGTACTAGAATTATCTTTTAAACTTATTGGTTCATTTTATATCATTTTCCCTGTCGGCCCACCTCGATGTTTCTGGTACGCAGTACCCTCAGTATAGTACTAGAATTATCTTGTAAACTAATTGGTTCATTCCATATCATTTTCCCAGTCGGCTCACCTCAATGTTACTGGTACGCATTACCCTCAGTATAGTACTAGAATTATCTTGTAAACTTATTGGTTCATTCCATATCATTTTCCCTGTCGGCCCACCTCGATGTTACTCGTCCGCATTACGCTCAGTATAGTACTAGAATTATCTTGTAAACTAACTGGTTCATATCATTTTCCCTGTCGGCCCACCTGGATGTTACTCGTCCGCATTACGCTCAGTATAATACTAGAATTATATTGTAAACTAATTGGTTCATTCCATATCATTTTCCATGTCGGCCCACCTCGATGTTACTCGTCCGCATTACCCTCAGTATAGTACTAGAATTATCTTGTAAACTAATTGGTTCATTCCATATCATTTTCCATGTCAGCCTACCTCCATGTTACTCGTCCGCATTACGCTCAGTATAGTACTAGAATTATCTTGTAAACTAATTGGTTCATTCCATATCATTTTCCATGTCAGCCTACCTCCATGTTACTCGTCCGCATTACGCTCAGTATAATACTAGAATTATATTGTAAACTAATTGGTTCATTCCATATCATTTTCCATGTCGGCCCACCTCGATGTTACTCGTCCGCATTACCCTCAGTATAGTACTAGAATTATCTTGTAAACTAATTGGTTCATTTCATATCATTTTCCCTGTCGGCCCACCTCGATGTTACTCGTCTGCATTACCTTCATTCAGTATAGTACTGGAATTATCTTGTTAACTAATTGGTTCATTCCATATCATCTTCCCTGTCGGCCCAGCTCGACGTTACTCATATGCATTACCCTCAGTATAGTACTAGAATTATCTTGTAAACTAATTGGTTCATTCCATATCATTTTCCCTGTCGGCCCACCTCGATGTTACTGGTACGAAGTACCCTCAGTATAGTACTAGAATGATCCTGTAAACTAATTGGTTCATTCCATATCATTTTCCCTGTCGGCCCACCTCGATGTTACTGGTACGCAGTACCCTCAGTATAGTACTAGAATTATCTTGTAAACTAATTGGTTCATATCATTTTCCCTGTCGGCCCACCTGGATGTTACTCGTCCGCATTACCCTCAGTATAGTACTAGAATTATCCTGTAAACTAATTGGTTCATTCCATATCATTTTCCCTGTCGGCCCACCTCGACGTTACTGGTACGCAGTACCCTCAGTATAGTACTAGAATTATCTTGTAAACTAATTGGTTCATTCCATATCATTTTCCCTGTCGGCCCACCTCAATGTTACTGGTACGCAGTACCCTCAGTATAGTACTAGAATTATCTTATAAACTAATTGGTTTATTCCATATCATTTTCCATGTTGGCCCTTTTCGCAGAAAGACATGACAATATCTTAACATGTATGTTGTTTAATATAGAACTGGAAATGTTCATAGCAAGGCTGTCCCGGTCTCAGATCAAGCCGGGGAGTGGCAGTAGTAATAGCAGTAACAGTAGCATCCCGGTCTCAGATCAAGCTCAGGAGTAGCAATAGCAGTAGCGTCCGGTTCCCAGATCAAGCTGGGGAGTAGCAGTAGCAATAGCAGTAGCGTCCCGGTCTCAGATTAAGCTTGGGAGTAGCAGTAGCAATAGCAGTAGCATGCCGGTTTCAGATCAAGCTGGGGAGTAACAGTAGCAATAGCAGTAGCAGTAGCGTCCCGGTCTCAGATCAAGCTGGGGAGTAGCAGTAGCAATAGCAGTAGCGTCCCGGTTTCAGATCAAGCTGGGGAGTAGCAGTAGCAATAGCAGTAGCGTCCCAGATCAGATCAAGCTGGGGAGTAGCAGTAGCAATAGCAGTAGCGTGCGCTTCGCAGACCAGACATTGGAGGAGTAGCAATAGCAGTAGCAGTAGCGTCCCAGTTTCAGATCAAGCTGGGGAGTAGCAGTAGCAATAGCAGTAGCGTCCCGGTCTCAGATCAAGCCGGAGAGTAGCAATAGCAGTAGCGTCCCGGTCTCAGATCAAGCTCAGGTGTAGCAGTAACAATAGCAGTAGCGTGCGCTTCCCAGACCAGACATTGGAGGAGTAGCAGTAGCAATAGCAGTAGCGTCCCTGTTTCAGATCAAGCTGGGGAGTAGCAGTAGCAATAGCAGTAGCGTCCCGGTCTCAGATCAAGCCGGAGAGTAGCAGTAGCAATAGCAGTAGCAGTAGCGTCCCGGTCTCAGATCAAGCCGGAGAGTAGCAGTAGCAATAGCAGTAGCAGTAGCGTCCCGGTCACAGATCAAGCTCAGGTGTAGCAGTAGCAATAGCAGTAGCGTGCGCTTCCCAGACCAGACATTGGAGGAGTAGCAGTAGCAGTAGCATACGCTTTTGCTACTGTGTGCTATTGTGTGGTCTGGGATACAAGTATAGCAGTAGCAATAGCAGTAGCATCTGATTTTTGCTACTGTATGCTATTGTAAGATCCTGCACCTTACTGCATTTTTCACGGGTGGTACAAATCGTTCAGCGGGGGATTCATATATGTGCAGTATATGCTCAATTCATGTGAATGAATTTTTCTCCACACAAATATAAGCAAGTTGAAATTATAAAAATATACATGTATTTCTTCAAGAATTTGATTTGAGAAACGCACAGATTGAAATATTTCCCAGACCCATATAGCCTAATTTCTCTACGAAGATTCTTGTTTTTAATTAATGCCTTTATAGTTTTGTCAGAATTCTTCTTCCTTTATGGTTTTGTCAGAATTCTTCTTCTTCTTTTTTTTCTTTTTCTTTTTTTTTCTTTTTTTTTTTTCTTCCGCCGTTTTCGTTTCCGCGCGATAACTCGAGAATGCCTCGACGGATCGACTTGAAATTTTCACCACTGTTCAGACATATTATGTAGATGTGCTGTATAGTTTTGAAGCCGGATCCGAGGTCCGTGAGGATGAAATTGAGGTCATTTTTTGGACTTCGTTTCCGCGCGATAACTCAAAAACTATTCTGGCAATGGCTGCAAAGCTTCGCATGGAGGTTCATATATATCAACAGGGAAGAACCCTATCGATTTCGGGATCAATCCGTCAAACGACCTTTGACCTAGAGGTCGGAAGATTTTTCGCCCAGTCATCCTTGAGGTTTCCTGCATATCTCGGAAACGGTGCGTCGTAGAACAAAACGGATGTTATTTTTGGACTCGTCGCCCTAGACAAACATGTCTAAGGGGTATTAGGGATGACCTTTGACCTTGAATTTTTCTGCCGAGTCAGCATTTTTCGTTTTCGTCGATATCGTAGAGCGAAACGGACGTTATTTTTGGACTCGTCGCCCTAGACAAACATGTCTGGAGGGTATTATGGATGAACTTTGACCTTGACCCGAAATTTTTTTGCTAAGTCGGCATTTTTCGTTTTCGCCGATATCTCAGAAACAGTGCGTCATAGAGCGAAACGGACGTTATTTTTGGACTCGTCGGCCTAGTTTTAATTTTGTTTTAAAACTAAAATACTAAGAGGTTTAAGTTTTATTAAGAATAATTATTTAGTTCTATCATTCAATTTATTTCAGAGATTGTATTTAATGAAGATCTAATGATAAAAGTGAGAAACTGACGTAGTATGCGACTGTTCTGGTAGGCCTAAAGTTTGGGGGATTTTTTCAGATTCAACCAGTCCGTGTCCGAGATGAATTAATGATTACTGATTATTTATAGAATCAAACGTAGCCAACTGTTTCAAGGGTTTTATTACTGTTACTGTACATTAAAAGTGTCTTCATGCAGGATTGTTGTAAGTTTGAATGGTTATTTCGCTGGGTCTGGGTCTTTCGCTGTATGTAACTGGTGTTATTGCTCATACAGTACCATGTGAAAATTCCGTGTCTGAAGCATCATTCTTTAATATTACAAGTATCCAGAATTTACCATTACATAGGAAACCTATACGTGACGTGGTCAATCAATTATTAAGGCATTTCGGCAGAAATGCCTTCATGGATTTAGCAGAATTTTTGTTCTTCTTTTTTTTCTTCTTCCGCCGTTTTGGTTTCCGAACGATAACTTTAGATAGCCTCATTGGATCCCTGCTAAATTTTCACCACTAGTCAGAAATGATATGTAGAAGAACCCTATTCTTTCTGAGCCGGCTACGAGGTCCGTGAGGATGATATCAAGGCTGATATTGAGACTTGGTTTCCGGACGAAAACTTGAAAAGTATTCAGGCAATAGTTGCAGAACTATGCATGGAGATTCCTATACCACCAGGGAAGAGCCCTATTGATTTTGGGATCGATCCGTCAAACAACCTTCGAGCTAGAGGTCAAATTAACTTTTTGCTGATTCATCCTTGAGGATTCCTTCATATCTCGGAAACGGTGCGTCGTGGTGCGAAACGGACGTATTTTCGGACTCGGCGCCCTAGACAAACATGTCTAAGGGGTATTAGGGATGACCTTTGACCTTGACCTTGATTTTTCGCTGAGTCGGCATTTTTTATTTCCGTCAATATCTCGGAAACGCTGCCTCATAGAGCGAACAGACGTTATCTTCGAACTTGTCTAAGGGGTATTAGGGATGACCTTTGACCTTGGTCTTAAATTTTTTCACCGTGTTGGCATTTTTCGTTTTCGTTGATATCTAGGGAACGGTGCATGGTAGAGTGGAACAAATGTTATTTTCGGACTCGTCGCCCTAGACTAACATGTCTAAGGGGTAAAAAAAGAAGAAAAAAAAAAATGTCTAAGGGGTATATGACCTTTGACCTTGAATTTTTTCGCCGAGTCGGCATTTTCCGTTTTCGTCGATATCTCGGAAACGTTATTTTCGATCTCGTCGCCCTAGATAAACATGTCTACCGACCATTAGGGATGACGTTTGACCGTAATTTTTTTGGCCAATCTGGTTTCTTTGTTTTCCTCGATATCTCGGAAACGGTGCATGGTAGAGTGGAACGGACGTTATTTTCGGACTCGTCGCCGAAAATAGTAGGTATAGGGTAATTAATACCCTAATAGGATATTAGGGATGAACTTTGACCTTTCGACGAGTTGTCATTTTTCGTTTTCGTTGATATCTCGGAAACGGTGAGTCGTAGAGCGAAACGGACTCGTCGCCCTAGACAGACATGTCTGAGGGGTATTAGGGAAGACCTTTGACATTGACCTTAATTTTTTTCACTGAGTAGGCATTTTTTTCATCGATATCACGGAAACGGTGTATCATAGAGTAAAACAAACCCTGACCCGAATTTTTTTGAGTTGTCATTTTGTTTGTTCGTTTGGGATCGGTGTGTCATAGAGCAAAATGGATGTCATCAGTGGCAAGCATATCATAAATGTTATAAGCTAGTCTGTACACCGAAATGCCTCCAAGGCATCTTTAGGTCTTGACGTCTAGTTCAAAATGGTATGGTTTTCTTTTTTGTGTGAAAATGTGCAGCCTTTGTGCAGCCCAGTGAGACTTAACTTGAAAGAGCACAAGGTAAAGCACAATATTTTTTTTGGCCAAGTCCAAATTCTTTCATGAGCCTGATGCAATGAACTTGTTCCAGGAGCATGAAACCAATATTTTGCAATAAACCTATCATATGACAGTGTTACAGGATGCTGAATGCGACTCTTGGATTGTGAAACAAAAACGGAGTAGCGACACGTTACCGACAGGGGATGTGGTGTGGAATTTTTCACCCTACTGGTATTACATGTATTCTGTAATTGAGATTTTGGCACCAAACATTGAAGTTCAAATGTATATGGACTGGGAGCACATAATGAGCTGATGTTTTTGAAAATTTGAAATTGATAGTTTAGTCTTTGTTAGAGTACTTTATCAACATTGGCATATGATAGTATGCTGTTTTGACCTTGTTACTAAAGTTGAAGGTTCAAGTTCAATAAGCTTATCACTCTGAATAAAAACGTTCACACTGGATTGGATATCATGGATTTATTCTCAACCAAGGATTCCTATAACAACATATTCACTCAAAACATCATGATACAATTCTTCTGCATTATGATATATCGATGACGTAGTAGCCTCGAACAAGCTACTGACGAACACAATTAAGGACTGTATGATACCAGTGAACACATTTGTATCCATGTCACTTCACTTGGAAACCAGACAATTCCTGTGGTAAACGCCTTAAACTCTTACAATGAACTCTCAGAGTCTTACAATAAAGAGAAAGTGATCGCTATTTCTGGCCAATTGTACAAATATAATGAAGAAATCAAACTTCCATGACATTTCAGACACCAATTATTTGTATCACAGACTGGTTTCCATCATGTATAAACACATTCCACGCATGCAACCCAACAATCACCCTGGAACATCCTCGCTTCTCGAGGTTCATGTGATGTTATCTCGGAGGCCAGAGTTTCTCCACTTCTGAGTGTAAGGCTTGAGGCAACCACTCCAGGTATGTGCGGCACAGATCTGTCAGGGTACGCGAAACAGACTATCCACGTTAATAAACTCTTATACAACAGACTACAGACATCATTACCATGTTCTATATGCAGGTGGACTTTAGACTGGAATCATGACTTACATTTAGGTTTTCTCTCCCAGTGAGCGAGTAGAGCTTCTCGACTGCCCACTTCCTTCGAGGCAAGCACATTCAGAAGCTTCTGTGTCCGCGGCTGTAATCTGTCAATCGACAAGAGAAGATTACTAGATTTGGATCATCCTAAAATCAGCTAGAGCTTAGTGAAGCCTCTGTACAGTTTACTGACTTGGCCCAGCTCTTGAGCATTATGATTGCTTGGTACTTACTTGGCTGATTACTGCTATGCACTTGTTTGGTCCAGCTCTTGAGCATTATGATTGCTGTGTAGTCAGTTGGGCCAGCTTTTGAGCATAATGACCTCTACATATTTCTTGGCCGAGCTTCTGAACATTATGACTGCTGTATATTTACTTGGTCCAGCTTTTGAGCCTTATGACTGTCATGTATTTTCTCTGCCTAACTTTTTAACATTATGACTACCATGTATTTTTTTTGGCCCAGCTTTTGAGCATTATGATTGTTGTTTATTTACTTGGCTCAGTTTTTGAGCATTATTACTACCATGTATTTTCTTTGCCCAGGTTTTGAGCATTATGACTGCTGTGTACCCACTTGGGCCAACTTTTGAGCATTATGACTGATATGCACTTACTCGGTACAGCTTCTGAGCATTATGACTATGTATATACCTGGCCCAGCTCTTGAGCATATGACTGCTGTGTACTCACTTTGTGGCCCAGCTTTTGAGCATTATGACTGCTGTGTATTTTCATGGTCCAGCTTTCAAGCATTATGACTACCGTGTATTTTCTTGGCTCAGATTTTGAGCATTATGACTGCCCGTATATTTACTTGGCCCAGCTTTTGAGCATTATGACTGCGGTGTATTTTCTTGGCCCAGCTTCTGAGCATTATGACTGCTGTGTACTATTTTGGCCCAGCTTCTGAGCATTATGACTGCCTTGTATTTACTTGACCCAGCTTTTGAGCATTATTACTGCTGTCTACTCACTTGGCCCAGCTTTTGAGCATGGTGACAGGTGCAGTCAACAGGACTGGTGTGTATTTCTCCAGCTCTGGACATACTTTTCCCTCAAGAAGGAAGCGAGCAAACCACTTGTACCTCTCCAAAGTCTCTGGGTGCTCCATTTCCACACTCGGCAATGACCAGAAATGAGGTCCTTTTGGAGATGAAGCATAACAAATCTGAGATATTGGAAGTTATGAATTTCAGTGAATATAGTACTCATCACTCATGTTGTACCAGTAATATCCAAGAAAACACTGAGAATCGTTCTCCTAGATGACGAAACATGATACAATGTTTTGATATTGCACCATTTGACATCAAGAGAATACACTGGGAAGTACCTCTTGTTGGTTTTAGGTGCTACCGATGATGAATATAAATATATTGTACTCGATTTTCAAAGCCAAGTCGAAAAGTACCAAATGTGCTGGCAATATGACAGCGGACGGTTCCAGTTGATTGGTCATAGGTAGGTCTAGGCTCGCTAGCTGGGTCGGAGAATTGGCAGTGATTGGGCACAAAGATAGGCAGCCATTCAGCCTCTACAGCCGACACGCCTGCAAGAGACAGCAAAACACAAGCTTGTACTCCTTCAAAATTTGAACATGTGACAGGAGTGTTACCTCACTACAACAATCTAAAGAGTAACTAGATGAATATCTTTCATGTAAACTCTGGAGGTCTCATCAATGGACTGGTAGACAACATACTCCACATTGCTCTTGTACAGCACCGACCCTGGGTGTATGAACGCTGGCTCCTCCAACAACATCGTCTGATGAGAGAGCCATCTAGTTTATCATTGAAAATTTTGTTTGGTGAAGTGTCGAGAGCAGTGAGCATTGAATGACCTAATCATATTCCATACCTGGAAGGCATTCTTCATCTTCTTGCCATCTTCTGAGGTTTTGAGTTGATTGGGTAACCTCCTAAAATTTGACAGGTATTTTGTGCAAAACATTAATTTCGTAAATCAGCGTGTCCCTGTATCATACATAATAAACAGTAAATATATTCAGCTAGATTCAACAATTTTGAGACTCACCTGGCCACATGGTCACCGAGGCCAGCCAGTATTATCTGCCTCAGAAGCTTGGCTTGTATATCAGTTGGTGGCTTCATTTGTGGATCTAGGACAGCATCAGTGTCAGACAACACGGAGTTCACTGCCCGAAAGATACAACAATTGTCATTACTAGATTATCAAAATCGTCTCATGTTATGTCATTGTTGCAGTTTTAAACAAATCATGAGTTTATACAGAATAGTGTCACACCAGTGTTGGTGAGCTGTCCTCGAAGTTTGCGTATTTCGACCATAGCCTTGTAGCTGAGTCCGTTTGCCTCACAGAATGCTGTCGATCCTCCAGCAAACTCCCAGGCGCCGACTGCCTTCAGCAGCACCATCAGGTCTCCTAGCAACAGCGAGTGTCCCTAGCAACAGATAGGACATTACGCAGTGTATATGGTTAAACACAATTTCATTATCATCTATATATGATGGAGCCCTTTGGAAGCAGTAAGAATACAGATCATGAATACAAGGAAAAATGACTGTTCATATTTCATGAATACACTTGAATAATATTATACTTACTGAACCCGCCCATGTTCGTTTCAATTGCGCTGATTTCAAATGTTTTGTTTTTGCTTCCTCTTTCTGCAAGTTGAGTATATTCCAAATGAAAACTGATGAAGGATATCACACGATACATCACAAACATAAGTCACGCAAATAATATATACCTCTTCATCGGTGATCGCAGGTTTGTCTATCTCCACAAAGAGCTCCTGCACAGAGAGAGCCGCCACTAGTGCTATGACATAGGGCAGGAGCTGGTGCTGACTGCCGAGGGACAACATCTTCCCGTAGCGCGGGGACACAGGGAACGTTGCCATGGCGCGTCCTAGGGCGGTCACTTTTGTGCTCGGCTCCACTGTCATGGAGAATTTTTAGGTTACAAATGAATGAAGTGTGATAGTGAATCTCAGTCAAATAGCCTTGGTAATATGTACATGTTTCTGATACGTACAACAGAAGATATGATACTCAGAATATATACTTTTGGATTCCTTGAAAGATTTAGGAGCTGGTGGTTTCTCCAGGGCACCTAATGAAACCAGCAACCTTTCTGCTGCCTGCATATGGAATGTAGAAACAAAACCATAGTAGTGGACGTCTGGTTAAGTTTTAAACAACTAAACATTATGAGGAACAAACTGGTATTAGATGTACCTGGTATGATATCATGTGGTGCAAACAGATATTGAAGGTTAATAACGGCAAATATTGTGAGACCCACTTTCAAGGAATTGACATCAGGTGGAGTTGGGAATGGAAAGTTCACCACTTTATCAATGTGCATGTCCTGCAACAAATGTACATAATAAGGTATTACCATACATATTTGAGCATACACTAAGGACAGCCATGAAGTGCTATCCCTTTAAAGCACTAATTCCAAAGCTACTAGAAGACAGCAGGGCAAACCTTCATTTGTAACACGAGATCATCCACTGGCCGTCGAGTGATTTCTGGGGCAGAGAACTTCTCGAAGTCATCATTGAAGACTGCTGATGAATATAATCTGTTAGGAGTACAGTTGAAAATGTGTAAATACATATGCAGCAGCATTAACAAAGCAAGCCATAAACAGACGTGGTAACGTACTGACCTATACGTGTGGCCAGGACCGGTTCTCCCCGCCCTTCCTGCTCTCTGATTGGCTGAAGCTTTGGAAGTCCATGTCACTCGAAAGGCTGAAACTCCAGTGACTTTATCATAAAATTTAGTCTTCACCTGCAGTGGAGACATTCGTGGTGAAGACAAGGAGGTTAACAGGCAGATATTTAGGAATGAAAGAACAAACAGATAACCTAGGTTGACATACCTTTCCTGTATCCACAACATATTTGACATTCGGGATGGTTAATGAGGTTTCTGCAACATTTGTGGCCACCACACAAAGTCTGCTACCTTCTGGGGGTGGATCAAACACCTATAAAATGTAGACGCATGTACGTTATAGTAAAAAATTAGCCCAAGGGCTAAGAAAGGTTACCGGACAATATACATTTTAGATATTAGCCTTTTGTCCTGTGACCTTGAAAATAATTTTTCAACAAATATATCACTTCTAGTATGTCCACAATAAAGTCCTAAGCTGTAAAGTCGATAAAAAGTGAGATATTAGCCATTCTGTGATCGGTGATGTGACCTAGAAAATGAGGTCAAAGTTCAAGTTCATGAAAAGATTCAGTATATATCATTCCTCTATATTCGCAATTGATTCCTAAGCTGTAAAGATGATAATACGCGAGATATTAGCCATTTTGTTCTCTGACCTTGAAAATTGGATCAAAGGTCAAATTCTAGATCACCAAAATATTCAGCATACATCATTTCCTATATGATCACTATGGACCCCTAAGCTGTGAATTTGATAATAAGAGAGATATAAACCATTTTGTATTCTGACCTCGAGAATAAAATGACTGGCCTTGAAATTTAGGTCAAAGGTCAAATTCAAGGTCATGAGAATATTCAGAATAAATCATTTCCTATATGTTCACAATTGATTCCTAAGCTGTAAAGTTGATAATAAGCAAGATATTAGCCATTTTGTCCTGTCGACCTTGAAAATGAGGTCAAAAGTAAAATTCAAGGTCACTAGAATATTCAGCATATATCATTTCCTATATATTCACAATTGATTCATAAGGCGTAAAGTCACTAATAAGCAAGATATTGGCCATTTTGTCCTGTGACCTTGAAAATGAGGTCAAATTCAAGGTCACAAAAATATTCAGCATATATCACTTCCTATATGTTCACAATTGATTCCTAAGCTGTAAAGTCGATAATAAGCGAGATATTAGCAATTTTGTCCTGTGACCTTGGAAATGAGGTCAAGGTCAAATTCGAGGCCACGAGAAAATTCAGCATATATCATTTCCTATATGTTCACAATGTATTCCTAAGCTGTAAAGTCGATAATAAGCGAGATATTAGCCATTTTGTCCTGTTGACCTTGAAAATGAGGTCAAAAGTCAAATTCAAGGTCATGAGAATATTCAGAATAAATCATTTCCTATATGTTCACAATTGATTCCTAAGCTGTAAAGTTGATAATAAGCAAGATATTAGCCATTTTGTCCTGTTGACCTTGAAAATGAGGTCAAAAATAAAATTCAAGGTCACTAGAATATTCAGCATATATCATTTCCTATATATTCACAATTGATTCATAAGCTGTAAAGTCGATAATAAGCGAGATATTAACAATTTTGTCCTGTGACCTTGGAAATGAGGTCAGGGTCAAATTCGGGGTCACGAGAAAATTCAGCATATATCATTTCCTATATGTTCACAATGTATTCCTAAGCTGTAAAGTGGATAATAAGCGAGATATTAGCCATTTTGTCATGTGACCTTGAAAATGAGGTCAAAGGTCAAATTCAAGGTCATGAGAATATTCAGCATATATCATTTCCTATATGTTCACAATTGAATCCTAAGCTGTAAAGTCGATAATAAGCGAGATATTAGCCATTTTGTCCTGTGACCTTGAAAATGAGGTCAAAGGTCAAATTCAAGGTCACGACAATATTCAGCATATATCATTTCCTATATGTCCACAATTGATTCCTAGTCTCTAATCTCAATATTAAGTGAGATATTAGGCCTAATGTGTCCCATTATAAAGCATAGGAGAATTTAACATGGGAAAGTCCCATTTGGGCCGAGTTTGGGCCCAAAATGGCCCACTTCGAGCGATTCAAGGGCAACGAAATTTATACATGTCACAGAGGTACATATGAGGAATGTTATGCATGAATAAGAAAAAAAGTTACTGAACAGATTTTGAGAAAACGACAGCCAAAGTCCAAAATTGGCCATTTTTCGACGAAAACGGCCGCCATTTTGAAATAATTGCGAAAATCCAAAAACTAAAAAATACCTCCCTCTCGAAATATTTCTAGGCATTTTTGTGCAAAATTTCAGAAAGATTCGATCGTAAACTTTAAAGATAAAAATGTAGACGGACGACGACGGACGACGACGGACGACGACGACGACGACGGACGACGGACACAACGCCACGGCAATAGGTTATCGGACCAAAGGTCCGGTAACCTAAAAATTGTTCCAATCACAAATCGTCCCTTATTTGCCGAACTGAGCTGAGTGAATCAAATTTATATCTCATCACAATGTGGGGCAATAAAACACCAAATGTTCTCACCTTTGACTGTTTATTAGAAGGCAGCAAGGAATACAAAGGTAAGACGTGCATGGGTTGTTCGTTCTCATTGACACGGTTGACGTTCACGGAGTCCTGCAATAAAGTTAAACTTTGGTATGTTACACGTGCTGAATAGCCATCAACCATGCACTGTGAAATACAACAGATACAACGGTGTTTACTTTACCAAAATAAATGTTCATACCAAATCCTCTGGATCACTATGTAGGGCATCATCATCCAGCTCGTCCTCTGATTGGCCATCAGGGACATCCATATCTGCCTCCTCGTCCTGGGGTATGATTGAGTACCTGCCAAGTGAAAATATTAAAGATCAAGCTGCATTGTCACTGTGATAGTTTGTCAGTGTGCAATATTCACACACATTGGACCCATTGAACATCAAACTTGACATTTGGTGATTGTGGCTTCAATGTCCGGAATCGCACAACTACGGGAACTTACTTGTCAAGCTTTATATCTGGCAAAGAAGCCTTCTTGCTGGCCTTTGGACTTTTTTTCTTGAGAATCGCTCCATCTTTCACTGTAAGTACAGGATTCCAATATAACTCTACTTACACCTCAGGACATCAACATCCGCAAATTTTTGCAGCTGCTGAATACAACTACACTAGAACTACCAGTACTCAGACCATACTGCATGTGATTTGCGTGAACGAACTTGACAATAGCCTACCATGTTCTGTGAGTGGGAAGGCTCGGCGGAGTTTAGCACAGAGGGTGTGGACTTCCTGTTGACCCGTCACAAAGACGAGAATCCCACCAGATGGCAGCTGTCGGTGGATCTTGCACACTTTGCGGTACGCCTCTCCTAGATAGTCCTCCTGCGGCGTCCGCTTGTTGAAGTGGATTGTAACCGGGTACTGACGCGCGTCAACCTGTCAGTTCATCGTTTATCATTCTTTATCACCTTTCGCCACAGAAATATGTCACATTGATTCCATTTTCTCTTGTCCTATTGTCTACTGTCCTCGTCTGAGATGTTACGAGTATAAAGTTCATGTTACACTGATATTATATCAAGTGTGTTGGAACTATTCTGTGTCATTGACACTTACTTTGATGACAGGTGGGCTGACTTTGAAGAGTCTCCTGTTTTCCGTGAAGTCTTCCACTCGAAGGGTTGCAGACATGATGATTAACTTCAACGGATTCCCTTTCTAAAATATGAATTGTATGGGTTCAATTCCGTATCAGGGATGTTATATTGCGATGATATATCACTGTTTTTGTTGTTATTTGACAGGGCACTAACTTTGTATCTGAGAGGCACGATCCTGGACAGCAGGCCAATCAGGATGTCCGTGTACACACTCCGCTCATGGGCCTCATCCACAATAATTACTTTGTATTTTGTCAGCAGAAAATCCTGCAAATATATTTACCAGTACAACATGTTGTATACGTGTGTTCTTATTATCACCAGTCACATGCCATGGAAGTTTTAACATTCAAAAACCTTTTCGCATTTTACAACATCATACTTCAGAATATCGACATTTACTTCACCACAAACGTTTTTACTATAACATACAATAGTGATAACAAAAGTCCTTGGTTTCACCTACTTTTTGTACTTCTTTGAGCAAAACACCATCAGTCATGAACTTAATCTTGGTGTCCTTTGTTACATTCCCTTCATACCTAATCTGATAGGAAACTTCCCTGTTCAAAATAAATAAAATTCAGTTGTAACATCAAATATAAATATTTAGTACATGTATTCATTTATGGACAGTTCTCCTGAATAATGCTGTCAAATCTGCCATGATGCAATCCTTTATTTTTGATAGTGTTCAATCATCTTGAAAGATCTGGAATCTTGAATAAATATCTAGTATTTGTACCACGAACCCTGTTGAGAGGTTCATCTCCTGTGCTACTCTCTTGGACATGCTGATCGCTGCCACTCGCCTCGGCTCTGTCACTCCAATAATACCGCCGCCACTACCAAAGAAACAAGAATCATCCAAAACTCTTCACACCTTGTCACCCCGAAGATATCAGAGCACCAAAGCTGAACTACATAATTTATATAGTAAATTTAATCTTATTCTGATGCCCGTCGATCCGACTCTGTCTATGTTGAAATTACAATAAAAGTCATGAGATATCACACTGACATACTGTGCATATCCTGCCTCATACAAGAACTGAGGCACCTGTGTGGTTTTGCCAGACCCAGTCTCTCCACACAGCACGATGACTGGGTTGTCGCTGACTGCTTCCATGATCACCTGCTCGTCAGCCAGGATCGGCAGTCTGAGACGCTGCTCCTGATTGGGTCAGCAAAACAATATTTTCTCAAAATAACCAAGGTAACAAGATATATCACAGGCGATTCAGGATTGTGTAATAATCTTTGAACACTAGTGATATACTGTATTAAAAGCCATTTAAGTTCGCTGCCACAAATTTTCGCGTTTTTGCGAACTGGCCATATTCACGGTTTGGCCTTCTATTTCACGGTTTGGCCTTCTTGAACTATTTCTTCATAACAATGTGGGTGGTCATCAGAAATGTTTTGTGTCAATTTAATTTTGCGATTTTTTGGATTCACGAAATTCGCGAAAATAAAAGGTCGCAAATAATTTGTGGCTTTACAGTACTAGTACCGGTATATCACATTGGGACATCATTACCAAACCAACCTGTATATCAGGCTTCCTCTCCAGTGGTATATGCACAGCAGGCCTGGACACAGTTCCTTTCTTACTTTCAGATTCTCCATCACAATCAGCAGTTCCCAATGGGGTTTTCCCTGAAGATGGATTCCTTGATATCATGTGGTTATCTCCTGTCCTGTCACTGTTATCTGCAGTGATTGAAGTATCCAACTCATTAACGATTTCCTCATGGTCCTCCTCTTGCACTTCTTCACTGTCTCCATCACACCCTTCATCATCATCATCCTCATCACTGGAAGAAGTACTTGTATCTGATACTTGCCGGGTGTCAACAATATTTGGACTACAGAGCTTTTGACGTTTTCTGTTACTGCCGCTAACTGCATTCACTTTCATCTTAGCTCCAGAATTGTCTTCTTCACTGGCATATCTGCAAAGATCATCACAATAATATTTGATCTTGTATTCATATGAATTATCCAGCTACATGTAATTGTGCCTCCTGTACCAGGTCATGACAATGTGTGACTGTGTGTGGCAATATAAGCCTATAGGGTGGAAGAACTTACCTTTTATTATGCTTAGCTCTGCCTGAGTACATCTCTGAAGTTGATGTGAGCAGACCCAGCTCATCTTTACTGGCTTGAACATCTTGTAGCTTCTCCAGAAGGGCTGCTCTCTGACAGGAAACAAAGAATCTCATAAAACAGGACTCAGGACTGTTTAGTTGAGTCACCTGCACATATACTAGCTCATTGTCTATAGCATAAGTTTGTGGCTCAGAGTTTCAATATGTTCAATCCAGTATGTTAAGAGATTTACTCACATTAACTTTTTTCTCTTTAACTTCCAGGATTTTTTCCAACTTCTTCCTTTGCTTCTTTGAAAGTTTTTTCACCACTTTGTCATTGTCAATGGAAACCTTGGTTTTTCTCTTCTTGGAAGGCAACACCAAAGCATTTGAATCATCATATTCATACGCTTCATCTCCCACATGTTCTGTATCGACTGCAATCTGTAGGAAAACAAAATCATGCCGTCAATGATCATTGTCAATACCATATTTGTCCTTGTAAAAATATGTTTCCTAATAGAAGAGTACCCCCTCTTTTGCATAAAAAATTTTGTGTTCTCATATTGATTTAAACATCATGTAAAGAATATTTTCACCAAATTAACACTTGATATACACTCCATATGTATTATAATCAATGATTTCCAAAAGATATACCACAACTTTTTCACGTATTAATGCTGAAAGTTGTGCATTAGAGCACCACTCCTCTATAGAGATGGCATCGAATGTCGCGACATTCATGCATCGTGATATTTGAAGTTTGACGACGTCGCGATCTGCATTTTCCCGACATCGCATCGTCAGTTTTAACAATTCAATCAATCTTTTCAATGCTAGACGTCCAGATTTTCATACATTTTCGGTGTGTCAGATTCAACGCATGTCAGATGTCAATATCCATGATATAAGCTTATGCCGACATCGTATGTAACACGTATTGTGATTGGATGGTGAGAATATCCCATACGTGACGTCAGGTTTCCTAAAATCATTTGATTGTGACTGCGCATGCGCCTGTTCATGCTCGCCCGCCCACATGATGGAAAGGAAAAAATAACAAACACAAGAGAATTGTATCAGTTTATCGAAAATTCAGGGCTTTTTCAGGCCATATATTGACATTATATCATATTTAATACTAAGATATGCACTCACGTAGTGTTATATACCATGAATACGAGTACGAGATAATCAGTGTCCACAGTTATGTCGACATGTGTAGATCGCGATTTGAACTTGCCGACGTCGCGACTTAAAAAAAAATCACGATGCCATCTCTACTCCTCTATCAGCAGCAATACGATAAACAGGTTTGCCGCCGCTTTCACTATCAAAATATTTTCCTTCCAAGCCTCAGGGTATTGCTAGATTGCTGCAAATGTGACCACTGCATACCATTTGCCTCATCTTAAGTTAACGTTGCACAAGGCAATGAAAATCTCAAATTTCAATCGGCTATAATACGGTACCCTATATTCCCGGACATGTATCAGCTGACAAGAACTTACGCAACACATGACACAAATAAAGGATACTAGTCTACTGTAAAGCCACAAATTATTCATGACCTTTCATTTTCGCGAAATTCGCAAATCACATAAAATTGTGAAATTAAATGGACACAAAACATTTCTGATGACAACCTGTAGTACAAAATCAGTATATTTCATGGTGGTACTGGTCGAGCTGTTTTTTTGTTTGCAAGTGTTGAGGACAACCATTGCTCCGAATATTTATTTGTCAGGCGATCCACGCTCGTACGACGTAGCCCTTGTGTCGGTCTAGATATATACTCGGATTTTTCTAACTCGTTTACACTGTTTTTCGCTAATATTTTTGTGATGCTAAACGCTATCGTTCTATAACTTGGCATACTTCACATGGGAGTCAAACGGCAATTTTCTACAAAAGTTCACACAGCTATCACGAAAATTGAGAAAGTTGGCAATCTACCCCAATGTTAAATTTAGCCCTATTATTTAATTTCTGGGCCCGCACACAATTTTGTGCATTTGCTCGGTTTTGTAGCGGAGCAATGTTTCAAAATTGACATGTTTGTGTAGAATACACCCCAGTGTATCTCCTGGTTCAAAGTTACAAGAATATTTCGAATCCTGATGAATGTAAACAGGACCAATTCCTCGAATATGCTCAGATTCTCGAGATCCCGTTTGGGGCTGAAATTTACGATAGCTGTCTGAAATTTGGTAGAAAATTGCCGTTTGCCTCCCAGGTGAAGTATGCCAAGTTATGGAATGATAGCATTTAGCATCACAAAAATATTAGCGAAAAACAGTGTAAACGAGTTAGAAAAATCCGAGTATAGCTTAGGTAGACGTCTCAGGTTAGAGGTTTTGATGGGAATTCTTCATAGAGGTTTGATGGGATTTTCTGCATAGATAAGGAACCCTTTTTATTCGGATGTAAGGATATGTTCCCATATAAGGTCATGTACTTAAATGCGAGTCAACACGGTAGCTCTGTGTGCTGTTCCCCTATTATCACTCACTTTATGTTGTTCACTCTTGTCAATTTTAGCGTCAACACGCTGCCTTGCTCTCCAGTTGTGTCGTCTATGTAGTTTACCCATGATGGTGAATATGGCGTCTGAGATTACATATTATAAACACATTTTCAAAGGATATATACAGATATATGTGTGTCAACAAATAATCTTCAACAATCACATGTTGCCGAACAGCACCTTCGAACGAGAACAGAAATGCACTTTGAATATAGATCCGCAGTCGCAGTGTGTTTTTTCCGTTATTTATCTTATATGAAACAACAATAACAACATATCATTGTATTTCAATGAATCTGTTGAATTATTTTTCTTTGTATGATGTATTTTGAGGCATGTTTTATAAAGATAAAGGCAGCGCATAAATACAAAGTTGTTTCATTTTATACCGGAAGTCTGAGGCACTACTTTCAGTGGGTCGAGCTGTCAATCGTCAATCTGTCAAACTGCCGCTCGCTCGCTGTCGAAATGTATTAGCCTATTAGGTTCACAATATACTCAGAACAGATCGATCAAAGCAGCTAGAATGGCTGCTGTAGAAGAAGAAGATGTCATAGAAGATGATCACTTCAGCGCCGTATTAAATTTTCCTCCAGAAGTTCAAGAAGCGATAGACCAGGTGCTGTAGCATCATCATGCAGGGCACTGCGCTGCAGCTAGCTTACCCTCACCTCTCATCACTGGCATTAGGGGCCATGTCCATGATATTTTAATTGTCAAGCCGAAGGACGCATGAGTGCCAGGACGAGTAGTCAATTCCCGAGCGGGTCCCACAGTAGCCTGAGCCGACCCGGATACTCATTCAAATTTACTAAACTATTGAACTGTAAAATGATGCCTGATAACAGTAGAAATTATGCATGGAGTGGTGTCTATTTCGACAGTCAATTTTTATGGTCGCATATCGATTATCAGTCACACAACCTTGTGAACAGCTGTTCGTGTTGATACCTTTTTTTTTGGTTTGGGCATAAGATTCACAGCAACTTCACACCTAGTTCGGCACGAATTCAAGCCAGAAACTACGCCCTATACTCGGATTTTTCTAACTCGTTTACACTGTTTTCCGCTAATATTTTTGTGATGGTGAATGCTATCGTTCTGTAACTTGGCATACTTCACCTAGGAGTCAAACGGCAATTTTCTACCAAATTTCAGACAGCTATCGCGAAAATTGAAAAAGTTGGCAATCTATCTCAATGTTAAATTTCAGCCCAAAACGGAATCTCGAGAATCTGAGCATATTCGAGGAATTGGTCCTGTTTCTATCCATCAGGATTCGAAATATTCTTGTAACTTTGAACCAGAAGATACACTGGGGTGTATTCTACACAAACATGTTGATTTTGAATCATTACTCCGCTACAAAACCGAGCAAATGCACAAAATTGTGTGCGGGCCCAGAAATTAAATAATAGGGCTAAATTTAACATTGGGGTAGATTGCCAACTTTTTCAATTTTCGCGATAGCTGTTTGAAATTTGGTAGAAAATTGCCGTTTGACTCCCAGGTGAAGTATGCCAAGTTATAGAACGATAGCGTTTAGCATCACAAAAATATTAGCGAAAAACAGTGTAAACGAGTTAGAAAAATCTGAGTATAATATCAGTCACAGGTTAGGGTACCAAATTCCTGACCCAGGTATTACTCTGACCCGCCCCGAGTTTGGATACCTGTTGACTCGTCCGGGCCGAAATATGTATCAGGTTACATACCTAGCAGTAGTATTTTGTGCAAAGTAAACAATCATGTGAATTATATTAGTGCAATGCTTAATATAATAATAATATCAGTTGATATACATTAATATCAATGCTTATTTCATACATACAGTAGTCTAGGATAATTGCCATTTCATGTCTATAGCCAAGTGCCCAATTATACTGTTTGAGTGCACAGCATACAGCAGCAGAGGTGGATGCATGAAGAGGTTCCCCATTCATGTATGACTCGTGCCTAGCGTTGGACTCGCTTAACTATATGGACCAAGAAAAAACATAACAAATCTTATTCAATGGATACTTAGACATTGAAACATTACAGCAATAGTTAATGATATACTACTAATAATTCAAATCTGAAAGCACATCTGACTGTACTGTTTTGCAGGTTATCCCAAGTACAGATCCCCTAGACAAACCTGATTTCAATGCTGTGGAATACATCAATGCACTGTTTCCAACCGAACAGTCACTGGCAAATATTGATGATGTCGTGAATCGTATTAGACTCAAAGTCAGGTAAGATGGAGCCGATGTACAAAGTCCATGGTTTTTGTTATATTTTTTTCAGCATTAACATGAATCAGTTTGATTTTTTAATCATTCTCCTCTCCTGTTAACAGACGACTGGATGATGATATTCGTACGGTAGTACGAGGACAGACAAATGTCAGTGAAGATGGCAAAGAGGCTCTGGAAGAAGCGCAGAAGGCGATACAACAACTCTTTGGGAGAATCAAGGAAATCAAGGACAAGGCAGAAAAGTCAGAAGAAATGGTACGCCCGAAATCAGCTGCCCGTAATAAGGCATAATTCCCAGTAAATGTGGCTCTTGCATACCATTGACAATTCATCTTCTCTTCATATTTTTGCAGGTGAAAGAAATAACCCGAGACATAAAGCAACTCGATCATGCTAAGCGGCATCTGACAAGTTCTATAACCACTCTGAACCATCTACACATGCTTGTGGGTGGTGTCGACTCTCTCGTGTATGTAAAAAATGTGTCCTCTCTGGTTGTTCCAAAGAAACTACATGTACGATTTGCCTGCAAAAACATACACCATGATTCCATCCTGTTCCCAGAACACTGACCCGAAGGAGACAGTATGGTGAGGTGGCCAACCTCTTGGAAGGTGTCCTTAATGTCCTGGATCACTTCGAGAAGTACATGAGCATCCCCCAGATCAAACAGATGGCTGACAAGTACGTGGCTAATCCCCAAAATTAAGTCTAAGGCATAGGAGGAAAGAACAAATCACTTAATTATCACAAATAATAATGTATTACCTAGTCTATATGTGTAGCCTGTGTATGAGTAGGGTGAGTGAGATCAAGGGGGAGCTGGCACACCAGATCAGAGGGGACTTTGAAGAATCATTCCAGGGACCACAGGCGAAGGTACACCTATATACAGCTTGTCTTCATGAATAAATTGTAAGGTAACAAGGATAATCATTTCCCAGAAATAATGTACATGTCATCTTTTGCAGTATGGACAGGTTAACCAGTCACAGCTAGCTGAGGCGTGTTTTGTGGTCAATGTTCTTGATCCCAAAGTGAAGAAAGAATTGCTGGCATGGTTTATCAAGCTGCAACTATCCGAATATGCGGTGCTCTTTGCAGAAAATCAAGATGTGAGTGTCCACCAGTCATGCTGTCTTGGCTGTATGTGATAAAAAAAAAGTTGATACCGAACCGATTTTTGAGATGAAGCTTGTATCTGATGAGGAGATTTATAGCATGTATTATACTGTTTCCAGGACGCCTGGCTAGACAAGATTGACAGGCGATATGCCTGGATCAAGAGGTTCCTTGTAGACTTTGAGGAGAAATTTGGCCGCATGTTTCCACCGAGCTGGGAAGTTAGTGAGAGGATATGTGTGGAGTTCTGCCTGCTTACAAGGTGGGAAATCAATATGTTTTGTATGTGTTAACATGATATCCAGACCATAATGACTACTTGTATAGGTTTTGAACCTAACTACAAAGTTCACATTGTCTGATACCAGGAAAGACCTGTCCAGGATCATGTCGAAGCGAGTGACTCTGATTGATGTCAAACTCCTGCTGTTTGCCATACAGAGGACAATTAACTTCGAGACTCTCTGTGCTAAGCGATTCAGTGGAAGAACTCTACAGTCGGAAAAGGTACGTGTACATTATTAAAACGTCAGGGTAGTATGTGAGTGACCCTGGAAATGTTTGTAATTTCATGAAAATGAATTGCTAGTATCAGAATCATTTCTGATCATGGTACCATTTAATACTTTTATATACCGGTAAGTTGTATTTTTTTCTCCAGACTCTGACCTCTCCTGCCGTTACCCCCATGGAACCAACTAATCCCTTTGAGGAGTCGACCAATCCTTTCGAGGCTGATATGCTCGAGGAACAGCAGGCCACTGCTGAGAAACAAGTGAGAGCTGCTGCTGTCAAAAAGTGAACTACTAAACATATGCTTGCAATCAATCCCGAGTACATGATCGGTATTAAAATTTGACTGTTTGAAATTACAGTTGGCACAATCGAAGCCGGACATATCTCCCTTCATTGGACTCATCTCTAAATGCTTCGAAGCACATCTCAACATATACATAGAGTCCCAAGACAGGTATCGTGTCCCAAACACGTGTCCCAAACACTCTGGAGGAATTCATTACAACATACTTATCAACATACAGTATACCTATATCTAATAATCAGATATTTGACTGTTTAGGAACCTCGCCGAGCTTGTGGAGCGGTTTGTTGAGGATTTCCGTCGCCATGGTGCCCCTCGCATGGACACTGAGGAGGGCAGTAACGTGTTGCCGAGCTGTGCCGACCTGTTTGTCTACTACAAGAAGTGCATGGTCCAGTGCTCACAGCTGAGTACAGGCCAGCCAATGATAGACTTGACTCGCACCTTCCAGAAGTACCTCAAGGAGTACGCTCTCAAGCTCCTGATGTCCAACCTTCCCAAGTGAGTCTTCTTATGCACCTACTACTGAAAATCAAACTTTCAAGTGAATGCTTCACCAGTACTTGGATGAGAAGCAAATGTTTAAAATCAGATTCCGTACATCTGGACAGGTTTGCAAAGCAAGAGGCGATCACGAGTGCCTCGGGTCTGATCCAGAGTATCCTGAAGGAGGGCGAGGTTACCAAGTTCACTGAGGACGAGCAGTGTCGGATCTGCAGCATTCTGTGTACGGCGGAGTACTGCATGGAAACCACACAGCAGCTGGAGGACAAACTCAAGGAAAAAGTTGATACCGAGCTCGCTGAGAGGATCAACATGGGCACAGAACAGGACATGTTCCACAAGTAAGGACACAGAACAGGACATGTTCCACTAGTAAGGCACAGAACAGGACATGTTCCACAAGTAAGGGCACAGAGCAGGACATGTTCCAAAAGTAAGGCACAGAACAGGACATGTTCCAGGAGTAAGGGCACAGAACAGACATGTACCACAAGTAAGGGATCAGAACAGGACATGTTCCACAAGTAAGGCACAGAACAGGACATGTTCCACAAGTAAGGGCACAGAACAGGACATGTTCCACAAGTTAGGGGTCAGAACAGGACATGTTCCACAAGTAAGGGCACAGAACAGGACATGTTCCAGGAGTAAGGGCACAGAACAGACATGTACCACAAGTAAGAGATCAGAACAGGACACGTTCCACAAGTAAGGCACAGAACAGGACATGTTCCACAAGTAAGGGCATAGAACAGGACATGTTCCACAAGTTAGGGGTCAGAACAGGACATGTTCCACAAGTAAGGGCACAGAACAGGACATGTTCCACAAGTAAGGGGTCAGAACAGGACATGTTCCACTAGTAAGGGCACAGAACAGGGCATTGTTCCACAAGTAAGAGCACAGAACAGGACATGTTCCACAAGTAAGGGCACAGAATAGGACATGTTCCACTAGTAAGGGCACAGAACAGGACATGTTCCACAAGTAAGGGCACAGAACAGGACATGTTCTACAAGTAAGGGCACAGAACAGGACATGTTCCACAAGTAAGAGCACAGAACAGGACATGTTCCACAAGTTAGGGGTCAGAACAGGACATGTTCCACAAGTAAGGGGTCAGAACAGGACATGTTCCACAACTAAAGGCACAGAACAAGACATGTTCCACAAATAAGAGCACAGAACAGGACATGTTCCACAAGTAAGGGCACAGAACAGGACATGTTCCACAAGTAAGGGCACAGAACAGGACATGTTCTACAAGTAAGGGCACAGAACAGGACATGTTCCACAAGTAAGAGCACAGAACAGGACATGTTCCACAAGTAAGGGCACAGAACAGGACATGTTCCACAAGTAAGGGGTCAGAACAGGACATGTTCCACAAGTAAAGGCACAGAGCAAGACATGTTCCACAAGTAAGAGCACAGAACAGGACATGTTCCACAAGTAAGGGCACAGAACAGGACATGTTCCACTAGTAAGGGCACAGAACTGGACATGTTCCACTAGTAAGTGGTTATTATCGTGATTTGTGGTCTGATATGTTTGTAGCAGTTTGTGTGTCGCTAGTGAAGCAGACTGCCGATCAACAGATATTGAGTCCAAAACTTGCGAAAAACTACAATTAAATTCCTGGAATTTTTTTTTACAAATTTCAGTGTCATATCCAACTGTATCCAGTTACTGGTACAAGATCTGGAAGGAGCCTGTGAACCAGCTTTGACAGCTATGTCCAAGGTAAGAAGTGATAGCATATTAATTAACCGCAATAACTTCAATCCATTTACATGTAGTTATTTTGTCCACGAAGGATTGCATGATATTGTGTGGAACACTATTCTCTGCAGTTTGCGTGGCAGACGATAGAGTCGGTGGGAGATCAGAGTGGTTATGTCACTGCCATAATTGGGCATCTGAAGACCAATCTACCCACGATCCGGGACAACCTTTCTTCATCCCGCAAATACTACACACAGTTCTGCATCAAGTTTGCCACGTGTGTACTCTAGCCTCCTTTTGTTTTACTGTCACATTCTTCATTGTACATGTACCTACATTCACTATGATTAATAATGTTCACAATGTTTTTTGTTGCAGGTCGTTCATTCCAAAGTTCATAAATGCAGTGTACAAGTGCAAGCCAATTAACACAGTAGGAGCCGAGCAGGTACCTATCCAAATTCCAACATATTCAAATACAACAATGATGACGGCCATTTTGAGGCAACATGGTGAACATGTTGGAAGTGCCCCAATGCTGTGAATCACCCAATGTTTAGTGTTTGCAAACATCCATCACTGAAGTTTGCCCGGACCTCTTTACACAGTTGCTGCTGGACACACATTCCCTGAAGACGATCCTGCAGGACCTACCCTCCCTGGGCTCGAACGTCGCCAGGAAGGCCCCCGCTAGCTACACCAAAATAGTCATCAAAGGCATGACCAAGGCCGAGATGATCCTGAAGGTAGCCATCTACTGGACACTAAATTTAATCGCGAGCTGGTGTTGGTTGTTGATGATTATTGGTGATTTCCTTGCGAATGTGAGCGTGAAAAATTCAGATCTCACATTCAAACTTAAAATGCTCAATGCACAAGCAAGATACTGCTCCGATCTTCAGTTACTGCTCTGTCTTTATGTTGGGACGAGGATAAAATTTGTTCCGTTTGCACAGGTCGTGATGTCTCCTCATGAACCACCACAAGCGTTTGTTGACAACTATATCAAGCTACTGCCAGAGTCTGACATAGCTGAGTTCCAAAAGGTTCTGGACATGAAGGTAAATTCGACATGTATCTTGTGAGATGCAACTGTTTTTCTCTTCAACTATGTTAACAAACCTGGTATATATAATGCAGGATATGTATTGGGATGTATAGGATATCTACCTTGACACTTAGAAGTAGAACTCCACATTATTCAACATTTCCAAAGGCAATATTTTCAATATGGTTCATGGTGCGCTTGTGTTGCCAGGGCCTGAAGAGGAGTGACCAGTCGACGATGCTGGACATCTACAGGGCCAGAAACCCAAGTCTGGCTCACAGTGGCCAGTCCGAGCGACAAGGAACCTTCCCCACCTCCGTGTCCATAGAACAGGAAACCAGTCGCATTAAAAAACTAGAAAAACTCATCAAGAAACGATTATAGTCCAACTGTATTATAGTTACAGCTATTTATTTCACTCCCACTTTTTTTTAATGAGTGAATGGTATGATTGGTGTACATGTATAATGTGTCAATTTGTAAAGGAATAAAAGGATAACCATACCGTTATCTTTGTGCTTTTGATGGCCAGCGTTAAGAAGTAGGTATGTTACGGTTACTAAAGTTTTATGGTTACTCATCAAGAAACGATTATAGTCCAACTGTATTATAGTTACAGCTATTTATTTCACTCCCACTTTTTTTTAATGAGTGAATGGTATGATTGGTGTACATGTATAATGTGTCAATTTGTAAAGGAATAAAAGGATAACCATACCGTTATCTTTGTGCTTTTGATGGCCAGCGTTAAGAAGTAGGTATGTTACGGTTACTAAAGTTTTAGGACAATTCATTTTCATTAGGGGAACCATCGACCACTGAAGCAACGTTTTTCCATGTATATTCAAACATATGGATTCCTTCTTGAATTTTATTCTACATAAAGTGTGAATCTGCAATGAGGACTTGTAAAAAAATGCAAATTTCAACACGATATACCTTTTATTGTCAATTCAATTTTTCATTCAATGAAATGTAATCATAGGCATGCGACCTGTCGCAACAAATCAAAAATTATTTCAAAATTGCTAACACAACACAGAATCCTTGCACACCTATCACTATGGTGGAGAACTATTGCAATTAAAGTCTAACACAAGGCAGAACAGGAAATCAGACTTCCATTTAACGGAGAGCTCTACCCAATACCATGTTCATGTACGGTATTTACATGGAAGGTGGCTTAACCCTCCAACAACCATAAGCGCATATAGCACTCAAATTTTCTTGCCTTGTATCACATAAGCGCCATGTGTCACTCTGTGCTCCCGTTTGGCAAAAAAAAATTCTAAGCACTCGGACATTGCTATTATGTGAGCAAAATTAATGGGAAACATTGGACATGTTCATTATTAAATGGGGTATCCTGAGTCAGGTTCTGGGGAAGATCCTGCAAACTACCTATGGTGGTTAAAGGGTTAATGGCAGTGTAAACTAATTCACAGCACTTCTGTTAGAATGATGGTTGAAAATTTCACTGGTTGAAAATTTCACTGCCAGCTCCATACAAGTTCCAGTATATAACGCACACAATCCAATATATGTTCAAACAGAATGCCTTAGCTTGGAATTCATGCCAATATTACACTACAGTACAACTCTTTTGTAACACAACAGCAGCAGACTACATAATGTGTGTAATTCAACAGAACAATACAAGAAATCACTATTATACACATCGACAAGATTGCACAACAAAAGTAAGCACATGGGACATTTTGCACACATTCCATCAGTATAAACAAAGTAAAAACATCTGACACACGCGACATGAATGGTTATAATGGAGGAGAATAATGCGAGGGTTGATCAGGTGTTGATAAAGTATACAGTTATTGTTGATAAAACTGTTTTGTTCCATGGATCTCGTGTCCCTTAACAAAATACAAATATTTTTATGAGGATATAACAAATTATTGCACAATTATCTAACACACACAAATGTTACATTCGAAAAGTATCTGAGATATGTTTGAATGTGGTCCACTGTATTCGTGGCCTTTGATGCCTTATTACCAGGTATTATCAACTTCATACAATGAGACAAGCATATTAGTTGAATTCATTTCATATTGATCACTGAAATAATGCTGAAGTATGTTTTGTGAAATGTTTCTAAATAGTTATTACCAGTTACAGGTAGCAGGTCAAAAGTCCCACAGCTTTTAGTGGACCACTTCATGCATTCACCAGATTGATCTCAATGAATCAATTCCATATGGACTTATTGGATACTTCCAGTTGCTAGAGTATTATTTTCTCTTCACGCTCGATGAATACAACAGACTACATCAAGTGGGGATAATCACATATCAACCTCAAGAAAGCCAATATTTCTATAATATTGTTCAGTTACATACTGTTGTTCAACAAACAAGACCGAATGATATAATATTAATATACATTGATCCCTGTAACATACGACCTCACCTTTAGCAGGGAAAATGAGGTTTTATCTTACAGGAAGTCTTATTCCACAGGTTCATTTACATGTTAAATTGATCTTTGGGGAATAGAGGAAAGTCTTTACAGACAGGGAAGTCTTATTTCGGAGGCGTCTTATTTTACAGGGACCACTGTATCAGAAGCAAGGCAGATGCACATACACTAACTTCTCCGAATACTGCAAGCCTTGTGCAGAATTGGCAGAGACTGTTCATCAGCACACGGGATGCATTTTTGTCCATTCTAATCACAACTCACACATCGCCTACTCAACCGGTGGGTTTCAGAAACTAACAATCCTAAATCACAAACACTTCAGTCACTTGCATTCAGTCTGACATCAAATCACAGTTCCTGGTGCACACAAAGTGAAGTGATCCATTTTATGTACATTTGAGCGATTAAACCCTTTGTTCCTAATTTCATATATTTCTAAGCAGCAACGAACATCAGTTTGTTGTTAATAGCTTTGGGGGCATGTGGCCAGCATCTCCATGGAAACGCAAGGACACCCTGCCGCTTGGGCGTATGGAGAACCACGTGATACTGCCGTTGTACATGGACATTCTCAGCCAGGCTTCTGGGGGCAGCTGCAGGGCTCTGCAAGGCATGAACATCAATCAGTGATCAACTAGACGCTTCCGGTCGCCTACGACCGCTTGGGTGTATCCCCCGTAGCCCTATCATCCCTGTTGCCCCAAATATATCACTGATGTACATTTTGAGTGTGAAACCTTTCAAGCTCATTGAAGGTCGAATTCAAGATCACCACTAAAATCACTGCATACGAATTTCCATTTCAACATGTTCGATAAAATAACGAAATTACAGCCAGATAAAAGTTTTCACCTAAAGTTATACTTCAACTCAGAATATTTGACAAACTTGGTTCCAAGTTGAAATTCAAGCAAAAGTTGACAAAAACTGCATTTCAAGATGACTAAATTGGAGCCAGATCGAACTTTTCACCATAAGTTATATTTCAACTCATACTATATGCCAAACTTGGTTCCAAGTTGAAATTCAAAGTAAAAGTTGACCAAAACTACATTTCAAGATGACGAAATAGGAGCCAGATCAAACTTTTCACCATAATTTAAATTTTATTCATAATAATTATGTGCCAAACTTGGTTTCAAGCTGAAATTCAAGTAAAAGTTCACCAAAACTGCATTTCACGATGACGAAATTGGAGCCAGATCGATTTTTTCACCATAAATTATATTTTAATTCATAATATGTGCCAAACTTGGTTTCAAGTTGAAATTCAAAGTAAAAATTGACTTTAATGGTAAAGATAATGTTAACTTATCCGGTTACACCCATGAAATCTCTACTGGACAAAACTTTTAAATTGTTGAGCTCAATAATAAATGTTTCTTGTCTTAACTATTTTTCTTGAGGTCAATAATAGACTTAACTAGTGAAAATGATGTTAACTTATTCGGCTACAGCCATGAAATCTCTACTGCACAGAAGTTTTACCTTGTTGAGCCCAATAATAAATGTTTCTTGTCTTCACTATTTTTATTGTGGTCAATAATAGACTTAACTAGTGAAAATGATGTTAACTTATTTGGTTACACCTGTGAAATCTCTACTGGACAAAACCTTTACCTTGTTGAGCTCAATAATAAATGTTTCTCATCTTAACTATTTTTATTGTGGTCAATAATAGACTTAACTAGTAAAACCAATGTTAACTTATTCAGTAATATTGTTCTGTTTTCACCAAAAACATCAGTTCTGTATTCTGAACAAGAATCCAGTGCAATTTGCTTTCATAGTACAGGTTATCGGAGTGACCACACATGTCAAAGTAGGCATTTTAATTGTTGTAATAAGTTAACTACTCAAACTTATTAATATTTATTCGATCATCCTGAAAAACAATAGGTTTCGTGTGATGGTCTTTCTCATTGAGCCTGTGCGATTTCATCATCATTCATCGAAAACTCCCACCCGTAGAGCGTTCACAACCCATGTGTGTTAAACAGGCTAATTTGAGCACAAAATGTTACGTCAATCGGCTATTCTGGTTGCTATGGCAACCAAAATCAATAGGTGTTGAGATCTCACCATAAGTCATGTCCATATAAAATATTATCAAAATCGGCTCAAATTTGTAAGCTGTAGCGCGTTCACAAGAAAGTGTCTGCGGACGCGGCGGCGGCGCGACGATCGTAAATCCATAGTATCCGCCGAACTTTGTTCGGGGGATACAATAATTGTCTGAATCACCCCATGCAGTCATCTGTCAATAATATCACTTTTATCTGTGATTCTGTCATACTACTGGTATGTATTTACCTGCAAATGAAGTATCTTATAACATTGGCATGACACACGTAGACCTCGTAACTGTCTTCCTCTTGGGATGGGTTTGCTCGATGAAATGTTTTCCTGAAAGCAGCTTCAATACGAGCTCCTTCTCGAAAAAACTGAAATATGAACAATTCGAATCTACTACATTAGTTTCAATCCTCAGGCATAATACAAGAGCACTGAAGTATCAGGCAAAGAATCGACACAAACGGCGAAATACATATTCATTATTTCTAACATGTTCAAATTTTCACGTATTTTCCTTTGTGAAACATGTCAAAATCAACTTGCATCAGCTTCAGATCTCCAGTTGCCAATAGGAGGTTCAGGAGGAATGGGTGCTCCTTCTTGTAGCATTTCATCAACGTCCATTGGTACGTCAGAAATGTGATTATGAATGATCTCCGCACTCTGTCGGGCTCTGGTCATGTTTGAGTGAACCATTTTTGTGTACGGGTGATTCAGTTCTTTCAACCGAAGGCCAGTCAGGTTAACTTGTTCTTTACCTTCAATGTAAAAGAAAACATTATTCATCATGTTCCTTGTACTCCTTGTTATCAATAATTTAGCACTGCCCAAATGACGACAAAAAGGAAGACTATTTACCGAGATCAGTGAGGTATCTTTCTGAATCCTTCTGTCCATCAATGTTGTACTGTCCGTGTCTTATAAACAGCAAATGTCTCGTAACTTTTGGTGTTTTGTCTTTTACTTTGTTTTCATAATTTTCTTGTTGAGCTTCATCTGATGCATCTTTTACTGGTTTGACCATGATCTTTGGATCTCGTCTGAAACGGTAAGTAATTCATGCTGACATTCAGAGATGTATGCGGCACCTATAGGCATGAACCTAACTCGAGTGACATACAGGTGACGTGCCTATTCCCGAACAGGAACTTAAACCCAAGCACCCCCAGGTCATCGTCATTGTCGTCAATGATTCCACAATGTGCGAGACATGACAAAACGATTGCATCCAGTCTAAAGATTAATGCATGCTATAACAGCAACAGAATAAACGACGAAGACAACCGTGCTATGGGGTGCTTGGGTTTACGTCCCTGCTCGGGAATAGGCACGTCACCTGTAAATGATAATGATATTATTACAAATTAATTTTTTTGATCATTGAAAGGTATGATAAAAATTAATCAATCTAAAATTTATACAGACTTAAATGTGAGTTGTAATACACTGAAACACTTTGGCACTAGATTCTACAGTTGAATAGCCTAGAGTTCAAGTCACACTGAAGTGACAGATTGTCATAACATAAATGACCTTCAGAACGACCTTGGACAGACACACCCACAAAGTCCCACATCTAGCTTATTACCTGTCCCAGTTAGCATCCCATTTGACAGTGGGTTCGAAGTTGGTCGTCCAGGAGGCCAGCACCTTGCCCAGACTGAGGTGTCTGTCGCGTGTGGCCTGACGAGTCACTTGTGTCACTTGTCCTGTCGTCGACTCCGAGTCGTTTGTTTTGATCAGGTACATGCCTGTAGCAGTGGCAACTCCAACACCAACCACACCGCATGCTACCTTCAAAAGCTTGCCCTGTTGACTCCAAGCCATTCCGCACTTTCTTTAAACACAACTTTTGCATATATAACCAGGGTTCTTCTGAGAAATTAGTTTGTTTGGGTCAAGCAGAAAATGCGTCTTTGTTTTCGCAAGCACATGCTGACAAGGAAAGCGCAGCTGAAAAAAAAACTCCATCACATTGAAAACTATGGAACGGTATTTGGGCTAGAATTCTTGTTCTCGATATCTGTGAGAAATCTAGAAAGCAATTAGTAAGTAGGCCTACGAAAATCAAGAACACATACGTTTCGAAAGCTTGACATGCGACAGTATGATTTATAATATGGTTTAAATAACGATCGAGGTACAGTTGAATCTTTGTGACGCAGGCCTACTTCAATTATTTAAGTTAATTTCAGTAACCTTGACCAAGACCTAGGATACAGATACCGCCCGATATTAGGCTATATGAATAATCCGGCAGTCGATCAGAAGTCATAGGACGTCTAAAATGAGTAGTTGATTCAAGCTCCCTGCATATATCATATAGCCTTAGATCTATAAATATTTCTCCGGAGTAAGGGGCCAGTCATTATTTACTGGGTGGGGGGGTTGGATGCTTTTTCCGAGATATGAGTTTTCAAAGTTTAACCCCCCCCCCCCCACCGATATCGAAAACCAATCTATGACCCCCCACCAAGATCCAAAATGAAAGTATGACCCCCCCCCCCCCCCCCATAGGGAGCGCAAGTGAGTTTCGAATATCGTTCGAAACGCATGGAAATATTCGTTGTGCAAGCCTATTGGTCCTATCGTCATATCCTTCATAATGGAGCGATAACTATTAAGTTGTTAATGAATGTTATATCAAATCAGTAGATTATGTGTTGTACCATGTGAAGAAAAACTAACGATTTGCTACCTTTTAAGACCAAACATGCATATAAGCCTGCATTATTCTATTTTATAAGCGGTATGAAGTTAACGGCCGTACATCTCCCGTGCTTTATTTTCCAGTCTTACTGACAATATCGTGGCCAATTATGGTCGAGAGTCATCGAATATGGTTAATATCGTTAATTGCATATGTTTTTCTCACAGTGATAGTTGACTTATGTGGAAAACGAGCTAGGCAAAAAGTGGGCGATAATAGGTTGAGACCAGAGAATCCTGGTCGAGGCTTATTTCGAGAACATAGCGTTTTCACTTACGTGCCCTATCCCCATGTATGAATATAAGGGTATGCTTCACAATTGAGGATAATTACAACACACCAGTATCATAATATATATGATACTTGAATGCTTTTTATGCTTTTCTATTACATTTCTATTGAAACAATTGTGACTTTTGTCGCAAATTTATAATACTATGGGGTCAGTGAATATTATGATTTGTGCTCTCCGTGTATCCACCATTCCTTCGCTTCAAGTGGGAATGCCATTGCAACAATTATTACTTGTATGATACTAGCATATTCTTTTTCACTACACAAGCCATCGTTTCGGAGCCCACTTGAAACACTCGAGACCTAGGTCAAAGATCATTCAGTTGATTCCTTGACTCGAAATGTTTGATGGAATGGAAAAATGTATGAAAACCCTCACAGACTGACTGGACACCATAGCGAACTCGCGAAAAATACAGGGATCTTCCACATATCATTGATGAGCAGGGAAGAATTGGTGAATCAGGCCATTCAGAACCGGTTTTTGTCTAGTCTTGAATCAGGTCTGTGTTGGCTCTATGATGGGCTCATAATGTTCTGCCACCATCCAAATCATGTGAGTCAGATTCACTACCCGGGTCATCCGGGGCGATCCAGGACTATTTTGCCATTCTGTGTGAAAAGGTCCATGTCTTTTACATGGTGGTGTGATAGTCCTGAGGTCTTCGGGGAATATCCTCAGTGGGGTTTTGTGTTGACAAAATTTTGAGTGGAAAACCAGTCTGTGGTTCTGGCATGCTAGTTCGGGTTCATCGTAACTTCGTGAGGGATGATATGTTGCTCAGGGTGGTATGGACTGGTTGATCCGTGGTTTGTTTGTGGCAGGACCCTGCTGATCTGGTTTCGTCCTTGCTGGCACCGTGTTCAGCTGTAATGCTGCTCCGTTAGATCCAAAGTTGATTCTTGGTGACAATGTTTCGATCTGAGTGATGAGCGTTGATCAATGCACATCAGGGCTCAGAATTGGGTAGCCATAGGCTCATAACATTTCACATTTGCTCCCAGGCAATAGAGCTCTCGAGCCAATTGGCTGATGAAAATCTGTAAAGTGATAACGAAATATGCTTCTAGGAGCCAATTGGCTCCTAAAAATTGTTGAATAGGAGCGAAATAGGAGCCTTTGGCTCCTGGATAAAATTATAAATTTTGAGCCCTGCTGCACACGGATTGCGGCATCTCTCGATGTTGGTGTTCCTGGATGGTCCTCTGCGGGATCTGGTTTCAGTGCGATTATGGTTTTACTGAAAATGTTATGAAACTAGACGTCAAGGCCTGAAGATGCCTTGGGGCATTTCGTGTGAGTTCTATTCCTAGCTAACATATACCTAAGAGACCGTGTCTAGAACCATGATGACTCTGAAACTGTCCGTGGTCAAAGTTTAAGTGACATACCCCACCCTAAGGCATCTTTGCGTTTCGCTCTACGACGCACCGTTTCCGAGATACGGCAAACAGGAAGTGCTGAGTCGGTGAAAAAAAATTCGACACCAGAAGTCGTCTCGACCCAAGATACCCTCTAGACTAGTTAGTCTAGTGCCAGGAGGCTGAAATTAAGCTCCGTTTCGCTGTACGACGCATCGTTTCCGACATACAACCATACAGAAAGTGCCGAGTCGGTGAAAAAACAAATTTGACACCAGAAGACGTCTCAGCCCAAGATACTCCCTAGACTAGTTTGACTAGTGCCAGGAGGCCGAAATTGAGCTCCGTTTCGCTCTACGACGCACCGTTTCCGAGATACGGCCGAACAGGAAGTGCCGAGTCGGCAAAAAAAAATTCGACACCAGGGGTCGTTTCGACCCAAGATACCCTCTAGACTAGTTTGTCTAGTGCCAGAAGCCGGAATTGAGCTCCGTTTCGCTCTACGACGCACCGTTTCCGAGATACGGCCCAACAGGAAGTGCCGAGTCGGCGAAAATAAATTCGACACCAGGGGTCGTCTCGACCCAAAATACCCCCTAGACTTGTTTGTCTAGTGCCAGAAGGCCGGAATTGAGCTCCGTTTCGCTCTACGACGCACCGTTTCCGAGATACGGCCAAACAGGAAGTTCCGAGTCGGCGAAAAAAAAATTGACACCAGGTGTCGTCTCGACCCAAAATACCCACTAGACTAGTTTGTGGGTATACGGCCAGACTAGTTTGTCTAGTGCCAGAAGGCCGGAATTGAGCTCCGTTTCGCTCCACGACGCACCGTCTCCGAGATACGGTCGAACAGGAAGTGCCGAGTCGGCGAAAATAAATTCGACACCAGGTGTCGTCTCGACCCATAATACCCACTAGACTAGTTTGTCTAGTGCCAGAAGTCCGGAATTGAGCTCCGTTTCGCTCTACGACGCACCGTTTCCGAGATACGGTCGAACAGGAAGTGCCGAGTCGGCGAAAATAAATTCGACACCAGGGGTCGTCTCGACCCATAATACCCACTAGACTAATTCGTCTAGTGCCAGAAGTCCGGAATTGAGCTCCGTTTCGCTCTACGACGCACCGTTTCCGAGATACGGTCGAACAGGAAGTGCCGAGTTGGCGAAAATAAATTCGACACCAGGGGTCGTCTCGACCCAAAATACCCACTAGACTAGTTTGTCTAGTGCCAGAAGGCCGGAATTGAGCTCCGTTTCGCTCTACGACGCACCCTTTCCGAGATACGGCCCAACAGGAAGTGCCGAGTCGGCGAAAATAAATTCGACACCAGGGGTCGTCTCGACCCAAAATACCCCCCTAGACTTGTTTGTCTAGTACCAGAAGGCCGGAATTGAGCTCCGTTTCGCTCTACGACGCACCGTTTCCGAGATACGGCCAAACAGGAAGTTCCGAGTCGGCGAAAAAAAAATTGACACCAGGTGTCGTCTCGACCCAAAATACCCACTAGACTAGTTTGTCTAGTGCCAGAAGGCCGGAATTGAGCTCCGTTTCGCTCTACGACGCACCGTCTCCGAGATACGGTCGAACAGGAAGTGCCGAGTCGGCGAAAATAAATTCAACAAAAGGGGTCGTCTCGACCCATAATACCCACTAGACTAGTTTGTCTAGTGCCAGAAGTCCGGAATTGAGCTCCGTTTCGCTCTACGACGCACCGTTTCCGAGATACGGTCGAACAGGAAGTGCCGAGTTGGCGAAAATAAATTCGACACCAGGGGTCGTCTCGACCCAAAATACCCACTAGACTAGTTTGTCTAGTGCCAGAAGGCCGGAATTGAGCTCCGTTTCGCTCTACGACGCACCCTTTCCGAGATACGGCCCAACAGGAAGTGCCGAGTCGGCGAAAATAAATTCGACACCAGGGGTCGTCTTGACCCAAAATACCCCCTAGACTTGTTTGTCTAGTACCAGAAGGCCGGAATTGAGCTCCGTTTCGCTCTACGACGCACCGTTTCCGAGATACGGCCAAACAGGAAGTTCCGAGTCGGCGAAAAAAAAATTGACACCAGGTGTCGTCTCGACCCAAAATACCCACTAGACTAGTTTGTCTAGTGCCAGAAGGCCGGAATTGAGCTCCGTTTCGCTCTACGACGCACCGTCTCCGAGATACGGTCGAACAGGAAGTGCCGAGTCGGCGAAAATAAATTCAACAAAAGGGGTCGTCTCGACCCATAATACCCACTAGACTAGTTTGTCTAGTGCCAGAAATCCGGAATTGAGCTCCGTTTCGCTCTACCACGCACCGTTTCCGAGATACGGTCGAACAGGAAGTGCCGAGTCGGCGAAAAAATAAATTCGACACCAGGGGTCGTCTCGACCCAAAATACCCCCCTAGACTAGTTGTCTAGTGCCAGGAGGCCGAAATTGAGCTCCGTTTCGCTCTACGACGCACTGTTTTCTACGACGCACCGTTTCCGAGATACGGTCGAACAGGAAGTGCCGAGTCGGCGAAAAAATAAGTTCGACACCAGGGGTCGTCTCGACCCAAAATACCCCCTAGACTAGTTGTCTAGTGCCAGGAGGCCGAAATTGAGCTCCGTTTCGCTCTACGACGCATCGTTTCCGAGATACGGCCGAACAGGAAGTGCCGACTCGGCAAAAAAAAAATTCGACACCAGGGGTCGTCTCGACCCAAAATACCCCCTAGACTAGTTTGTCTTGTGCCAGGAGGCCGAAATTGAGCTCCGTTTTGCTCTACGACGCACCGTTTCCGAGATATGCATGAAAGCCTCAAGGATGAATCAGCAAAAATTCTTCCGAGCTCTAGGTCAGAGGTCGTTCGACGGATTGATCCCAAAATCAATAGGGTTCTTCCCTGGTGGTATATGAACTCCCATGCATAGAATACTTGCCATTGCATGAATACTTTTTGAGTTATCGATCGGAAACCAAGTCTCAAAATCAACCTTGATTTCATCCTCACGGACCTCACGGACCCCGGAGCCGCCTCCAAAACAATAGGGGTCTTCCATGTAATATTTCTGACCAGTGGTGTAAATTTGGACAAGATCCATTCAGGCGTTCCCGAGTTATTGATCGGAAACCAAAACGGCGGAAAGTAAAAAAAAAAGAAGAAAAAAAAAAAAAAAAAAAAAAAAAAACCAGACAAAACCATAAGGGCATTTCGGGCCGAAATGCCCTAATTCAATCGCATACTCCAATCAGTCCATATACTGATATTGAGTGGATTGTTTCCACCTAATTATTTAACTATTTTACTATTCAGATTTTCTCAAAATAACTCAATTTCAAACTCCGACCCCCCCGGTCCCATCAAAAATAAAAATATGACCCCCCAATAATGTTGAAAATGAAAGTGTGACCCCCCCCCCCAGTTTTTACCCCCCCCCCCCCCACCTGATAAATAATGACCGGCCCCTAAGGAGTATCTACTTTCAATAAATTTACCAATTGCGATAATAGGGCTCTGCAGTATTTAATCGCCGACCAGCAGGGATCTAGATAACCATACTAACATGTTGCTTTAGATATTTATCAATTCACAGTATCCAGACGAATACCAATGGCGTCATGAGATTGTGTGAGAATTGAGGAATAAATGGATAAATTGGCCCGGGTTTGAATCTTGGTTTCTGGCAACTCCTTAAGTACATATCATAATCATGGTTCTTTGTGGGAAGACGCAAAGGCACGGAAACGATCATTAGGCGGCCGCAACATGTGACAAATTACGAAATATAGACCCAATTCAATTTTCCATGTTTTTTTTTAGATTTGTGGTAAAATCAAAATTCCAGGGTTTTTCCAGGATTTTAAGGGGTGTACCAACGATCCTCTAGCTACGCAAAGATCTTAAAAATTCAGACATTTAAAACATAAGCCCTTGGCTCGAAATTTTGTTGCCATGGCAACTGATCAACTTTTATTTCTCCTCTCATTACTGCCAAAAACTGGTGCGAAATCATTTGCATTGTGACCATAACAGGAATTGTTGTATCATTCCGAAAAATTCACACAAATGTCAGAAGGTTCTGATGTAGTTTGGATATTTTTTGTCAGGTAATCAGTCAATGGCCTTCAGAGTTACGACGCAACTTACAAACCATTATATTTGTCGCCAGTTTACCAGTTTACTGGAAATCAGTTACCGTACCGTGTAATCATAATTAAATGATTCCGACGGTAACGATTTTCCATGGATTTCCATCACAACGGGATATTTTCGAGCCAAGGTGATATTCTTTCCATCCATGAATTTTCAAAGATATTAAATTATATCCTTTCGAGAGATACGCCCAGTTACACGACTTATATGTGCATAAACACGCACACAAACATGGGTACAACAATACCTCGTCATATCAACCTGGCGAGAAGTCGAGATATTTTCAGTGAATATTAACCTCAACCCCCATCCCGTGCCCCTCACAGTCACCAACCCCATGTCCATGGTCCGAACGTTCTTTTTCCTCCTTGCAAACACGGGTCTAATCATTATGTGAAATTTAATTTTGGGTACCTGCCACTGTTTTACCACGCTTAAATCAAATTGAGTCATTTTACATATGTCACGGATTTTACGTCAAAATTGACCAGAGTTGGCTATCTTTGCGAAGCTATAGGATCGTTGGGTGTACCGTGTGCAAACTCTGATAATAAATATTTTCAAACCAATTTTTGCGCGAGTTCTCGTTCTATAGACAAAGTGAAGTTACTAAAGAGATAATTTCAATTTTTTTTTTCAAATTGGTCAATTCTGAAAGTAGTTCTAGCTTTAATGCCCTGGACTACTAGCAACCATCTTCTCCTACCGTCTGTTACTGTTAGGCCCTATACGCTAGTCATGGTGCTTATGAAATGAATGCGCAAATTTAAAATTTAACAACTGGTAAGCTACGATCCATTCGTCTTCATTATTCATCAAAACCATACCTACACAGGTAAGTTCCTAGACCACCAGATAATATTATTATCACAGGGCTCGAAGTTCCACTAAACGTTTGTGCGGTTGTATCAGATCCTTCCCAGACCCAGTGAATATACTCTTATTATTAAAAAGGTGAACCACTCTGAATGCCTCCTCTCCCTCCAACCCATCACAAGGACAGGTAGAACGTTCATCAATGACACGAGGTTTGACGCCCGAGAGCGACTCCCTGTATCCGCTTCACGCTCAGGAGAGGAGACTTCGTCTCATCATCGTGGTTTGAGGTCCGGAGTCAATTTTACTTGACGTCCTGGCGATGCATACTATAGAAATGATCCCTAAAAGTATGATCTTAACACCACTGGTGCGAAACACATAGCTGTACTCGGGGAACCTACCATTGTTATGGTGTTACTGTTCACTTCTACAGCGAGTATCGCGCCTCTAGCGTGAAGTATGAAAATCGATAATAGATGACTGTCTGACGTTTTGCAGACGGCGCTGTTGCGAATTTGCATATGCATGCCGCAGTCGAGGAGCGGATCTGCTCGATAGGGGCATGTTTTATATCTGCAGTGGGACAGCAATTTAAATTGTCGAGTACCTAATAATTTAATTTAAATATTGCACACATATGGCCGAAAAAAATACGGATGCATTGGAACTTGTTAGTCATATTGCACTGCTTATATATTCATCGATTGTGACAAACACTGCGATAATTACTCATCTTTACCAATACACGCGGCATAATTAACTCTAGGTGTCGGTAGTCTCTTGCTGAACTGGCGTCTATACATCCACGCTAGGGCACATTCCAATGGTCACCGAAACACATCAGTGGGTACGCGCTCCCGTTTCCACCCTTGCAAATAAAATCATCGTCCAAGAGACCATATGAGAGAGAGAGAGAGAGAGAGAGAGAGAGAGAGAGAGAGAGTGCCTATCGAATTCCACATGAACATGGAGTCAGTATCAGAAGCAAAATGTAAAAGGCGTGTCGGTGTGATTGGATTTGGTCACTTGGGTAAGTATATCATTATACAATAACAAGACATACAGTGCATGAAGCTTTTTTTTTAGGTCAGAGCCTCAACGCTGCTCAAAGGTCAATTCGTCACACACGCCCCTTGGGGGACTGCCGTGTGGCTCGTTCAGTACGCGCGGGCCCATGTAAAGAACCTAAATGTGAACTATTCCTGGTATGCAGGACGATTCCTGGTTGACCAAATCAAACGGAGTATTGACTTCGATCTAGTTTTCGTATGGAACAGAACGATAACGGAGCTATCTGGGAAGATTGAACGAGAAAACATCCTGGAAAATTTGGATGACTTCGTTCACAGGTACAATGTACATGATCATAGGCCTCCTGTACCATATATATTCATTTATTAGACTATTTTTATATATTTATTCATATGCAATATTTATACGTTTATATGATGTTCATGGTCCATTACACATTTGAATGGAAGTATGATAAAATATTGTAATAGATTTATCTTGAATTACAATCATTGTTTTAATGTTGCAGAGAAGTCGATATCATCATTGAAGTTGCACATCCAGTCATTACGGAGACTTACGGACCCAAATTCTTGCAGCATGCAGATTACATGGTAGCCAGATATACAACTCTTATTTTAAAACCATTATTAATCTTTTTAATGATAATTATACCCATCTAGCGAACATTTGAGGCCCAGTTCACTTGTTTTGAACAATCACTAACTTTCAGTGATTTGTACACATGGTTCTTCGTACAGATTGGTTCACCAACTGCTCTCGCCAAAAGTGAAGTAGAAACTAGTTTGAGAAATGCTGCCAAGCGGCACGGTCTGTACGTACCTTCTGGTGCATTCTGGGGAGGAGAAGACATCAGGAAAATGTCAGCTCGAGGAACTCTACAGGTGGCTATATTTGAATATGTGGAAAACGTTTTGAATACTGGGATATTTAGAGTAACCTGTACACATCTTGATACATTGAATTCCATCAAATATTCAACTTGCTCTCTCTCTCTCTCTCTCTCTCTCTCTCTCTCTCTCTCTCTCTCTCTCTCTCTCTGATATATGGTATATATTATGTGCCTGTATTTTTGAAGGCACTACAAGTCACGATGACGTTCCACCCTCATAGCTTTCGGCTGACTGGAGAACTCAAAGAGAAAAATGACACTGTCACATCGGAGAAGACTGTTTTATACAGTGGTATAGGCTATTTTCGTTTATGCTATTTTCCTATATGCTATCTTCGTTCACAATTAATGTCTGATATCCGAAATTGATTCATTCATTATCTTATATTTATATCGAAGGTCTACATACTGAGAGTTGGCCTTCCGTTTACTGTATGTTTCTCGGTTCTCTGTGCAGGCCCGGTGAGACCACTGTGCTCTCTGGCTCCTAACAATGTCAACACGATGGCAGCAGCCTGTGTGGCGGCCCACACCCTGGGTTTTGACAAAGTCTGGGGTAGCCTCATAGCAGACCCCAAGTAATAATTTGCCTTTTTAGAACCATCTGCCCAACCACAAACTTGGAGTTCCATATTTGAGTTTGTAGGGTTTCGACATTGGGAGCCATTGTCGTTTCAGATTGCAAGACTTGCATATTGTGGAGGTGGATGTCTGGGGTCCCGGGGATATTGCCTCGGGGTCAGCCTTCCACGTGCACACGGTCAGAAGTAACCCGGCCAGGGTCGGTCACGTCACCGGCTCAGCCACTTACAATGCCTTCTGGAGCAGCTTGTTAGGTGCAGGTCTTTCCGAAATATATATTGAAAATTATTCAATATACTGAAATCTAGTCAGAACAATACAGTACCTTTTTGTGTATGGTTACTTTTTCAGGAGCAACCGGGAAAGGGCCTGGCTTCCATTTGTGTTAGAATATAGTGGTCGACTATATGGGTTCATGCTTTGAGTTTATGTTTTATTGATGTATGCATACCGCGACCTCATCCATTGTCCATAGTATTGTTCTCCAAATATTTTGCTCTGGTTCTTGAATGTGTTCGACTCTTGAGAAAAAGATAGCTATATACGAATACAATATTGTATTACAATATTGAATACAATATACAATTCATCTTATAGGTCTTCCAATAACTATGATGACAGTGGGGCAAGGTGTCTTGGTATAGCCTAATCATTGGTTCTGTAACTATTAATAATTGCCAGTAATAATGTACATTTCCTAATAAAATTTCTCAAAAGTATTCAACTGCTTTCTAGGTTACCGGACCTTATGGTCCGATAACCTTGGCATTGCGTTGCGTCCGTCGGCGGCCGTGTCAGCGTTGTCCGTCCGTCCACATTTTTATCTTTAACGGTTACCGTCAGATCTTTCTGAAATTTTGCACAAAAATACCTAAAAATATACAAGAATGGGGTATTTTTATTTTCGCTTTTTTTAGGTTACCTATGGTCCGATAATCTATTGCCGTGGCGTTGCGTCCGGCGTCCGTCCGTGCGTCGTCGTCGTCGTTGTCGTCGTCGTCGTCGTCCGTCCACATTTTTATCTTTAAAGTGTACGGTCCAATCTTTCTGAAAATTTGGGAAAAGATACCTTAAAATAATTTGAGGAGGTATTTTTTAGTTTTTTGATTTTTTATTTTTTTTCAAAATGGCGGCCGTTTTCGTCGAAAAACGGTCAATTTTGAACTTTGGCGGCCATTTTCTCAAAAACTGTCTGATCAGATTTGAGATTTTTGTTTCAAAAGATTTTAGTTATGTAACTCTGTGATGTGTATAAGTTTGGTTGCCCTTGAATCGCCGGTCTGCTAATGGCGGCCATTTTGAATTTTCGACGAGTTGACGAAAAAATGGGGTATTCGGCCCTAATCGCATTACTATCCATTTTGGGCCATTTCTAGACAAAAAAAAAAATTTCACCCTTTGAAAAAAGTATTGCACTTAGAAAATTTTCGGCACTTTTTTCCTTCATAATGGGAATTGCCAAGACGCTACTCATAGAACGCTTGAAGATAGAGCTTAGAAATTGGCACTTTCGAATGGGAAGTCATATATGGCGATTTGTGTGGTGACCTTGAATTTGACCTTTGATGACCTTGAAAGGTCAAAACAGCCATTTTGGGGTAACAAAAATGCACAGATTTGCCTCTACAGATGAAATGTTTGTAGATAGAGCTCATGTTTGCATTATGAGCATATAGGAAGTCATATATGGAACAACTGATGATGACCTTGACCTTGACCTCAGATGATTTTGAGGGCTAAATGTCTGATGTGAAATATGTAAATTAGCCACCAAGGCTTAAACACTTGCACATACAAGTTAGGATTGTGTATAAGCTAACAAGAAGTCATGTATTTATAGCACATCTCTTGGAGACCTTGAATTTGACCTTATATATGACCTTGAAATCCAAATCTCACAACCTTGCCTGACCTGACATGTGTAAATTGGCCTCTACAGACAAAATACTTGTTGATAGAGCTTATATGTTTGTATTACGAACATATATGAAGTCATATGCAGCATACCTAATGGTGATATTGCAGTTCACAAAGATGACCTTGATTAGTACATCTCAAAGTCATAATGTCACTTGCAATTAGCCCTTGGGCTAATTTTCATTTTTAAATGGCGGTCATTTTCGACGAAAAACGGCCAATTTCTGACTTTGGCGGCCATCTTCTCAAAAACTGTTCAGACAGTTTTGATATTTTTGTTTCAAACGATTCCCCTCATATACCTCTGTGATATGTATAGGTTTCGTTACTCTTGAATTGCCCGTCTGTGTGTGGCAGCCATTTTCAGTTTGTCGACGGATCCCAAATGGGACTTCCCCATGTTAAATTCTTCTATGCTTCTCCTATGAGTTTGACCTGTGAACGAATTTCAAGGTCACAGGAGCAAAGAGCTTATATGTCAGTTATTATCGACTTTACAGTTTAGGAATCAATTGTGCTCATATAGGAAATGATATTATGCTGAATATTTTCATGAGGTTATAATTGACGTTTAACCTTATTTTCAAGGTCAGAGCACAAAATGGCTAATATCTCGCTTACTGTCAACTTACAGCTTATGAACTCATAGGAAATGATAAATGCTGAATATTGTGATGAACTTGAATTCGACCTTATACCTTATTTTCAAAGTCACGGCACAAAATGGCTAATATCTCGCTTATTATCGACATTACAGCTCAGGAATCAATTGTTCACATACAGGAAATGATATGCTGAATATTATCATGACCTTGAATTTGAACTTTGACCTTATTTTCAGGGACAGAGCAAACAAATTGCTAATATCTCACTTATTATGGACGTTACAGCTTGGGAAACAATTGTGAGCATAAAGGAAATGATACAATGTATCCTGAATATTGTCATGACCTTGAATTTGACCTTTGACCTCATTTTCAAAGTCACATGACAAAATGGCCAATATCTCGCTTATAATCGACTTTACAGCTTAGGAGTCAATTATGCACATATAGGAAATTATATATGCTGAATATTCTCATGACTTTGAACTTGACCCTTGTTTTTTTTACAAGCTCAGAGCACCAAATGGATCAATATATCGCTTATTATCGACCTTACAGCTTAGGAATCAATTGTGCATATTTAGGAATATATACGATATATGCTGAGTATTCGTATAACCTTGAACTTGACTTTTGAACTTGTTTTCAAGGTTAGGGCACAAAATAGCTAATATCTCGCTTGTTATCAACTTCACATCTTAGGAATCAATTTAGAAAATATAGAAAATGATATGCTAAGTATTCGTATAACCTTGAAATTGAATTTTGACCTTGTGTTCAAGGTCAGAGCAAAAATCAGAGCACAAATCTCGCTAATTATCAACAGCTTAGGGATCAATTGTGAACACAGGGGAAATTATATAGTGAGTATTGTCATGATCTTCAATTCGACATTTGACGTCATTTTCAAGGATATAGGACAAAATGACCAATATCTCGTTTATTATCGACTTTACAGCCTTAGGAATTAATTGTGCACATATAGGAAATAATATGCTAAATATTATCATGACTTTGAACTTCACCTTTGATTCTATTTACAAGGTCTGAGCACAAAATGACTAATATCTCGCTTATTATCGACTTTACATCTTAGGAATCACTTGTGAGCATATAGGAAATTGTATATGCCGAATATTGTCATGACCTTGATATTGACATATGGCTATTGGCTTATATCTCGGTTATGACCGACTTTACAACTTGACAATCAATTGCGGACATACAGGAAATGATATATACCGATTATTCTTACATGTATGATCTTTAATTTGACCTTTTACTTCATTATCAAGGTCACATAATTTAAATATATAACATATATTGTCCGGTAAGCTTTCTTAGCTCTTGGGCTAATTTTTTACACACACCACACGTTGCAAACTGGAGGAAAATTCTCAAATTTGCTTTCAAATATTTTGATCTTTTAATCTTGAAGTTCCCGGATTGGCATACATTTGAAATATTGGGTTGGTTAAAAAAACTTGTTTATATATACGAGAGCTGATCATGAGCCGCCGGAATAAATAAAACTATTTTGGCTCCTATAATCTATAACCCTATTTCCTGTAAAATGTACTGTACGTACTGTTATGTAAACAAGATGTATTTATTGATGTAAGTGAAATTTAATATGACATTCCATTCAACTGTACTGTCATTTGATTGGGGTATAAGATATCAACAACCATTATAGTTGGGTATGTGCAGAAAATGTACTAGTATTCCTGTCGTATCGGTTAAGTTAAAGTGATCTGATGTACATGTACATATGAAATTGAAACACACAAGTACATAATGTAAATTGACCTCTCTGTGGGGTCAACCTTTCCTAGCCCTTGGGCTAATTTTTTACACATACCACACGTTGCAAACCAGAGAAAAGTTCGCAAATTTGATGTCAAAATTTTTGATAACCTTGAAGTCCCAGATAGGCATACATTTGAATTAATTGGTTGGTTACAAAACTTGGTTTCATGTACATGTATGTATACGAGAGCTGACCATGACCGCTGGAATAAATACAAATATTTTGGCTTCTATAATCTATAATCCTGTTTCCTGTGAAATGTAAACAGGCTTCAGGACGAGATCCAGATCTATGGCTAAAATTTGAAATTCTTTTGATTGTCCTCAGATAAACAATTGTGGCGATTTTGCCCAAAGATCGCGGCAGGAGATTTGTTATTAACACTATTCTTAACACTATTCAGTCCTCTCGCTCCACTATACTGTAACAATGGTCTTACGGCATCCCTTGTCTCTCGTGCTTGGTAAGATAAATGCTACCGAGCCGCTTTGTATGTTCGGAGTTGTCTCAGAACTAGTAAGGCGAGAGGACGACGGAGGAGCTCGGCAATGAGCTCCACGCCCCTTCCGGGTAGAAGTGGGCCAGTAAGGCCGCGGGGACGATTTCCAATCGGGGGCCCAGGAGGGATGGCACGACACAGGCTTTGGCAGGCCGTCGGGCTGTCCGGGGTTCTATTTCCGTGGCAGTACCGTCGGCGAGGCCGGCCAGCAACATGCCCATGTGCGCGTGCCTCAGCGCGGATCACTTGCGCCCTAGGTATAGCGGGAGTCAAACGTTACACAATCATCAATGTGACATTGCGCATTCAAAACATATTTGGAATGGATATTCTCTTCAATAATAGCGTTCCCTCGCGTCTTGTAGGAAAACCTTCTCAGAATCATGTGTATCATGACAATGATAGATCACTCGTGAGGGAACGTGAACGTATTACTCATATGTATGTTGATTTACTTTTGTACCTTTGTTTTGTTTTGTTAAAATTTTTGTTTTTATCTCTGTACAAATCTATTCTCAAATTCCCTTTGTTGGACCAACGTGAACGTTTTATTACAAACGCCAACTTCCTCAACCAATCGCCAACGTTCGCCCAACGTAACCGTGCTATCTGGGTTGTTAATTGTTTCAGCACAGGGGAATGTCACTCATAAGACTTAGTCTTCTTACATTCTCCTTTTCCAACAGTATTTTTTATATTTTGCATAGGTAGATCTATCATGTATTTTTTAATGTTGTTGGAAATAAAACATTTTGAATTGAATTGATCCAGACTGCGAGGGAAGGCCTGAGATCGCGAGGGAACGCGAGGAAACGCAATAATATGATCCCAAATATATTTCTTCCATGTCCTCTCAGCGGCCCCGTAGGAAATGTCTGAAAACGACAATTTTTTTTGGCTACATGTAGGCCAATATAATAAAATTGTGGGCACATTTCATGTGCAGATTTGTTCTTTTTACAACTGTGTTTAATTCCAGGTTGGTAATTCTTTCGCTTTTAGTCGTATTGTTTTTAAAATTTCTCAACTTTGTGAACGTTTTCAATAAAATGTTGGAAAATTCCAAGCAATCGTTGAATATGATCGGCTACAAAAAACAAAACAAACCGTGAACCTAGCAGTGCATTTCCGAAGTTGCAAAAAAAAAACATTCAAAAGTTCACAAACTTTTTCAATTTGAAAGTTTTCAACTTTGGGAATTCCAAGGTTTATTTAAAAATTTACAAGGTTCACAAACAAAACATGCAATGTATGTGCAAAGTATGTGCAAATATAACCCAGGGGTGGGGGGGTCATACAGTTGTATAATTTACGGACATCATTTATTTTTATTCCGTCGATTGCACAATGAGGCCACCGTAAAATTCTTCTTAATAAACTTCCGCGGTGATTGGTGCGATTTACTTATGACGTCACGGGATTCCACACCAAAGTTACTTCCTAGTTTACGGTCTTCCTCCAAATCATGCAAACACACGAAAATGGCTAGACCTCTTGCGAAAAGTGCTTGTATGTGGCACGCATTCCATGCATTGAGTGAAGCTGAGGCGGACGAAGTGAAGAAAGCAAAATTAAAGGCAAGTACTGTACATAACTTGAGTGTCATGTCTGTTGCTGTCGTTTGTGCAGAGTTTTCTGATGTAGAAAGTTGTTGACTTCACGGTCCACCCACCTACCAGCCTAGTCCTATCTGTTACGCTGCGGAATTACCTACCAGCCTAGCTATACCGTACCAAAGATTTTCTATACTGGCCCAGTACGTCAGCCTGAGCTCAGAGCGAATGCCACCCACGTTTACTGGCACTAAACTAGCCTAAGATAATCAGCAGATCAGTTACTTAACCTGTCCAGTCAGTTTTCAGGACGTATACTCTGATTTTTCTAACCCGTTTACACTGTTTTTAGCTGATATTTTTGCGATGCTAAATGCTATCGTTCTATAACTTGGCATACTTCACCTGGGAGTCAAACGGCAATTATTTACCGAATTTCAGACTTCTATCACGAAAATTGAAAAAGTTGGCAATCTAACCCAATGTTAATTTTAGCCCCGTCATTTTATTTCTGGGTCCGCACACAATTTTGTGCATTTGCTCGGTTTTGTAGTGGTGCAATCTTTTGAAATAAACATGTTTATGTAACATTCACCCCAATGTGTCTTCTGGTCTAAAATTACAATAATATACATCGATTCCTGATTGATGTAAACAGGATCTAATCCTCGAATATGCTCAGATTCTCGAGATCCCGTTCTTGGCTGAAATTTAACATTGGGGTAGATTGCCAACTTGTTCAATTATTGCGATAGAAGTCTGAAATTCGGTAGAAAATTGCCGTTTGACTCCCAGGTGAGGTATGCCAAGTTAAATAGAACGATACGATTTAGCACCGCAAAGATATCGTCAAAAACCGGTGTTAACAAGTTAGAAAAATCCGAGTATAGGACCTGACTCTGGATAGTAGTATAGGCCCTACTGGATACCCCTAGATCTATATTGATTAATGAAAAAATAACTTATACGAGCCATCCGTCCTATACTGAAGCTCAACACAAAACCTCATTATGATTTTTGGCGATAACTTCTTTTAGGGTGGTCGTATCAATTTGAAATTTTATATGCATCCATTTGGCACAAAACCATATTTTTTCACCAAATTTTATACTTCTATCTTGAAAATTGAAAAAGTTGGCAATCTACTCCAATGTTAAATGTTGGGCACTAATCGGATCACAGGAATTCAAGCTAATTTGGGGATTTCATGATCTTTATTCCGCTAAGAAATATAATATGAGGAAAGTTTTTGATTTAGAAGAATCATGCAGGTATATTCTAATAGAATATCATTCTTACAGAGTACTTTGCAGTGTGATTATCGAACAACATGCCAAATTCTGTTCAAATGTGCAAATTTAACGTTTGATGTGAAATTTAACATTGGAGTATTTTGCCAACTTTTTCAATTTGCAAGATAGAAGTTTGAAATTTGGTGAAAAAATACGGTTTTATGCCAAATGGAAACAAATGAAATTTCAAATTGATCCGATCATCCTAAAAATCATATGAGGTTTTGTGTTGAACTTCCCAAATTCGCCAACAGCATTTTCAGGCTCTGTTATGACTTGTGTGCTTCGTAGCACTCAGTAATATCGTTAATGGAGAGTTTAGTGTCCTATCTGTTTACCAGCAATTTATTTTCCACAAGGACAGCTTCTGTGCTTTGCTGATATGCAGTTGGCGAACTTAAGGATGTGGCGAATTTAGGACGGATGGCTTGTATAGACGGTCTAAAAATAATGAATATGTTTCATAAAAAATAAACTCATGAACTGATGAAATAGTAGTAGACACTGGTATTTTGTAATATCTGATTGCTCAGAAACATTCTGTTCTAAAATGAGAAAAAAATTGCGAGGTGGGTGGGGGGGGGGGGGTACATAATGCATCAAAATTGGAGGGTTAGAACTTACCGGTGTCATTGATCATACTCATGCTTGCTCGATATTTCCAGGCTGGTCATTCAACGAGTTGAACAATCGGAATATCAGAATTTCCAAGTTATCGAGTATAGCTAGTATATATATATACATGTATATATTAAGGTAATTAGTATACTAATTCATGGCCCATGCAGCACACAATGTTGAAGTTGGAAGAGATGTGTATCTTGCAGTCCAAAAACGAAGATTTTCTTGATTTGTTGTTGGATATCTACATTTATTAGATCCAGTTGAATCTTATCTTAGTGACTACTTCCATTAATTGACTCCTTCAGAATAATCAATTCAATTGATGGATACATTTTCAGGGCTAATATAAGCAAGGTTACCAGTACAGGCAACTTACATTCAAGCCAGAGCTGGGCCAGGACTGGTCCAATACATATATCAGGGAATTGGGCCAGTAAAGGGAACTATTTCAGGTCTGTTAGGGTCATATATTTTGGCTATTTTATTCTTTGCTTTTATATCATGTTATTGCTTGGTCTCAAATGAATTTCCTACTTAAAATCTGGCCAACACAATATAAATGCTTGAGGAGCCGCAAGCATGTGTGCCTGATTTGACCATAGATCTTTGCTCAGTACTGTCCTATTGAACCCATGGTGTTCATTGAGACCATAGCCCAGTTGAAGTGTGTCAGGACTATCCTCATTATGGTATATGTGACCACGTCTGCTGGTTTATATCAATGGAACATATAAACTTCCTGAACTACCGATTTATCATGCCCAAGTTCACATGTCGTATCCTGCTTGATGTTTCACATGCATACATACAACACCGTAGTTAACCACCAGACGTCTTGAAGTACATAGCCCAGCACATTTTCACACTTGATGACTCTGGAACACTCTTCTTTGATATAGAGGCAAACAAAACACAGATAGCACTGATAAGGCACCTGAGATTCTGGTCTATTGCAGTGTGATCATGTGGTGATTTGTACAAGATACAAAACATTACCTTGAGTCGAGAGCCAATTTGTACTATCTGCATGAAATATTATTTAGATAATAACAAGGAGCCTGCTGCATTCATCTACAATATGAATCATATTTCAGTGTGTTTACGGTATATAGGTATCTATCTTAATATTTCTTATAATGAATCTAGTAGAATTTATAACATCAGATAATACATGTACCAGAATATTATTTGTAATAAAATGTTATTGCATAAAATCTATCAAAACACACATACTGCTCTAAAAGTTGTGAAGTTTGATCACGTTAATGATTTCTAATATTGCAGGTGCTAACACACAACATTGCCAACACTCTGGGTCTGGCACATACCGAGAAAAAACTCGACAACTATGATTCAGAGACGCTGTCCTTTCCCAGCTACATGGGCTTCATCAATGCCGAGGTCTTCAACAATATTCAGGAACCCTCTGGCCAAAACCACACCGCTCAGTCCATCCTACAGAAAGTCGACGAAGTCTGCTGGATGCTCGCCTGTCAAGGATACATGAAACGATCGCCCATCGTCCTTGAACCCGATAATTTGTTCCTGCTTTGGAAAATCTTCAACACATTGTCAGAATGCGACGATGAAGGCTACGTAGTCACTCCAATCATTGTGGACCATGAGGAAGTCAAGTTGTTTGCCTCAGAGTTTTGCCGTATTGTAGGGACACATTTTGATGCCAGTGAATTGGACGAGATCTCAAGTCAGAGTCCAGAATTCTCCTTCGAGCAGTTTACAAATTATTTCGAAAAGCATTTGTGTAACATTGAAAAAATGGACTTAGCGACAACCGGCGCTGCTCTTCGGGAATTACAGGATGAGATTGTCTATGAAGTCATTAAAAAGGTGAGATATTACCATGATTATTAACACTGGAGTACCAAATATATATCAAACAGCCAGCAAATAGTATAATAATTGGTAAATTTCAGATGCCTGTACATTGTACTCCATACACCATGTACACTGTGGTTGTGACTTGTGAATAGCCTAACCGACATTTTGTGATACATGTACATGTGTATGTCATTGTACAGGGTATGTTGGTGAAAAAGGGTCACATGATGACGACATTAAAGGAGCGATGGTTCGTACTGACCCCTATGATGCTCCGATACTACACGGGTTCTGATGAGAAGGATCTTAAAGGCGAGATCTCAATCAACCCACTCTGTAGAGTTGAGGTCAGCACTGGAAATTATACCAACAATATCTGATTCAATTAGACATGATATATCCTTTTGATGTTTATCAGGACTAGTGTTATATTCACGATGTCGATGGTATCATACATGCAGCTCTTGGGAGAGGCCACTCGAGGAACGTATCGGTACAGGTTCAAGTTTACAACACCTGGAAAGTCATTTGAAATTCATGCTCCAGACATGAAAACCCGGGGAGAATGGCAAACAGGTGAAGTTTCATGTAAGAACAGAAATTTCATTGGGGCTACTTCAGGCCAAACCATGTCATGTAGATCTACACATATATTGTTGTAAATGAGGACATGCTTCTGTGTCTCTCTGACAGCAATCAAAACGGCAGTGGACTATTGCAAGAAACCGAAGACGCCCCAGGAGATGGTACGGGAAGAGAGGCGACAGGAAAGGAGGGAGCGACGTCGTCTGGAGCGCGAGAGGGAGATGAAGAGAAAACAAAGTTTGGCAGACATGGAGAAAACTCGACAGGAACTGGAGGAGGAGAGGCTGGTAAGGGAAAACAGTACATCAGGAAACTTATAAATTCATTCAATGTTTCAAGTCAGCATTATGTAAAGGTAGATTGAGGGTATGTTTATACCTGTAAAGAGTACCTAATAACAATCCGATATGTGCCTCTCTTTGTGGTTTTAGGCGAAGGAGAGGGCAGAAGCTATCGCTAGGGAGCAGGAGGAACAAAGGCGTCTGGAGGAAGAGAAAGTCGCCAGAGCTAAACTTGAGGCAGAACAGGTACTTGCCTGCAATAAACCAGACCATATGTGTCTTACCATACTCAAAGTCTGTGTCTGTGGTATCTAGAAATTTTTTCCACACAGAATTGATAACTGATATTTATTTTTGATGAAAATGTTTTTTTCAATTCTTGAACTCAGCATAATGCTTGCTTGATTTCATAAGAAAAAGCAATTGTCCTTTTTATTTAGACTCGACAAGACTATGAACAGAAACTGAAAGATCAACAAAATGAAACATTGAAAAAGCAGCAGAGTCTAGAAATGGAAACACAGGTAAATAAACAGTCACACACGTATAATATCATAACCAAAAGATGCAAATGAAGAATAAATGTACACGTACCACTGCAATTGTGAGTTGAGTACATGCAAAAAGAATACTGCACATGTTTGTCTCGTATGGACACACAGTTGCGGATAGACGCAGAGCAGAGGTTATTGGAGATCGGGGCGCTGCGAGATGAAGAGAAGAGACAGCTGGCTGAGTTGTGGACGCTCAAACAGGAGCTGGAGAGGCTGCTTGAGGAGGAGAGACAGGCCAAACGGGACGAGGAGATTGTCCGACAGCTACAGGCCAGGTACGACCAATAAGCACTGTCAGTTGTCTGTTCGTACAATGTACTGTCACACTTCAGAACTAGGGGAACCTGTGTGTTACAAGGTATTGCAGCTGTTTGATGTACAGTTTTCCCCCTCAGATAAGAACCCCCTCAATAAAGACTTCCCCCTCTGTAAAGACTATTTCTTGCAGCACCAGGATGACTTTAACATGTAAATGAACTGCTCTAATAAAACATCCCCTTAGATAAGACCTTAATTTTGTAGCAGAAGGGTAGGTCTTATCTGAGGGAGACCACTGTACCCTCATATTACACGGTGTCTCTCTGTATTACAGGGTGTCTCAGTGTATCTTGACCTATGTATTACATGGTATCTCAGTGTATCATGTCCTCTGTATTACAGGGTGTCTCAGTGTATCGTGACCTCAGTATTACAGGGTGTCTCACTGTGTTATGTATTTCTGAATTACAGGGTGTCCCAGTGTACCATGTACTTCTGTATTACAGGGTGTCTCAGTTTTCTGTGTACCTCTGTATTACAAGGTCTCAGTGTGTGATATATCTCTTTATCATCGGATTACTGCAAATGCGCGATTCTGATTGGTCAATTCCCCGACAATACCACGCCGTATTCGCCGTGCTGTGGCGCAACCCCACAATATTTTCTGTATCGTGGGCTTCAGTCGGGTAATACGGAATGACGTTTTGGAGAGTTTTGGAGAGTTCCATATACTCCAATACGGCAGGATATCTGCCTTCAGTCAGCATATACCACTCGGCCTGCGGCCTCGTGGTATATGGTGCCTTCAGGCAGATATCACGCCGTATTGGGGTCTGAAGCCCATGATAACTTATAGTATTACGGGGTGTTTTAGTATATCATGTATCACGGGGTATCTCATTGTACTTGTACATGTATGTTATACCTCTGCATAACAGGGTATCTCAGTGTACCGTGTACCTATTATTACAGGGTGTCTCATTGTATGCTGTACCTATGTATTACAGGGTGTCTCGTGTACTGTTGTATTACAGGGTGTTGCGGGAGGAGGAGGAGAAACGTTTACAGCTAGAGGAGATGCAGCAGAAGTTGGAGGAGAGCCTGCGCGAGGAGCAGCAGGAGCGGGAGGGACTCCAGGAGACTCAGCGCCTCCAACAGGACCTCCTTCTACAGGAGAAGGAACAAATGCTACAGCTTCAGGAGCGCTGCCGCAATATCGAACAGGATCTCAAGGTCATAATCTAATCAGGGTTTAACTCGGCTGCTGTTCGATGTCAGTTTGAATGATTCTCTAATTGCTGTAAATTATGTGATCATCAGAAAATTTCCTACAAGCTGGTGGTCATTGTCCAACATTATGCTGGGTCACAAAGCTCAGTTTAGACTGTATTTTGATGCACATCAGTTAATGCCCCACATGGTTGTGGTCAGTATTTATATAACTTGACTCACTATTGATCATTCTGTAGGACAAGAGCATGAAGTTGGCAGAGGCTGAGACGGCTAAGATAGAAATGGCAGAGAAGCTGAAGAAGAAGGAGAGGAACAAGCCACCAGTCGTAGCGCGATTGGCCGCCCACCTCCCCGACGAGGGCGAGTGGATCCAGGTGACCCACCGAGGTCCCGGTGCCTTCTGTCATGAGGACTTCCGCAAGCCCAGTGTCAGTAGCCAGCAGTCTGGGTCACCTCCACCGTCCACCAGTCAGGGCGTGGAGAGCGACTCTGGGCGGGCCTCCGACGGCTCCATCTCGCCCGTGTTTGATCAACAGGATCGTACGGCCAGTCGCCGGGAAGGGTCGGAGGAGGGTCATACTAGTGCTGGACTTGATAGGACATCAACACACAGCGATGCCTCCAGTCAGCATGCTTCATCAGCAGGTAAACAGGACGAGGTCTCAAGCGCACGCAGTAGTATCGCAGAACAGCTCGAAGGCTCTGTGGAGCAGCTCAGTCATACACACAATGTTTCCCAAGAGTCCCACAGTGGAGACGAAATGCCAGCAGAACAAGTACAATAAAGTCACATGGACATCATTGTGTACATACTAGTAGCATAGTATGTATTCAGCATATGCAAGCTTTTGATAGCTATTGCTTTGTACCAGTATTTGTTGGGAATACAAAACTCCAATTGAGTGTATACCAGTGTTTGAAATAACTGCAAGCCTGAGGCCTGCCATTTTCATGTTGGGCTGCCCAAAATGAAACATTACCAGCCCTGAGAGAACTGGCAAGGTTTTCCTGTGAATTTCAAACACAGGTTTATACAATATGGGCCGATGAGCTATTGTTGTTTTCTGTTCGTTGTCTGTATATGTTATAAATCATTCTTTTCCCATTCGGCAGTCATTTATTGATCAAAAGCGGCATGCATGAATGGCATATTATCCCTTTTTCAGATGTATGAATATTGTTTCACTCAAGTTCCCAAAATGTCCCAAACCCCGTAATTGCCTCTCTGAGGGTTTGTATCATCAGCATCATGACGTCATCCTATGTGGATCATCTTTCAGTGAACTTTAATGCACTACTTCTAGTTTATGTCTAACTAAACTTCTTAAAGATAAAGCTTGAAGGTAAAGCTCAGGTTCATATTTAATGTACACTTATGTACATACATGTATATGATGCATCTAATGGTGACCTTGAACTTGACCTGAGTGCATATAGGAAGTCATATATGATTGATTACATATGAGCTTGAGTGCTCAAACATTCGAGGTAAGATTTATGATTTGTTACTTTACAAGCATACAAGAAGCCAGCTGTTCGTTGACCTTAAACTGACCTACCGGTACTATGTCCTTGAGTGCTTAAACTCATACTTTCCAACTTGAACAAAGATTAAACATAAATTTATAGCCTGCGGAAATGACAAACAGAACAAATTGCCAGTAACCCACAGCACCTATTGTGCTATGTTTATTAGTCTGTGTGTTCAAATTATGGGGAGTGTACTATTGCAAGTTTCTTGTGAGCACCGACCAATTTACCTGTGATTACAGATTATAATTTTATAGAAATGTTTGTTATTACATGTATATATATTCGTATACAAAAGCACAGTTTGATTGCTAGTGCTTTGTTCTAGACTTTATGGCCGGGTGTGATGGATGATATCTGTGTATATAATATTTTATAGCTTTGTTTGTGGTTTGTACCAGTATACTTGTATTTACAATATAGATTGGTTCTCCAAATTTGCGAGATCCAGATCAAATTTATTAATTCTTATGGTGAATATTACACTGGTATACAGTATAGTAGGTTTTACATGTATCATGGTGTTTGATCAATATTGCATGTTGTATGTATATAAACATAATGTTTTTTGAAATTTGTTTTACATAAAAGTACCAGAGATATTTGTTTTCATAACAATATTCCATTTTCATATTTTAGATATTTATGTATTTTATGAGAAATGTACAGTCCAAACCAGTACTTTTCCGCATCACAGAGCATATCATAGTTCAGGTATCAAGCATGTACACTATATGTACTTAGAATTATTTCCTGATTACCAGTATTACTGCTTCTATGTATAACTGTGTTGTATGAACAAACTGCTAAATTTTGTAATCCTAATATTGCATCAGTCAGTGATCACGTCTGTGCATTCTTGCTGAGAATGAGTTCCTAAAAATTACCGGTAAGTTCTTGTCTTCCGTACGATAACATTTTACATGATCACACAGGAAATCATTCTGGATGTTTTGCGCAGATTAAGACTTTACATGTACAACAATTTGTTCATTTGAAGAATGATTGTATCTCCAGGATGTGGTGTAAACTGGAATTCTGCCGTGTGTTGTTCATCTTTTGTGTTACATGCCCTCACATGGGGAAAGATGTGTTTGTTGTTTCTGATCTGCATTGTCATGCAGACAATTTTTCCAAGTGCTTGTGTTTTCTTGAACCATAATGTATGCCATCCATATAAGGGTAGTGATGGTATATATATATATATACCTGACAATTTGTCCAATGTCCCATGGTTATTGTCAAAAATGCTGTGATTACTAGTGACAGAACCCGACTAAAATTGCTTCATGCACCTCAATGTTGAATTGCTAAATGTGGACTGAACATTACCACACATTACCTTTGTGATGGAATCATACCACAAATTCGGCACAGTAGTATTACAAAATGAGCATTGTGATTCAACAAAGTAGTGTCACAAACTGCCTGAGAATTATGATTATGATTAATTAGGGCATTTCGCCTTATGCCCTTATGGTTTTGCCCTTATGAACAAAGTTCGGCGGATACTATGGATTTACGATCGTCGCGCCGCCGCCGCCGCGTCCGCGTCCGCAGACACTTTCTTGTGAACGCGCTGCAGGTTGCAAATATGAACCGATTTTGATAATATTTTATATGGACGTGTCTTATGGTGAGATCTGGACACCTATCGATTTTGGTTGCCATAGCAACCAAAATAGCCGATTGGCGTAACATTTTGTGCTCAAATTAGCCTGTTTAACACACATGGGTTGTGAACGCTCTACGGGTGGGAGTTTTCAATGAATGATGATGAAATCGCACAGGCTCAATGAGAAAGACCATCACACGAAACTTATTGTTTTTCAGAATGATCGAATAAATATTAATAAGTTTGAGAGGTTAACTTATTACGACAATTAAAATACCTACTTTGACATGTGTGATCACTCCAATAACCTGTACTATGAAAGCAAATTGCACTAGATTCTTGTTCAGAATACAGAACTGATGTTTTTGGTGAAAAAAGAACAATATTACTGAATAAGTTAACATTGGTTTTACTAGTTAAGTCTATTATTGACCACAATAAAAATAGTTAAGACGAGAAACATTTATTATTGAGCTCAACAAGGTAAAGGTTTTGTCCAGTAGAGACTTCACAGGTGTAACCGAATAAGTTAACATTATTTTTACTAGTTAAGTCTATTATTGGCCACAATAAAAATAGTTAAGACAAGAAACATTTATTATTGGGCTCAACAAGGTAAAGCTTCTGTGCAGTAGAGATTTCATGGCTGTAGCCGAATAAGTTAACATCATTTTTACTAGTTAAGTCTATTATTGACCTCAAGAAAAATAGTTAAGACAAGAAACATTTATTATTGAACTCAACAATTTAAAAGTTTTGTCCAGTAGAGATTTCATGGGTGTAACCGGATAAGTTAACATTATTTTTACCAGTAAAGTCAATTTTTACTTCGAATTTCAACTTGGAACCAAGTTTGGCACATATTATGAATTAAAATATAATTTATGGTGAAAAGATCGATCTGGCTCCAATTTCGTCATCTTGAAATGCAGTTTTGGTAAACTTTTACTTGAATTTCAGCTTGAAACCAAGTTTGGCACATATTATGAATTAAAATTTAAATTATGGTGAAAAGTTGATCTGGCTCCAATTTCGTCATCTTGAAATGTAGTTTTTGTCAACTTTTACTTTGAATTTCAACTTGGAACATAGTATGAGTTGTTTGGCACATAGTATGAGTTGAAATATAACTTACAGTGAAAAGTTCGATCTGGCTCCAATTTAGTCATCTCGCAACTTAGTTGCGAACCAAGTTTGTCAAATATTCTGAGTTGAAATATAGCTTTAGGTGAAAACTTTTATCTGGCTGTATTTTCGTTATTTTTTTCGAACATGTCGAAATGGAAATTCGAATGCAGTGATTTTAGTGGTGATCTTGAATTCGATCTTCAATAAGTCTGAAAGGTTTCACACTCACAATGTACATCAGCGATATATTTGGGGCAACAGGGATGATAGGGCTACGGGGGATACACCCAAGCGGTCGTAGGCGACCGGAAGCGTCTAGTTTTTTGCAGGCACATATATTATGGTAAGGTCCCGACACCAATCGATTTTGGTTGCCGTGGCAACTGAATTGGTCATTTGGGGACACATTTTGCATTGAAAACAGCCTGTTTGAGACACATGGCTTGTGAACGCTCTACAGATGGCAATTTTTGACGAATCTGGATAATATTTGGAAGTGTTGTTGGGAAGGGCTGTCACACGAAACCAATCGTTTTTTAGAATGATCATATAAATATTAATATGTTAACAGCCTAACTTATTACAGAATTTTGAAATATCCATTTTGACATGTACGATCATTCCAATAGCCTGTACAATGGAAGGTAATGATACTGGTTTTTTGTTCAAAATGGAGAACTGAAGTTTTCAGTGAAAACAGGACAATATTACTGAATAAGTTAACATTAGTTTTACTAGTTAAGTCTATTATTGTCCACAATAAAAATAGTTAAGACGAGAAACGTTTATTATTAAGCTCAACAAGGTGAAGGTTTTGTCCAGTACAGATTTCATGGGTGTAACTGAATAAGTTAACATTATTTTTAATAGTGAAGTCTATTATTGACCACAATAAAAATAGTTAAGACAAGAAATATTTAATATTAACCTCAACAAGGTAAATGTTTTGTCCAGTACAAATTTCATTGGTGTAACCGAATAAGTTAACATTATTTTCACTAGTTAAGTCTATTATTGACCACAATAAAAATAGTTTAGTCTATTATTGACCACAATAAAAATAGTTAAGATGAGAACTATTTATTATTAAGCTCAACAAGGTGAAAGTATGTCCAGTACAGATTTCATGGGTGTACTGAATAAGTTAACATTATTTTTACTAGTTTAGTCTATTATTGACCACAATAAAAATAGTTAAGACAAGAAATATTTATTATTGGGCTCAACAAGGTAAAGATTCTGTCCAGTAGACATTTTATGTCTGTAACCAAATAAGTTAACATTTTTTTTGCTAGTTAAGTCTATTATTGACCTCAATAAAAATAGTTAAGATGAGAAACAATTATTATTGAGCTCAACAAGGTTAAGGTTTTGTCCGGTAGAAATTTCTGGGTGTAACCGAATAAGTTAACTTTATTTTTACATGTTAAGTCTATTATTGACCACAATGAAAATAGTTAAGACAAGAAATATTTATTATTGGGCTCAACAAGGTGAAGGCTTTGTCCAGTAGAAATTTTGTGGCTGTGACCAAATAAGTTAACATTATTTTTTTGCTAGTTAAGTCTATTATTGATCACAGTAGCTTTTTATGAAAACATTGATCAACTTTTACTTTGAATTTCGACTTGAGACCATATTTGGCACAAATTATGAGTTAAAATATAACTTATGGTGAAAAATTCGATCTGGCTCCAATTTCGTCATCTTGAAATGCAGTTTTGGTCAACTTTTACTTTGAATTTCAACTTGAAAGCATGTTTGGCACATATTATTAGTCGAAATATAACTTATGGTGAAAAGTTCGATCTGGCTCCATTTTCGTCATCTTGAAATGCAGTTTTGGGCAATTTTTAGTTTGAATTTCAACTTGAAACCAAGTTTGGCACATATTATGAGTTAAAATATAACTTATGATGAAAAGTTCGATCTGGCTCCAATTTCTTCATCTTGAAATGCAGTTTTGGTAAACTTTTAGCTTGAATTTCAACTTGAAACCAAGTTTGGCACATATTATGAGTTAAAATATAACTTATGACGAAAAGTTCTATCTGGCTCCAATTTTGTCATCTTGAAATGCAGTTTTGGTCAACTTTTACATTGAATTTCAACTTAATACCAAGTTTGGCACATATTATGAGTTGAAATATAACTCATGGCGAAAAGTTTGTCTGGCTCCAATTTCGTCATCTTGAAATGCAGTTTTGGTTAACTTTTAGTTGGAATTTCAACTTGAAATCAAGTTGGGCAGGTATTATGAGTTAAAATATAACTCATGACGAAAAGTTTGATCTGACTCCAATTTTGTCATCTTGAAATGCAGTTTTGATTAACTTTTACTTTGAATTTCAACTTGAAACCATGTTTGGCACATACATGTATTATGAGTCGAAATATAACTTATGGTGAGAAGTTCAATCTGGCTCCAATTTCGTCATCTTGAAATGCATTTTTGGTCAAATTTTACTTTGAATTTCAACTTGGAACCAAGTTTGTAAAATATTCTGAGTTGAAATATAAATAGGTGAAAAGATTGATCTATCTGTATTTTCGTTATTTTATCAAATTCATATAAAGATTTCAGTGGTGATTTTGAATTCGACCTTCAGTAACCTCGAAAAATCAGTGCAGCAATTTTGGTGGGGAAAAGAAAACAGTTGTGACTTGAGATTTAACATTTCTCTGGTAATCTTTTTTAGCCCTTGCTCTAGTTTTTTACACTTGACAGTGATATATTTGGGGCAACAGAGATGATAGGGCTACGGGGGATACACCCAAGCGGTCGTAGGCGACCGGAAGCGTCTAGTTTTTTGCAGGCACATATATAATGGTAAGATCCCGACACCAATCGATTTTGGTTGCCGTGGCAACTGAATTGGTCGTTTGGGGACACATTTTGCATTGAAAACAGCCTGTTTGAGACACATGGCTTGTGAACGCGCTACAGGCCGCAATTCTCACCCGATCACCATTATTTTTTGCAGGCACATATATAATGGTAAGATCCCGACACCAATCGATTTTGGTTGCCGTGGCAACTGAATTTGTCGTTTGGGGACACATTTTGCATTGAAAACAGCCTGTTTGAGAACGCTCTACAGATGGCAATTTTTGACAAATCTCGATAATATTTGGAAGTGTTGTTGGGAAGGGCTGTCACACGAAACCAATCGTTTTTTAGAATGATCATATAAATATTAATATGTTAACAGCCTAACTTATTACAGAATTTTGAAATATCCATTTTGACATGTACGATCATTCCAATAGCCTGTACAATGGAAGGTAATGACACTGGTTTCTTGTTCAGAATGGAGAACTGAAGTTTTCAGTGAAAACAGGACCATATTACTGAATAAGTTAACATTAGTTTTACTAGTTAAGTCTATTATTGTCCACAATAAAAATAGTTAAGACGAGAAACGTTTATTATTAAGCTCAACAAGGTAAAGGTTTTGTCCAGTACAGATTTCATGGGTGTAACTGAATAAGTTAACATTATTTTTACTAGTTAAGTCTATTATTGACCACAATAAAAATAGTTAAGACAAGAAATATTTATTATTAACCTCAACAAGGTAAATGTTTTGTCCAATACAAATTTCATTGGTGTAACCGAATAAGTTAACATTATTTTCACTAGTTAAGTCTATTATTGACCACAATAAAAATAGTTAAGTCTATTATTGACCACAATAAAAATAGTTAAGACAAGAAATATTTATTTTTGGGCTCAACAAGGTGAAAGTATGTACAGTACAGATTTTATGGCTGTGACCAAATAAGTTAACATTATTTTTTTGCTAGTTAAGTCTATTATTTATCACAATAGCTTTTTATGAAAACATTGATCAACTTTTACTTTGAATTTCAACTTGAGACCATGTTTGGCACAAATTATGAGTTAAAATATAACTTGTGAAAAATTCGATCTGGCTCCAATTTCGTCATCTTGAAATGCAGTTTTGGTCAACTTTTACTTTGAATTTCAACTTGAAAGCATGTTTGGCACATATTATAAATCGAAATATTGGTGAAAAGTTCGATCTGGCTCCATTTTCGTCATCTTGAAATGCAGTTTTGGTCAATTTTTAGTTTGAATTTCAACTTGAAACCAAGTTTGGCACATATTATGAGTTGAAATATAACTTATGATGAAAAGTTCGATCTGGCTCCAATTTCTTCATCTTGAAATGCAGTTTTGGTAAACTTTTAGCTTGAATTTCAACTTGAAACCAAGCTTGGCACATATTATGAGTTTAAAATATAACTTATGTCGAAAAGTTCTATCTGGCTCCAATTTCGTCATCTTGAAATGCAGTTTTGGTCAACTTTTACATTGAATTTCAACTTAATACCAAGTTTGGCACATATCATGGGTTGAAATATAACTCATGGCGAAAAGTTTGATCTGGCTCCAATTTCGTAATCTTGAAATGCAGTTTTGGTCAACTTTTAGTTTGAATTTCAACTTGAAATCAAGTTGGGCAGGTATTATGAGTTAAAATATAACTCATGACGAAAAGTTTGATCTGGCTCCAATTTTGTCATCTTGAAATGCAGTTTTGATTAACTTTTACTTTGAATTTCAACTTGGAACCATGTTTGGCACATACATGTATTATGAGTCGAAATATAACTTATGGTGAGAAGTTCAATCTGACTCCAATTTCGTCATCTTGAAATGCATTTTTGGTCAAATTTTACTTTGAATTTCAACTTGGAACCAAGTTTGTAAAATATTCTGAGTTGAAATATAAATAGGTGAAAAGATTGATCTATCTGTATTTTCATTATTTTATCAAACATGTCGAATGGAAATTCATATGAAGAGATTTCAGTGGTGATTTTGAATTCGACCTTCAGTAACCTCGGAAAATCAGTGCAGCAATTTTGGTGGGGAAAAGAAAACAGTTGTGACTTGAGATTTAACATTTCTCTGGTAATCTTTTTTAGCCCTTGCTCTAGTTTTTCACACTTGACAGTGATATATTTGGGGAAACAAAGATAATAGGGCTACGGGGGATACACCCAAGCGGTCGTAGGCGACCGGAAGCGTCTAGTTCTACAATGGAATACAATTTATCCAGTCTCATCCCATCTCACGAATCAAGTCACACAAGTTTGGACAAATTAAACACACAAGTCCGAACAAACTAGACACACAAGTTCAGACAAGTCAGACACAAGTTCTGAGATTAATGTATTCAGCAATTCACATCGATTTTGAAAAGCCTCAGAAGTATGGACAAAGACACGTAAAATCTGGACGAATCAAACACACAAGCTTGGACAAATTAAACACACAAATTCGAACAAATTAGACACAAGTTCTGAGATGATTGTATTTAGCAATTCACATTTTGAAAAGCCTCAGAAATATGGACATAACCACATAAATTCTGGACGTATCAAACACGCAAATTCGGACAAATTAAACACACAAGTTTGGACAAATTAGACACACAAGTTTGGACAAATTAGACACAAGTTCTGAGATCTTCGTATTTAAGAATTCACAGTTGATTTTGAAAAGCCTCCGAAATATGGACATAACCACATACGGTAAATTCTGGACGTATCAAACACACAAGTTCGGACAAATTAAACACACAAGTTTGGACAAATTAGACACACATGTTCGGACAAATTAGACACAAGTTTTGAGATCTTTGTATTAAGAATTCACAGTTGATTTTGAAAAGCCTCAGAAATATGGACATAACCACATAAATTCTGGACGTATCAAACACGCAAGTTCGGACAAATTAAACACACAAGTTTGGACAAATTAGACACACAAGTTTGGACAAATTGGACACAAGTTCTGAGATATTTGTATTTAAGAATTCACAGTTGATTTTGAAAAGCCTCAGAAATATGGACATACCACATAAATTCTGGACGTATCAAACACAAAAGTTCGGACAAATTAAACACACAAGTTCGGACAAATTAAACACACAAGTTTGGACAAATTAGACACACAAGTTTGGACAAATTAGACACAAGTTCTGAGATCTTTGTATTTAAGAATTCACAGTTGATTTTGAGAAGCCTCAGAAATATGGACATAACCACATAAATCCTGGACGTATCAAACACACAAGTTCGGACAAATTAAACACACAAGTTTGGACAAACTAGACACACAAGTTTGGACAAATTAAACACACAAGTTCGGACAAATTAAACACACAAGTACGGACAAATTAGACACAAGTTCTGGGATCTTTGTATTTAGCAATTCACATTTGATTTTGAAAAGCCTCAGAAATATGGACATAACCACATAAATTCTGGACGTATCAAACACACAAGTTCGGACAAATTAAACACACAAGTTCGGACAAATTAGACACACAAGTTTGGACAAATTGGACACAAGTTCTGAGATATTTGTATTTAAGAATTCACAGTTGATTTTGAAAAGCCTCAGAAATATGGACATAACCACATAAATTCTGGACAGATCAAACACACGAGTTCGGACAAATTAAACACACAAGCTCGAATGAATTTGACACACAAGTTCAGACAAGTCAGACACAAGTTTTGAGATCTTTCTATTTAGCAATTCACACTGATTTTGAAGACCCACAGAAGTATGCATTACTGTATGTATACATTTGTTTCCAGAACTTTTGTGTACGCGAAATTAAGGAATGTTCCTGTTCCTTGGCCAGTCAAGGTATTGGAGATGGGCGACAAGCCACTTGTCTACATCAAGTCGGATGATGCTGGGTAAGTTCAATGTATACAGTGTAGACGTATTCCATGAGAACTTTGGTGAAGTCGCTTGAGTTCATTAGTAAAGTGAACAGGTAGTTTATTCGAGACATTGTGGTTGACCTACCAATAATACCTGTGATTTTTTTGTTAAAAGTGTAAAAAATCTTTACGCTTGATAAAAGGTAACCATTGTTCATTGGCTCTTCACCTACATCAGTATTCAAGGGACTTGTTGATATTATTCATTGTGATTGATTTGATGTCACCTGCAACTCAGAGTTCGTGTGAAGAGAAGTGATATAGAGGCTATAGCTTTCCCTGAAGATACAGAGAAAATCAAAGCTCAGAATGCTGGTACTAATTAGTTAAGACTATAATTGTATCCCCCGAACAAAGTTCGGCGGATACTATGGATTTGGCTTCGTCGTCCGCGTCCGCGTCCGCGTCCGTGTCCGCGTCCGCGTCCGCAGAGATTTTCTTGTGAACGCGCTACAGGCCGCAATTCTCACCCGATCACCATTATTTTTTGCAGGCACATATATATTAGTAAGATCCCGACACCAATCGATTTTGGTTGCCGTGGCAACTAAATTGGTCGTTTGGGGACACATTTTGCATTGAAAACAGCCTGTTTGAGACGCATGGCTTGTGAACGCGCTACAAGCCGCAATTCTCACCCGATCACCATTATTTTTTGCAGGCACATATATTATGGTAAAATCCCGACACCAATCGATTTTGGTTGCCGTGGCAACTGAATTGGTCATTTGGGGACACATTTTGCATTGAAAACAGCCTGTTTGAGACACATGGCTTGTGAACGCTCTACAGATGGCAATTTTTGACGAATCTCGATAATATTTGGAAGTGTTGTTGGGAAGGGCTGTCACACGAAACCAATCGTTTTTTAGAATGATCATATAAATATTAATATGTTAACAGCCTAACTTATTACAGAATTTTGAAATATCCATTTTGACATGTACGATCATTCCAATAGCCTGTACAATGGAAGGTAATGACACTGGTATCTTGTTCAGAATGGAGAACTAAAGTTTCCAGTGAAAACAGGACAGTATTACTGAATAAGTTAACATTAGTTTTACTAGTTAAGTCTATTATTGTCCACAATAAAAATAGTTAAGACGAGAAACTTTTATTATTAAGCTCAACAAGGTGAAGGTTTTGTCCAGTACAGATTTCATGGGTGTAACTGAATAAGTTAACATTATTTTTAATAGTTACGTCTATTATAAACCACAATAAAAATAGTTAAGACAAGAAATATTTATTATTAACCTCAACAAGGTAAATGTTTTGTCCAGTACAAATTTCATTGGTGTAACCGAATAAGTTAACATTATTTTCACTAGTTAAGTCTATTATTGACCACAATAAAAATAGTTAAGTCTATTATTGACCACAATAAAAATAGTTAAGATGAGAAATATTTATTATTGAGCTCAACAAGGTGAAAGTATGTCCAGTACAGATTTCATGGGTGTACTGAATAAGTTAACATTATTTTTACTAGTTTAGTCTATTATTGACCACAATAAGAATAGTTAAGACAAGAAATATTTATTATTGGGCTCAACAAAGTAAAGATTCTGTCCAGTAGACATTTTATGTCTGTAACCAAATAAGTTAACATTTTTTTTGCTAGTTAAGTCTATTATTGACCTCAATAAAAATAGTTAAGATGAGAAACAATTATTATTGAGCTCAACAAGGTTAAGGTTTTGTCCAGTAGAAATTTCTGGGTGTAACCGAATAAGTTAACTTTATTTTTACATGTTAAGTCTATTATTGACCACAATGAAAATAGTTAAGACAAGAAATATTTATTATTGGGCTCAACAAGGTGAAGGCTTTGTCCAGTAGAGATTTTATGGCTGTGACCAAATAAGTTAACATTATTTTTTTGCTAGTTAAGTCTATTATTGATCACAATAGCTTTTTATGAAAACATTGATCAACTTTTACTTTGAATTTCAACTTGAGACCATGTTTGGCACAAATTATGAGTTAAAATATAACTTATGGTGAAAAATTCGATCTGGCTCCGATTTCGTCATCTTGAAATGCAGTTTTGGTCAATTTTTAGTTTGAATTTCAACTCGAAACCAAGTTTGGCACATATTATGAGCCAAAATATAACTTATGATGAAAAGTTCGATCTGGCTCCAATTTCTTCATCTTGAAATGCAGTTTTGGTAAACTTTTAGCTTGAATTTCAACTTGAAACCAAGTTTGGCACATATTATGAGTTAAAATATAACTTATGACGAAAAGTTCGATCTGGCTCCAATTTTGTCATCTTGAAATGCAGTTTTGGTCAACTTTTACATTGAATTTCAACTTAATACCAAGTTTGACACATATTATGAGTTGAAATATAACTCATGGCGAAAAGTTTGATCTGGCTCCAATTTCATCATCTTGAAATGCAGTTTTGGTTAACTTTTAGTTTGAATTTCAACTTGAAATCAAGTTGGGCAGGTATTATGAGTTAAAATATAACTCATGACGAAAAGTTTGATCTGGCTCCAATTTTGTCATCTTGAAATGCAGTTTTGATTTACTTTTACTTTGAATTTCAACTTGAAACCATGTTTGGCACATACATGTATTATGAGTCGAAATATAACTTATGGTGAGAAGTTCAATCTGGCTCCAATTTCGTCATCCTGAAATGCATTTTTGGTCAAATTTTACTTTGAATTACAACTTGGAACCAAGTTTGTAAAATATTCTGAGTTGAAATATAAATAGGTGAAAAGATTGATCTATCTGTATTTTCGTTATTTTATCAAACATGTCGAATGGAAATTCAAATAAAGAGATTTCAGTGGTGATTTTGAATTCGACCTTCAATAACCTCGGAAAATCAGTGCAGCAATTTTGGTGGGGAAAAGAACACAGTTGTGACTTGAGATTTAACGTTTCTCTGGTAATCTTTTTTAGCCCTTGCTCTAGTTTTTCACACTTGACAGTGATATATTTGGGGCAACAGAGATGATAGGGCTACGGGGGATACACCCAAGCGGTCGTAGGCGACCGGAAGCGTCTAGTTGATAAGTGAAATGTTCCTGTTGAAAGTTGATATTTGCTAATTGTTATACTGTTGTATATTGGTCAACAGTTCTTAGGTGGCGTCTCACTCTTATCACTATAGTGAGATGTTGTCTTAGGAATTTTTGTCTGTGTGTGTGTCGTAGAGCTAACCGACATTATCTTCAGACTAGTTGTCCTAGACAAGCATGTTTAACTGGTATTAGGAATGAACTTTTGCTTCGATATATTTTTGCCAAGTCAGCATACGTTATTTGGGATTTGTCGTCCTACACAATCATGTCTAAAGTGTATTGTTTTTGTTTGATATCTCAGAAACAGTGTGTCATAGAGCAAAACAGATGTTATTTTATAGATTTTACAAATAAGTCTCACACCGAAATGCTTCCAAGACATCTTCAGGCCTGACGTCTAGTTTATATATATGCATAATACGTTTCTTATTTATCAGACAAGCTGGTCCAGTGTACAAGAGAAAAAGAGGTAAGACTATGTGAAAAATGTGAAAATTTGATGGTATTACTTTAAAATACTTGATAGTTATCACTGCAAGATTTACATATACCTGTATAATATACAAGTGTTTCTTGATAATATATAGTGTGTCACTACTGCAGTACACATGATATTGTCTAAATAGACGGAGACCGATCCTGACGAGCCAACGCTCGATGCTGTCAAATCAACGCCAGGGCCTGAGGAGGCAGCACCTAATCTTCCTGCTGAGTCAACGCCTGATCCACCGGAAGACGAGCTGGTCCAGTGCATGAGAGAAAAAGAGGTAAGACTTGTGTGAAACTTTGAAGGTAATACTTCAAAATACTTGATAGTTATCACTGCAAGATTTACATATATAATATACAACTGTTTCTTGATAATATATACATGTAGTGTGGTACTACTCCAGTACTCATGATATTGTCTTAATAGACAGATACCGATCCTGAGGAGCCAACGCTCGATGCTGTGAAATCAACGCCAGGGCCTGAGGAGGCAAGACCTAATCTTCCTGCCGAGTCAACGCCCGATTCACCGGAAGACAATTCTTCAGGGGATGATTTTGTTGCGGTGTGTTTCCAGTGGAATATAATCAATAAATATTCAATGTTCAGTAGGTTCTTGTTTTGGTACATACATGACTGGTGCATGACAATACCTTCAATTGAAACTGTATCTTATATTGCCTCCAGACTCGTAGCATGGATGAAGACTCTTCCTCATCCAGGGAGGTCGACTATTCGAGAGGACGCAAGAGAAAACGGTCGCCAGTTATCACAAGAAAAGCGAAGCGAAGAGTTTCTTCAAATTCCATTTAAACAGGTGCGTTTACTGCTCGGATATATAATTGTACTCCCAACACTTGACGACTGAACATCTAGTTACATCTTGAAAGAAATTTCAGCGTATGTTACTGATATACATTCATGAAAAATGATTGAGGCAGTTAACATTTTTCAGTGATGCGCAAGTCCAGTCTCCTGAAAAAGAAACACAAAGATGATAAGATCCTGACGCAGGATGAGGAGATATCCCCAAGTGAGGAAGAAGATGATGCAAGTGGACTTGATATGATCAATTTGGTAAACATTATTCATGCGGATCGTGAGGTCTCCTCGGAGTCGATGCCACCTGAAACTGTAGACCATGTACATGTCATCGGAGATTCCAGGATCGCAGAGTCAGAAAGTGCCGAATCTTCAGCTTTGGATGAGAACCAAATACTGCGGGACAAGTCCAACAAGGATATTTATATTCGACGGATACTCAAGTCTAGAGAGAGAAAATCAGCGCACCAGAAAAAGAGAGATCACATCTACAATTCAGTACCAGTTGACATACATCTACAATTCAGTACCAGTTGACATACTTGATGCTCAAAGTTATGGCCCATGTCCGAAGTGTCGAGAATGGATGCTCAGACTTATTTTACTAAAGCATATTACTAGTATATTTTTAGCCTGGGCCGTAGCGTAACAAGTTTCAAGTTTTGTCTATCAGTGCAAAAAGTAACCCCTGCATTCATTATATACGTATACATGTCAGGTCAGATATTCAGGAACTGTTTCAAGCAATTGTTGTCAAAATGACTCTATTTCAGGAGATGGGCCTCAAAGAAGTTACGAGAGCTTGCGGTGGGTCGCTCAGAAGCTCGGCCTGAAAAGTCCAGAGTGAATCACTAGTGTTAATCTACGCAAATATATATTTTCAGTACAGCTAGTCATTGTAGACGATTTCTGGTTGAATATTGCTTATGCTATGATACATTTTGTTGCTCATCACCAAATGCCGCATGCTGCTGCTGATCTGTGACAGCGTGTCCACTAGCAGGAGTGACTGTCGGCGTGCCATGTGTTGTTGAATCACCATCGAGAACTAAGATATCTGTCAAAATCGAATAATAAACATATCACCAGACTATTTTCACTTGCTTTGGAATTAACCATTCCTCATCAAATTTTCATGTACTTTCCAAATTACCATCTACAGCTAAATTACCTTCCAGAGTGATGTCACTAGTTTTCTTGCCAGCGAACTTTCCTGAGAGGCCCATATCTTGTATGAGGAAGACCTTCGCCACCTCTGTCCTTTCCAGAAAACCCGACATTTGCCGGTAGTGCTCAAGCTGTACTCGTTTTGTGTGACCTAGGTGGCGACACAGCCACTCCAGTTGATTTCCACTCATGTCCAGAATCTCAAATGTAATGGATTAGACATAACAACTCACAATTACAAGTCAAGCTTCTGAACGAAAATAGTTACAAGAAACTGGAATACCTGGTATCAAGTTAATTGAAATATCATGTACTCCATCTTGACCAGAGATCAAGAGAGAAATTAATATTGAAGACCAAAACAAAGAACAAAACAAAATGTATCCTAGCAATATTCAACCAGGAGTCGTCTACAATGACTAGCTGCACTGAAATCATATATTTGAATCAGTGCATTGATATTTTTTGTAGAAAGTACGTACTTGTGACAATGTAGCAGTATAACACACACTTCTGACAAAAATTCTCACAAATTCAGGAAATTCACTTCCAACTTTTTTGTTCATGTTTGAAATTTTTTTTACAGTTAATGGGGGTGTTCGTCTGTGCAGCTGTCCCCCTTTTGATTTACTCAGATTGATGACTCCCTGACACTCTTTCTGACCAGGTGTTGTTTTCGTAGCCAGGAAATTGGCGAAGTATTTCTTTATATCATTTATTTCGGTTAGAGTCCATTTGACGAGGGACACTTTTTTCGCCTTTTTCCTTACAGGTGAGTCATCATCGTCATCAGCATCAACTGGGTCGTCTGGTAGGTTGTCAAGCTTCTGAAGGAAAATAGTTACAAGAAACTGGAAAAAAATAAGTTGGAAGCGAATTTCCTGAATTTGTGAGAATTTTTGTCAGAAGTGTGAGTTGTTGCCATTCCTTTCAAATTGAAAGCATATATACTTTGATTTTTCTAACTCGTTTACACTGTTTTCCGCTCATATTTTTGCAATGCTAAACGGTATCATTCTATAACTTGGCATACTTCACTTGGAAGTAAAATGGCAAAATTCTACCGAAAAACACATTCCTATCGCGAAAATTGAAAAAAGTTGCCAATCTACCCGAATGCCAATTCAGCCCGGTCATTCAAATTCTGGGTCCGCACACAATTTTGTGCATTTGCTCGGTTTTGTAGCAGTGCAATCTTTCGAAATCAACATGTTTGTGTAGAATACACCCCAGTGTGTGATTTCAGTGTCCAAAATTACAATAATATTTTGAATCCTGATGAATGGAGGACCAAATCATCGAACATGCTCAGATTCTCAAGATCCCGTTTTGGGCTGAAATTTAACATTGGGTTAGATTGCCAACTTCTTCAAATTTTGCAATAGAAGTCTGTAGTTTGGTAGAAAATTGCCGTTTGGCTCCCACTTGAAGTTTGCCAAATTATAGAATGATCACATTTAGCATCACGGAAATATCGTCAAAAACCACTGTAAACAAGTTAGAAAAATCGAGTACTAGTATACATGTTTTTTTCCAGTGTTGAAATGCCATATCGGTCATCCCTAGTGTTCTGCTATGTTGGAGAAAAAGTTTTTTAAAGTTAATTTAGTTTTTATGTAGAATGTATGGAAGGCCGGTGCGACATGCAACATGCGATTGCTTACATGGACGTGTGACTTGCGAGTTAGCATAGAAAAAGCGACCTGCGAGCTATAAACCGCGATATGCGAGTAAACTTTCCAAAAAATACAACTTGAATAATTGTATCCCCCGAACAAAGTTCGGCGGATACTATGGATTTGGCTTCGTCGTCCGCGTCCGCGTCCGCGTCCGTGTCCGCGTCCGTGTCCGCGTCCGCAGAGATTTTCTTGTGAACGCGCTACAGGCCGCAATTCTCATCCGATCACCATTATTTTTTGCAGGCACATATATAATGGTAAGATCCCGACACCAATCGATTTTGGTTGCCGTGGCAACTGAATTGGTCGTTTGGGGACACATTTTGCATTGAAAACAGCCTGTTTGAGACACATGGCTTGTGAACGCGCTATAGGCCGCAATTCTCACCCGATCACCATTATTTTTCGCAGGCACATATATTATGGTAAGATCCCGACACCAATCGATTTTGGTTGCCGTGGCAACTGAATTGGTCGTTTGGGGACACATTTTGCATTGAAAACAGCCTGTTTGAGACACATGGCTTGTGAACGCTCTACAGATGGCAATTTTTGACGAATCTCGATAATATTTGGAAGTGTTGTTGGGAAGGGCTGTCACACGAAACCAATCGTTTTTTAGAATGATCATATACATATTAATATGTTAACAGCCTAACTTATTACAGAATTTTGAAATATCCATTTTGACATGTACGATCATTCCAATAGCCTGTACAGTGGAAGGTAATGACACTGGTTTCTTGTTCAGAATGGAGAACTGAAGTTTCCAGTGAAAACAGGACAATATTACTGAATAAGTTAACATTAGTTCTATTAGTTAAGTCTATTATTGTCCACAATAAAAATAGTTAAGACGAGAAACGTTTATTATTAAGCTCAACAAGGTAAAGGTTTTGTCCAGTACAAATTTCATGGGTGTAACTGAATAAGTTAACATTATTTTTAATAGTTAAGTCTATTATTGACCACAATAAAAATAGTTAAGACAAGAAATATTTATTATTAACCTCAACAAGGTAAATGTTTTGTCCAGTACAAATTTCATTGGTGTAACTGAATAAGTTAACATTATTTTCACTAGTTAAGTCTATTATTGACCACAATAAAAATAGTTAAGTCTATTATTGACCACAATAAAAATAGTTAAGATGAGAAATATTTATTATTAAGCTCAACAAGGTGAAAGTATGTCCAGTACAGATTTCATGGGTGTACTGAATAAGTTAACATTATTTTTACTAGTTTAGTCTATTATTGACTACAATAAAAATAGTTAAGACAAGAAATATTTATCATTGGGCTCAACAAGGTAAAGATTCTGTCCAGTAGACATTTTATGTCTGTAACCAAATAAGTTAACATTTTTTTTGCTAGTTAAGTCTATTATTGACCTCAATAAAAATAGTTAAGATGAGAAACAATTATTATTGAGCTCAACAAGGTTAAGGTTTTGTCCGGTAGAAATTTCTGGGTGTAACCGAATAAATTAACTTTATTTTTACATGTTAAGTCTATAAGTGACGACAATGAAAATAGTTAAGACAAGAAATATTTATTATTGGGCTCAACAAGGTGAAGGCTTTGTCCAGTAGAGATTTTATGGCTGTGACCAAATAAGTCAACATTATTTTTTTGCTAGTTAAGTCTATTATTGATCACAATAGCTTTTTATGAAAACATTGATCAACTTTTACTTTGAATTTCAACTTGAGACCATGTTTGGCTCAAATTATGAGTTAAAATATAACTTATGGTGAAAAATTCGATCTGGCTCCAATTTTGTCATCTTGAAATGCAGTTTTGGTCAACTTTTACTTTGAATTTCAACTTGAAAGCATGTTTGGCACATATTATGAGTCGAAATATAACTTATGGTGAAAAGTTCGATTTGGCTCCATTTTCGTCATCTTGAAATGCAGTTTTGGTCAATTTTTAGTTTGAATTTCAACTTGAAACCAAGTTTGGCACATATTATGAGTTAAAATATAACTTATGATGGAAAGTTCGATCTGGCTCCAATTTCTTCATCTTGAAATGCAGTTTTGGTAAACTTTTAGCTTGAATTTCAGCTTGAAACCAAGTTTGGCACATATTATGAGTTAAAATATAACTTATGACGAAAAGTTCTATCTGGCTCCAATTTCGTCATCTTGAAATGCAGTTTTGGTCAACTTTTACATTGAATTTCAACTTAATACCAAGTTTGGCACATATTATGAGTTGAAATATAACTCATGGCGAAAAGTTTGATCTGGGTCCAATTTCGTCATCTTAAAATGCAGTTTTGGTAAACTTTTAGTTTGAATTTCAACTTGAAATCAAGTTGGGCAGGTATTATGAGTTAAAATATAGCTCATGACGAAAAGTTTGATCTGGCTCCAATTTTGTCATCTTGAAATGCAGTTTTGATTACCTTTTACTTTGAATTTCAACTTGAAACCATGTTTGGCACATACATGTATTATGGATCGAAATATAACTTATGGTGAGAAGTTCAATCTAGCTCCAATTTTGTCATCTTGAAATGCATTTTTGGTCAAATTTTACTTTGAATTTCAACTTGGAACCAAGTTTGTAAAATATTCTGAGTTGAAATATAAATAGGTGAAAAGATTGATCTATCTGTATTTTCGTTATTTTATCAAACATGTCGAATGGAAATTCATATAAAGAGATTTCAGTGGTGATTTTGAATTCGACCTTCAATAACCTCGGAAAATCAGTGCAGCAATTTTGGTGGGGAAAAGAAAACAGTTGTGACTTGAGATTTAACATTTCTCTGGTAATCTTTTTTAGCCCTTACTCTAGTTTTTCACAATTGACAGCGATATATTTGGGGCAACAGAGATGATAGGGCTACGGGGGATACACCCAAGCGGTCGTAGGCGATCGGAAGCGTCTAGTTGGTATGAACATTTTCCCATTAAACTGTGGTTCACTACGGAACAAGTCACTGTTTCTTCTCCCAGGTCGCATGTCGCTTGTCACTTCTCGCATGTCGCACCGGCGTTCCATAGCAATGTGTGTATGTTAACATGATCTGTTGCCTGATTTTTTTTTGCACAGCACTCGTGATATTTGAAGTTTTATCTCAGATTCTGAGCGACGATTCATTTTACATTGAAAGCGTATAAATGTATTTCTTAGGTTGAAAAGCCATGTCGGCCATTTATAGTGGCCATAACAATGTGTGTATGTTAACATGATCTGTTGCCTGATTTTTTTTTTGCACAGCACTTGTGATATTTGAAGTTTTATTTCAAATTTTGAGGGACCATGCATTTTACATTGAAAGCATAAACATGTATTTCATGGGTTGAAATGCCATGTCTGCCATTTCTGGTGTCATGCTATGTTGGAGAAATTGAAGAAAAAGTTTTTCAAAGTTAATTTAGTTTTTTTATGTACAATGTGTGTATGACCTGTTGCCTGATTTCTTTTTCTGGCACAGCACTCATGATATTTGAAGTTTTATTTCAGATTCTGAGGGACAATTCATCCTACATTGAAGGCATATACATTGTAAATGTATTTCATGGGTTGAAATGCCATGTCGGCCATTTTCTGGTGTCATGCTACAATATTATGTTTATTATTCATGAATATTTTTGTTGAAATAATAAACTCGATCCAAATCCAGCATTAACTGTGTTCACATCTAATAATTAATCTAACTGTATGCTATTACAAAATATTTTATCCACATGTAGAATATATCTGATGTAGAAAATTGTCGGTCGGGCCTATTCCTTTGAATTTCTTCTGTAATTATACAGCAATAGTAGTAAAAGTTCAATCATTGAGCGAGAAATAAAATGCATATCCTACCCATAACGTATTACTTCTGAGACTACTTAATAAACCCACAGTGAGTTGGACATAATCCCACAATGACATGGATAAACAAACACACATGGTACCAAACGTGCGAACTTTTTTGAAAACCACACAATGTACCGCACAAAAAAACCCACAATGAAAAAGTCACACAAGGTATCGGACGTAGGCCCGTCCGTCCGGCGTTAACATTTTTATCTTTAAAGTTAACGATCGAATCTTTCTGAAATTTTGCACAAAAATGCCTAAAAATATTTTGAGAAGGAGGTATTTTTTTGTTTTTTGATTTTCGCATTTTTTTCAAAATGGCGGCCGTTTTTGTCGAAAAACGCTCAATTTTGGACTTTGACGGCCATTTTCTCAAAAACTGTCTGATCAGTTTTGAGTTTTTGGTTTCAAAAGATTCCCCTCATATACCTCTGTGATATGTATAAGTTTGGTTGCCCTAAATCTGCCGGTTTTCGTGTGGCGGCCATTTTGAATTTTTGGCGGGTCGGCGAAAAAAATTTTTTTCGCCCCAGATCGCATTACTATCCATTTTGGGCCATTTCTAGGCAAAAAAAAATTTTCTCCCTTTGAAAAAAATTTTGGACTTAGAAAATTTTCGGCACTTTTTCCCTTCATAATGGGAGCTGTCCGGACTGTACTCATAGAACGCTTGAAGATAGAGCTTAGAAATTGGCACTTTCAAATCGGAAGTCATATATGGCGACTTGTGTGGTGACCTTGAATTTGACCTTGGATGACCTTGAAAGGTCAAAACAGCCATTTTGGGGTCAAAAAATGCCCAGATTTGCCTTTGTAGATGAAATGCTTGCAGATAGAGCTCCTGTTTGCATTATGAACATATAGGAAGACATATATGGCACAACTAATGATGACCTTGAACTTGACGTCAGATGACCTTGAGTGCCAAATGTCTGACTTGGAATGTGTAAATTGACCTGAGCGGCCTAAACGATTCCACCCAACATATAGAATATCAAATGCCGCACACATACATGTAATGGTTACATCGAAGTTCATACGGATGACCTTGATTGGTAAATCCCAAGGTCATATGTTTACACTGCGAACCTTGATTGGTAAATCTCAAGGTCTGTTACCTGCCAATGCTGCCATGGCCAAACCAAAATTGTCCGGTAACCTATCTTAGCCTTTGGGCTAATTTTTCCTTCATAATGGGAGCTGTCAGGACTGTACTCATAGAACGCTTGAAGGTAGAGCTCAGAAATTGGCATTTTCAAATGGGAGGTCATAGATGGCGACTTGTGTGGTGACCTTGAATTTGACCTTCGATGACCTTGAAAGGTCAAAACAGCCATTTTGGGGTCAAAAAAAATGCCCAGATTGGCCTCTATAGATGAAATGCTTGCAGATAGAGCTCATGTTTGCATTATGAACATATAGGAAGACATATATGGCACAACTAATGATGACCTTGAACTTGACGTCAGATGACCTTGAGTGTCTGACTTGAAATGTGTAAATTGACCTGAGCGGCCTAAACGATTCCACCCAACACATAGAATATCAAATCCCGCACACATACATGTTATGGTAACATCGAAGTTCATACGGATGACCTTGATTGGTAAATCGCAAGGTCATATGTTTACACTGCGAACCTTGATTGGTAAAAGCTCTGTTACCTGCCAATGCTGCCATGGCCAAACCAAAATTGTCCGGTAACCTATCTTAGCCTTTGGGCTAATTTTTGACAAGATGAATTTCCCCATAAATTTGTCAGAACATACCTTGGGCCAGTATCTAAAGACGTTTTTCAAATTTTTTTGATTGAATCGTTTTTGCCTATTTGGCGGCCATTTTTGACGAAAAATTGCCAATTTTAGACTTTGGAGGCCATTTTCTCAAAAACTGTCTGATCAGTTTTGAGATTTTTGTTTCAAAACATTCCTCTCATGTACCTTTATGACGTGTATAAGTTTCGTTGCCCTTGAATCGCCGGTCTGCTTGTGGCGGCCATTTTGATTTTTTGATGGGTCGGCGAAAAAATCAAGTCACTATTCGTTTTGAGCCATTTCCAGCAAAAAAAAAAAAATTTTTTTTTGGCCATTGAAAAATTTGTTGGACTTAGAAAATTTCACCCAAATTTCCTTCATAATGGGAGCTGTGCAGAGTAAACTCATAGAACACTTGAAGATAGAGCCTAAGTATTGGCACATTCAAATGGGAAATCATATATTGCGGTTTGAGTGATGACCTTGAATATGACCTTCAATGACCTTGGAAGGTCAAAACGACCTTTTTTGTCGAAAAATGGCCAATTTTGGATTTTTGATGGCCATTTTCTCAAAAACTGTCTAATCAGTTTTGAGATTTTTGCTTCAAAACATTCCTCTCATGTACCTTATGACGTGTATAAGTTTCGTTGCCCTTGAATCGCCGGTCTGCGTGTGGCGGCCATTTTGATTTTTTGACGGGTCGGCGAAAAAAATTTTTTTGTCCCAAATCAAGTCACTATTCGTTTTGAGCCATTTCCAGCAAAAAAAATTTTTTTTTTTTGCCCATTGAAACATTTTTTGGACTTTCACCCAAATTTCCTTCATAATGGGAGCTGTGCAGAGTAAATTCATAGAACACTTGAAGATAGAGCCCAAGTATTGGCACATTCAAATGGGAAATCATATATTGCGGTTTGAGTGATGACCTTGAATTTGACCTTCAATGACCTTGGAAGGTCAAAACGACCTTTTTTGTAAACTCATACGAGTAAACTCATAGAAGACTTCAAAATAGAGCCTAAGTATTAGCACATTCAAATGGGAAATCATATATTGCAGTTTGAGTGATGACTTTGAATTTGACCTTCAATGACCTTGAAAGGTCAAAAACGATGAATTTTGTCTTTGATGGCCATTTTGTCAAAATCTATTCAGACAGTTTTTCTCAAAATAATGTATATGATTCTCTTTATCTACCTTTGTGATGTGTTATTTGATTTCGTATTATAGTCCATACAGATAATGTGTTTCCAGCAACATTTAAGAACATGTTTTGACATTTAGAGTTCAAGATCAGTGTAACAATTTATATGTTGGAAAATCAATACTCTGCGTTTCTCATGATTGCCGGTAAGCTACAGCACCCTTGGTGCTATGTTTTTATAATAATAACATAATACGGGTGCATGTACCAGTAGGTCTATATATATATTTTACCATTTGTTATCATAATAAAAGCTTGCTATCAATTGTCATATTTCCATGATCATTTTGCAGCTTATGGGAGAACCCCATTTATGGCGTACAGTTGGACCTGAAACTGAACATGCTAAAGGTTTGATTTTCCATAGTGTCTCTAGTCACTGGTTGGACTGGTACTAATGTAGGAGATTCATTATATTGTAGAGTGGCTTATGATTATTCACCTCATTATGGCCCTTGGCAACATCACAGTGATAAACAAGACCTTGGAACATCTTATCAATCACATGCATGAAGAGATTGTAGTCACAGTGTTGAACATGCTGGCAATGGAAACCCATTGATGGCATATAAACAACTCGAGAATCATCAGTACTTTATTATGCAGTAGCAAGTACATGTAACAAAAAATATTAAATGAATTCTGCAGATGTGTACAATTGTGACAAATCATTGATGGTACTCATCATATATGTAGTACCGTCTTTCACCTCACCTCATAATAATAAATCTATGGTGAAAGACGGTATGGTGTGGGAGTAAGATTTAAAAGCCAAAATCCAGTATAACACTTTCACAAAGGTATCAGTGTTGCACAATGGTACAATTCTTATGTGGTGTGACCTGTTGCGGCCAATTTGTTTAAGATATTGACTATCAGTGCTGTCCAACCCGTCTGGTGACTGTAAACATACAAACATATTTAGGTGAATGCATTGTAGTAGTGCATGTATGTTATAACCACAAAATACCGTCCTGATATAGACAATTATTGAACCATACGAGATAGGCTAAGACAATCGCTAACCTGGCTCCACATCCTCGTCCATTGTCACCATGGAAATACTCGTAAAACAGCACCAAGTTCTTCCAGTTCTCATCAGTGGCATAAATGTTATGACCACCTAAAATCATAGTAGGCTGTGTTTGATCTAGTGTTAGCACTGCATGAAGTCTCACTTTATAATAAATCTTGCATAAGGAGAAGGAATGCTATGCAACTTGCCATGAACAGGGCGTTTGCCAGCATTATCCGGCAAGAAGATCGAAACCAGCCGTCTCCTAATGTCAGCGCTCACCATGTCCAGCTGTACCAGAGATCCAGAACCCTGAGGATGCTCCACTGTCAGTTCCTCACCATAGAACTCATTGTACTTGTCCAGGGCCTCCAGAATCAAGTAGTTCACTGTCAAGCACGTGCATTATCATACAGACAGCTACATGTAAATGACAGCATGTCAATACAGAGGTTTAGATAAGGTAAAAATTTGGTATAAAGATTATATTAATATGTGCATAATGGAGGTTTGAGACCATAAGTTTAGATCGAAGAGCTTTTAGCAGCTTTCTACGAGTGCATGAACCTTCATGTACTAGTATCATTACAGGACAATGCTGACAAGTTTCCACAAATCCACACTTGCAGGCTAAATGATCTTAGAAAAGAAAACAGTCTCCTTACTGCAGAACCAGACTGGCCCCCTCCAGTTGCTGTTACCGCCGAACATGTCACAGTTTGACTCTCCAGGACAGTACTGGACACTATGTGAAATCTCATCCACCTCCACGCTCAGTGGCTCTGTATGAACCTGTAAAATTTCATTCTGACTGTCAGTCCATAGAGTCCGGTGAATCGTGGCTACGAGAAGTGTATGAGAGAGCATGATTCTGATTCCAGCACAAACCTTGGATAACGACCGGATCCCGTACGGGGAGAGAAACTCATCCACATCCAACATGTAGTGCAACATCGACGTGATCTGCTCTTTGTTGGGTACCGATATCAACATCTTTTGAGCAACGTCATCTTTTCTCTGCACATAATATGATATATATGCTGGTCACGAAGTCATGTACATTCAAGAAACTGTATAAAATATGTGGACTCCCATGGGGTAATCCTGTAAGATCAATATGCTGAATTTTCTTCACCTTCGAGGCTTTTTGAGATCCACAAACCAGTTGCAGTTTTGCAAACAAATCTGGGAACTGACGACACAAGTTTCCAGGCAACACAGTTGCAGCAAATAGAGATGACAGCCCAACAAGTGACCGGACTTTCAGAACCTGTGTATCCTTGGAGTCATCGGTCAAACGATCATAATAAAAGCCATCTTCATTGTCCCACAAACCTGAAAACACACACATCCGTGTTTGCAGTCACACATCTGCTTGGCTTATGCAAAGACACGCTTGACATGTTACAAAATACTGTATCGGTATGTCAGTACCAGTAACTTCCTTGTTAATGGCTTCTCGGATGAGAGAGAAATGCTCCAAAAACTTGATGGCCAAATCTTCATAGACGTCGTCAGTCTGAGCTAGTTCTAGAGCAATCTGCAGCATGCTCACACAGTAGAATGCCATCCAACACGTTCCATCCACCTTTCAACATTTACATGGTGTGTGAATTACTATACAAATTGTCCACATACAATTCATTGTATCATACATGTCATATCCTAGACATGCATATGTGATTAAAAATCAGTGCAGTGCAAACCATTGTCCTACATGTATGTAAATGCACTATGTTATGCCTTTCCATGTGTATATATTCGAAATTGAGACGCCTGGTCATTACCCAGATGATATCACAATATATGAGGGTATTGGTGTTATGGTTTATATCGATGACATTATCATACACCTGTTCTATGCTAGTTCCTGCGGGTGGTTCTGAACGATGCACACATGATATGTTGTCCAGGCCTAGGAAACCACCGTGGTATATATGACCTCCAGTGCGATCCTTTTTGTTTACCCACCTTCAAGGACAGTGGGTATTGCAATATATTGTATACCGGTATCAAGAGTTTAACGTGTAATATATAAGTGCATCTAACACCAGAGTAATTATGGTAATATGCAATGTTGAAAACATCCACAGAAGACCGTAGAGCATATTGAGCTGTACATACCAGTTGAAATTAAGCATCAACTTGTGGAATGCCTTCTTCAGGAAAGATGTATCTTTAAATCCCTGAGATTGGCTAGAGGTGTGATATACTTGTAGACAAGCCCATGCGTGTACTGGTGGATTCACATCACTGAAGTTGAATTCATATGCTGGCAACTGAAATTTGAACATTTAATTTATTAGCCTACCTTAACCAATATATATATATGTAGGCCTATATTCACATGTCAAGTACTTGTGTGTATGAATTGCTTTGAACAAACTCTGACATCACCTGGCCATTTGGGTGCATGTAGCGTTCACTCAGCAACAACAGTAGCTGTTGCTTGGCGAATTCTGGATCAATGACACAGAATGGGACCATATGGAAAGCCAAATCCCACGTGGCATACTGGAAGCAGACATAATGCACCCATATTAAAGGTTCACCAACAACGTATATGTACATTATAATTTTTTGGAATCTGATGCACAATCTGTTGAACGTACCCATGGGAACTCCCATTTGTCTGGCATGGAGATGATGTCGTGGTTTAACATGTGCTTCCATTCGGAATTTAACGAAGTTGTCCGACCTGATCCAAGAGAACAAATTCCGATCATTGGGAAAGCATAGAAAAGTTGCTCTACATGTAATGTACAGCCATCTTTTATCGTCAAGATCATAGAGATTGTATTGAACCTACGAAACTTGGGAATGTAATTCAACTAAAAGTGATGATGGTTGATTTGCTCGTCAAGTAACGAACCTGCTGCCCATTCAGCTACATGGTATCCAAAATATTGCTTGGTGAAACAAAGTCCAGCATAAGATTGCTTGGCAACATTCTTCTCTGCCTCAGAAAGATTCATCGGAATGATCTGGTACAAGAAAGTTCAGTTTTATTGGCTACATCTATGCCAACTGAGATTTAATAGTTGGTAGAGTATAGTTGGGTGGGATTCCTTATACTCAATTTCAGTACTGTTGGACCTTCCTACAATCTATGACACATCTACCTGAAATAGTATATATTAGTACTACCTTGTGGTAGAACTCATCACATTCCCTGCGCCTCTGGTTGATTATATCATCAAAGTAAACTTTGCTGAACTGCTGTTTGGACCCATCATCCTTCCTCAGCCTACATCTGACTGTCACTGCACTCTGAGCCTTCACATACAACTTGTAGTATGCCGCCACTTTGGTGCCACAGAGTGATCTGTTCACAGCACCTGTGTTACCTTCAACAGAAGTCGTAGATTTGTTACGACTGTATTAATATATTTTCATGAACAGATAAGATAGGCTTATGCTTATTTGCCATCCATGGTATCGCAGTTTGCGAGTATTTATCAATTCGCACGTATTTACCTTTGACAACATATTCGTGGAAGGCATCCTTGGCGTATGACAACTTTGAAGTTCCCGAATGTACACGAGCTTTCTTGTCTATCTTTTGGGTGTTAGATTCATTGTCAGTGTACAACATTTCAGGCACTTTTGTCTTTGGCACTGGGATGACTTCAAAGATGTAATCACCTGAGACGATTAACATAATATTTATAGGTCTATGAAACAAGCATAAAACACTAGTCTGTGTATCGTACATGTATTTGGCATCATTTCTGGTATTGTTATTGGCATCATTACCTAAGTCAGTGTTGCTGATCAATCGAGCCGAGCTCTTCCCTTCAGAGTGAATTGATGGCAATTGATCGCCGTCATCTCCCCAGGTATTCCTGTAATCAGCATTGTCCAAATTGGGATTACTCTTGCACGATATACTGTCGTATGCTTTGTTGTAGTTTATCAGTAACTGTTGAAATGGCATATATCAGTAAATTCATATTTCAATGGTATCCAGTTTGGTGTGACTCTATTTTGATACAGCAGGGTTGCACTTACCTAAACCAAACTTGAGGCAACACATGTATCCAGGCGTCTTGGTCTCCACGGTTATGGACAGTGTACTGACACATGATGTCACACGGGGATACTTTGGCGTACTCAGCGGTCACATCCCAGTACCGTCCATTGTCAAACACACCTAGTCACAACACACTTGTATGATATAGGCCTGTATGTTAGTGAGTCTTGATGTGCACTTTTCAGGTTCATGGTACAAAACACCTGAGCATAGGTATTTATTTGACTTCATAAAAGTAAACGTAGCTCCAACAATTCAAGAACCTGAGTCTAAGAGCTCGAATTCCGGTTGCTCCGAGCTCCTGTCTGCATTCTCCTCCACCAGCCGTTTGTAGGGGAATGTTGTCTGTGGATATTTGTACAAAGCCTTGTTATAGGAGTGGGTTGGCGTTCCCTCCAAGTAAAAATAGCATTCCTTCACATCCTCTCCATGGTTACCCTGGTGACGAGCGTTCATATTTAGGATATCTATCTCGAGAACAATGGTTAAACTCACAGTGAGAACAACTATTTCTTCTGAATGACTATGATTTTTTGTTAATACACACATGCAGACGAACTAAATTGTACCTGTGGCCCAGTCAGGCCAAAAAGTCTTTCCTTCAGGATGTGATCACGGCCATTCCAGAGAGCCAGGGACATGCAGAGTTTTGCTGAGGTGTCACTCCAGCCGAACAGACCGTCTTCCCCCCACCTGTACGCTCTATATGTGGCCGCCTCGTGAGGAAAATACTCCCAGCTGTCACAGCAATAGCACCTCATCACATTCATTATTATCATGTCATGTTTCTGCATGTTATTGTGCTTTGCAGACAAGTGCAGACAAATCAAATTCATATGATCAGTTACATTTCTGAAGACTATTCATGTATGCATTCCTATTTGAAGTATGTGTATCCAATCAGGATTGATAACAGGGCTTTTTTCAGGTCTTCTCTGAAGACCTACGTACCAGTTTCCATCTTGCGAGTAATCCTCCCTGACGGTGCCCCACTGTCTCTCGGACAGATAGGGCCCCCAGAGCTTCCAGCCGGCTGTCTTGTCAGTGCGGTCTATCAACAGACGTTGCTCTTCATCCGTCACTGACTGACCCACATCAGGACTACATAGAGGAGAAATTTTGTTACAAACATGTGTACAATGTGTGCTGTCACAAAGTGCGAGCCCCACAAAGGCACATGCATCTACACAGTGACTATGAGTCAGCTTGCACCTTGGTCAAGGCAACAGCTTCACTACCTACACATAAGCATGTGGCTGTTGGTTTGGCGGCAGGCATCAAGATACCACATTTGCGAGCAGAAACACAGTATGGTAGTGAGTAGCGTTCTCAGAAGTGTTCATTTGAACTCAAGTGAAAGTTGGACAATAGGACGGAAATGTGAACCAGTTCACACAGTGGCATATTCATACATCTTGATGGAACCATAACAAATTCCTGACCATAACCATAATCTTAAGGTCACCTGAGCAAGATGCAACATATTAGACTACCCATACGTTCATAACACACACATGTTCTCAGTTCTGGCTAATCTTCATAAGGTAGCCATAACCTTGAGTTTGATTACTCGGCGCCACCTAAGGTCAAGTCCAAGGTCACCGAAATGTAGACCAATAAGTACCTATATGTTCATAATACAGGTGCAAGGGTTTGTTCTAATTGGTCAATTCACATTCATGTATCTTGATGTAACCATAACCTGGGATTTGAACATCCAAGATCATCTAAAGTCAAGGTCACCAGGAGATGCTCTATATAAGATTTAACACATGTTCGTTATGCACCTCAATATTATAACGAACTGCTGAAACCACCAACCTCCGCAAAACCACCTGCGGAGGTTTTGGCCACGTGGCCTCAGAGTCTGTCCACGTGCATAAAGAGCCGCGATCACGTGCCTACAGAAGACCGAGAATGCTTTTGCGGAGATTGACTTCCGGTTTGGGTGGAATACAAAAGCAGGCAGTCCCACTCTCTGGGAGCTCAGTCTGGACGAGATCCCATGGACGACCGCTCTCCTTGAGACGGTTCTGTTAGGACTTAGCTGTTTTATACCTCAGCACCATGTGACCTCCGTAGTGCAGAGAAGAGCCTGAGACTCCACGTACACATCTGGGAAATGTAAATGGAAGGGTGCGGATCCCCATGTCAATAATTTTATGAATCCATACCCCTACAATTTATAAGCCCCGACCCTCTTGACTTACAGCTGTCAGCAAGCAGGCAAGGCGGCTCTCTCTTCTTGCACAGGAGTGCAGGTGGAGAAGGAAGACCCTATACGAAGATTGCACCCGCAGAGACGAGGATCTCAAAACACAGCGGTACTTCCGCAGACGAAGGCAACTTGTAAGATGAGGATTTTATATATTTTGTGAGTGATTATCTGACCATCGTATATTGGTAATAAAATCCCGTGTCTTTGAATTTATGTCTTCAGCACTTTTCTCTACTCAGAGATATACTATGGAATGCTGACGTGTCACCAATCCATTTGTAATTGTCTATAGCATTCGGACACAGAGACAAGAGGTAATACAGAAAATTAGCCCAAAGGCTAGGATAGGTTACCGGACAATTTTGGTTTGGCCATGACAGCATTGGCAGGTAACAGACCTTGAGATTTACCAATCAAGGTTCGCAGTGTGAACAAATGACCTTGAGATTTACCAATCAAGGTCATCTGTGTGAACTTCGATGTCACCATTACATGTATGTGTGCGGCATTTGATATTCTATATGTTCATAATACAAAGATATATCTGGGTGGAATCGTTTAGGCCGCTCAGGTCAATTTACACATTCCGAGTCAGACATTTGGCACTCAAGGTCATCTGATGTCAAGTTCAAGGTCATCATTAGTTGTGCCATATATGTCTTCCTATATGTTCATAATGTAAACATGAGCTCTATCTGCAAGCACTTCATCTATAGAGGCAAATCTGGGCATTTTTTGACCCCAAAATGGCTGTTTTGACCTTTCAAGGTCATCCAAGGTCACTACACAAGTCGCCATATATGACTTCCCATTTGAAAGTGCCAATTTCTGAGCTGTATCTTCAAGTGTTTTATGAGTACAGTCCTGACAGCTCCCACTATGAAGGAAAAAAGTGCCGAAAATTTTCCAAGTCCAAAATTTTTTTCAAAGGGTGAAAAAAATTTTTTTGCCTAGAAATGGCCCAAAATGGATAGTATTGTGATTTGGGGCGAAAAAATTTTCTTTCGCCCCAAATCGCATTACTATCCATTTCTCGTAAAAAATTCAAAATGGCCGCCACACGGAGATCGGCGATTCAAGGGCAACAAAACTTATACACGTCACAGAGGTATAAGAGGAATCTTTTTAAACAACAGTTTTTGAGAAAATACAGACCAGGTGCAAATTTTAGCATTATTCGACCCAAAAATGGCTGTTTTGACCTTCCAAGGTCATCCAAGGTCAAATTCAAGGTCACCACACAAGTCGCCATATATGATTTCCCATTTGAAAGTGCCAATTTCTAAGCTCTATCTTCAAGCGTTCTATGAGTACAGTCCTGACAGCTCGCATTATGAAGGAAAATTTTCTAAGTTCAAATTTTTTTTCAAAGGGTGAAAAATTTTTTTTGGTTAAGAAATGGCCCAAAATGGATAGTAATGCGATTTGAGGTAACAATTTTTTTTCGCCGACCCGCCAAAAATTCAAAATGGCCGCCACACGGAGACCAGCGATTCAAGGGCAACCAAACTTATACATATCACAGAGGTATATGAGGGGAATCTTTTAAACCAAAAACTCAAAACTGATCAGACAGTTTTTGAGAAAATGGCCGTCAAAGTATTGAGCTTCCAAGAAGCATACAGCTTACTTACTTAAGTCCTCCGCGGAAGATGAGGGAAGATCGGGGAAGAGCAGAGGATCTGGGGATGCAGAGGAGTGCGGAAAACAACTGGAGTACGTGGGTCCAGAGGACTCTCGAAGATCCGATGCCTCCGGAGCTGGTGATGACAGACGTCCTCACTCCATCCGGGGTGAGGAGACCCCCAAGTGGTCTGGATGGAAGGAACAAGACAGTCGGCGAGAGCGGGACGATTATCTACAGAGAGTCCATGAGATCCCTAGGCTAAGCAGAGTTTTTGGGAGACCCAGCTGAGGACTACCTGCGAAGCAGAGGATGAGCCACACAGGACGTGAGAGAAGGGTCTCTCATACGAGGGGAACCTACAGTCCAGAGAGGGCGATGGGAAGAGGGAGGCCAATCTCAGCCCCAAGCCAGGCCTTCCAATCGTGACACGAGACTTGGAGCAGTCACCGGCTGAATGATGGGAGCTGTATCACCTATGCAGCTGACGACCGCCGCTGTACAGCAGGCTTCTTCGATGTATGAGCTCGTGATGGCTCCTCAGATGGCTTGGCAGCAACTGCCACAGATGGCTCTGCAGATTGCGGCTCCGCAGTTGGGAGCACCGCCTTCGCAGTCAGTACCGGTGGTATACTAACGTCAAGTGCCTCCAGCCGTCCAGCCCAGCCCAGAGTACCCTCTCTCACCGGAGGTGCCAGCGGTCTTCGATTCCATGGAGACAGCAAGGCCGGAGGAGTAACTCCAAAGGGAGTACATCATCCTGCTCCACATTTGTGTCAGCACCTGCGGAGCAATGGATAGGAAAGCTTTCTGAAGTGTCACAGGGATGATGACATGAAGCTCATGGCCTTAATGAAGGACGTGAAGACCCTCGAAGAGGTGACGGCTTTCATCACCCAGTATGAAAGCATCAACTGTAAGCGAGTAGGTGCAGTCTGCACTGTGGTGGAGGACGAGAGTCCGGCGGAGGCGCCACACGATGTGAAGGCCTTCGTCAAGGGGGATCATCCTCCGCTGAAGGGGGACGATAAACGGAGCGGATCTGGGCCTCGTCTCCCCTAGTTCAAGGGAATTTTGAGACTCAGGCCCAGAAGATGGACCAGCTAGTCGAAATGATGTGACGGTCTTGAAGGTGGAGGGAATTATGACTCTGCAGACGACCTCGGCACAGGGACCTCGAGGTTGGGACCGGGAGTGCTGGCTGTGCCGACGATCCAGACACCTGAGTAGGGAGTGTCCCCAGAGACCAAAGGATGCCAAGTCTCCTGCTGAAGCAGCTTGAGGACGAGGACATCCAGGAGGAGTCAGAGAACGAGGACCTATTGTCAAACTTGAGGAGCCCGTTTCTGACGCCAAGATGACGGGCAGTTCCTGGCAAGTTCAGGTCAAGATCAGAAGGCGACAAGACGAGATGAAAGGTGCAGATGAAGGATCAGTAATATTGTGTATAGTGTTACCCGTGGAGATAACACAAACATCAGTAGACCTCACATGAGTATATATTTGCGGAGGAGACTCCTGTCTCCGCGACGATGATATTACTGATGTTTGTGATGTACTCACGACTCCAGGTTTCTTCCCTGAGGGGAAGGACAACCCTTCTATGTCTACTATAAATAGCAATGTTCATGATGTTTATACGACTCCAGGTGTCCAGGGGGAGGATGGGCCTCCTCTGTCAACTGTACATACCGAGGCCAAGACTACGGGTGCGATGCCCAAGAAGGATGCGGACCTTCTCTTATCCTGTGCAAATAATACCAAAAAATTTAAAACCCTTAGCCTTACACCCGTTGCCGCTATGAGGGACAAGAAATCAACCTCCCGATCGACACGGGTGCTGTTTCCACAGTTGTGGATGTTTCAGTTGTGAATACCGTATTGGTCTTAATACTAGTAGTAGCACAGTGAGCCAAAGCAAGCAGCAGCGTGCGCAAAAATGTGATCAAACTTGAGGTAAAATTTAGGAAAATCATTGAATACCGTAATATGATTATAGCCTTCAATCATAGCCTTCAATTATTATGATTCAAAAAACATAAATGTGCAGATTGGAAAACTTCAACAAGTTATTGGAAAGATCTCAATGGTCCTAGAGTCAATGCTGGGGATCCCATTAGTCCAAAGTCCTGGTCCCCCTTCTGATTGACGGTACACCTGGTATGAGACGACATGTTGGCCTTATACAGCCTCCAATCGACTGTGACGAGATGGTGGGAAGAGCCTTGGTAGAACCATACAGAGACGAGGTGATGGTGCTTCTTAACACGGAGGAGCATGGTCTGACGAACCTTGTGCCCTTACATGCTTGTACACTTACATGAGGTCGACGAGGTGATGCCGGTGCTGAGCCACCATCAGCCGGACTGTGTGGAGCCTTCTCCATGTTCTCCCTCTGGAGACATGGAGCGGTGCATGGAATGATGCATGCTTCTGCAGAGACGGGGTGCAGAGCCATTACCTCCACACTTGCAGTGACTGCTGGAGGGTGTTACCTCCGCACTGACTCCTGCGGACGTCACTGGTGCGGCACATAGATAAGGAGATCACAGACCCATCAAGCAGCTCCTCTGGAGAGCAATATATAAGCAGCAGGAGCTTTTAGAGGCAGAGGTGGACAAGATGCTGAAAGTGGGAGTGATAGAGCTCAGTGAGAAGGATGGAAACACCACACCACGGTCCTGTGTGGACTACTGGGAACTCAATGATGTGATGACAAAGGATGCTTATCCTTTGCCAAGGCATGATGAGAGTTTCGACACTCTGGAGGGGGCCTGGTACTTCTCCACGCTCAATTTATCAAGCGAACACTGGCAGTTGGAGATGGAGGAGGACAAGGGGAAGACTGCATTCACCACGAGGAGCAGATCATGTCAGTTCCGAGTGATGCCGTTTGTCTTGCAAACTTCCAAGCCACCTTCGAGTGGCTCATGGAGCTTGTGCTGCAAGGGCTGCAGTCGAGTAGATGTCTCGTCTACCTAGACAATGTCATCTACATCGAGAGTGATTTGGTGGAGGTGCTAAGCAACCTGAGGGATGTGTTGCAGAGGCTCCTGGAGGCAGGCTTGAGGCTCACGAAGTGCCAGCTACTTCAGGGGGAAGTCCGTTTCCTGGGGCATAAAATGTCTCAGTGAGGCGTCAAGTGCGATTCGGAGAAGGTGAAGGCTGTGAAGCACTACTAGCCTCCCCGGGACCTGGCGGAGCTGAGCTGCTTACTTGGTTTCGTCGGGTACTACCGATAGTTCATTAAAAAGTTTGCCACTAAGGCGGGTCCACTCACAGCCCTCCTGAAGAAAGATGTCTCATACTGTTGGACGGTCGCCTGCCAGGAGGCCTTTGAGGCGCTGGAGTAACCCCGAGTGAAGAGCCCACAGCTGATCTACATGGTACATCTACATCTACTTTACCCAGGATTTCATCATGGACACAGATGCGAGTGGGTACAGCCACTTGGTCCAGTTGGTACTTAGGTATCCCCCGAAGGCTCGACCAAAACTGGAGTAGGGATGGACAGGACCTTATCTGGTTGTCAAAGCCCAACTCGGCTGGCGTGTTAAGATCCAGAGGTCCTCAATGGAAGCGCTGAAGGAGGTCCGCATCGATCACCTGAAAATGTGCCCGTATACTCCGGAACAAGCTCCTTGGGTATGCAACAATGGCGGAGACCCTGTGGAGGATGTGGACATGTTGAGGGAGGATGAAAGGGAACGGACCGGAGTTGGCGCCCACGGAGGTCGGGTCGGACGTGGACGACCCTGACGTGAAGACGGGTCGGAGCGGCCGAGACGAAGCCGGAGGGCCCCGCAGAGGCTGGGGCACTAGTTGTACTGGGCTGCTGAGGCGCCGGCACCTGTCCTGGCCATGGCGAGAGGCACCTCCGCTCTGATAGTTGTGACTGTACAGCCCACGCCTCCAAAGCTTCCTATGTGACTCCCGTTGCTGCTCTACCTAGGAGCAGTTCTAGCTATACTTTTAGTATGGCTGGGAATACTAGCAAGGAAGTCTGGATAAAATTGGGAGCTGCAGAAACTGGGTACCTCTGCAGAAACGTGGTGCCGGAGATGGGGCTGTTTGCGATGTTGCTGAGACTCTGTGGCAGCTGCGGAGGATCTACCTCCGCAGTGTGGAGCCTACCCACATGGATCCGGAGAAAGGGATTTTTGCAAATGTGCAGTGTCCACCTCGGAGGTGCGGATGAAGGAGTGACAAAGAAGACAGAGTGGTGGAAGCAGCGCACTTAAATATAAATATATAACGATATAATATAAATATATATCAATATATATCGTTATAGATATAACGAACTGCTAAAACAACCAAGCTCTGCAAAACCATCTGCGGAGGTTTGTCCTCCGCATGGACACAATCGTCAATCGGGGTATGAGATCGACGCTCTTAGGCTTAATGTTAAAACCTGGACCCGGCGTAACCTTTCTACAATTGTATAACCTAGTGACTTACTTGTGAACCTAATCTAAACCTGGTCACTGTGTAATCCGAGGATTTTGGAATTGCGAACGTCTCACCAATAATTGTCTATAGCGTTCGGGCACAGAGACGAGAGGTATTACAGAAAAACTATACTAGTACGAAAACTTGGCCCTCGGTGAGATTCTCGTCACTGTGTCATAGAGCGAAACGCGCATATGTATTCTTTTTGGACATTACGAGCTACACAAACATGTCTAATTGGATTTAACTTTGATTGAAATAATTAATTGGGTAATCGGAGTGAACTTTGCCCTTGGTCAATATTTTTTCGACGTCTGTTTTGCTCTACATAGAGTAGAGCAAAACAGACGTTATTTTTGTACTCGTCGCCTCAACAAACATGTCTTAGGGATAATATGTTGAGTGAACTTGACTCTCGGATAATGTCAAGTCAACATTTTCCATATTCAGCCATAATCATTGCTGTCATATCTAGGAAACTTTCGTCATACGAATGAAACCAGACAAATAGGGGTCTTAGGGGGTATATTGGGTGAACTTGGCCCTCAGCCATTTTTAGGTTACCGAACCTATGGTCCGATAACCAATTGGCATGGTGTTGCGTCTGTCGCCCGCCTGTCATCTGTTTACCTTTTTATCTTTAAAGTTTACGGTCGTATCTTTCTGAAATTTTGCACAAAAATACCTAAAAATATTTCCAGGAAAGGTTTTTTACTAGTTCCAAAATGGCGGCCATTTTCGACAAAAAATGCCCGATTTTGGAGGCCATATTCTCAAAATCTGATCAGTAACTTGTTTTCTTTTTGATACATAACACTCCTCGTATGTACTCCTGTGATATGTATAAGTTTCGTTGCGCTTGAATCGCTCTAAGTGGGCCATTTTGGCCCAAACTTGGCCCAAATGGGACTTTTCCATGTTAAATGGAATATAAATGCTTTATAATGGGACACATTATTGGTAATATCTCATTCAATATTGAGATTAGAGATTAGGAATCAATTGTGGACATATAGGAAATGATATATGCTGAATATTCTCGTCACCTTGAATTTGACCTTTGACCTCATTTTCGAGGTCAGAGCACAAAATGGCTAATATCTCGCTTATTATCGACTTTGCAGCTAACAAATCAATTTAGGACATATAGGAAGTGATATATCCTGAATATTATAACATATAACCATGACCATGACCTTGACCTCATTTCCAAGGTCAGAGCACAAAATGGCTAATATATCGCTTATTATTGACTCACAGCTTAGAAATCAATTGTGCACATACAGGAAATGATATATACTGAATGTTGTCATGACCTTGAACTACCTTTGACCTCATTTTCAAGGTCAGAGCATAAAATGGCTAATATCTCGCTTATTATCAACTTTACAGCTTAGAAATCAATTGTGAACATATAATAAACGATATATGCTAAATATTGTCAAGACCTTGAATTTGACCTTTGAACTCATTACTAAGGTCAAAGCATAAAATGGCTACTGGTAATGTCTCACTTATTATCGACCTTACAGCTTTGCAATCAATTGAGCACATATAGGAAATGATATATATGCTTAATATTGTCATGACCTTGAATTTGACCTTTGACCTCATTTTAAAGGTCACAGGACAAAATGGCTAATATCTCGCTTATTATCGACTTTGCAGCTTAGGAAATAATTGTGAACATATATCAAACGATATCTGCTGAATGTTGTCATGACCTCGAAGAGCACACAATGGCTAATACTAGTATCTCGCCCATTATCGACTTTACAGCTTCGGAATCAATTGTGGACATATAGGAAGTGATATATGGTGAATATTCTTGTGACCTTGAATATGACCTTTGACCTCACTTTCAAGTTCAGAGCACAAAATGGCCAATATTTTGTTCATGATCAACTCTACAGCTTAGGAATCAGTTTTGGACATATCTGAAATGATATGCTGAGTATCTTGTGACCTTGAATTTGACCTTTGACCTCATTTTCAAGTCCAGAGCACAAAAGGGCTAATATCTCGCTTATTATGGACTTTGCAACTTAATCAATTGTGGACATATAGGAAATGATATATGCTGAATATTCTCGTGACCTTGATTTTTTTTACCTTAGTTTCAAGGTCAGAACACAAAATGGCCAATATCTAACTCATTATCGACTTAACAGCTTAGGAATCAATTGTTGACTGGAAGTGATATATTGTATATACAGGAAGTGATATATTCTGAATATTCTCATGACCTTGAATTTGACCTTTGATCTCATTTCCAAGGTCGGAGCACAAAATTGCCAATTGCCGATTTTACAGCCTAGGAATCAATTGTGGACATGAAATGATATATGCCGAATATTCTTGTGACCTTGAATTTGACCTTTTACCTCGTTTTCAAGGTCAGATATAAAACATTGTCCGGTAACCTTTCCTAGGCCTTGGGCTAATTTTTTTTGACGAGTCAGAAATTCCATTTTCAGCAATATCTGTGAAACAGTGTTTCATAGAGTGAAATGGCTGTTATTTTTGCACTCATCGACCCAAACAAACATGTATTGGGGTATAATGGATGAACTTGACCCTCGGCCAAATTTTCCATATTCGGCTATATCTTGGAAACTGTCGTTTGTAGAGCAAAACAGACTATTTTCAGTGTTGACATGGAACATATCTTTAGGGTTATTGGGGTGAACTTGACCCTCGGCCAAATTCTTTTTGAGTCATTTTTTATATTCGGCAATATCTCAGAAACGGTGCGTCATAGAGAAACGGTGTTGCACTCGTGTCTCCAGACATGTTTTAGGGGTATATTAGGTGAACTTGGCCCTCGGCCAAATATTTTTAATTCAGCATTTTTCTCTTTTCGGTCAATCTCGAGAAAAGGTGGGTCACACAGTGAAACAGACATTATTTTTGCACTTGTCCCCTTACACCAACATATTACTGTTGGGTACAATTGGGTGAACTTGACCCTCGGCCAAATATTTTTTGTCCAGTCAGCAATTTTTTTTCTGGCCATATCTGTGGAACGATGGGTCGTAGAGTGAAACTGACATGATTTTCAGACTTGTTAACCTAGAACTGCACCGGACATCCATCATGCTGCATTCCGAAATGTCCCAAGGCATCTTTAGGCCTTTACGTCTGGTTTACACACGAAATAGATATTGACTGCCCTAATTGAAAGTTCATTTACACCTGAAATCATTCTTTTGACCATAATCTGGGTACAGGTAGTCTCCATTTTGAAAGGGTCTAGCATGATGGACCATATCACATATTCACCGGTAACGGGAGCAGCCAAACACTACGAACCATCAGGATAATTTTGTACATCCGTGGCGCAGTATATATACAAATGTACCTACTTGTACCAGCACAGCTGTTACTTTCGAAGTTTGCCAGAGTTACATGTACACGCGTATACAGTTTACCATGATATTGCTCGTTAGTATAACCGACTAGTTTTATGCCAAATGTATTAGTGTAGTTTTATGACCGTAATATCAAGATATTAATCATGGAATAATGGATTTTAAAAAAAATTTATTCAGTATACATACCATTTAAATACAGCAATTACCTATATATATTTGTAATGTCACTGTTGTGCGTGTATTTTGCTCGTTTACAAGTTTACATAATTATGTATATGTTATAATCATATATCATATATTCTCGCAACATGTTCACAAAGTTTACCATACCATCAACGTTTATAACTTGAACAATACAAAACTCTAATCTTAACAAAGCATACAAACGAAACATTCAATTGTAATAAATATATACCAGTAAAGGCTACTTAGCCTCGGAATATCAATAATTAAGTAAATAAAGTTACCACTGTAGATGTACCAAACAGAACCATAAACATATACACTAGTATCCATTCAAGCAGGACCTCAACCTTTAAATGCAGACTTGCATTATATGGTATACAGGCAAAGCTAGAAACAGCAGGACAATGACTGTAATATAAACTTATCAGCACTCCTAGAAACATTGCACTCTTGAGAACACTGATCACCATACAAAGTCATAATTTGCCTATAATTTAGCATTTCACAATCCACCCTTGTATCGAAGCAGTAAGAGACTTGACATAAATTTCTTGTTGCCATGTTATATGACCCTGAAGGTCCACGACATAGACGGACCCTGCTCCATTACTACCGACTGTCTCTGACCAATCAAAATATGAGAATGTAAAATTGATATATCACCATGAGGAATATACTAGGATTATTATCACTAGATGAACACAATTTCCTATATCATGAGAAACTGGGTACCATACATAGTAATGTTCATGTGTTTACGAATCAGATCCACTGGTTACTTCCAGTTGTTCATGGTGTTGAAAGACCGTGAGGAGCCACTACCACCTCGACCGCCACCGTAGGAGCTGCCACCGCGACCACCGCCGCCACCGAATCGGCTGCCACCGGACCGGCCACCGCCGCCGCCACCACTGCGGTTCCAACGACTGCGGTCCCGGCCACCATAGCTCCTGGCCACACTAGCGAGCTGCATGAGCGATGGGTTGATCTGCTGCTTGGCCTCTTGCAGAACCTCCACCAGGTCCTTGGCCTGCTTGGCGTTATTCCGTGTGAAGAATGTGTAAGCAGTTCCCGTGTTCTCTGCACGTGCTGTACGCCCGATACGGTGAATGTAGTCTTCTGAACAGTTAGGATAATCGAAGTTGATCACAAATTTTACATCGTCAACGTCCAGACCTCTGGCCGCTACATCTGTGCCGACTAGAATAGGAGCTTTGTTGCTGCGGAACTCCCTTAACACCCAGTCCCGCTCAGGTTGAGATTTGTCTCCATGAATACACACGGCCTGCCAGCCATCTCGCTTCATCCTGCGTGTCAGGTCATCACACTTCTTCTTGGTCTCGACGAAGATCATGGTTTTGTTTTCCTTCTCGCCCATGATCTCCTGGAGTAGCTGGCCAAGTTTGTACTGCTTCTCCTCCTCCTGGCACACGTCCACGATCTGCAGGATGTTGTGGTTGGCGCTCAACTGCAGGGCACCAACATTAATCTGCACATAGTCACGCAGGAACTCCTCTGCCAGATTTCGCACCTCCTTGGGCCAAGTGGCACTCCACATCAGTGTCTGGCGATCAGGACGCACCTGCTCGATGATCTTGCGGATCTGGGGCTCGAAGCCCATGTCAAGCATGCGGTCTGCCTCGTCCAGCACCAGGTAAGTGGTCCTTCGCAGGTTGGTCTTCCCCGCCTCGAGCAGGTCGAGCAGTCGGCCTGGCGTGGCAATACAGATCTCGGCTCCTCGCTCCAGGTCACGGATCTGGGGTCCTTTGGGCGCCCCACCGTACACAGACACGTTCCTCAGTCGGGATGTGGCTCCGTACTGTGTCGCGACTTCAGCCACCTGCTGCACCAGCTCTCGCGTGGGCACCAGCACCAGGCAGATTGGGCCGTCACCTCGCTGAAGGTAGTTCTGGTGGTTGATGTGGACAATGGCTGGGAGGATGAAGGCCAGGGTCTTGCCAGAACCAGTCTGGGCGATACCCACAACATCTCTGCCACTCAACGCCAAGGGCCAGCCTTGGGCTTGTACAGCTGTTGGTTCAGTGAACTGTTGGGAGGCTAGGACATTCATCACGTAATCTGGGAAACCAGCCTCAATGAAATTCACTATGGGATTGGGGCAATCACGACCGCTCACAGTTATCGTTTTGCTGGCTAGGTATTGCTGCACTTCTTGCTGCAAAAGCACAAACATTCATTAGAATATTGATTTAGGTTGAGTGCCTCATGAATTGTTTTCCATAAATGCATTTGTCTTAATCTAAGAATAATTCAATCTTTTTCATCAAGACTTGAAGGTTTGCAAACATTATTAATCGAAAAGGAAACAGTGGATAATTTTGCAAATTTTGTTGGTTGATACATGAGTGACATGTTAGTCAGTCACATGTCAAAAACCGTCATCCTATTTAAAGGCAAATGCATCATTTGGACAGCAGATTCTCTGTGGTTTCATACAATTACGTTAGTTAAAATTCATCTGATAGCATGATCTTCTCATCATTTACCTCTACTCACAAATTAATTAGAAGGTTTTCCTACATTTTTGATAAAACAACTGTATACTAGTACTTCACAATAACCAGTCATCTCATGTCCATACTTTGATACATATTTTTATAATTAATGAGCCGAAATATTTAGTTTTGCTCCAAGACCAGCAAGGTTGATAAGCAACCAAAATTGCACATACCTACAGACGGTAATGCAATTTACTTGCCGGCATTCCCATTCAATCTGGACAAAAGATGCAGTCCTCAAGAACGGCAACTTAGACACCCTTCAAAACATGCAAACAAAATCACCACAATGATGAGCAGCATGTTCTGACACACTTGCAGGGTGGTCCATGAATACAAATGGGAATTGAATATACAGATGCTTCCAGAAAATTTACAACAGATTTTACACCAGATACAACTGATTCACCAGGTAATTTACCATTCTAAACAGGGTGTATGGCCTCAATATGGTGTAACTTCTCAATACTTGTATTCATGGACCACCCTGTATTAGAACACACACCTAAATTATTGATCTTCTGAGATTAAACATCTTGCTTCAACTTTATAGGTACATACATATATCACAATTTCACAACTCCTTTAATTACCAGTACATGTATGTAAGCAAAAATGTTAAGACCTGGTGCCATATTCAATTGATCAGGAATAAGTTATATGAACATTTAGCTTCTGTCTATTTACATTGGAGCAATTATATTTCAGCTCGGATGAAATTTTCATATGAAATTCGTTCAAAATTGGTTGTATGGACACAAGACAATTGCAGTCATATACAACAACTGGCTATGATCTGTATTCTTCATCTGAACTTACAGGTGTTCTAGCAGTAACCACTGGGTTTTCCTTGTAGAAATTTTTCATGAATGGTTCCAGTTTAGACATGTCCCAGTGTGGTCTGCGCAGGTTCGCTCCCGGCTGGGACTTGCCTCCTCCCATCCCGAAGCCGCCACCGCCTCCACCACTGAACCTGCTGCCTCCTCCGAAGCCACCATAGCTGCTCCCTCCTCTAGATGACGAACCATTCCTGTCCCGACTACTGCCGAAACTGGTTGGCATTCCATTTCCATAAGTTCTCTTCATGATGATCGTGGTCTTGTGTAAGCAGGAGGTAACTTTGGGGTCTATGTGTTGCTTGTCTAGATGATTCTGAATGTACGAAATCAAGTTTTGAGTTTTGAAAAATATGAATTTTAGGACGTTTGGTTTAGGATTACTTTTTTATACCGCAAAGGTTGGCAACTTTTACCTGGTATGGGACGCCTCATTGCAATTTATTTCATGAAAAGCAGTCTGCACTTGGAAAGTGAACTGCCCAATTTTGAAAGATGTATTTCTGAAAAACTGTTCAATTAGAGTTCAAGTACTAAACTCTAATGTTGATGCAGTATAATTTTGGCCACCAATCCGCCCTAGACTACATGTTCTGAATGTGGAAACAATTGTGCTACATTAGAAGTATGAACCACCATGTTTTCAACCAGCATGAGCGACGCGGCACGTCTGAGATTGCGCTCATTCACCCTCGGGATGGATATCGATCACACATCTTTTCAACGAATAAATCCAAATCTTCCATAACTGTTACCCCTAGGCCTCATCTATATAACGAGAGGACATACACATTTGATTCAATAAAGTCATTGATTTTGTGAATGGGACTGTATCCCCTATATCATATGTCCTTTCGGTATATAGAGGAAGCTGAAGCCAAGGGAACAAGCCAAGGGAACATGTGTAGGCCTAATCGATTTCCGTCCCGAGGGTGAATGAGCGCTCAGGCTGGTTTTCAACCAATCCCATTCACACAGTCAGAGCACAAGGCCAAGGGAAATGTCTTGAGTGATTGTCCTAAGTGACCCAAAACCAAGTCCCAATTGTGTCCTCAAGTGACCCAAAAATAAGTCCCAATCGTGAACCTCCATGATTGGTGATCAGAACTGGCAGAATGAATTATGTACTAGAAATCTAATTCCCAGTCTCTTTTTTTATACTATTTTATTTTTTTTAAATGCTATTTTAGAACGATAGCATTTAGCATCGCGAAAATATCAGTGAAAAACTGTGTAAACGAGTTAGAAAAATCAGAGTAGACTATAGTAATTTAGAATCTACCACACAATGAATGATACATACACGTAGATCTAGATCTATACAGCTGTACATTATTGTTGAATGTTGCCCAACTCAATCAATATTATTGTACCAAGAATACACTGCTGGTGTACCTACGGAAAACAGATCTGATTATGAATGCGCAAATCAACGGATCAACGCAGCAGCGTACACCGCGATGGCTTGCAAATTTCCATTGTCTGGTCGGCATAGAAACTCGACCACCCAACGAAAATGAAAAATATCCCAAAAATGTCCAACAGAGCAGAGTAAAACTTAGTATGTATATTCTATATCAAATGTAGAACATATTGATGTCACTCACGTTAATTTTAACGACGTTCTTGCAGTAATTTTCGCCCGAATTTTCGACTTCAAAATGGCTCGCTTGTGAAAATGTCTTCCTTCTCCTCGTGCGACTTGGGCGGAAATGACCGAGCGATGACGTAGTTTCTGAGAACGCGCACAGCCTTTATGAATATTCAACGATCATTTGACTCGTTTCGGCCATAGATGTTTCGGCGGATCCAACGAAACTGTTTCCTATTGGGAGGGTGGTTTCTCTGCTCGTAGGACAACATTTGTTGAATCTCAAACATACCACACATACCACACGTATAACGAACACACAGACTAAAACGATTCAAAATAAATAATGATTGACAAGATAGGTCTACCTAGGCTATTCCTAGGCTAAGTCGACAATGTAATATTATTATTGTAGATAGTCCTCACAACAACAGAGTAAGCCACATGTGAGCAACAACGTTTGCATGACACCAGGAATACATTTATAACGAGAGATCTTCTCTCGTGTATTTCTGATGACACACAGTGGCAGTATCTGATTAACGTGATAAAGAATCTGATGGTATCATTTACTTATTTTTAGCCTGAATAAGGTCTAAGGACCCATTTTCATTCAAATTGAAAGACGTCTCACCATGGCATGCTTCTAAAAAAATCGAGGCTTCAGGAACAAAATGAGGATTGTTCGAAGTTGAACACCTCTGTAAAGTTAATCAAGTAATGTTTATGATGACTTGGACACATCGGCCATGGGAAGCAAATATACAGTACATCCTGCTTGTAAATGATGATTATGCTGAACATGAGTACAGTAGAGTTACTAAATTAAACTTGGTACTCTGTTTAATTGTTTTAGGGTTATATGAACATAATTGACTTGTTTTCTTGTTGGGGCGTCATGACTGCTCATTATCATACTTACTGCTAATTAGGCCTAATTTAAGCAACAAATTTCGTGACAATATATTATTAATCAGAACAAAAATGTTCATAACTTTGCAAGGTTAATTAGGTTAACTAAAGCTCTCCGGTCGATGACGACCGTTGGGTGTATCCCCTATAGCCCTATCTTCCCTGTCGCCCCCAAACTATTTAAGTTTTTGACCCAGAATCTTTGCCGAGACGACCTAGGTTGATCTGACCAGTGGCTCGACAGAAATTATGGGTCAAAAACGTAATCTGACCTTTTGCTTTATAAATAGAACAGTAGTTGAAGCGTCGGCCGACAAATCTTGGAAATCCCCTGAAAACGGAATCCCATATAGTGCCCCTTTCAGTATTCCTAAAAAGTCAAAGTTTATGTTTTTAGCGAAAAGGCGAATCTGTCTCTTGCTAACCAGACATGCTAATGATCTCGTAATACCGGCATGTCCAACTTAACCCCCCCCCCCCCCCCGTTACGCATATACGGATCCGCCATATTGTAAAGATGCTTGGCCTACCTCGCAATAGCTGATGGTTTGTGATGTGTCTTCTCTTTTTTTAGCGCACAACTGATGTCAGGCGGCTGAGATTTGCGTCTCTTCGGCATTTTCGACAATATTAGTTGTTTTATCTAAATACGAGCTGCCATCTCTAAGCCTATAGGAAGTCGGTAGTCGTTCGGACATCTATCGATTGTGTACAGCTGTATACGAGAACTAGATTCTTCTCGGTAGCCGACGACCGCGACCGGTGTATCCCCCAGGCCTAGATCATGCCCCATCCGCGTCATCGTCGATGTCGCTCATAACATGCAAATGCACAATCATATTACATTTGTAACTATTGTTATTGCCAATGCCATGATGCAATGTCTGTCGTTGATGACAGTAATAACTATTCCAGAACCTAACAATGGTAATAAACATGGAACTAAAAGTTACCAAGTACAAGGTACTAGTATTCCCAGCGAACGAAAGGAATTTATCACTGCAGTAGATCGCCAACTTTCTCAGTTTCATGGTAGAAGTCTAGCACTATTTTTTTTTCACGGGCAGTTATTGGGCTGAACTAGTTTCATGGGCAGAAGTATGAAAGTTTGCAGAATATTCCGGTTTGGTTCCAAGGTGAAGTATGGCAAGTTATAACACGATACCATTTAGCATCGCAAAAAGTATCAGCAGAAAAAAAGTGTTAACTTTAGAGTACAATAGAGTTCACACAAAATAGTGTCGCGACGGTAACAAATCCGTAGTATCCACCGAACTTTGTTCGGGGAGACAAGTGATGGATGTGCTCGAGCAAGATCTTTATCTATCTACTAGTAACAAAGTCTGAATGACTGGTTACATGCAATGTCCATATGAAGCAAAGTTCGAAATTGTATATGCCTTTACAATGATGCGAGTCTAGTTATACTCCATGACGTGTTACTCTGACGAGTTATGATGAGCGGATCTTAGAGGACAGGACAATACGAGGATGGGGATAGGAGATCTTGCAAAGACCCTGTAACTTCTAACTGGTTTTGATGCAAAAATGTAACTCTCTTCCACAAGTCAGAAATAAGCAAGTCCAATGTTGTATTACATGAACTCTGATGAGTGTATAATATGCGACTTGTTAGGTCAAGGCATCTTTTATTTGTGACACTGGATTCAGCCTTAGATTGCCTTCAATGGTCAATATCTGGCATGACCTGGACAAATCGGCCTCTGGAGACCAAAAAAACTCAAGATACTTAGTACATCTCAGTTAGGGTGATATTAATAAATGGTACATCTCTTGGTGATCTTGAAAGTGACCTAAGATGAAATGGTGCTGAAACTCAAGGTTATTTGTGCCACAGAATGTATATTAATACAAAACTCTGGAATATATACTAGCAGGCTTATATTTGTATTTGAGTATGGGAATTCATATTCAGTGAAGGAAATGATATCAAATGCTGGAACTCAAGGTTAGAAGTTCCACAAAATGTACCATGTCCTACATACAGATATAGAACTCTTGGAGTTCTATCCTGTATGGATTTATATGATGTTAATCTTGAATGTAAACTGAGTTGGCTTTGAGAGTTCAAAGTCAACATTACTTCCCCACAAAATGTGTGTCAACTGATCCAACAGAGACTCTTGAGAGAAGATAGGTTTTTTTTATGGGCATAATAGGAAGTTGTACTTGAGTGGCCAATCTTGAGAACTGGACATGGTATAAAGACATAATTTGCATGCTTACATATCATGTGTTTATTAGTAATAGTTACAACAGTATTCAGGATGCTTAACAGGGATTGTACCATCATGTGAAATTACTTGTTTCAGTAAAGAAGCAAGGCCAACACAATCTGATAATTCTAAATACCAGTTTTTTTTAATATTTTCCTTAATTAAACAGGAGATATAGTGCATTGGTGTGTATACATGTATTATTTCACTGCATTTCTACAACATTACGCGACATGAAGCAAAATGTATCTTTAATTTGAACCACATTGAGGATTTCATGTTTGCATTCATGTATCATGATTATCTGTGTGTAATATATACTGTGTACAATGTCATAACATGTATCTAATGTTAGCATCCATGCACACATTCAATGATTCCATCTAGGCTCTAGCCTCAGATAATCCAGCACCATGTTAGGTACCATTCAACAATCACTGTATTTATGTGTATTTGAGCTTATTGTAATTTGATTAGCAAACAATCAACTAGAAATTTCCAGGTATCCTCTGATTTTTCTAATTTGTTCACACTGTTTTTCACTGATATTTTTTCGATGATAAATGGTATTGTTCTATAACTTGGCATACTCCACCTGCAACTCAAACGGTAATTTTCCATAGAATTTCAGACTTCTATTGTGAAAATTGAAAAAGTTGGCAATCTACCCCAATGTTCAATCTAACCCGGTCGTTTACTTCCTGGGTCTGCACACATTTTGTGCATTGCTCGGTATTGTAAGAGTGCAGTCTTTTGAAATCAACATGATTGTGTAGCATTCACCCCCAGTGTGTCTTCTGGTCCAAATTTACAACAATACTTCTAATCATGATGAATAAAAACAGGACCAAATCCTCGAATACGCTCAGACTCTCGAGATCTCGTATGGGCTGGAATTTAACATTGGTATAGATTGCCAACTTCTTCAACTTTTGCGAAAGAAGTCTGAAATTTGGTAGATTGTTACCGTTTGACTCCCAGGTGCATGAGGTGAAGTATGCCAAGTTATATAACGATACTATTTAGCATCGCGAAAATATCGTCAAAAACCGGTGTAAACAAGTTAGAAGAATCAGAGTATATTTGTGTTCATCTCAACAATAGTCCAATCAATGATGTAATCACAATAAAATTATCTCCATTCAGAAATTGCATGAAGATATGATCTTAGATTAATAATAAAGAGTTAGCTGAGGAAATTATACGCACAGATATAATAAATATCATTAATAAAGCACAATTTAAGCAGATTAAGCTATATTGCCCAGGGAGATTACAACTGTTTTAGTTGTGCCATCAGATCATCAACACTAGCATCATTGGTGGCAGAAATGTCTGCACTTTGAGAACTGTCTGCTGCCGGCACTGTGTAAGCTTCCATCAGCCCAGGAACCAGTTCTCGCTTCTGTCCTTCAGCTGCCAGAGATTCTGCTTCTGTAGTCTCAGAAATAATTTCTATTTCATAGATGTTGTCCTCATGTATAACTTCTTCCTCTTCTATTGCAACTTCCTCCTTGACCTCTGTTGCCTTTTTCTTCTGGAAAGCTTCCTGTTGTTTGCGACAATGTCGATCATCACATTCTGGATTCGGTCTCAATACAGTGACTGGGAAAAAGTCCTTCAATGCATTATAGCCCAAGTAGTATGATACTTCACCAAACTGCAGCAAGTGCTTGAGGACATTCTGCACGAGAAATCCTGCGACAATTCCCATAGTTGTGGGAAGGCTAGCTGCACAGACCCCTTCTCGCTTCAACGTTTTTTCATCAGTATTCGTTGCAACAACTAAGGGAGGTGCACAGGCGAAGCATGATGTTTCACCCGGATTAAGGTACTGAATGTGTCCAGACACTGCATTTTCACTGACACCAGATTCAAACCAGACTTGTCCCATCTCATTACATGCTGTGTTGATAGCCATTCGGGCTTCAAAGTTGTCCACGCAGCTGAGAACCAAGTCCACTGGCCCATTTTCCGATTTGTTGCCTTTGCTTATTCTGGTCATGAAGTGTTGGAAATTGTCAACAGTAGTGATGTTATAGTTGTGGGCTTCAAAAACAACATCTGGGTTTATATCTTTCAGTGTTTTCACTGCGGCATCAACCTTGCTCAGCCCAGCTTGATGAGGTTGAAAAAACAAACGGTTCATGTTCGCAAGTTCCACTTTATCATAATCAAACAACAACAACTTCCCAATTCCACAGCGTGTCAACATTTCAGCAGTCACACTTCCTACGCCTCCAACACCCACGACAGCCACCGTATAATCACGGATTTTCTCGTAATTATCAACGATTCCCATTCTTTTCAAAGCCATGAGTCGACTGTACGGGTTGGAATCCACAACTTCGGATGACATTTCGTCAATTTTTCCCCTCGCCGGCAGAGCGCCAGTGATGGAGACCCCAGCTTGTTGGCTTCGAACTGACGCAAGCTCATCTTCTAGGGACTTGATTCGGGCTAAAAGCTCTTCCCTCGACGTCATTGTGACTTTATATCAAACTGATTTTATGATTTTACGTTTATTTCGGTAATTTAATGGAAATATATGTCCAAACACTTCCCATATGTTTTGACAAATTTACATGTCAGCAGAACGGAACCGGAAGAGGAACATACCAGGCCGGTTTTTCTATGGAGCGGTTTCATACTCACGTTACAGCCGGTATATCGACGAGCAAAATACGATGGGGACTGATGAAAGTATGGTCATGGACAGAGAGTAAAACTATACGTCAAGGCCTAAAGATGCCTTGGAGGCATTTCGGTGTGATGATTAATTTATAATATATACTAGATATCGACGAAAATGAAAAATGTCGACTCTGCAAAAAAATGTACCGTTAAAATAATACCCCTTAGACATGTTTGTCTAGGGCGACGAGTCCGAAAAAAAAGTCCGTTTCGCTCTACGACTCACCGTTTCCGAGATATCGACGAAAACGAGAAATGCCGACTCGGCAAAAAAATTTCGGGTCAAGGTCAAAGTTCATCCATAATACCCCTTAGACATGTTTGTCTAGGGCGACGAGTCCGAAAATAACGTCCGTTTCGCTCTACGACACACCGTTCCCGAGATATCGACGAAAACGAGAAATGCCGACTCGGAAAAAAAATTTACCGTTAAAATAATACCCCTTAGACATGTTTGTCTAGGGCGACGAGTCCGAAAAAAAAGTCCGTTTCGCTCTACGACTCACCGTTTCCGAGATATCGACGAAAACGAGAAATGCCGACTGGGCAAAAAAATTTCGGGCCAAGGTCAAAGTTCATCCATAATACCCCTTAGACATGTTTGTCTAGGGCGACGAGTCCGAAAATAACGTCCGTTTCGCTCTACGACACACTGTTCCCGAGATATCGACGAAAACGAGAAATGCCGACTCGGAAAAAAAATTTTGGGTCAAGGTCAAAGTTCATCCATAATACCCCTTAGACATGTTTGTCTAAGACGACGAGTCCGAAAATAACGTCCGTTTCGCTCTACGAAGCACCGTTTCCGAGATATCGACGAAAACGAAATATGCCGACTCGGCAAAAAAATTTCGGGTCAAGGTCAAAGTTCATCAATAATACCCCTTAGACATGTTTGTCTAGGGCGACGAGTCCGAAAATAACGTCCGTTTCGCTCTACGACACACCGTTCCCGAGATATCGACGAAAACGAAAAATGCCGACTCGGCAAAAAAATTTCGGGTCAAGGTCAAAGTTCATCCGTAATACCCCTTAGACATGTTTGTCTAGGGCGACGAGTCCGAAAATAACGTCCGTTTCGCTCTACGACACACCGTTTCCGAGATATCGACGAAAACGAAAAATGCCGACTCGGCAAAAAAAAATTCGTGTCAAGGTCAAAGTTCATCCATAATACCCTTAAGAGATGTTTGTCTAGGACGACGAGTCCGAATATAACGTCCATTTCGCTCTACGAAGCACCGTTTCCGAGATATCGATGAAAACGAAAAATGCCGACTCGGCAAAAAAATTTCGGGTCAAGGTCAAAGTTCATCAATAATACCCCTTAGGCATGTTTGTCTAGGGCGACGAGTCCGAAAATAACGTCCGTTTCGCTCTACGACGCACCGTTTCCGAGATATCGACGAAAACGAAAAATGCCGACTCGGCAAAAAAATTTGGGGTCAAGGTCAAAGTTCATCCATAATACCCCTTAGGCATGTTTGTCTAGGGCGACGAGTCCGAAAATAACGTCCGTTTCGCTCTACGAAGCACCGTTTCCGAGATATCGACGAAAACGAAAAATGCCGACTCGGCAAAAAAATTTTGGGTCAAGGTCAAAGTTCATCCATAATACCCCTTAGACATGTTTGTCTAGGACGACGAGTCCGAAAATAACGTCCGTTTCGCTCTACGAAGCACCGTTTCCGAGATATCGACGAAAACGAAATATGCCGACTCGGCAAAAAAATTTCGGGTCAAGGTCAAAGTTCATCAATAATACCCCTTAGACATGTTTGTCTAGGGCGACGAGTCCGAAAATAACGTCCGTTTCGCCCTACGAGACACCGTTCCCGAGATATCGACGAAAACGAAAAATGCCGACTCGGCAAAAAAATTTCGGGTCAAGGTCAAAGTTCATCCGTAATACCCCTTAGACATGTTTGTCTAGGGCGACGAGTCCGAAAATAACGTCCGTTTCGCTCTACGACACACCGTTTCCGAGATATGCAGGATGCCTCAAGGATGACTCAGCAAAAAATTATTTCGACCTCTAGGTCAAAGGTCGTTTGACGTATCGATCCCAAAATCAATAGGGTTCTTCCCTGTTGATATATAAACCTCCGTGCAAAATTCTGCAACTATTGCCTGAATATTTTTCGAGTTATCGTCCGGAAACCAAGTTTCAAGATCAGCCTCGATTTCATCCTCAAGGACCTCACGGACCTCGGAGCCGGATCAAAAAAAATAATACACCCTAGAGATGTTTGTCTAGGGCGACGAGTCCGAAAATAACGTCCGTTTCGCTCTACGATGCACGGTTTCTGAGATATGCAGGAAGCCTCAAGGATGAATCAGCAAAAAATTATTTCGACCTCTAGGTCAAAGGTCGTTTGACGGATCGATCCCAAAATCAATAGGGTTCTTCCCTGGTGGCATATGAACCTCCATGCAGAGTTCTGCAACTATTGCGTAAATAGTTTTCCAGTTATCGTCCGGAAACCAAGTCTCAAAATTAGCCTTGATTTCATCCTCACGGACCTCACGGACCTCGGATCCGGCTCAAAAAGAATAGGGTTCTTCCACATATCATTTCTGACTTGTGGTGAAAATTTGACGAGGATCCGTCAAGGCAATCTAAAGTTATCGTCCGGAAACCAAAAGTGGCGGAAGAAGAAAAAAAAGAAAAAAAAAAAAAAAAAAAAAAAATTCTGCTAAAACCATAAAGGCATTTCTGCCGAAATGCCTTAAATACAGTAAATTTACACTCTTTAAGTGTCCTTTCATCAGACTATAACAGCAGCTGATTATGATTCGTGGTCACTCTGCTTGTATCTGCCAGTCTGTATAGCTGCTATATGCTGATATGTATGTGAGCGTTATGCTAGCCAATGTTCGCGCACATCCTGTAACTCCTGGAATCTTAGAAATCTAAACGCCTGCTGGAAAATTCTCCTGGAATTTAGTAGTAGAATTCGTTTATGGAAAACTCCTCAAAATACATTTTTCACACAACGTCTTCAAAATATGCAGCTCCATATAGTTTCCCAAAGTTATTAAGGCATTTCGGCAGAAATGCCTTTATGGTTTTAGCAGAATTTTTTTTTTTTTTTTACTTGGCGAAATCGCAAAGCGATTTTGCCAAGTATGTTGGTCACTTGAGTGGGTTTGTATGTTTGTTTGTTGGTTTGTTTGCACTCTACAGTCCACAGTCCTCATGCACTTTTTACGAAATCCATAGAGCATCCTCAAGATCGGAATTCTAGGTCAACGAACTTTTTTCGTGATCCTACATCATTTAGTTTCTGCATAATTAACAAAGTTATTAATTTCGTTCATTCAACCCCATGTTAACCGAAAACCAAGCTGTAACTTGGTAAATATATATCGTAGAGTGAAAAGGACCTCATTTTCGAACTTTGGGTTATAGAGAAGATTATGTGATGATGGAAACGATGTAATTAGGCCAATATAGCTCACTGTGACCTAATTTCGGGTCAAAAAATGAACTTTGGCCTACTTTTCCAAAAGTGATGCCAAGACCCTGGGACATGCAAATCTACAAGAATTTCTGAAATCGGACAGTTCTTTGATGAGTTATGGCCTAATTAAGGTGCTAATTGGGGCAGAAATCTGTATCTGGCTTAATAATGGTCGTAGAGCAAAAAGGACCTCATTTTCGGACTTTGGGCTATAAAGAAGATGATGTGATGATAAAATCGATGTAATTAGGCCAAAATAGGTCACTGTGACCTAATTTCGGGTCAAAAAATGAACTTTGGCCTACTTTCCCAAAAGTGATGCCAAGACCCTGGGACATGCAAATCTGCAAGAATTTCTTAAATCGGACAGTTCTTTGATGTGTTATGGCTTAATTAAGGTGGTATGAGGGAGTACGCTGTGCGCATCATAACGCGCATGTTCAATCAAGCGTGACAACGATGTTCTAGTACGGCAATGCTCTGCGTGCTTGCTTTTTCGATCATTTTGGACGCCTTTGGTGGTCAAACTCCAGTAATATCATGATAAAATTGTTGGCTCTCTGCTTTAGGCCTAATAATTGTGTGGTTGCATCCATGTTGTACTGTTTTAAATTACACATTGGATTTGTGCAAATGTAATGACAATTGACCGATGTAGTTCACCGCTTGTTCCGTACGCATGCTATATCTTGAACTTGAATGAAAGTTTGAACAAACGCGGTAAAATATGACAGGCAGAGTACTAAAATATCATGAAATGATATCGAAAATTTGATCATGCTTCTATGGGCAGAAACGTGTATTTGAAGCATGCTGAATTTGCTAATAATGATTCACATGCTAAACAATAAACTACTCATAGTGCTGAGCATATTTTACAGGGTTTTTTTTCTGCATATGCCTTGGCAACAGCACCATCAGTCATATAAAAGTGGTTGTTACCCTCTGTATTGATTGATTCGGGTACTGATTCGGAATATAAATCTTATAATTTGCCAATTGATGTCACGAAAAGGAAGCTTACATTCTTCGCCAATATCACCGCGTGGTTTGGTAATTGATATTCATGGTTATAGTATTACAGTACCAACATCGGTTGTCATAGCAACCTCCATTGTGCTGGTAAACATGCATCCTAACATATCAACTGTGGTATACACTGTTGACCCAACCTTGAAATTAATCGTGAGAAATTGTTTGCTTCCAAACATTCAAAAACACAGATTTAACGCACATGGATACATGGGTTAAAACATATGACCACCGGATATATTGGCTCCAACCACCACAATTTCGACCGTGACCCCTAATTTTTTCTTCATAATCAGAATCCTTGTGTTTCTGGCTACAAAATACACCAAATCTGGACATTTCTTGAAAAAAATAGTAGTGGTAGAAGAAAAAAAAAACTGGATACGACGTCTCTGACTAGCAATGGAAATGGGCAGAAAACTATGGGAAAAACACCCGATCACCAGATATATCTTGACACTAAACACCTCAATTTCCCCCCAAGACCCCTATTTTGTCTTGATGATCAGAATCATAGTGCTTTTTTGTACAACATATACAACAACGGAATATTTTAAAAACAAATTAGTCTTAATAGAAGACAAAAATAAAATTGACACTTATGCGATCAGCCACTGAAAACAATGTCAATCTTCCGGCAACTGTGAAATCTGACATAGGTTTTTGAATGTAGATTATTTTACAGGGAAGCCCCGGTACATATGGTTTTTATTTTTTCGAATGAATACATGTAAACTTACCTTTCCAAAACCACAATTATTTGGGATGTCTTGAATTTTTTGTTTACTCACTAATACCACCTTAAGTTGCTAATTGGAGCGCAAATCTGTATCTCGCTTAATAATGGTCGTAGAGCAAAAAGGACCTCATTTTCGGACTTTGGGCTATAAAGAAGATGATGTGATGATGAAATCGATGTAATTAGGCCAAAATAGGTCACTGTGACCTAATTTCGGGTCAAAAAATTAACTTCGGCCTACTTTTCCAAAAGTGATGCCAAGACCCTGGGACATGCAAATCTGCAAGAATTTCTGAAATCGGACAGTTCTTTGATGAGTTATGGCCTAATTAAGGTGCTAGTTGAAGCACAAATCTGTACCTCGCTGAATAATGGTCGTAGAGCAAAAAAGACCTAATTTTCAGACTTTGGGCTATAAGGAAGATGATGTGATGATGAAATCGATGTAATTAGGCCAAAATAGGTCACTGTGACCTAATTTCGGGTCAAAAAATGAACTTTGGCCTACTTTTCCAAAAGTGATGCCAAGACCCTGGGACATGCAAATCTGCAAGAATTTCTGAAATCGGACAGTCCTTTGATGAGTTATGGCCTAATTAAGGTGCTAATTGAAGCACAAATCTGTATCTCGCTTAATAATGGTCGTAGAGCAAGAATGACCTAATTTTCGGACTTTGGGCTATAAGGAAGATGATGTGATGATGAAATCGATGTACTTAGGCCAAACTAGGTCACTGTGACCTAATTTCGGGTCAAAAAATGAACTTTGGCCTACTTTTCCAAAAGTGATGCCAAGACCCTGGGACATGCAAATCTGCAAGAATTTCTGAAATCGGACAGTTCTTTGATGAGTTATGGCCTAATTAAGGTGCTAATTGAAGCACAAATCTGTATCTCGCTTAATAATGGTCGTAGAGCAAAAAGAACCTCATTTTCGGGCTTTGGGCTATAAAGAAGATGATGTGATGATAAAATCGATGTAATTAGGCCAAAATTGGTCACTGTGACCTAATTTCGGGTCAAAAAATGACCTTTGGCCTACTTTCCCAAAAGTGATGCCAAGACCCTGGGACATGCAAATCTGCAAGAATTTCTGAAATCGGACAGTTCTTTGATGAGTTATGGCTTAATTAAGTTGCTAATTGGAGCGCAAATCTGTATCTCGCTTAATAATGGTCGTAGAGCAAAAAGGACCTCATTTTCGGACTTTGGGCTATAAAGAAGATGATGTGATGATGAAATCGATGTAATTAGGCCAAAATAGGTCACTGTGACCTAATTTCGGGTCAAAAAATTACCTTTGGCCTACTTTTCCAAAAGTGATGCCAAGACCCTGGGACATGCAAATCTGCAAGAATTTCTGAAATCGGACAGTTCTTTGATGAGTTATGGCCTAATTAAGGTGCTAGTTGAAGCACAAATCTGTACCTCGCTGAATAATGGTCGTAGAGCAAAAAAGACCTAATTTTCAGACTTTGGGCTATAAGGAAGATGATGTGATGATGAAATCGATGTAATTAGGCCAAAATAGGTCACTGTTACCTAATTTCGGGTCAAAAAATGAACTTTGGCCTACTTTTCCAAAAGTGATGCCAAGACCCTGGGACATGCAAATCTGCAAGAATTTCTGAAATCGGACAGTCCTTTGATGAGTTATGGCCTAATTAAGGTGCTAATTGAAGCACAAATCTGTATCTCGCTTAATAATGGTCGTAGAGCAAGAATGACCTAATTTTCGGACTTTGGGCTATAAGGAAGATGATGTGATGATGAAATCGATGTACTTAGGCCAAACTAGGTCACTGTGACCTAATTTCGGGTCAAAAAATGAACTTTGGCCTACTTTTCCAAAAGTGATGCCAAGACCCTGGGACAGGCAAATCTGCAAGAATTTCTGAAATCGGACAGTTCTTTGATGAGTTATGGCCTAATTAAGGTGCTAATTGAAGCACAAATCTGTATCTCGCTTAATAATGGTCGTAGAGCAAAAAGAACTTCATTTTCGGGCTTTGGGCTATAAAGAAGATGATGTGATGATGAAATCGACGTAATTAGGCCAAAATAGGTCATTGTGACCTAATTTCGGGTCAAAAAACGAACTTTGGCCTACTTTTCCAAAAGTGATGCCAAGACCCTGGGACATGCAAATCTGCAAGAATTTCTGAAATCGGACAGTTCTTTGATGGGTTATGGCCTAATTAAGGTGCTAATTGCAGCACAAATCTGTATCTTGCTCAATATTGGTCGTAGAGCAGAAAGGACCTCATTTTCGGACTTTGGGCTATAAAGAAGATGATGTAATGATGAAAACTATGTAATTAGGATAAAATAGGTCACTGTGACCTAATTTCGGATAAAAAAATGAACTTTGGCCTACTTTTCCAAAAGTGATGCCAAAACTCTGGGACCTGCAAATCTGCAAGAATTCCTGAAATCGGACAGTTCTTTGATGAGATACGGGCCTAATTAAGGTGCTAATTGCAGGATAAATCTGTATCTCGCTCAATATTGGTCGTAGAGCAGAAAGGACCTCATTTTCGGACTTTGGGCTATAAAGAAGATGATGTAATGATGAAAACTATGTAATTTGGATAAAATAGGTCACTGTGACCTAATTTCGGGTCGAAAAATGAACTTTGGCCTACTTTTCCAAAAGTGATGCCAAAACCCTGGGACATGCGAATCTGCAAGAATTTATGTAATCGGACAGTTATCTGATGAGTTATGGCCTAAATAAGGATCGAATTGCAGCACAATTTTGTATCTCACTTAATATTGGTCGTAGAGCAGAAAGGACCTCACTTTCAGACTCTGGGCTATAAAGAAGATGACGTGATGATGAAATCAATGTAATTAGGCCAAAATAGTTCACTGTGACCTAATTTCATGTCAAAAAATGAACTTTGGCCTACTTTTCCAAAAGTGATGCCAAGATCATAGGGCACGTGAATTTGCAAGAATTTATTAAATGGCCAATTCTTTATTGAGTTATAGCCTAATTAAGATGCTGATTACACCGCAAATCTTATCTTGCCTAATATTGGTCGTAGAGCAACAAGGAACTCATTTTTGTACTTTGGGCCATGAAGAAGATGATGTGATGATGAAGTCGATGTAATTAGGTCGATGTAATCAGGGCTATGAGTGAGATGGTGTGATGATGAAATTGACGTAATTGGGACAAAATAGGTCATAACTTTCCGATATTTCGCCAAGTTCTCGCTCTGTGAGCAATCAAGCGAGTCTTCATTTTTTTTTTTCTTTCTTTCTTTCTTCTTCCGCGACTTTTGGTTTCCGGACGATAACTTTAGATTGCCTTGACGGATCCTCGTCAAATTTTCACCACAAGTCAGAAATGATATGTGGAAGAACCCTATTCTTTTTGAGCCGGATCCGAGGTCCGTGAGGTCCGTGAGGATGAAATCAAGGCTAATTTTGAGACTTGGTTTCCGGACGATAACTGGAAAAATATTTACGCAATAGTTGCAGAACTCCGCATGGAGGTTCATATGCCACCAGGGAAGAACCCTATTGATTTTGGGATCGATCCGTCAAACGACCTTTGACCTAGAGGTCGAAATAATTTTTTGCTGATTCATCCTTGAGGCTTAATTTTTTTGCCGAGTCGGCATTTTTCGTTTTCATCGATATCTCGGAAACGGTGTGTCGTAGAGCGAAACGGACGTTATTTTCGGACTCGTCGCCCTAGACAAACATGCCTAAGGGGTAATATGGATGAACTTTGACCTTGACCCGAAATTTTTTTGCCGAGTCGGCATTTTTCGTTTTCGGCGATATCTCGGAAACGGTGCTTCGTAGAGCGAAACGGACGTTATTTTCGGACTCGTCGCCCTAGACAAACATATCTAAAGGGTAATATGGATGAACTTTGACCTTGACCCGAATTTTTTTTGCCGAGTCAGCATTTTTCGTTTTCGTCGATATCTCGGAAATGGTGCTTCGTAGAGCGAAACGGACGTTGTTTTCGGACTCGTCGCCCTAGACAAATAGTCTTAAGGGTATTATGGATGAATTTTGACCTTGACCCGAAATTTTTTGGCCGAGTCGGTATTTCTCGGTTTCGTCGATATCTCGGAAACGGTGCGTCGTAGAGCGAAACGGACGTTATTTTCGGAATCGTCGCCCTAGACAAACATGTCTAATTGGTATTATGGATGAACTTTGACCTTGACCCGAAATTTTTTTGCCGAGTCGGCATTTTTCTTTTTCGTCGATATCTAGTATATATTATAAATTAATCATCACACCGAAATGCCTCCAAGGCATCTTTAGGCCTTGACGTCTAGTTGATAAATGCTTTTTGTAAGGATTTCGAAAGGCTGCTTATTCGATAACAAGATCAGTTGAATAGTTACGCTACGACATGCATGCACAAATGCCAATGCCAGGTCATATATTTTGCTTCCACGAACGAAAAGTAGAGCTTTCACGAACGAAAATTTGCATTCAATTTGATCTAACAAGATATCCCATTTCCTGTAGAGAAGTAATTCACCTCTGGATACTTGTTTTGAGTATATAAATACCTCCCCATCCAATTGGCACAGTATCTGTTACACACACTACATCCAATGGAATACAAGCATTTCTCAAAGGAGCGCAGAGCCGCAGGCGTGGTGCCTGGGGTAACGTACAGAAACTGATTTGTTTTCTTGGTCGTCCCTCGAGACCTGTGACCTATGTGTCACATCTCCATGCAATGTCTTCTGGTTCAAAATTGCAACAATATTTCAATGCTCCTGGATATCATCCTGACAAAATCCCTGATTTTGCTCAGATACCAGAGATCCCATTTTGGATTGAAATTCACCATTAAGGTAACGGGCTAGACTGACAATGGTTTTGTTGTTGTCGTCTCATAAAACCTTTTCCATATGTTTGTCTGCATCATGTATTCAAGATAGTAGAGTTCGTATATCAACGATACTTGTTCAGATATGACTATATATTTGTCTCGTTCATGTTGTGATGCTAAACAAACAATAAATATATCATAACTTTTTTATTTTCAAATGATCGATGATAATATGACATTTGGAAAATGAATATGTAGTATTATAGGAAAACACATCATAATATAAACATAAACAGTAAATGACTTGGTGATGACCTGATGACATATATTTGAACTTGAACGAAGACTAGAACTTGAACAAGGAATTGCTTAACCTGAGCGGTTAATTGTGTTTATCTAAGAATAGACATAAAGGATGTCTATGATCTAAGAAACTCATTGGTAAGACCGGTGATATAATGCACTTGTCTTGCGTAAACGTTGCTACTAATGCGTACATGATCGATTTCTATGCTAAATGATAATCAAAAGTCATATTTGCAAGTCTCTTCGTGTGGAGTTGATGTGGACAATACATAGATTGTCCTCCAGCATGTGATGTGGTGCCATGATCCTGCGCCGGACCCTGAGGATACTTGGGTGACTGGCGTGGCCCTGTACCTCGCTTTCATCACTGTCGCTCGCTTGACCACCTCGAGAGAAGAAAGGCATCCTGTACCTTTGACCATCTCCCAGAGCCTTGGACATGTTGACGGTCAGCGCCCCGGTGCACTTTGTGTCCTTGTCGAAGTAGAACGATACCACTTCCTCTTCACATACGTGCTGCCTACAGGTCGCAGTGCCGAAGTGGGTCACTTTCACATCATTCTTCTTGGCGAGGAGCGCTTCTCTCTTGTACGAGGACGATGCCATACACGTGACTCGAAGGGTTTCTTCATCGCCGTCGAGAGCGTAGACAATGAACGAGGCAGAAAACAAACGCCTGTTGAGCACCGCCGTTGTCATTGCAACGATTCCACTAGTTGGTGCATGTTTTGCGTTGGTCGGAAGAAAGTTGACGTCTGAGAACTTAGTTATAATGTCTGAACTGACACCATCAGTGATGAGTTCCAGGATGGCTACCCCACATAGGCGAGTTATGTCTATGGACACTGCACTCGCCCGTGCCAGGTCATTGGCCGCTGTCAGACTGGAAGATTTTTCTGCTCTCCACTCGAAGCTATCTTTCGTCTTGTTGATGTCCTCCATGAAGCACACAAAGACACGTGACTGTCTACTTTTGTTAGTCCTATCCCTGTCAATATTCAGGTGGAGAGTGCCACTCTTCGACAGCACAGTGTCAAATGGCTGCAGGCTGATGTGGACTCTAGGTCGGACAAGTTGGTAGATACCCGCCGATTTCATAGCAGACATCATCCACGACTGCTTAGTCAAGTCAATAACAGACATTGACACTTTACAGGGTGAAACTATAGAATCCGCGGGGATTGTGAGCATCGTGTGATGCAATGACAGAGAACCACCTTTGTGGTTTACGGTTTCTGCTATCATTCTGCACGACACGGCGCCATCTGACGGCAGGTGAACGTTAACGTCCTTATGGGAAGTCCTTGAAAAATCATCGTCGACTGTCCTGGCATCACTTTTATCGGTTCCACATTGAGAATCCCTATCAAAGGAAACCCCGGTTTCCCTGCTACCGTGAAGTGCTTTCACGTTTGTGGTGATCAGCGTGGGCAGGCGAACTTTCTTCTTCGGGTTGGCCTTGGACTTGAGCGGCTCCATTTTATGGTCAGCGACCTGGTGCATACCTCTGTTCTTGTTGTCGAGTTTGACTTTGAGCAGGGCGATCTCCTCCTTCTGGCTCGCGTCTCTCTGCCTAAGCTTCTCTAGCTCGGCTTCCTTGTGGCGGATCATCCGCCCCATCTCGTCCACGCGCTGCTGGAGCTCGGCGATATCCGACCTGAAGTGTTCCTCCTTGTGCCTCCTCAGCACCAGCCCTTTCTCACGCAGCTTCATCTTACTGTGGAGGATGTCACGGTTCTGCTTGAGGCGGCCCATCTGGACCTCCATGTTGTTCTCGTAGACGACGGCTTCATGGACAAGTTGTTTCATGACGAACTGGTCCTGCTCGAGCTCCTCGGCCTTGGTTCTCCAGCGCTCGGCAGAACCCTTGGCTCTTCGCAGCTCCACGCCATGCGGCGTCCCCGGCATCGTCAAACCCTTAGACAGCATCGTCTGGCGGATAAGAAACATTAACTTAATTTTGACCAAAACAAATACACAAATAAAGAGAGGTCCAACATATAATACATACAATTTCATAGTAAACCTATCCAAGAACACTCTTGCATAATGATCATTCAAATCAGTGACTGATTTATGTTTGATATTGGATATTGGTTAAAATATAAATTTATTTTTGTGCACATTTTCAGTGGAATTTAACAATATGTATGCATACTCCGACGTCTCATAACCTACAATCTATCTGATGATCATCATTCACTATAACACGTATCAACAATATATTTACAAGAGATGTCCTCACCTTTTCTTCGAATCCTCCCTATATCCAATCACATGTACTCATTTTCAGTGGGTCAAATCACGAACAATCATACGTGTAATGTTGAGGCAAGTATAGGATTATTAACGTTACTTCGTCCTATTTCCGATAGATGTTCGACATATATCACATCAATAATGTATATAAAATGGACACGATGTTCTCAACTCGGCCAATGTAAAAGTATTTGTATTTACTGACGGTTATCGATGGTCCAAACACTCGTTATATAGAAGAGTTGCGTGCCTCTCAATCCCTCCAACAAATGCGCTGCTCCATTATTAATGAGCCTCAGCACATCCACAACGGATGCATTCACACGGTGAAACACATTGGACTGAGACGTCCCACCGCGATAACATATCCCAACAAATCTCCCAACCATAACCAGTGATAACAAAATATGTTCCCGTTGTCCACCGTCGTTTCGCCTGAAGGGAGCTGTTCCATCCGGAGTTGTAGTCTAATTTCAATACACGCAGCCGGCGCGTTGAATGTGTTCCGTTTATTAATTCCCCCCGGCTCCAGTCTTCCCTGTCAGTCCCGTGCCGCGAGTCCCACACTCGGTTGTCGCAGCAACGGGATACAACATCTAGCTGTTTTTATAGGCGAGAAAACATCGGCATACCGGGCAATAAATCGATAGCCCTTTCATTCCCTCCTACTTCATATGTTGGAGTAGGTAAATTGTTTTACCTCGACGGGCTCTGTCCCTGGCAGGGATGGCACACTAGTTTCTGGTGTTTTTAGTGATAGAAATGTAGTACTAGTAGTTTGTTGGTACTGATACTGTTGTTGTTCCTGTTGTAAATATTACTGCTGTTGTTGATAGTGTTGTTTTAGTGTTTTTGTTGTACTTTAAAAGTTACACACTTCATTGCTTGAGCCAATCTTGAATCTTTGAGAACGTCTCACTTTTGTCCTGCCTGCATGAGGTATCCTCGTTGCTTTTATCTGCTAATAATTATATTATTTACACGTAGTGTCGAACTGAACGATCGTTTCATTGCGGATGGTAAAAGAATTTTGATATCGATTTATTTATGGGACTGGCCTTTGTTCACTTCTTCCTGGAGAGGTCTGCTTGCGTGTTTGTCCCGCCAAAACCCCAACGACAATAATTTATTGCGGAAACAGCGATTTGGCAGCACATTATTCGTGAACGGAGGGAAGGTGGCACTGTTCTGAAGCTGACAGTGGTACTGGGGAACTTCCTGAGCCAAAGTCAAAAGGAACTGAGAAATCGAAGAAACAGTTGAATGGATCATGCCTCAGATGGGCGGTTTCAACTGTCATTGTCTTTCCGAATAATCGACTATACATTAGATCCATACAGAAAACCTTCACACACGAGGATTTGACACGTTTGAATCACGGTTATCTGTCCACCTCGGCCCGGATGAAACGGCCAGTGTTGACTGCATGCACGAGGTTTCTAGTGTCCAGGGCAAGGAAGAGGGGGGGGGGGAACTTTGTAAGACTTGTGGGAAGGGCTCCAGACGTAGCTAGGATACAACGTCACACTTTCCCCTTGGAGAAAGCCACTTCATCACGCATTGGGAACGGAGGGAGTGATAGTCAATTGAAACCTAGAGTCATAATCCTCTTAGCCCTCATAGAAGCTCGGTGGGGGTAACTGATAATTAATTACATCGTGAACGATCCCAACGAATCGATGATATTAAATATTCCTTGACGCATGTGATCATTATACTTGTGTTATGTAATGGATTCATACATGAATAGATTGATGTATCCCTCTGCGTTAAAGTACACGTAGAAGGATATGGTATAATTATTACATGCTGACGGTATTGTGGCAAAGAGTCAGCATATCTGAACCCATACGTGCATGTATAGTTTATCTTCTGGCGATCTTCCTTTCTACGTGTACCTAAAATAAACTTGGCTGGCCAAACTCAAGATGAAAGCAAAGAGTGTAAAATAGCATTTTCCACTCTTTGGTGAAAGTCACGTGTACTTCAGATAGTGCAAATTGGCCATTTGGAACTTGATGTGTATCCGAAGGATACATGTATAGAAACTCATATATCAAACATCTTCTGGTCACATTGAAGATATCCTTCATACCCATTGAGTGCTCGAACTCGAGCATGCATTGCTTTCTGAGCGATGAGCTCCAGTACATGTATTTTTTTGTTGGATTCACAGTTTTTAGGTTACCGGACCTATGGTCCGATAACCTATTGGCATGGCGTTGCGTCCGTCGTCCGTCGTCGTCGTCGTCGTCCGTCGTCGTCGTCGTCCACATTTTTATCTTTTTTGTTTACGGGCGAATTTTTCTGAAATTTTGCACAAAAATACTTAAAAATAATTCAAGAAGGAGGTATTTTTTAGTTTTTTTATTTTCGCATTTTTTTCAAAACGGCGGCCGTTTTCGACGAAAAATGCCTGATTTTGGACTTTGGCGGCCATTTTCTCAAAATCTGTTCAGTAACTTTTTTTCTTTCTGATACATAAGACTCTTCATATGTACTCCTATGATGTCTATAAATTTCGTTGCGCTTGAATCGCTCGAAGTGGGCCATTTTGGCCCAAACTCGGCCCAAATGGGACTTTCCCATGTTAAATTCTCCTATGCTTTATAATGGGACACATTATGCCTAATATCTCACTTAATATTGAGATTAGAGATTAGGAATCAATTGTGTACATATAGGAAATGATATATGCTGAATATTCTCGTGACCTTGAATTTGACCTCTGACCTCAGTTTCTAGGTCAGAGCACAAAATGGCTTATATCTCGCTTATTATTGACTCTACAGCTTAGGAATCAATTGTGGACATATAGGAAATAATATATGCTGAATATTCTCGTGACCTTGAATTTGACCTCTGACCTCAGTTTCAAGGTCAGAGCACAAAATGGCTTATATCTCGCTTATTATCGACTCTACAGCTTAGGAATCAATTGTGGACATATAGGAAATGATATATGCTGATTATTCTGATGACCTTGAATTTGACCTTCGACCTCATGTTCAAGGTCACAGGACAAACAGGCTAATATCTCACTTATTATCGATTTTACAGCTTAGGAATCAATTGTGGACATATAGGAAATGATATATGCTGAATATTTTCGTGACCTTGAATTTGACCTCTGACCTCATTTTCAAGGTCCAAGGACAAACTGGCTCATATCTCTATTGACTGTATGGCTTGGGAATCAATTGTGGGCATGATATAGAAAATGATATACATTGAATATTTTGATGACCTTGAATTTGACTTTTGCCCCTTCATTTTCAAGGCCACAGCACAAAATTGCTAATATCTCTCTGATTATTGAATTTACAGCTTAGCAATCAACTGTGGACATGATATATGCTTAATGTTATATATGCTGAATATTCTCTTGACCTCGAATTCAACCAGTGACCTGGCTAACATCTAAAATATTAAACATTGTCCGGTAACCTATCTTCGGCCCTTGGCCTAATTTTTTAGGTTACCGGACCTATGGTCCGATAACCTATTGGCATGGCGTTGCGTCCGTCGTCCGTCGTCGTCCGTCGTCGTCCGTCGTCGTCCGTCGTCGTCGTCGTCGTCGTCGTCGTCGTCGTCGTCCACATTTTTATCTTTTTTGTTTACGGGCGAATTTTTCTGAAATTTTGCAGAAAAATACTTAAAAATAATTCAAGAAGGAGGTATTTTTTAGTTTTTTTATTTTCGCTTTTTCTTCAAAATGGCGGCCGTTTTCGACGAAAAAGGCCTGATTTTGGACTTTGGCGGCCATTTTTAGGTTACCGGACCAAGGTCCGTAAGCTATTGGCATGGCGATGCGTCCGGCGTCGTCGTCCGTCGTCGTCCGTCAACGATTTTATCTTTAAAGTTTACGATCGAATTTTTCTGAAATTTTGCACAAAAATGCCTAAAAATATTTCGAGACGGGGGTATTTTTTAGTTTTTTTATTTTCGCATTTTTTTCAAAATGGCGGCCGTTTTCGACGAAAATTGCCTGATTTTGGACTTTGGCGGCCATTTTCTCAAAATCTGTTCAGTAACTTTTTTTTTTATTGATGCATAACACTCCTCATACGTACCCCTGTGACATGTATACATTTCGTTGCGCTTGACTCGCTCGAAGTGGGCCATTTTGGGCCCAAACTCGGCCCAAATGTGACTTTCCCATGTTAAATTCTCCTATGCTTTATAATGGGACACATTGAAGCCTAATATCTCACTTAATATTGAGATTAGAGACTAGGAATCAATTGTGGACATATAGGAAATGATATATGCTGAATATTGTCGTGACCTTGAATTTGACCTCTGACCTTGGTTTCAAGGTCAGAGCGGCCGTTTTCGTCGAAAAATGGCCAATTTTGGACTTCGACGGTCGTTTTCTCAAAATCTGTTCAGTAACTTTTTTTAGGTTACCGGACCTATGGTCCGATAACCTATTGGCATGGCGTTGCGTCCGTCGTCCGTCGTCCGTCGTCGTCGTCCGTCGTCGTCCACATTTTTATCTTTTTTGTTTACGATCGAATTCTTCTGAAATTTTGCACAAAAATAGTTAAAAATAATTCAAGAAGGAGGTATTTTTTAGTTGTTTTATTTTCACATTTTTTTTCAAAATGGCGGCCGTTTTCGACGAAAAATGCCTGATTTTGGACTTTGGTGGCCATTTTCTCAAAATCTGTTCAGTAACTTTTTTTCTTTTTGATACATAACACTCCTCATATGTACTCCTATGATGTCTATAAATTTCATTGCGCTTGAATCGCTCGAAGTGGGCCATTTTGGCCCAAACTCGGCCCAAATGGGACTTTCCCATGTTAAATTCTCCTATGCTTTATAATGGGACACATTATGCCTAATATCTCACTTAATATTGAGATTAGAGACTAGGGATCAATTGTGGACATATAGGAAATGATATATGCTGAATATTCTCGTGACCTTGAATTTGACCTCTGACCTCAATTTCAAGGTCAGAGCTTAAAATGGCTGATATCTCGCTTATTATCGACTCTACAGCTTAGGAATCAATTGTGGACATATAGGAAATGATATATGCTGAATATTCTGATGACCTTGAATTTGACCTTTGTGGCATTTTCAAGGTCATAGGACAAAATGGCTAATATCTCGCTTATTATCGACTTTACAGCTTAGGAATCAATTGTGAACATATGGGAAATGATATATGCTGAATATTCTCGTGGCCTTGAATTGGAGCTTTGACCTCATTTTCAAGGTCACAGGACAAAATGGCCAATATCTTCCTTATTAGCGACTTTACAGCTTAGGAATCGATTGTGAACATATAGGAAATGATATACCGGTATGCTGAAAATTCTTGTGACCTTGAATTTGACCTTTGACCTCATTTTCAAGGTCACAGGACAAAATGGCTAATATCTCGCTTATTATCGACTTTACAGCTTAGGAATCAATTGTGAACATATAGGAAATGATATATGCTGAATATTCTCGTGACCTTGAATTTGACCTTTGACCTCATTTTCAAGGTCACATGACAAAATGGCTAATATCTCGCTTATTATCGACTTTACAGTTTAGGAATCAATTGTCAACATATAGGAAATGATATATGCTGAATATTTTCATGACCTTGAATTTGACCCTGACCTCATTTCCAAGGTCACAGGACAAAATTGCTAATATTTCGCTTATTATCGACTTTACAGCTTAGGAATCAATTGTGAACATATAGGAAATGATATATGCTGAATATTCTCATGACCTTGACTTTGACCTCATTTTCAAGGTCACAGGACAAATTGGCCAATATCTTGCTTATTGGCGACTTTACAGCTTAGGAATCAATTGTGAACATATAGGAAATGATATATGCTGAAAATTCTCGTGACCTTGAATTTGACCTTTGACCTCATTTTCAAGGTCACAGGACAAAATGGCCAATATCTTGCTTATCAGCGACTTAATAGCTTAGAAATCAATTGTGAACATATAGGAAATGATATATTCTGAAAATTCTCATGACCTTGAATTTGACCTTTGACCTCATTTTGAAGGTCACATGACAAAATGGCTAAGATCTCGCTTATTATCGACTTTACAGCTTAGGAATCAATTGTGAACATATAGGAAATGAGATACGCAGAATATTCTCATGACCTTGAATTTGACCTTTGACCTCATTTCCAAGGTCACAGGACAAAATTGCTGATATCTCGCTTATTATCAACTTTACAGCTTAGGAATCAATTGTGAACATATGGGAAATGATATATGCTGAATATTCTCGTGACCTTGAATTTGACCTTTGACCTCATTTTCAAGGTCACAGGACAAAATGGCCAATATCTTGCTTATTAGCGACTTTACAGCTTAGGAATCAATTGTGAACATATAGGAAATGATATATGCTGAAAATGCTCGTGACCTTGAATTTGACCTTTGACCTATTTTCAAGGTCACAGGACAAAATGGCCAATATCTTGCTTATTATCGACTTTACAGCTTAGGAATCAATTGTGAACATATAGGAAATGATATATGCTGAAAATGCTTGTGACCTTGAATTTGACCTTTGACCTATTTTCAAGGTCACAGGACAAAATGGCCAATATCTTGCTTATTAGCGACTTTACAGCTTAGGAATTAATTGTGAACATATAGGAAATGATATATGCTGAAAATTCTCATGACCTTGAATTTGACCTTTGACCTCATTTTCAAGGTCAACAGGACAAAATGGCTAATATCTTGCTTATTATCGACTTTACAGCTTAGGAATCAATTGTGAACATATAGGAAATAATATATTCTGAATATTTTAATGATATTGAATTTGACCTTTGACCTAATTTCAAGGTCAGTCATTTTATTTTCAAAGTAAGATTACAAAATGGCTTATATCTCGCTTATTATCAAATTTACAGCTTAGGGGTCCATAGTGAACATATAGAAAATGATATATGCTGAATAGTTTGGTGATTTAGAATTTAACCTTTGATCCCATTTTCACGGTTAGAGATATGGCGATTTCAGTGGTCACCTTGAATTTGACTTTCAACTTTCTCGGCTTAACTCTGTATATTTCTCCGGTAACCTTACTAGCCCATTGGGCTAATTTTTCTTATTGATGAAAAACACTCCTCATATGTACCCCTGTGACATGTATAAATTTCGTTGTGCTTGAATCGCTTGAAGTGGGCCATTTTGGGCCCAAACTCGGCCCAAATGTGACTTTCCCATGTTAAATTTTCCTATGCTTTATAATGGCACACATTAAGCCTAATATCTCACCTAATATTGAAATTAGAGACTAGGAATGAATTGTAGACATATAGGAAATGATATATGCTGAATATTCTCGTGACCTTGAATTTGACTTTTGACCTCATTTTCAAGGTCACAGGACAAAATGGCTAATATCTCGCTTATTATCGACTTTACAGCTTAGGAATCAGTTGTAAACATATAGGAAATGATATATGCTGAATATTCTTGTGACCTTGAATTTGACCTTTGACCTCATTTTCAAGGTCACATGACAAAATGGCTAATATCTCGCTTATTATCGACTTTACAGTTTAGGAATCAATTGTGGACATATAGGAAATGATATATGCTGAATATTTTCGTGACCTTGAATTTGACCTTTGACCTCATTTCCAAGGTCGCAGGACAAAATTGCTAATATCTCGCTTATTATCGACTTTACAGCTTAGGAATCAATTGTGAACATATAGGAAATGATATATGCTGAATATTCTCGTGGCCTTGAATTTGAGCTTTGACCTCATTTTCAAGGTCACAGGACAAAATGGCCAATATCTTGCTGATTAGCGACTTTACAGCTTAGGAATCGATTGTGAACATATAGGAAATGATATATGCTGAAAATTCTCGTGACCCTGAATTTGACCTTTGACCTCATTTTCGAGGTCACAGGACAAAACGGTCAATATCTTGCTTATTAGCGACTTTACAGGTTAGGAGTCAATTGTGAACATATAGGAAATGATATATGCTGAAAATTCTCATGACCTTGAATTTGACCTTTGACCTCATTTTCAAGGTCACATGACAAAATGGCTAATATCTCGCTTATTATCGACTTTACAGCTGAGGAATCAATTGTGAACATATAGGAAATGATATATGCTGAATATTCTCATGACCTTGAATTTGACCTTTGACCGCATTTCCAAGGTCACAGGACAAAATTGCTAATATCTCGCTTATTATCGACTTTACAGCTTAGGAATCAATTGTGAACATATAGGAAATGATATATGCTGAATATTCTCATGACCTTGAATTTGACCTTTGACCTCATTTTCAAAGTCACAGGACAAAATGGCCAATATCTTGCTTATTAGCGCCTTTACAGCTTAGAAATCAATTGTGAACATATAGGAAATGATATATGCTGAATATTCTAGTGTCCTTGAATTTGACTTTTGACCTCATTTTCAAGGTCAACAGGACAAAATGGCTAATATCTCGCTTATTATCGACTTTACAGCTTAGGAATCAATTGTGAACATATAGGAAATGATATATTCTGAATATTTTAATGATATTGAATTTGACCTTTGACCTTAATTTCAAGGTCAGTCATTTTATTTTCAAAGTCAGATTACAAAATGGCTTATATCTCGCTTATTATCAAATTTACAGCTTAGGGGTCCATAGTGAACATATAGGAAATGATGTATGCTGAATAGTTTGGTGATCTAGAATTTAAAGTTTGATCCCATTTTCAAGGTTAGAGATATGGCGATTTCAGTGGTCACCTTGAATTTGACCTTCAACTTTCTTGGCTTAACTCTGTATATTTCTCCGGTAACCTTTCTAGCCCATTGGGCTAATTTCTCAAAATCTGTTCAGTAACTTTTTTTTCTCTTTGATACATAAGACTCCTCATAGGTACTTCTATGATGTCTATAAATTTCGTTGCGCTTGAATCGCTCGAAGTGGGCCATTTTGGCCCAAACTCGGCCCAAATGGGACTTTCCCATGTTAAATTCTCCTATGCTTTATAATGGGACACATTAAAGCCTAATATCTCACTTAATATTGAGATTAGAGACTAGGAATCAATTGTGGACATATAGGAAATGATATATGCTGAATATTGTCGTGACCTTGAATTTGACCTCTGACCTTGGTTTCAAGGTCAGAGCGGCCGTTTTCGTCGAAAAATGGCCAATTTTGGACTTCGACGGTCGTTTTCTCAAAATCTGTTCAGTAACTTTTTTTCTTATTGATGCATGACACTCCTCCTATGTACCCCTGTGACATGTATAAATTTCGTTGCCCTTGAATCGCTCGAAGTGGGCCATTTTGGGCCCAAACTCAGCCCAAATGGGACTTTCCCATGTTAAATTCTCCTATGCTTTATAATGGGACACATTAAGCCTAATATCTCACTTAATATTGAAACTAGAGACTAGGAATGAATTGTGGACATATAGGAAATGATATATGCTGAATATTCTCGTGACCTTGAATTTGACTTTTGACCTCATTTTCAAGGTCACAGGACAAAATGGCTAATATCTCGCTTATTATCGACTTTACAGCTTAGGAATCAGTTGTGAACATATAGGAAATGATATATGCTGAATATTCTTGTGACCTTGAATTTGACTTTTGACCTCATTTTCAAGGTCACATGACAAAATGGCTAATATCTCGCTTATTATTGACTTTACAGTTTAGGAATCAATTGTGAACATATAGGAAATGATATATGCTGAATATTTTCGTGACCTTGAATTTGACCTTTGACCTCATTTCCAAGGTCGCAGGACAAAATTGCTAATATCTCGCTTATTATCGACTTTACAGCTTAGGAATCAATTGTGAACACATAGGAAATGATATATGCTGAATATTCTCGTGGCCTTGAATTTGAGCTTTGACCTCATTTTCAAGGTCACAGGACAAAATGGCCAATACCTTGCTTATTAGCGACTTTACAGCTGAGGAATCGATTGTGAACATATAGGAAATGATATATGCTGAAAATTCTCGTGACCTTGAATTTGACCTTTGACCTCATTTTCAAGGTCACAGGAGGGTTGAGAATACAAATGCTGACAATTTCTATAGCCATTTTAGGCCCGAAAATCGAGGAATTTTATGGACATTTTTATGCCTTACAAAACCAAAAACGTCATTTCACCAGCGCATGAATATGTAAATGTCAAAAGACCGTCGGTAGCTATGCGCGACGCCGGTCAATATGAAGGAGTTCAATACCGCAATGTATCGGACCGATTGCACTCTGTGTAGCCTAATCCATTGTAGAATTTTCGTAGGCATATAATAATAGTCAGAACCAATCTGAGCCTTACTAGACTTGATGGTCTCATCCTGACCCTGCTCCATGTTAGTCTATCTCATCCATACACTCTTGCATCAACTCACAAATCCCAACAGAAAACGGGGAACGTATCGCAATGAGACTGGCGAGATAAATTCATCTCATCAATGATCATTGATCAAGCAATGCTCTTTGCTGAAGAAGGCGCATGAATTTCAGACAAGACGGCAACCTGTTGACAATATCTTGCTTTTTCCTCCAAGTGAGGGAATAATTTTGTTCCGAAGGCTCATCCTTGTCCTCCCTGTCAGAGGTAGGTACTTCATGGTAACTCATCACGAAATTTCACGGCCACTGCCAGCAAGACTGGACTATCATCCAAGGTTCTAGCTGGCAGCGTTTTCCCTTGCTGGCAGTGGCAGTGGCAGTAGGTTACGAGAAAACGCTGCCAGCTAGAATCTTGGAAGATAGTCCAGTCTTGCTGGCAGTGGCAGTGGCAGTAGGTTACGGGAAAACGCTGCCACCTAGAATCTTGGATGATAGTTCAGTCTTGCTGGCAGTGGCAGTAGGTTACGGGAAAACGCTGCTAGCTAGAATCTTGGATGATAGTTCAGTCTTGCTGGCAGTGGCAGTGGCAGTAGGTCACGGGAAAACGCTGCCACATAGAATCTTACATGATAGTCCAGTCTTGCTGGCAGTGACAGTGGCAGTCGGTTACGGGAAAACGCTGCCAGCTAGAATCTTGGATGATAGTCCAGTCTTGCTGGCAGTGGCAGTGGGGTACCGGAAATCACTGCTAGAATCTTGGATGCAATATCTACCTTATTCTTGGAGAATTTCGTGACGAGTTAGCATGAAGTACGTACCCTATCAGAAGGCCTGAGACTTCAAGGATCCCAAACTGGCTGGTCAAGCGACTGTAAAATGTCACAAGGCTCGTCCTCAGATGGCGACGGGTTGGGCACATGTTGAATCGGTGGCTGAGATCAGGGGCAGATCCAGGATATAGCGGGCAATGGTTTTAGTCGAAGATGTACAAGTGCCGGGGAGGCACTGAAGACGCTGACGGTGATGTGGAAGGAGCAGACACCAGAGGTGTGGAGGCGGCATGAGAAGCCGTTGAGTTCAGGGGCTGAATTACCAGCCAACTATCAAACGAAGCGCATTAAGTGCCAATATCTGGGAATGACCTCTCAAACCTGGAAATCAAAAGGAAATTCAGTTATGGGGCCAAATTGCGGTAATGTGTATCCCTAGATATCTTTGGGTGTGAATAGCGCATTTTTTGGGGTATCCCAGGAGCCCAAAACCACAGTCACGGAGGCTGAGACCCAGGTCCCAAAGATGCACGTCATGCAGGAAGTGAAACACTAGCAGGTCCAATTCACCAATGTTGTTGTTCTATATGCTGAGGGCAAGTGCCCAATCTGAAGGCTGCCACAGGTGACAAGAGTCCATCATGAGTGCAGTGGAACACAGGGATCTCACTCGGATTCAAAACTGGGACACAAAAACTTTGTACCCTCCTAGCAAGACGCTGCTTTTCTAAATCATTGCAAGCTAAATTATTCTGGACAATCAAATATAGAGGTGCAAAATCATGTAGGATTTGTCAATGACCTCATTGACCTGACCAGGGAATCATCACATACTAGTAAGGGTATCTGGGATGTGTGAGTCATTCCTTCCATCAATGAGATTGATGTCGACAGAAAAATGTTTTAGAAATCATAAAGACATGCAAATCTCTGCTTTTAGGATGCCAATGTATCATTGCCCAGTGTTTATTATAGAGGTTCAGTATAGCGAGAAGTATGCCCCAGCAAAATAAAGCATTTTCGAATCATTTCATGGCGATAGATTCAGAAATATAAGTAATCGTTCCAAAGCATTGCATGTATGTAATGACCTACATGTCGATGCTACTCTTTGCCTATAACACCCTAACTCGCCAATTCCGCTGTTCAATGAGGCACTATCGAGAGCATCTCGGAGACTGGGACAGTGCCACTGGGTTTAAATCACAATTAAAAACGTAGCTGTTATCAAATTTGATTAATGATTTCATGTTTTACCTTGCATATACTGATACCAGTACAAAACCAAGTATATTTCATTATTCCATAATTATCACGGTGTTTCAAATTGTTTCACATTTATATACCGGTACCGTTTAGTTAATATTTTAACACTGTTAAAGCACATGAATAATACCAGGTAATCCATGTACTATTCCCATCACACAATAAAAGGACAAATTCTTATTCTTAGTGTAAAATTTCGACCTGTAGTTCAATTACGAGAAAATGTACGAACATGGATACACAGTGATAACATGGCCAAAACCACAGTAGCTCTGACTTGTTGTACTACAGACACCAGTCAGCATAAAAGTCATCACAATGGAAATAAGTGCTTGCACGTTTTTTGTGTTATCCTGATTTTTTACGTATTATTGTACCATTGTACATATTTTACATGTTTAATCATATGAATCAAATCAATTCAAAAACATCATAATTTGGTCTCTTTTTTTTTCATATACAAATTTATTTCCTACTTTTCATGATTTCATCATTACCAGTTTAATACACACATGATTTGTCACTACTGGCATAAAACATACCTAAATGCAGAACCTATCCCTGTCATGCAGGTTTAAAATTGTTATCATTGTCATATGTATGGCATTTGTGCATAAAAAACGTTATATACATATAGCATCCGTGAAATCAGCTGAGAAAACAGACATACATATGCTAAAATATAATCACTAAAACTTTCAGCAATGAACGTGAAACTACCATGATAACTGTTCATTATCTACAGAACCTCAGAATAACTCCTGTTGACAATGATCTGTGTATCTCACCTTCAGGTCGCAAATTTTTTGTCGCATAATTTTTTTACACACTCATCATTTTGTTTGTCATAAAATCAACTTGTCATTCATGCAAAATATATTAGTATATTATGCAATGGAACACATCGAAGTACGTATAATGGAATTAAATAAATGGCACTGCCAGTGAACAACGGTCTGATTGGTTTATACAATGCAATATACTCATCACATTCAATACAAATGGATACATGAAGATATCACAAATTACCTATTTAGACCCACTGTTTACTTTGAGTAAGATCACCGTATGCCCATTCGACACTGCCCAGCCCTCTGTTGCAAGTACTTTAGTTCTACAAAGTGGTCAGCATATCCTGAAGAAGCTAAAACATGTACATCAAATACCCAACACCTGTTTTCATTCAAAGCCAATCCTCTGAACTGAGTGGATGGGGGTTACATACCGAGTATGAGAGGGACCACTGAACATGAAAATAATGCACATCAGTCATACCAATGAAGCTATATACAGGTATAGCTGCTACCTTTACCTTTTGCGTGTGTGTGATCTGTAGCATTATAGCACTTGATTCAAACTTATGAATGGAAACAGTTTGTCGTACAAGATCTATAACTCCCGTCTCTGTGTGGCTTATTCTTAACCTCAACTTTGACAAACAACTCATATGTTAGACTTTATCACAAAATATGTATCATCTCAGGTGTCGCAACAACTGGAATCCAGATCTGGTTCACTTCACTCCAGGGATTTCTTCTTATTCGGTGACACTTCCCCCTCATTCTTCCGCTTCTTGGGCTTGGGAACAAAACAATAAGATATACCGGTTCAATTTAAATAGTTGTTACATGATTGTCAAATATCATACAGAATGACTCCACCATTCTCTCCACATACCATTACATGTGAACATGTACATCATACGGTAAATAGTCTGCTTCATATTGCTCTAGCTCATGCCCAGCTGAGAAAATTTTTATTTTCTATCATACATACTGCTATTTAGAGGCACACATTGATATCTGTAATGAGACAATCAGAGGTACAAAAAGAGCAGTGTTACTCACCAGGACTTGCGGTGGCTGCATTCCTCCAGGGTACATCAAGGTATTAGCTTGGGACTTCATGTCCTCATCCTGTCAAGGAATGGAAGGAAATGTCAAACCATAGTGAACTTTGTAAATCAACAGTATATACAAGTGCATGCAACATCATTACAATAGAAGCCATGGATAAATTTATGCACAGTCTTCACCTTCAGCCAGGGATGATTTAGGGCGTCTTCCAACGTGAGGCGCTTTTTAGGATCAGCGGTCAAAAGTTTTCTCACCATGTCTTGGGCTGCAAAACAAAAGCAACACCTACCAAAACTAGCAATATAAAATTTATTATTGCGTGTATTGTAAGACAACACTGCACCACAAACTTCCTGTCACCATCAATAAAGACGATGCCATAACACATAGACCGCTTATTCTCCATTAAAGGTACAGTGCCTTTGTATCTGCCAGACAATGATACAGTACATAGGACTATTTCTACGGCTACTGACCATCCTTAGAGATGTCCTGCCAGTATTCATCAGGCAGTGTGTAGTGACCTCCAACTATCTGTTTGGCCAAGTCCATGTCCTTGCGATCCTCACTAAATGGGGGGTATCCCACAAGGCTGCAGGCAAACAACACAACACACGACATGAAGCTTGGGGCTTCAATTTGTGTACCTACATGTACGCCTCGAGACAAATGAAAAAGTTATGATGCAATTGCATGCTATTATCAATCATGGTGCACATCAGCTGTTTTTGGTGCCCGCAATAACACAGACCACACAGACCAGATGAACAGAATGACTCCGAGACTCCAGCAGTCAATGGCCTGGGTGTAGGACCCTACACCTCGTGTTTGGAGGATCTCTGGCGCCAAATAATTTGGGGTGCCACAGAACGTCTTCATCATTGTGTTAGCATCGACAAACTTGGACAGCCCAAAATCTGTCACCTGAATCATCAAGAGTTCAACATTGCCTCTTCAAATAAATCTTCCCTGAAAATTTACAATTGTGTTTACTGACATCTGCAACCTATGTGTGCCTCTTCAAATAAATCTTCCCTGAATATTTACAATTGTGTTTACTGACATCTGCAACCTATGTGTGCTAATGGTTGACACATTGATACTTTGTTCAATTTGTTTCAAACAATCATGTCTGTGAACTGGAAACCATGCATGTTCAATAATATTTCAAACACAAACTTCAGTAAGAAAAAGCTTTCCCATTTACAAAAGGTTGTTATCTGGATTCATATGCATCTAGTAGACATTTACCACTCGTAGATATATTTCACCACACTATTAAAACATACAAAAATCTTACGCAGATGGAACTTCCTTACCTTTATCAGTGTTTCGTTATTGTCATCTGACAACAAGATATTTTCAGGTTTCAAATCTCTGTGTGTGATTCCCAGATCATGTAGGTACTGTTCAGTAAAATAAATGTATGTAACTGATAATCTTTGAAACCATGAAATATCACATCGGTGAAATATCTTCATATGGAATACCTTAATCCCTGACACCATTTGGTAGAAAAGAAGCTTGGCTGTGGGTTCACTGAAGTGATCTATACTGATTACCCTATCGAACAGTTCACCGCCTTCCACCCTGTATCAAATCAACAAGGTTTGGATGGCATCGTGCAAGGTACCTTGGTCTGGTGTGAGTGTCTTCAGAGTGACAGCAGATGTATTGGCACTTACAGTATTTGGTGTGTGATAGCTGCAGTACATTATGAAACCCACAACTATAAACAACATACTCACAGTTCTAAGATGATGTATAAGGTGTCAGATGTGTCTATCACGTCTTCTATACGAATGATGCATGGCTGCAAACACACAAATGTGAGATGAATGGCACACCGAATAATTTCAATGTAAATACCGGTACTTCGCACCATTCCACATACGATATATTCACCTCATAAATAAACTTACATGTTTGAGACCTTTCATAATTTTGACTTCATTCAGCACCTCATTGGTTGAATTCTGTTGGGAATAGGTTGGTTTACTCTATAAGTAACCTATACTTAGGTTTAAACCATGCAGAATACATAAACATTCAACACAAGTATATCTCCGAAGTTCACAAAATCAATTTCATATCATCACACAAGCATCATAATTACTCTTCTGAATACTGACGATTTGTGTTTTTCCTCCAACTGAAAACTTCTTTTTTTGGATAATTTTGACGGCGAATTTGTTGCACGTTCCTTTCTCGAAGGCCAGTTTGACCTCGCCACAGGCACCTCTACCAAGGACCTTGGACATCGTGTACTTCTCCCGCAGCTCCTCCGGCAGATCCTTGTCCTCATTGGCACTGGCATCCATGTACACAAACGCTGGAGGCAACATTATGTATATATTCAGGGATTCAACGCAGTTTTGTTTACCCGCCAATTTTTCACATGCATCTTATATTTAACGGTTCTCCACTAATGTACACTGTCCTAATTCATCATACATAATTTCTGTAAGGATTTTCTATGCTTCTATGAAGCTATTCATTCGGTTACTCTTTGCAAGAAAATTTTTCTTGACGGGTACTCCAGAAACTTCCCAAATTTTAATTGTAAATTTGCCGTTTATTGTTATTACTCACCTCTAAACTACTACATGCTCCTTTTCGATCCTTTGGATCGTTCTGGATAGAAATTCGCGTACTGAAAGCAAGGCACGATCGTCTGCCTGCATGACTCGAGCGCTCCTTTTGCCGCCAAAACCGCCGCGCATATGCGCGCGCAGCTGCGCAGAAGCTTCACTTTTCTGTCCAAAAAACGACAAAAGGAAGCCCCTAGCACACAACTGGCGGGGATGGATGGGAGGGCCTTTACTGTAGTAGTTTAGAGGTGAGTAATAACAATAAACGGCAAATTTACAATTAAAATTTGGGAAGTTTATTTTATACATCACCAATCTAAACTACTACATGCTCCTTAGAATCAAAGGATAGGCGGTGGAGCAGTAGTGCTAGAGAGTCATGAAAACAGACGATAGTCTTGATTTCAAGCGAATCGCTAAAATGCTACATTTTCGATATATCTTTAGTAATATAATAAAGATACTCACCTAGCGGTGCGATCGCTTGCCTCCGACATGCACGAATTTCTTCTTCACCCATCGGTGGAAAACGGAACTCTACTTGAGACCGTAACATAAAGAAACTCAAACACAAACACAAAGTGTTGCTTATATACACGTGCACGTTAAAACCAAGACTTTTCTGTCCAGCTGGTTCAAACAACAGCTTGCGCTACGACCAGCGGACCCAGTCTAAATCTGGACGACTGGTCCTGAAGTTCGGCAGCATTGGACAGATAGAACCCGATGAATGTTGTAGAATTAGTCCACATTCCAGCCCTCACGATATATTCCAACGGAATATTCGATCTGGCCGCCAAAGACATCGAGATGTGTCGGATTTGGTGGGACGATATTTTGTAAGTGACTCGATCGTCAGCACCTGATTCCGCATAGACAGTCCTCACTACAACCTTCACCCATCGGGATAGTGTAGCTGTGGAGATATCCGTAGCCCTGTTAGGCTGATAGGAAATAAATAATCGTTTGCGATCTTTCCTGATCGATCTGGTACGATCGATGTAGATTTTCAGCGCTCTTACCGGACACAATAGAGCGTCCGGCTCATTCCGTCCTACGTAACCGCCCAGTGACGGAATTACGATAGGGGAGAACGCTTTCCCGCCCTCAACTGCAGCACGTGTTTTAGGCATAAAATCACGTACTGGGTATAAGGAAACGGACCCATCCGCGCCAAATGCTACTCGCGATACGTCGATCGCCGCGACATCTGAGCGTCTTCGACCACTTGCTAGCATAACTAGCAGGAAAGTCTTAAGAGTTAACCTCTGCAAGGAAACTTCCTTGAGAGGCTCCCAAGGTGCTTTAGTAAGACAATATAGCACAAAAGCCATGTCCCAATCCGGTAGAGTAGGAACACCGCATGGCCTTTGCGTCCTAAAGGACGCCAAGAGATCAGCAAGGATACGATTATTAGTTAAATCGATCCCCCTAGCACGGAATACAGGGCCCAGCATGGACCTGTATCCCTCGATCGTAGTAGGCTTCAAATTAAGCCTATCAAAGAGATAGCAGAGAAAGTCTAGCACTGCATTCAGAGGGGCAGAGAGCGGATCAATGCGCCTTCCGTTACACCAACGTACGAATACTCTCCATTTAGCCTCATACGTTTTAGAGGAGGATCTCCTATTCTTTCTCGCGAGATGTACGGACACCTGCTGAGAAAATCCTGCCTCCTGGAAGGATCGCTCGATAGCCTCCACACGTGTAATTTGAGCACGTGGACGGAATCGTGAAATATATCCCGCCCCGGTTGCTTCAGCAACCCGTCCTCGATCGGGAGAACCCGTGGTACATCGATCAGGAGGGCCAGTAGCAGGGGGAACCACGCCTGCATCGGCCAGCATGGCGCCACCAACAGAATCTCGCACTGAGACCTGGCTACTTTGTGCAGCACTTCTGTTAGGAACCGAGTTGGCGGGTACGCATACCCGAACATCCCGTCCCACGACTGAGACATCGCGTCCACAGCCAGTGCCTCGCTCTCTGGCAGAGGTGAGAAGTAGACCGGGAGCTTGTGATTCCGAGAGGTTGCGAACAGGTCTATGTTCGGTGTCCCGAACGCCTGACAAACGCGCCGAAACACCCCCGGATGCAGACTCCACTCCGTGCCTATGATCTTGTCCGGTCTCGACAGAGCGTCCGCTAGGACATTCCTGTGACCCGGCAGGTGCCTCGCCCTGATAAACAGACGGTACTTGAAGGCAAACCTGATTAGACACTCGGCCTCCAAACAAAGCTGACTCGACCGAGTTCCACCTTGTTTGTTTATGTGCGCCACTACTGTGCTGTTGTCTGTGAAGACCAACCACTTCGTCCCTGGGGAACTCTGAGGCCCCCAGATCTCGAACGCACGTCTCACCGCTCGCAGCTCTAGGACATTGATGTGCAACGCCCTCTCGCTCGTGTTCCACACAGCAGAGAGTTCGTGCTCGTCCATATGAGCTCCCCAAGCCAATTCTGACGCATCGGTGAAGAAGGTCCGATCGGGCAGAAACTCCGCGAGTGGCATCCCTCGGAAAAGATTCCGATGGTCCCGCCACCAATGCATTGCTTCCCGAGCACGATCGTCCACCGATACGACTTGGTCTAGTCGATCGGTGAGGATCCGCCATTGCAACGCTAGACACCATTGAATGGGTCTGAGGAAGCACCTGCCGAACGGCACCTGTTTCTCCATCGACGCCAACAGACCGATGATGGACAGAAACTGTCGAGCTGTGATCGACGACTGCGTCAGCGCGACCTCCATCGCCGCAATCGCCTTGAGAACTCTCTTCCGCGGAGGAAGAGCTACTCCTCGCTCTAGATCGTAATCTACCCCGACATACTCGAACCTCTGTGTCGGGGACAGATGAGACTTCGCCCAATTGGGGATCCAGCCGAGGCTGGTCGCCAACCTGAGGACGAACCCGGATTGCTCTATAGCCTGAGACGGGGAGTCGGCTATGATTAACCAATCGTCGATATAATGGTGGAATTGAATTCCAACCGATCGAAACCTGGCTGCCATCGTCCTTACGATACGGGTGAACACGTAAGGGGCGGTGGCTACTCCAAAAGGAAGTACCCTGAACTGATACACCGCACCCTCGAAGGCGAACTTGAGGTATCGCCGATCGGCTGGGTGTATTGGCACATGTAAGTACGCGTCCTTGACGTCGATACTGACTGCCCACTTCCCCTTGGACAGAGCTTTCTGGACGGAAAGCGCCGACTCCATCTTGAACCTGGGTATGATCAGGAATTTGTTGAGGTTTGACAGATCGAAAACGGGACGCCACCCGCCTGTCTTTTTCGGCACTAGGAAGATGAGAGAATAGAATCCTCTCTCGTCCTTGACCACCTCGATCGCACGTTTCTGTAGCAACTGCTGCACCTCGTGCTGCAGAAGCTGAAACTTTTCCCGATCGCCGGGCACAGGGAAGAACCACGCTTTGGGTCTGATCGGTGGTTTTCCAGCCTCCCATCTGAAGGTGAGACCGAACTTCACCCATGCCACGACTGAATTGTCTGACGACGCCAGATCGCTCCAGTTCTGGACGAACTGAGCCAGGCGTCCCCCGACTGGACCAGGTTGTGGAAGATCGAATTCCGACAGAACTGAACCTTCCACAGAGCCTACGCTTTCCCGCAACGAGTCACTTCTTACCAGAAGCTTTCCCTTTGCCCTTGAAGCGTTCACCCCCTTTGCCTCCGCGCTTGCCATCCCCCCGGGGAGGGGGAGGCTGCGCCCCACGAAAGGGCGGCTGCGTAGAAGCGGGTGCATGTGGTGCCTGAGGCTGGGCAGGCTTCTGACCCTTGGTCTTCTTGCCTGTCCCAGACCCCGCCGACTTCCCAAGCAAAGCCTTGGCCATAGCCTCATCCCGGAGATGTTCCCGCATGACGGAAATATCCGATCGAGAGAGGTTGGCGTAGGTATAGCCTGAGAACAGCGGCCTCCCACGTAGCTCAGCGACGTCCGTAGCGGACACGTCAAGCAGACGGAGATCGGCATCACGCATGGTGAGATCCAATTGTGCGCCCAGGTGCGCACTGTCACGCTCAGCAGCATGGACCACTCCGGCCAAGACGCCGAGTGCTGCATGAATGTTAGCGCGACTCCCCTCCTCCAGATCCGCCTCGTCCACAAACTCCTGAACCAAGGTGGTCAGGTGATCTGTCAACGAGAGCTGCCCCATCAATTGATGAGACAGCGTCTGCCAGTGAGAAAGGCGAGCCTTTTTCACATAAGCTGACCAGACCGTACCCTGCTTCCGGGAAAGCAGGTGAAGGTTAGGGTCTTCGACCGGGACGGAAGTCTGATGTCCACCCTCGGACTCTACAGTCCGATAGGTGTCGATCGACTCAGGTCGAACACGGCTGGTCGGGAATGTCGACTCCGTACGAGCCACATCCTTCTTAGCCATAACTCCCTTGTTGATCTTGTCGAAGGACTTGACCAACGCGGGAGCCACAGGGAGCCGGATCGGCCGACGAACTGGCGCCGACGCGAACCTACCGGTTCCCCGTGAGGGCCCTGGAGCATCGATCGGCAAGTCCATTCGCCTTGCGACCGACTCCAAAGCCCACCGGAAGTTAGAACCCCCGGCCTGATCGGAAGTCTCATCCTCCGAGGAGGACGACTCCTGATCAGCTTCCACTCGACCCCCCCGATCGTTGGACCTCACAGGTCCGATCGAAGACCTCGATGACCCCAAGGGTACATCAAAGGACGGGCGAGGGAATGCCTGCTCAGCGATCGCGCCCGTCCGGCGACTTACATCCGCGTACACAGGACTTGAGTGGCCCTGAGGAACGACCCCAGCACCACCCGCCCGATCGTGCCCTGATCGAGGACCAGGAGCACGACCGCCAAGTGAAGACTCCCGATCGCACGCGCGATCGAGAGCCTCACCCCCAAACAAAGGGAACTCTCCCCCCTCGAACCTCGAGACCGAGGACCCGAATGAGCCATCCAAGCTGCCCCGCCGATCGAAGCCCGAAGCCTGATCGTCGCCCACCGAGAGGTCGGACGAAGCCTGAGCCACATCGAAAATCGATGTGGTCTCAGCACCACGGCGCTTAGAGGAAGCACGCTTCCTCTTCTTGGAAGGCCCCGGGGAAGAGACTACGGACCCCTCCACCTCGATCGGCCCCGACTGAGGGACGACGAAGGTGGAGTGCGGTTCCTTGGCTGCTTTCGCCTTGGCAAGAACTGAAACCTTCTTCTTAGAAGATTTCGACTTCTTGCCAGCAGGGGGAGCAAGCTCTCCCTGTGACGAAGGGGCAGCCGAAGAACCGGCCGGGACTCCCTGTCCAAGCAGGGAAGAGAGACCCGGCAGGAGGGGACCCTGAAGGGACGATAACGACTGTGCAAAGAAAGATTGCACAGCCGCGTTGACCATGTCCTGTGTTAGCCCCAGGGGCTGGCTAACACCGGACGCAATCTGTGCCGTCACAGGCGGAGTCTCCACCTCCATGGGCGACTGGCGGACTTGCGGAGCCGAAGCTTCCGCAAGCCTCAAAGCATCCCGACGAGCCAACGAGGCTTCGGAATACTTTGCAGTCGCCTGCACGAAGGAAGAGGGACGCCAGAAACGACACAGATCACACCTCAAATCCTCCATAGATACCGGGCCATGGTCTAAACAGTCGAAACACACACTGTGTTTCTCCCCTCCTCGGAGGGTATTGACCAGACACTTCGGGCATGGACGTTCGTCCATGGCACCGGTACCAAGGGAGGATTGTGAAGTCATGATCACACAAGGGAACTAACCACACACAGTAACAGGGCGGGCAAAATATGCAAACCTGAGACCGCGCTGAAAAAAGAACCCTAAGAGGACTACGAATATATAAACTACAGTATACGTATACACAATATATACAGTAGAAAATTAACGTAGAACTATTGATAGATGTAAACAACAAGTACACTATCAAGTACGACGGATGGACGATAATAGGGTGAACTGGCTATACAAATCGCTGACGATCTAGCAAGTAACAAACTATCGACCGATACTTATCCAAATAGACACAAAACGATGTCTATGAACGTGGCAGGTGAAATTCCGTAAGAATATATCGCAAAAGTCTAGTTTGCAGACTAAATTCTACGAATTCACCGGGAACCAAAATCCAAAGCTGCCAAGCAAAAATGGCGGTGGACAGAAAAGTGAAGCTTCTGCGCAGCTGCGCGCGCATATGCGCGGCGGTTTTGGCGGCAAAAGGAGCGCTCGAGTCATGCAGGCAGACGATCGTGCCTTGCTTTCAGTACGCGAATTTCTATCCAGAACGATCCAAAGGATCGAAAAGGAGCATGTAGTAGTTTAGATTGGTGATGTATAAAATAAACTTACCTTTGTTTCTTTTGAGTGACAGCGCTATTTCATCATTGTTGTTCAAGACTTGTCTACAGTTTTTACCTGAAAGGCAATGAGCATATCTCAAAAGGTAATCACACATCACAATAGGTAGATTTGTAACTTAGTATTGAAACAAAATAACATTATGTATAACACATGCACTTTTTCTTACCCACTTTTTCTCCATTGATAAAGGTACCATTACTACTACTATCTGTTAAGAACACATGAACGCCAGTACTTGTTTGTTCCTGAAACATCGGAATGTAAGAAACATGTTCAATTTAATATTTGGAATGTCCATCACATCAAACCGCTAGTCTAAACTTATTGACATCAGTGACATAGGTACATTTATACAAACAGATATATATCACACACCCTTTTAAGTCGGAAATGTATTTTGCTGTATGCTTGAAAACATGGATGTTTTTTCATCAGTGGGGTATTGAACTGGTAGTCACACTCTTCACCGCGGCCAAATGTGTACTCGTCTTGTGTCAAATCTGAACAAATAAACAGGTACATATATTTGAGATTACAACTTTGATAACTAATAAAAGGGACACTCATCTTGTGTCAAATCGGAACAAACTAGACGTCAAGGCCTAAAGATGCCTTGGAGGCATTTCGGTGTTAGGACTCATTTGTAATATTTAAAACATGTTAGCCATGGGCTCTACGACACATCGTTTCCTAGATATGGATGATGAAAAATGTCGAGTCAGCAAAAAAACATTTCAGATCAAGGTCAAAGTTCATCTGTAATACCCCTTAGACATGTTTGTCTAGGGCGACGAGTCCGAAAATAACGTCCGTTTCGCTCTACGACGCAACGTTTCCGAGATATCGACGAAATCGAAAAATGCCGACTCGGCAAAAAAATTTAAGGTCAAGGTCAAAGTTCATCCATAATACCCGTTAGACATGTTTGTCTAGGGCAGCGAGTCCGAAAATAACGTCCGTTTCGCTCTACGACGCACCGTTTCCGAGATATCGACGAAAACGAAAAATGCCGACTCGGCAAAAAAATTTCGGGTCAAGGTCAAAGTTCATCAATAATACCCACTAGACATGTTTGTCTAGAGTGACGAGTCCGGAAATAACGTCCGTTTCGCTCTACGACGCTCCGTTTCCGAGATATCGACGAAGACGAAAAATGCCGCCTCGGCAAAAAAATTTAAGGTCAAGGTCAAAGTTCATCCATAATACCCGTTAGACATGTTTGTCTAGGGCGACGAGTCCGAAAATAACGTCCGTTTCGCTCTACGACGCACCGTTTCCGAGATATCGACGAAAACGAAAAATGCCGACTCGGCAAAAAAATTTCGGGTCAAGGTCAAAGTTCATCAATAATACCCACTAGACATGTTTGTCTAGAGCGACGAGTCCGGAAATAACGTCCGTTTCGCTCTACGACGCTCCGTTTCCGAGATATCGACGAAAACGAAAAATGCCGATTCGGCAAAAAAATTTAAGGTCAGGTCAAAGTTCATCCATAATACCCGTTACACATGTTTGTCTACAGCGACGAGTCCGAAAATAACATCTGTTTCGCTCTACGACGCACCGTTTCCGAGATATCGACGAAAAAGAAAAATGCCGACTCGGCAAAAAAATTTCGGGTCAAGGTCAAAGTTCATCCATAATACCCGTTAGACATGTTTGTCTAGGGCGGCGAGTCCGAAAATAACGTCCGTTTCGCTCTACCACGCACCGTTTCCGAGATATCGACGAAAAAGAAAAATGCCGACTCGGCAAAAAAATTTCGGGTCAAGGTCAAAGTTCATCCATAATACCCGTTAGACATGTTTGTCTAGGGCGGCGAGTCCGAAAATAACGTCCGTTTCGCTCTACCACGCACCGTTTCCGAGATATCGACGAAAAAGAAAAATGCCGACTCGGCAAAAAAATTTCGGGTCAAGGTCAAAGTTCATCAATAATACCCATTAGACATGTTTGTCTAGGGCGACGAGTCCGAAAATAACGTCCGTTTCGCTCTACGACGCACCATTTTCGAGATATCGACGAAAACGAAAAATGCCGACTCGGCAAAAAAATTTCGGGTCAAGGTCAAAGTTCATCCATAATACCCCTTAGACATGTTTATCTAGGGCGACGAGTCCGAAAATAACGTCCGTTTTGCTCTACGACACACCGTTTCCGAGATATGCAGGATGCCTCAAGGATGACTCAGCAAAAAATTATTTCGACCTCTAGGTCAAAGGTCGTTTGAGGTATCGATCCCAAAATCAATAGGGTTCTTCCCTGGTGATATATAAACCTCCGTGCAAAATTCTGCAACTATTGCCTGTATATTTTTCGAGTTATCGTCCGGAAACCAAGTTTCAAGATCAGCCTCGATTTCATCCTCACGGACCTCACGGACCTCGGAGCCGGATCAAAAAAAAAAATTCCCCGTAGTTGTCTAGGGCGACGAGTCCGAAAATAACGTCCGTTTCGCTCTACGACGCACGGTTTCCGAGATATGCAGGAAACCTCAAGGATGAACCAGCAAAAAATTATTTTGACCTCCAGGTCAAAGGTCGTTTGACGGATCGATCCCAAAATCAATAGGGTTCTTCCCTGGTGGCATATGAACCTCCATGCAGAGTTCTGTAACTATTGCACAAATATTTTTTCAGTTATCGTCCGGAAACCAAGTTTCAAAATTAGCCTTGATTTCATCCTCACGGACCTCACGGACCTCGGATCCGGCTCAAAAAGAATAAGGTTCTTCCACATATCATTTCTGACTTGTGGTGAAAATTTGACGAGGATCCGTCAAGGCAATCTAAAGTTATCGTCCGGAAACCAAAAGTGGCGGAAGAAGAAAAAAAAGAAAAAAAAAAAAAAAGAAAAAAAAAAAAATTAGCCCAATGGGCTAGAAAGGTTACCGGAGAAATATACAGAGTTAAGCCGAGAAAGTTGAAGGTCAAATTCAAGGTGACCACTGAAATCGCCATATCTCTAACCTTGAAAATGGGATCAAAGGTTAAATTCTAGATCACCAAACTATTCAGCATACATCAGTTCCTATATGTTCACTATGGACCCCTAAGCTGTAAATTTGATAATAAGCGAGATATAAGCCATTTTGTAATCTGACTTTGAATATAAAATGACTGACCTTGAAATTTAGGTCAAAGGTCAAATTCAATATCATTAAAATATTCAGAATATATCATTTCCTATATGTTCACAATTGATTCCTAAGCTGTAAAGTCGATAATAAGCGAGATATTAACCATTTTGTCCTGTTGACCTTGAAAAGGAGGTCAAAAGTCAAATTCAAGGTCACTAGAATATTCAGCATATATCATTTCCTATATGTTCACAATTGATTTCTAAGCTGTAAAGGCGCTAATAAGCAAGATATTGGCCATTTTGTCCTGTGACCTTGAAAATGAGGTCAAAGGTCAAATTCAAGGTCATGAGAATATTCAGCATATATCATTTACTATATGTTCACAATTGATTCCTAAGCTGTAAAGTCGATAATAAGCGAGATATTAGCCATTTTACGATGTGACCTTGAAAATGAGGTCAAAGGTCAAATTCAAGGTCACGAGAATATTCTGCATATATTATTTCCTATATGTCCACAATTGATTCCTAAGCTGTAGAGTCGATAATAAGCGAGATATAAGCCATTTTGTGCTCTGACCTTGAAACTGAGGTCAGAGGTCAAATTCAAGGTCACGAGAATATTCAGCATATATCATTTCCTATATGTCCACAATTGATTCCTAGTCTCTAATCTCAATATCAAGTGAGATATTAGGCATAATGTGTCCCATTATAAAGCATAGGAGAATTTAACATGGGAAAGTCCCATTTGGGCCGAGTTTGGCCCACTTCGAGCGATTCAAGCGCAACGAAATTTATAGACATCATAGAAGTACATATGAGGAGTGTTATGTATCAAAAAGAAAAAAAGTTACTGAACAGATTTTGAGAAAATGGCCGCCAAAGTCCAAAATCAGGCATTTTTCGTCGAAAACGGCCGCCATTTTGAAGAAAAAGCGAAAATCAAAAAACTAAAAAATACCTCCTTCTTGAATTATTTTTATGTATTTTTTTGCAAAATTTCAGAAAAATTCGCCCGTAAACAAAAAAGATAAAAATGTGGACGACGACGACGGACGACGACGGACGACGGACGACGACGGACGACGGACGACGGACGCAACGCCATGCCAATAGGTTATCGGACCATAGGTCCGGTAACCTAAAAAAAATTCTGCTAAAACCATAAAGGCATTTCTGCCGAAATGCCTTAATAAACAGGTACATAATTATATTTGAGATTACAACTTTGATAACTAATAACAGGGAAATTTGAATCAGAGATAGACATTAAGCATATTTCAATTATCAAAGAACACAACAAGAAGGATTTCATCGGAGACAATTATGATTTGATGAATGAGCGCTACTATGTATTACAATACATGTAATATTATATGGTAGTTCTGTTGGAACTTTGTACATGACCAGAAACAGATTCAATGGAACAATAGTCGTCATGACAATTCAATCCTTTTAAAGATAGCTGCATGAATTTTTCACATTTCCATAATTCTTAGCAGACCAATTCGATAAAATATTTTCAGAAAGATATGAAAGTAAACTCAAGGCCTAAAGATGCCTTGGAGGCATTTCGGTGTTAAGACTAATTTGTAATATTTATAACATGTTTACCATGGGCTCTACAATGCTCTACGACACACTATTTCCACGATATCGACGAAAACGAAAAAATGCCGACTCGGCAGAAAAATTCAAGGTCAAGGTCGAAGGTCACCCTTAATACCCATTAGACATGTTTGTCTAGGGCGACGAGTCCGAAAATAACGTCCGTTTCGCTCTACGACGCACCGTTTCCAAGATATGCAGGAAACCTCAAGGATGAGTGGGCGAAAACTCTTCCGACCTCTAGGTCATAGGTCGTTTGACGGATTGATCCCAAAATCATTAGGGTTCTTCCCTATTGATATATGAACCTCCGTGCAAACTTTTTGAGTTATCGAGCGGAAACAAAGTCCAAAAAAAAACATTGATTTCATCCTCACGGACCTCACGGACCTCGAATCCGGCTGAAAAACAATAGGGTTCTTCCACATAATATGTCTGACCAATGCTGAAAATTTGGCGAAGATACATCGAGGCAAACTAAAGTTATCGGTCGGAAACCAAAACGGCGGAAAAAAAAAAAGAAGGAAAAAAAAAATTCTGCTAAAACCATAACGGCATTTCTTCCGAAATGCCTTAACTATAAAGTTAGCACATCTAAAGTTAGGTCTATATATAACGTAATAAGAAAAGGTCAAAATATTATCTATGTATATAAATGCAACAGAAGTTGGCAGTGGTCCAAGGCCAACTTCACCACAACTTCACTACAGGCCGAATAGGTTAACTTTTTGTTTACTGTCCAAACTTTCCAAATTTTATACCAACTCAGCAGCATGATAAAAACCTGCCGAAACTTCAGGTTTAATTTAGAAACTGAAAAAAAATTATTGTGAAAAACAGTGGGTTAGAGTTGAATGACAAGTTACAATCATCAAACGCCATGTCCTGACCCGATTTCCATACGGTACAGCATATACGTATATTATATATTCATATATCTTTATATGTGATATCTCCCACACTAAAACGCTGATCTTGCGACTTCTCTAGAAATAGACTAGATATGAAGGATCACAAACTAGTGTCATTCGTCCCGATCCTCACCAAAAGCATTGAAACTGGATCCGACAGGGAACAAACGTCCCCAGACTTCATGTTGGGCCTCGTCCCCCGACCCGAAGCCGTCAATGTAATCCGTGGACATGGTACACGTCTCCATACTGCTCGGCAGGCTCTGGTAACTTCCGCTGCCTGTGTGTGTACTGGACGATGTGTTCATACAACCGGGCGATTCTTTCAACGGCATTCGTTGGGACTTGTCCAAATCACTCATGCCATTCAAGGCCATGTTGTGACATTTTACCCGGAAGTAATCCGGATGATGAGACAGCGGCAGGTGCGCGTGCGCAGTGCGATGGTCCACTGACACATTGACCTACTTTTGACGCCCACGCAGCGCGCGCGATTCAAAACGTCGGTCAACTGGGTTCATTATATGAAATGCCTACGACGCAATAACGTTGAAAGTACGTACACTGTATAGCACGTCATGATAATCCTGCGTCTTGTCAGGCCAGACAAATTGTTTCTATTGATCAACAGGAGCCACAATATAGATATAAGTAAACTGTATAGATATACAATAACCATCTAGATTTTCCAGCAATGTTGTGGAGTTGTTGGACTCGCAGATTTTCAAACACAATCAGATATGAAAATAATTTTTTATTTTTTAATCGATGAATATAAAAATTCCCTCACAAAATGTGTTATTATCATAGACATATTTCTATGTCTATGTTATTATGGCATCAGTACCTTGATGACCAAATGGGTGTAATGCCCTCCTAAAATATACATGTACTGATACATGAAAATAAACCAATAAACAATATGCTACAATTTCAAAAATAAATACCTACAGACAGTTATACAAACATGATAAGGCAAATAGTTGGCTCGTTGACCGGTACTACCGATAGATAATTTATATGATACATTTACCTAGAGTGTCATAAAGACACAGAAATATAAATATTCCTATAACCCTTCCTAGTAAAACATTTTGTACAGAGTAAATTAGCTGAGTTCATCAATCATTTCCTGGAAGTCATAGACAAACCAATCTGACCCGTCCTTCACTTTCTCCCGCACTTGATTTCCACCAAAGCCGATGAAGGCATCCTGAGAAGAATGCAATGAAATAAGTACTAATTATATGAGTTCAAATTGGTTCGTTCAATCATAATCTACAGTAGACATTCACTGGTCAATACACATGATTCACGTACAGCCGGGGGACACGCTTCCATGTCTGTCACACCATCTCCCACATGTACCACACTCTTGTAACCATGACGATCCTTCAGCTGCTGTATGACAAGTGGTTTACCTCCAGATTCACAGGTCGGCTGGTTCTCATCAAAACCTGCATAATTACCTGAAGGCAAATTCAAAACATGACTTAAAAAATTATTAGTAATTGACGACTTTTGTCATACTTGAGCAATAAACATAATTCAGCAATCATCAAAAGGATGCTTTTCTAACATACCATCAGCATCAAACAGCAATTTGTTGGCATAGATGTTTTCTTTGGGAATATTGAGAACTTCAGCAACTTTCTCAATGATGCTTGTGAATCCTCCAGATATTAGATACACAGCAATGGACCGCTTGTGCAAGCAATCAATTAGCTCTCTGTATATTTGGAAAAATATATTACTCCAAATATGGTATACTAAGCTGCTAACATGGTATGTTCTTTTTTTCAAACAATAAGACTTTATATAAACTACAATTAACTAATAATTATTTTGGTCATTTTATTCCGAGGTGTCTGAACTTCTGAAGCATTTGCTATATCATGACATTCAATACATTGTATACTGATGTACCAGTTATCATGTAGATTATCATATCTCTGGTGATGAATAGACAGATAGCTTAGTTATTTGGATGACTGAACTCATACAATGAGAATAAGAAACTAAAACCCAAAAGAACACTATGGCAATGGTACTCACTTAAGTCTGATAGTAAGCCTGGGAGGATGGTTGGTTATGTATTCAGTCATACTCTTCTTGGAAGGTGTCATCAATTGTAGGCGACCAGTAAGGGACTGTTTATATGTCATTGATCCCTGCATTGCATTATTTGTTCTGGTGGAAGAAAGTATAACTTTCAAGGAGGTGAAAACATGGTAATCGATACAATATGTTCATTGTGTAAGTGCCAATCAATTGTGTGTTACAATAGTTTTCTATTTCACAATTTGATGCTCAATTTAGAAAAGTACTCAGAATGATATGTGATTTTTCTTCTCACCTCTCTTATGATACATTATTATCTCACCTCTCTTATGATACATTATGATACATACACTCTCTGTGTGATAAACTAACTCATGCCTGTGAGAGTTTCACAGTGCTGAGCTGCCAATACAATGACTCTTTCATTCATATTTTTCCATGCATCGAACCCTATGCTCAAGTTTTTGATGTATGTACTCTAAATGGCAGGTATATATTACATGTACTTACAGCTCAGCAACTCGGTCTCCAACACCAAGAAAAGCTGCAAGTTCATCAATGGCCTCATCAATGCATACAGTGGAATCCACATCAAAGCACACACAGTCAGCATTCCTCCAGACAGATTTAACACGATCTACTCCTGCCATTGTAAGCTTAATCTTACAGCTGCAGATGAGAAAGATGTTCCACATTATATTGTACACAGCGATGTATAATCGATACATATACACACAGTATCCATGCATCCAAAGTACATACTTTACTCCTAGAGAAGACATATTACTGTATCAATTTTTTTGATTGGGAAATATGTTTTTCGTAAGCTACCTGTCTGATGTTTTTATTATGTTTTATTATTAATCAAATTCCAATCACAAAACCACAGTCCGTCTTGTAGTAGCTGGGGTGTGCATGAGATGGACTTCGTACATAATTTTTTTTTCTTTTCTGGACTAGACTCTAGATTTAGATCACAAAGTTGTATTTGATATCGTGTGCTTAGGAATGGTTCATCGTGTAGAACATAAATGTGCGAGCAAAACATTTACCAATTAACAGATTAAGGTCGAAGAAGCAAAATCAGCTGACGATATGTCTATGGATTGGCTAAGACGACATGACCATATACATGTATATCCGTATAAAATAGAAACTGCGGCTTTGCCCTTTTACCCTTGCCTTTGGGCTTGGCGCTGAAGAACTCCGACCCCGCGTCCAGGTCTACCAGCAATTGACATGTGTATCCCATATATAAATTGTCGGTTAAAGACCTGAAAGTAAACGAATTGATTTCATTTGTTAAAATATCCTTTTTCCAGACCATTTAAATCATTGCAAATACGTAAATCTACCACATGCAGGTCAAGGTGTGCAATTACCTTTAGCGAGGCCATGCCTAAATTCACGCAACTTGATTGTTTGGTTTCCGGTGATAATTAGGTTTGATATCATATTTGTTTGCATGAAAGAAAAAAATTACGACCGGACACCATTGGAAACCATTGTGACATAATAATCCTCAACTCTCACTGAATAAGAGAGATTTCAGTATAGGCGATCGATAAGCGATCATTATCCTGACAGGGGTGACCATGCAGTGTGTGAGCTCGAATAGCTACTCTCCACCAGCTAGGCCTGACGTTGAATATTGGATACCGCGTATGATACGTGTAGGCTCGTGGTCTAAATAACCAACGCTGTTTATACCTCCAACTAGGCCCTACTATAGTATACTAGTCTACAACTTGATTTATTCAAGCCGTTTTCATGCCAATTGGGGTTTATAGGTGGCTACATTCTTTCAGGTAATCCACACCGATTTACCTAGAATGTCATGGCATGATAGCTGTAGGTATTTCTGAATAAAAAGAGTTCGGCCTCAGCAGCTCTGCTTCGTGAGAATTGACACTTCCGTGTGTCCCGGGTGCAAGATTATCTAAGGATGCCCCGCCGAGCTTTGCTGCGAGAGAGCTGACACTCGCGTGTATCCTGCGTGCAATAGTGACTTTGGATGTCCCACCGAGCTCTGTTGTGAAAGAACTGACACTTACGTGTGTCGCGGGTGCTAGAGGGACGACGGTTGGCTCAGCCATGAGCTCTACGTCCTCGCTCTGTGGCTAAGGCCCTCGTGGGCCCCTGGGGACAATTTCAATAGGGGTCCAGGTGGGGAAGATCTTGATGACTCGGGGGCGTACGCCCTCTGGATCACCGGTCTCCCACCTGGGACGGTGCGACCCAGGCTCTGGCAGACCGTCGGGCTGTCCGGGGTCCCTTCCCCCGTGGCGGACCGCGGCGAGCCGTCCTTACAGTTAACACCACGGTGATGATCCTGTATCCGAGTGGTGTCTGCATGTCTGGGCTCGCTGGGCGGGCTGCTTCCTGGTTAACGTTCTGATGATAAAGTAGACACTGCGCCCGCAGTGACCCTCGGTGAGCGGACTATCCGCGAGGATCCGAGGATAGTGGGCGTGCGTCCGCCGTGACCCATGGTGAGAGCTAGGACTATCCTCGAGGATCCCGGATAGCGGACGACGTTAAAACTTTACATTAGCAAACCTACAACCTTTAAGTTTGCTCACATCGATGTCATGCCCTTTGAATTTGAGTACTCAAGGTCATGAAGTTCGATCGATATCACCGAAAGATCTGACATACGCTATCTTATACGCTCATACTACGATACGGACCTCCATCTACATATATTTTGTCTGCGGAGGTCGATTTACACATTCCAGTTCATAATTGATCTCGAGATCACCAGTCAAATTCATTCAATGTTGGATTCAATGTCACCAAAAAATCCTGCATGCTCATATGACAACCCTAGTCACAACGCTAGGCATTTAATCTGCCATCACCAATTTGCACACACGTTTCAGAGTCGGATCAAACATATTATTGAGATTCAATACTCCAGGTATTCTGAGGTCAAGCTCAAGGTTACCAACATACCCATCATATGAATACCAGTATGCCCACAATACAACCCTCAATATATATCTGCAATCATTTTGTAGCTTTTTGTCTGCAGAGGTATAATTTACATAATTGACGTCCATTGTGCCTTTGACATTTATCACTCAAGGTCGTCTGAGGTCAGATTCAAGGTCACCAGAAGATCCAAAATATATGACTACCTATACATGCTCGTAATATATAAACTTAGCGATATCTACAAGAGGTCAATTTATCCATTTCAGTTTATATGTGACTGTAAAGTTCGGCGGCCTCACGATAAAGTGATATACCCCATTTAAATACTACAGTGTCACCGAATGTCTTAGGGGCCGGTCATTATTTATCGGGTGGGGGGGGGGGGGGGGGTTGGATGGATTTTCCGAGAAATGAGTTTTCAAAGTTTGACCCCCCCACCGATATTGAAAAACAATGTATGACCCCCCCACCAAGATCAAAAATAAAAGTGTGACCCCCCCAATCCCCAAGTACATATACAAGGCAATAATACGCAATTGATGACAATTATAAGGAGCCAGTATGATATCTAAATGCTGTTTTTACACTTCATTCACATTTCTATTAAAACATGTGTGACTTTTGTCGCAATTTTTTTTACTATAACGTAAGTGGATATTATGAATTTGTGCCATTACAACTGATTTAGTTATTATTTGTGGGCATATTATATTGGTATGGTAATGACAGCCTCCAAGTGAACTCGGAAAAATTATGACTCTTCCACATATCATTGATGAATCAGGCCATCCTGGACTGGTACTTTCCCGACTTTGAATCAAATCTGTGTTTGCTCCATGATGGGTTCATAAAGCAATGTCCTGATCAGATTCACTATATCGTCATCGGGGACGATCCAGGACTATTTTGCAATCCTGGATGAAAATGTCCATATTTTGTTCATGGTGGTCCAGGACAGTCCTGAGCTCATCGAGGATTATCCTCAGTGGCCTAGGTTCCTGAGTTGGCATCGTGTTGAGTGGAAAATCGGTCTGTGGTTTTGACATGCTGGTTCGGGGTCATTGGATGTTATGGCATGTTGGTCAGCATGGTATGGGCCGGGTGATCCATTGTTAGTCGGTGACAGTGCCCTGCATGTTGATCATCCTGACTTGGCACTCTATTCAGTTTCAGTGCTGCTGTGTTCTACTGAGGTCCATAGTTGATCCGTGGTGACAATGTTTCAGTCTGTGGGTGATGAGCGGTTGTCGATTCACGACATCTCCTGATTTTGGGTGTTCCTGGATGGTCCTTTCTAGGATCAAATTTTGGCGGAACTATAGTTTTACTGATAATGTGACAAAAGGATAGTTTCCAAATGCTGTATACTCCAGTGAACCATCAGTCCAGGTTGAGTGGATTGTTTTCACCCAATTCACTATTTCAATATAAAATTTTCCTCAAATTAACTAAAATTCGAACTCCGACCCCCCCAGTTCCATTGAAAATAAAAGTATGACCCCCCCAATAATGTTGAAAATGAAAGTGTGACCCCCCCAGTTTTTACCCAACCCCCCCACCTGATAAATAATGACCGGCCCCTAATATAAATCTGCCCACACTGCAGCACCATAACCGTGGTGTCACTACTCGTGCAGCCCACCACGTCATAATGCTGCATGACTAGGGTCTGTTCGTTTTGGCTATTCTATCTATTCCGTTCATTCTGAGTGGGGCGAGATAGCCGAGTGGTTTCGTGCGAGCGCTTAGTCGCTCAATTTGAACCAACAGCTATCGCCGGCGTGGGTTCGATCCTACGTCGGGCCGCATGTGCGGTAATTGTAGGGAGATTTTCACGTAAAATGGCGGTCCCATCTCTAAAAAATGTTGTAAAGGGATGTAAAAGACCCATCTGAGAACGACATGTACCCTGGCAGTGACCACTCTCAGAGGACTAAATTCCAAACTGTGAAGCGCTTTGAGAATGTGTGTAACGTTGATAAAGCGCTATATAAGAACCGATTATTATATTATTATTCTGGAATAGCTATTCTCTGTTCGATTTGGGACTGGATTTTGCATTCTCTCTTCTCAGAATCAATTCTGCCTCTTCGTTTCAAATCGTCGAAGAGGTAGAATAGATTCTGTTTTTGAAGACTACACTGGAGGCCGCCATATCGGGTCTTGAATGAACTAGACGTCAAGGCCTAAATATATACATTTCGGTGTTAGGACTAATTCGTAATATTTAAAACATGTTTGCCACGGGCTCTACGACACCGCTTCCTAGATATCGACGAAAATGGAAAATGCCAACTCAACAAAAAAATTAAGCCAAGGGCCAAAGATAGGTTACCGGACAATGTTTAACATTTTAGATGTTAGCCAGGACACTGGTTGAATTCAAGGTCAAGAGAATATTCAGCATATATAACATTAAGCATATATCATGTCCACAGTTGATTGCTAAGCTGTAAATTCAATAATCAGCGAGATATTAGCAATTTTGTGCTGTGGCCTTGAAAATGAAGGGGCAAAGGTCAAATTCAAGATCATCAAAATATTCAGTGTATATCATTTTCTATATCATGTCCACAATTGATTCCCAAGCCATACAGTCAATAGGGGATCAAGATATGAGCCAGTTTGTCCTTGGACCTTGAAAATGAGGTCAGAGGTCAAATTCAAGGTACGAGAATATTCAGCATATATCATTTCCCACATGTCCACAATTGATTCCTAAGCTGTAAAATCGATAATAAGTGAGATATTAGCCATTTTGTCCTGTGACCTTGAAAATGAGGTCAAAGGTCAAATTCAAGCTCATGACAATAATCTGCATATATCATTTCCTATATGTTCATAACTGATTCCTAAGCTGTAAAGTCGATAACAAGCGAGATATTAGCCATTTTGTCCTGTGACCTTGAAAATGAGGTCAAAGGTCAAATTCAAGCTCATGACAATAATCTGCATATATCATTTCCTATATGTTCATAACTGATTCCTAAGCTGTAAAGTCGATAACAAGCGAGATATTAGCCATTTTGTCCTATGACCTTGAAAATGGGGTCAAAGGTGAAATTCAAGGTCATCAGAATATTCAGCATGTATCATTTCCTATATGTCCACAATTGATTTCTGAGCTGTAAAGTCGATAATAAGCGAGATATTAGCCATTTTGTCCTATGACCTTGAAAATGGGGTCAAAGGTGAAATTCAAGGTCACGAGAATATTCAGCATATATCATTTCCTATATGTCCACAATTGATTCCTAGTCTCTAATCTCAATATCAAGTGAGATATTAGGCATAATGTGTCCCATTATAAAGCATAGGAGAATTTAACATGGGAAAGTCCCATTTGGGCCGAGTTTGGGCCAAAACGGCCCACTTTGAGCGAATCAAGCGCAACGAAATTTATGGACATCATAGGAGTACATATGAGGAGTGTTATGTATCAAAAAGAAAAAAAGTTACTGAACAGATTTTGAGAAAATGGCCACCAAAGTCCAAAATCAGGCATTTTTCGTCGAAAACGGCCGCCATTTTGAAAAAAAATGCGAAAATCAAAAAACTAAAAAATACCTCCTTCTTGAATTATTTTAAAGTATTTTTGTGCAAAATTTCAGAAGAATTCGCCTGTAAACAAAAAAGAAAATTAGGCCAAGGGCCAAAGATAGGTTACCGGACAATGTTTAATATTTTAGAAGTTAGCCAGGTCACTGGTTGAATTCAAGGTCAAAAGAATATTCAGCATATATAACATTAAGCATATATCATGTCCACAGTTGATTGCTAAGCTGTAAATTCAATAATCAGAGAGATATAAGCAATTTTGTGCTGTGGCCTTGAAAATGAAGGGGCAAAAGTCAAATTCAAGGTCATCAAAATATTCATTGTATATCATTTTCTATATGATGTCCACAATTGATTCCCAAGCCATACATATGAGCCAATATGTATGAGCCTTGGACCTTGGAAAATGAGGTCAGAGGTCAAATTCAAGGTCACGAGAATATTCAGCATATATCATTTCCTATATGTCCACAATTGATTCCTAAGCTGTAAAATCGATAATAAGTAAGATATCAGCCATTTTGTCCTGTTACCTTGAAAATGAGGTCAAAGGTCAAATTCAAGGTCATGACAATAATCTGCATATATCATTTCCTATATGTTCATAATTGATTACTAAGCTGTAAAGTCGATAACAAGCGAGATATTAGCCATTTTGTCCTGTGACCTTGAAAATGAGGTCGAAGGTCAAATTCAAGGTCATCAGAATATTCAGCATATATCATTTCCTATATGTCCACAATTGATTCCTAAGCTGTAGAGTCGATAATAAGCGAGATATAAGCCATTTTGTGCTCTGACCTTGAAACTGAGGTCAGAGGTCAAATTCAAGGTCACGAGAATATTCAGCATATATTATTTCCTATATGTCCACAATTGATTCCTAAGCTGTAGAGTCGATAATAAGCGAGATATAAGCCATTTTGTGCTCTGACCTTGAAACTGAGGTCAGAGGTCAAATTCAAGGTCACGAGAATATTCAGCATATATCATTTCCTATGTGTCCACAATTGATTCCTAGTCTCTAATCTCAATATTAAGTGAGATATTAGGCATAATGTGTCCCATTATAAAGCATAGGAGAATTTAACATGGGAAAGTCCCATCTGGGCCGAGTTTGGGCCCAAAATGGCCCACTTCGAGCGATTCAAGCGCAACGAAATTTATAGACATCATAGAAGTACATATGAGGAGTGTTATGTATCAAAAAGAAAAAAAGTTACTGAACAGATTTTGAGAAAATGGCAGCCAAAGTCCAAAATCAGGCATTTTTCGTCGAAAACGGCCGCCATTTCGAAAAAAATGCGAAAATCAAAAAACTAAAAAATACCTCCTTCTTGAATTATTTTCAAGTATTTTTGTGCAAAATTTCAGAGGAATTCGCTCGTAAACAAAAAAGATAAAATTAGCCCAATGGGCTAGAAAGGTTACCGGAGAAATATACAGAGTTAAGCCGAGAAAGTTGTTGGTCAAATTCAAGGTGACCACTGAAATCACCATATCTCTAACCTTGAAAATGGGATCAAAGGTTAAATTCTAGATCACCAAGCTATTCAGCATACATCATTTCCTATATGTTCACTATGGACCCCTAAGCTGTAAATTTGATAATAAGCGAGATATAAGCCATTTTGTAATCTGACTTTGAAAATAAAATGACACCTTGAAATTTAGGTCAAAGGTCAAACTCAATATCATTAAAATATTCAGAATATCTCATTTCCTATATGTTCACAATTGATTCCTAAGCTGTAAAGTCGATAATAAGCAAGATATTAGCCATTTTGTCCTGTTGAGCTTGAAAATGAGGTCAAAAGTCGAATTCAAGGTCACTAGAATATTCAGCATATATCATTTCCTATATGTTCACAATTGATTCCTAAGCTGTAAAGTCGCTAAGAAGCAAAATATTGGCCATTTTGTCCTGTGACCTTGAAAATGAGGTCAAAGGTCAAATTCAAGGTCACGAGAATATTCAGCATATATCATTTCCTATATGTTCACAATTGATTCCTAAGCTGTAAAGTCGATAATAAGCGAGATATTAGCAATTTTGTCCTGTGACCTTGGAAATGAGGTCAAAGGTCAATTCAAGGTCACGAGAATATTCAGCATATATCATTTCCTATATGCCCACAATTGATTCCTAAGCTGTAAAGTCGATAATAAGTGAGATATTAGCCATTTTGTCCTGTGACCTTGAAATGAGGTCAAAGGTCAAATTCAAGGTCATGACAATAATCTGCATATATCATTTCCTATATGTTCATAATTGATTGCTAAGCTGTAAAGTCGATAACAAGCGAGATATTAGCCATTTTGTCCTGTGACCTTGAAAATGAGTTCGAAGGTCAAATTCAAGGTCATCAGAATATTCAGCATATATCATTTCCTATATCTCCACAATTGATTCCTAAGCTGTAGAGTCGATAATAAGCGAGATATAAGCCATTTTGTGCTCTGACCTTGAAACTGAGGTCAGAGGTCAAATTCAAGGTCACGAGAATATTCAGCATATATTATTTCCTATATGTCCACAATTGATTCCTAAGCTGTAGAGTCGATAATAAGCGAGATATAAGCCATTTTGTGCTCTGACCTTGAAACTGAGGTCAGAGGTCAAATTCAAGGTCACGAGAATATTCAGCATATATCATTTTCTATATGTCCACAATTGATTCCTAGTCTCTAATATCAATATCAAGTGAGATATTAGGCATAATGTGTCCCATTATAAAGCATAGGAGAATTTAACATGGGAAAGTCCTATTTGGGCCGAGTTTGGGCCAAAATGGCCCACTTCGAGCGATTCAAGCGCAACGAAATTTATAGACATCATAGAAGTACATATGAGGAGTCTTATGTATCAAAAAGAAAAAAAGTTACTGAACAGATTTTGAGAAAATGGCCGCCAAAGTCCAAAATCAGGCCTTTTTCGTCGAAAATGGCCGCCATTTTGAAGGAAAAGCGAAAATCAAAAAACTAAAAAATACCTCCTTCTTGAATTATTTTTAAGTATTTTTCTGCAAAATTTCAGAAAAATTCGCCCGTAAACAAAAAAGATAAAAATGTGGACGACGACGACGACGACGACGACGACGCCGGACGACGACGACGGACGACGGACGCAACGCCATGCCAATAGGTTATCGGACCATAGGTCCGGTAACCTAATAAAAATGTGGACGACGACGACGACGGACGACGACGGACGATGACGGACGACGGACGCATCACCATGCCAATAGGTTATCGGACCATAGGTTCGGTAACCTAAAAAATTAGCCCAAAGGTTAAGACAGGTTACCGGACAATTCTTGTTTGGCCATGGCAGCATTGGCAAGTAACAGACCTTGAGATTTACCAATCAAGGTTCGCAGTGTGAGCAAATGACCTTGAGATTTACCAATCAATGTCATCGGTGTGAACTTCGATGTCACCATTACATGTATGTGTGCGGCATTTGATATTCTATATGTTCATAATACAAAGATATATCTGGGTGGAATCGTTTAGGCCACCCAGGTCAATATACACATTACGAGTCAGACATTTGGCACTCAAGGTCATCTGACGTCAATTTCAAGGTCATCATTAGTTGTGCCATATATGTCTTGCTATATGTTCATAATGCAAACATGAGCTCTATCTGCAAGCATTTCATCTATAGAGGCAAATCTGGGCATTTTTTTATCCAAAAATGGCTGTTTTGAATTTTCAAGGTCATCGAAGGTCAAATTCGAAGTCACCACACAAATCGGCGTATATGACTTCCCATTTGAAAGTGCCAATATGTAAGCTCTATCTTCAAGCGTACTATGAGTACAGTCCTTGCAGCTCCCATTATGAATGAAAAAAATGCCGAAAATTTTCGAAGTCCAAAATTTTTTTTCAAAGAGTGAAAAAAAATTGTTTGCCTAGAAATGGCCCAAAATGGATAGTAATGCGATTTGGGGCGAAAAAAAAAATTTTCGCCGACTTGTCAAAAATTCAAAATGGCCACTACACGGAGATCGGCGATTCAAGGGCAACAAAACTTATACACATCATAAAGGTACATGAGGAGAATCTTTTGAAACAAAAATCTCAAAACTGATCAGACAGTTTTCGAGATAAGACGGACAAGGTGCTAAAAAAACTAAAAAATACCTCCCTCTCGAAATACTTTTAGGCATTTTTGTGCACGGACAACGGACGACGGACGACGACGAACGACGGACGACGACGACGACAGACGCAATGCCATGGCAATAGGTTATCGGACCAAAGGTCCGGTAACCTAAAAATCAGATCAAGGTCAACTTTCAAATGTAATACCTCTTAGACATGTTTGTCTAGAGCCACGAGTCTGAAAATAACGTCCATTTCGCTCTACAACACACCGCTTCTGAGATATCGACGAAAACGAAAAATGCCGATTCGGCAATAAAATTTCGGGTCAAGGTCAAAATTCATCTGTAATACCCCCTGAGACATGTTTGTCTGACTCGGCAAAAAAATTTCGGGTCAAGGTCAAAGTGCATCCATAATACCCCCAAACACATGTCAGTTTAGGCCGACGAGTCCAAAAATAATGTCTGTTTCACTCTACGACGCACCGTTTCCGAGATATCGAAGAAAACGAAAAATGCCGACTCGGCAAAAAAAATTTGGGTCGAGGTCAAAGTTCATCCATAATACCGCTTAGACATGTTTGGCGAGGTCGACGAGTCCGAAAATTACGTCCATTTCGCTCTACGACGCACCTTTTCCCTGATATCGAAGAAAACGAAAAATGCCAACTCGCCAAAAAAATTTCAGATCAAGGTCAAAATTCATCCATAATACCCCTTAGACCTGTTTGTCTAGGGCGACAAGTCCGAAAATAACGTCAGTTTCACTCTACGACGCACCGTTTCCGAGATATCGAAGAAAACGAAAAATGCCGACTCGGCAAACAAATTTCGGGTCAAGGTCAAAATTCATCCATAATACCCCTAAGACTATTTGTCTAGGGCGACGAGTCTGAAAATAACGTCCGTTTCGCTCTACGACGCACCATTTCTGAGATATAAAAGAGAATGAAAAAAATTTCCTGTCAAGGTCAAAGTTCATTCAAAATACCCCTTAGAGATGTTTGTCTAGGGCGACGAGTCCGAAAATAACGTCCGTTTCGCTCTACGACGCATGGTTTCCGAGATAAGCAAGAAGCCTCAAGGATGAATCAACAAAAAATTATTTTGACCTCTAGGTCAAAGGTCGTTTGACGGATCGATCTCAAAATCAATAGGGTTCTTCCCTGGTGGTATATAAACCTCCGTGCAAAATTCTGCAACTATTGCCTGAATATTTTTCGAGTTATCGTCCGGAAACCAAGTTTCAAGATCAGCCTCGATTTCATCTTCACGGACCTCGGATCCGGCTCAAAAAGAATAGGGTTCTTCTACATATCATTTCTGACTAGTGGTGAAATTTTGACAAGGATCCGTCAAGGCAATCTAAAGTTATCGTCCGGAAACCAAAACGGCGGAAGAAGAAGGAAAAAAAAATCTGCCAAAACCATGAAGGCATTTCTGCCGAAATGCCTTAATTACAATTCTGTTCTGTTTGTCTATTCTAGAAGACTCTTCTGTACTATTCTAAGCTATTTTATCATGTGATCAGAAGAGATTGGAATGGTCAAATCGAACAGACCCAAAGGACTTGAGGTCAAGTGCTAAAATTTCCTAAAGCTCCTAAGCTCTATCTGCAAATGTAATGTCTGCAGATGTCAATTCGTACATGTAAGGTCAGACGTGACCTTAATGTTTAGCAGTAAAGATCGTCTGATGTCAATGTCGAAGACACCAAAAGATTATTCAAACATGGCTTCCCACAAGCTCATAATACACACCCGAGGTTTGTATTTACATGTGTTCTGCCCACCAGAGGGAGTTTTCTGCATTTCGGTCCATTTTGGGCCAATTTAGGCCTACATTTTGATCTTTAAAAGCGATCTTCATACACATTATGAACGGCTCAGGAAGAAGTGAGCCCTTTTGCGGCCGGGAGTATGATCCCTTGAGAGCGAGCCCCAGAAGCCTGAGCCTTCTTTATGTATTGTGGTAGCTTCCTGGCCACTCCTGGGTATACATTCCATTCAAATACCCACTGATTCTAATGAAATTGAAAGTGAAGCCCGTCTTAGCCGGGAGCCATATCCTTTTTCATGTTTTGTGCTAACTTTCTGGTCTCCTGAGCATAAATTCCACACAATCTCGTTATGATCACCATCACCCGGCCCAAGTACTGCTCCATAATACTACTCGTCCACTGAAAACATACAATTTAATTAATCCCTCTCGCTCTTTTAAATCTTTATTTATATCTTTATTAACCTGGGCTGATCATCCTGTTTTCAAACATCTATGAATCATAATAAGGCTAAGTCACAGCTGACCTTGAATTTGACCTTCAATGACCTTGAGAGGTCAAAACGATCATATTACTCCCTAAAATAACTTGGACATTTCAAAAAAGTGGCCATTTTCTCACATATGTCTGGTAACTTTTTATGTACATTGTATACGACTTCCCATATGTACCCTTGTGACATGAAAAAGTTCTGTTGCCCTTGAATCACTGGTCTGCTTTCCGTGGCTATTTCGATTTTCCATCAGGTCAAGTTAGGTACCATGTTGTGAACCATATCTAGCAAAAGCAATTTTCCCATTTTGAAAACAATTAGAAAGAATTTGAGCCTCTTTTGACCTTTTCTGAAATTAGCTATATGGGTACTTTAAGAAGTATACCATGTATACCAGTACTGCTAGAATGCTCACAGCTTTGAAATTGGCACATTCAAATAGGAAGTCAGACGTGATTATTTGAGTCAAGTTGAATTTGATCTACAATGACCTCCATATATCAGCACAGTCATTTTTGACCAAAAATATGACCATTCAGACTTCATCAGCTTCACAGTGTACATTTCTCCAGTAACCTATAAAACCGTCTGGCTAATTTTTCATTGAAAATGACAGAAATCGAACAATGTAATGACAGGAGTGAATTTCACATTATACTTGCAATAGTATCTAGGTCAGAAACCTTTCATAATAGCTACATATAACTGAACAATGGATCAAACTTCTGGCATATTCATTGACAGTTTAACCCATTAGTATGCTCATTGTAAGAAAAGGAACTACAAGAGTTTATGGTTGTAAGTGAACACTGGATGTATCCACCATGAGGACAGTTTCATCATTGACTGTGATGACACTCCCTGACGTGAGAGCATCCATGTCCGAGGCTCTGACTGCCAGTGTGTCACTCATTCCTTCCAGCTGTAGCATGTACATTGCATCCTCCGACCCTTCCTGCTCTTCCACTTCACAGTCCTCAACCACGTGGTACATACTCTCCATGCTGTCTACGACAACCTCCTCTGTGGATACGGACTGTCCATCTTCGCACTTTATGTACTCGATGGGATCGATCTGACCATCGGCGTTGGCAGCTTGTAGCACTTCCTCATTCGGCTCAGCTCCGAGCTCATCCTGAACGATTAGCTGTCCAGTCTGCATCTGAGCGAGAACATGGGCTGCCTCCGTTTGCTCACTGGCGGTGGTCGGCATGACAGGTTCATCGTAGTTTGTCCACTCCTGCTCCTGGTCACCCTCACCAACTGTCAACTTTGGAGCCACGTCCACCAGCTGTAGCCTCTCCACCATTGGCTTAAACTGGATCTCTGGCTGGACCTTCTGGACATAGCGATACTTGGTGAACTTGTCGGGATGCGCCACACGGTGGACTCTCTCGCTGTGCTTGTACAAGTTACTCTTCAAGTTACAGCGATATGAGCAGTGATTACACTGGAAGTTCTTTTCTTTACTATGTGTCAACATGTGCGAGGCAAGTTTGAATTTGTTGACAAAGCCCTTTGCACAGACATTACATTCGAAGGAACGATTGGTGTGTGTTTTCATATGAGCAGCTAATTGGCCTTTGCTGACAAATGTTTTACCACAGTCTTGACACACCTGGTCCCGCTTGTTGTAGTGACGCTTCACGTGTTGTTCCAACCCAGCTTTGGACGAAAGCTTAGCACCACACAATTCACACACATGTGCAAGTGTCATGCTGTGTTTCCTTTCTAGGTGAGTTTTCAGTGACTGAACAGTCCGAGCCTCAAACATACATGTTTCACAAACAAACCTCTTCTCCTTTTCGTGACACTTCATGTGTGCCTTGAGGTAGCGTGTTTCGGTGAATGACTGAGAACAAATGTCACACATGTGTGGTCTTGGAGCATTTTTCTCATGGACTCTTGCCACATGTGACAGGTATTCAGTCTCATTCTTGTAGTGGAATGTGCACAGGTCATAGCTACACTTGGTCAGGAGTTTCAGTTCGTGCTCCGCCATGTGTTGGGTGTAAGGTGCTCTGTACCTGTAACGCCTGCCACAGAGGCCACACTGAAATGAGTGTCTTCCGTGAATATTCAGTTTGTGATCGGCCAGCTTCTTTAGTGATCTGAATTGTTCGCCACATTCCAAACAGTTATGGTACTTCTTTTTACAGTTGCTGAGCTCCACATGCACCTGCTGGATGTGTGCCTCCAGTCTGTCCTTTCCCTTGATCATGTTTGCACAATGTGGGCACTTGTGGAAGTCGCCGCTGTCATGAATGCTGACATGCTTCTGGTATGTGTGCCGATACCTGAAGATCTGCCCACATGTCTCACATTTGAAGCTGCCTTTGTGTTTCTCTGCAATGTGCGCTCTCAAAGAGTCTCTGGTAGGCAATTCCAGGTGACATTCAGGACACGAGTAACAGGATGGCAGTGAGGAACACTTCGGCTTTCTCTTTCTTCTAGGCACAACATCAGAGATATTGCCCTCATGGTCACCAACTGGCAAGTTTTCACTAGTGTATTCTATCTCCTTGGATTGAAGATTGTCACTGTCAGCAAAGGTATCAAGAAATGCCTTGGCTTCCTGTTCTGTGATTTCAGTAGTTGCACTTGTATCTGAGCTAACTGTGTGTGTTATTTCTTGTCTCTGGGCTTCTTGGTCTGGATCTGAAGTCACTTTACCCAAAACATCAATGGAAGTAGGCTCATGTTTTATCGCGATATAAATGACAGCATCAGACTCCTTCTCCTGCACATCTCTTTCTGACTTTAATTGCCGACAGCTGACAGGCTGACAGTTTTCAGCAATATCCAGCGGCTCATCGTGATACTGAGTGGCAGCAGAATGATTGTGGTTATCAACATGATCATATCGTAGGTCTACATCACAGGTACCATCAGGAAAATTTTCCAACTTTGTCTTCTTCTGCGTGCTACGACGTGTGCTACTAGTCGATTCTGGATCATGTTTTCGCTTGGCTTGACACTGCTCATCCGTCTCCTGTGATAAACTTTCTGAAGCAACATTCTGTTCAGGATCTGAACCAATATCTGCCGAGGCTGAGAGGAAACTTGATGGAGCAATTGTATCATTCACCGTCTCTTGACATTTGGTATCAACACAGTCTGGGGTGCTTGACTGTTGCTCACATTCACTCATCGTCGAGAAGTTGTTGTCACAGTCAGGTTTCTCTGTCTTAACTGTTGCCTTCATGAATTCAACAAGCTTTGCAGTTTTCTTTGGAGTGCGGCGAGATCGGCGTCTTGTTTCTCCAGACAGGTTTACTTCTGATGGTAATTCTTGTGCATGACAATTTTCTCCTTGATGTTCTTTCTGGACTGTGCTCGAGTTCATTTGCCGCAGATCTTGGAGAAGTTTTTCACGGTAACTTTGTGGCAAACTTGAGGCAAGGTGTAAGATTTCTTCTGCCCTCTCTTCATAGGATTCTGCTTGCCTTGCTTTCTTTCTGCGTGCCATTTTAGTGATAAGCCCCAGATCTTGTTAGTATCTGAAGTGGAAAAGATATAGTAGATACCAACAGCAAATCATGAGTGAGAAATAATTATCAACAATATTCTGAAAACAAATACAACTGTGTGACAGCTACAGTAGGCCTAAATTATTCAAAAGAACCAAGTTTGAATGTCAAGTTTCGATTTGAGCAAAAAGCAGTTCACTTCATCAACTGTTCATACGATTGAGTACGGTAGCCTATGTTTTTTGTTGGTAGATCTACTTGTTTTGACAAAGTTTTGAGTCGAGACAATTGTTGTTATTCTTTGACGCGGATACTATAGTTAGTGAATAAATATTCATTTGGGTATAATTGTTTTAACTACTCCGGTCCCTGATAATGCACACAAACGTACCACGACAGATAATTTTAACAGACTTGTCTGTTCATCAGTCCAGAGATGATATATGACGAGGCTAAAACGCCATGTAGTTTTAGCCTGCTACCGTACCTGTCAGTATTATTTTTGACGTATAAAGCCAGTATCATGAGCGACTAGGCCTAGTAGATCTAGTACTCATTCTCACAAAAACAGAATATTACTGTAACAGTTGCATTTTCACTTCTTGGCTTGAAGAGGAGAAGAAAAATAATATCGCTAATATATTATGTTCAGGTTGGTAGGCCTAGATCTACATGTATATCACGTCAAAACCCCCAAGGCATTTTGGGAGACGAATGTGGAATGCCAGCAAACAGCCACCGTAGCCATTCGTTGGCGAGAAACTGGTCGATGTTCAACTATTTAAATCAGAATAACAACCACACGTGATTGCATTTTCCATCAACGAACACGTTGTTTAAGTTAGTTGTATGGTCACGTTCATATAATATACACTCATATCAAAGTTAAACTAGAATATTGTAAACAAATTCAATTCGGGAATATTTTTTACGGAAGCACATATCGGTCATACAAAAAATATTGTGATTTTGAAGAATCTCAGTTCGAAACCTAAACATGATAAAAAAATAGTTAAGAAGTAGTTCAGTGTAATTTAATTGCAATATTAAACACACAAGAACACAAGGCCTACAATACAAATTATACAAATCATGTTATATGGAATATTATAATCGCTTAGAATTCACTGACATTTTTGATACCTGCAGTCAGAACCATTAATTCAGAGAAATGAGCGCGGGTGATACAGAGGATCCAGTCTGCCCTGGCTGTTCGTGTGAGCTACAGGTGCCCTACATACAGTGTGTGGAATGTAAAACACCCCCTGTGAAGCTCTGTCTACACTGCTTTGCTCGAGGGCTGGAAATCCAGCCCCATGAAAACAACCACAAATATTCAGTTGTGGTATGTTTCTTTGTGTTATTTGTAATTTTTTTATTGGTAGCCACGAAGATGCTGAAATGTTGATCCATATACATGTATACAAATTATTATATTAATGAAAACGAATATTGTCTTCAGAAAAATGATTTCCCATTGTTCGAGAAGGGCTGGACAGCGCATGAGGAAGAAAAACTGCTTGATGCTCTGTCAGAATGTGGTGTTGGTAATTGGTAGGTCGATGTTTGAATTTGTTTTCTTACATGTATCAACCAAGTATATGGAACACATTCGATTCATATCTTGTTTTGCAGCATCAATCTAAACCTAATTTCTGCTTTGATCTCCAGTGCAGTGCATCTCATAAATTCTTTACATTGTATACATGTTAATATCATTTGGAACTGCAATTCATTTTGTAACAGGGAAGATGTTTCACACATGATGGGAACCCAGTCCAAAACTAGATGTGAAAGTCACTATATCAGAGTCTACCTGGAGTCACCTGTCCCGCCGTTACCCGGTACAATCAATGGAAAAAAAACCCAAAAATTTTGGCGTGCAATGTGTACAGTGTGTTCATCCAACTTCGTATGTATTTTTGTTCCCAGAAATGCCAGAAGTGCCACAAACAAGGTTCCCTTGTCCCGTACCGTTTCGACGTAAGTCATTTCAAATTTATCACTGAGACCTGAGAAATGATTCCTATCTGCTCACCTGACATTTCCATGCCGACCATAATTCTCTTCCTGTAGCCACGGACGACCCTCCACGCCCCACGGATGGCTCAGCCCTGCAGAACGAGCTCTCTGGATACTTGCCAGCACGAGGTGACTTCACCACTGAGTATGACAACTATGCTGAGATGGACCTGCGAGACATTGCCTTCACCAGTCGAGATGAACCACTGCTGAGGGGTAACCATTGATATCTAGTCCGAGTACAGTGTGTACCAATGCGTACTGTTGGATGATGTGTGGGACTGACTTGTTGTCAAATGACTCTCTTCAGAGTTGATGATGGCTGCTGTTGATGTCTACAGAAATGTGGTTGTAGAACGGGCGAGGAGAAAAAGGTAATAGTTGTGTAAAAATAAAATATACACAACACTAACACGGAGTGAACATATCCTGTTTTGCTGAGAGTTATACTTGCAGAAGCTTCGCTAAATTAACAACCATTTGCACTGAATATCTGATTACAGGATCATCAGAGACTGTGAACTACTTGATATAAAGAAAAATATTGGTAGGTGAATGTGTCTGTATCACCCTCGCTCAACTATTACCTGTTCATTGCTCAAACACAGAAAATTGTAGCTATAAATACAAGTAAAAAATGTTTGCATTCCCCTGTATGTTACAGACAATTTATATTCACAATCTTCTAAAATTCATGCTTTCGATACAGTTTGCAGTCGCCGGCATGAACTCACGATTGGATCGGGTACCTTGGATGCACTGAGGGTTTTCCAGAGATTGGTCAGGCCAGATGACTGGGACATGTTTCTAGAAGGCTGGCATTGTGAGTCTTAAGTTACTGATGGTGATCATTACATATACTCATCATGTGTGAATGACAATGAGTTGCTTCATGTCTGGAGTAATTGAAACTAGCGAAGCTGTGTCAACAGAATGTTATATACCATTACAAAGTATCTCTTTTGTTATCATGCTTCATTAAGCTTAGTTGTGTAGAATGTGGGATTTATGGCGTTTATGGGATTTATGGTGTTACAGCAAGGTTGGTGGTTAAACAAGTTCATCAGATATCCACCAAGACATAGATTCAATATAATTGTATAGGTACTTGCATGTGGTGCGAGATCCATGAAGCATGGACCCTAAACTAGCACAATCAGCTTTACTTTACTGAAATATGCCAGTATTTGAGTGCAAACATTAATGTATTATGAAAGTTTGGGGTAGAAATTGTTTTGGCGGGTTTGGTAAGATGGCATTGTTTTGCGGGTATTGACAAATCAAGATGGTGGTGAAACGGGACAAGGCAAAATGTTGCCGATAGGTGCGGCAGGTAACATATGAGGTGGCAAATAGCCAAGGGTGTAGTTTGCAAAAATATACTATATGTTCAACCATGACAAAAGAGAAAATATTGAATTTAAATTCTGTATGAAGATACGCCTTAATCTTGATGTTTTCCATGTAAGATGAGTGCCAGTTGAAGCAGAGTGTCAAGCGGCTTCAGGATTACAGACGTGCGGGCCTCGCCAGCCTGTCGTCAGCCCGCGTGTATGAGCGACTCCGAGCCCGCAGAAAACAGCAGCACGGCCAGCGTCAGATGCTTTCTGACGTTGTACATCATTTACAGGTACTGCATGTGAATTACATTTCCCATGTAAACTCACTCAGATCTTTGACTACTGGGACATGCATACAGAAAGTTCAGAGACTGATGTGGAAAAAACTGAATTACCGGTAGGTATGATCTGACCATGATGATCCCTCTCATTTTTAGGTTACCGGACCTTTGGTCCGATAACCTATTGGCATGGCGTTGCGTCCGTGGTCCGTCCGTCCGTCCGTCCGTCCGTCCGGCGTTAACATTTTTATCTTTAAAGTTAACTATCGAATCTTTCTGAAATTTTGCACAAAAATGCCTAAAAATATTTTGAGAAGGAGGTATTTTTTTGTTTTTTGATTTTCGCATTTTTTTCAAAATGGCGGCCGTTTTTGTCGAAAAACGCTCAATTTTGGACTTTGACGGCCATTTTCTCAAAAACTGTCTGATCAGTTTTGAGTATTTGGTTTCAAAAGATTCCCCTCATATACCTCTGTGATATGTATAAGTTTGGTTGCCCTAAATTCGCCGGTTTCCGTGTGGCGGCCATTTTGAATTTTTGGCGGGTCGGCGAAAAATTTTTTCGCCCCAAATCGCATTACTATCCATTTTGGGCCATTTCTAGGCCAAAAAAAATTTTCACCCTTTGAAAAAAATTTTGGACTTGGAAAATTTTCGGCACTTTTTTCCTTCATAATGGGAGCTGTCCGGACTGTACTCATAGAACGCTTGAAGATAGAGCTTAGAAATTGGCACTTTCAAAAGGGAAGTCATATATGGCGACTTGTGTGGTGACCTTGAATTTGACCTTCGATGACCTTGAAAGGTCAAAACAGCCATTTTGGGGTCAAAAAATGCCCAGATTTGCCTCTACAGATGAAATGCTTGCAGATAGAGCTCATGTTTGCATTATGAACATATAGAAAGACATATATGGCACAACTAATGATGACCTTGAACTTGACGTCAGATGACCTTGAGTGCCAAATGTCTGACTTGGAATGTGTAAATTGACCTGAGCGGCCTAAACGATTCCACCCAACATATAGAATATCAAATGCCGCACACATACATGTAATGGTAACATCGAAGTTCATACGGATGACCTTGATCGGTAAATCCCAAGGTCGTATGTTTACACTGCGAACCTTGATTGGTAAAAGGTCTGTTACCTGCCAATGCTGCCATGGCCAAACCAAAATTGTCCGGTAACCTATCTTAGCCTTTGGGCTAATTTTGTACAACAGGAGCGTACTGGCTGCCAAACTTGGCTCAAGAAGCATACTGTACTGGCCAAGGCCTGTAAGGGAGAAGCCAGTGTTCCAGCTGCAGGTACATGACTTCTGTAACCAGATCATCAAACTCAAGTTAAAAATACTGTGGTTTTAAGCATACTACTACGTCCATGTCTGCTCTTTGATTTCTCGTGATAACGCTACAGGTCACAATTTCGCACAAGATGATTTAAATTTTGAAGTGTCTATCACAGTGTTCATTCTGATTGCTTTTTGTAGTGATGTTCTTGTTTTCCATTTTCACAGCGAGGAGGTCTGTCCCACTTGACATTGTCAGTCTACCAGCTTACGAGAATTTGAGTGAGAAAGAAAAAGAGGTCAGTGATAGGTTTCAGTTTTAGATCAATGTTCAATGAGTTATTCCCAGTGATTCTAGTTATAGTTATAGAACATCTTCCTCCACTTTTACAGCTGTGCTCCACAGTGCGACTCATTCCAGAAGCATACCTGGATTTCAAGTCAATATTAATGGCAGAGTGCAGGAAACTTGGATGTCTCCGGCTTGCCCAGGCCAGATCAATGATCAAAATCGATGTCAACAAAACCAGAAAAATTTATGACTTTCTAATCGAAGAAGGGTTAATTTATAAAGATCACATTGTGAAGGGATAATAAACAGTCTCACTCTGTTCAGTTGTTTTCATTGTTACTTTTTCTCATATTTCGCGTAAAAGATGGTCAAATGAATAAGAAAGGAGTATCGGCAAGCAGATCAAAAATTCCAAATACTTAATCAGTTTCTGAAAGCTCCACATTATATAATGTGACAATGGCGGTTTTAACACAACATTGATTCAGGTTTTATAATACCGGTAGATTGCACTCAAAATACCGGCAATGTACGGTAGATTCCCGCACATGCATCTTTAAGAGCTTGAGGTCATTTATCCAAATGCCCCAGGGTATCTTCCGGCCTAGAGAGCTATAGTTATTATACAATTATTTGCTGACTTAATCACATAAAACAAGACTCGGGAGTGATACTTTACAAATTTTATTGGTGACCAAACAAGACAGAATTTCATCATGTTAATGCACAGATGAGATTACCCCCATACCAACATTGATATATCCTGCAAGACACTGGATTGTATGGTTACTACATGTACAAGGAACCACACTGAAACATGTAATTATTGTATGGTACATGATGGTCACAACAAGCATATCTTTGCACGGAAAAAAATATATATTTATCAGGTGTTGTACACATCAGAACTAGCAGTGAGATTGTCAAGTTGATGCCCGATTCACCTCGACACTCATTTATTTTTGTGCATATGCAGCAGTTGTGTATATCGCACTTGTCCTTAGTCTCACATTTTCAGAACATCACGAAATATTAACAAATCTGTACATATACATGTGTGTACATATTTATATTTCAGAACAATAATACATATAGAAAGGCTATAATTTCTGAATAAATATGTAAATAAAAACTTCAAGTATGCACATACACTGTACTCGTATTTGTACTGTGTTGTTCAGGACATGACGCAGAATGATGTTGATTATGCTGCTGAATTCAAGCACACACTCAGTTACACAAAAATGTTAGAATTTGACTACTGGAAACATACAATAATAAAATATACACCATCTCTTGAACTAAGCCAAAGTGAAACGTAACAGATCTTGATTGTTTGAGCAGTTTCACTTTGGCAATGTGATTGCATATTTGTGACATATAAAAAGAATGCAGAATAAAAGGAAGTTTTAACCTGTTAAAACCAGTATTTATTACACACTTACCTCTATAAAAAACACTTTGGGTAATCTTACCTGGCTTTCAAATAAGAGGGTAATCGTGCCATTAAGAATTTTTTAATGGCAAACTCTCTAAAACTGGTCGTTCTATGCCCCTCAGATCTCAGTCGTTCATAACGGTTTCTTGACGAAACCGGACTGAGTCAGTGGTCACTTTGAGACATTTCTTGACGAAACTGTTCCACCGGAACCGCCATTACTTTGTCCCCTACTAGTTAGGCAGGGGAGGCGGGAGGGAAACTCGCCGTGTTTATTATAGAGGTAAGTGTGTAATAAATACTGGTTTTAACAGGTTAAAACTTCCTATTTATGTCCACACTTTGACCTCTATAATAAACACTTTGGGTAAATACAGAATACCCAAAGGAGGTGGGCTAACCATACTCCCTCACTGAGTCATCATGCAGGCATAGAACGCACTTATTCAGTGGTTTATGGATTCGAGAGTTTATTAATTAAGAATGCGAGAAACTCCCACACGCGAGAAACCCAGGAGGGTTGTTTAAGACCGACTAGTAATATAAATTAGGTTTATTTAAGCGTGCGAGAAGAATCAATAACTTAAACTGAATGGTACCTGGTTAAGAGAGTGTAGTCGTTGAGGAGGCTCCCCCGCAGTTGTCCTGCTGGCGGCGGGACAACTTAAAATTTCCACCCAAATAAGAGGGACAACCGGCCTCCGAAACGAATAGTCCAACTGGTGCGTATGTACAAGTGCTGCTCCTATATACATCATTTACAGATGGACCTCATGCTGCGCGGCTATCACGGGTCCCAAGTGATAGCCGGCGTCGTCCTGCCACGTCAGTTCCCTACAGTAGAAGGAAACAAAGGTATTGTTAGAGGCCCATGTACAGGCCTGCATGACATCGGACAAGGCAACATTATTCATGAACGCAAGAGACGACGCTAGTGCTCTTACATCATGCGCCTTAACACGAAAGGAGCCCGACGTTTTAGTCTGAGATTTCTCGTAGCAGAACAGCACGCATTTCTTAACCCAAGAAGAGATGGTCGCCGCCCTAATATCATTCTGAAAACCCTTCTTAAAGGCAACGAACAGCAAGCGTTTCCCAACATGAAGCTCCCTCGTGCGATTGACGTAGATGCGAAGAGCTCTAACGGGACATAGCTTAGCATCCTCCTCCAAGCCCGGCCCCAGCGAAGAGGTTAGGGACGGGATCGAGAAGGCAAGAGACGGGGTGTGAGCCAATTGCGTCTTAGCCAAAAAAGAAGGGATAACCCCGAGTCTGACCGCGGAGCCATCTTCCTTCCACTGGACTTTGGAAAAATCGAGAGCGTGCAGCTCACTACGCCTCTTCCCCGAAGCAAGGGCGAGGAGGAAAACGGTCTTAAGAGTTAAAAACTTAAGTGACGCTCTCTCCAAGGGCTCGAAAGGACCGGACAAAAGGCAATTTAGAACGAGCGATAGATCCCAAGCGGGAACCGGGTTCCTCGTTTTCGGCCTTTCCACCGCGAAGCTATTCAGCAACGCCGAAAGGCTGGCATCCTGCCCAAAATCGACTCCGGTTTTGGGCTAAATTGTCTTAGCAATAGCGGTCCGATAACCCACCAGCGTAGAAGGAGCTCTACCCTCCTTAAACTTCTCGAGGAGAAACTCCGAAATCAAAGGAGCCGAGACTGCGAACGGACTAACTTTCCGGCCACGACACCAAGCACAGAATCTAGTCCACTTGGATTCATAGACTGCCAGAGAAGACCGTCTATTAGTTCGGGCGATCCTGGCTGACACTTCTCGTGAAAAGCCCTTCTTTCGATAACATCGCTCGACAAGGGCCACGCGTGAAGCTTTAGAGCGCTCGGAGCCTGATGAAATACGTCCGACCTGGGCTGCTTCAGAAGGTCCGCCCGATCCGGAAGAGGCACCGGATTGTCCACTAACAAATCCAACAGATCCGGAAACCACGGCTTCTGAGGAAGGAAGGGTGCGATGAGAATCATCCTGGCGTGATGAGACTTGAGCTTGACCAAGACTCTGTCCAGAAGCACTGTTGGAGGGTAGGCATACACAAACCACCCGTTCCAATCCACCGACATCGCATCGACTTCCCACGCCTGCTCGTCCGGAATCGGCGAAACGAACGTGGGAAGCTTGGCATTCCACCTGGTCGCGAACAAGTCTACTGACGGCCTGCCCCAAAGGTTGCAAAGACCCTGGAAAACCTCGGGAGCCAAAGACCACTCCGTGGGCTGAATTTGGCCCCGTCGAGACAGGCGGTCGGCCCACACATTCATATGACCCGGAATGTGACGAGCCCTGAGGGAAATGCGACGAGCGGAACACCATGAAAGGAGTTCTACCGTGAGCAGACACAGGGACGCTGACTTGGTACCTCCCTGCTTGTTCACGTAGGCCACGACAGTAGAATTGTCCGAGGCCAACAGAACTACCTGATCGGAAAACTGGCGTTCCCAGTGCCGTAACGCTAGGAACACAGCTCGCATCTCCAGGACGTTGATATGCTCGTCCCGCTGCGAAAGAGACCATAGTCCGGAAATCTCCTGCGAGTCCCAATGAGCCCCCCATCCCTCCATACTGGCACCCGTAAAGAGATGCCTGGAGGGAGGAGGCAGCCGGAACGGCGCCCCGCGAAACAGATTGCTGGGGTCCAACCACCATCGAAGATCGCGGACCACCTGGTCGGACACCGACACTAGCTGAGACATGTCCCCGGATGCCTGCGACCAATTGGCATGCAGATGCAACTGGAGAGATCTCATGTGAAGACGGCCTAACGGAACCATCTTCTCCGTCGAGGCCAGGGTGCCGATGAGAGACTGCCAGCGCGAGGCGGGCTGCGGAATCCGGTCTAAGAAGCCGCGGGACTGCTCTGATAATTTTGACTGACGCTCCTCGGTTGGGATAACAGATCCGGAGATAGTCCGAAATCGATAGCCCAGAAAGACGAAGTCTCGCCGAGGAGATAAGTCTGACTTTTTTTGGTTGATCTTGAAGCCCATAGACTGGCAAAGATCCACCACCCACTGGGCTTGACGAATCAAGGTTTCGGGACACTCGTGTCTTATCAACCAGTCGTCCAGATACTGGTACAGCACAATGCCATTGCGATGGGCCAGCACCTGAAGTTCCCTGACGCACATGGTGAAAATCCATGGGGCTGTGGACAGGCCGAACGGCAGAGCCCTGAACTGCCACACTTGCCCCTGGTAGAAGAACCTGAGGTACTTCCTGATCGATCTTCTCATGGGAACGTGAAAGTACGCATCCTTCAGGTCGATCGTCACGACCCATGCCCCCAGAGGCATGGCCGACCGAACCACTTCTGGAGTCTCCATGGTGAAAGTCGGTATATGGAGGTAGCGATTGAGGGCGGACAAGTCTATGACCGGTCTCCACCCGCCTGAGGCCTTCGGAACCACGAAGAGAATACTGTAAAACCCGGGAGAGTTGCCCCGCACCGGTTCTACCGCTCGCTTTTGAATCATGGCCGAAATTTCGTCTACCAAGGCTTGACGCCTTTCGGGGTCGTGAGGAAGGGAAAAAACCCTTGGAGTGAGCGTCAAGGGCGGGAACTGAACAAATTTCAGACCGAACCCGCGACGTAAGGTCGCGACAATCCAAGGACTGGCTCCTAGATCGCGCCAGCGAGTCCAAAAACTGTTTAGACGCGCACCTACGGGCTCGCTTATATCTAATATATTGACGGAGCCGAGTTGACTTGGAGACACGGCCGTACGTGACGGAGCCGGATCCCGAGACGAGGGAATTACCTGATTTCTTCGCCCCTGCGGACTTGGATGGGCTGGTTGGACGTCCACGGCCGCGACCACGTCCACTCTGCCCCCCTCGTTGCGTGCCTGCAGGGGCCTTGCGAAAGGGCCGGTCAAGGGCTCGACCCCTACCGCGGGCTGTCGACGAGGTGTCTGAGGCCCCCTGCGGCTGCTGCTGCTGCTGGGGACGCTTGCGCTGCTGCTGCTGCTGTAAGAGCATTTTAGACCAACGCTCCATAGCTTTGGACTGTTGGAGAGAAGCATCCATAGAGGCCTTCGTACGCTCCCGCTCCTCCTTACGGGTCTTCAACTCATCCAACTCCCGGTGCACGTCCGCCGGGAAAAGGAAAGGGGAAGCAGGACCCTCCTCCGATAAGACGGGGTGGTGACGTAGCCTGGCCAACAGCTGCTCCGGCAACTTGACATCGAGCCGCTGAAGGACCGCGTCCCTGCGCCACAGCTCTGAAGCCCACCAGAGGTACGTGTCCAAAGACACCTTATCCGCCACGGCCCTCCCCAAGGACTGTAGAAGGCTGACGGACCCATGGATAACGTCTGCTAACTCGGACCTGTCCAAATCCTCGTTTTCCATAACCTGCTCATGACAAGCCTTCATGGAAACGGTCAGAGCATGGACAAGCCAATCCATGGAGGAATCCACTGCCACCCCAAGCCGTACGGACGATTGCCAGTCAGACAGCTGATTCCATGGCACAGACAATGACTTGGGCTGCGGGAAAGAATCATGGTCCTGAAGCTTGGACGGCTCGGCCTCCAACATGGACGAGGAGTAAAAATCCGCAATCTTGGGCCTCGCCGGAACCGCTCCTAGTTGAGGACGACCGCGCTTGGAAGCCTCCTCAACCCTGGCCGCCGCTGAGTTTCTAACCCCTGGGGCCAACGGGAAACGTAAGACATCCCTAGGCACCTTAGGCTGATGGAGATCACGCTCCGTGAAAGACCGGGCGCGCTTCGCTGGCGGAGGAGAATCCGCATGAACATCCGGCCATTCCTCGCCAGTGATTCTGCGCACAAAGTCCAACTTGTCGGCCCAGGGCATATCGTAGGCATTCCCGGAGTCCTCGCCCTCCTGAGAAGCAACATCATCCTGACGCTGGCGCTTGGGACGAACGAGCCCTGACGGACCAGGCAACGGAACAATGCCCTCCTCTCGAGGTAGATACGGGACCTCGTCAGAATCCCCCACGGAAGAGGCCACGGACGGAGGCTGGACACGCTGGATGTCCGGAACCCTAGGAGACCTCTGAGGAAGAAGGTTCTCCAGACGGGCCAAGAAATCGTTCTTCATTGCCAGCATCTCCGCGTGAAACTCCCCACGGGAAAGGAAATGAGAGGAAACTCCCGGTATCGTGGACAACGGAGTCTTGAATGCCGTAGACACCGGCGAGCCAGAGGCAGAAGCCGAAACAGACGGTGGAGCTGGAGACGCCTGAGCTACCGAGTCCGACCGGGGAACAGAATCCGTGACGGACGAAAAAGCCGGCTGGAGAGGGACAGGCGGGACCTCGCCCCCCTCGAAATCCTCTGCGACCTGTGGAAAATAAACCACATTAGAATCGAAAGTCACCAACTTCTTACGTAGCATACACTGAGAAGTAGCAACACGACTCCTTGGTGCCATGCACACCGGAGGCCGGTTAACTAAAACCCGAGGAGACAACGGATACACGGGCGCATCCGACACAGAGCTCCGAACAGGAGGCGGGCCACGGCATCCAAACCCCGCGGTAAAAATCCGAGGCGAAAGGAAGGCCGAAAACTGGCTCTCAGGAACCGAGGCCCGGCTCCCGGGAACCGAATCCCGGCTCCCGGGAGCCGAGACCCGGGTCCCGGGACCCGACCCTAGGTCCCTAGGAGCCGCAGCACGGCTCCCGGGAACCGGGACACAAGGCCCAGAAACCTTGGCAGGCGCAGGCCCCGCAGCCGTAGCCACGGACGCCTGCCCTCCGAGGGCCAAACCCGCGTGAACAGTGCGGCCCGGGGGGGCTTGCGACCCCCCGGCGCCGACGGTCCACAGTCCACAAATTGAGACGTTAACAGAGTTGAACTCACGGGTAGTGGACACCGTGAGACGCCTCTGAACGGAGCTCAATGCCGGATAACCGGGGTCAATGGGCATGTCTCGGCCCCTCGCCCGGGTCTCCAATGGCGGAACTGGGTAAGAGCTAACCGAAGCCAAGCACAAGGCTAGGCACGAAGAACTCGTGGTACTAAAGGCATAGTACTGGTTCCCGGGAACCGGCGGACCGGTTCCCGGGAACCGGGGATCGCTGAAAGACAATGACAAGTCAGAACTTACAGCAGAGATAAGACGAAGCAAAAGTACATCCTGCTCTTCCCGCTTCTGCGCGGCCTGCTTGTATCGAGACTTGCTGCTTGAACTAGCAGAGGGGCTGGGAGCGGGAGGGAGGGGCTTAGCCAACCTGTCCTGTTGCACCGCGCGAAGACCACGCAAGTAGTCAGACCAGTCATCTACCGACCATGACGCACACATCCCACAACAGGCCGTAGGTCGACACAGGGAGCGACACGCCCAACAATTATGGTGCAGCTCCCACTTCGGAAGAAACTGTTTACACCCGACGCACTTCATCTGGAAAATTCCAACATGAACAAAGCAACGGGCGATAATGGAGGAAGCTAACTATCCTATGAGGATTTTACCACCTCCTCACAAAAAACTAGACTAAAAGTACTCTAAACTACTGTAGCTGTACAATGTACGCTAAAATAGTGAAGAAAATCCGTAGGAAAACGATCGTAATCCAAGGAAACGATGATAAACTCCTAAAGAAAGCCTAGAAGTAAGATCCTTTGAACTGGCGCCAAAACCAGGGACAAAGGTAATGGCGGTTCCGGTGGAACAGTTTCGTCAAGAAATGTCTCAAAGTGACCACTGACTCAGTCCGGTTTCGTCAAGAAACCGTTATGAACGACTGAGATCTGAGGGGCATAGAACGACCAGTTTTAGAGAGTTTGCCATTAAAAAATTCTTAATGGCACGATTACCCTCTTATTTGAAAGCCAGGTAAGATTACCCAAAGTGTTTTTTATAGAGGTCAAAGTGTGGACATAAATAGATGAACACTATCTGTCACTGTTGAGTGTAGTAGAGTACATTATATTACATGGTCCGCTGTGACACACTTGCTTGAGCTGCACAAGAGTTACTTCATAAATCAGGTACTCACACGATGAGGTAATAATGTGGAATGTTATTCACTGGAATGTGTTAATCGGGAGTATTTCAAAATGAGGTATATAAATCAACTATGTTCCAAAGGGAGCAAGGATGCTACATTTGGTCTATCTATCTAATCAACCAATCAAGTGTCCGCAGTTGTTGAGAATAAACTGATGAAGATCAAGTTTTATCATTTGATTAACATAGGCAGGGTATAAACTAGTTCCTTAACAAAATTCAAACTCACTTTACAACATTTGATGAACAAGCATATATATATGCTTATATTAACATCTCTTGTTGGCTAGGAACTTGGCATAAGGGTGGTCCCTAATGTGGAAGGAAACCAGTGAACTAGGCACCAACTAAATTGCTTGATTTGGCGAGTACATAACACCTCCCATACTGTGGATTGAACCTGCACCTAAGCTGACCGCCCTGGTAAGAAGCCAACCCGTTTAATTATGAACTGAGCTAACTGGTCAACCTATAGATATAGGTGAGCAGCTCCAATCATTTCTAAAACTGAACACTCAACCAACACACCTCCCGAACTGTTCCTAATCAGTCATTTCAACTAGAAGAACAAACTCAAAGGAATGTCTTTACTTTATGCACTGTGACATCTTGATTATTCTGGTGATCCCACGCGAAGTAACAGACTTGGTCATTCAAGACAATTCTGGTAGATATGTACACTGTTTCATAGTTCCGATGCATTCAAATACCATCACATCATGCACATGTGGTCACATATTAAAAAACAACAAATAAAATACTTTGTACACAGGCCATTTCAATACAATGTACACATTGATTCAACTCAGCATACCACAAATATCCTCATAAACTATCACACAACCGACATTCACCCATTTGTAAAAATAATTCAACCCTTGCTACATGTACACATAAACACTGAAAGACATCATGAGATAACATGACATAAGGCAACGTACTGGTAAAGATCACATCATGATTTCATAACATGATTCAAAATATGCAATTTTTCAACAACAAAATATATACATATATAGTGACTACTAATCTCATTATAGAATGTATGTAAACTGTCAGACCCATGAAATGTGAACAGGATGCTGCGATACATGAATCACAGAAACAGTAGTTGCTTGTGCAGGAAGTGGTAAAAATTATCCCAAGGCTCAGCACTATCTCTGTGTTTGCTGCAAGAGAAAATAACAGAACATATATTCATTAAGTTATTCAGTATCAGAATCTATTCATGACTAATCATGTAATATTTGTTTGTACCATGAAGTCACTTACCATCATTTCACGGCCTTTAGTTTCAATAGGCAGAAAGAATGAGCACACGGCACAAGCAGCACACAGACTTCCATAAACCCAGAGCGAGCCGCGTACCGACCACTCCATCATCACCTGTGACATCGACCATGTAAACACAATGTCAAAACGCACTACAAACTTGCTACAAACAAACTGTGATGCGAGTTCAGAGTTCCAAGAATTCATGTGTTGAAACGTACATGTATATTTAATGGATCAATGGAAGCTCATGACAATAAGGGAAAACTTCAAACTATCTTTGCAAACAAGAGAAATTACACAGGCATAAGGCAACCACGTGTTCTGTTTATCCTTGAAAACCCTTCGCTTTCTCTCTTTATTTCAACGTACCTGTGCCAGGAAGGGAGTGAGCATGGCACCTATCCGAGCCATGGCACTGCAGCTGCCAAGGCCGAGAGATCGCACTGTTGTCGGGTAAACCTAGAGCAAGGAAAAACAGACTCATCAATTGATACGCAAGAAAACCAGTTTAGATTTTCCAATAATTTCACACTACAATATCAACTCTGCCTTATTCATTGTCTCAAACTGAATATCTGGACTATAAAGATGCATAATACAAGGGGGTACTATGTAAGAACTGAGAAATAATTGGACTGACCTCCGTGGTGTAGATGTACACGCTGTTGAAGATTCCGGAGGAGAATGTCCGCACTCCAAAGATGAAGATTGTTAGAACAACTTTTGTGGAACAGATCTGTATGAGCAGGAAAAACACTGCACAGCAGGCGAAGTCGATTATCAAGGTCCAGCGCCGGCCCAGGTAGTCTATTGTCACCATGTTGATGGGCACCACTGATAACAGACAGATGTACAGGTCAGATAGATATTCTAACTTTAGATGATGATAGCAATATCTAAAATACGGCATGCAACAGACATTACGGGTAGTGCAACTTTACTTCATAATTATTACAAAGAAATCAACACTAATTCATGGACAGTGATATTCAATCCGAAAAAGACTGACCAACGAACTCCCCGAATGTCGCGAGGATCATGCTGAGATAGTCGTCCCACTTCAGCGGGTTACAGTGGCAAGTCTTCTGTTCTTGTCGTACATCTGACACACACGGAACATAACCTTACACTCGTTATACTTCATAAGGATATATTTGTCCAAAGAGTTTACATATCCATCAGTCAGTGAACATTCGCGATATTGTGGATACATGTGTCAATGGTCATCATATCGACCATTGACATAAATATGTCCATACTAATGTATTTACTCATGTGCAGAAATCCTATTAACCCTGTTCTGACAACTGCAATTACCTGAACAGACATTGTTTCTTTCAAGTATTTCTGACTGGGCCAGCACAATTCCATAGTAGCTACAGGCAGTGCCAAACCAGAGAACCCAGAGAAGAAGGGTTGTACGTCTGTATGCAGGTGTAAACAAATCCTGGAATCTCCCTTGGGGTACCTAAAGGAGTAAACAAAACCTGTTTTTTTGTAACTTTTCATACCATCAAATATTATCAATACCATGTGACTGTGGGACAAATAGGAAGTTTTAACTTGTTTAAAACCAGTATTTATTACATACCTACCTCTATAATAAACTCTTTGGGTAATCTTACCTTGGCATTCAAAGAAGAGGAGAGAGAAATGAATGTCACAAGAATTTTCTCAAAATTCCTGACATCCATCTCGAACTCGAAATTGAAAGAAATTACTCTCACACATCTCAGATTCCCCGCGGTGTAGATGTGACGTCACACCGGTCATATGATTGACCTTAGCCGCCATTAATTTGCCCACCTGGTTAAGGCAGGGGAGGCGGGAGGGAGAATAATCGTGTTTATTATAGAGGTAGGTATGTAATAAATACTGGTTTTAAACAAGTTAAAACTTCCTATTTATTGCCATACCACTATTCTTGCGGGAGCCTGATGAAACATGCTGGAGCGAGGTTGTTTGAGGAGGTCCCACCGATCCGGAAGCTGACGAGGGAAGTCTACTATCAACTCCAGAAGGTCCGGGAACCACGACCTCTGCGGCAGACACGGAGCAATCAGCAGGAGGCGACACTGGTGAGTCCAAAACTTGGCGATCACCTTGTCCAACAACACCGCTGGGGGGTAAGCATACGCGTACATGCCCTCCCAGGACGTCGACATCGCATCCACTGACATGGCCGTGGGATCGGGAATGGGAGACACAAACGAAGGAAGTTTGTGGTTCCACCGGGTCGCAAACAAATCGACCATCGGCGTGCCCCATAGGCCGCAGAGAGATTGGAATACCCTGGGGGAAAGACTCCACTCCATGGCCTGGACCTGGCCCCTCCGGGAGAGGCGGTCCGCCCAAACATTCATATGACCAGGGATATGCCTCGCGAAAAGCGAAATACCCCGGTCGTGACACCAGAGCAGGAGGTCGATAGCGACTGGGACTTCGTACCGCCCTGCTTGTTGATGTAGGCGACAACCGTGGAGTTGTCGGTGGCCACCAACACAGCCTGATTGAGGAAATGTGTTTCCCAATGCCTGAGAGCCAAGAACACGGCCTCCAGTTCCAACAGGTTTATGTGCCATTCCTGCTGAGACGAAGACCAGGTGCCCGAGACCTCGCTGTCGTCCCAGTGAGCGACCCAGCCGTCCATACTGGCATCCGTAAATACGTGCCTGGATGGAGGCGGCTGGCGGAATGACGACCCTCGGAGCAGATTGACGGGATCCAGCCACCATTGCAGATGGGAAACGACTTCCGGAGAGACCTGCACGAGCTGGGATCTGTCTCCCGTGACCTGGGACCATTGGGAGTGTAGATGCCGCTGAATAGGCCGCATGTGCAGGCGGCCCAACGGAACTAACTTTTCCGTGGAAGCTAGCATCCCGAGAAGGGACTGCCAGCGTCTGGCCGTCTGTGGAATGCGACGAAGGAACCCTTCTGACAGCACGGATAATTTTGACTGACGATCCAGCGTCGGCAAAACAGTCTCTGAGGTAGTCTGATAACGATACCCCAAGAAGACGAAGTCCCGACGCGGTGACAAGTCGGACTTTTTTTGGTTGATTTTGAACCCCATCCGTGAGCATAGATTTACCACAAACTGTGCTTGGACGATCAGCGTTTCGCGACAATGGTGCCGGATTAGCCAATCGTCGAGATACTGGTGGATGAAAATCCCCTGCTTGTGGGCGAGAATCTGGACTTCCCGAGCCACCATGGTGAAAATCCACGGCGCTGTCGATAATCCGAACGGGAGCGCCCGAAACTGCCATACGCGGCCGAGATAGAGAAATCTCAGGTATTTGCGAACTGCAGGTTTCATTGGAATATGGAAATAGGCATCTTTGAGATCTATCGTTACCACCCACGAATCGCGAGGCATGACTGAACGAACTTGCTCCGGCGTTTCCATGGAAAACGTCGGCACGATTAAGAACTTGTTCAACGGAGAAAGATCTATCACTGGTCTCCAACCCCCCGACGCTTTGGGAACCACAAACAACACGCTGTAGAACCCGGGAGTGTCCCCGGGAGCAGGTTCTATCGCTTGTTTCTCGATCATCGCCGTTATCTCCTCGTGGAGAACACGGCGGCGTTCTGGATCGTTTGGAAGAGTGAAACCCCTTGGGACGGGCGATAACGGTGGCAATTTCTCGAATTTCAGGCCGAATCCTCGACGGAGCGTCGAGACGACCCAGGGGCAAGCCCCGAGCCGCTCCCACTCTTTCCAAAACAGAGTTAAACGAGCTCCTACGGGCTCGTCTGAGGAAGGAATATCGACCGAAACGAGCTGACCATGCAGCTCTCCTCGACACTCGAGCAAAGGATCCGGCCCGGAATCCGAAGCTATACGTACCCGGTTTCTTTTCCCCTGCGGGCTTGGGAGCCTCTCCGCGTCCTCGGCCTCGGCCACGACCACGGTCTCCTCGGGTGCTGCCGGCAGGGGCCCCGCGAAAGGGCAGCCCTGAGGCCCTGCCTCTAGCTCTCCCACGGCCACGAGCCGGCTGCTGCTGAGGCTGAGACTGCTGAGCTGAAGACTGGGGCTTCTTAAAGGCCGAAACCATCTGTTGCGTCAGACGTTCCAGAGACTTTGACTGGCTCAGGAGGGCATTGGAAGTAGAAGACTTCGCGGCCTTCTCGTCGGCCTCCTTCTTCACCTCCCGCAACTCCGCAGAACGGTCAGGGAGTAGAAGTGAAGTAGGGGCTCCAGAAGAGGGGATCACGGGGTGGAGGACTCTCATGTCCGTCATGAGCTGGTCCGGAACCTCGAACTTGAGGGACGAGAGGAAAGCGTCACGCCGCCACAACTCGGACACCCAGAGTGAGTGGGAGTCCAGGGCCACCTTGTCGCCCACACCTTTACCAATGGAGGTGACCAACGAAGCGCAGCTCAATAAGGCTTCTGCCAAATCATCTCGGTCAACGTCAGGGTTGTCCAGGACCTGGTCACGGCACTGAAGAATGGCCCGTCTCGTAGCCATCGACAGCCAATCCATGGCCGAATCCGTGGCCAGCCCCACTCGAAACGTGTGCTGCAGCTCCGCCAAGGCCGCCCATGGAATCTCCACGGCCTTAGGCTCCTTGAAAAAGGCGTAATGGGGGTGATGCCTCCTCAAAGCTGTAGGCTTGTCATCCAGCTCCGACGACGTATAGTAGTCGTTGACAGACGGGCGAGCAGGATACGCGCCAATCGCCGACTTGTTGGACCTGATGGTCTCGTCCATGCGCTCTTGCATGGAGCCGCGAACTCCCTGCGACAGAGGGAATCGTAGGGCGTCTTTCGACGGCCGGGGGTGCTCCAACTCAGAAGATATCATCGACCGAGCTACCTTCTTGACTGGGGCCGGAGCATGCTCTTCGGGCCACAAACCCGGGAGGACCCTCTTCACAAAGTCCAACTTCTCCCCCCAAGAGAGAGGGTCGTCGGACTCGGGCTGGTCCGCCTCCTGGTCCGGGTCCGCCTTACGCTTTCGCGGAAGCGTGAGGCCTGACGGGCCAGGTAACGGCTGGTCAGCCGACTGAGAGCCCTGTAGGGAAGGCTCCTCATCCGATGACGGCTCGTCCCTAGGCAGAGGGGAAGATGGGGGCGGTGGCGGCTGTGGAGGCGGGAACCTCGCCAGAAACTGCTGCCACTGGCCTAACATCTCCGCCCGAAAAGACTCAAGCTCGCCCCTAAGGCGCTGCTCTGACGTCGGGAGAGAGCTCCCCTGGGCAGGAACACCGGACGGCTCCGACGCACGGGAAGACCCTTGGTCCGCCAACTGGGCGAAAGACAACATACCCTGGCTGGAGGCGACGAAACCGGAGGGCAGGGCCGTAAGAGGGGAATCGTCCTTGATATCCTCGGCGATCTGAAACACACAGGGCGAATCAGAAAAAGGAAACACTGGAAACCGTGGAGACATGGAAACTCCAGGAACCCATGGGTTTGGACGGCTCATGGCCCTTGGCTCCCGGCCCCTACTGGCCACGGCTCCGGTAGCCACGGCCTGGGGTCCAGTAACCGACGGGAAATCGGGTGCCGGCGGCCGTATCACTAGCGACACGGGCCCGGACCGAAATCCGCCCTGGCTATGGGGTTGAAACCCAGCTCCGGGGGCAGGCGCCCGACCCGGAGGGGGAAACAACACTCTCTGTCCAGAGGGATCCCGGGCGCAGGGAACCGTCGTGAGCCCGACGGAACCGGCAGACCCCGAAACCACACTCGGACACTGAAACCCAGGTCGTTCAGCCAGAGAAGCATGAGAACGAGGGGCCAGTAGAGAGGGAGCCAAAAGTGAGCCACACAAACCCGTAGGTTGTGGGGAAGTTAGGGTGCCGAGAGCCGAACGCGCGGCTCCCGGGACCCGTACCTGGCTGAAAGAAAATGACAATGATAAATCAAAACTTACAGCACAAACAGCATTGGATAACTGCAAATCTAATCGCCGCTTGCGTTCTTCAGACGCCTTGGGACGCGGCCTGGCGCTATCAGAATCTGACGGGGAAGGGGGAGTAGGGCAACCAGCAAACCTGCGGGCCTGAATCTCCCGTAAGCCTTGCAGACAAAGTTTCCACTCGTCGATGGACCAATCCGCGCACAACTCACAGGTGGCTGAAGGACGGCAATAGACAGTGTCCCTACACTGCCAGCAGGCGTTATGAACCTCCCACTTAGGAAGGTAGTGTTTGCACACGATGCACTTCATATCTGAAACATATCAAACATCGAAGTACAAACGGGCGATAATGGGGGAAGGAAAGGGGCCTGGGGAGGCTTTACCATTTCCTCCCAAAAAAAAATCGCAAATCACTAAGCTAGCTAACAACGTAAGAACGATCTACTGAAGAAAAAGCTGTGCAAAGAACAGCCTAAAGACGATCGTAGACGTGAAGAAAATCGACTTTGAATGCCGAAAGCAAGACTTGCTGCACATCCAACAATGGAGGAGCAAATTAAAGGCGGCTAAGGTCAATCATATGACCGGTGTGACGTCACATCTACACCGCGGGGAATCTGAGATGTGTGAGAGTAATTTCTTTCAATTTCGAGTTCGAGATGGATGTCAGGAATTTTGAGAAAATTCTTGTGACATTCATTTCTCTCTCCTCTTCTTTGAATGCCAAGGTAAGATTACCCAAAGAGTTTATTATAGAGGTAGTGGTATGGCAATAAATACATGTATTTCAGAGCTGATATGTATTATACCAGTGTAAAGTTTGAGCACGGGATCTAGTACATGTTTATTGATTATGACTCCTTCATTATTTTGATTTAAAATTTTGTTGATATTACATGTACCTTTGGTGACTTGACCAGCTGTCCAGGGGGCAATGACTTGCCGTTCATCCTGGAGCCCCTCTCAAGGACAGCGATGGCCTCCGCTCTCCTGCCAGAGGCCACAAGGTAACGGGCCGACTCCGGCAGAAACTGACAACCAAAATTATTCCAGTTAATTCGGTATTTCAGACACACTAATTGGTTTTGTTATCTAAGTGAGAGTTAGCACTTGAGATTTGATGTTTTAAAAGAGAAAAAGTTTATTAAAATATCATAATAATTTGACATAAAAGCATACCCAAACACCAAAGATTGTGATGAACATCGGCAAAGCTGACACTCCAACCAGCACACGCCAGCCATAGCGGGGAATGATAGAGTATGCCATCAGCGTCTCAAACAGGCTACCGGTGGCCCACATTATCTGATACACAAACGGGTCAAATTGTTATCAAGCACTTGTGTATAATGTATATAACTATTTCAAACACCAATGTTGATACCATGGTTACCAGTACTTACATTTGAAATTATCAATACTTTAGCTCGATATTTGGATGGAATGTATTCAGAATGAAGGGTGAATCTGAAAAGTAAGTTCATATCTATGTATATGACATTGTGTACATGTAATTTGAAACTCCATTACCATGTTGACACAGTGAATTAGGATTCTTGTATATTTCCCACAGTATGTTATGAAGGTAACTTACCCCTGTACAGCTCCCCCAAAAGCTGTGCCCACAAGCCCTCGCATGGACACAATCCAGAAATAGTTGGGGCTAAATGCTGTCAGGATTCCAAAGTAACAAATCCAACATGCCGCGATCTTTAGAATCTGAAGAACGGAAATTTGATAATATTCACTAACATAATTGCACCTCATCAGTATTACCGGTACCTGTGTCAAAACACTTTCTTGAGGCAAGTCACAATTTGGAACTTGAACGATCTGATCTATGAGTTAATATTTAATTAAGGAGCCTTGTTTTGGAAATGGGACCACTGACTAAAACGAACATCCCAGTCATGGGTATATTGACAGGGAGATGCCAAGGAGAAAGCTTCCTGTTACATGTCCCCGAGAACCACACATGTTGGTTGCCCAACACAAGTATAAACCCACACCGGATATTTGCCAGGTGTGGTACCTAGCTAGAGAGAGACTGGAGGCTCGCGTGTCATCACAACACAATCCAGGACCACATGATCTGCTACATGTGCATGCGTCGCGAGTGTGAGTGTATCAGACCCCTCATAGAAGAATACCATTTGGTATGTAGAAAGAACAGCTTGCAAACTAAATAACTACATTACTGTCAACTTACCGGTAATCGCCCATATTTATCTGCCCATTTGCCCCAGATATTTGAGCCAACAAACATTCCTATGAATACAATCTGGAAAATAAGACATTTTACATATATTATTTTTGTGTTATGTTATATTTTTGTACAATGCAAAATGTATCTCATTTTGTGAATATCAACTCAATAGCAAAGGTATATTACAAATAGCAATAACAAATGTGTGATTTAGTCGTTAATTTTCAAGACAAGATGAATTTGATATATCATCTGTGACCAATAATTTTATGAGTGACATGAGTGAAAATTTGCAGAGGAATGGAAATAAGCTGAGCTGCACACGTGACTGACCGTGGTGATGAAGGCCACTTGTATCTCTGTCAGGACCCACTCACAGCGCAGCACGGGAGACAGCACGGCCAGCAGCAACATCTCCAGCGCATCTGTCACCTATACAACAGTGATGGCACACCAATCATCACTAAATGACAGGGTGTCTGTCTTCGCATTTTCATATTGCCCATAGTTAGTGATGGTAAAACACATATATATCTTACCACTTAACTTTTACAAATTTCAAGGAACAACTTTCGACCGAATTTCAGACTTTTATCGTTATTCTCAAGTATTTGCGAACTTTGGCAATCATTAGATTTCGAGGTCTGAATTTTGTTCACCCGCTTGATATTTGAGTCATGCTACCCTGTGAAATAACATGTTCGTCTAGAAAACATCGGTATGAGTCTAAATGGTTCCAAATTCCCACTGAACTATGCTCAGAAACGAATGCAAACAGGTTCCAAACAATCATATACCGGAAAATAAATAGTGTCAACCACAGTTTGTCTGAGGCATACAACTACAGCAGATGACACAAGTTAAGTTACAACAGAACACCGAAAGTGTCTTGTTCTGACCGAGAAAAGGCCGCAGATGACGAAGATGAGGATCTGGAATTTCCCGTATCCCATGTTCTCCACCGCCTCCTCCACTGTGTACAGTTGACTCCGGTCATAGTCCACCACCTCATCTGTAAAACAGACATGCTGGATAAAGTAGCCTCGCTCGGGACATGTATATGTAATTTGGTCAATTAATACTGTCAGTAAATATTCAATAGCTGGAATAATCAATCATCAATAGGCCATCTAAATCTAGGGATAGTAGCAAAATACAAATGAGAATAACCAAACTTTTTTTCTAGTTGGCCAACATTCTTTAGTCATATAGAGAGGCATTTCCTTGTTTTGCAAACTTACATTCTGTTTAGCGTTAAAACAAAATTGTGGTACTGAAGAATTTATTCTTTGAAATTTCCTCTTTTCATTTTGTCAAACATGGAGTCTAGCAGTTTGAAAATGGTAATCATGTTCATAAAAAAAAAACCAAGAGACAGTTGAACTTCCTATTTATTACATTATATAGATGATTATTGCTATCTCTGCATATTATTACAGAGAGAGCAATATGGCATGCAATATCTAGGATCTGTATATAAAGAAACTCACCCATTGATTTGTAAGATTTATCCGGCATTGTTTATATCTGATAATGTGTGAACAAATAAATCCCCATATATATCAAATAGTCCCAATAAACTGTAATATTGTCAACGTATAAAACACACCATACATGTATCAGTATGGATGTTTCAGTTGAACACCTGTAGAATTTCCTCACTCCTGCAGTCTAGGGCTTGACACAGCTGCGTCAGTAGCTCACTCAACAGCCTCTTGATTATAATTCCAGACTGAACATTCCATACAAACATGTATCAATAACAAACGAGAATATCCCCCTCTATGATTCGACCATGATGTTGAAAGATAATTTAATTTGTGCATATTCAAAACAAGCATTTTATAAGATCTCTAATGAATATACCACAAGGGGCCAGAGGCCATCAATATCTCTTTCCATGTTAGAATGATCAATATCTGCGCAGACAAAAGCAAAATTGTCTCAAATGTCTGTTTTCTTATTTTCTACAAAGCAGGTTCATGCATACCGCATGTAAATGATATTTATAGATGTATGTCTGTCATCATGTGCCTTCTGTTTGAGTACAGACCATTGTAGTAATGCAGCTAACATAAAATAGGATGAAGCCTGAAGCAAATATGAAAATAATTAAATGTCAAACAGCATGCACCTGTTTCAATAAATATTGCTTTATGATGAATGCTGGGTATTTCATTCAAATGTTTCAGGCAGGTTTCACTGATCAAACTGATATTCCTTAAATTAAAATCAATTGAAGCATCAAAGTGCAAACTCTTCAGTCTAATCAATCAATCTCTTATTGAGGACTTGTTTCAATTCATAACTTCATTATCACATGATTCATCTTCATTATCACTGATTGCCACATGTTGCAGATGTCATCCATGCAGTCTAAATTTTAAATGCATTCTGTTTGTTTGATTCTGAGTGTCTTATAAATCTCACACACTTACCAATGATTTCCTGGAGAGAAAGTTTTCTGTGTACATGTGCAAATATTAAATGTAGGATCTACAGTTATATATATACCGGTACATTTTGGACACAAATGATTGCTTCAGATAGTTCCACATTTTCACATATTCTGTATATATGTTTATCACATTAGTTACTCACCTTCGCTGTTCTCTGAGAGAAGTGGTACACCCTCTCCCTGAGGCAGGGCGCTGTACAGGTGCTCTGTATTCCTGCCATTGTCCATCACCGCCACCTCCGTCGCGCTGGCATAGTCATCAGAGTCCTCGGACATCATCCTGCCGCTCTGGACAGCACCGAGGTGGCAGCTAGCTCACACACCTGTACAAGCCTCACATACACTTGAACCTTCCGCCTCGATCACTATCTCATGGCTTTCTTCCTTCCTGAAAACATGCATTTTTGGCTATGTTAAGATGAATGATAGATCCTGGATGAATATACCATACACCAAAATGACACTAAACAAGGCTCCTGATAAATGTTAATTACTGAAAGTAATTATTGTTAATTACTGTGAATTCCCAAATTCCTGAATAATTATTGTGTCGATGTGTCTTGGATTTTTTAGAACCCTCTTACATACATACAGTTACATGTATGTCTTGATAGATCTAGATGCACCAGGGTCAGTTACGAATGGTAAATATGGTGTACTGTACAAAGGTGTACCTAGTACATATACCAACATGTACCTTTTCATGTGTTTGAAGACCAGCATGAAACCAAACACACAATATCTTCCAGTATAAATTTGTCCTAGAAAACCAATTCTAAGTGAGTTGATTTTTGATCGGTTGGAACTACATCGTAAGGTGTGTGCTATGCCTACATGTGTGAGCATTATACAGAGTGTGTTTAAGCAAAATGTTATTTCCTACTCTTGGTGAAGCTTACGGAGCACCTGTACAGCTTAGTGGGCAATCCTGTTTCTCTATGATAACTAGACGTCAAGGCCTGAAGATGCCTTGGGGCATTTCGTGTGAGTTCTATTCCTACCTAACATATACTAGTATTGAATCGAAGAAAAACGCTGAAATTAATCTCCTTTTCGCTCTACGACGCACCGTTTCCGAAATACAGTCAAACAGAAAGTGCAGAGTGGACGAAAAAAATTCATCGCCAGGGGTCGTCTCAACCCAAGATACCCTCTAGACTACTTCGTCTAGTGCCAGGAGGCCGAAATTGAGCTCCGTTTCGCTCTACGACGCACCGTTTCCGAGATACGGACAAACAGGAAGTGCCGGGTCGGCGAAAAAAAATTCGGCACCAGGGATCGTCTCGACCCAAAATACCCACAAGCCTAGTTTGTCTAGTGCCACAAGGCCGGAATTGAGCTCCGTTTCGCTCTACGACGCACCGTTTCCGAGATACGGCCAAACAGGAAGTGCCGAGTCGGCGAAAATAAATTCGACACCAGGGGTCGTCTCGACCCAAAATACCCACTAGACTAGTTTGTCTAGTGCCAGGAGGCCGGAATTGAGCTCCGTTTCGCTCTACGACGCACCGTTTCCGAGATACGGCCAAACAGGAAGTGCCGAGTCGGCGAAAATAAATTCGACACCAGGGGTCGTCTCCAGCCAAAATACCCACTAGACTAGTTTGTCTAGTGCCAGGAGGCCGGAATTGAGCTCGGTTTCGCTCTACGACGCACCGTTTCCGAGATACGGCCAAACAGGAAGTGCCGAGTCGGCGAAAAAAAATTCGACACCAGGGGTCGTCTCCAGCCAAAATACCCACTAGACTAGTTTGTCTAGTGCCAGGAGGCCGGAATCGAGCTCCGTTTCGCTCTATGACGCACCGTTTCCGAGATACGGCCAAACAGGAAGTGCCGAGTCGGTGAAAAAAAATTCGACACCAGGGGTCGTCTCGAACCAAAATACCCACTAGACTAGTTTGTCTAGTGCCAGGAGGCCGGAAATCGAGCTCTGTTTCGCTCTACGACGCACCGTTTCCGAGATACGGCCAAACAGGAAGTGCCGAGTCGACGAGAAAAAAATCGACACCAGGGGTCGTCTCCAGCCAAAATACCCACTAGACTAGTTTGTCTAGTGCCAGGAGGCCGGAATTGAGCTCCGTTTCGCTCTACGACGCACCGTTTCCGAGATACGGCCAAACAGGAAGTGCCGAGTCGGCGAAAATAAATTCGACACCAGGGGTCGTCTCCAGCCAAAATACCCACTAGACTAGTTTGTCTAGTGCCAGGAGGCCGGAATCGAGCTCCGTTTCGCTCTACGATGCACCGTTTCCGAGATACGGCCAAACAGGAAGTGCCGAGTCGACGAGAAAAAAATCGACACCAGGGGTCGTCTCCAGCCAAAATACCCACTAGACTAGTTTGTATAGTGCCAGGAGGCCGGAATCGAGCTCCGTTTCGCTCTACGACGCACCGTTTCCGAGATACGGCCAAACAGGAAGTGCCGAGTCGGCGAAAATAAATTCGACACCAGGGGTCGTCTCCAGCCAAAATACCCACTAGACTAGTTTGTCTAGTGCCAGGAGGCCGGAATCGAGCTCCGTTTCGCTCTACGACGCACCGTTTCCGAGATACGGCCAAACAGGAAGTGCCGAGTCGGTGAAAAAAAATTCGACACCAGGGGTCGTCTCGACCCAAAATACCCACTAGACTAGTTTGTCTAGTGCAAAGAGGCCGGAATCGAGCTCCGTTTCGCTCTACGACGCACCGTTTCCGAGATACGGCCAAACAGGAAGTGCCGAGTCGGTGAAAAAAAATTCGACACCAGGGGTCGTCTCGACCCAAAATACCCACTAGACTAGTTTGTCTAGTGCCAGGAGGCCGGAATCGAGCTCCGTTTCGCTCTACGACGCACCGTTTCCGAGATACGGCCAAACAGGAAGTGCCGAGTTCAGAGATACGGCCAAACAGGAAGTGCCGAGTCGGCGAAAATAAATTCGACACCAGGGGTCGTCTCGACCCAAAATACCCACTAGACTAGTTTGTCTAGTGCCAGGAGGCCGGAAATCGAGCTCTGTTTCGCTCTACGACGCACCGTTTCCGAGATACGGCCAAACAGGAAGTGCCGAGTCGACGAGAAAAAAATCGACACCAGGGGTCGTCTCCAGCCAAAATACCCACTAGACTAGTTTGTCTAGTGCCAGGAGGCCGGAATTGAGCTCCGTTTCGCTCTACGACGCACCGTTTCCGAGATACGGCCAAACAGGAAGTGCCGAGTCGGCGAAAATAAATTCGACACCAGGGGTCGTCTCCAGCCAAAATACCCACTAGACTAGTTTGTCTAGTGCCAGGAGGCCGGAATCGAGCTCTGTTTCGCTCTACGACGCACCGTTTCCGAGATACGGCCAAACAGGAAGTGCCGAGTCGACGAGAAAAAAATCGACACCAGGGGTCGTCTCCAGCCAAAATACCCACTAGACTAGTTTGTCTAGTGCCAGGAGGCCGGAATTGAGCTCCGTTTCGCTCTACGACGCACCGTTTCCGAGATACGGCCAAACAGGAAGTGCCGAGTCGGCGAAAATAAATTCGACACCAGGGGTCGTCTCCAGCCAAAATACCCACTAGACTAGTTTGTCTAGTGCCAGGAGGCCGGAATCGAGCTCCGTTTCGCTCTACGACGCACCGTTTCCGAGATACGGCCAAACAGGAAGTGCCGAGTCGGTGAAAAAAAATTCGACACCAGGGGTCGTCTCGACCCAAAATACCCACTAGACTAGTTTGTCTAGTGCCAGGAGGCCGGAATCGAGCTCCGTTTCGCTCTACGACGCACCGTTTCCGAGATACGGCCAAACAGGAAGTGCCGAGTCGGTGAAAAAAAATTCGACACCAGGGGTCGTCTCGACCCAAAATACCCACTAGACTAGTTTGTCTAGTGCCAGGAGGCCGGAATCGAGCTTCGTTTCGCTCTACGACGCACCGTTTCCGAGATACGGCCAAACAGGAAGTGCCGAGTTCCGAGATACGGCCAAACAGGAAGTGCCGAGTCGGCGAAAATAAATTCGACACCAGGGGTCGTCTCCAGCCAAAATACCCACTATCTAGTCTAGTGCCAGGAGGCCGGAATCGAGCTCCGTTTCGCTCTACGACGCACCGTTTCCGAGATACGGCCAAACAGGAAGTGCCGAGTCGGCAAGAAAAAAATCGACACCAGGGGTCGTCTCGAGCCAAAATACCCACTAGACTAGTTTGTCTAGTGCCAGGAGGCCGGAATCGAGCTCCGTTTCGCTCTACGACGCACCGTTTCCGAGATACGGCCAAACAGGAAGTGCCGATTCGGCGAAAATACATTCGACACCAGGGGTCGTCTCCAGCCAAAATACCCACTAGACTAGTTTGTCTAGTGCCAAGAGGCCGGAATTTAGCTCCGTTTCGCTCTACGACGCACCGTTTCCGAGATACGGCCAAACAGGAAGTGCCGAGTCGGCGAAAAAAAATTCGACACCAGGGGTCGTCTCGACCCAAAATACCCACTAGACTAGTTTTTCTAGTGCCAGAAGGCCGGAATCGAGCTCCGTTTCGCTCTACGACGCACCGTTTCCGAGATACGGCCAAACAGGAAGTGCCGAGTCGGCGAAAAAAAATTCGACACCAGGGGTCGTCTCGACCCAAAATACCCACTAGACTAGTTTGTCTAGTGCCAGGAGGCCGGAATCGAGCTCCGTTTCGCTCTACGACGCACCGTTTCCGAGATATGCATGAAAGCCTCAAGGATGAATCAGCAAAAATTCTTCCGAGCTCTAGGTCAAAGGTCGTTCGACGGATTGATCCCAAAATCAATAGGGTTCTTCCCGGGTGGTATATGAACTCCCATGCATAGAATACTTGCCATTGCATGAGTACTTTTTGAGTTATCGCTCGGAAACCAAGTCTCAAAATTAGCCTTGATTTCATCCTCACGGACCTCACGGACCCCGGAGCCGCCTCCAAAACAATAGGGGTCTTCCATGTAATATTTCTGACCAGTGGTGCAAATTTGGACAAGATCCGTTCAGGCGTTCCTGAGTTATTGATCGGAAACCAAACGGCGGAAAGTAAAAAAAAAAGAAGAAAAAAAAAAAAAAAAAAAAAAAAAAACCCAGACAAAACCATAAGGGCATTTCGGGACGAAATGCCCTAATTAGGGCCCAGTCGAGTCGAAAATTTTCGACCCGGGTACCCGTGTGGTATTACCCGACCGCCCTGGGTAACCCGTCCAAATATAGATAGAAGTTTGAACGGGAATCACTGGAGCAAATGCGAGCAATATGTAACACGTAAATGCCAGTCATCAATCTTTGACACACATTATTTGTTTTGTCGCTGTTTATTTTCGAGTTTGAAAGATATCACATGATCTCATAAAACTACTTCCAATTTTTTCCCGATGAATTTCTTGTCATTCTTGTGATTTTACTAGCGTTTATAGCAAATTTTCAAGACAAAAACTATATCATCATTCATCCTCGGGTACGGGTAATGAAATTCCGACCTGGGTAATTGTTTGACCCGCCCCGAATTCGGGTACCCGTCGACTCGTTCGGGCCCCAATGATAATCAATGACAATGATGAGTTTATCAGTGGCACAAAATGATAAATACAGATAAAGAGAACATCCGGTGTGTAATAAAGAATACATTTCTATCATAAGCAATTGTCATTCCGGACCCTATACTCGGATTTTTCTAACTCGTTTACACTGTTTTTCGCTAATATTTTTGTGACGCTAAAGCTATCGTTCTATAACTTGGCATACTTCACCTGGGAGTCAAACGGCAATTTTCTACAAAATTTCAGACAGCTATCACGAAAATTGAAAAAGTTGGCAATTTACCCCAATGTTAAATTTAGCCTATTATTTAGTTTCTGGGCCCGCACACAATTTTGTGCATTTTCTCGGTTTTGTAGCGGAGCAATGTTTCAAAGTGAACATGTTTGTGTAGAATACACTCCAGTGTATCTCCTGGTTCAAAGTTACAATAATATTTCGAATCCTGGTGGATGTAAACAGGACAAATTCCTCGAATATGCTCAGATTCTCGAGACCCCGTTCTGGGCTGAAATTTAACATTGAGGTAGACTGCCAACTTTTTCAATTTTCACGATAGCTATCTGAAATTTAGTAGAAAATTGCCGTTTGCCTCCCAGGTGAAGTATGCCAAGTTATGGAACGATAGCATTTAGCATCACAAAAATATTAGCGAAAAACAGTGTGAACGAGTTAGAAAAATCAGAGTACCGGCGTGAAGTTAGCTACTTGTTACTAGTTCCTTATTCAAATCGAATAAGTAACCAGGAGCTGGCTACTTATTCAGTATGGCTACTTATTCAGACATAATTTCATGATGAATCAAGACTTGAGTGGCACTGCTGAATGTATCACCATTCGACCTGGTAAAATAATTTTGGTATATCTAGATCTGCTTATTATTACGCGAAATATACTTTTTTGCTTTATTGTAGGTGTGGTACCACCACCCCCCCCCCTCCCCCTCACCCCACCCCCTGCTATGCCCCACGGAGGGTTGTGTGGCTGGTGATGCCTGTTAGCTTTAGTGTATCAGGACCCAACGCTGGTTCAAAGCTGGCCATTTGTCCATTTTAACATAACTTTTTTGATATTCTAATTCTTGAGCCACCTTAAATCCTATACTAGTTCGAAGATACATATTAGATATATCAATCAGCATTAGTCCAAGACTGGCTCAGGATTCTATTCTCGAGGTATGACCCATTGAAATAAAAACTTAAGGTAGTTCGTTTTTTTTTTTTCGAAATCGACCAACTTTACGTATTTTCTGACAAAATCCTAATCCTTGAGCCACCCTAACTAATATATTACTTTGAAGCAACATATTAGAAGTATCAATCAGCATTAGTTCAAGACTGGCTCAAGATTTCATTTCCGAGATATGACCCATTGAAATGAAAACTTAGCAAAATTCACTTTTTGGGTATTTTGACCAACTTTACATATTTTCTGACAAAATCCTAATCCTTGAGCCACCCTAACTAATGTACTACCTTAAACCAACATATTAGAAGTATCAATTAGCCCTTGTCCCAGGCTGGCTCAGTATTTCATTTTCAAACTATGATGTACTGAAATAAGCATTCTTCATGAAATAAATTTTTCGTGTATTTGTCCATTCTAACGTAACTTTTCAAATATTCTAATCTTTGAGCCACCTCAATTCCTATATTATTTCGAAGATACATATTAGATGTATCAATCAGCATTAGTCCAAGACTGGCTCAAGATTCTGTTCTCGAGGTATGACCCATTGAAATAAAAATTTAAGGAAAATCTTTTTTTTTCCAATTCGACCAATTTTACGTATTTTCTGACAAAATCCTAATCCTTGAGCCACCCTAACTAATATATTTCTTTCAAGCAACATATTAGAAGTATCAATCAGCATTAGTTCAAGACTGGCTCAAGATTTTGTTTCCGAGATATGACGCATTGAAATAAAAACTTAGCAAAATTCACTTTTTGGGTATTTTGACCAACTTTACATATTTTCTGACAAAATCCTAATCCTTGAGCCACCCTAAGTAATATATTTCTTTGAAGCAACATATTAGAAGTATCAATCAGCATTAGTTCAAGACTGGCTCAAGATTTCGTTTCCGAGATATGACGCATTGAAATAAAAACTTAATAAAATCACTTTTTGGGTATTTTGACCAAATTTACATATTTTCTGACAAAATCCTAATCCTTGAGCCACCCTAACTAATATATTTCTTTGAAGCAACATATTAGAAGTATCAATCAGCATTAGTTCAAGACTGGCTCAAGATTTCGTTTCCGAGATATGACGCATTGAAATAAAAACTTAGCAAAAATCACTTTTTGGGTATTTTGACCAATTTCACATATTTTCTGACAAAATCCTAATCCTTGAGCCACCCTAACTAATATATTTCTTTGAAGCAACATATTAGAAATATCAATCAGCATTAGTTCAAGACTGGCTCAAGATTTCGTTTCCGAGATATGACGCATTGAAATAAAAACTTAGCAAAAATCACTTTTTGGGTATTTTGACCAATTTACATATTTTCTGACAAAATCCTAATCCTTGAGCCACCCTAACTAATATATTTCTTTGAAGCAACATATAAGAAGTATCAATCAGCATTAGTTCAAGACTGGCTGAAGATTTCGTTTCTGAGATATGACGCATTGAAATAAAAACTTAATAAAATCACTTTTTGGGTATTTTGACCAAATTTACATATTTTCTGACAAAATCCTAATCCTTGAGCCACCCTAACTAATATATTTCTTTGAAGCAACATATTAGAAGTATCAATCAGCATTAGTTCAAGACTGGCTCAAGATTTCGTTTCCGAGATATGACGCATTGAAATAAAAACTTAGCAAAATTCACTTTTTGGGTATTTTGACCAACTTTACATATTTTCTGACAAAATCCTAATCCTTGAGCCACCCTAACTAATATATTTCTTTGAAGCAACATATTAGAAGTATCAATCAGCATTAGTTCAAGACTGGCTCAAGACTTCGTTTCCGAGATATGACGCATTGAAATAAAAACTTAGCAAAATTCACTTTTTGGGTATTTTGACCAACTATACAAATTTTCTGACAAAACCTAATCCTTGAGCCACCCTAACTAATGTACTACCTTAAACCAACATATTAGAAGTATCAATTAGCCCTTGTCCCAGGCTGGATCAGGATTTCATTTTCAAACTATGATGTACTGAAATAAGCATTCTTCATGAAATAGATTTTTCGTGTATTTGTCCATTCTAACGTAACTTTTCAAATATTCTAATCTTTGAGCCACCTCAATTCCTATATTATTTCGAAGATACATATTAGATGTATCAATCAGCATTAGTCCAAGACTGGCTCAAGATTCTATTCTCGAGGTATGACCCATTGAAATGAAAATTTAAGGAAAATCTTTTTTTTTTCCAATTCGACCAACTTTACGTATTTTCTGACAAAATCCTAATCCTTGAGCCACCCTAACTAATATATTTCTTTGAAGCAACATATTAGAAGTATCAATCAGCATTAGTTCAAGACTTGCTCAAGATTTCGTTTCCGAGATATGACGCATTGAAATAAAAACTTAGCAAAATTCACTTTTTGGGTATTTTGACCAACTTTACATATTTTCTGACAAAATCCTAATCCTTGAGCCACCCTAACTAATATATTTCTTCGAAGCAACATATTAGAAGTATCAATCAGCATTAGTTCAAGACTGGGTCAAGATTTCGTTTCCGAGATATGACGCATTGAAATAAAAACTTAATAAAATCACTTTTTGGGTATTTTGACCAACTTTACATATTTTCTGACAAAATCCTAATCCTTGAGCCACCCTAACTAATATATTTCTTTGAAGCAACATATAAGAAGTATCAATCAGCATTAGTTCAAGACTGGCTGAAGATTTCGTTTCTGAGATATGACGCATTGAAATAAAAACTTAATAAAATCACTTTTTGGGTATTTTGACCAAATTTACATATTTTCTGACAAAATCCTAATCCTTGAGCCACCCTAACTAATATATTTCTTTCAAGCAACATATTAGAAGTATCAATCAGCATTAGTTCAAGACTGGCTCAAGATTTCGTTTCCGAGATATGACGCATTGAAATAAAAACTTAGCAAAATTCACTTTTTGGGTATTTTGACCAACTTTACATATTTTCTGACAAAATCCTAATCCTTGAGCCACCCTAACTAATATATTTCTTTGAAGCAACATATTAGAAGTATCAATCAGCATTAGTTCAAGACTGGCTCAAGATTTTGTTTCCGAGATATGACGCATTGAAATAAAAACTTAGCAAAATTCACTTTTTGGGTATTTTGACCAACTTTACATATTTTCTGACAAAATCCTAATCCTTGAGCCACCCTAAGTAATATATTTCTTTGAAGCAACATATTAGAAGTATCAATCAGCATTAGTTCAAGACTGGCTCAAGATTTCGTTTCCGAGATATGATGCATTGAAATAAAAACTTAATAAAATCACTTTTTGGGTATTTTGACCAATTTCACATATTTTCTGACAAAATCCTAAGCCTTGAGCCATCCTAACTAATATATTTCTTTGAAGCAACATATTAGAAGTATCAATCAGCATTAGTTCAAGACTGGCTCAAGATTTCGTTTCCGAGATATGACGCATTGAAATAAAAACTTAGCAAAAATCACTTTTTGGGTATTTTGACCAATTTACATATTTTCTGACAGAATCCTAATCCTTGAGCCACCCTAACTAATATATTTCTTTGAAGCAACATATTAGAAGTATCAATCAGCATTAGTTCAAGACTGGCTGAAGATTTCGTTTCTGAGATATGACGCATTGAAATAAAAACTTAATAAAATCACTTTTTGGGTATTTTGACCAACTTTACATATTTTCTGACAAAATCCTAATCCTTGAGCCACCCTAACTAATATATTTCTTTGAAGCAACATATTAGAAGTATCAATCAGCATTAGTTCAAGACTGGCTCAAGATTTCGTTTCCGAGATATGACGCATTGAAATAAAAACTTAGCAAAATTCACTTTTTGGGTATTTTGACCAACTTTACATATTTTCTGACAAAATCCTAATCCTTGAGCCACCCTAACTAATATATTTCTTTGAAGCAACATATTAGAAGTATCAATCAGCATTAGTTCAAGACTGGCTCAAGATTTCGTTTCCGAGATATGACGCATTGAAATGAAAACTTAGCAAAATTCACTTTTGGGGTATTTTGACCAACTTTACATATTTTCTGACAAAATACTAATCCTTGAGCCACCCTAACTAATATATTTCTTTGAAGCAACATATTAGAAGTATCAATCGGCATTAGTTCAAGACTGGCTCAAGACTTCGTTTCCGAGATATGACGCATTGAAATAAAAACTTAGCAAAATTAACTTTTTGGGTATTTTGACCAACTATACATATTTTCTGACAAAATCCTAATCCTTGAGCCACCCTAACTAAATAAATGTACTACCTTAAATCAACATATTAGAAGTATCAATTAGCCCTTGTCCCAGGCTGGATCAGGATTTCATTTTCAAACTATGATGTACTGAAATAAGCATTCTTCATGAAATAGATTTTTCGTGTATTTGTCCATTCTAACGTAACTTTTCAAATATTCTAATCTTTGAGCCACCTCAATTCCTATATTATTTCGAAGATACATATTAGATGTATCAATCAGCATTAGTCCAAGACTGGCTCAAGATTCTATTCTCGAGGTATGACCCATTGAAATAAAAATTTAAGGAAAATCTTTTTTTTTTCCAATTCGACCAACTTTACGTATTTTCTGACAAAATCCTAATCCTTGAGCCACCCTAACTAATATATTTCTTTGAAGCAACATATTAGAAGTATCAATCAGCATTAGTTCAAGACTGGCTCAAGAATTCGTTTCCGAGATATGACGCATTGAAATAAAAACTTAGCAAAATTCACTTTTTGGGTATTTTGACCAACTTTACATATTTTCTGACAAAATCCTGATCCTTGAGCCACCCTAAGTAATATATTTCTTTGAAGCAACATATTAGAAGTATCAATCAGCATTAGTTCAAGACTGGGTCAAGATTTCGTTTCCGAGATATGACGTATTGAAATAAAAACTTAATAAAATCACTTTTTGGGTATTTTGACCAAATTTACATATTTTCTGACAAAATCCTAATCCTTGAGCCACTCTAACTAATATATTTCTTTGAAGCAACATATTAGAAGTATCAATCAGCATTAGTTCAAGACTGGCTCAAGATTTCGTTTCCGAGATATGACGCATTGAAATAAAAACTTAGCAAAATTCACTTTTTGGGTATTTTGACCAACTTTACATATTTTCTGACAAAATCCTAATCCTTGAGCCACCCTAACTAATATATTTCTTTGAAGCAACATATTAGAAGTATCAATCAGCATTAGTTCAAGACTGGCTCAAGATTTCGTTTCCGAGATATGACGCATTGAAATGAAAACTTAGCAAAATTCACTTTTGGGGTATTTTGACCAACTTTACATATTTTCTGACAAAATACTAATCCTTGAGCCACCCTAACTAATATATTTCTTTGAAGCAACATATTAGAAGTATCAATCGGCATTAGTTCAAGACTGGCTCAAGACTTCGTTTCCGAGATATGACGCATTGAAATAAAAACTTAGCAAAATTAACTTTTTGGGTATTTTGACCAACTATACATATTTTCTGACAAAATCCTAATCCTTGAGCCACCCTAACTAATGTACTACCTTAAACCAACATATTAGAAGTATCAATTAGCCCTTGTCCCAGGCTGGCTCAGGATTCCATTCACAAATTATGATGTACTGAACTAAGCATTCGTCACGAAATAGATTCTTCGTGTATTTGTCCATTTTAACATAACTTCAAATATTCTAATCCTTGAGCCACCTCGAATCCTATACTATTTCGAAGATAAATATTAGATGTATCAATCAGCACTTGTCCAAGACTGGCTCAAGATTTCATTTCCAAGATATGACCCATTGAAACAGAAACTTAGGGAAATTCATTTTATATTGGATTTTGACCAATTTTACGTAATTTCTGACAAAATCCTAATCCATGAGCCACCTCATGTGCTTTTCTATTTTGAATACTTATATTGGATATATCAACCAGCATTAGTCCAAACTGGCTCAAGATCGTATTCTCGAGATATAACCCATTGAATCGAAAACCCAGGGAAAATCCCTTTTTGAGTATTCTGATCAACTTTAAGTATTTTTAGAAAAAAAATCCCAATGCTTGAGCCAACCTAAGTACTATACTGGTTCGAAGCAACATATCAGATTATGAATTAGCCCTACTCCAAGGCAGGCTCTCAGCATTTTATTCTCCGAGATATTATGCACTGAAATAGTCTGCATTCTTGACGAAATGGATTTTTTTGGGTGTATTTGTATATATGTCAACCTAAATCCAAAGACTGGCTTTAGATTTTATTCGTGAAACATGACCCATACAAGTAAACACGATTTATTTCAAATCTTTTTTTTTCACAGAATCCTGACACCTCAGTCATCCTAACTAATATACCTTTTTTGAAGCATCATCCCGTATTATTTTGAATGAACGAACGCAGCTGACACGAGCAAGAGACCATTCAATATTTTTTCTTGTCAGTTGCATCACTTCGGTAAGAAACGTTTGTTCTTTGTTACTAGGGTTACTGGGGTTGGGAAGGGTGTTTCCACTTGCTTGGGTCTGTTTCCACTTGCTTGTGAATTTTGCTAAGTTTTTATTTCAATGGGTCATATCTCGGAAACGAAATCTTGAGCCAGTCTTGAACTAAGACTGGCTCAGCTGGCCAGCTGATTGATACTTCTAATATGTTGCTTCAAAGAAATATATTACTTAGGGTGGCTCAAGGATTAGGATTTTGTCAGAAAATATGTGAAATTGGTCAAAATACCCAAAGTGATTTTTGCTAAGTTTTGATTTCAATGCGTCATATCTCGGGAACGAAATCTTGAGCCAGTCTTGAACTAATGCTGATTGATACTTCTAATATGTTGCTTCAAAGAAATATATTAGTTAGGGTGGCTCAAGGATTAGGATTTTGTCAGAAAATATGTAAAGTTGGTCAAAATACCCAAAAAGTGAATTTTGCTAACTTTTTATTTCAATTCGTCATATCTCGGAAACGAAATCTTGAGCCAGTCTTGAACTAATGCTGATTGATACTTCTAATATGTTGCTTCAAAGAAATATATTAGTTAGGGTGGCTCAAGGATTAGGATTTTGTCAGAAAATATGTAAAGTTGGTCAAAATACCCAAAAAGTGAATTTTACCAAGTTTTTATTTCAATGCGTCATATCTCGGAAACGAAATCTTGAGCCAGTCTTAAACTAATGCTGATTGATACTTCTAATATGTTGCTTCAAAGAAATATATTAGTTAGGGTGGCTCAAGGATTAGGATTTTGTCAGAAAATATGTAAAGTTGGTCAAAATACCCAAAAAGTGAATTTTACCAAGTTTTTATTTCAATGCGTCATAATCTCGGAAACGAAATCTTGAGCCAGTCTTGAACTAATGCTGGCTGACACTTCTAATATGTTGCTTCAAAGAAATATATTACTTAGGGTGGCTCAAGGATTAGGATTTTGTCAGAAAATATGTAAAGTTGGTCAAAATACCCAAAAAGTGAATTTTGCTAAGTTTTGATTTCAATGCGTCATATCTCGGAAACGAAATCTTGAGCCAGTCTTGAACTAATGCTGATTGATACTTCTGATATGTTGCTTCAAAGAAATATATTAGTTAGGGTGGCTCAAGGATTAGGATTTTGTCAGAAAATATGTAAAGTTGGTCAAAATACCCAAAAAGTGAATTTTGCTAAGTTTTTATTTCAATGCGTCATATCTCGGAAACGAAATCTTGAGCCAGTCTTGAACTAATGCTGATTGATACTTCTAATATGTTGCTTCAAAGAAATATATTAGTTAGGGTGGCTCAAGGATTGGGATTTTGTCAGAAAATATGTAAAGTTGGTCAAAATACCCAAAAAGTGAATTTTGCTAACTTTTTATTTCAATTCGTCATATCTCGGAAACGAAATCTTGAGCCAGTCTTGAACTAATGCTGATTGATACTTCTAATATGTTGCTTCAAAGAAATATATTAGTTAGGGTGGCTCAAGGATTAGGATTTTGTCAGAAAATATGTAAAGTTGGTCAAAATACCCAAAAAGTGAATTTTACCAAGTTTTTATTTCAATGCGTCATATCTCGGAAACGAAATCTTGAGCCAGTCTTAAACTAATGCTGATTGATACTTCTAATATGTTGCTTCAAAGAAATATATTAGTTAGGGTGGCTCAAGGATTAGGATTTTGTCAGAAAATATGTAAATTTGGTCAAAATACCCAAAAAGTGAATTTTACTAAGTTTTTATTTCAATGCGTCATATCTCGGAAACGAAATCTTGAGCCAGTCTTGAACTAATGCTGGCTGACACTTCTAATATGTTGCTTCAAAGAAATATATTACTTAGGGTGGCTCAAGGATTAGGATTTTGTCAGAAAATATGTAAAGTTGGTCAAAATACCCAAAAAGTGAATTTTGCTAAGTTTTGATTTCAATGCGTCATATCTCGGAAACGAAATCTTGACCCAGTCTTGAACTAATGCTGATTGATACTTCTGATATGTTGCTTCAAAGAAATATATTAGTTAGGGTGGCTCAAGGATTAGGATTTTGTCAGAAAATATGTAAAATTGGTCAAAATACCCAAAAAGTGAATTTTGCTAAGTTTTTATTTCAATGCGTCATATCTCGGAAACGAAATCTTGAGCCAGTCTTGAACTGATGCTGATTGATACTTCTAATATGTTGCTTCAAAGAAATATATTAGTTAGGGTGGCTCAAGGATTAGTATTTTGTCAGAAAACATGTAAAGTTGGTCAAAATACCCAAAAAGTGATTTTTGCTAAGTTTTTAATTCAATGCGTCATATCTCGGAAACGAAATCTTGAGCCAGTCTTGAACTAATGCTGATTGATACTTCTAATATGTTGCTTCAAAGAAATATATTAGTTAGGGTGGCTCAAGGATTAGGATTTTGTCAGAAAATATGTAAAGTTGGTCAAAATACCCAAAAAGTGAATTTTGCTAAGTTTTTATTTCAATGCGTCATATCTCGGAAACGAAATCTTGAGCCAGTCTTGAACTAATGCCGATTGATACTTCTAATATGTTGCTTCAAAGAAATATATTAGTTAGGGTGGCTCAAGGATTAGGATTTTGTCAGAAAATATGTAAAGTTGGTCAAAATACCCAAAAAGTGAATTTTGCTAAGTTTTTATTTCAATGCGTCATATCTCGGAAACGAAATCTTGAGCCAGTCTTGAACTAATGCTGATTGATACTTCTAATATGTTGCTTCAAAGAAATATATTAGTTAGGGTGGCTCAAGGATTAGGATTTTGTCAGAAAATATGTAAAGTTGGTCAAAATACCCAAAAAGTGAATTTCGCTAAGTTTTTATTTCAATGCGTCATATCTCGGAAACGAAATCTTGAGCCAGTCTTAAACTAATGCTGATTGATACTTCTAATATGTTGCTTCAAAGAAATATATTAGTTAGGGTGGCTCAAGGATTAGGATTTTGTCAGAAAATATGTAAAGTTGGTCAAAATACCCAAAAAGTGAATTTTGCTAAGTTTTCATTTCAATGGGTCATATCTCGGAAATGAAATCTTGCGCCAGTCTTGAACTAATGCTGATTGATACTTCTAATATGTTGCTTCAAAGTAATATATTAGTTAGAGTGGCTCAAGGATTAGGATTTTGTCAGAAAATACGTAAAGTTGAACTTCCTTAAGTTTTTATTTCAATGGGTCATACCTCGAGAATAGAATCCTGAGCCAGTTTTGGACTAATGCTGATTGATATATCTAATATGTATCTTCGAACTAGTATAGGATTTAAGGTGGCTCAAGAATTGGAATATCAAAAAAGTTATGTTAAAATGGACAAATGGCCAGCTTTGAACCAGCGTTGGGTCCTGATACACTAAAGCTAACAGGCATCACCAGCTACACAACCCTCCGTGGGGCATAGCAGGGGGTTGGGTGAGGGAGGGGGGGGGGGGGGTAATGATAAGCAGATCTAAATATACCAAAAATATTGTACCAGGTCGAATGGTGATACATTCAGCAGTGCCACTCAAGTCTTGATTCATCAGGAAATTATGTCTGAATAAGTAGCCAGACTGAATAAGTAGCCAGCTCCTGGTTACTTATTCGATTTGAATAAGGAACTAGTAACAAGTAGCTAACTTCACGCCGGTAGTATAAGTATGGGAAATTAGTTGATAATAAAATTGCCCACGTTAAATATATTGTATATCCTAGCCCAATATCTGTATCATTGTGGGAGAAAATTTTACATACTAAATGATTTGACCATTACCTGATTACAGTGAGTCGGTCTGCAATTTATTCTGGCAAGATGTCTTGCCAATCACACTTACGGGGTTAGCACTTATACATAGCAGGTTATGCCTATTGCAATACACGTAACCTGGTACTGTAACTCACACTGCTCGGAATATGGATGTAGCCTTCGAGGAGGCCTTGGTGTTTATTTTAAAAATGTCTCTATAAATAATGAGGTGATTGATGGACTAATCTAATCCAGTTAAATCAGCTTACAACTTGCCGAACTGGGTGTACACTTTTGTAAACAAGTTCACCAACAACTGTCCACGTTCTCTCCTGTCAGCAGGTGCGATGACAAGTGGCTATGGAGCAATATTTGTGTCATAAGCGAGATCATGAGCTCAGGTAAAATCGCATTATATCATGGGAAACAATCGAACAACGGTTTCATTTTCCGAAATATCAAAGTTCATAAGTATTAAATGGATAGTAATTCGAACATTGAAATGCCATTGATAAAATTGTGAAATACATTTATCATAATATTTTATGCAGGTCAAATACTTGATCAATTCTACTACATGGTTCATAATGTTGCCATGTTAATTTGGCATAATTGTTCAATAAGGTGCAGATATTTGATTCTACTATTCACAAAATATATCAGCTATGATTTAAAGATTAATGGAGAAATCTTCCAGATTCAACTGACTTGATTCATTCAGTTCTTCAGGCCTAGATTCAGCCCACATTCTATGCTCTGGTCAACATAATAATCATTTTATATTCCTTCCTAATATCTCAACATCTGGCATACTGCATAAAAGACTGATGAAGCTAATGAAGAAATTGAATGATATTCGATGTAAGCTCAGTTGTGTGTAAGATGTATACTGAAACATTGGTTACTAACTACATGTATCAAATGGAAACCATGACTACATTGCTACGATTGCTTGAGTGTCTTGGGTGTGATTCACGAAACATAAAAATAGATGAAGATAAACGGACATTAATGAAGAAAAAACATTGCAACCCATAACAATAATTTATTCAACATTTCATCAAAATACAGTGTAAGTGGATTGGCATGTTCCAAAACAAGATATGTGTATATTAGGGAGGTGTAGATAACAAATCGAAGGATAATAAGCGAAACTAATTCAGTAATGACACGGTTTGTTCATTAGGAAAACTTACTCCACCTGAACCACATCTACATGTATAAAACTATTTGATGTCCTAACTGTAGTTGGAGGTTGACAGAAGACAAATAAGTCGATCTTGAATTGATTTTAATTAACAGGAATGTACTGATAAAAAGCAGTATCTACTGCATATTGATTTAATCAATTTTGTTTTCAGATTCAAACTAGACGTCAAGGCCTAAAGATGCCTTGGAGGCATTTCGGTGTTAGGACTAATTTGTAATATTTAAAACATGTTTGCCATGGGCTCTACGACACATCGTTTCCTAGATATGGATGAAAATGAAAAATGTCGACTCAGCAAAAAAACATTTCAGGTCAAGGTCAAAGTTCATCAGTAATACCCCTTAGACATGTTTGTCTAGAGCCACCACTCCGAAAACAACGTCCGTTTCGCTGTACAATGCACCGTTTCCAAGATATCGACGAAAACGAAAAATGCAGACTCGGTAAAAAATTTAAGGTCAAGGTCAAAGTTCATCCATAATACTCCTTAGACATGTTTGTCTAGATCGCCGAGTCCAAAAATGACGTCCGTTTCGCTCTGCGACTCATCGTTTCCGAGATATCGACGAAAACGAAAAATGCCGACTCGGCAAAAAAATTTGGGGTCAAGGTCAAACTTCATCAATAATACCCCTTAGACATTTTTGTCTAGGACGACGACTCCGAAAATAACGTCCGTTTCGCTCTACGACGCACCGTTTCCGAGATATCGACGAAAACGAAAAATGCCGACTCGGCGAAAAAATTTTGGGTCAAGGTCAAAGTTCATCCATAATACCCCTTAGACATGTTTGTCTAGGGCGACGAGTCCGAAAATACCATCCGTTTCGCTCTACGACGCACCGTTTCCAAGATATCGACGAAAACGAAAACTGCCGACTCGGCAAAAAAATTTCGGGTCAAGGTCAAAGTTCATCCATAATACCCCTTAGACATGTTTGTCTAGGGCGACGAGTCCGAAAATAACGTCCGTTTCACTCTACGACGCACCGTTTCCGAGATATCGACGAAAACGGAAAGTGCCGACTCGGCAAAAAAATTTCGGGTCAAGGTCAAAGCTCATCCATAATACCCCTTAGACATGTTTGTCTAGGGCGACGAGTCCGAAAATAACGTCCGTTTCGCTCTACGACGCACCGTTTCCGAGATATCGACGAAAACGAAAAATGCCGACTCGGCAAAAAATTTTCGGGTCAAGGTCAAAGTTCATCCATAATACCCCTTAGACATGTTTGTCTAGGACGACGAGTCCGAAAATAACGTCCGTTTCGCTCTACGACGCACCGTTTCCGAGATATCGACGAAAACGAAAAATGCCGACTCGGCAAAAAATTTTCGGGTCAAGGTCAAAGTTCATCAATAATACCCCTTAGACATGTTTGTCTAGGGCGAAGAGTCCAAAAATAACGCCCGTTTCGCTCTACGACGCACCGTTTCCGAGATATCGACGAAAACGAAAAATGCCGACTCGGCAAAAAAATTTCGGGTCAAGGTCAAAGTTCATCAATAATACCCCTTAGACATGTTTGTCTAGGGCGACGAGTCCGAAAATAACGTCCGTTTCGCTCTACGAAGCACCGTTTCCGAGATATCGACGAAAACGAAAAATGCCGACTCGGCAAAAAATTTTCGGGTCAAGGTCAAAGTTCATCCATAATACCCCTTAGACATGTTTGTCTAGGACGACGAGTCCGAAAATAACGTCCGTTTCGCTCTACGACGCACCGTTTCCGAGATATCGACGAAAACGAAAAATGCCGACTCGGCAAAAAAATTTCGGGTCAAGGTCAAAGTTCATCCAAGTTCATCCATAATACCCCTTAGACATGTTTGTCTAGGGCGACGAGTCCGAAAATAATGTCCGTTTCGCTCTACGACGCACCGTTTCCGAGATATCGACGAAAACGAAAAATGCCGACTCGGCAAAAAAATTTCGGGTCAAGGTCAAAGTTCATCAATAATACCCCTTAGACATGTTTGTCTAGGGCGACGAGTCCGAAAATAACGTCCGTTTCGCTCTACGAAGCACCGTTTCCGAGATATCGACGAAAACGAAAAATGCCGACTCGGCAAAAAATTTTCGGGTCAAGGTCAAAGTTCATCCATAATACCCCTTAGACATGTTTGTCTAGGACGACGAGTCCGAAAATAACGTCCGTTTCGCTCTACGACGCACCGTTTCCGAGATATCGACGAAAACGAAAAATGCCGACTCGGCAAAAAATTTTCGGGTCAAGGTCAAAGTTCATCAATAATACCCCTTAGACTTGTTTGTCTAGGGCGAAGAGTCCAAAAATAACGCCCGTTTCGCTCTACGACGCACCGTTTCCGAGATATCGACGAAAACGAAAAATGCCGACTCGGCAAAAAATTTTCGGGTCAAGGTCAAAGTTCATCCATAATACCCCTTAGACATGTTTGTCTAGGACGACGAGTCCGAAAATAACGTCCGTTTCGCTCTACGACGCACCGTTTCCGAGATATCGACGAAAACGAAAAATGCCGACTCGGCAAAAAAATTTCGGGTCAAGGTCAAAGTTCATCAATAATACCCCTTAGACATGTTTGTCTAGGACGACGAGTCCGAAAATAACGTCCGTTTCGCTCTACGACGCACCGTTTCCGAGACCGTTTCCGAGATATCGACGAAAACGAAAAATGCCGACTCGGCAAAAAATTTTCGGGTCAAGGTCAAAGTTCATCCATAATACCCCTTAGACATATTTGTCTAGGACGACGAGTCTGAAAATAACGTCCGTTTCGCTCTACGACGCACCGTTTCCGAGATATCGACGAAAACGAAAAATGCCGACTCGGCAAAAAATTTTCGGGTCAAGGTCAAAGTTCATCAATAATACCCCTTAGACATGTTTGTCTAGGGCGAAGAGTCCAAAAATAACGCCCGTTTCGCTCTACGACGCACCGTTTCCGAGATATCGACGAAAACGAAAAATGCCGACTCGGCAAAAAAATTTCGGGTCAAGGTCAAAGTTCATCAATAATACCCCTTAGACATGTTTGTCTAGGGCGACGAGTCCGAAAATAACGTCCGTTTCGCTCTACGACGCACCGTTTCCGAGATATCGACGAAAACGAAAAATGCCGACTCGGCAAAAAAATTTCGGGTCAAGGTCAAAGTTCATCCATAATACCCCTTAGACATGTTTGTCTAGGGCGGCGAGTCCGAAAATAACGTCCGTTTCGCTCTACGACGCACCGTTTCCGAGATATCGACGAAAACGAAAAATGCCGACTCGGCAAAAAAATTCAAGGTCAAGGTCAAAGTTCATCCATAATACCCTTTAAACATGTTTGTCTAGGGCGACGAGTCCGAAAATAACGTCCGTTTCGCTCTACGATGTACCGTTTCCGAGATATGCATGATGCCTCAAGGATGACTCAGCAAAAAATTATTTCGACCTCTAGGTCAAAGGTCGTTTGAGGTATCGATCCCAAAATCAATAGGGTTCTTCCCTGGTGATATATAAACCTCCGTGCAAAATTCTGCAACTATTGCCTGAATATTTTTTGAGTTATCGTCCGGAAACCAAGTTCCTCGATTTCATCCTCACGGACCTCACGGACCTCGGAGCCGGATCAAAAAAAAAAGTACACCCTAGAGATGTTTGTCTAGGGCGACGAGTCCGAAAATAACGTCCGTTTCGCTCTACGACGCACGGTTTCCGAGATATGCAGGAAGCCTCAAGGATGAATCAGCAAAAAATTATTTTGACCTCTAGGTCAAAGGTCGTTTGACGGATCGATCCCAAAATCAATAGGGTTCTTCCCTGGTGGCATATGAACCTCCATGCAGAGTTCTGCAACTATTGCATAAATATTTTTCCAGTTATCGTCCGGAAACCAAGTTTTAAAATTAGCCTTGATTTCATCCTCACGGACCTCACGGACCTCGGATCCGGCTCAAAAAGAATAGGGTTCTTCCACATATCATTTCTGACTTGCGGTGAAAATTTGACAAGGATCCGTCAAGGCAATCTAAAGTTATCGTCCGGAAACCAAAAGTGGCGGAAGAAGAAAAAAAAGAAAAAGAAAAAAAAAAAAAAAAAACCATAAAACTGCTAAAACCATAAAGGCATTTCTGCCGAAATGCCTTAATTACCTTTTTTGTGGAGAGAGATAAAATTGTGACTTTCCATGAGGACATGCGAGTACAAATAAGGTCAAATATGAACATATCAAATTCCAAAGAAAACATAACATATAGGTCTACATGTTATATACAGGCAGACCGCTAACAGCACAATCCAAACTTGAGGATGATGATTACACACCTAAGTATATTAACCAGTAAACACTTATGACTAACTAGTAAACTTGAATTTGTTAAGCTATAGCATTGAAATTTTAGTGGAATAGCACTTGGCATATGCATATACAGGAGTCTAACTTCCTACTGGCTGAGTCAAATGCGGCCCGGCTGGCTTGTAAACTGATTATAAATCACACGGAGAAGGTTGGAAAAAAGCTATATGATAACAGCCTAGAAATATTATTTGCGGGATAGAGTCCTTTGGTTACAAACAGGTAGAACAGTTTGTTGATAATAATTGCTACGTCTGTTACTGAGTGCTAGTTTAATCTCTTATCCAGTTGACTACATGTACTTTACATGTATTTACAGAACAATATCAAAACATAGATGGATGTAAGTATTACTGACCTAGTCAAAACAAAGGGACCTACTGCTATATTCCAGACAACATGTAACATTGACATCTACACTTTAAACTCACACATGGAACATGTATTATTCAACTCTTGAAATAATTGCGTAACTTTCAGTACCCTAAAACTTGTGTGTTACAAAAGTACAAAATTAGCCCAAAGGCTAAGATAGGTTACCGGACAATTTTGGTTTGGCCATGGCAGCATTGGCAGGTAACAGACCTTGAGATTTACCAATCAAGGTTCGCAGTGTAAACATATGACCTTGGGATTTACCAATCAAGGTCATCCGTATGAACTTCGATGTAACCATTACATGTATGTGTGCGGCATTTGATATTCTATATGTTGGGTGGAATCGTTTAGGCCGCTCAGGTCAATTTACACATTCCAAGTCAGACATTTGGCACTCAAGGTCATCTGACGTCAAGTTCAAGGCCATCATTAGTTGTGCCATATATGGCTTCCTATATGTTCATAATGCAAACATGAGCTCTATCTGCAAGCATTTCATCTACAAAGGCAAATCTGGGCATTTTTTGACCCCAAAATGGCTGTTTTGACCTTTCAAGGTCATCCAAGGTCAAATTCAAGGTCACCACACAAGTCGCCATATATGACTTCCCATTTGAAAGTGCCAATTTCTAAGCTCTATCTTCAAGCGTTCTATGAGTACAGTCCGGACAGCTCCCATTATGAAGGAAAAAAGTGCCGAAAATTTTCCAAGTCCAAAATTTTTTTCAAAGGATGAAAATTTTTTTTTGCCTAGAAATGGCCCAAAATGGATAGTAATGTTATTTGGGGCGAAAAAATTTTTTTTCGCCGACTCGTCAAAAATTCAAAACGGCCGCCACACTGAGATCGGCGATTCAAGGGCAACAAAACTTATACACGTCACAGAGGTATATAAGAGGAATCTTTTTAAGCAAAAATCTCAAAACTGATCAGAGAGTTTTTGAGAAAATACAGACCAGGTGCAAATTTGAGCGTTTTTCGACCCAAAAATGGCTGTTTTGACCTTTCAAGGTCATCCAAGGTCAAATTCAAGGTCACCACACAAGTCGCCATATATGACTTCCCATTTGAAAGTGCCAATTTCTAAGCTCTATCTTCAAGCGTTCTATGAGTACAGTCCGGACAGCTCCCATTATGAAGGGAAAAAGTGCCGAAAATTTTCTAAGTCCAAAATTTTTTTCAAAGGGTGAAAAAATTTTTTTGCCCTAGAAATGGCCCAAAATGGATAGTAATGCGATTTGGGGCGAAAAAAAATTTTTTCGCCAACCCGCCAAAAATTCAAAATGGCCGCCACACGGAAACCGGCAGATTTAGGGCAACCAAACTTATACATATCACAGAGGTATATGAGGGGAATCTTTTGAAACCAAAAACTCAAAACTGATCAGACAGTTTTTGAGAAAATGGCCGTCAAAGTCCTAAATTGAGCGTTTTTCGACAAAAACGGCCGCCATTTTGAAAAAAATGCGAAAATCAAAAAACAAAAAAATACCTCCTTCTCAAAATATTTTTAGGCATTTTTGTGCAAAATTTCAGAAAGATTTGATCGTTAACTTTAAAGATAAAAATGTTAACGCCGGACGGACGGACGGACGGACGGACGGACGGACGGACGGACGGACGGACGGACGGACGGACGACGGACGCAACGCCATGCCAATAGGTTATCGGACCAAAGGTCCGGTAACCTAAAAACAGAGCTACAATGTCTGAACACAAACAATACATTTGTCCATGAGATGACAGATGAGCACATAACACATTATGTTACCATTGACAACTATAGCCCACTGGTGTCAAGATTTGCTGAGTGATGTCACAAATTCACTGAATGACGCAGCCAATAGATTCTCATCAGTGTCTTCTGGAAATTGGCTCCCTGTTGTAAGATAAATTCAGTGATGATGTTTATACTGGCCATACATGTATGTTACCAAACTGCATTTCAAGTATTTCATAACAAATACATGCATTATACTGACAAGAACGAAGTCATGGAAAATCAGCAACAGGAATAGCAATTATGACCCTTACGTCTAAATTACAAGTGAATAATATTCATATCCAAGCACAATACAGATGCATACTTATATTGAAAATATGATCGATTGAACGGCAGCTACATGTAATTTACATTTTAGTATACATGTGCATTGCTAACTAGAAGACAAAGTTGTGCACAATTCCTTACCATCCCAGTGCCACTTTTGTAAGATTTGTTGGAATGTGTGGTTTTCCCTGTAGTAGGGACACGCTGCCTGGACAAGGTCAGACAAAGATGTTGTCTCTGATGTATCTGCATGCACAAAACCACAAAATCTTCATGCAAAGTCGAAATGGGATGCTCCTTCTTAAAAGAACATTTTTTTTTTATATATAAAACATGCTGGACCTTCAATTAAACTCACAAATGTACTATTATTTCAACTGCTCATTAGCTTTTTCCTACATTGACTACTGCCCGACCTTTGGAAGGGAGGATGCAGTGAGCGATGACGTCCCGCAGTTTCTGCAGACCCAAGTTGTTGCCGGTCTGTTTGACTGGGGAGCTCTCCTGACTGTTAGAGTGAGCTGTGCTATTGGCACTGGCAATGTAACAGCATAGGCAGCATGCGTGTTAGTATGTATAGTAACCTCAAAGTATACATGCATAACTTCATCCGAAGCTGAACAGGCTTTGCACAAGATTATTCCATTATGTATTATAAATTGCTCTGATGTGGTATTGTTAATAAATAGCCTAATTCTTATCTGAAACCACCAATTTTTATTTCCTCCATACATGTCAAAATCAATGCTTGAATTTAGACAAAAGACACTGCAAGCAATAACAATCACTGGGCAAGTTCTATGTTACCTTGCGTGTCGTTTCTTCAATATAGGATTGTTTGTGTCAGTCAAGGGCTTCAACATCACTTGTGTGTCTGGTAACCTCAAGTTTGTCAGCTGATGTGAATGCTCTTGTTTCACATCAAATAGTGCATTCTGTTGGCAGAAACATAGAATCACATGTATTCATGAAGATATTACAGTCTTAGACAGTTTCAAGCAAGTCCAACTGCAAATTAAACAAATACAATACCGTACCTGATCCAGGAGTACATGAGTCATGTGTACCGTATCCGATCCGGGAGTACATGACTCATGTGTACCGTACCTGATCCAGGAGTACATGAGTCATGTGTACCGTACCTGATCCAGGAGTACATGAGTCATGTGTACCGTATCCGATCCGGGAGTACATGACTCATGTGTACCGTACCTGATCCAGGAGTACATGAGTCATGTGTACCGTACCTGATCCAGGAGTACATGAGTCATGTGTACCGTATCCGATCCGGGAGTACATGACTCATGTGTACCGTACCTGATCAAGGAGTAGATGAGTCATGTGTACCGTACCTGATCCAGGAGTACATGAGTCATGTGTACCGTACCTGATCAAGGAGTACATGAGTCATGTGTACCGTACCTGATCCAGGAGTACATGAGTCATGTGTACCGTATCCGACCGGGAGTACATGAGTCATGTGAACTGTACCTGATCCAGGAGTACATGAGTCATGTGTACCGTACCTGATCCACTAGTACATGAGTCATGTGTACCGTACCTGATCCAGGAGTACATGAGTCATGTGTACTGTACCTGATCCAGGAGTACATGAGTCATGTGTACTGTACCTGATCCAGGAGTACATGAGTCATGTGTATTGTACCTGATCCAGGAGTACATGAGTCATGTGTACTGTACCTGATCCAGGAGTACATGAGTCATGTGTACCGTACCTGATCCAGGAGTACATGAGTCATGTGTACTGTACCTGATCCAGGAGTACATGAGTCATGTGTACTGTACCTGATCCAGGAGTACATGAGTCATGTGTATTGTACCTGATCCAGGAGTACATGAGTCATGTGTACCGTACCTGATCCAGGAGTACATGAGTCATGTGTACCGTACCTGATCCAGGAGTACATGAGTCATGTGTACTGTACCTGATCCAGGAGTACATGAGTCATGTGTACCGTACCTGATCCAGGAGTACATGAGTCATGTGTACTGTACCTGATCCAGGAGTACATGAGTCATGTGTACTGTACCTGATCCAGGAGTACATGAGTCATGTGTACTGTACCTGATCCAGGAGTACATGAGTCATGTGTATTGTACCTGATCCAGGAGTACATGAGTCATGTGTACTGTACCTGATCCAGCAGTACATGAGTTATGTGTATCGTACCTGATCCAGGAGTACATGAGTCATGTGTACCGTACCTGATCAAGGAGTACATGAGTCATGTGTACCGTACCTGATCCAGAAGTACATTAGTCATGTGTACCGTACCTGATCCAGGAGTACATGAGTCATGTGTACCGTATCCGATCCGGGAGTACATGACTCATGTGTACCGTACCTGATCCAGGAGTACATGAGTCATGTGTACCGTACCTGATCCAGGAGTACATGAGTCATGTGTACTGTACCTGATCCAGGAGTACATGAGTCATGTGTACCGTATCCGATCCAGGAGTACATGAGTCATGTGTACCGTACCCGATCAAGGAATACATGAGTCATGTGTACCGTACCTGATCCAGCAGTACATGAGTCATGTGTACCGTACCTGATCCAGGAGTACATGAGTCATGTGTACCGTACCTAATCAAGGAGTACATGAGTCATGTGTACCGTACCTGATCCAGGAGTACATGAGTCATGTGTACCGTACCTGATCCAGGAGTACATGAGTCATGTGTACCGTCATGCGTACCTAATCAAGGAGTACATGAGTCATGTGTACCGTACCTGATCCAGGAGTACATGAGTCATGTGTACCGTACCTGATCAAGGAGTACATGAGTCATGTGTACCGTCATGCGTACCTAATCAAGGAGTACATGAGTCATGTGTACCATACCTGATCAAGGAGTACACTGGGGGACTGGAGCTGGGTGTCTGGAGCCTCATGGAGCCATGGGTGCTGTAAGATCTGCTCCACAGTCATGCGTTCAGCAGGGCTCACTTTCAGCAACCTGCAGTACAGAGAGAAGTGTTACTATATCTGCTTAATTTTTTTTTAATGTTCAATATTAAACTGCCAACATAGATTGATATGACGTGCAACTACGACTTTTCATTACTCATGTTGCAGGTGGAAAGAAATCAGGAAATCACCGCTTGACGAGATCTTTCGCCAGGTGTGATATGTGTTGCCAGTCCTCATCTGGGAACTCGTACTGCCCAGCCATGATTTTCTTCTTCATGTTCCTTGTGATCTGCTTGCTGGGCGTCTCGGAGTAGAACGGAGGGTACCCACACAACATGATGTAGATGATAACCCCCAAACTCCACATGTCACAACTCTGTCAAATACAAGAATGCTCTGAGAGGCATATAATGCTTTTGAGTATGTTATAGATGTCATAGAAATTTTGATGCAATTTCTCCCTCTTATTCAAAAGCCAGTTGAGAGTATCCAAGAGTGTTTTTTATACAGGCCCAAGTATGGCAAAAAAACATAAGAATCAATGTACATATTCATCACAAATTTTATGCACATGTACTGCAATGAAGGCAGAGATATGTTGTTTCATTCTCTGGTAGTTACATACCTGGTACATGTACATACCTTGTCATAGGTGTATGGAGATCCTTGAGGCAGAATACAGTATCGTTCCTTCGCTTGTCTCTTCTGAGCTTCCAATACCTACAATATTTAGAAATATATCTCTTATTCTGAATCAAACCGGAACATGATCGTAAGTCACATCCAAGAACTGATTAATTGATATTTAAATTTTCATTCAATACCTGAGGGGCGACATAATAAGGAGTGAAGTGAGGTGTTGTCAGGTCACCTTCATCTATCTTTGCAAAACCAAAGTCGGACAGCTTTATTTGGGCCTCCTGCAATATAATCACCAATCCAATGTATGGCTCACTTCAAATAGTTATACGGCTGTAATGAGTTTTAATTTTTTCCCTTGCATAACTGCACAAACCTCTTGGTTATCTTTGAGTAGTAAGTTTTCTGGCTTGATGTCTCGATGAGCGATACCGAGATTATGACATCGATGGATTGCAAGGCTGATCTGTAAACAGAAACAATCATCCTCCATAACTATAAATGATTATGAGTACACATATGTGACAGAAGTGACAAAGAATACACAGAATCTTTACGCGAGAAATTTCCTCAGTGAGTCCACATGTTGTCAGATGGTGTCAGAGGATTCCCAGATGTGAAAACCACGATAATGAACATGACAACTGCTTCAATGTATGGTGTAATAATATTTCCACACAAAGCCAGCACAATTGATAGATGTACCCTACCTGTTTTGTATATCTGGCTGCCTGACTTTCTGTGAAATATTTTTGTTTGCTGATTCGATCAAACAGTTCTCCGCCATCCATCAACTCCATGACAACCAACAGGCGAGACCTACAGCAGAATATTTGAGAAATAGATTGATAACATTTAAATCGTGGTTCATCAAATACAAGAATCAAACCATTCAGATTCATACTATTTATGAACACAACACATGAAATTTAGTAAAGGAAACATAAATCTATACTATGCAGTTTGCAATTGATTAGTGAAACATGTATCATGACACTTACATCGGTTGTGACTCTCCTGGAAACTGTACTTCATTAGCATAAACATCATAGATGTGTACAATATGTGGGTGTCCTGTACACTTCAAGTGAAGGTTGACTTCTTGTCTGGCTCTAGGCTTGTCCAAAAGACATTTCAAAGCAAAACATTCTCCAGTCTTCTTGCTCTTACAAGGCCTGAAACACAAGCGGTGCTACACTGACGATACATAATCATGCACATTATTTCTGAATCACAATGTGTATTATTATGAAACGCTACTGAAGATTCAATCATTAATACTTTTCACATATATGTTATATCAAATATCTCATGACCACACAACACTAACCAGCTAACAGCCTCACATTCGCTGATCATGCTGATGTGTCATCAACAAGGGGTATACCACATCATCCTATTTGCTGTTAATGCAGTCTACTTATCCTTGCAAATTAACTACATTCTTACCTGACTGGTCCACTGATGCCACATCCAAGCTTTTGACTCCAGGTTACAGCATAATCATCCAAAATCGAGTAAGTCTGAAACAGTTTAAAAGGATTGAAAGGGTATTAACAAAAATGTTTCATTCCTTATTTCAACATAATGGCATGATAACAGCAAATTTTACACAGAGGTAAATATTCTAGAGTTCCCCAAGTTTGGTGGTAATTTTTTTTTCATATCAGGGAAATATGAATTAGGATAGGATAGGATAATTTTTATTCAGTTTCAAACACAATGCAATGTACATAGAATAAGTTATTGACTGGTATTATATGAGAACAGTTCGAAATTGTGGGACCAAAATATTGGTGTCTTCCTTTTGGTCCCAGTTACATATTTACAAGAGTATAATTTACAGACATGTTTTAAAAATATAAGTCTAGGGCTGGATCCATAATTTAACATTACTTGAGAGTGAATGGTCTGGTACTTTACGAAGAATATTTGGATTTTTTTCTCCCAGTAATTTATAGGCTTAGTGCACATTCATGGAGATGGACGTATGTACCTATAGGCCTATGTACATTCTTGACAGTTGACAGCATAGAAAAAATATGTATGTCACGTTTTGTAATCCATACACTCATGATACAGACCCTACAGCTAACCCCGTGTAATCTACCTCTTCAACATGTTCAAAGGAAAAACACGTTTCTTGGATTGTACAGTACTTATTTGTAGTATAGATCAGGACGTGATTCGGACAATAATTTCGTGAAAATTATGGGTTTGAACAGCAGAAAACACAACAAACCTTCAGTTTTAATCCTTGGCTTGCCATTATGTCCCATCCAGACACTTTTACATCTTTGGTATATGGGAGGGGTGTAATGGTATTGTCAATATCATGTTGAGTCAGTAATTAAACTCTTTCTGTGATATATAAATGTTAATGAAAACAAAATCATAACTATTGTACTAATTTAATATCGATGTGGTGGTGAAAGAACAGCAACACACACATTGACCCGAAACAAATAAAGACATGACACATACACCCCTCCGTGCGTCTAAATAATAGATTGCTCCATAATGTATGGAAAGGTTTGTACGACATGGGGCGTGATCAAACAGAAAAACCTTGCCACACTAACCCCTTCTCCTTAAATAAGCCCACCCGATATCCGATATTTCATTGAAGTTTCTTGTGAAAATAGGATTAATGTTACTTTGCAATGCACATTAGCTGGAATCCTGGAAAATAAAGCAAATTTAAATATTTCACACTAGCTGTTATGTCCATAAAAAGTGCCTCAATTTTTGTATTGTTTTCAAGCAGAATACAGATTATGTTAATAGTATGAGTAATTCTCCCTGGGTAGGTGTGTCCTAAGCAAACGACGTCATAAATAACTTGTGCTTTGACCTAACATTTCATGTTGAAGCTGAAACTCAACATTGTCAATAATTTCCAATCAAGGACTATAGCGACAGGCCTATCTTTATAAAGTCGGAAGTTTAATGATGCAAGAACTCAGTTCAGTATGCTTTACGGTATGCTATATTACCTCATGCAGTCAGTTCTAAATTAAGTAATACAGATTTTTTCTTAATTTTTTCCAACAAAATTCGAGGCTTACATAAATATCATTCAAATGGAAATTCATACGCTAAAACGAGTGAATACATTTGACAATACTCTTAAAAACAAATTAATTTTTATGGTTATGCTTAACCTCATGTCTGCACAATGAAACATGGCTTTTTTAAACATGAAAAAATGGCTTTTTTGGTTTGTGAGTTGAGCAGTTTGGCATGTATCTGAGGAATAATTGATGCGATATTTGGACATTCAAATCGGATTCGAATTTTTAACTTTTTTCCACTAAAGAGTGAAAGGACTGAAAAGTAATTTGGCCTAGATCTATTATTGTAAATCCGGTAGATTTCAAATTTTGTAAATTTATCGAGGATTCCGAATAATTATTGAAGTTGACCCCCTAAAAATCAACCTACAACAGGCCTATGAGTGAGAAAAGGGGACAAAGAAGCACTCGCAAAAATAGGACCCAAGTTTAAAAAAACTGTGCAGTTAAAAATAGGTCCCGTAGTTGAAACAAAACTGTTCATCGTTTTTGTGAGAATTGGGGTCTATTTTTCTTGCTGGGCCTATGGGCCTGGGGCTGCAGCCCCGATAGTCCCTACGTTAATCTGACCCTGATTTCACGATTCATTCCACAGGAAATTTCACCCGCAACTGTGCTCTTTGGTCATTGGCCGGGTTCGTAAATTAGCACTTGACCATGCAAGTTCGGAAGCTCCCATTGATCAATAGACCACAACACCCCCAACCGCCACAGACACTGAAAGAAACTTTTGAAAATAAGGTCGTTCCATAGGTCCTAGCATCATGACGTCACTGGTGATGGCGACCTTCATGACCAGACAGTCTGATGAAACAGAAAACACAGTTTGTTGTCTTTGTGCAAGTTTAGAACTTTTTCAAGTTTAGAATGTTTTTATCGGACACACGGAATCTAGTTTTATTAGGAACTGCTGCTGCAGCTGTGCTGGCTGGGGCGTATGTCCTTTTTGGGCCATCGGAGCAAAAACGGAAACGTCGTGGAGGTAATCTTGAATCGAATGGATCCAAGTACTCACTGCTCAGGCTCATCACCCTATTCCTTTCATAACTGATTAACTCCTGATAAAGACGATTCATATGTAGCCTACGTGTACCAAATGTACTGATCATAACATAAGTTAAAAATTGACCGGCATATCGTAATAAGGTCCGCTGTTTTCAAACGTTATGATTTTAGTTTACTGTGCAACTGCGAGTAAGGTGCGGTATTCGACTTTCACCATGGTGATCTAACCCCCCTCATTGGCTAGATAGGCCCCTAGCACCAACTCAAATATACCATAGCTCACTAATGTGCTCATAGCGCACCTTAAACGCAACTGCAAGCGATGTATTGACTATACAGCATGTATAGTCATTACAGCGATCGCACCATAAGATTTTAGTGTGTGCCTCCATCCATCCACCCCCACCAACTCTAGGATTCTTCCAAGATGTGTAGACGTTGAAAACATTAAAATGGTGTTAATATTTTAAGTGAATGAGCCTCGTCATAATGTAGAGAGACCTTTTTCATGACAATGCTAATTGACCATCTGTCCGTACATGTAAGCCCTCCCTAGTTTTCATTTAATACCACAGAATGAGTGGCGTTTATATCGTTATATCGGATCAATCGGGTATGATTTCATTAATGCACTCAATTAATCAACTACCGTATTGACGCGCATAGAGGCGCATGCACATATAAGTGAGCATGCGCCTATATCCGGATAGAGGCGCATGCGCCAGTATCCGAAGCAGTTGACATTTTCGCCACCCAAAATCATTATCCAGTTAGGGGCGCAAGCGCCTATATATCGGAGTATTCTAAACAACAACAATGTGTGTTTCGTTCACTTTCTTGAAAGAAAATTAAAGCACACGACATATGGAACTCGAACTTGTCTGTTGCTATACTGCATATTGATGTGGGGTGGTGGGGGGGGGGGGGGTACCTGTCTAATGTAGAATACCCCCAGTAGGCACGTTTCACGTTATGAAAAAGTGCTTCAGGCCCATAGGTGTGCGTAAAAAGAATGACAACATAACAAAACAATTGTACTAAATCAGCAGAAGTAGGCATACAACATCATCACCCACCTCATCACAAGCCAGATCCCCACTACAAATCCAGTCACATGTCCATTCAGTATACTGCAGGGTCGACCTCTCCCTCCACCTTAATGACTCCCAACACAACACAATAACACCACCTCCTGGGCCATCTCCATGAAACACCTTACCTCCATTGTTTTAATGGGCAATGCACGTGGTGATCTCGTGATACTTTTTACCCAATGGTTTTCATATGATATGTATACCCGTGTCAGCAAAATTATTACCTAATACTTATATTTATATTCAAACACAGGACCTATAAGTGAAATTTGGCGTGCGCATGTATGTGAATATTGGGATATGCCTCTATGTGAATATTGGGGTGCGCCTGGATGGGAATATTGGGGTGCGTCTATATCTGGATATAGGCGCATGCGCCTCTATGTGAATGAAAATATTTTCCAAAACGTCTCTCAAAATGCGAAAATCCGCTTATAGGCGCATGTGACTCTATGCGCGTCGATACGGTAGATATTCCAGTAATCATTTGGCCCTGTCAGGGCCCTGCATGTATGTCAAAGTGATGAAATCTGCATTCAAGCTTGTAAATGATTTCATTGTACCAGGTAATTGTCCAGGACTTGTGAATCTCGGCAACACCTGCTTCCTCAATGCCATCCTGCAAGCTGTGGCTCCTTGCTCCTCTGTCGTCCAGTGGCTTGGCCAGTTCCTGTCCCGCAGACACGACGCCGGCAAATACCTCGCCTCGACACTGCACAGTGTCTTTGGAGGTAGGGCATCTTTGTAAAATTAGTAATCTACATGTACATTTCCAATTTAGTGTCATATATATGATAAGTATGATTAATTATACCATCATCTGAAAGTTAAAACAATGTTTCAGTTCTGAACAATGACAGTATTGAACATACTGAAGAATTCTCTCCTTCTGATGTCATCGATGCATTGCATGCCAGAAGATGGGTGATCCCGAAAGATGAACAGGTATGAAATGTTAATTACAAATCTGTCAAGCATATACATATCTAATACATTTGTTCACTGATAAGGTTGTCATACAGCCAGATAAATGGCTAAGATGTTAGAATATTGAACAGAAAATGTTACAAATACTTATCTGGCATATAATGTAGGTTCATAACATTGTCTGATTATTTCCAGGATGCCCATGAGTTGTTCAATGTTCTGACACAAACTCTGGATGAAGAATTGACCAAATATCCCCCAGTGTTACCACTGTTTGATGTTCATCAACTGGAGGTACGTTGACTATGTTAGACATTGAGTAGAGGCAATTTATGGCTGTACATGTACTCATATCCTCAAAAACCAAATCAAGCATATTCTCCAAGCTGAAACACCCATCTATTCAACACTCAATGTTTCCATTTGTGGAGGAACCTGTCTTCAGTGTAATGAGTTGCCCATACAACTAGTTTGGTGGCACGAGATTGGGACTTATCTGATGGAGACAACTGTAGAATAATAATCTGTGGTTGACAGGACAGTGAGGATGAGCCGAGGTATCAGGAGCAGGAGGCTGCCCGTAACAGGATCAACTCTCAGCTTCCAGTGCTGCCCAAGCGAGAGACAGAGCCACCGTTTAAGGGCCTGCTCGCCAGCCAGCTACAGTGCAAACAGTGTGGTGGGAAGGTAAGCAGTGGTGTCCAATATCTGCCTTTGTCTGTTTTGTGCGTTATCTTATAAAATATTTGACTATATTGTTGTTTTCATTCTTCCAGTATCCAGTCAAGTATGACACATTTGATAGCCTGTCCCTGAACCTGCCATCGAGCTATGTTGTAAGTAAACTGATGAGTGCCAGATGAGATGGTTTCACTACTTCTATGTCAATGAGAGAAGCCTTATTTCTGTCTTGGTTGTAAACACATAACACTGACATGCTGACAGGGGCCGCTGACTTTGGAACACCTCCTGAAGCAGTTCATCATGTCTGAGACTGTACAAGATGTGGAGTGTGAAGGCTGTGCCAAAAGGGCTGGAGATCTGGGACCCCTGCCCAAGTCCACATTCGTTAAGAAATTAACTATTGGAAAGGTGGGTATTCGAATGATATACATGCTGGGTATAAAATATGGCATAATTGGGTATAAAATATGGCATAATTGTTCACAATTGAAAATAGACTGTATAATCTTGATAAGTTCATTTATATTAATAATTGGGTATAAAATATGGCATAATTGTTCACAATTGAAAATAGACTGTATAATCTTGATAAGTTCATTTATAACCTAATGCTACAGTCCCATTGAGAGGCCGACAGCGAGGCGACAGCACTACGACTATAGTCTGGTTTGGACGGGGTGTGAGTCGGGGCGAGGTCCTGATGGGTCGGAATGCATCGGGATGAATCTTGATGGGTTGGGATCAGTCGGGAGTTAGCCCCGACTGTTTTGGACTGCTCAAAACAGTCTGGGTCAGACGGGGCGAGTCGGCTCTGAGGCCAAAATCGGGGTGTATCAGGGTTGTTCCGGGTTGCAACGTAGCTCTTGCCTACTTTGTCGGTAGTCAACGGGTCGCAGACGTGATGAATCCTGGTCTCTCGGGTGGCAGTCGGCAAGACAAAAAGCTTGCATCGGCTACAAAATGCTTGAATCGGCTAAGTGCTTGAATCGGCCTGAAAATGCTTGAATCGGCTATATCGGCTCCTGTTTTTATACTGATAGTTGCAGTTGGGGTGCTGTCAGGGCTGGTCGGGGCTTTATCTGGGTGGGCTTGATCGGGAGCTGTCGGATCTTAGTTGGGAGTAGTCAGGACTGGTCCGGTCACGGTCGGGAGTGGTCGGGGTTAATCGGGTCCTCTTCCAGGGCTAGATAGGAGCAGTTGGGGGGGTGTCGGGGCGAGGTCGGGAGTTAACGGGGAGTTGTCAGGGGGGAACGGGGCTCTTCCGTTATGTTTGGCTGTTGACGGTCGAGATCACGGACCGTCGGATCCAGATTGCCCAAAAACCTCCAGATTCATCCCGATTAATGAGTCTGGATTAATCGTGCTCAATCGTGATTAATCTTGGTGAATCCTAGTGTAGTCGCTCTCAATGGGACTGTGGCATAACATACAAAATATGCTTTGTTTCAGCTCCCACAGTGCCTATGTCTGCACATACAGAGGACCGTATGGCTCAACAACGGGATGCCTATGAAAAGGTTTGAGCACATAGCCTTTCCAGAAGTGCTGAACATGGGAGAGTTTGTATATCAGAGTCGTGAGGCCAGACAGCCCCTGTTCCTGCCACCCAGTCACCTGGAGGGGAGTGCCAGACTTGTCGGAGGACGCAAGAATGGATTCACAAAGTAGTGAGTCGTGTTGATATTGCTGTTGGATGTGATATTCTTACAAAGTGTGGATAGTCTCAACATACAATCATGGGATTGATATCTAAAGGCATTTTTATTCTAAAGATGTAACAAAATTTGTATTTTGTTTGCAGTTCTAATCGTGGTACAGTCCCAATCAGTCCGACTGTGTCTGTGCCTTACTCTGGACCCGTCAATGTTCTCAAGGCACTCAACTACCACAGCAAGACATCAATGATGGGTCTTGGAGCCACACAGGAACCGGTACAACAGTCAAACTCCAATGTACAGCGCCTGGCGCAGGCCTACTCAATAGAGACTTTGTCAATGCTCAATACAAACAATGCCTACAAGTTGTGTTCAGTGGTTGTCCACCTCGGTGATGTGTTTTCTGGCCACTTCGTGACGTATCGCAGAGAGCCGAGCAGTAACGGCCAGCGCTTTCCCAATCGATGGCTCTATGCGTCGGACACCCTCGTCAAACGAGCCATGCCGTCGGAAGTGCTGCAAGCCAATGCCTACATGCTCTTCTATGAAAAGATATGAATTACAATGCATTGACTTGTACAGTACATGTGAATTATGTGCTATATTTTGTGATATTTCACCACCAGCATCCATTTTATGACTGATTTGTACACTTGCTGAGCAGTTTAAGTTCATGGCATGCCTACTGATAAAACAGCATTTTCATTGCCAGTGTGAGCAAATAGTGACCTTCTGCTGGTTCATCATATATCAACCATTGTTGTTTCTCTTGATACCATAGGAGTTCTCTATCATTATTGTACCGAGAAAAGAAGATAATTCTCCAAAGTGAGCTTTGTAAAAACCTAACCGATGCATACTACTTTTGTAATGTAAATACATTGGCTGGTGTGATTTTCGTATGAATGCGTTTTTGTTCTGACAGTTGCCAAAATAAATATAAGTTTAATAATAACTTGATATTTGTCATGTTTCTGTTCAAATTTTGATTTGCATGTTGATGTCATTTTATAGGGCATGACCCAGCATGTGGCACTACTAAGCCATTGTTCGGCAATAGATGTAATGCTAGTCATCCAAAAACTGTAAATGTGATAGAAAAAAAATAACCAAGAAATACCCATAAATCATACACATTATTTCATGCAACCGAAACAATGATACCAGTACACATGTAGCTGCAAACTATGAATCCATAGCACTGAAGCACTGATGAATGGTTCTATCCGAAATAATGAATAACTGGATGTATTACACATGATAAGCCATGTGCTCTCCTGGTGTGTGTGCTTGATTGGAAAAAAAACAACCGAGAATTTGCTGCCAAAAGATAACTAGACGTCAAGGCCTAAAGGCCTTGGAGGCATTTCAGGGGAAGCTATTGATGAAAATGAAAAATGCTGACTCGGTGAAACCTTTTCAGGTCAAGTCAAAGTTCATCCCAGATACCCCTCAGATATGCTTGTCTAGGACCATGAGTCCGAAAATAATTTCCGTTTCGCTCTACGATGCACAGTTTCCAAGATATCGACGAAAATGAAAAATGCCGACTCGGCAAAAAAATTTCAGGTCAAGGTCAAAGTTTATCTCTAGTACCCCTCAGATATGTTTGTCTCGGGCCACAAGTCCAAAATTAATGTCTGTTACGCTCTACGATGCACCGTTTCTGAGATATCGATGAAAACGAAAAATGCCGACTTCGCGAAAAAATTTAAGGTCAAGGTCAAAGTTCATCCCTAGTACCCCTTAGATATGATTGCCTTTGGCCACGAGTCCAAAAATAATGTCCGTTTCGCTCTATGATGCACCGTTTCTGAGATATCGATGAAAGCAAAAAATGCCGACTCAGCAAAAAAAATTAAGGTCAAGGTGAAAGGTCATGCATAATACCATTAAGATATGTTTATATACAGCGACGAGTCCGAAAATAACGTCCGTTTTGCTCCATGACGCACCGTTTCCGAGATATCGACGAAAACAAAAAATGACGACAGCAAAAAAATTTAAGGTCAAGGTCAAAGGTCATCCCTAATACCCTTTAGACATGTCTGTCTAGGGCGACGAGTCCGAAAAAAACGTCCGTTACGCTTTACGACACACCTTTTCCGAGCTATCGACAATAATGGAAAATGCCGACTCAGCGAAAAAATTTAAGGTCAAGGTCAAAGGTCATCCATAATACCCCTACGACATGTTTGTCTAGGGCGACGAGTCCGAAAATAACGTTCGTTTCGCTCTACGACGCACCGTTTCCGAGATATTGATGAAAACGAAAAATGCCGACTCAGCGAAAAAATTTAAGGTCAAGGTCAAAGGTCATCCATAATATTCTAAATGCATGTTTGTCTAGGGCGACGAGTCCGAAAATAACATCCGTTTCGCTCTATGACGCACCAAATCCGAGATATCGACGAAAACGAAAAATGCCGACCCTGCGAAACAATTTAAGGTCAAGGTCAATGGTCATCCATAATACCCTTTAGACATGTTTGTCTAGGGCGATGAGTCCGAAAAAAACGTCCGTTACGCTCTACGACGCACCTTTTCCGAGCTATCGACAATAATGGAAAATGCCGACTCAGCGAAAAAATTTAAGGTCAAGGTCAAAGGTCATCCATAATACCCCTAAGACATGTTTGTCTAGGGCGACGAGTCCGAAAATCACGTCCGTTTCGCTCTACGACGCACCGTTTCCGAGATATCGATGAAAGCGAAAAGTGCCGACTCAGCGAAAAAATTTAAGGTCAAGGTCAAAGGTCATCCATAATACTCTAAATACATGTTTGTCTAGGGCGACGAGTCCGAAAATAACATCCGTTTCGCTCTACGATGCACCGTTTCTGAGATATCGACGAAAACGAAAAATGCCGACTCAGCGAAAAAATTTAAGGTCAAGGTCAAAGGTCATCCATAATACCCCTTAGACATATTACATGTTTGTCTAGGGCGACGAGTCCGAAAATAACATCCGTTTCGCTCTATGATGCACCAATTCCAAGATAACGACGAAAACGAAAAATGCCGACTCAGCGAAAAAATTTAAGGTCAAGGTCAAAGGTCATCCATAATACCCTTTAGACATGTTTGTCAAGGGCGACGAGTCCGAAAATAACGTCCGTTTCGCTCTACGACGCACCGTTTCCGAGATATCGACGAAAACGAAAAATGCCGACTCAGCGAAAAAATTTAAGGTCAAGGTCAAAGGTCATCCATAATACCCCTTAGACATATTATTTGTCTAGGATGTTTCGCTCTACGACGCACCGTTTCCGAGATATGCGTGAGAGCCTCAAGGATGACTCAGCTAAAATTATTTCGAGCCCTAGGTCAAAGGTCGTTTGACGAATCGGCCTCAAAATCAATAGGCTTCTTCCCTGGTGATATATGATCCTCCATGCAAAGTTCCACATTCATTGCCATAATACTTTTTGAGTTATCGTGCGGAAACCAGAAACATTGATTTCATCCTCACGGACCTCACAGACCTCACGGACCCGGCTCAAAAACAATAGGCTTCTTCCACACAACATTTCTGACCAGCAGTGAAAATTTGGCGAAGATACACCAAGGCAAACTGAAGTGAAAAAAAAAAGAAGAAAAAAAAACAAAAAACAAAAAAAAACATTTTTGGACAAAACCATAAAGGCATTTCTGCTGAAATGCCTTAATGAATGACTGGAAAAGATGTTGAATGACTGGACTGTCATTCAACATCTTCCACCCACAACACTTGGGACCTCAAGTCACACTGCTTTCATATAGTCTTCTGTATTTGATAAACTGTATACCTGTATAGTTTCTAATAGAAGAGCACTATCTAATAGAAGAGCTCCCCTCTCGAGGGATAGAGTGCATACAAATATTTTGGGAGAGCACACAAACATACACTTTTAATACTTTTATATTCTATATATGATTACGAAAACTGTAAATTGTGAAAAATGTACTTGATTGAATTGTATAACAAACAATATGCCCGATCCTCTGAGTTATTTCCTGGATAGCTTTGACCAACAGCATTATTCACAGCATCGTTCAACAATTTTACAAGGAATTCTTGCTGAATGGTGATTTTATGGGCCTCCTAATTCTGTGACTGCAGCTTGACCTTATAACAACAAATGCACATCTGTTAGACCACAGGCAATAATGATCCAGGTTTATTTTGATGTTGATTTGATAGCTCACTGGATCTCTCACCCACAATAAATAATATACTCAATTTGACCCGCACACCAATCCCTGCACTCGCGCACTGCACCTCTGTTGAGAACAATTTGGGTTTATTATTCCTGGGTTCATTGCTCTCGAGAACATGGTTTTGGAACAGACTGCTTTTATCATGTTCAATAAAAGTTAAATGTGTGTGTGTGAAAGTATTACATTTGTTAAAGTCCGAGGAAATGATAATTTATTAAATTAGGGTACTGGTGAGGATTATTTTGTGTTCACAATTTCGATCAGAACGTCTTCAATGGTTTTGTACTATACCATGACGGATGCTGGCCTACAGCATGTCCATACAGGACTTCCATAGATGAACCGGCGGGAATTTCCAAATTCATGGATGCTTTCATTTTCGTTTGTCAAGTCACCGCCTTCATGTCGAGGTTGAAAGCTGGCATTTGCACGTCATTGACTGAAGTAATTTTGAATAAATTGCATGAAAATGGGATATACAGTGTCACGGATTTCATTGCACAGGATGTTGAAAATTTGGCACAACGTATAAATGTTTCGTATAAGGTATAAAATTGTACATTTCTTATTATCGCCCATTTTCCTTTTATTGTCACCCTTCTTCAATACAATACACCGTATACCATGTAACAACCATGCATGTATGTTTTGTACATGCAACTTTTGTATATGTCAAATGTATCTGTGTAGATCTAGATCTATATTATTTACTTTCGAATGGAATGTAGATCTAAAAATTCTAAATTTATGAAATAACTGCGGGGCACTTCTCATACGCTAGCCAGTAGCGTCACTTCAGTTACTTATGCCTGATCATGACTACCTGTACATTAGTATATACCGTAGTACATCAAAGTCCGAAGAAATGACGATGTAATTTACAATTTACAGTAATGTGATGATAAGCAGTCGCGACTCGCAAGTCCAGTTAATCATACATCTACATACCCCGGTATCTATAAAAGCTGCCCTGGGCCCAGCCTGAGCGACCCAGAGTGTCTTAGATGGCTGCCATTTTCGCGCTTGAAGTGACAACATGTCTCAGATCACAACAGAGATCACAGGGGATTTTTCGAACCAAACACAGTTTTATCCTGATTATAACATGGCATCCTAACGTGTTGGTTTCTTTCAATCTTTAATGAAAATGATCAACAAACCCGGTTTGTTTCCCATGTCAACAATTTCCGTTGGTGTTGCAATCTGCTTGGCTGAGTAGCACCAGGGTTCATTTGCATATCGATCAATCAAATAAGCACATGCGATTGGTTTTAGTTTTTGGATTGAATTTATGTTTTCCACCTCAATCTCTTTACTGGATTAGAAACCACTGTTGGTTGTTTCAGATTACGGAAAGACGTTTCTGTCACAGCAATGCCATGCTATAATTTATTCGTTGAGAAGATGTCCAAATGAGGTTTGCTCCAAGGCTAAATGGCAGCCATCTAAGATGCTATGGTAGCTCAGATTGACCTGAGCCTGCAGCTTGGCCACAGTGTACTCTTATGATAATATATCAGCTAACCAATCTCTCCTCTAAATTGCTTTTTCTTTCAGGATATTGGAGCCATCAGAAAAGTACTTCTGGCAAAATTTGCGTCAGTCCCAATCCTGGCCTCAGAAGCCTACAATGAGATCACAAGAAGTGTCAGCATTCTTTCTACTGGATCTGACCGGTAGAAATAACAATATAGAGTCTATAAAATGAGAATTTTTTATCAGTATTAAAAAAAAAAACCCTTAAACTTGACCAGTGTGCTACATGAATTTCAATGGATTCCTTACCAGTATTTTGTTTTCCATATATGCACATTTGCAAGTACATGTAGTGTTATTCACATATTAGCTGTTTAACAGATGATTCACTTACAGCCTGGACAATGCTTTAGATGGAGGTGTTTACACAACAGAAGTATGTGAAGTTGTGGGGGACTTGGGTGTTGGGAAAACTCAGGTATGATGACTTATATGACGTCTGAAAAAGGTACACATTCACACAATTCTCTCAAACATGTATATATATGTATACAACTACACATGTAACTGTTACTGATTTTGTGACATTTCACATTCATGTATCATATGATTCCAGTTGTGTCTGAGTGTGGCCCTGGTGTCATGTCAGGCACTAAATCAAAATGTGATATGGATTGACACTTGTGGATCATTCCACATTGAAAGACTCTCTGCCATGATGGAAGAAAAGGGAATCAGAAGTGAGGCAAGCATTGTATAAATCAGAGTAATGATCTAGGCAATGAAATACTGAAAGTTACGAACCATGTTATTTCGACTTATAAGTAATATGCTGAGATGTTATGTAATAACTTCAGCACCTGGTGTTGAATGTCATGAGCTATATATCTAGCATTCTAAAGATTGGCTCATTCACACAGGAACAGGATGATATTTGCAGAAATATAACCACATACTCAGTGTTCAATGCCAATGATCTGTTGACAACCTTAGAGAACATTCGAGGCAAACTCATTATTCAGGTAACAAAATTGAAATTGCATATTACGTGTACCGGTACATCTGATTCTATGACAATACCGTGATAATTTACCGTGATAATGTTCTGATTGTAAACTGCTTGAGACTACAGATGTAAATACTTTATAACCTGTACATTTTTGTTTCAAGAATCGAGAAGCAGTGTCTTGTGTCACAAAACTGATTGTTGTGGATTCCATACACGCAGTTGTTGGGCCTCTTCTGTCTGGATATACACCTGATGGTAAAATTGCCAATACTTGAAATTAATATACATATAATATAGTGTGCATTGTGCAGTTAGAAAAATTAATAAAACTGGCAATTAAAAATAACTAATGACTAATGATTTGTTTAGGTCATGGTTTAATGATGCAGATTGGCTACACATTGAAGCAGCTTGCTGTAGACTATTCATTGGCTGTGTTGGTGAGTCAATTTGTTCGATTTGGGAACAGCAATTCATATATGATGTGTAGAACACCTTTGGTGTTGAGGTGTATTACTGTGGTGTCAGATCACACCAGATCTTATTTCAATGTGTGTATTCCAAGACAACAAACATCCTGGTTGGAGGTGACAGTTATGGGGTCACTAAGCCCGCTCTTGGTAGAGCGTGGGCCAGCGTTCCTCACCACCGTCTCTTGGTCACGAGGGAGTCTGTCCACAAGGTCACACCCTGGGGAGGAGACACACAGCCTGAGTGTTCCACAACCAGGACAGTGTCCATCATCACCAGCAAACGGGTGGTTAGTGCTGTAAACTGCAGATCTGTACTGTAGCCCGTCGGTCTATGCGTTTTCTAGAGTTTGATGTTATATTGTATAAAATATCAGCAACAAATTGGGAGAGATTTCGTATGATGCATCCATTCGGATCATAGCTTAGAAATGATTTCAAGAAAGTATCCACTAGTACAATGTATTTATTTCAGATGTGCAACAGAGATGTGCAAGTACTGATAACTGACAAAGGAATAGAAGATGTGCCATCCTGATCAAACAGCATTTAGTTGTGGATTGATATGTTTGTACAGAATAAAATTGTGAGGATTCGATCTAAAAGTGTGACAGTGACAGAGATCATGGAGATTTTGTACCCATACCGTAGTTTTAGCTTTTAGAGTTTTATTAATCAACTATGATATTTATCTGGTTTAAGTATCATCAAGTAAGTATTGTGACCAAGAGCCTAGTAGATGTCATGATGTGTAAATAAAAAGTTTACTACACATTTTGAAAAGTGTCATTAGTTTATATTTTGCATGACTGCTGTAGTCAATGTGAACAGAAATGTGTGTGGCCAATAATACTAGTACATGAATACTGTATGGTCTTTTTAGCGTCTTATGGTTGAACATGGATTGTTTCTTGTTTGTTTGAACCATGGTCCAATAAATGTTGCGTCCGGCCATCCACATTTTTATCTTTAAAATTTACGGTTGAATCTTTCTGAAATTTTGCACAAAAATACTTAAGAAATATCCGCAGTAAATGGTTTTTTTCCGTTTCTTAATTTACGCATTTATTTTCAAAATTTTTCGATGAAAAATGTCCAATTTTGGAACTTGACGGCCATTTTCTCAAAAACTGTTCAGACAGTTTTGAGATTTTTGTTTCAAATGATTTCCCTTATGTACCTTTGTGATATGTATAAGTTTGGTTTCCCTTGAACCGCTAGTCTGCACGTGGCAGCCATTTTGTTTGTTTTGCCCCAAATCGCATTACTATCCATTTTGGGCCATTTCAAGACAACAAAAAATTTTCACCCTTCAAAAAATTTTTTGTGAGCTGTCTCCACTGTACTCATAGAACGCCTGAAGATAGAGCTCAGATAATGGCATTTTCAAATAGGTCATATAGTCATATGTGGCAATTTGTGTGGTGACCTTGAATTTGACTTTCGATGACCTTGAAAGGTCAAGACAGCCATTTTTGGTCATAAAATGCCTACATAGCCGAAATGCTTGTAGATAGACCTATATGTTTGCAATATGAGCGTATAGGAAGTCATGTATGGAACAACTAAGATGACCTTGAGCTTGACCTCGGATGACCTTGAGTGCTAAATGTCTGAAGTGGAATGTGTAAATTGGCCACTGAGGTTTAAACACTTGCACCTAGAGGTTATATTATACATGTAAGCTTATAAGGAGACATTTATATGTGGCACATCTTTTGGTGACCCTGAACTTGATCTTAGATGACCTTGACGGATATATCTCAAAGTCTTGCCTGACCTGAAATGTGTGAATTGTCCTCTACAGATGAAATACTTGTTGATAGAGCTTATATTTTTGTATTATGAACATACATGTACACGTATAGAAAGTCATATGCAGCCCACCTAGTGTTGACCGTGAAGTCCACAAAGATGACCTTGATTAACACCAAGGTCATAGATCACCTGAAATACTTGAAACTAAAATTGTCCGGTAACCTATCTTAACCCTTGGGCTAATTTTTTTATTAAAAGGTCTACGGACCCGACTGACTCTGATTTCTGCCAAAACCAAAACAAATAAATGAAAATCACTTTTTAAAACATTTATTTCATCCCTTCCGACTCCCCAAACATTAGCTTTTTCTCCCCATCAAACCTCTTTGAATGCTGTATTTCCCTGATAAAATGGTTTACCAGTCCCAAAGATCATACAATTCGATATGAATCAAACAATAGTTTTATGTTTTTATTCCCCCCCCCCCCCCTCCGATCCTGAGAATGCGTGGGAAAAACGTAAACCTTTTAAACAAGAAACCGTTACCTTACAGCCATAATGATAATACTTTTGACATCAATCCCTTTCCATTGGCATCAAAGGTGCATTTCGTGTGTGGTTTTCCATATGCTGTTTTGGATGTTTTCACTACGGTCAAAATGGGGAAGAAACAACATCAGAAGGACAAATTGTGAGTAGCAAGACATTAAATGATATTGAGAATATATATATGAACTCGCGAAATATCAAAATGTTGATTCCTAATTATCCGTTGATATTGGAAGAAAGGCGCAGAAATTGACGTTTTTGGGCGATAATAGGTGAAAATGATACTTTCCAGAGGCCATATCCCGGGGTATTATGTAGTCAGACTTGTCAGCTTGTAGTCCTACGTAGACAGTAGTAGATCGGGTTAGAGTTGAAAGTACTTGTTAAATATTTTTTTCCTCACATAGATTAGGTAAGATTCTCAAATGAGAATTTTATTATGATAGAAATTTTTTTATGTTGACCCATTGGCATCGACTGTTTTCAACTGCATGAACATCAATAACCGCAATATACATGGCCGTTAATATTCGTGGTAATATTCGTTGGATATAAAGGCGCATAAATAATAATGGGTTACAATAGTGATGAACTAATCATTAATCGATCATAAAATTAAAACAAAATTTCTGATCAGATTCAACAGGGGCTCCTCTGGAACTACCAGGAGTCTCACCAATCGCAAACAAAGAACCATTACCCCTCAAAATAAATTCTCAATTTTGGAGTATCCGAGTATCATTTGTGACTGAAGTGAAAAATTTGTTTTGTGAACAAATTTATACATTTCTTTCATGTATATCTAAATAATGTTTCACTTTGACTGTTCAATTTTTTGTCTTCGGGCCCAGTACTGTGGTTTCCCACAACTCCTAAACTTTGTACATGTATATAGAGTATAGGACTAGTTATATAACTCTGGCATTACTTGACAGGTATCTCACCACAACTGAATGGAAGGATTTGTATGGTGGGAAGAAGAGATCAAGTGAAATTGGAGAAAATGCGAAGTTCAGACGATTGCCGTTTTTCTGTTGCAGGTATTGTACTAAATCTCAAATATATAAATTCATTTGATCAGTACTGACATGTTAGCAATAGTTTTCACAATGTGTCTGAGAGTTGATAAGATATGTATGCACCAGTGTTTTGTGAAATCCGATGTTTTCCCATATCTGCTAAGCCAAAAGTTCCTGCTTCACGTTTCAGTCTGTCGATGCAGCCGTTTGAACACCCGTATTGTACCAGTGAGGGGATCATATTCGATCTTGTGTATGTATTATCAAGTAAGGTCACATGTGTTGATAAATGTCAGGTATTCTTGATGATGTATGAAAAATGTAACATCAACTTATATCGAAAAAGGAAGAAGCACTAACATGTTAATACTCTCATGAACAAAGATATCCTTTTTCATGAGCACATGTAAAAACTTATCAAGCATTCATCATTCATGACACACTGATAGGCCTATTATATTTTGTACTCACTGCTTATGACACTTTTCTTCAGAAATATTGTACCCTTTCTGAAGCAATACGGAGTGAACCCCGTGAATGGAGAGGTAAATACACCATCAGTCATGCTTGCAATGAAATGTTTTCTTGCATCTATTTAACATAAGCTGAGATATCTATATACTCTGTCTATATGGTATAAACTGGACGGTAGGTTAACCACTACTAGCTTATAATCGATGTATTGAACAAAACATTCCATTTACAAATGTCAATATTTGTGGTATATTTGTAGAAAATGACTGCAAAGGAACTGATTAAGTTGAGCTTCCACAAAAATTCCAATGGTAAATATCATTCTGTGTCCTTAATCATCTCGGTTATTGATGTTTTGTTCGGCTCAGAATCACAGAAGCCTAGTTCTGAACAAAGGGGTACATGCATATTCACTTGATTGTTCACAATTTCAGACAAGTATCACTGCCCAGTGACTTTCCAAGTCTTCAATGAAAATACACATATTGTAGCGGTGAAAACATCAGGGAATGTTTTCAGTTATGGGGTGTGTATCAATGTTTTTGAACCAACTGTTTCTTTTGCAGTCCTCCTACGTTCGTGCATGTGCTAGATTTCATAATCATGATAATAGTTTGCAATATTTTAGTTTGACGTTATCATGTTTATTGATGCCGAAAGTATGATGTTTCTTTATGCTCTGTTGTGTTTCTTATGTCATATCATTTATTTGCAGGCGATTGAAATGTTGAACATAAAGCCATCATTCTGGAAGGATCTCCTGACAGATGAACCTTTCACGAGGAAGGACTTGATAACTATCCAAGATCCCACCAAGCTGGAGAAGTTCAACCTGGCCAATTTCTATCATCTGAAGAAGAATCTCAAAGTTCTCAATGAAGGTACGCAATAGACACAAGTCTTTCACTACATGTATTTCCCTTTGAATATTCACTGTTTTGATTGAAATTTGTTGTCTGCAGAAGAAGAGCTGGCCAAGAAAAATCCTCGGTACACTTTGAAAGCCGTTAACCCTGAAACACAGGGCATCCTTGATGAACTAGACAGTACCTACAAACCAGAAGTATGCAATTCTTACAATGTATCACAGTAAGAGTGGTGTACATATGTGACAACATGAGATGATACTTCAGTTGTGTTCCAAAATGGTTAGTTTAGAATGACGTTACGACGTACATGTTTAAACTCTCGAGTACATATTTTCTGTTACTTTTTAGGAGAAAGATGTCAAGGAGAAGAGGAAAGCTGATGCTATCAATGCTGTAAGTCAAATAATTCTTCTACTCTTTGTCTGTTATGATCATTACATTCTTGTCAAGTACTGCTTTGGAGTTAGTTTGTACTAGTATTTTGCACAAATCTGTGATTTCAGGCTCACTATTCCACTGGTGCTGTGGCAGCATCCTTCACATCTACAGCCATGGACAGAGAAACATCACATGAAGCAGGTAGCTCACTAGTGCATCTCTGTAGCTTTATTCATGTCCTGAATCATGTCCATTCACCAATTCGTATACATGTACATAGAACACTGTCAATGCAGTCAACTAACTAGACATTCTAATTGTATCACATTCTGTGTTTACTTTCATGCAGCTATCATCAGTGAAGATGTGTTGAGATATGAGCGACTAAAAAAGAAAGCATACATAAGAATGGTCACCAGCAAAGGAGTTTTGAACCTGGAACTCCATTCAGACATGGTATTACATTTGGCTGATTATTCATAATTGTATAATTTTAATGATATATGCCTCATGTCTGCACTTGAAACTGATAAGCCGTTATTGTGTACATTCAAAAGTTCAATCACGATTTTCCCACAGGTACCTAAGACTTGTGAAAATTTCCTCTTACTATGCCAGAAGGGATACTACAATGACACACTGTTCCATCGCTCTATCAGAAACTTCATGGTCTGTAACACTCCATTGTGTAGCATATGATCTGACTATCTGTTGAATTTCTGAACAGGAAAATAAGGTGATATTTTGGTAATTATGGGTGCCAAATCGCTGCTATAACGTCCATGTATGAATTATCTGGCCCTGTATTACTGTTGCAGATCCAAGGTGGAGACCCAACAGGCACAGGCAAAGGTATGTCTTGTGATGACGCCAGTTAATGTACATACAAGTTTTAACTCTGGTCCCACTCACACCTTGATATAAGAACTCACTCTGGTATCCACGGAAACAGGTGGGGAGTCAGCATGGGGAGGAAGCTTCAAAGATGAATTCAAGCCAAACCTGACACACACAGGACGGGGAGTCCTCAGCATGGCCAACTCTGGACCTGACACCAACAAGTCTCAGTTGTAAGTACAGGATGGGGAGTCCTCAGTGTGGCCAACTCTGGACCTGACAGCAACAAGTCTCAGTTGTAAGTACAGGGCGGGGAGTCCTCAGCCTGGCCAACTCTGGACCTGACACTAACAAGTCTCAGTTGTAAGTACAGGGCGGGGAGTCCTCAGCATGGCCAACTCTGGACCTGACACCAGCAAGTCTCAGTTGTAAGTACAGGGCGGGGAGTCCTCAGCATGGCCAACTCTGGACCTGACACTAACAAGTCTCAGTTGTAAGTACAGGGCGGAGAGTCCTCAGCATGGCCAACTCTGGACCTGACACCAACAAGTCTCAGTTGTAAGTACAGGATGGGGAGTCCTCAGCGTGGCCAACTCTGGACCTGACAGCAACAAGTCTCAGTTGTAAGTACAGGGCGGGGAGTCCTCAGCCTGGCCAACTCTGGACCTGACACTAACAAGTCTCAGTTGTAAGTACAGGGCGGGGAGTCCTCAGCATGGCCAACTCTGGACCTGACACCAGCAAGTCTCAGTTGTAAGTACAGGGCGGGGAGTCCTCAGCATGGCCAACTCTGGACCTGACACTAACAAGTCTCAGTTGTAAGTACAGGGCGGAGAGTCCTCAGCATGGCCAACTCTGGACCTGACACCAACAAGTCTCAGTTGTAAGTACAGGGCGGGGTGTCCTCAGCATGACCAACTCTGGACCTGACACCAACAAGTCTCAGTTGTAAGTACAGGGCAGGGAGTCCTCAGCCTGGCCAAATCTGGACCTGACACCAACAAGTGTCAGTTGTAAGTACAGGGCGGGGTGTCCTCAGCATGACCAACTCTGGACCTGACAACAACAAGTGTCAGTTGTAAGTACAGGGCGGGGTGTCCTCAGCATGACCAACTCTGGACCTGACAACAACAAGTGTCAGTTGTAAGTACAGGGCGGGGAGTCCTCAGCATGGCCAACTCTGGACCTGACACTAACAAGTCTCAGTTGTAAGTACAGGGCGGAGAGTCCTCAGCATGGCCAACTCTGGACCTGACACCAACAAGTCTCAGTTGTAAGTACAGGATGGGGAGTCCTCAGCGTGGCCAACTCTGGACCTGACAGCAACAAGTCTCAGTTGTAAGTACAGGGCGGGGAGTCCTCAGCCTGGCCAACTCTGGACCTGACACTAACAAGTCTCAGTTGTAAGTACAGGGCGGGGAGTCCTCAGCATGGCCAACTCTGGACCTGACACCAGCAAGTCTCAGTTGTAAGTACAGGGCGGGGAGTCCTCAGCATGGCCAACTCTGGACCTGACACTAACAAGTCTCAGTTGTAAGTACAGGGCGGAGAGTCCTCAGCATGGCCAACTCTGGACCTGACACCAACAAGTCTCAGTTGTAAGTACAGGGCAGGGTGTCCTCAGCATGACCAACTCTGGACCTGACACCAACAAGTCTCAGTTGTAAGTACAGGGCAGGGAGTCCTCAGCCTGGCCAAATCTGGACCTGACACCAACAAGTGTCAGTTGTAAGTACAGGGCGGGGTGTCCTCAGCATGACCAACTCTGGACCTGACAACAACAAGTGTCAGTTGTAAGTACAGGGCGGGGTGTCCTCAGCTTGGCCAACTCTGGACCTGACACCAACAAGTCTCAGTTGTAAGTACAGGGTGGGGTGTCCTCAGCATGGCCAAATCTGGACCTGACACTAACAAGTCTCAGTTGTAAGTACAGGGCGGGAAGTCCTCAGCCTGGCCAACTCTGGACCTGACACCAACAAGTCTCAGTTGTAAGTACAGGGCAGGGATTCCTCAGCATGGCCAACTCTGGACCTTACACCAACAAGTCTCAGTTGTAAGTACAGGGCAGGGATTCCTCAGCATGGCCAACTCTGGACCTGACACCAACAAGTCTCAGTTGTAAGTACAGGGCAGGGATTCCTCAGCCTGGCCAACTCTGGACCTTACACCAACAAGTCTCAGTTGTAAGTACAGGGCAGGGATTCCTCAGCCTGGCCAACTCTGGACCTTACACCAACAAGTCTCAGTTGTAAGTACAGGGCAGGGATTCCTCAGCATGGCCAACTCTGGACCTGACACCAACAAGTCTCAGTTGTAAGTACAGGGCGGGGATTCCTCAGCATGGCCAACTCTGGACCTGACACCAACAAGTCTCAGTTGTAAGTACAGGGCGGGGTGTCCTCAGCATGGCCAACTCTGGACCTGACACCAACAAGTCTCAGTTGTAAGTACAGGGCGGGGAGTCCTCAGCCTGGCCAACTCTGGACCTGACACCAACAAGTCTCAGTTGTAAGTACAGGGCGGGATGTCCTCAGCATGGCCAACTCTGGACCTGACACTAACAAGTCTCAGTTGTAAGTACAGGGCAGGGAGTCTTCAGCCTGGCCAACTCTGGACCTGACACCTACAAGTCTCAGTTGTAAGTACAGGGCGGGATGTCCTCAGCATGGCCAACTCTGGACCTGACACCAACAAGTGTCAGTTGTAAGTACAGGGCGGGGTGTCCTCAGCTTGGCCAACTCTGGACCTGACACCAACAAGTCTCAGTTGTAAGTACAGGGCGGGGTGTCCTCAGCATGGCCAACTCTGGACCTGACACCAACAAGTCTCAGTTGTAAGTACAGGGCGGGGTGTCCTCAGCTTGGCCAACTCTGGACCTGACACCAACAAGTCTCAGTTGTAAGTACAGGGCAGGGAGTCCTCAGCCTGGCCAACTCTGGACCTGACACCAACAAGTCTCAGTTGTAAGTACAAGGCGGGGTGTCCTCAGCATGGCCAACTCTGGACCTGACACCAACAAGTCTCAGTTGTAAGTACAGGGTGGGAAGTCCTCAGCATGGCCAACTCTGGACCTGACACCAACAAGTGTCAGTTGTAAGTACAGGGCGGGGAGTCTTCAGCATGGCCAACTCTGGACCTGACACCAACAAGTCTCAGTTGTAAGTACAGGGCGGGGTGTCCTCAGCCTGGCCAACTTTGGACCTGACACCAACAAGTCTCAGTTGTAAGTACAGGGTGTGGTGTCCTCAGCCTGGCCAACTCTGGACATGACACCAACAAGTCTCAGTTGTAAGTACAGGGCGGGGAGTCTTCAGCATGGCCAACTCTGGACCTGACACCAACAAGTCTCAGTTGTAAGTACAGGGTGTGGTGTCCTCAGCCTGGCCAACTCTGTACCTGACACCAACAAGTCTCAGTTGTAAGTACAGGGCGGGGAGTCCTCAGCTTGGCCAACTCTGGACCTGACACCAACAAGTCTCAGTTGTAAGTACAGGGTGTGGTGTCCTCAGCCTGGCCAACTCTGGACCTGACACCAACAAGTCTCAGTTGTAAGTACAGGGCGGGGAGTCCTCAGCCTGACCAACTCTGGACCTGACACCAACAAGTCTCAGTTGTAAGTACAGGGTGGGGTGTCCTCAGCATGGCCAACTCTGGACCTGACACCAACAAGTCTCAGTTGTAAGTACAGGGCGGGGTGTCCTCAGCTTGGCCAACTCTGGACCTGACACCAACAAGTCTCAGTTGTAAGTACAGGGCGGGGAGTCTTCAGCATGGCCAACTCTGGACCTGACACCAACAAGTCTCAGTTGTAAGTACAGGGCGGGGAGTCCTCGGCATGGCCAACTCTGGACCTGACACCAACAAGTCTCAGTTGTAAGTACAGGGCGGAGAGTCCTCAGCATGGCCAACTCTGGACCTGACACTAACAAGTCTCAGTTGTAAGTACAGGGCGGGAAGTCCTCAGCATGGCCAACTCTGGACCTGACACCAACAAGTCTCAGTTGTAAGTACAGGGCGGAGAGTCCTCAGCATGGCCAACTCTGGACCTGACAACAACAAGTCTCAGTTGTAAGTACAGGGCGGGGAGTCCTCAGCATGGCCAACTCTGGACCTGACAACAACAAGTCTCAGTTGTAAGTACAGGGCAGGGATTCCTCAGCATGGCCAACTCTGGACCTGACACCAACAAGTCTCAGTTGTAAGTACAGGGCGGGGAGTCCTCAGCTTGGCCAACTCTGGACCTGACACCAACAAGTCTCAGTTGTAAGTACAGGGCGGGGTGTCCTCGGCATGGCCAACTCTGGACCTAACACCAACAAGTCTCAGTTGTAAGTACAGGGCGGGGAGTCCTCAGCATGGCCAACTCTGGACCTGACACCAACAAGTCTCAGTTGTAAGTACAGGGCGGGGAGTCCTCAGCATGGCCAACTCTGGACCTGACACCAACAAGTCTCAGTTGTAAGTACAGGGCGGGGAGTCCTCAGACTGGCCAACTCTGGACCTGACACCAACAAGTGTCAGTTGTAAGTACAGGATGGGGAGTCCTCAGCCTGGCCAACTCTGGACCTGACACCAACAAGTGTCAGTTGTAAGTACAGGATGGGGAGTCCTCAGCCTGGCCAACTCTGGACCTGACACCAACAAGTGTCAGTTGTAAGTACAGGATGGGGAGTCCTCAGCCTGGTCAACTCTGGACCTGACACTAACAAGTCTCAGTTGTAAGTACAGGGCGGGGTGTCCTCAGCATGGCCAACTCTGGACCTGACACCAACAAGTCTCAGTTGTAAGTACAGGGCGGGGAGTCCTCAGCATGGCCCACTCTGGACCTGACACCAACAAGTCTCAGTTGTAAGTACAGGGCAGGGATTCCTCAGCCTGGCCAACTCTGGACCTGACACCAACAAGTCTCAGTTGTAAGTACAGGGTCGGGAGTCCCCAACCTGGCCAACTCTGGACCTGACACCAACAAGTCTCAGTTGTAAGTACAGGGCGGGGTGTCCTCAGCCTAGCCAACTCTGGACCTGACACCAACAAGTCTCAGTTGTAAGTACAGGGCGGAGAGTCCTCAGCATGGCCAACTCTGGACCTGACACCAACAAGTCTCAGTTGTAAGTACAGGGCGGGGAGTCCTCAGCATGGCCAACTCTGGACCTGACACCAACAAGTGTCAGTTATAAGTACAGGGCGGGGAGTCCTCAGCATGGCCAACTCTGGACCTGACAACAACAAGTCTCAGTTGTAAGTACAGGGCGGGGAGTCCTCAGCTTGGCCAACTCTGGACCTAACACCAACAAGTCTCAGTTGTAAGTACAGGGCGGGAAGTCCTCAGCATGGCCAACTCTGGACCTGACACCAATAAGTCTCAGTTGTAAGTACAGGGCGGGAAGTCCTCAGGATGGCCAACTCTGGACCTGGCACCAACAAGTCTCAGTTGTAAGTACAGGGCGGGGAGTCCTCAGCTTGGCCAACTCTGGACCTGACAACAACAAGTCTCAGTTGTAAGTACAGGGCGGAGAGTCCTCAGCCTGGCCAACTCTGGACCTGACACCAACAAGTCTCAGTTGTAAGTACAGGGCAGGGATTCCTCAGCTTGGCCAACACTGGACCTGACACTCAAGTCTCAAGTATCATGCTACGATATAAATGTGAAGCTCATAATGTAGGTAATATTGGTTCCCCATGTATTGTGAGAATGTTTAATGTATTTTCTCTCCTATATTTCAGCTTCATCACATATAGATCTGCTAGACATCTCGACCAGAAACATGCAGTGTTTGGAAGGTACCGCTCTAGTTCTTAGTGGCCGATTTTTCAGATTGAGCCAGCAATAACTATTAGCTACTAATCAATGAACTAAATGTTGATTTTGCAGGGTTGTTGGTGGATTGGACACACTGAATAAAATGGAGGCTGTGAAAACAGACAAAACTGATAGACCCAAGGTGTTTGTTCTCAATTATTTCTGCCATCGATTATTGGCAAAGATAATACATTAAGAAAACACAAGACACAATGAATATTCTGATACCTTGATAATTGACCTATCGCCAAAGCCCCCAAAAGTTGTCCGAGTTTCACAAATTACGTCGACAAACTTCTCTTTGGGCAATAATGTTTTGCAGAATGCGTCGTAAATGACGTAAATAGACTCGGACAAATTGGTTCGGCGATAGGCCAGTCATACACTACCCTGTACTGGTACTTATGTACAAATTTATGCATCAAATATTTCCTGACAATAGTTTGTGAACATAGTTGAAGACTTTATGTAAGATCATTCTTCTTTGCAGACTGAAATCAAGATCTTGTCAACCCAGGTTTTCGTTAATCCGTATGAGGAAGTTGAAGAAATGGTTGGTACTTTCGCTTATCCATGTGCATTGGCTTGATGATAAGTAATTTGGCCTTGATATAAGAAATGTACATGCATGTATTTGTGAATATTTCATGTTATACCCCTAGCTTAAGCAAGAGCGGGAAGAAGCATTACATGCTGAAGCGACTGCCAAGGAGGAAGAAAAGAAGAAGGCGGTTGTAAAGAAAGAGGAAAATGCCCCAAAAGTCTTCAAACAGGGAGTTGGAAAGTACATAAACACGAAAATACAGTGAGTAATTCCTTGTGTATTTGTTTTTGTAAGGTTCCCAAGTTGATTGATTCTTGTACAAGTGTTTGACTCGTGAATCTCACAGTTGTGTTTTCTGTTTACCAGAAAAAGAACCTTCGAAGATGAAGATGTGTCAGAAACACAAAAGAAGAAGAAAACGAAACAGTTTCCAAACGCCTTGAATAATTTCAGTGGATGGTAGTCCTCACTGTCTGTGTCACTTCAAAATCAGTTCCATGTGTATATAAACCATCTTATCATATAAATTTGTTCTACAAATGCTTGTCTTTGTTATAAATTATTGTTCAACCAGAAAACCTTCAATTGTCAAATTAATTAATGAGGCGTACACAAAACTCATTCGATAGGTGGCGGCATTGTAAATAGTGGTAATGTTGCTCCCAAATCACTAAGTTTGGGACATTTGGCACAAAAATTTCATGTGTTTGGAGTAATACCACGGTATCGTCACAATAAATAACGTGATGTCATATTACCACTAAAACCACCTGGCATCAGTGAGGAGGACTTTTCATGTAGGAATATTTGATAGCCCAGTGCAACAAATACAACTGTATTTCAAAGTGTTGAAATTGCAGCATCGCATATGTGTAGTCAGAGAACAACTCGAAGACAAGCGGCTTTCAATTTGTTGTATTTGTAAAATGTACAGTCTATCACATTACAGAAGAGCATGTCGGCGACACAACACAACAACCTGACAGTAACATTTATAGTGCATGATAATTGTTGTACACGAGTTAACCCTTCACATGGGACCTATCACTGCAGCCACTGTGGCTGCCCAACCCTCTGGCTTACACGTCGCTACCTCAGAAACAGGGGCCTCCACTTCACAAGTGGTGTCTCAATTCCAAAGGCAGTGACAATGCAACCCCTGGAAAGACTGCATTTCTCAATGCAACAGAAATGTGTTCAAGTAATAATTTACAGGATGGCACGATACAGGAGAAATTTTGATGTCTCGACACTACCACGTTATGTAGCTCTATTTGTTTATTGGGAGTAAATACATGCGCTAAAGCAGGAACTAAATTTCACAACTTACAATCAAGGCAACATGGCTACTTCGACTTGTATTTCATGCATTGCTGCCATGACGACATCACTATGGTAGCGGCTAGGGACTAAAAAATACCTACTTCACATCCAATACAGCCCATGTCAGTGATCAATAAGCAGACTATAAATGGTCAATCATCTACCGTACATGTACGCCATGATTGGTGTGACTGAAATATCTTCCAACACTGTGAAAATGGGCGAATATTAGATCTGACAATGTATGTATTTACATCTACAGCATAGTACAGTATACAATTATCTACACATACATTTATATACAATACACCAAAAATTCAACTAAATTAATATTTGTTTTGGAAAAATGGATACAGCAAAGCTCTCAGGACTTTTTTGTTCTGACTGGAAAATCCAAAATTCAAGAGAATATTATTTGGGAAAAAAGAATCCTTTCAAACACTGTATGTATTTTACATATGATGAAAGCCTCATACTGGTATCATGGAAATCTCAATTTTTACAGATAACTTTGCCAGAGCCCAAATTCAGGTGCAACATGAAAATAATCACTTCATGGAATGCTTCGACCAATACAGATACAATCTTTCAATATTTGTTTTCATTTCAAATAAAATTACAATAAATAAAATTAAACTTAGAAACATTTTACAAGTCTACATCACACAATACAAATTGACCTAATTCAGTAGATTTGGTTAAAACTTGACAAAGATTCTTTAAAATGCCGTCACATTTTGCTACTATTGCAGGATCATAATGTCATACAGCACAGGATTACCTATGTTGTGATACACTGAGTTCTTATGCTATCAATCAATCCAGACAATTGTCACTGTACAAGTGCCACACAACACGCACTATGTAAATTAACAGCTCATGGAATTGCACATCACAAAATGCCACATGGTTTGCACATCTAGTTTCCTAAAAAGTTATGGATATATTCAATTTGTAGTCACTTGTTTCGTAACAGCTATTACTAGATAGTCAGAGCCAAACACTGCAAAAACATTCAACCAACACCGAAGATAGTGATTGTTCAAAGACAGTTCACTGGTTAAGTGAAGACAAAGAAAATAGTGATGTGTATTGTACTTTCCAGCAGATATTTATGGTTTTGAAACACATTGAACCAACGCTAACAAATCCACCTTCACATGATAATCACAAAAAGCTCACGAGCTAAGTAACTTGTATCTGGGCTTATTTTGGCAGTCAAGTCAGCTATCTATTGGTAGACCGGAGTGGATGGATGTGGGAGATGAGGTATCGCAATCAGAGATGCTGGTGAATGGGGGACTAAAAGAGCTATGTCTACAGGGAGTCCTGTCCTATGTTGGATGATCACTGCCACAACCGTCGACGTCCCACCTCTAGTCTGTCTCCTTCATTCCACGCACTTCACCAGTCTGACGTTGCTACAAGAACAACATGAGTCATGAATGAAAGCTTTATTTCATGTACATTGTGTCAAGAGTGTTTTTTACTGAATTAACCACAGCCATGTATACTTGGACCTCAATGTAGCTGAGGACTTTAGATCAAATTTACTGATCGTCATCAATACGATTATGGTAAAGCTTAAAGTGTCATGTTTTACCAAGAGCAATTACCTTGTCTAGCTCATGTTTGGTCTCTTCTTCAAGTGCCCTGATATCTGCCATTGTCAGGCCATACCACTGGTCTGTCCAACAGAACACCTGCCGGTGGAAGTTGGTGAATAACCTTCGCTCAGCCTGCAAGACAAAACCAACAAAATAAACTGAATGCAAAGATCTTCTTATCTATAAACAGTATGGGACATCTTGGGTCAGGTCACCATTATATCACCTTATAAGGCAAATATTCCTCTCTATGTTATTGGTTATTTGAGCAAATTCTCAAAAGGCAACTTCATGAGCTCTATTTATGAGCTTGGAAATATCACTTTTCATACCGTAACATATTGTCAATTTTCATAATTTATATCTGGCAAGCATACCTTCTGGATGAATTTTTCCACTCTTCCTTGCAAGCCCCACCACTTGAATTCCACAGTGACCAGTTTGTAGCAGGTCATCACTGGAGTTACTTGCTTCTGCAAAGACAAGTAATGTGCAAGGAAACATGAACAGCTTGGTATCTTGTTGGAAAGGAGTCTGTTCTACTTTTTAACAGTGGCTGGACAAGTTGTTCAATACTGGTACAAAAATTGCTTATATTTGGTACCTACTACATGACTTGAGTACTTGTGAATGAGAAAAAAAACTTTAGCATGTGGTTTTTTGAATCCATTGCAAGTACTCAGTTTCAAATTGACTCTGAGCAAGAGATAACATACTCGATTCACATTTTTACCAATTACTACTCTATCTGAAATTAGATCCTACCTTCCAGTCTCCTGAGATTGGACCACGGCCAGTCTTCTCAGACTTGTACAATGTCGGATCTTCATCTTTCTTGTAATCCTGCATGCATATATCACCGTTAACTCAGCAAAACTGATCATCTATCACACGTATTGGTCCTAATAGTAGCACACGCCCTCATACTAGAGAGCCCCCCTCTTTTCCCCAAAACTATTCACTTTTCGTAACCTTGTAATTCACTTCATATCTTTCTAATAATATCTTGGAGTGTTCCAATCCACATATTTATGTTATTTGAAACTTAATAAAGGGGATTGAAAGCTCTAGGTATATCATTCAGTGTTTTTCTTAAATTTCACCTGAAGTTTGACCTATTTTTGTGAGTGCTGCTGCTGGAGGTCTTGATTTGGCACGCCATGCTACTAATAGGACCAATGCGGTACCTACTAATGGGTCAATATAAAGAACACAGGAAGATTTATTGATGAAAATACTTGTGTAATGGATGACTCATGCTTACCTTGGATGATATTTTGTCATTAGCTATGTCAATATAAACTACTTCTCGCTTGGCCAACAACTCTGGGGGCAATCCATGAGCCTGCAAAGTACCAAAGATACCAGGAGTGTGAATTGGGCACAATACCAGGAGAGACTAGGGATGGAATACCACGTATATACATTGGGCTTACATTTTCTGTGTCTCCAGTATCAGAAAGATGCATGGACTCTATTTTTAGTTCAAAGTTTTCCTTCATGTATTCAGGATTCTGAAATAAGAAGAATCTATTATTCATACTATATAACTCAACACTTTACTAATATAAAGTATACAGATGATATGTTTGAACTTTTACTTTCCCCTCTCAGATTTCAATGAACAATTTTGACACATCGAGGCAATTTACACTACAAAATTTATTCGGATATTATTGACTTTATTCAGTATTTATCGCATGAATCACACCAAAACTTGTTCGTATACCAACATATCATTGATATCTAACATGTAACTGAACACAGCACATGCATGATTCTGTCTAAAGCTAAAAAAGTGTTTAGTTTCAATGCTGAAAGTAACAATACATACTATGTGAGAAGTGACAGAAGCCAACAGAGAAATTTCATCTTTTCACATTAACACCATTAAAACCCTATCTTTGAGCAGTAGTAAAGATGTAATAACGAGGTTCATTATGATTCTACAAAACAGGTAAGAGAGGGATTTTCTTCACGTGCTGCAACTGACACACAAAAGTACTGTATATACACACTGATAATAATGCTCCATTGGTATCAAGTAAGAAGCAAGCGACAAATGTGCTTGTGTTATTAAATTATAGCGTATAGGAATCATTAAACAAGGATTGAGCAAATTGTCTTACCGTGATTACAGTTCTACAGTATGGATATGCATTCCAGGCTTTTTCATGTACTTCTAAAGAGCCCTTAGGTGCTAACCACCGTATATAAGTAGGAACTTTGCTGCAATGTGTACAGACAGGGCGGGTCAGGGCAAAATAGAGAGGAAAATCAGTCAGAAATCATGAGAGAAACAACTTGATTATGAACAGCACACTGTAAATTGTGAAATTTTGTACACATCAGATCAAATGGTGACAGTTTGTTAGCTACAAGCAAAATATTCACATTACCACCTGGTGAACAGAAACAGTCACACACACACCTAAGTCAGAATCATCATTCAATAGACGACCACATTTAGGTACATAAGCTTGATGAAGTGATTGTCGAAACTTATATTTGGAATAAACTCTTGTCAAACATGTTTCGTTTTTCTCATTTATTGGTTGGTGTGGAATGATTTCTAATTCACCAATCAAACAGAAAATGATCAATTTCAAGTGCTGTCATCTAAGAACCTTCTGAAACTTGTATATACAGAATTGTTAACAAGTGTATCAACACTCAATGTTAGGACCACCAAATCTAGTAAATCTGAAAAAGTCGAAATGATTAGTTTTCATTAAGAGTGAAACTCCTGGACACAGCAAGAGCGATGTACATTGATTTGATCTTTTTAGAAAATTTTTTTTACTAGTAATGTATGCAAGGGTAATTGCATAAATTTGTGACATCATTCCCATGTGGGTTAACTTTTTGGTTTGATAGTTTCCAAACTCGGAATGTTGAATATAAAACACGAGAGCCCATCACCAGCTTGATGTGTCCAGTGAATGCAGGTGTGTGAACTATCCGTGCCATATATAACACATTATATGTACAGTGTCACTAGTTCAGAAAAGGGTTATAAGGTAAACTATGTGAACTTAATGTTATCAATATACCACACATGATTTGAAGTGGATCAATTATCAGTTGACTATACATGGTACCCACACTATCTTGAATAATTTAGGAATAATTGGTATGTGGAATAATCACCTCAAGAATCGAGAACACAAAAGAAAATTTCCAAAACACAAATCTGAGAAGATTTTTTCTTTCTTTCAAGAAGCCTTGGTTTGGTCTTGAACAAAGCAAAGCCACATAAGTACCTTAAACCCCTTCACACCTCAAAATGTGCACATACAAAATTGAGTTAAATGTATCTCCAATCAGGATTTGAGTATCCAGTCCTGATGCCACTGGTTCCTGTCCAGTTCAGATGTTGAATCCTTCATGAGGGCAGCTATAATACAAAAGCACATGGCAAGAGCCTTACCGAAATCACTGTTCTGCAATAGGGGAATGCATTCCATGCTTTTTCATGCATGTGGAGGGATCCTTTTGGTGCCAGTAGCCGAACAAATTTGGGCACTTTGCTTGAAGAAACAAAGAAAGGTATATTCACTAAGTTGACACAAATGTCATACATAGAACACTTATTCAGGGCTCGACACCACGGTTGGCTTTTATCAGGTAAAAAGTACTTCTATCCTTCCAAGGGTAAACACACACATGGGTGAAAATGGTAGAAGGGAATTGTGGAGATAATGATTGAAAACACTCAAGAGCCAGAATGTTTTTCGTAGTGGATATGTTCATCATAACATGGGACAGGTAATTTCCATTACCTGTCCCAATGACAGGTAGATTTTTTAGTTTGTGTCGAGCCCTGTTATACCAGTTATGAATCAGAGTTATCACATATCATGCATACTGTCTGAAGCAATATATTGAACGGTGCATTCAATTTCATGAACAAATCAACAAAAAAATCCTTGTTACTTGTGAAATATATCAATGGCAATTCAATTGGCCAAAAAATTAAACTATCATAAATACATACATGTACATTATTTTGCCATTCTTCAAACGAATTTCATTTATGGTAAAAACACAGTTATATTTAAAACATTGGGTTCCTTACCTAGCCAAATGATATATTTTATGTGTGAACTGGCCGTTATCATATCCTCCATTGAGAAGGGGTGTAGTTGGCTGCGCACCCTGTGTTGCTGTGAATGGTTCGTTAGTCACGACTTCGATACCTTCACCTCCTCCAGTTTCATTTTTGCTGGCTTGTGCTACGGAGTACAACTGTGCAACTTGGTACTGGAAGAAAGGTAATGTAATTCATACTAGTATATCCCGGATACTGTGACGACTAATTTTGGCAGCTATTAAAGTTGGCGGTTGTGAACCTCACGTTATATGGCTGATATTCAATTTGGCGGTTTCAAAACCACATATATTTCTTATCACATATCTAGTTAATTTGGCGTATGATTTAATTTGGCAGTTTTCCCCATACCGCCAAATCCGCCAAATAAATTGTCCGCCAAAATTAGTCATTTTTCATTCAATGGTGTTTGCAGTCAATGACACTTCTATATAGTAAACATTACTCTACAGAACATCGCAAAACCCACATCAACAACATGGAGAAATTTGTTGAAGATCTAATGTAATATTTAATATAGATCTACATGTATTATATTCATGATCATCATGTAAATTTGAAACAATTACTGTCAATACTCAGATACATGTACTTGTGCAAATACGCCATACACTCCTTACCAACTTGCATAATTTTAATGCAAGACATTAAATTCAATTTATGTGGATTCTCATGTCCACTGACTTTTTAAAATTAAGACACACAAATAAATGTTTCTTAGTGCACCAGAGCAGATTAGTTCATGCATTGTGTATTCAGTATTGTATTTGTTCTAATTTTAGTTCAAACAGTCAAACCAGTGCATATGCACTTATTGACTCAATGAAATACCAGGTCCGGGTTGAGTAACATCTGCAGGAAACGCCTAACCATTTGCATAATCAGATTATTGAGAACCGGTCAAAGTCTCACCTCTTCCACTGTCATCGGCAGCGTCACCCGGCTGAAATGGATTAAAATACCTTGGCTCAGGCATATGCCACCATCCAATCCATGGTGACGGGAAGTCATGAAAACACGATTCCAAACACCATCGTTTTTATCGTTATTACTCCAATTACTGTTTAGAAAATGACTAATATCTAGTTAAATGTATTTTGGCGAATCAAATATGTGCATTGAAGTGTCAATCTAGCCATATATTTCACATAATTACTCACAACTCCTTGATAATCATTTTCGCTGACTTTCTCGTCTCGTCACAGTGTTGGGCGGACTATGTGTGACGTCACACAGCGACAAGTGCCCGATTACTCTCAAAGCAGGACGTACATTTCTGCAAATTACATTCTGAAACGACCCTACTTAAAAGAATCATGATTGTTATAAATAATACAATCTAGCGAAAACTTGTAATTCCGATCACATGAATAATTGATTGAGTTATAGTTTGCATTCGAGAGTATAAATGTTCGCTGTGAATCAGGTCGGGTCAACAGGTCAAGGTCAGGACCAAGTTCAGTGAAATCTAGGTCAACCTCAGCTGATCAACTGCACTCGGCATTCTCCACTCTGACTGTTGACAGCCATGGGTTTCTGTTGTCTGAGTATTTTCTGTGATCATCCCATACTGACACTGACAGTTGGGATACTGCTAGCATATGTAGTAATCGATTACATAAAACGAAGAAATAGAAAAAGAATCACAGATTTCCCAAGGAAGTTTGTGAACGATAATGTGAAGGTACATATTATTGATGATAGTCAGGACCAGGTGACTGACCTGGTGACTGTAGTGTATGTAGGCTGTGTAGCCAATGGGTCACTTTAGATTTTGAGTTAGGGTGGTGTTGAGTTAGTGTTAGCTAACTCAGTTGTAACACCTGACTAACTCAAACCCAGCACTCTGTTTGACATAGTTTTTAACTCAAAAAATAAAGTGAATCTGAGTTGGCGGGTTAGTGTTATACTCTGATTTTTCTAACTCGTTTACACCGTTTTTTGCTGATATTTTTGCGATGCTAAATCGTATCGTGTTATAACTTGGCTTAGCTCACCTTAGTACCAAACGGCAATTTTCTGCAAACTTTCAGTCTTCTACTCATGAAACTGATAAAGTTAGTAATCTACTGCAATGATAAATTCCTCCTGAAAACTTTTCGTTTGCATGTCAACATACATTGTTTATTTTGAGCGCGTGACGGAACAGTCTATTCCGTTGATTCACGCAGGGAGCGCGGGTTAGGAATGGGACCGTCCCAGCCTGTAATTGGTATATAATACTGCAGCGCACGCCCCCATAGTACCTGATTTGAACTTGTCCACTTGAATTACGTAATGAGTAAGGCAATATGGCAGCGCCCTACAGCAGTGAAAATCCTCGCTTAAATTGAACTTTTGTGTTTTGAAAGAAACATGTAGCGTTTCGGAAGCCAGGTTTGTGAAAATCTATTGCCGTTTGCATCATAGACATGTAATATTCAGTTAAATGGTTCGCCTGAGGTAAATTGACTGAAACAAAGGCAAAAAACGGTGTAAACGATTTAGAAAAATCAGAGTATAGTCAGGTGTTAAGGTTACACCTGCACCTCAGTAACAGCTGGGTAACACCTGAGTAACACCAGAGCTAACTCAACACTAAGTGAAACCCAGATGGGTGATTTGTTCGAAATTTCAGGTGTGTATTTTGCAATTGTAGCAATTTTACGATTGATGGTTATATTTGGTGCCGTGGTTGTTGAGTTGTTGTTTATTTTCTCTCGTTTTGTTTATTTTTCGTATAGTCTTTCTGTAGTACCTCTCGTCTCTGTGTCCGAACGCTATAGACAATTAATGGTGAGATGTCCACAATTCCATAGTATTTCTCTGGTTACAGAAAAGTGCTGAAGACATATTAATTCAAAGACACGGGTTTTATTACCAAATTCGACAAGTTACTCACTCACAAAATATATGAAATGTTTCCCCAAATTACACAGTGACCAGGTTTAGACTAAGTCACCGGGCTTTACAATACTAAAAGGTTACACTGGGTCCAGGTTTAGACTAAGACCCTGCTTTTAACGTTAGGCATCAGAAATAGCGTCAGTCTCTTCCTACGCGAAGTCCATGCCGAGGTGAAGGTTCCCTGGCTCCGCAATTCTTTCGTCTCCGGAGGTAGATACTTGCGGAGTCTGTCTCGCCGTCTTCCGCGGAGGTGTCGCCGGTGCGGAGGTCCTCACTTCTGCGGAGGTCCTCTGTCTCTGCGGAGGTCTTCCGCACTGCGGAGGTCCTCTCTGCGGAGGTCTTCCGTGCTGCGGAGGTTCCGTGGCTCCGCAGAGGTCCCTCGTCCTTGCGGAGGGTCCTCCGCACGTCTGCTTCACCTCCCTCTTCCGCGGGTGCGGAGGGTCGTCGCCTGCGGAGACTGGGTGTCTCCGCACGTCAGGAAACTTCCCTCGCCACCTCCGCGGGTGCGGAGTATCGTCAGAGACCACCTTCACAAGTCCGCGGGTGCGGAGGTTCGTCTATTGCGGAGACGGAGTGTCTCCGCACATTAGGGGACGTCCCTCACAGGTCCATGGGTTGCGGAGGTTCACCAGAGACTTCCCTCACGCTTGCACCACTGTGCAAGAAGACATCGCCGCCTTGCCGTCAGCTGTAAGTCAAGAGGGCCGGGGTTCATATATTGAGGGGCCGTTGGACCGGATTCATGCGATTGTCATCATCTGGGACCCACACCCTTCCCTGTTACATTTCCCATACATGGAGTCTGGGGCTCCGCACTGCGGAGGTCAAGATGTGCGGAGGTACGGAAAACTCTCCCTCGCCTGTCCAAGGAGGACAGGACCGTCTCAGGGTGATGTGTCTCCTCTGGTACCTTGCCCCGACTGACTCCCAGAGAGCTGTGGCTGCCTCCTTATATTGGGCTCTCCACCGGAAGCTGTTTTGCGCATGTGCATGCCTGGTCTTCCACATGCATGTGGTCGAACCTCCGCAAGAACGTGATCACTCCTCCGCGGGTGGTTTTGCGGAGGAGGACGGTGGTTTTATGAGTTCGTTATACAATATATATTGGATAGAATTGAAAAATATAGCATGTGTGGATGTGTAGTCATATCATGTAGTGTACATGGGGATGCTAGAATTTGCCATTGCAATATTTGAGATACTTTTATTGTAAACAAAGTTAACAATAACACTAAACCCTAGGGGTTAAAAAATTACTGACTTCAACTTTTGAGTAAGTGTAAAGCAGTTGACGTTCTGATGATAGAACCATCATTATGATATTTTTACAATTGCGTGTAAACCATGATGATAATATTGCCAGGTGTAGAAATGCTAATGTTGTAAAACATTGTGCAATAAACAAAGAAAGTATAAAACGAAAATTCAAGTCACTTGAGTTAGCCAGACCTGGGAAAGCTCAGGTGTTAAGCAATGTGTTAAACCAAGTGTTATTCATGTGTTAAACCAAGTGTTATTCATGTGTTAGCAAAGTGTTAAAACAAGTGTTACTCAGGTGTAACTCAAGTGTTAAAACAAGTGTTATACATGTGTAACTCAAGTGTTAAAAAAACCTTTGGGTTTACATTTGCTTGATTCCCGCTTACAGCTTGGTACTAGTCCATGCAAAAAAACGGTCATCGGACGGCCTGAAAACCCGGGATTTTCGTGTTGGGCCAATATCTCATGAAATACACTTTTTGCAGTGTGTATATCCCAATAAATGTGTCAGAGCCATGGGGGACCCTCATAGCCAATCTATGGAAACATTTTGAGTAGTCTAAGTTGGATACAGTTGAAATATTTTCCAGTTTAATATCGATATGTGAGAGATTTCTGGCAACCTGTACCTGGGTCAGCAAACTGCTCTCTCAAGCATGATTTCTTTTAGAATTCTTGTTTTTCTTTGGAAAATTGTATCCTTGATGGTAAATATGCCTCTGACAGTTGATTTGGTCAGCTATCTCAGGTAAATAATATTACCTGCAACAATGTTTACCCATCTACTGACGATGGTTATACCACCGATTTATGAACAATGATGAAGTTGCCAGATATCTCACAGATTTGACTATGTAAACTCAAAATATACCAAATATAATTTAACATATAGGCCTACACCTGTAGACCATCCAAATGATTCCATTGAATGGATATGAAGGTATTTCATAGCTCTGATACATTTAATAGCGCACACACACTGTATAAAATGTATTTCATGAGATATTGGTCCAACACGAAAATCCCGGGTTTTCAGGCCCTTCGGTAGCCGTTTTTTTGCATGGACTAGTACCAAGCTGTAGGCGGCAACCAAGCAAGGTTTACATGGTTTAGGTCCATTAACACCCGAGTTAGCTAACACTAATTCAACACCACCCCAACTCAAAACTTAAAGTGACCCAATGCATGTGAGTGTAGGCTTCATAATGGGCTAAAACAGCTGACAAACACAACCTAACACAATTTAGACAGTCACAGTGTCGGTGAACGGTGAACATATGGTGAACAGCTCTCCACATAATAACCTTATAACCACCCTCACAAAACCATATTCTATGTGAGACTTCAGCACCCAGTGATACTGTAAAAAGACAAATATTTGCAGCTAGACTATTTGCGGTCATGTGATGTGTCAGTGTATTATGTATTGTCTAGAAGACCAATCTTTGCGGTCGATCTAATTTTGCGGTTAGAGAAAACACGAAATCCGCAAAATAAATCGGCCGTAAATGTTTTTACATCTTTTCACAGTAGAGTCTATCAGTATGAGTTGCTTATTGCGAATGTATTTTTTTATACTCATCTTGTCTGTCTCGACTTCATTTAAAAATTGTGTGTGAGTGGTCTATGCATGCACATTGGTTTGTTGTTGTATTAAATCATTCTACAATCAGATGTTGGTCAGTGGACATCCATTCCTACATTTGGATATATAAAAACATGGCCTTATAAGGTTTTTTTTTTACAGATCCCGGGCAAAACACATAAATTTGCCTACGAAAATTTGTTGTTGTACATAAGTTCTTTATTTTTGACCACTTTGTTGGTCATTAATTATTTCATGAATGTCCAGTATAGTTAGTGTTAGCATACTTGGGGCTTCACTTCCATCGTGATTGTGCAATTAGATCAAATTAGCGAAATTCGTGATAACAAAAGGGTACATGCAAATATATACTGAATTTACAATGCATATAAGGCTGATGTGCAAGCAGAGAACTGCTGTCTAGCTGATGACACAGTGTATTTATATTATGTGAGCCCCTAATATTTTTAGATGTATGAAAGTTTATCCACCCAATAACCTTATCAGCGAGTATCTTTTTGTTTCAACCTTGTTTCAATTAAAGGTTTATTTACAACAATCTTATGTTTATTTCATTCTTGTGTTTATTTCCATCAATCATTCTGTTGCAGGGCAAGGCAAAAGACTTCTATGATGTTGGGATTGTTGGTGCTGGACCATCGGGGGCCACCTGTGGTTATTTCTTAGGTAATACTTACAGCAGAGGAGATAGTCATCATGGTACACAGAATCATTGTGTTGACATCAAATGGGCCATACCATGGTTGAGTACTTAGTAGACTACATTAATATGTACATGTGTATTTGTGGTGTGGTACTTGACACCTTTCACACACAGTTCATTCTGTAAGGTATTCAACAAATTCTAAGACCCAGAAAAATTATTGAGGCATTTCTGCAGAAATGCCTTTATGGTTTTGGCAGAATTAAGGCATTTCCGCCACTTTTGGTTTCCGGACGATAACTTTAGATTGCCTTGACGGATCCTCGTCAAATTTTCACCACAAGTCAGAAATGATATGTGGAAGAACCCTATTCTTTTTGAGCCGGATCCAAGGTCCGTGAGGATGAAATCAAGGCTAATTTTGAGACTTGGTTTCCGGACGATAACTGGAAAAATATTTACGCAATAGTTGCAGAACTCTGCATGGAGGTTCATATGCCACCAGGGAAGAACCCTATTGATTTTGGGATCGATCCGTCAAACGACCTTTGACCTAGAGGTCGAAATAATTTTTTGCTGATTCATCCTTGAGGCTTCCTGCATATTTCAGAAACCGTGCATCGTAGAGCGAAACGGACGTTATTTTCGGACTCGTCGCCCTAGACAAACATCTCTAGGGTGTATTATTTTTTTTGATCCGGCTCCGAGGTCCGTGAGGTCCTTGAGGATGAAATCGAGGCTGATCTTGAAACTTGGTTTCCGGACGATAACTCGAAAAATATTCAGGCAATAGTTGCAGAATTTCGCACGGAGGTTTATATATCAACAGGGAAGAACCCTATTGATTTTGGGATCGATACGTCAAACGACCTTTGACCTAGAGGTCGAAATAATTTTTTGCTGAGTCATCCTTGAGGCATCCTGCATATCTCGGAAACGGTGCATCTTTGAGCGAAACGGACATTATTTTCGGACTCGTCGCCCTAGACAAACATGTCTAAGGGGTATTATGGATGAACTTTGACCTTGACCCCAAATTTTTTTGCCGAGTCGGCATTTTTCGTTTGCGTCGATATCTCGGGAACGGTGTGTCGTAGAGCGAAACGGATGTTATTTTCGGACTCGTCGCCCTAGACAAACATGTCTAAGGGGTATTATTGATGAACTTTGACCTTGACCCGAATTTTTTTTGCCGAGTCGGCATTTTTCGTTTTCGTCGATATCTCGGAAACGGTGCTTCGTAGAGCGAAACGGACGTTATTTTCGGACTCGTCGCCCTAGACAAACATGTCTAAGGGGTATTATGGATGAACTTTGACCTTGACCCGAAATTTTTTTGCCGAGTCGGCATTTTTCGTTTTCGTCGATATCTCGGGAACGGTGTGTCGTAGAGCGAAACGGACGTTATTTTCGGACTCGTCGCCCTAGACAAACATGTCTAAGGGGTATTATGGATGAACTTCGACCTTGACCTTGAATTTTTCTGCCGAGTCGGCATTTATCCTTTTCGTCGATATCTCCGAAAGGGTGCGTCGTAGAGCGAAACGGATGTATTTCCGGACTCGTCTTCTTAGACAAACATGTCTAAGGGTATTATGGATGAACTTTGACCTTGACCTTGAATTTTTTTGCCGAGTCAGCATTTTTCGTTTTTGTCGATATCTCGGAAACGGTGCGTCGTAGAGCGAAACGGACGTTATTTTCGGACTCGTCCTCCTAGACAAACATGTCTGAAGGGTATTATGAATGAACTTTGACCTTGACCCGAAATTTTTTTTCATTTTCATCGATATCTCAGAAACGGTGCATCGTAGAGCGAAACGGACATTATTTTCGGACTTTGACCTTGACCTCGTCCTCCTAGACAAACATGCGTCGTAGAGCGAAACGGACGTTATTTTCGGACTCGTCCTCCTAGACAAACATGTCTGAAGGGTATTATGAATGAACTTTGACCTTGACCCGAAATTTTTTTTCATTTTCATCGATATCTCGGAAACGGTGCATCGTAGAGCGAAACGGACATTATTTTCGGACTCGTCGCCCTAAACAAACATGTCTATGGGGTATTTTGGATGAACTTTGACCTTGACCCGAAATTGTTTTGCCGAGTCGGCATTTTTTGTTTTCGTTGATATCTCGGAAACGAAGCGTCGTAGAGCAAAACGGACATTATTTTCGGACTCGTCGCCCTAGACGAAGATGTCTTAAATGTATAATGGATGAACTTTGATTTTGACCCGAAATTTTTTTGCCGAGTCAGCATTTTTTGTTATCGTCGATATCTCAGAAACGGTGTGTCACGAGAGCGAAACGGACATTATTTTTGTCGTAGAGCGAAACGGACATTATTTTTGGACTCGTCGACCTAGACAAACATGCCAGGTGGGTGGGGGCGGGGGTATGATCGATGAACTTTGACCTTGAGCCGAACTTTTTTTCGCTGAGTCGACATTTTTCATTTTCATCAATATCTAGCAAACAGTGTGTCATAGAGCCCGTGGCAAACATGTTTTAAATATTACGAATTAGTCCTAACAACGAAATGCCTTCAAGGCATCTTTAGGCCTTGATGTCTAGTTTCATTATGTTAAATTTTCCTCTCTGTAGGTAAAGCGAACAGAAGTGTTCTGCTCTTGGAAAAGAAGCAGTTCCCTCGTGACAAATATTGTGGAGATGCTGTGTGCAAGACCGCAATTGAAATACTGGATGAGATGGGCATTTACAAGAAGCTGCTTGCAGAAAATAAAGCCAAAGTGGTAAGTATTCATCTTCCTTTTCTTACATTGTATCTCCATCTGTCACTCAGTTAGAACTATTGTAATGTGAATCTATTACTAGTATACACCCATTGCACTATTGAAAATTTGGTATTATCGCCCTATTGTTTTTCCCCTATCGCCTTGACATTGCTCAAAGTGCCATTGAGATCACTTTCTAAACATCTCAGCAACTCCATGAAATTGACTTACTAAATGCTTAGCTCACTTCGAGAACACATTTGTTGTGTGACTCAGTCTTTTATATCCAATATGGCTTAAAATGCAAGAACACAAACTCAATTAAGAGTCTCGGTAGATGAGAGTATTAAGGAGCTAAATACCCTATTTGGGTCCTCTGGACAATCAGCAAATTGGGCAATGTCAAGGATATAGGGGAAAAACAATAGGGCGATACTACCGAATTTCCAATAGTGTAATGGGTACAAGTATATCATCTTTACAATTTCTCATGTGTATTCAAATTCTAATCTTGGTATGTTTTGTATCATGCCTGTGTGTGTAATAATATGTGTACATTATTTTGTAGGCTGATAGCGGTGGCATGGTCAGTCCTGCTGGATTGAGTTACGTGGGACGCAGCAAGGAAATGCTGGGAGAAATACCAGCGGCCATAGCATGCAAGAGAATCCACCTGGATAATGCCATTGCAATGGCTGCCAAGACGTAAGCATTGATAGTTATCATAAAGGTACAGGATCTAGTACATTGGAGTAGATCTTATCCAGACACATACACTAACATGCATGCATAATGTTGATTGTATGTTTACTGTTCTTCTGGTTCAGTTTACTACAGTACATGTATGTGATCGTTACATGGTCACGTGTCAACTTCTGTAGTAAATACACCGTAAAATGACTTTGGTGATTGCAAATGGGAATTGCTGTCAGCAATATAGAGATAGAAATATTGACGGCAGAGAATTTCAGGGAACCACAGTAATCGACAGGTGAAATTAAACACATTGTTCACGTTTAGTGAACTCTAACAAAATCCTTGGAACTAGAGCATAAGTTTGTAAGCATAGAAGAAAATCTTAAAATTATGATGGATCTTTTGGTGACAGTCAGTCTGTGAACATGAAGCACTTGATGTCTAACATAGAGCCTAAATTAGTGAGATGACCAAATTGAAATTAGGGAGTCACTTATGGTTCCCTGGGTGACCTCAGATGACCGAGAGCATTCTAAACAACATACCCAATTGGAACAGTTTGAAACTTTTCAATATGAACATATCAGATTCTCTATTTGGTGAATCTTTTGGTGACTTTGATAGTGACCTCAGAAAGAACAATTTTACCAATTAAGTGAATAAAAGGCCCCATGAGCTATGGTATGAGTCATCAGGTCGGGTTTTAGGGAATATGGTGCATAATATTATATTGGTGAGCTTACAGGATCAAACCAATTTAGCAATATTTGGCATATCAATATGCACTGTATATTGTATATTGTTTTATGGCCTCAATACAATAATGATTTATAGTGAGTTACCATTGATTGTACAGGTTACAAGTGTTATTTGTTTTATTTGCTGAATTTGTCTGAATTGAGTGTAATTGCATTGGAAAATGAATATAAAACATGTCTCGAGCAAATCAGTAATGTCTTTACACATGTCATGTTAGTGGGAACAGTTGAGCCAGCAATGTATGGGAATATGATAAATGAATGGTGGGAGAATGGTGTATTACATGTACAGCTATAATACTACAAACATAGCTGATCTAAATCTAAACTTCCAATTTCTTCCTGCAAAATATGGTGAAAATAATTCTCACAGATAGATATTCCATAACCAAATATTTGTTCTTGACTTTCACACTGATTATTATTGGGCCATGCATGTGATGCCGAGATTATGATAAAATGAACTATTTGGCCACGCAAGACTAACAATATTATTGTCAGCCCTCACAAGCTGAGTCAGTGTACTTTGTACCCACAGAACTATTCTCTCATTGTGCTGTGTCAGATAATTGGTGTTCGGTGGTTGGCTGCATCAATACCTGTTTAATCACACCACCAAAATATGCTACAATTGATCCAATATATGTCTATGTACTTATATTGATGAAAGCTTACTTTATTACTCTGGGTTAACTTTGGGCCACACAGTAAACAGCATCTTCAAATACAGGTCAAGTGGGAAAAGACATATCGAATCATTCATTGACTGATATTATATATTATAACCAAATTCCCAGCACATATATTTACCAGTAATCTGATTTTTCTAACTCGTAGATACATAGTCTTCTGCAGATATTTTTGATGATGCTAATTAAAATGGTATCGTTTTAAAACTTTGCATACTTCACCTGGGACTTAAATGGCAATTTCCTGTAACATGTATAAAGGCTCATACATTTAGGTTGATATCTTAAAATCTTGGCAATCTATGCTGATGTGAATTTTATCCCCAACATAGAATTATTTGATCCGCACACGATTTTGTGCATTTGCTTGTTGAGATCAACATGTTTGTATAGAATTTACCACAGTGTGTCTTCTGGTGCAAAAATATAACAATACTTCCATTCCTGGTGGTTGTAAAATGGCCAAAACACAGGAATATGCTCAGATCCCTGGCCAGTTTTGGGCTGAAATTCAATATTGGGTAAATTGCCCACTTTTTTGTCGATATATAGAAGTATGAAATGTGGTTGAAAATTGCTGAATGACTCTCAGTTGAAGTTATACAATATGATACCATTTAACAATGCAAAGATTAAAATATCTGCCAAAAATGGTGTGAACAAGTTGAAAAAAATCACAGTATACATACGGGGGGTATTTAACCTATGGAATAGGTAATTTCAAGAGTTATTTTTCATTCAGTGTCAAGATAATCTCCCTTGTCATAAGTAGCATATTAATACATACTTTCAAGTTACATGAAATGCCTCATATCATGATGTATGAAAGATAAAAAAAACGGTGGGCAGAGATAATCCCACCAGACAAAAAAACATGCGCATGACGTTTTAGATTTAAAATTTAGCTACTTTATATATGTAAATGGCATGCCTGCATTAATAGGGCTGGTGCTGATCTCAAGGAAAACCACGCAGTCTCCAGAGCCGTCTTTGACCAGAAGGAGGGACTTTGGACCTTGTCGGTGGAGGATTCACCAGATACATACAAGTGCAGAGTAAGACATTCATGTTTGTTCAGCATGTATTAACAATCACTGAGAAAGGAACAGAAAATCTTGTAGAAAAATAAAATTTAAGTTAAAAAAGCTGGAGCTTTTTGTGGGGATGCATGTTAGCATATGTCATGTATGAATTTACCAACATGTACATGTTATAGACAAGTCACCTGATAATCACTTCATGTATGGTGTGTTCGTTTAATACATGAGGAGAAACGCTGCTTGCCTGGTTTAGTTTCCCACACTCGATTATGTTATATCATCATCTGCATGTAGATTATTTCTTAATTTAATAAATTAAGGAAGTGTTGGTTTTGATTTGCAACAATATCAAATACCGTTACATGTACATCTACCTCTTACATGGGTCACTTCATTGATTTTTTCGAATACACATTTTCTACAATGAAAAATCCCTAAAATGCCCCCCCCCCCCCCCCCCCCCACTGTATTGCTATTATAACTTGTATGAAATACATGTAATGATCTTTACAGTCACAGAGATATATTCTTGTGAGCTCTACAGATCATGTACATTACTGCGATATTCAACAGACATCTTGAGTAATGGATACCTGGTTTGAGATCCATGACTATTGAGGTTCAATATTACTGCAATATGGTAATAAGTTACCATGAATTCCACTTTTCAGTCTTCTATTGCCCATATAGAGAAAAAAGTCAAGTGAGATCATTAATTTTGGGGCTGAAGAAATGCTTCTGTATGTCTGATTGTGGCTGTGGTACATGTATGTGTGATAACATAAACTACCTGGTATTGCTGGGCCCGTTACAACAATTAAAACATATTCATTGTTTGGTAACTACATGTACCCGGTATGGCTATTGGCTATCAAAATCATCAAAATGATGGGGGATTTAGGAAAGGTTAATACATACTTGATTCATTTGGCGAGCCTCAGGAAAATTATTTGTTTAGAGAATTGTATATTATGGTATAACTATTCCTTTTTAAGTTTATTACCCTGGTACTACACACAATCAAATTTATTAGTGACATTTATTCAACAACTGCCTAGGCATGTACCATTCTAGTGAGCATGAAATCATCTGTACATGTTCCCGTATGTGTGTAGGTGCTGGTGTGTGCTGATGGAGCCACGTCCAAGCTGGCTCAGCAGCTGGGTATTGTGCACACCCCACCCGTCAGCAACTGTTCCCGCTCCTACGTCCAGGGTGGAACGCACAAGTTCAAGGCCGATGGGGTCGTCTTCTACAACAAGGGCATGCTGCCAGGTAGGAAACATGATATCTAAGTGCAACACTGCAGTGCAACTCTGTCATTGTGACTGCTTCTACATGTAGTCAATGCATAAAAAATGTGGAGACATTATGATCTTTGCTTGATTTTTTCTCGTCATAATGCAATCCCATCAATACTTATACCATTGATTCAAATGGATTTGCTTGCTGTCTATTGTTTAGGCTATTCAGCATTGTTCAAGCATCCAAACGATGAGCTGAACTACTGTGTGTACATCATTCCGGGAAACCCCAGAGTTCAACCTGACGACCTCCCAGCCTGGCACGAGAAGCTCAAGAAGGAGGATCCTAACATCTCCCGGGCGCTCGGGGACGACTTCAAGATCGAACGCATGAAAGCAGGTCAGCTCAAAGAATTCTTCCGTGTAGATCTAGCGAAGACCATCAGTATAGGATAAGATTTTGGACTGTTCTATATTTGATGTATACAGCCAGTCTGCGTCTGGGAGGAGAAGCTGTCAGTTACGACAACCACTGTCTTGTGATTGGTGACGCTGCTGGCATGATTGACCCAATGACTGGTACGTATGCATTTAAATTATTAGGTGTTCGTCACTGATCATTTAAGAAGTACAGCTGTAATTATGAAACAGTCTGTATGTGGTGGGAATGGAATCTGTCGCAGGTGAAGGTATTCACCATGCGATGGATGGAGGGAAAATGGCAGCCAAGTTTCTGGACCTGGCTCTGAACCACGGCAACTACGACCGTGAAGTGATGAAAGTCTATCACCAGCAGTGGATGGATGCTTTCGGCAATGACTTCAAATGGTAAAATATTCTGACATCGTGGTATATGTTTTAATCCATCATTAAATGAGCAGCAGAAAATGCCTGTTTTTGCAAGTAACGATATGTACTACATTAACTTGGTAATTTGGTATCAATGTATGTTGATTGACCTATACTTGATGTTCCCATTCTCAGATATCATTGGTATTATGTGTATTACATATATGTTAATGAGCTGTTCAATCCACAAACGTTTCAAGGTCGATGTGGTTTTGCCAGTTGAGCTACCGCTTCCCAATTCTGTTGGATGCTGCTACTGCGGCAGTGATCAGGAAAGGCGACAAGTTCCTGGTCAAGTGGGCGGATATCATGACAGGTACAGTGTGGTGTTGTGTGGGAATATGTAATGACTCATGACTTTGTTCATTAGAATGACAATTTAATCGAGGAGGTCTATTTTCTTTCGACTAGGTCGTGCTCCAAAGATCAATATGCTGAGACCCGAGTTCTCTGTAGTTATCACCTACGAACTGCTCATCCTGCTCTTCAAGAAACTGACTGGCAACTACCCGAATCCAAACAAGCAGAAGTCAGAGTAGAGCACAAATGTTAATTTGTATGGTGTGAAATATTAGCTTAAAGAGAGTAAAGATAACTTCACATTCCTCTGGTGCTTTCCAATTTTGAATTTCCAATCATGCTTGATTTTTGTCTGCTTTAGTGGCCACCTGGTGTAGTTTTGTACAGAAATTTTTGTTTTAATTTCATAAACATCATGTTCATTGCATTATGACATTGTGTTTGAAAAAGAAATTGTTATAGAATATTCAAAACAAGTACATGTATCACATTTTAGATACATTTATAATATATTTGTATGAACTTACTTGTCTTGAAATCAGGAAATAGGAGCGTTTGTACGAGGACTATTTCATGGGGCCATGTAAAACATGCCGTATTGGTCCTAATAGAAGCACATGCCCTAATAGAAGTGTCCCTCTTCCCTTCTTTTGCAGGGAAAATGCTATGTACTTCTCTTATACAACTATCTTTATATTCTTGTACATGTAGCAAGGTCTTATATTGTTTTGAACATTATATCTAGGATATTTTCACGAAATTAGCACATGATAAATAATGTTTATTTGTTAAGTCAATAATTTCACAAATATATTTCCTAAATTGTACGTATTAGGACCAATACGGTACTTGGGTAGTGTAAGAATAATTGTCACAGTTGAGTGAATTTTTTGATACAGAGTATGGAAGATTTGTACTTTGTATACTTATTAAGGCATTTCAGCAGAAATGCCTTTATGGTTTTGTCAAATTTTTTTTTTTTTCCTTTTTTTTTTCACTTTTTGGTTTCCGCACGATAACTTCTGTTTGCCTCGATGTATCTTCGCCAAATTTTCAACGCTGGTCAGAAATGTTGTGTAGAAGAAGCCTATTGTTTTTGAGCCGGCTCCGGGGTCCGTGAGGTCCGTGAGGATGAAATCAATGTTTCTGGTTTCGGCACGATAACTCAAAAAGTATTTTGGCAATGATTGTGGAACTTTATCAGGGATATCAGGGAAGAAGCCTATTGATTTTGAGGCCGATCCGTCCAACAACCTTCGACCTAGGGCTCAAAATAATTTTAGCTGAGTCATCCTTGAGGCACTCCTGCATATATGGAAACGGTATGTCGTAGAGTGAAACGGACGTTATTTTCTTACTCGTCATCCTAGACAAACATGTCTGAGGGGTATTACGGATGACCTTTGACCTTGACCTTAAATTTTTTCGCTGAGTCGGCATTTTTCGTTTTCGTCCATATTTCGGAAACGGTGCGTCATAGAGCGAAAGGGACGTTATTTTCGGACTCATCAACCTAGACAAACATGTCTAAGGGGTATTACGGATGACCTTTGACCTTGACCTTACATTTTTTCGCTGAGTCGGCATTTTTCCGTTTTCGTCCATATCTCGGAAACGGTGCGTCGTAGAGCTAAACGGACGTTATTTTCGGACTCGTCAGCCTAGACAAACATGTCTAAGGGGTATTACAGATTACCTTTGACCTTGACCATAAATTTTTTCGCTGAGTCGGCATTTTTCGTCCATATCTCGGAAACGGTGCGTCATAGAGCGGAACGGACGTTATTTTCGGACTCGTCAACCTAGACAAACATGGCTAAGGGGTATTACGGATGACCTTTGACCTTGACCTGAATTTTTTTCGCTGAGTCAGCATTTTTTGTTTTCGTCCATATCTCGGAAACGGTGCGTCGTAGAGCGAAACGGATGTTATTTTCGGACTCGTCATCCTAGACGAACATGTCTAAAGGGTATTACGGATGACCTCCGACCTTGACCTTAAATTTTTTCGCTGAGTCGCATTTTTCGATATCTCGGAAACGGTGCGTCGTAGAGCGAAACAGACGTTATTTTCGGACTCATCATCGTAGACAAACATGTCTAAGGGGTATTTGGGATGACCTTTGACCTTGACCTTAAATTTCTCGCCCAGTCGGCATTTTTTGTTTTCGTCTATATCTCGGAAACGGTGCGTCGTAGAGTGAAACGGACGTTTTTTTCGGACTCGTGGCTCTAGACAAACATGTCTTCAGAGTATTAGGGATAACCTTTTGACCTTGACCTTAAATTTTTTCGCTGAGTCGGCATTCTTTGTTTTCGTCGATATCTCAGAAACAGTGCGTAGTAGAGCGAAACAGACATTATTCGCGGACTTGTTACCTAGACAAACATGTTTAAGGGGTATTATGGATGACCTTGACCCGAAATTTTTTCGCCGAGTCAGCATTTTTCGTTTTCATCGATATCTCGGAAACGGTGTGTCGTAGAGCGAAACAGACGTTATTTTCGGACTCGTCATCCTAGACAAACATGTCTAAAGAGTGTCATGGATGAGTTTGACCTTGACCTGAAATTTTTTCGCCAAGTCGGCATTTTTTGTTTTCATCGATATCTTGGAAACGGTGCGTCATAGAGGGAAACGGATGTTATTTTCGGACTCGTGGCCCTAGACAAACATATCTGAGGGGTACTAGGAATGAACTTTGACCTTGACCTGAAATTTTTCATTTCTGTCGATATCTCAGAAATGGTACATCGTAGAGCCCCGTGATTTTCAGACTCGTGGCCCTAGACAAACATATAAAAACAAACATTTTGTTTTTTTCATGCATCACCCTGAAATGCCTCCAAGGCCTTTAGGCCTTGACGTCTAGTTTATGTGTGTTACGGAATAGACTTTATTTATTGACTGATAAGAGTAATAGTATTGCAAACATTGCATACACATACATATATTTTTATATTGTTATGTTGTTTCAGGTTTATTTTTATGTCTTAAAAATAATACCATTCTGCTTGAATACATAATATCAAATACTATTTATTAGGCATCCCATTTGAAAATCGGAAGGCCTTATGTTTTTGTCTGTTTTTTGGGGGTTTATTTCCCGCCGATTGGTTTCCAGATCATAATCTATCTTTCCGAAAATTCACAGCTCATCCGAAATACTTTCCTTCAGCCCCCTATTGTTTTACGTCAAGATCTGAAATCCAAGATGGCCACCATTGGCCATTTTGGGAAAAAAAAATCAGGGGATTCTTGTCAATGTTATAATTTGTTTCAGGAAATTTCCAGGAAGAAAAAATTGCAGTATATGCACATGTCAAGCCTTCCTTCTCCGTTCCTTTCTGAAGAAAACAATGTAACAAGTGGTTATATAATAGACTGGAGATAACAGCTGGCTTGCCAGTCAATTGTATTTATCTCAAACATCACTGTGATTATCTGGTTGAAACTACGTGTATTCTTCTCTTTCTTAGCTGTATTTCACATGCAATGACCAAATTATCATCGCTTTATTTAGCCAGAACAAATTCCTTTTTGCTTGTATTATGAATGTAGAAATTTTCAGTTGAACATTTGTCATGTCTGTACATTTAATACTTATTGAGATGTGCCTTGAAATATGATTAAAAGAATATAATTGAAAATGTACTATCAACTTGATGTGCTTGATATAATTGCTATCGAATTCAAGATATATGATTTTATCAGTCTTGTTTCACAATTAGAAAAAAAAATTGGGAGATGCCACATAGTCTACAGACTTTAAAGTCTACAGTCTAGTTATGTATGTATTATGTTGAATAAATTAGATTCAGTGAAATTTTCAAGATTTATTTTGACTGGGTTGTCAGACTTACAGTAAACCATTATCCTGATTTGAAAACAGCAGTTTACAAGTGACTGTTTCAATGCAGTTTAAACTGCTGACAATATTAGTGTTGCCTACTTCTCAGACTTTCTGTGCATAAATTTTGTGAAATTTAACTAATATGCACTATAATAGGCAGCATGCGAACCAAACAGGATTATTCAACAACAGACGTAATTATGTCAAGATTAAATGTTTGTCAAGAAATCCCTTGATTTAGACTGCAATATTGTCTACTAAACTCTAAGCCCAATCCTAAGAAAGAACACTGGATAAATATACATTGTTAAGCCACAATTTCTTCTTTCACTAAGATTGCCATTTTGACCTGTCAAGGTCATTGAAGGTCGAATTCAAGCTCGGCACTGAACTCGCCGTACATGACTTTTTTTTTAATGTACCAATATCTAAGCTCTGTCATGAAGAATTCTTGTATTAATGATATGGACAAAATTATCGCAGGAAAATTAGCACATGCTCTGAGAAAAATTGCCTGAGAAAAGTATAATTTTGACCTACAGTTATTTGGGACCTATGGTCCGATAACCTATTGTCGTGGCGTTGTGTCCGTCATCCGTCCATCGTAGGTCGTTCCTCCATATTTTTATCTTTAAAGTATGCAGGAGGATTTTTCTGAAATTTTGCACAAAAATGTCTAAAAATATTTCAAGAGGGGGGTATTTTTATTTTTGCATTTTATCCAAAATAGCGGCCATTTTTGACGAAAAATGGCCAAATTAGACTTTGGCGGCCATTTTCTTAAAACTTTCTGATCAGCTTTGAGATTTTGTTTCAAAAGATTCCACTTATATACCTTTATGATGTGTATGATTTTTTGACAGGTTGGTGAAAAAAAATGTTTTGCCCGAAATCGCATTTCTATTCATTATGGGCCATTTCTGGGCAAAAAAAAGTCATATATGGCAATTTGTGTGGTGACCTTGAATTTGACCTTCGATGACCTTGAAAGGTCAAAATAGCCATTTTGGAGTAAAAAAAATATCCAAGTTTGCTTGTACAGACGAAATGCTTGTAGATAGAATTTATGTTTGCATTATGAGCATATAGGAAATCGTATATGGAACAACTAATGATGACCTTGAGCTTGACCTCTGATAACCTTGAGTGCTAAATGTCGGACATGGTATGTGTAAATTGTCCGCTGAGGTTTAAGCGATTGTACCTGAGGTTGGGATTGTATTATAAGCAGTCATATATACTGCCCTGATCAGGCAAAACGCAGTAACTGCCATGTTTGGCGATATGGAGTTTGACATGTCATTCGGATCAGCAGTAAGTCCGCTATATTGTGTGAAAGTTTGGTGACCATAGGCTTGATCAATCTGGAGATATCGGCCTTGGTAAAAGGCAGTAACTCCTCTCCAACACCTGAGTGGACAGGCAAAAAGCAGTATGTTGAAATCACTGCGTTTTGCCTGATCATCAACATTCTTTTACCAGACTTACTGCTTTCTGCCTGTCCATTCAGGTGTTCTTATGTTTTGTGAACAAACTGCATGTTTTCTGTCCATCTCTTACATGATTAGGCATACAATATCAGGGGCGTGTGCAGACTTTTTTCAGAAAGAGGGGGAACAATTTGATGTCGGGGGGTCTGAGGGCCCCCAAGGCCCCAAGAGCTGGAGCCTTCCCAAGATATCCGATGGACTTTCGCCTTATTTAAATAGATTGCACATTAGAACATGTAGAATATATAGGTAAATGTGACAGAGAACCTTGACTTGTGGAAGGCTGTTGCGCATAGCAGAGTGATGCACAAACAATGCCGCAATCCAGCACTCTGGATTTCAATTTCCTCTAGTCCCATAGCCGAATATGATCGATGTGTATATCACAATGATATGTAAATTTATATTACAGAAAAGGCCTGGGGCCTGCGGGGTCTGATCCAAAAATTGTGCCTGTAACCCAATTCATACAATTATTTGACTAAGCCCCCTGACTATTATAGAATAGGCCTGGGGTCTGCGGGCCTCAGAAGCTGAAGAGTTTTTCTCTGGCTGTTTGTGGGCGTTTCCAAGAGGACGGTCATTTATCAGGCGATAAATATGTACCAAAAAAAGAGAATATTTACATGGAGATACACTTTATTTTTGCGAACATTGGTATTTTTTAAAACATTAAAATACATGAAATATGATTCGGAATTATGATGAAATACACCATACAAAAAACAAAACAAAGTGTAAACAACTAACTAATACTAAAACTACAATTGGGATTGGGTGGGTGGGTTAATGCATGTAGCCACCACTGCGCTTGCTTGCTGAGAAAAACATGTAACCAATACAACAAATGACCCAATATTTATACACACACAGAACAAACTGTTTGGTATAATCCTAACTGAGAGTTAATATTTTGTTGAGAGGGAATAACTCATTATACCTGTATGCCGGACCAAGCAGAAACATTGAGAAATACGCTAATCCGATTGGTACAATAAATATTGGAAATGAAAGGGTAAAAAACGAAAACATTGACTGACGATTGTTTTTGTATATTTACACAAGTTCATATACTCGAACTTTAAATAAATATGTACCAAAAAAAGAGAATATTTACATGGAGATCATAGTTTCTTCAGATATAGTTCCTTTAACACAATCGGAAAAAAAAACACTTGAATGCCCGGATCGTGCAACACAAGATGCATATTTTCAAGATACTGCTTTTTACCCGATTATTGCCAAGATAACTTTCAGGGTAATATCCAGACAAAGAACAGTTTCGCTCATATCTTTAATTTTATAAGTCGTATCATATTTGGCCAGTAGATTGTTAATTATCATCATTGATCCAATCAATCAAAACAAGAACAATTTTTATTGAACTATGTGTTATCTAGTTAGATACTAAAAACACAAAATTGTGATTTTCTCCAAAACACCATTCTGGCAGTTACTGCGTTTTGCCTGATCAGGGCAGTATATATGGCACATCTTTTAGTAACCTATCTTAGCCTTCGGGCTATTTTTTTTTCACTAAAATTGCTCTTTTGACGTGTCAAAGTGTTTTAAGGTTAAATTCAAGGTATAACCACTGAGATTGTCATCTAGGATTCCCATCTTAATGTATCATTACTTAAAATCTATATTGATCTATTTTATTCACTCCATATAGTATAGGTTCTGTAAAATGGCTGTTTTCATCTACCAAATTCATTCCAGCTCAACAAAAGATCCACCTGATGTGACTGCCTATAAGTCCATAAGATATTCTTTAGCTCTATCTACAAGCTTTTTGTCTACACCATCCTCTCGGCTCAGACATGACCTTATGACCTCAGGTCACCTGAGGTCAACTTCGAGGTCACCAAAAGATTCACCATACATGACTTCCTATTTATATATATATGCTCATAATGCAATTGTAGCTCTATCCATAGCTGTTTGGTATGCAGAGTCCAATTTGCACAATTCAGATCATATATGAACTTCGGATTTACCGCTCAAGATCACATGAGGTCAACTTCAAGACCACCAGAAGATCTGCCACATATGACTTCATTTTGTTCCCAACACGAACCAACGCTTTATCTGAAGCTGTATGAGGCACACGTGGACGTCAATTTGAACATTTCATTTTGGACGTGATCTGGAAATTGACCATTCAAGGTCATGTGATGTCATATACAAGGTCATCAAAATATCTAACCCCACAATTACCATATGTATGGCTTCCTCTATGTTTATAATATATTCCCAAGCTGTATCTACAAGCATTTTGTCTCCAGGGGACAATTTGTGCATTTCATGCCATTTTAGGGGTAGGGGGTGGGGGTGGGTATTGGTCCTACATTTTGGGCCTTTCGAGTGAAGAGGATTCCCATGTTTATACACAGTTCAGTATAATAACGTCCAGAGACGCGGGAACGATTTTGAAAGTGGAAGGTCAAGCTCGTTGTGACCAATCTATTAGGCGTGGGGTCTGGGGCCCACCTGGACTGGTGTTTCGCCGGTATTGGGTCAGATCTGGTTCCATGATGGGTTTATAATGTTCCGTGATGGTCTGCGATATATCATGGTTCTGACCACCAACCAATGTATTTTAATACATGCATGATCGAATTTATTGGGGTAATCCGAGACGATCCAGAAAATTTTGCAATCCTGGATAATCCTATGGAGCAGACTAGCTAAGTATACTCTCTGAATAATATTTGGCGCGCCAGTTGCCCATTCTTCAACTTTTTGAATAGTGCTTTTACTATCTTTTAGATAGTGCCTAAATTTTGGCACATTTAAATGGGAAGTAACATATAATGATTCTAGTGGTGACCTTGAACTTGACCTTGAGTGACCTTGAAAGGTCCAAAGCACCATTTTTGGTGAAAAAAAAATTGTGGCGTAACTCTATTATGTTTCTCCGGTAACCTTTCTAGACCCTTGGGCTAATTTTCGGGCTACCGACCCTTTTTATGGTCCGATCATACCCGGCGTTGTGTCCGACGTTGTCGTTCGTCATCGTCCGTCGTCTTCGTCGTTCAATTTTTCTTATTCTGAAATACACAAAAGTACCTAGAAATATTACAAGAAGGTAGTATTTTTTCTTCCATTTCCGCAAATATTTCTCTAAAAGGCGGTCATTTACGAAAAAATAGGCCATATTTAATTATTATAAATTCGCATAATGTATTCATGACATCATGCAATGTCTACATATATCTCGTGTATAAAATGGAATACCTTGAATCGTTCGAAAGACCCGAAATATAAGCCCTAAATTCCACTTTTTGGCATTCTCGAAATTGTTTTCAGTAGCTAGCTTTCTCTCTAATTCCAAATATTTATGACATTATGTTCTGTTTATTTCGTGTATAAAGATGGACTTCCTTAAATCGCTCGGAAGACCCGAAATGTAGTTCCTGAAGGCAAAAATTCCCCCCTTTTCGGCACTTAATTGTTGAGGTAACGTTCGATGTGCAAATTGTAAATTGGCCGATGCAGGCAAAAAATAGAGCTTTGATGTCGAACCAGCAATCTTACTCAAACAAAGTTTTCTGTCTAATACTGTATATTTCTCCGGTGACTTTTCTTAGCCCGTAGGCTAATTTTTAGTCTTAATAGTTCAAAACACATATATCTAGCTTGATTCTTGAACCAGATTCGACGTTTGTTTGTGCGGAAGCGGCCGCTATTTGAACAAAAATTGTAGAGATTGAAACAAAACACGAAAAAAGCAGTTTGAATTATCATTTTTTAGTATATTTGTGCAAAATTTCTGGAAGATAAAGATGTGAAGACCTGTTTATCACAATACCCTACGAATAGGTTTTTGGACCATAGATTCGGTGACCTAAAAATAACTTGAAACATTAGTTATGTAACATTTCGGAAACATCTTATTGCTGCAAAATCAAACATGGGATAATAATGAGCGAATACTGCACGTTCGTAAAACACGAGCGTTTTTGCACAAGCCATACATGCATTTTACGACAAACATAGGAAACTATTCATATTTGAGACTGGACTGGAAATATATTCAGCATACTTGAAACAATGAATCAAATTCCTAAACCTATAAGTCAAATGTGCAAAGAAAATATGATTGAATTGGATGTATTGGATTTGAGCCTAAATGATTGAACTGATATCAAATAATGTGTATTGTAGATGTAAATATTACTGCAGAAGACCATAGGCCCACATAAATGTGTGAAACCAATTTTGTCGGCCACCTGAATGCAGCAGCAGGACCATTTGTATACAAATCACACAATTAGTATTTATTCCTGACTCAATGCACTGATCGACAATCACCTGCAGGCAGGCTCCTATGTAATGTATATTCATGTATTTTGCCTAGCTTTGTTATCTTGCATCACTTCATACATCTGGTAGGTGGTCATACTTCTGTAGAGCAGACACGTGAAAGATGATTCTTTTTCATCTGTTCATATATTGTTTAATATCGTCTACACATGATCGCATCGATCAAACGATGTAGGTTACTGACAGTCAATCATGTTTTGTACGAGTATATAACCAAACACATGCATGGCTCTCATGTCCCAACATGTGATATACTGAGTGTGGTATTTTGGACCACGATCCGTTGTACATATACACACTGTTAGTCTAAAAATAGTATACATGTGTGTAAGAAATTATAAGAATATATCTTTAAAATCACAGTTTCAGTACTACGTGTAAGTAAAATCTTTTTTTACCGTTTCGAGCATGCAACTCGATTAGATGGGTTTCATAGATCATGTACAAGCACACACTTACACGTATGGGGGTCAGATAAATTTTGATCAATGTTCATTTATCAAGATTTACATAAAAACACGCCGTCGATTCAATGTCCAACCGTGTTGTTATCTTCATCCAGACAATAAATGTCTATTAATCACTACTAACGTTATTATTGAGAGATGAAATACATATGTAATTCGATCTTGGGCGATCGTTTTGAGCAGGTTTAGCTTTTTTATATAATCCATGGACTTTGTCCCCAGTGGGATTTCGTACTTGAATACATGTATGTGAGCTGTCTTGTAGTAGAACTGCGGGTATTCTGAGTGACTGTTGAAGCTACACACGTCTTCATGTACCAAGGTTGGTAAATTCAAAAGACACACGCATGATCTTCAATATAATTAGATCGATTGTTCTGTCCCTGCCTGCAGAGCAACAGATTTTTAAATTTGTACTCTTGATATTTCGCAAATGTGATCCGTAGTCGATGATGAGTTCTCAAGCACAAGGCAGAGACGAGTTTTACTATGGCACATTTCCCGAGGGGTTTATTTGGTCCACTGCTACGGCATCCTATCAGATAGAGGGGGGCTGGAATGAGGACGGTGAGTATCAACATCGACCACTGAACAACACTGGATAAAATCAATTTACACAATAAATGTATCAAGGATTTATTGCGCTGAGGGTGAATACCAAAATTGATTCCAGGCAGCTCAATAATAGTCAATATGGAAAAGGACAGAAATTAAGTAGTGGGATATATATCACCGTGGTCGTTGGTACTAGTAACCATACCCTCTAGTTTTGAGTCGTCGGTTAATGTATGAAAAGCAGGAAGCGGCATTGTTCACTTTTCATAATATGAATACATCTAGCCCGTGCCCTTGAGTCTTGCACGGGAGTATCTGTTATTGAAAATTACAGGTAATTAGGGCATTTCGGCACGAAATGTCCTTATGGTTTTGTCAGAATTTTTTTTTTTTTTTTCTTTTCTTTTTTTTCATTTTTTTTTTTTTTTTTTTTTTTTTTTTTTCACTTTTCGGTTTCCGGGCGATAACTTAAGAACGCCTTGACGAATCTTCGAGAAATTTTCACCAGTTATCACATATATAACATAGATGAACCCTATTGTTTTGGAGCCGGCTTCGAGGTCCGGTTAGTCCGTGAGGATGAATTTTGAGTCAAATGGTTTCCGGATGATAACTCGAAAAGTACTTGTGCTACCATTCTGAAACTTGACATATATGTTGATATAGTGTCGCAGAGGAGCCCTATCAATTACGGGGTCAATACCTTGAACGACCTTTGACCCAGGGGCCAAAAACAATTTTGATGAGTCATCCTTGAGGCTCATTGCATATCTCGGAAACGGTGCGTCGTAGAGCGAAACGGACGTTATTTTCGGACTCGTCGACCTAGACAAACATGTCTTAGGGGTATTATGGATGAACTTTGACCTTGACCCAATTTTTTTTCGCCGAGTCGGCATTTTTCGTTTTCTTCGATATCTCGGAAATGGTGTGTCGTAGAGCGAAACGGACGTCATTTTCGGACTCGTCGACCTAGACAAACATGTCTTAAGGGTATTACAGATGACCTTTGACCTTGACCTTGAATTTTTCTGCCAAGTCGGCATTTTTCGTTTTCGTCGATATCTCGGAAACGGTGCGTCGTAAAGCGAATCGGACGTTATTTTCGGACTCGTCACCCTAGACAAACATGTCTAAGGGCTATTATGGATGAACTTTGACCTTGACCCGAAATTTTTTTGCCGAGTCGACATTTTTCGTTTTCTTCGATAACATGGAAACGGTGCGTCGTAGAGCGAAACGGACGTCATTTTCGAACTCGTCGACCTAGACAAACATGTCTTAAGGGTATTACAGATGACCTTTGACCTTGACCTTGAATTTTTCTGCCGAGTCGGCATTTTTCGTTTTCGTCGATATCTCGGAAACGGTGCGTCGTAGAGCGAATCGGACGTTATTTTCGGACTCGTCACCCTAGACAAACATGTCTAAGGGTTATTATGGATGAACTTTGACCTTGACCCGAAATTTTTTTGCCGAGTTGACATTTTTCGTTTTCTTCGATAACATGGAAACAGTGCGTCATAGAGCGAAACGGACGTTATTTTCGGACTCGTCGACCTAGACAAACATGTCTAAATTGTATTATGGATGAACTTTGACCTTGACTGGAAATTTTTTTGCCGAGTCGGCATTTTTCATTTTCGTCGATATCTCGGGAACGGTGCGTCATAGAGCGAAACGGACTTTATTTTTGGATTCGTCACCCTAGACAAACATGTCTAAGGGGTATTATGGATGAACTTTGACCTTGACCTGAAATTTTTTTGCCGAGTCGGCATTTTTCGTTTTCGTCGATATCTCGGAAACGGTGCACCGTAGAGCGAAACGGACGTTATTTTCGGACTCGTCGACCTAGACAAACATGTCTAAAGGGTATTATGGATGAACTTTGACCTTGACCCGAATTTTTTTTGCCGAGTCGGCATTTTTCGTTTTCTTCAATATCTCGGAAACGGTGCGTCGTAGACCGAAACGGACATTATTTTCGGACTCGTCGACCTAGACAAACATGTCTTAAGGGTATTAGGGATGACCTTTTACCTTGACCTTGAATTTTTCTGCTGAGTCGGCATTTTTCGTTTTCTTCGATATCTCGGAAACGGTTTGTCATAGAGCGAAACGGTCGTTATTTTCGGACTCGTGACACTAGGCAAAAATGTCTTAGGGGTATGTTGAGTCAACTTGATCCATCGTCTTGGATTGAAATGGATGTATCTACATAATCATTTTGGCTGCAGAGTTGTCAGTAATAAACAGTTCACCTGTGATTGTGTTGTGTATCGAAATGCCCCAAGGCCTCTAGGCCTTCACGTCTAGTCTTATATGTATTAGGGATGAACTTTGACCTTGACTACAAAATTTTTTGCCGAGTTGGCATTTTTCGTTTTCGTCGATATCTCGGAAACACCGAGTCGTAGAGCGAAACAGACTTTTTTTTCGGACTCGTCGCCCTAGACAAACATGTCTAAGGGGTATTATTTTAACGGTAAATTTTTTTGCGGAGTCGACATTTTTCATTTTCGTCGATATCTAGTATATATTATAAATTAATCATCACACCGAAATGCCTCCAAGGCATCTTTAGGCCTTGACGTCTAGTTTTATTTGCACGTTGGATATTGACTGTCCTGTGATTTTACCAATCATCCGTGGCGGGTGATTCCAGACGATTCGACTCCATTTCAGTCCCAGACTCTCTCTAATTCCCCACAGCTAGGTGTTATAGTAGATATTAATGTAATTACTGCGCTGAGAAGGTGACTTGAACTTCATCGACTGTCCTTCGATTTGATCAGTCGTAAACCTGGGAATCTGGTCCTGCATGCATGGTGGTTAACACATAATGGGGCCTTTTCCCCCAAGGTTGCTGGTTGTAATCCAATCCAGTCGCAAAATGCTATCCCAGAATTTTTTTCCACCTTTCAAGTCGAAAAAAAAAATCCTTTCATTTGCCATTGTTTTATGGTATGTAAGTATGTTGGGTTTCGTGTGTTGAATTCATTTTGGCAAATTTGCGTGTATGTATGTTGTGTCCTAGCATTGTGAGGGCACGTAAGTCTGTTGGGTTTCGTGTGTCGAATTTATTTTTTTAGCAAATTTGCGTTATATACATGTATGTATGTTGTGTCCTAGCATTGTGAGGCGTGCCGTAAGTTATTTGTGTCCCGAGTTCGACACCAGTGTCGTCAAGCGTCGTCCGTGTGTTTATCTAAAGTGTCCATCTGAAATGTTGCACAAATTTTTGTTTTGCTTTTTTTTTTTTTTACAAAAACGTAAATTTTTAAACATTGGCAGCCATTTTATAATGCATAGGACTCTTTTTATGTGTATAAGTTTCGATACTAATGAATCACCAGTTCGCGAGTGCAGGACATTTTGATTTTCGAGGAGTCATAGTCAGAAATTGAGTTATATCTGTTTTGAGCCATTTCCAGCAAAAAATCCCCCACCTCTCATAATAGGAACTGTGTGGACTGTTCTAGAATGCTCGGCAATACAGCTGTGGTATTAACACATTCAAAAAGGGAGTCGTATGTGATGATGTGAGTGTCGACCTTGAATTTGACACCCGATGACCTTGAAAAGTCAATAATGCTATTTTTGTCTGAAAAAATAGCCATTTCTTATTTAGACAGCTCAACACTGTACATTTGTTCGGTAATCTCTCTTTCTGCTGGTGTTGTAGGGAAGGGACGGAGTATTTGGGACACGTTCTGTCGTACGGAGGGCAAGGTGCGGGATGGGGATACAGGGGATGTGGCCTGTGACAGCTACCACAGGTACCCAGAGGACGTCAGACTCATCAAGTCACTCGGGGTGAGCAGATCTATTTATTGCGATCACGTGATTCACGATCTAGACCAGGATTTCTATTACGGTCTTTGGTAACTGCCCCTACAATTATGGATGTAATTCCACAGACTTCACATTATCGGTTTTCGATATCTTGGCCCCGGATATTTCCGGACGGCACAGTCGCCAGCAAGAATCAGAAGGGCATCGACTACTACAGCAGACTGATCGACGCTCTGATAGCCGAGGGTATCCGGCCCATGGTGACGCTGTACCACTGGGACCTGCCCCAGGCGCTCCAAGACCTGGGAGGCTGGACCAATCCTGTCCTCGTAAAACACTTCACCGACTACGCTCGTGTTTGTTTTCAGGCCTTCGGCGATAGGGTAGGTTCCCAGTCCTGTAACACACTATAACTATCCCACAGTCATGCGTGAGCCGCCCATCACAAGACTGGTGTCCTCTCTGAACCACCAGGTCAAACTCTGGCTGACGTTTAATGAACCATCAGTATTCACGTGGCTGGGCAATGGTAACGGCGAGCATGCCCCCGGTATCAAAGACCCGCTAGGGGCTCCTTTCAAGGTCGGCCACACCGTCATTCAGGCTCACGTAAGCACCTACAGAATGTACAGCAAGGAGTTTAGAGCCAGACAAAACGGTACGGATCTTCAAATTCTTCTTGGTACAATGGAAAGCATTTTATGTCATGCTTCAGTTTTCTCACCGATTATGATCATTTCAAACTAGTAGGTATACGAAAGGTTATGTAATATGCTAACCACTATACTAGGACAGGTTGGAATCACATTGAATATGGACTGGATGGAACCCAAGGACCCTACGAACGCTCAGGATGTGGCCGCAGCTGAACGGGTCCTGCAATTCAAACTGGGCTGGTGGGCTTGCCCCATATACGGCACTGGAGACTATCCCGATGTCTTCAAGGAACAACTTGCGAAGAAAGCCAAACAGTTTGGCCTTCCAGAATCGCCACTACCACAGTTCACAGCAGGAGAAATACAGTTGAATAAAGGTGCACTTAGTCATGCAGTTTGCTAATATAACAATAGACTGAACGATACTTAATATTATGATCACTGGTATCTTGCACATATCAATTACATTTACATGTACGTACAACAATTTTGTATAGGTTCGGCTGACTTTTTCGGCCTGAACACGTACACGACCCGACTTGTGAGTCCAGCCTCCGGGGCTGACACAGATATGTCGGAGGCCACGGTCATGGACGTTAGCCTTGATACAGACCCTTCATGGAAAAGGTCAGAACTTTTATTCACCACAGACATAATGTGGCTACTTATCCAGACAAATGTGTGATTAGAATTCGATGTTCATATTGCATTTATATGAGGTATAATTGAGGTGCCTTTTCTTGCATGTACAGAGGCAAATCATCATGGCTATATGCTGTGCCATGGGGAATGCGACGGCTATTGAACTGGATCAAAAACACCTACAGTAACCCACCCGTGTATATAACAGAGAATGGATACTCTGACGATGGGGACCTTGATGACACAGCACGTATCAACTGTGTCAGAGGCTACATCAACGAAGCTCTCAAAGGTGTGCATCTAGCCATCTAAGTGTGTGTGACACTTGTGTTTCTGATTTGTATAGAATCTCTACTTTATATAGTTTAGCATGCACTAAACAACAACTATGCCTCTTTACGTATATATTTATATACCCTATACCCTACCACTCGCAGCAATACGTTTGGACGGCTGTGACGTCAGAGCCTACACCCTGTGGTCTCTGTTGGACAACTTCGAGTGGGCACAAGGCTACACCGAGAGGTTCGGCATACACCACGTGGATTACACTGATCCCAACAGGAAAAGAACACCCAAGAGTTCTGCTAAATTCTACGCTTCTATCGTGAAAAACAATGGATTTCCAAAGCAATGAGCGACTATAGAATAGTGAATAATTGCCATTATACAAGGTTCCAATATAATGATTATGAGATAACTAGTAGGTCAAGTCGCCTTACAGTGTGTATGAATAATTATGACATACACCCTTACATATTGTTATAGTCCATTGAAACCACCCAATGCAAAGAATAAAGCAGTTTTCAATCATTGATGTTCTGGAATTCAAATGAAATGTGTCTCCAAGCTATAGCTACATATCGAACTAGACGTCAAGGCCTAAAGACGCCTTGGAGGCATTTTGGAGTTAAGACTAATTTATAATATTTATAACATATTTGCGCCGGGCTCTACGACACACCATTTCCGAGATAATGACGAAAATGTATAATGTCGACTCAGCAAAAAATTCCAGGTCAAAGTTCATCCATAATACCCCTAAGACATATATTATTTTTCCAGAGCAACGAGTCCGAAAAAAACGTCCGTTGTTGAGCTCCGTTTCGATAGCCATTGCCTGAATAGTCTAACTTAGGGCAGCCATCAATACGCCTCACAATGCTATGAATAGTCAAGGACCTCAAATGACTTCAATTTCATCCTCACGGACCTCACGGACATCGGATCCCCTTCAAAACTATACAGCACATCTACATAATAGGTCTGAACAGTGGGGAAAATTTCAAGTCGATCCGTCGAGGCGAAAGGAAAAAAGAAGAATACTGACAAAACCATAAAGGGCCGAAATGCCTTAATTCTACAAATCTATAGTAACTTCGACATTCCAGTCGGGGGTTCATCGGTAGAATAAGACCAATAATCCTGTCGGTCATCAGGCTCTTTGATGGCTGTAAATTTAGCTTCTTTGCAGGGAGCAATATTATTGGTGATATCCTGAAAGAACATGCCGAGTCATGCTAAACATTATGACTCGATCGTCAAGAATATAATGGCTTTCCGAGGGAATGAGTGGCTAGAAGAGTGATTTAGTTTCCAGGACAAAGAAGGTTCCTGTATGATGATGATGAGATTACACAGTAATTTATTAATACTGTAAACACACTACTAGTATATATTTTTTACGGGGATTTGATTTTGCGATATCGTCCCTCAGACGGTTTTTCCGAAAAGAGATCAAAAAGATGGCAGACGCTGGTGTCGTCTGACCCGGTGAGAGTCCTTGGTGCTCACGATATTACTGGTCAGAAAGAAAGACGGAACAGTATGCTTCTGTGCAAGCTACAGAAATTTGAAGGTCACTCGGCGCGGACGCTTAAACATTATCCAGAATGGATGACATTTGAAACGCTCACAGGAGGCAGATACTTTTCGACGTTAGATTTGGCCAGTGGGTACTGGCGGGTGGGAATGGACCAGCAGGACAGGGCCAAGATGGTTTTTGCCACGAGGTCCGGTCCATATGAATTTAATGTGATATCGTTTGAGAGGTTGATGGAAGTAGCCATGACGGGTATCCAATGGAGACGCTGTCTCAATTACTTGGATGACGTCATCTGCACCAACGTGCCAGATACATTGGCCAACCTAAAACTGGTGTTCAAACGGCTACGGTAGGCGGGTTTGAAGCTCAAACCAACCAAGTGTGAACTGTTCAGGAAAAAGGTGGCCTTCCTGAGACACCTTGTATTTGAAGAGGGCGTCAAGTGCAACCCAAGGAAGATTGAAAAAAGTAGTCATGTATCAAGTGCCAACATCGCTGACAGATTTGAAAGCAAACCTAGGACTCAATCCAGAATCATGCAGCCAAGGCGGCGACCATGTCACGGCTGTTGGAAAGACTGTTTTTCAGTGGGGACTTGAACAACAGGAAGCGTTCAAGACTCTCAGAGATGAGCTCGTCCGAGCTCCTGTAATGGCTTACCCATCATCCTGGACACCAATGCTAGCTGGTACGATATTAGGGCTCAGATCCAGCAGGGGCGTAAAAAGGTGATAGCGTATGCCAGCTACACCTTGCGGCCAGCGCCACAAAGCTACTGTACCAGGAAAAGAGCTTCTAGAGGTCATGGTGATGATCCATGGATCTTTCTGACACTACCTGTGAGGAGTGAACTTCACTCTCAGGACTGATCAGGCCTCATTGAAGTGGTTGATAAACTTCAAGGACGCCGAAGGCAAGACCCATCAGACCCAGACCTGCAAGTGGGACTCGACATGGCAACACTCACCATAGAGAATTTACCCCCATGGAAGAGAAGGTATCTCTGCAGGGGGCGCAGAGATCCGAACCTGACATTCATCCATTGGTAAAGTGGAAAGAGCTGGACGCTGAATGACCTCTATCGGCAGAAGTCAGGCGGTATGGGACAGTTACCCGAATGTTTTGGCAAACTATGGGAAGACGTTCAGATACAGGATCCTTGTCAAGCAGGAGCCTGTAGAGAATAATGGAGGGTGGGGGAGGAGACTGGTGGTGCCACTGAAAATGAGGAAAATGCTTTTGAAGACGGCGCACGGGCGTAAGCTGGCGGGGCACATGGACATTACCAGGACAGTGCAGAGGTTGAAACAGCAGTATTAATAGCCGGGCATGAAGAGCGAAGTCACCAGGTGGTACAAGGAGTGTACCTGTCAACGGGTGAAGTCAAAACCAGGGAGGGCCAGCAACAGCTAAGACAGGAACTGGCTGGGGCCCCATTCGACAGAATTGCAATGGACATCCTGGAGCCTAGTGTGGTCACAGGAGGGAAAACCGTTACATGTGGTGATAGCGCACCACTTCACAAAATGGGCAGAAGTGTACACAATCTCAGACCACATGGCGCAGATGTGTAGCAGATATCGTGAGGACACAGTTCATTTGTCAGTATGGAGTACCAAGGAGGATACACATGGACCAGGGTACAGAGTTCGAGTCCAGGCTGATGAAGTGGTTATGCAAACTGTTACAATGTCAGAAGACGAGAACAACACCATACTGGCCGCAGCGTGACGGGCTGTTAGAGAGGAACAGGAGCATTATAGCTCTGCTTACGTCATTTATGAATGACAAACAAGACGACTGGGACAGTTGGCTCCCTTATATGATGGCAGGGTATGGGACTCCAGTACACGAGTTCACTGGATGTACACCCAACTTGATGCTGTCCGGCAGAGAATACACACATCCCTTACACTTGATGGTTGAACTAGGAGAAAGAGAATCCAGAGTGCGAGCAGGAGTATGTAGAATGGGTCTGATCTGCATTGCAAGGAACGTATGCAAAAGCTTGACATCGCTTGCAGACAAAGGCATACCGCCAGGGAAGGAACTAAGTGGCGACTGGGTGTCTGGGTAGACACATGTGAAGTAATGACTACCGGAGGAGGAAAACCAGATACCGCATTCGAAAGCGAAATCGCATAGACCAAGGAGGAACACGTTATGACAGAGGTGGAAGATATATATATATATATATATATGCAGTGGATCCTGTGTTAAAGACCACCTGGTTTGAGAGACCACCCTGTGTTTTAAGGCCGCTGCACTTGGCCCCAAGTGGCCTTTTATCATGTAAATGAACCTGTCATGAGAGACCACCTGTCATTTAAGACCACCTTTTTGGGGTCCCTTGGGTGGTCTTAAAACACAGGATCCACTGTATATATATGATATAGGCCACTGAAGAGGCAGAGCAAAATGAAGAGGAAACCCAGGAGAGATATCCGAAACGAGAGAGATGCACCATGAAGAGGCTAATTCAAACGTGTTGAGGGGCGGAGACAGCAAGAAGAGAATATGTGGGAGCCGTATTAGGGATGAGAAGACCAGAAGGGATAACAGGTGCTGCCAACAACAACAACTAGGGCGCGGAAAAACCTAGAAAAGCGAAGTGCTCTGCATTGGAGTCGAGTCGCTCCGCAGTGGATTCAGAAAGATCAAAGTCAGATGGCTCCGCAGAAGAGTCCAAATGAAAACTAGACGTCAAGGCCTAAAGATGAAGTTTATCATTTCGGTGTGATGATTAATTTATAATATATACTAGATATCGACGAAAAATGCCGACTCGGCAAAAAAATTTCGGGTCAAGGTCAAAGTTCATCCATAATACCAATTAGACATGTTTGTCTAGGGCGACGAGTCCAAAAATAACGTCCGTGTCGCTCTACGAAGCATCGTTTCCGAGATATCGACGAAAACGAGAAATGCCGACTCGGCAAAATAATTTCGGGTCAAAGTGCATCCATAATACCCATTAGACATGTTTGTCTAGGGCGACGAGTCCGAAAATAACGTCCGTTTCGCTCTACGACGCACCGTTTCCGAGATATCGATGAAACCGAGAAATGCCGACTCGGCCAAAAAATTTCGGGTCAAGGTCAAAGTTCATCCATAATACCCTTAAGACTATTTGTCTCGGGCGACGAGTCCGAAAATAACGTCCGTTTCGCTCTACGAAGCACCATTTTCGAGATATCGACGAAAACGAAAAATGCTGACTCGGCAAAAAAATTTCGGGTCAAGGTCAAAGTTCATCCATAATACCCTTTAGGCCATCATTTTTTAATTAGTTGTTTTACAAACTTTTTTGCTTTAAATATTTTAAGTCGGTCGGTAGGAAGGCATAAAAATAAAAGTTACTGAAAGAGTGTGGTCGGGCTAATGAAAAAAATTCAGCACTGAAAAATCGGTCATTTCTTACACTTTCATTTATCAGCGTGCTCACACATGTGCGTTTGTGCGGCCCAGAAATACCGCTGGGCATAAACACATAAAATAAAAACTCAGCTTTACTATGAGCACAGAGATGGAAAAAGTTTTTTTTTTCTTCACGATTCAGTTCTGTCACAACCAAACTAAGACATAGTTTACCAAATTTTCAGCTTGACTTCAATGAATGTATTTGGGTGATAGTGAGTAAAATATCCAAATTCAACTCGTCTATGTGTCGAAGTTAATATCGGGAAAACGACAACCATCATAAAACACATTGCAGTTTGTTATTTATATCAAAAACAACAAAAATCTGATCACATTTCATTTCCTGGATCATTTTAATATTTCAGCATGTACTTGCCACAGGTCTAGACGATTCAGAAAACTGCTGTAGTGCTGCACCTGATGACTATACCGCAGGACAATGAGACAATGTGGCCATAATGACTGACAGTTGGAAGACCAACTTTTAAGTTCGAAATGGCTGCCAAAATTCTTTGAAAATTTAAATGTAAAAATTACGTAATAAATACGGGCTTAAATTCTGAAGATCTACCTATAAAAGTACACAAAGAAATGACTATCGAACATTACACCCTTGAATAATCTAAAAAAAAAGGATTATCAGTTATATTATACTGGGACATGTCCGTGATATCTGGAAAGAAATATGAGCAAGTCATTGTAGCAAAATCATAGTCGAAATCACATGCCGACAGATATACATATAATCGGTTTGAATTGGAGAAAAGAGACTATTCCTCCGCATAGCCATGATGGCAAAGAATTATCATTTTGATGCTGCATATTTTTTTCTGTGCATTTTTCCAGTCGTTGGGTAAAATAAAAATAAAAGAGGAACTGCTGAATTTATTTCTTATCGGACGATTTTATGTGGAGTCGGCGGGTTTGTAGAACAATCAATCAAAAAATAATGGCCTTAGATATGTTTGTCTAGTGCGACGAGTCCGAAAATAACGTCCGTTTCGCTCTACGAAGCACCGTTTCCGAGATATCGCCGAAAACGAAAAATGCCGACTCGGCAAAAAAATTTCGGGTCAAGGTCAAAGTTCATCCATAATACCCCTTAGGCATGTTTGTCTAGGGCGACGAGTCCGAAAATAACGTCCGTTTCGCTCTACGACACACCGTTTCCGAGATATCGATGAAAACGAAAAATGCCGACTTGGCAAAAAAATTTCGGGTCAAGGTCAAAGTTCATCCATAATACCCCTCAGACATGTTTGTCTAGGGCGACGAGTCCGAAAATAACGTCCGTTTCGCTCTACGACGCACCGTTTCCGAGATATCGACGAAAACGAAAAATGCCGACTCGGCAAAAAATTTTCGGGTCAAGGTCAAAGTTCATCCATAATACCCCATAGACATGTTTGTTTAGGGCGACGAGTCCGAAAATAACGTCCGTTTCGCTCTACGACGCACCGTTTCCGAGATATCGACGAAAACGAAAAATGCCGACTCGGCAAAAAAAAATTGGGTCAAGGTCAATCTTCATCCATAATACCCCTTAGACATGTTTGTCTAGGGCGACGATTCTGAAAATAACGTCCGTTTCGCTCTACGAAGCACCGTTTCCGAGATATCGACGAAAACGAAAAATGCCGACTCGGCAAAAAAATTTCGGGTCAAGGTCAAAGTTCATCCATAATACCATCTAGACATGTTAGTCTAGGGCGACGAGTCCGAAAATAACGTCCGTTTCGCTCTACGACGCACCGTTGCCGAGATATCGACGAAAACGAAAAATGACGACTCGGCAAAAAAATTCAAGGTCAAGGTAAAAGTTCATCCATAATACCCTTTAGACTATTTGTCTAGGGCGACGAGTCCAAAAATAACGTCCGTTTCGCTCTACGACGCACCGTTTCCGAAATATCGACTAAAACGAAAAATGCCGACTCGGCAAAAAAATTTCGGGTCAAGGTCAAAGTTCATCCATAATACCCCTTGGACATGTTTGTCTAGGGCGACGAGTCCGAAAATAACGTCCGTTTCGCTCTACGACGCACCGTTTCCGAGATATCGACGAAAACGAAAAATGCCGACTCGGCAAAAAAATTCAAGGTCAAGGTCAAAGTTCATCCATAATACCCCTTAGACATGTTTGTCTAGGCCGACGAGTCCGAAAATAACGTCCGTTTCGCTCTACGACGCACCGTTTCCGAGATATGCAAGATGCCTCATGGATGACTCAGCAAAAAATTATTTTGACCTCTAGGTCAAAGGTCGCTTGACGTATCGATCCCAAAATCAACAGGGTTCTTCCCTGTTGATATATAAACCTCCGTGCAAAATTCTGCAACTATTGCCTGAATATTTTTCGAGTTATCGTCCGGAAACCAAGTTTCAAGATCAGCCTCGATTTCATCCTCAAGGACCTCACGGACCTCGGAGCCGGATCAAAAAAAATAATACACCCTAGAGATGTTTGTCTAGGGCGACGAGTCCGAAAATAACGTCCGTTTCGCTCTACGACGCACGGTTTCTGAGATATGCAGGAAGCCTCAAGGATGAATCAGCAAAAAATTATTTCGACCTCTAGGTCAAAGGTCGTTTGACGGATCGATCCCAAAATCAATAGGGTTCTTCCCTGGTGGCATATGAACCTCCATGCGGAGTTCTGCAACTATTGCGTAAATATTTTTCCAGTTATCGTCCGGAAACCAAGTCTCGAAATTAGCCTTGATTTCATCCTCACGGACCTCACGGACCTCGGATCCGGCTCAAAAAGAATAGGGTTCTTCCACATATCATTTCTGACTTGTGGTGAAAATTTGACGAGGATCCGTCAAGGCAATCTAAAGTTATCGTCCGGAAACCAAAAGTGGCGGAAGAAGAAGAAGAAAAAAAAAAAGAAAAAAAAAAAAAAAAAATTCTGCTAAAACCATAAAGGCATTTCGGCAAGGCAACTTGAGAGGATAACCAATTGTCAGGGACAGGAGAAGTCAAACCACAGGGGGTGGACGCACAGAAGGACCAACTGCATAAAGTGATAGCATGGATAATTGATCTAGTGGCTATCAAACAAACACAACTGTTCATAGAAGTGTAGCTGAACAGAGTTCCAGCTATGAACAGACTGTCAGAGCCGAGAAAAAGGGGCATGAGAAGAAACTCCCAGATGCTGGACAGTAAGCTGGAGGAAAACCGGGAGAACCTTTACTAGAGATACATGCCGATGAGCTGGCAGGACTACTGTGTGACGAGTCCGGAGACCTGTCACAGTACTAGAAGATGAGGGACTACGGGATGTACACCAGGCGATCACCGATGAAGAGAGGGAGAGGCTGCATAGTTCTGAAGCATAGCTAGAAGGAGGAACAGGCAGAAAGCGCAGCGGCACGAACGCGGCAGATCCGCAAGCCCAGTGGCTCGTTGTCAGGCCACGTGAGCGATGTTCCTCTGCTCCAGGTCACCAGCCACGCAGCACCAGTCCAGATTAATGGTCATTTGTCCGGATATGGAGAGGTGAGAGACGTGCAGTAGCCACAGCAATGGCGGACTACGAATAAGGAAAACTCAAGACACAGTTTGAGACAAGGAGGCACCGGTCCGCCCAGCACGCAGAGGAGCAGGGCCGTGTAGGCTCTCATTCCCTGCCACGGGGGAGCAAATGCCCCCAGACAGAGGAGTGGGCACCTGAAAAGGATGCTGATGAGGACGTGGTGATGGTTTGGACTGGAGCGAGGAGCAGCTGGGTCAGCCTCGTTGGATAAAGGCTAAAGGGACAACAGGGGTCATGGATATGTGATGGCCTCAGAGACCACCAGGGTGCTTACATTGGGGGCCGAGGGCAGAACTCGGCAGTACTGGTACACCCCTACCTGGGCGCCTATGTTCTGCCACCAAAGCCAGATTCACCAGGAGACTACCACCTCCCTTGGCTCTACATCTCAGAGTCACGGCTCTGCAGCAGAGTATCCAGGCATCATGTGAAAAGATGTGATCCTATCAGGGCAGGTCAGTTCATCACATGAGATTACCACAAGATTCTACTTTTTAAAGGTTTGAGCTCATAGACATAAGGAAATACAGACATAAGTTCAATCTTCAAGTGCTTCGTGTCACGAGTCCTGTTCGATAAGCCCTGAAATGATCACACAAAGGCCATCTGATATCAAGATTCAAGGTCAACAAAAATGTACCATATTAACCTGCTCATTACAAAATTCTCAGCTATACTTGTTTCAGTGGATAAAATAACAGCAAACAAGTTTCTCATAGTATTCTTTATTGTAGTTGATGTACAACTATGCATCTATACACATTTGACTCTAACAACAGCTTCCCATGTACAACAGTCACATACGCACCATCTTTCCATCCAAATAAGAAATATGTAAAGCATATCAGAAAATCAATGTTTACTTTCGGAATCAGCAAACCTTATCAGTAGAAGCTAAATAATTGAACACATTTCATCACTCAGTTTTATCCCCAAGTGGTATTCTTGTACAATACGCAAGAACAAATAATTGCAAAATATTGTTGTTACCAAAGAACAAAGAAATATCTCAATAATACATAACATTGTCATCAAAGTCAATCCATGGAGATTTAACACTTCGCTAATGCTATCCAAATGAAGGTGTGATTTTGCGAAGAATATAGTCTAGAATACGCTACACACACGTGAATACAGATCTGAATTGCACTCAACATATACACAGGTTCAGAAAAGGAAAATTCATTATTTGACCATCACAATACGTACATGTACAATGTAATAGTATTATTGATGCTCTAGAATGAAATGATGCACTGGTACATTTTGTTTTCATTATCCTCGCTTTCAAGGATCATATTCCTTACAATATAAAGCGATTACTGTGTTCTCGTGATTGTTTATGTCAATAAACTATACTATACTACTACACATATATATTATTGACTGACAGGGTAATCATATTATATACATGTATATAGAAATATATTACAGTACATTTGTATGTGCATTGTGCAATACCAATATATTGAATCCTTCATAATCTGAAAATGTGTTGTACTAGTCAAATTATATGTCCATTAAATCTGACAATGAAAAGCACACTCCGTTCTGTGGTGCTATGTACAGTACAAAATCAATGGGAACAGTTACATAAACATGCCAGAAAGTGGAATTATAGTGATATTTTCGGCAGTTACCAGTACCTAAATACATGGCATGATAGATTTACTACATGCGTATTTCTACATGCAGTTTGTCTGCATTGATGTTGGCCACATGGAGCCATTCCCCAATTTTATCCTGCCATGTAATGGACTTTAAATCCACTATTATATATACACATGCATATGCAAGATGAGATTAAGTATCATGAACGAGCTAATCTAGGACTTTTTGTACTCTATACGCTCAACTTTGACTTCATCCCCAACAAGCTGGTACACATAGGCCACTACTGTCGACTGTTGGATGTCCAGCAACACAAAGGATGGAATGATGTTCCTGCAACAGAAAATACACAATGTGACAAACAACAGTAACAACAGTAGGTCCAACAGAGCTACTGAGTTATTTACAGGGTGAAGGCAAACATACACATTGTCTACAGACTAATCGTACCATATATTCCTATGTTCAAGTAAAAACTAGAAATTACTGGAGATATTTGATTTGCACCAGAATGTGACAATGCCACACTGTAAACTGACGTGTCCAAAGGGTTGAATGCTCCAGTTGCAGACCCCGGGTTGATGTAGAATTTGTTCTCGTGTTCAAAAGCTTCAAATTTGTGCGTTTGTCCTGTGATGAGAATGTCTACATCCAGTTGCCGCTGGAGCATGGCCAGACCCTCCGTGTCACCCCACGGTACCATCTGGTGTCCATGACTCAGTCCAATCCGGAACTGACCAACGGTCACCACCTTCTGCTCTGGATAGTTCAGGTTCTGTCAAAGTCAGATATACTTCATCAGTATATAGACTGTTGCAATTATGAATGTACTGGTATTTACAGATTCACATACAAAGAATGTAGCTTTTTTTTCACATAACTTACCTCATCAAAATCTCCTCGGACAACATGTACATCACTTGCCAATGTCTTGAGGTAATCGAAGGATTCCTTGGTGCACAAGTTACCAGTACAGAGAATATGCTGTATCTTGCCTGGGACAAGGAGACGCTTGAACTTGTTAGGCATCATACTACACCGATGAGGTATGTGCAGATCCCCGAGTACCAACACCAACTGAAATAATCAAGCGAACCAATAGTTTGATATGTCATATCAATATGGCCATTTTGAGATACTATTTGCGGACCCTAGAACTCTCCAGTGGGGGTGACAAAGTGCCTAAATTGTATTATGATGTCATGAGAAGACGCAATAATTCCTTGAAAATATGAACCCAAAACATGGTATTACCAAAAAGCATCTGCAAAGTCATTACGGTATTCTGGACCATTGGACATATGTGGGATGGATTCTATCTCAAGATTGCTGTTTTGTCCAGAATAATCCTTTCCATTTCATCAAATGATTATCAAATACCATAAACGCCAAAATTAAAATCCTGTAGTGTAAATTGTGTAATGGGAGATGATTCTCCATTACAGTACCATTATTTCATTTCTTTCATTTCTCCTTCATTTCTCCTGTTTGAGCAATAAGCAGAAATTTCACTGATTTGAAGAGTTTGGGGGTGGATTACGTGGTTGCAAATTAGGTTCGCAATTAACCAGTTACCAGAATTGTAACCGGTTCCACTTCGTAACTGAACTGTAAAAACCGGCTAATATTTTCTCTAAACTTTATTTATTTAACAACAATTGATGAACAAGCATCAGCTTATATTAAAGGGCCACTGTATGGGATTCGGCATTTAGGGGATTTCCAAGATTTTTCTCCTGACGCTTTTATTTATAGAACAAAACGTCAGATGACGTTTTTGGCCTAGGATCTCTGCCGAGCCGACCTGGGCTGATCTGACAATTGGCTCGGCAGAGATTCTGGGTCAAAAACGTAATCTGACCTTTTGTTCTATAAATAGAAGCGTCGGGAGAAAAATCTTGGAAATCCCCTAAATGCCGAATCCCATAGAGTCGGAGCATGCAAATATCGGACAGTTTTGGATGCATTTCCTGTTTATTGGAGATATATTGCCAATGCAATATTTCAAATGTAACAGAATAAAAAATGATTTGTTGCTCTACAAATTCATATTCACATATAAAGTCAACACGAAACTGAAGCACAGGCACAGACCTCGAAAGTACACGAAGTCTAAGATCCTAGCAGACTGCAGCACAGCATGTAAATATCGGACAAGGAGCTATGAAACACCGACGTCAAAAAATATTAAGCCGTGTCTACTTCACTTGAGCGCAGCATGTTCATCATGGACCAAGTGAGATACCAGATTCACCTTATGCACAAATAATTGCTTAATAATGAATATCATGTGCAAATTTAACAAAACACACTAACATTTATATCAAATTAAGCGTTGATCAGAGATATTGACAGTGAAAAGCACAAATTGTTGTACAGGGCTGTTTCAAAATGATGGAAACCTGAAACTCCTGTCATAATGGAAATTCATGCTTTGATTCTACACATTTGCTCAGTCCAATATTTTTTACAAAGTGTATACTACATGTGAAAACCGTGATTTATTCATGTGTCCGATATTTGCATGCCCGTCCGACAAATAGTGCTCCAACTCTACAGTGGCCCTTTAATATAAGCTGATGCTTGTTCATCAATTGTTGTTAAACACATATAATATAATTGACATCAATGGTGGTTATGACGTGTCTAGGCTATTTACAATCGAAGGTTAATGTGGCAATTATTTAATTTAGCTTTTGTTCTTATATGCGGGTCAATAGGGGTGTCCTTATATTCGAATATAAGAACATGTCCCTATATTAGAGACACTTTGGTTTTTTGGTGAAAGCCCCAAAACGCAATATTCCGGATATAAGAACATGTTATATGCGCGATTATACGGTATAAGTATAGGACTACTCATGGGCCTACTGGAGTACTGCCTACACAGCTGTATACAACACAGGTACTGTACAGTATTGTACAGTACTGTAATCCACCGTATCCTAACATTAGAGATCAATTATTGGAAAATTCGACACTAAAATGGACTACTCAATATACCGAACATTTACAGATCTAGACTCTAGTACCATTATTGAAACAGCGATATCCTCCCTGTCAGAAAAATAATGTTCTCCCGTGACAGATAAATTTATCCGACAAGAGATGTAAAGTTCACTGTGATTGGCCTACTATTATAGAAATGTCAAAATTGAGCCAATGGGAACATACGTTCCAAACACAACTTATGCCTGCTAATATGCGACATAAAGAGCACCAATCATTTATTCTTTCCATAGACCTACATCATATGTAGGTCTATGTTCTTTCATTGGGAAATGAGGCGAACATTATCATATTGATTGTAATAATATGTGACAGTTTAAATGATGGATGAAACGTTCAAGATGAAAAACTCATATATATATGGCCCATTCTCACAAAATTGACACAAACACATAAAATATGTCTCATTGTGTCATATATCGAATAATGAAATCCAAAGTATCTTTTTCATGACATAACTTGATAGATATGGATAAAACAAATATATAAATATATAATTATCTGTACTTAGCTTCCATACTCTACAGAAGCCCGTTGAGGCGGGATACTGCAAGGTGTGAAAATATATTTATCTGGCGGCCGCCACTTAATTATATGGCGGCCGCGGCCGCCAGATAAATATATTTTCACACCTTGCAGTATTTAAAAATATCTAGATGTTGAAACTTTTTGTTCTCACTTCTTCATGATGTTCTCCATCAAGTAAAACAAAAAATAAACTCTTGGAAGCGTTGGATATTTTCGATAAATTAACTCCCAAGCATGTCAATTTCATGAGAATGGACCATATAGGCTACGAGCATTGATTGATTCATGTACGTCTTCATTTTCAATCTACGTGCCAGAGAAATTGCAACATTTTCAGATTCAAAAGTAAACCTAGAAAAAACGGAAATAATGCCGATTGGCCCAATAAAGAATAAATATAAGATATTGCTCCGGGAGCTAGGCTTCAAGTGGTCTGATGGACTGAGGGGGGGGGGGGGGGGGAGGGGGTGAAATTCATCATACTCTCCAGAATACTATTGAACACAATTTTTATCCGGCTATAAATAAATTGAAAAATATTATAAAGATATGGGAGAGGTGGAAATTAACACTATATGGGAAAGTGGTAGTCATCAACACGTATATAATATCTCAGTTAGTGTATCTCATGTCAGTCCTCCCGTCTCCCCATGACAGTTTACTGAAACAAGTCGAACAAATTATATACCAGTTCATTTGGCAAGAAGAACCAGATTCAATTAAACGAAGCATTCTCACGTGCAATAAAACTCAAGGAGGATTATTTGTCCCGGATATATACGATAAAAACCGTTCAATGAAAATTGCTTGGGTGAAAAGAGCGATTAACAGATAACGGCTCAAGCTGGTCCAAGTTAATATATAGCAAATTGCCGATTAAAAATTATTCATTTTGGGAAATCAATATGAATACTGAGGACTGTAACGACATTGTTAAAAACACTAAAAACAAAATGACATGCGATATCATCAAATGCTGGCGTGATTATAAATACAGAGATGCGTCAGTAATAACAGACTACGGCCATGAACTGGTATGTGGCAATTCCCATATCCGTATTGGTGACGCGCCAATCTACAATGATGTGCTTCGAAAGAAACAAATCATAGATTTGTTTGATGATGACGGGAATGTATATGTCTATGATATGAAATCAGTAATTTTAACACAAAATATAACCTGAAACTACGGCTAACGTTGTACTACGGTGTGATAACAACTATCCCCAATGCTTGGAAACAGTCCGCTAAAGAGCTATTACGCCAGAGAAATCCCCCAAATAACGATGAACATGGTATTCCACAATGTATGGAACTCGAGAAAATAACATTCAAATACATATATAAAACCCTGAGAGACAAGCGCGTCAACTACCATGAAATCACAGGTCTTAATAAATGGAAGGTTCATTTCGGACCAGACCTGACAACTGATCAGTGGTTGCGAGCTACTAGAAATATGTACAAAATTACTCAACACACGGAGCTTTTAAATTTTCAATTCGAAGCAATGCACTCTATTTTAATAACTAATGAAATTCTGTCGAAATGGAACATCCTAGAAAGTGATTTGTGTATATGGTGTAATGAAGAAGTGGAAACACTACCACATATTTCAATGGAATGTGAAGTTGTTAAAATATTTTGGGCTGAAATGCATAACTGGATTTCTCAAAAATTTAATTTCAAGTGTGACATTTCCGCCAAAGATATTGTCTTAGGCCTTGTGGAAAATGACGACCTAAATACAGATAATAAATGTAATAACGATAATGATATTTATGTTGTTGAAAAAAATTTATCTTTATGCGAAGAGATTCTTGTACACTGAAAAAAAATGTACAAGTTCGTTCCTGTGCTTTCAAATATTTACCGCATATTTTAATAGGAAAATAGTTGTTGAAAGAACAATCGCAGCATCAACGCAAAAAGGCCTCGACTCTTTCAACGACACTTGGAAAAGCATTTTATATTGATTTCCTATGTATAAATACGGCGTCTTTGCTTTTTAACCAGGTTGTGTAGGGTGCATTTCTGCAAATAAATTTGAAAAAAAAACACGAAATTGCAACAGTTTTTTTTTTCAGATCTAGAGTTGAAAGCCTAACAGTTGGTACCAAAATATCTATTATGACCCCCCCCCCCCCAAAAGCAAATAAAAAAAAAACAACAACAACAAAACACCAATACAAAATAAAACAAAACCCAATAAATGAAAACATAAAATTTCAAGCCGATGATTTGAATAAAACTTGATAAGTGGAAACTTATTGCATGTACATAATAATTGTTTGTCACATTTGGTGAGAAGGAATGCACAAACATTACCATAACTTTGAATATCAAGTAAGATTTACGGAAGCGTAGAAGAGCCACCCAGGAAAATTATTTTTTCAAATTCAATACTTAGTAACTCGATAATATCGACTTAGTATCTCGATAATATTGACTTATAACACGATAAAATCGACTTAGTATCTCGATAATATCGACTTAAACGTGGAACAGGCACAGGAATAAGATTTATTTTTTTTAATTCCTGAGATAGTATCTCGTTATTATCGACTTAGTATCTCGATATTATCGAGTTAGTATATCGATAATATCGACATATCAGGGCTGTCCAGTCCATGTTTACATGTATGTATAATGTACGTGAGTAACCAATAACGACTGTTCCTATACTCTTTGATATTATCAAGATACTAAGTCGATAATATCGAGTTATTGAGTCGGGAATTTGAAAAATACTCCTCATTATAAGTCGATATTATCGAGATACTAACTCGATATTATCGAGTTACTAAGTCAATATTATCTGGTTACTAAGTCGATATAATCGACTTACTAACTCGATATTATCGAGATACTAAGTCGATACTACGATACTATCGGTGTTACTAACTTGGGAATTTGAAAAAAAAACTTCTTCCTGTGTCTGATCCACTCTTAAGTCGATATCATCGAGATACTAAGTCGATGTCATTGAGATAAGTCGATATTTTCGAGTTACGAGGCCGGGAATTTTAAAAAAAAAAAATTCTTGGGTGGCCCTCCTACGTTTCCGTAGTATAGGATATTTTCAAAAGCATATACTCAGTAGGCCTCCTACTTTCATGGATTACCCTTTTAGACCATCAATATATATTCTTCCTCTCTGTCCTAAGTGCTAAATATCTCTTGGTAGACATAGGTTCATTCACTTCTTGTGTCATCCTGGACTGTGGAATCATTGGCTAGGACCAGAAACCCATAAGATTGGTTTCTGCTAGGACCTATGTACCGGTATATAAAATGCATTTCATACAGTATACCAATCCGTATAAATAAACTTCAATCACTGAAACATAAATCTATGGATGGAAATATACGTACGATATGCACATAAAATGAAATTAGACAACTCAATTTTCCCGACTTTAAGAATAGGATTTTAAGAAGAATACCGTACAACTCATACCCATCGCAACCACAACAATCCATGAGCTAGACGTCACATATTGTAGTGAAAAATTTGCACCCAAACTTATGCTGCTTGTTCCTCTATGGTATGGTATGTTATGGAATGGTATGGTATTTATGGTAAAGATATTCATTCTATATTGATTGAGCATTTAAAAATTGTGAGATGGGATAAATGCTATATATGTTCACTTGGGTCACAATGCCTATTCCACGGGGGTCAAGCGAACCTGAATTATTCGGAGGAACATTGGCGCCTCTGAATTATTCGGAGTTGGGGTGTGATATTTTCGGAGGAAAGCGTGACAGTAGGCTGCTAAAACATTGCAAATAACTCGACTATGATGTGTGAACAAACAAAGCAATACCACCATAGAGTATGGGATATAGTTATGTATTTATTGTCAATATACAGGTTCCCTAGCTTTCTTAGTTTATTCACAATCATGGTCACCGATTCTGAACACCGATATAAATGGACCCACTAGGGCCAATAATACGTGAAAGTACACTGGTTTTGTACAAATAAACACTCATAAGTATGATATCACCAGTAATGTAGTACTAGAACATCGGCTTTTCATTGTAAGGTGTTTTATTGTGTTTCTGTTTCACCTAATATGTTTTTTGGCCGGGCATGATTTATTGGGAGGGGTGATATTGATATTTTTTAAAAAATATAAATCATTGCGAATGTACTCATGTTGTGGTTTAAAAGGCTATTCAGTGTCTCACTTTAAAAAAACATGATCCTCAGGGCAAGCAATGTGACGGAGAAACACGGAGTGTTCAGGTAGGTATGTTTCTTTTTGATGAATCTTCAGAAGATTCATGTACCTCCTCCCAATAAATCATGCCCGGCCAAAAAAACACATCGATATGACTTGGATGAAACAAAAACACAATAAAACACCTTACAATCGCAAGCCGATGTTCTAGTATCACCTTACTTCGGAGTTAGGGTACTTTTGTCCTGATGGGTTCATTTCTATCGGTGTACAGAATCGGTGACCATGATTGTGAATAAACTAAGAAAGCTAGGGAACCTGTAAATACAGAACTATATCCCACACTCTATCGTGGTATTGCTTTGTTTGTTTACACATCATAGTCGAGTTATTTGCAATGTTTTAGCAACATACTGACACATTTTCCTCCAAAGATCTCACGCCCCCACTCCCAATAATTCAAGGGCGCCAATGTTCCTCCGAATAATTCAGGTACGCTTCACGCCCGTGTATTCTGGACCTACGGAATATCCCCCCAGCAATCGGCGGGTAGAAACTTTTATGACGCTATTTAGCATTCCAACATTCCAAGCAATCATGGCGGACGAAGCATTGGCGAGAGCTGGACTTCATTTCGATGAATTGAATAAAATAAGGGTATTAGAACCAGAAATAGGATCACAAACGTTGGAATTGAAAGAAGAATGCAAGGAGTTCCTAGACAGTGAGTAATATGATGCACTATTTGATTATCCTAAAAAATACATCCATTCAACTATGATTGTTTACATGTTACCAAGCATTTGACAGCTGTACTGTTTAACCCTTTCACTGCCAAAAACTGTTTCAGACCTTGCATCACAATGCCGAATTATTTTGAATAAATTATAAAGTATATATTCAAATAACATATTTATGTGAACACATTTATCATTATAATAAAGTAAAAGTTGGGCTTGTTCTAAAGTTTTATAATTTCACTACTGGAACATAAATTTGATGTTAATTGTTCGTTTTTCAATTTGCCCTGATTTCTCCTAATTTTGGTCGACTTAAGTCACCTCCGGCAGTGAACCCCCCTGTCGACTAAAGACAAAGTCGCCTCCGGCAGTGAAAAAGTTAATATGGATTGCCTAATATTAAAACAAACTAAAGTGTATGTAAAAAAAGACTTCAACTTATTGATTGATAGTTAAAATAAGGCCATTTGAATATGCTTTTTACTAACTAATCTCAGAATCGTGACAAAAATGCTGAGCATCATCAGCAACTGACCCCAATAAATATGATTAAAGGGGCACTGTATGGGATTTGGCTTTTAGGTGTTGCATTTTCACGTTTCCAGAGTTCCAGAAAATCATTCTAGAGTATACTAGTTTATATATACTTTATATATGTGTATTGCTTTTTTATTTATGTTTTCAGAAATGGCAGAGTTCCAGAAAATTGTAGGATCATTCATTACTTTGACTGACGGAGTCTCTAAAGAAGTAGAAAAAGAAAAAATGAAGGTAAGATAAAAAATCAAAACTTAATGTGTTCACATATTTTCAAATAGAAATATTATTTCAATCATAATTTATATTGATGGTTAATTATATGAAAATTTCAAGGCTATTGGATCCCGAAACCTTCTGAAGTCTATAGCACAGCAAAGACAGGCACAACAACAGCAGCTACAAGCACTCATCACAGAGAAAAGGATGCAGTCAGAAAGGTTTGTAAACAGATCAATTACCTGTGTGCATGTCTGCAATTTAATATGCAAGATGGAAAACTTTATTTTATCATTTCTCATTGTGCCACCTGGTGCTACTGTTTGCAGATTGCGAATACAATATGACTCGCTACTGAAGGACGAACAGGAGCAAAATGATTTCATAGAACAATTCATTCTTCAGAAGTGATCAAAGCAATTACTACTCAGCACACAATTTGCCTATTTTTTTTCTGAATATAGAATTCCGTTGTTCATGTATGTAAATAGAGCTCTATATTTGAAGTTCTTTGCAAACATATGGTGGGAAATTTCAACAGAAAAATAATTCTTCTATTATTTCATCCCCTGGACAATAAAATGCATCTGCATTTGGAAGAATTGAAATGTTATCATTGATGCTGAGATATCATATAATTATTGTACATTTGGTCGGTATACATGTACCTAAATGTTACTGACTGCTTCATGATGGGAAGTCTACATACCATATGTATTTTGTGGGTATCTGTGCATTGTGTCATGAACTGCATGCACACTGTCATATGATATTTAATATCTGTGATATGTGAGCAGTGACTGACGATGTTGTACATTCACATATTTTCATATAAGTCATCTAAGTTTTCATCTCATAGCAAGACATATATAATTTGTAATGTAATTTGTTATATTTGCATGATGAAACATAGAAATAAATTTCAGTTGAATATTGCAATGATGTGTATTATGTTGATACATGTACATGTATTACAAATGTATGCAGCATAGTATTCCATACTTCGGATCAGGGCTTAATTAAATGGAAAATAGAGAAAATTCTTTTGATGTCTTTTTTACAATGATGTGCTTTTGATTGTTTGTGTAAGTATAAGCCTGCGCCTCAGCCGGATTGACAAAAACCATATCCAAAATCCTAAATCAAGAATCATGTGCCTTAAAACTTCTAAAAAACACAGTGCCTCTAAAAGACGCAGGCCTCGACTAAACGCAGGGGATTTGAGTGCAATGAAATCAATAAATGTAGGGCCTCTAATAAATGCGGGGGGTGGGAGCAGGTGGTACCAGCTGACGTTATGACGACATTCACGTGCAAAAATGTAAGAGCAAGACGTAGATTTAATTATTGTGATCATATTTTCTACAATTATGTACAAGCGGTAGTGGATGGACATCTAATAAAGTCGTCAAATGCGTCTAATAAATCCAGGGCTCTAATAGACACAGGGTCTGGAAGGTAAATGTATCAATAAACGTTCCTACGTTTATTAGAAGTTTTACGTTACATGTAATCTTTATGGAAGGGGCGAGGATAGAAAAACATTGTACTAGTACATGTACATGTAGTCACATTGATTCAAGCATACACATCGTGCAAGCATGAAAGTTGTGTACCTTACTACCGAGTATGACATACGTCTGCTAAACTGTACTGATGTAAAGATGAGATTTTTTAGGTTCTATGGTGCGATAACCTATTGCCATTGCGTTGCGTCCGTCCGTCCACATTTTTATCTTCAACGTTTACAGTCCAATCTTTCTGAAAATAAGGCAAGAAAGGTATTTTTTCGTTTGTTTATTCTTTAATTTTTCTCAAAATGGCGACCGTTTTCACTGATAAACGTTCAATTTTGCATAAATGGCTGCCAAATCGGCAAAAACGATTGAATAAAAAAAACGAAAAAAAACATTTCCGGGTATTAGCCCAAGGAATGTTTTGGTAAATTTTCAGAAAAATTCAGCAAGGCAAAAAAAAGTTATTTGCCCGACGGGCGACGGACGAAAAACCACGACAATAGCTTATCGGCCCATATGGGCCGGTGAGCTAAAAAAATAATAATGGTAGCAAACTCTTAGAATACTTCAAGATAGAGCTTAAAAATAGAGCTTAAAAACATTCATATAGGAAATCATATATTGTGGTTTAGGTGGTGACCTTGACCTTGACCTTCAATGACCTTAAAAGGTCAAAACAGCATTTTTTTGTCAAAAAACTCTCAACTTTGGACTTTGGCTGCCATTTTTCCAGAAACTGTTCAGACAGTTTTCAGATTTTTGTTTTAAAAGATCCGCCTTATGTACCTTCGTGACATGTATAAGTGGACCATTTCGGCCCAAACTTGACCCAAATGGGACTTTCCCATGTTAAATTCTCCTATGCTTCATAATGGGACACATTATTGCTAATATCTCATTTAATATTGAGATTAGAGATTAGAAATCAATTTTGGACACATATAGGAAATGATATATGCTGAGTATTCTTGTGACCTTGAATTTGACCTTCGACCTAATTTTCAAGGTCACAGGACAAAATGGCTAATATCTCGTTTTCATCGACTTTATAGCTTGGGAATCAATTGTGAACATATAGGAAATGATATACATCGAATATTCTGATGACTTATATGACCTCATTTTCAAGGTCAGAGCACAAAATGGCCAATATCTCGCTTATTATCAATTTTACAGCTTAGGAATCAATTGTGGATATATAAGGAATGATATATGCTGAAAAAACCTGGAATTTGACTTTTTACCTTATTTTCGAAGTCTGAGAACAAATTGGCTAATATCTCGCTCATTATCAACTTTTCAGTTTAGGAATCAACTAGACGTCAAGGCCTAAAGATGCCTTGGAGGCATTTCGGTGTGATGATTAATTTATAATATATACTAGATATCGACGAAAAAGAAAAATGCCGACTCGGCAAAAAAATTTCGGGTCAAGGTCAAAGTTCATCCATAATACCCTCTAGACATGTTTGTCTAGGGCGACGAGTCCGAAAATAACGTCCGTTTCGCTCTACGACGCACTGTTTCCGAGATATCGACGAAAACGAAAAATGCCGACTCGGCAAAAAAATTCAAGGTCAAGGTCAAAGTTCATCCATAATACCCCTCAGACATGTTTGTCTAGGGCGACGAGTCCGAAAATAACGTCCGTTTCGCTCTACGACACACCGTTTCCGAGATATCGACGAAAACGAAAAAAATGCCGACTCGGCAAAAAAATTTCGGGTCAAGGTCAAAGTTCATCATTAATACCCCTTAGACATGTTAGTCTAGGGCGACGAGTCTGAAAATAACGTCCGTTTCGCTCTACGACGCACCGTTTCCGAGATATCGACGAAAACGAACAAAGGCCACTGGCCTCAAAGGAAGAGCTTCGAAAATGTTTGCACAGAACTATTTAAAAACCCTTGAATATTGTATTTGATTTGGTACATATATGTTGTGGCCATATTGTAACTCTACTGGGCAGAATCTATACCTTGTTGGGCCAATAAATTTGTCATGTAACTATTTTCTTGTCATGTAACTATTTTTATTGTGGTCAATAATAGACTTAACTAGTAAAACTAATGATAACCTATTCGGTTAGTCATGACTGGATAGAACTTTTTAGGGCCCGAGTGAGTCGGAAATTTCCGAACCGGGTACCTGTGTCGTCTGACCCGACCCGTCCAAATATATAGCAAAATTTGAATGATACTCACTGAAGCAATTTGTAACACGTAAACGCCAGACATTGATCTTTGACACATATTATTTGTTTCGTCAGTAATTACCAGTATTTTCAAGTTTGAGAAAGATCACAATGTCATGACCTCATAAAACTATCGTTTTTTTTCCTGATGATTTCCTTGTCATTCTTGTGATTTTACTAGTGTTTATCACAAATATTCAAAACTATATCTTTATTTGTTCTCAAATACGAGTAACAAAATTCCGATCCAGGTAATTGTATGACCCGCCCCGAATTTGGGTACCTGTCGACTCGTCTGGGCCCCAGAACCTTTACATTGTTGAACCCAATAATAAATGTTTCTTGTAATAATTATTTTTATTGTGGCCAATAAGACTTAATCAATAAAACTAATGTTACTTATTCCGTTACAGCCATGAAATCTCTACAAGTCAGAAGCTTTACCTTGTTGAACACGTTTAAAAATCACCCGACTATTTTTGGGACCAATGTGTAAGATTTTCAAGGTTCTGATTATGTTTTTCTGATTTAGGAGGCACAATGTTTTTTGAGCTTTAGTCTTAGATTTAAATTTCTTTATGGATTTTTTTTCAGTGTTTTGATTTGTACTGCAGAGACATTTCAGTAACTTGTCTGCATTTCCAATAATTCATGACATGTATGAAAGCTTTTTTCATCAATGCGATCATGTTTCTCCTTGCCCAAATGTTGGTTTGAAGATCAGCGTACATGTTGTGTCAGTGTGCAGTGTGTAGTGTCAGCTGCCAAATACTGAAGTAGCCCAGGCACACCCCCGAATCGCCGCTCGTGTGACTGCTATCAAAATCAGCACTGACAATTCTCGTCGGCAATATGAAACTATCATAAACATGATAAAAGTGCTAGATCTAGTATCCATTTGTTTCTGCTTATTTTAGGAGGAAACTAAGTTTTTTCCCGTGTAAAAGCTCCGCAAATCTGCCAAGTTTTGTTTGTTTCCGACTGTTCCTTTTAGTCAAATCTCGTTGAAATCTCGCTTCACTTCAATGGCATTTTTAATTAAATTCCCCCATAAACAAGCTTTCGGTGGTGATATTTTTATGAAGTATTACCAGTGAAGTAGGAAAGAGTCATAGAAAAGACCATTTATTTGGGTCGTAACAAGTATTTCCACAAATACCGCACTCAGTTGGGAGTTCTATGGTTGGACGATCTCTTGGCGGCTGGCATTTTGACCTTGACCCTGCAGCAATTTTTTGGGGCAGTACGCGGGACTCGCTCACATGATCATTTGCATATCATTATATCCACGTGTATTTCATAAACGTGTGGGTGTGTCCGCCAAGACAGCTTCCCGATTGGACAATTCAGTGACTCTCTGGCTGGCGGGCCGACTGCCGTGACTGCTTATCGGGGCCACACGAGAATTGAATTTGCCCACTGGAATATGGAATACCACCACTAACACATAATTATTATGTTGCCGTATCAACTTGTCTTTCATTGTTGCAATACCATACTGTATCTATATATTGTGCGGAATGTATATCCAAAACTTTGAGTGCATATGATTGCAAGAAAGCACTGTTCCAGTGGAGATCAAAACGGGAGTGGTGATGGGTATGAAACGGTGACATACAAAAAAAAAAAAACGGTCGGAACACACGTCTCCTGGGATTATTATCGCTAATAACTTATTACATTAACCATGATTAGGTACACGGGCGTCATTTTCCTCCCAACGGGCCCCGGGCCCTCCCAATTAGCCACAGTTGAATAGCCTGTTGTGGTTCCAAGTGGCACTTTCAAGAATGTAAACAAAAGAAAAAATTCAAAAATCCAAAAAAAACCAACATCATAGAGGAAGAGCCCTGCTCTTCCTAAAAATGCCGACTCTGCAAAACAAAATTGGGTCAAGGTCAATCTTCATCCATAATACCCCTTTAGACATGTTTGTCTAGGGCGAAGATTCCGAAAATAACGTCCGTTTCGCTCTACGAAGCACCATTTCCGAGATATTGACGAAAACGAAAAATGCCGTCTCGGCAAAAAAATTTCGGGTCAAGGTCAAAGTTCATCCATAATGCCATCTAGACATGTTAGTCTAGGGCGACGAGTCCGAAAATAACGTCCGTTTCGCTCTACGACGCACCGTTTCCGAGATATCGACGAAAACGAAAAATGCCGACTCGGCAAAAAAATTCAAGGTCAAGGTCAAAGTTCATCCATAATACCCTTTAGACATGTTTGTCTAGGGCGACAAGTCCGAAATTAACGTCCGTTTCGCTCTACGACACACCGTTTCCGAGATATCGACGAAAACGAAAAATGCCGACTCGGCAAAAAAATTTCGGGTCAAGGTCAAAGTTCATCCATAATACCCCTTAGACATGTTTGTCTAGGGCGACGAGTCCGAAAATAACGTCCGTTTCGCTCTACGACGCACCGTTTCCGAGATATCGACGAAAACGAAAAATGCCGACTCGGCAAAAAAATTCAAGGTCAAGGTCAAAGTTCATCCATAATACCCCTTAGACATGTTTGTCTAGGGCGACGAGTCCGAAAATAACGTCCGTTTCGCTCTACGACGCACCGTTTCCGAGATATGCAGGATGCCTCATGGATGACTCAGCAAAAAATTATTTTGACCTCTAGGTCAAAGGTCGTTTGACGTATCGATCCCAAAATCAATAGGGTTCTTCCCTGTTGATATATAAACCTCTGTGCAAAATTCTGCAACTATTGCCTGAATATTTTTCGAGTTATCGTCCGGAAACCAAGTTTCTAGATCAGCCTCGATTTCATCCTCAAGGACCTCACGGACCTCGGAGCCGGATCAAAAAAAAACTAGACGTCAAGGCCTAAAGATGCCTTGGAGGCATTTCGGTGTGATGAATAATTTATAATACTAGATATCGACGAAAATGAAAAATGTCGACAAATTTCGGGTCAAGGTCAAAGTTCATCCATAATACCCGCTAGACATGTTTGTCTAGGGCGACGAGTCCGAAAATACCATCCGTTTCGCTCTACGACGCACCGTTTCCGAGATATCGACGAAAACAAAAACTGCCGACTCGGCAAAAAAATTTCGGGTCAAGGTCAAAGTTAATCCATAATACCCCTTAGACATGTTTGTCTAGGGCGACGAGTCCGAAAGTAACGTCCGTTTCGCTCTACGACGCACCGTTTCCGAGATATCGACGAAAACGAAAAATGCCGACTCGGCAAAAAAATTTCGGGTCAAGGTCAAAGTTCATCAATAATTCCCCTTAGACATGTTTGTCTAGTGCGACGAGTCCGAAAATAACGTCCGTTTCGCTCTACGACGCACCGTTTCCGAGATATCGACGAAAACGAAAAATGCCGACTCGGCACCGTTTCCGAGATATCGACGAAAACGAAAAATGCCGACTCGGCAAAAAAATTTCGGGTCAAGGTCAAAGTTCATCCATAATACCCCTTAGGCATGTTTGTCTAGTGCGACGAGTCCGAAAATAACGTCCGTTTCGCTCTACGAAGAGATATCGACGAAAACGAAAAATGCCGACTCGGCAAAAAAATTTCGGGTCAAGGTCAAAGTTCATCCATAACACCCCTTAGACATGTTTGTCTAGGTGCGACGAGTCCGAAAATAACGTCCGTTTCGCTCTACGACGCACCGTTTCCGAGATAACGACGAAAACGAAAAATGCCGACTCGGCAAAAAAATTTCGGGTCAAGGTCAAAGTTCATCAATAATACCCCTTAGACATGTTTGTCTAGTGCGACGAGTCCGAAAATAACGTCCGTTTCGCTCTACGACGCACCGTTTCCGAGATATCGACGAAAACGAAAAATGCCGACTCGGCAAAAAAATTTCGGGTCAAGGTCAAAGTTCATCCATAATTCCCCTTAGACATGTTTGTCTAGTGCGACGAGTCCGAAAATAACGTCCGTTTCGCTCTACGACGCACCGTTTCCGAGATATCGACGAAAACGAAAAATGCCGACTCGGCAAAAAAATTTCGGGTCAAGGTCAAAGTTCATCAATAATTCCCCGTAGACATGTTGGTCTAGTGCGACGAGTCCGAAAATAACGTCCGTTTCGCTCTACGACGCACCGTTTCCGAGATATCGACGAAAACGAAAAATGCCGACTCGGCAAAAAAATTTCGGGTCAAGGTCAAAGTTCATCCATAATACCCCTTAGACATGTTTGTCTAGTGCGACGAGTCCGAAAATAACGTCCGTTTCGCTCTACGACGCACCGTTTCCGAGATATCGACGAAAACGAAAAATGCCGACTCGGCAAAAAAATTTCGGGTCAAGGTCAAAGTTCTTCCATAATACCCCTTAGACATGTTTGTCTAGTGCGACGAGTCCGAAAATAACGTCCGTTTCGCTCTACGACGCACCGTTTCCGAGATATCGACGAAAACGAAAAATGCCGACTCGGCAAAAAAATTTCGGGTCAAGGTCAAAGTTCATCCATAATACCCCTTAGATATGTTTGTCTAGGGCGACGAGTCCGAAAATAACGTCCGTTTCGCTCTACGACGCACCGTTTCCGAGATATGCAGGATGAATCAAGGATGACTCAGCAAAAAATTATTTCGACCTCTAGGTCAAAGGTCGTTTGAGGTATCGATCCCAAAATCAATAGGGTTCTTCCCTGGTGATATATAAACCTCCGTGCAAAATTCTGCAACTATTGCCTGAATATTTTTTGAGTTATCGTCCGGAAACCAAGTTCCTCAATTTCATCCTCACGGACCTCACGGACCTCGGAGCCGGATCAAAAAAAAAAGTACACCCTGGAGATGTTTGTCTAGGGCGACGAGTCCGAAAATAACGTCCGTTTCGCTCTACGACGCACGGTTTCCGAGATACGCAGGAAGCCTCAAGGATGAATCAGCAAAAAATTATTTTGACCTCTAGGTCAAAGGTCGTTTGACGGATCGATCCCAAAATCAATAGGGTTCTTCCCTGGTGGCATATGAACCTCCATGCAGAGTTCTGCAACTATTGCATAAATATTTTTCCAGTTATCGTCCGGAAACCAAGTCTTAAAATTAGCCTTGATTTCATCCTCACGGACCTCACGGACCTCCGATCCGGCTCAAAAAGAATAGGGTTCTTCCTCATATCATTTCTGACTTGCGGTGAAAATTTGACAAGGATCCGTCAAGGCAATCTAAAGTTATCGTCCGGAAACCAAAAGTGGCGGAAGAAGAAAAAAAAGAAAAAAAAAAAAAAAAAAAAAAAAAAAAAAAAAAAATTCTGCTAAAACCATAAAGGCATTTCTGCCGAAATGCCTTAATAATACACCCTAGAGATGTTTGTCTAGAGCGACGAGTCCGAAAATAACGTCCGTTTCGCTCTACGATGCACGGTTTCTGAGATATGCAGGAAGCCTCAAGGATGAATCAGCAAAAAATTATTTCGACCTCTAGGTCAAAGGTCGTTTGACGGATCGATCCCAAAATCAATAGGGTTCTTCCCTGGTGGCATATGAACCTCCATGCAGAGTTCTGCAACTATTGCGTAAATATTTTTCCAGTTATCGTCCGGAAACCAAGTCTCAAAATTAGCCTTGATTTCATCCTCACGGACCTCGGATCTGGCTCAAAAAGAATAGGGTTCTTCCACATATCATTTCTGACTTGTGGTGAAAATTTGACGAGGATCCGTCAAGGCAATCTAAAGTTATCGTCCGGAAACCAAAAGTGGCGAAAGAAGAAAAAAAAAAAAAAAAAAAAAAAAAAATTCTGCTAAAACCATAAAGGCATTTCTGCCGAAATGCCTTAATTATGTACATAAAGAAAATGATATGTGCCGAATATTCTCATGACCTTGAAGTTGAACTTTGACCTTATTTTCAAGGTCAGAGCACGAAATGGCTAATATCTCGCTCATTATCGACATTACAGTTTAGGAATCAATTGTGTACATAAAGGAAATGATACCGGTATATGCCGAATATTCCCATGACTGGAGTTGACTTTTTACCTTATTTCAAGGTCAGAGCATGAAATGGCTAATATCTCCTACATTATCAACTTTACAGCTTAGGAATCAATTGAGAACACACAGAAAACAATATTCCCCTTGGGCACATGCCGAAAAATCACCATTTCCGACTTTGAGAGCTTAACACTATACAAAATGTACATTTCTCTGGTAACCTTTCTTAGCCTTTGGGCTAATTTTTGCCTACATGTATTCACATTTGCATGAGGAATTTTGAATATTAGCATTTTGTAAGTGGAGTATGTGTATATATTTGTGTATATATTTGTACCCTATACTCTGATTTTTTAAACTCGTTTGCACCAATTTTTGCTGATAATTTTACGATGCTAAATGGTATTGTATTACTTGGTATGTTTCACCTTGGAGTCAAACGGCAATTCTATACAAACTAGACGTCAAGGCCTAAAGATGCCTTGGAGGCATTTCGGTGTGATGAATAATTTATAATACTAGATATCGACGAAAATGAAAAATGTCGACAAATTTCGGGTCAAGGTCAAAGTTCATCCTTAATACCCGCTAGACATGTTTGTCTAGGGCGACGAGTCCGAAAATACCATCCGTTTCGCTCTACGACGCACCGTTTCCGAGATATCGACGAAAACAAAAACTGCCGACTCGGCAAAAAAATTTCGGGTCAAGGTCAAAGTTAATCCATAATACCCCTTAGACTTGTTTGTCTAGGGCGACGAGTCCGAAAGTAACGTCCGTTTCGCTCTACGACGCACCGTTTCCGAGATATCGACGAAAACGAAAAATGCCGACTCGGCGAAAAAATTTCGGGTCAAGGTCAAAGTTCATCAATAATTCCCCTTAGACATGTTTGTCTAGTGCGACGAGTCCGAAAATAACGTCCGTTTCGCTCTACGACGCACCGTTTCCGAGATATCGACGAAAACGAAAAATGCCGACTCGGCAAAAAAATTTCGGGTCAAGGTCAAAGTTCATCAATAATTCCCCTTAGACATGTTTGTCTAGTGCGACGAGTCCGAAAATAACGTCCGTTTCGCTCTACGACGCACCGTTTCCGAGATAACGACGAAAACGAAAAATGCCGACTCGGCAAAAAAATTTCGGGTCAAGGTCAAAGTTCATCAATAATACCCCTTATACATGTTTGTCTAGTGCGACGAGTCCGAAAATAACGTCCGTTTCGCTCTACGACGCACCGTTTCCGAGATATCGACGAAAACGAAAAATGCCGACTCGGCAAAAAAATTTCGGGTCAAGGTCAAAGTTCATCCATAATACCCCTTAGACATGTTTGTCTAGTGCGACGAGTCCGAAAATAACGTCCGTTTCGCTCTACGACGCACCGTTTCCGAGATAACGACGAAAACGAAAAATGCCGACTCGGCAAAAAAATTTCGGGTCAAGGTCAAAGTTCATCCATAATACCCCTTAGACATGTTTGTCTAGTGCGACGAGTCCGAAAATAACGTCCGTTTCGCTCTACGACGCACCGTTTCCGAGATATCGACGAAAACGAAAAATGCCGACTCGGCAAAAAAATTTCGGGTCAAGGTCAAAGTTCATCCATAATACCCCCTTAGACATGTTTGTCTAGTGCGACGAGTCCGAAAATAACGTCCGTTTCGCTCTACGACGCACCGTTTCCGAGATATCGACGAAAACGAAAAATGCCGACTCGGCAAAAAAAATTCGGGTCAAGGTCAAAGTTCATCCATAATACCCCTTAGACATGTTTGTCTAGGGCGACGAGTCCGAAAATAACGTCCGTTTCGCTCTACGACGCACTGTTTCCGAGATATGCAGGATGAATCAAGGATGACTCAGCAAAAAATTATTTCGACCTCTAGGTCAAAGGTCGTTTGAGGTATCGATCCCAAAATCAATAGGGTTCTTCCCTGCTGATATATAAACCTCCGTGCAAAATTCTGCAACTATTGCCTGAATATTTTTTGAGTTATCGTCCGGAAACCAAGTTCCTCGATTTCATCCTCACGGACCTCACGGACCTCGGAGCCGGATCAAAAAAAAAAGTACACCCTAGAGATGTTTGTCTAGGGCGACGAGTCCGAAAATAACGTCCGTTTCGCTCTACGACGCACGGTTTCCGAGATATGCAGGAAGCCTCAAGGATGAATCAGCAAAAAATTATTTTCAACTCTAGGTCAAAGGTTGTTTGACGGATCGATCCCAAAATCAATAGGGTTCTTCCCTGGTGGCATATGAACCTCCATGCAGAGTTCTGCAACTATTGCATAAATATTTTTCCAGTTATCGTCCGGAAACCAAGTCTTAAAATTAGCCTTGATTTCATCCTCACGGACCTCACGGACCTCCGATCCGGCTCAAAAAGAATAGGGTTCTTCCTCATATCATTTCTGACTTGCGGTGAAAATTTGACAAGGATCCGTCAAGGCAATCTAAAGTTATCGTCCGGAAACCAAAAGTGGCGGAAGAAGAAAAAAAAAAAAAAAAACCAAAAGTGGCGGAAGAAGAAAAAAAAAAAAAAAAAAAAAAAAAAAAAAAAAAAAAAAATTCTGCTAAAACCATAAAGGCATTTCTGCCGAAATGCCTTAATTTTTAGACTTCTATAGCAATAATTGAAAGAGTTGGCAATCTATCCTCGTGTTTAATTTTAGCCAAGCATTGATTTTCTGGTTCCGCATACAATTTTGTGCATTAGCTTACTTTTGTCGCAGTGCATTCTGTGTAGCAAGCACCCTGGCATTGCGTCTACTGGTCCAAAATTCTTTCATTCAACAATACTTTATTGTAAACACGACCAAATACTGGAACATACCCAGATTCCTGAGATACTGTTTAGGCCTTCAACATTGAGGTAGATTGTTAACTTTTTCAATTTTTGCGATAGAAGTCTGAAATTTGGTAGACAAGTGCCATTTGACTCCTGAAATAAGTCGAATTATAATAAAATGTCATTTAGCATCGCAGAAATATGAAATCGTAATATGAAATTTAACATCGCAGATATGGTGTAAATGAGTTGCAAAATTTAAAGTATAGGATTGCAAATTTCCAGACTTCACTGATTGACAGTACTCGGTAAGGCAACTTTGCCAAACCCATTTTGCAATATGAATTTTTGTTTCTCAACAACTTTCATCTTCTCAAACTTTGCATATCTTTTTCTCTGGTGGTAACACATGCATGTTGAAACATGTATTGCAATTACATTTTGTACATGTGTATGTATACACATTAACACATTATCAGTTTCACAAATAAACAGGAACAGATTATCCACTTTATTTTTCAAGTGTTTGTGAGCACAGTTACATTCCATCTTGAATTCTGCAAATTCCTCGAAAATAAAAAGTTCACCCTAAATTCTAATCATTGCTAATAGTACACTTGCGTTTGCTAGGATTCTGTAGTGATGGAGATAGTCCTAACAATGCATGAAAACCAGTTCATGGTCTTTATTACTTCATAACTTTTTCCTAAGAAACATCAAACTAATGACACCTGTTAATGTGATGAGGTAAGTTATTGCTGTTGCTTTCTGACGCATACGCAACTCTCTATCTTTAGCCATTTCCTCTTCCCAGTATGCTTTAGCATCTTGATGCCTAGCCCTTGCCTCTCCATAGTGTTGCCGATAGAATTCATCAAAGTTGTATATGTGCGAGTGTCCTGTGGGTGGTTTATTTTTCTTCTGAAAAACACTTTTTCCAAACGGAGACTGTGTTGGGTACGAGTCAGTTCTTGACATGTTAATCGTTCCTTGATCATAAAACCTCCGCTGTTCAACATTGCCAAGGACTTCATAAGCTTCTGCAACTTTTGCGAACTGTTCTTTGGCATCAGGGCTTTTGTTGACATCAGGATGATATCGCTTTGATAGCCTATAGTATGAAGCCTTGATTAAGCGGTGTGATGCTTTTGGCGTGACCTCCAGGACATCGTAGTAGTTGTTTGCTTGGGTTGAGTAGGGAGCAATGCCTGAGGTTGAGGCCCAGCTGGAGCCCTGGTGTGTGACACTGTTTGGGTCTGTGCAGGAATACAACCATCCCAGCGGCTGCCTCAACCATCGACTTGTCAACATGACTGCCACTCACAGCTCCAAGCTACTCTCTGGGTTCAATCCTGTGTAGCAAACATAGAGTTTTGACTTGAATTAGTTGAATATAACTTCTGTTATAACATGTCATATGAACTGTCATATGAACGGTCATGGTGTGCCTCAATGGGGATTAGGATTTATGTTATTTACCAAAGGGCTATATTAGTTACGATCAGGGGCGGATGTAGAATTTTTTTCAGAGGGGGCTGGTACATATGTAAGAACAAATTTGCCATTACGTTTTTGACCCAGGATCTCTGCCAAGCCATTGGTCTGATCAGCCCAGGTCAGCTCGGCAAAGATTCTGGGTCCAAAATGTAACCTGACGTTTTGCTCCATAAATAGAACAGTCCTGAAGCATCGGGTGACAAATCTTGGAAATTCCCTGAAAACAGAATCCCACACCTAGTGCCCCATCAAACAACATTAACCACACTGGTCCCATACTATTGATTGCTTAGCCTGTGTCGTCCCACCAAATTTTGGTGTGTCCACGAAATTTCGTGGAAGTTACCATGAAGAAATGACCAAAGGGCTGGCCAAGATCACCGGGCCGAGGTAACCATGGGCCCCCCTCCCCCATTTGAATTGACACGGGCCCCCCTCCCCTATTTGAATCAACACTGGTTACGTTAGAGTATCTGCACAGCTTGTGTCTGTTCTTTATTGGCTTTGTGTTGTAGAAAATACGAGCGTATATAATACATACGAGCCATCCGTCCTAAATTCGCCGCATCCCAAAATTCGCCAACTTGATATTATCAGAACTCAGAAGCTCGTTTTGTGGAAAATAAATTACTGGAACAAAGATTGAATATCAGAGTCTCGATTGACGATCGAACTTGTTAGTTTCATTTACATTACAAGGCCTGAAATCCACGTTGGCGAATTTGGGAATGCGGCAAATTTAGGACGGATGGCTCGTAGTTATTCTGTTACATCGGCAATGTTTCAACTAAAAATGAAATGCATCCAGAACTGTTCGGTATTTGCGGGCTCCCACTCTATACATTAGCTCAATGGTTATAACCTGATAACATGGCTCAACGGCTGGCATTGATAACGGATGCTGATTCAGTGATTGCCTTTCTTGGTTCCCGCCTACAGCTTGGTACTAGTCCATGCAAAAAACCGGTCACCGAACGGCCTAAAAACCCGGGATTTTCGTGTTGGGCAAATATCTCATGAAACTCAATGTGTATGTGCCAATAAATGTGTCAGAGCCATTGGAACCCTCATAGCCATTCTATGGAAACATTTTGAGTAGTCTAAGTTGGATATACTAGTAATTGATCTAGTTTAATATCGAAATGTGAGAGATTTCTGGCAACCTTTACCTGGGTCAGTAAACTGCTCTCAAGCATGATTTTTTTTTTAGAATTCTTGTTTTTCTTTGGAAAATTGTATCCTTGATGGTAAATATGCATCTGACAGTTGATTTGGTCTACTATCTCAGGTGAATAATATTACCCGCAACAATGTTTACCCATTTACTGACGATGGTTATGTCACCGATTTATGAATCGATTTATGCATCTCCAAGATTTGACTATGTAAACTCAAAATATACCAGATACCCACCTGTAGACCATCCAAATGATTCCATTGAATAGATATGAAGGTCTTTCATGGCTCTGATACATTTATTAGTGCACAAACACTGTATAAAGTGTATTTCATAAGATATTGGTCCAACACAAAAATCCCGGGTTTTCAGGCCCTTCGGTAGCCGTTTTTTTTGCATGGACCAGTACCAAGTTGTAAGCGGGAATCAAGCAAGTGATTGCCCGATACCCGATATATGACCTTGATCACTGACACTGTTGTCAGTGCTGACTTTTGCTGACTGGTTGATTCGTCTTACAAAAAATCATCAATCATTGTCATGCAGGCTAATCTCTAGCAAAGGTCTAAACCTGTTGATAAACAAATGAGCCTCATGTTGATACATTCATGGAACTCACAACATAATCAGTGATGATTTTCTTTGCCTGTGTGTGTTTGTTTTCTTGACAGGCTTGTTTACATTTTTGTGTGAATAAAATTCAGATTACAATAGGACGGTTTCTGATACGCCTCAAGCTTGCCTGTACGCAAGGTAAAATACTACCCCTGACCCCTTAATTTGCATGATATTCATCCAGAACGAATCACATCTATATACTTACTGAATACTACTGAATAAAACATTTCAAAATTGTGCGCTTGGTTCTGGGAGAACTACGAGACATATTAATGACTGTAACCGTGTCCCCGATTTAGCAATGTAATGTAGGCTATGCATAGTGCATTGCAAATTGAAGAATAAACACAATGAATGCTACCATACACAATTATTTGACTTGCACTGATAAAGACCCCCAATATGGCAGGAATATTGGTGGGTTACATATTTCACTTCTGACATACCAGATGAATAAGGCCTTGATCATAACTAGATCTAGTAGGTTTACATAACATTGTGCGCGTTTCACGCACACTGATCAATGTAATCGAAGTCATCAGATTGTTGGTTGATTTAATCGACATGTTTCAGGCAAACTGATGACTTTTTAATCAACTGTTTTTTCATCAAGTTAATCAGGATCAGAAAAAAAATCAGGATCAGGATCAAAATAGAGTGCGTGAAACGCGTCCATTATGTTTTTCAATTAGTTAGATAATGAGTTCCAAGAATTTTACTTCCTTTTTACAGTTTTCCCACCAAATTCGGAGCAGTTCAAAACAGTAAACGGTGCTCAGTACTGTTATTATCCAAGTTAAAGTCCAACTAAAGTCACGACACTTAATTTTGTCACATGATAGAGTTTAGTCATGGATTATTATAAATTATAAGCATGTCAATATACCGAACTTTACATCATGTTTCCATCCGTATAATTTATCGATGCCATGCATGGTCATGCAGAAAAAATCCATAAAAGTAGCAAATTAAAACAATTAAACTTACAATTAAGTTAATTATGCTTACTCGTGTGACGCCATGAGTATATAATAGCTTATGAACTTAATAATTCCAGTCCAAATATTTGGAAAAACCTGACATAGAATTTTTATTATCTCGAGAACGGTTACCAATATTAACTTTCTGTAAACGCCAGTACAGGAAATTCATTTTGACTTGAGTTATAATTTTTATTGTCGAATTGCTATTTCAAGTGTGAAAAGTGTCTTTTATCTCCTTTTAGAGGCTTTAACCAAATAAATCAAATGATAAAAAAATATGTGTATTCTTGTAGTCATGGTAAGGAAATAACCATTTCTCATTTATATTCTCTTGCAACTATAGAGTAGCCAGTCCATAACCCCGGCCCATAACTGAGAAAATGGTTGCTATGGTGATGTTACATAAACATATGGTATAGAAAATCTTTGGGTATATTACTGTATTTTGTTTGTTGATAATAATGGGCGCGTTTTTTTTTTATTCCAGTAGAACTTCTACCAAAAATAATAAAGAGGCCTCCTTATTTTTTTTGCTTCTACTAGTAGAAAGTATAACTTTTGGGATTCTACTGGTAGAACAAATGTTCTACTAGTAGAACTTCTACTGGAAATTGCATAAAGAAACGCGTTGGTAGAACTTCTACCAGTAGAAATTTTACTGACATAAAGAAACATGCAGTAGAAGTTCTACCAAATCAATTAGAGGCTGCATAGGGGGTCAGAATGGCAATGTTATTCAGAACAAAGCAGTGATTCTTCACTGGTTGTTGTTTACATATCGTCGTCATGATGCTTGCATACATGTGTCTCATTATGTTGTTACAAAATGCATTGGTATTCTGTTATGTATTTTCAAATATGACCCTATTTACATCACTAATTGTGTTGGTAACTATTTCGACTATCAGTAGAAAGAAAAGTTATATTAGTAGAAAGAAATGTTCTACTAGTAGAACTTCTACTGGCATAATGAAACGCACAAAAACTTTATACTGGTAGAAGTTCTCCTGGCATAATAAAACACGCCCCATTGTGAAAACATCACGACGTCAGATCCCGGCGTCAGATATACCACCTAAAGGTAAGGTATACCTAATGGGGTACCTGCTGATGCCATGTGCTTTTGGGGGCTATGAAACAGTCTATTATCCCCAAAAAGTGCAAAAAACGTCATGTTCATTGTCTGCATTATGCAAAAACAAACATGACAAAATTTTGATGCAACATTATTACGCTTTTGTACGTATATGGCACAGTAGACTGTTCCTATGGTTTATCTATACCCGAATGGGGTTCCTGTTTGCCACCAGGATCGCCACCATGTAATTCGGGTATAGATAAATCATAGAAAAAGTCTACTGTGCCAAAGACATACAGAAACGTCATAATGGTAAATTAAATTTTGTCATGTTTGTTCTTGCATAATGCAGACAATGGACATGACGTTTTTTGTACTTCTTGGGCATAATAGACTGTTTCAGAGCCCCAAAAGCACATGGCATCAGCAGGTACCCCATTACATGGTGGCGATCCTAGTGGCAAACAGGAACCTCATTACAAGCTCAAGGTAAACAAATATAAGCAACAAATGTATGTGTCATCACGAAGACCAATTATAATATTGAGGCACAATATCATGTGGTTAAAAATTGCCAAATATGACTATCTATAGACATACATGTATGACCCCGGTATGACTTGGTGAATATGATGTCCGGGTTCTGATACTATCCGATTTTCGTCGTAATGGCGTCTGGAAGAAGACCAGAGCATCGTGCACCGCCAGAAATTGTATGTAGAGTCACTGATAAATAGGTGAATGGTTTGTTACACAACTGTATCACATCCTTATATACATGTGTTTAATCAAAATCAATGTTGTTCCCCACAGTTCTATAATGAAGAAGAGGCGAAGAAATACACATCCAAGTGAGTGGGCGATATTATGTGGTTTCTATAGGCTTGTCTGTCACAAGTCGCTGATTGCGAAATACTGGTGACAACCGATAAACCGAAGGGAAAGCCGGGCCCGGACGGAGATGTGGTTTATCACTTATGAACAGCTGATGAATTGGTCATGTTATTTAGAAATCTGTCGGTTTGGCAAATCAGTTTCACTTTGATGATCAGTAAATTACTGAATGTTTGACTTTGACTGAACAGCTCACAAACAGCTCTGATGCCATGGAAGCAGGTAAAAAAGTAATCAACCAATCTCGCAAAAATACGGAAGCGCATTGGTGACATGACACCAAAAAATGTAATTTGCCACGGCGAATTGCAATTTCGCCACGGCGAATTGCAATTTCGCCGTGACGAATTGCTATTTTGTCGAGGCAGGCGATTTATATGTTTTTGGTGTCATGACACCAATGCGCTTCCGTACATTACCAATGCCTAGGCCTTGAAATTGAAATAAAATACAGATTTGGTCGTGGAGCAGGGTAAACGAATTTTGTATCATAATAAAAACACCTTTTTATCATAGCCAATTTCATTCTGGAATCTAAATAATCAGTCGGGAGTCGAATTAACCAGAGTATTGAACAGGTACTATATAGATTCCTGATGTGGTGAAGATGATTTAGGAGAAATATACTGTTTAAGCTAATTTTCATCGACAGCACACGTATGATTGAAATCCAACAGCAGCTGACGGAACGAGCACTGGAACTGTTGGCATTACCTGAAGATCGGACATGCTTCATTGCAGACATAGGGTACCTCTATCAAAATTTGTTCCCTGTTTATTGGAAAACCATCATATATGTAAAAAGATATTAAACAATAAAATACAATTGATAGCTCATTTCTGGGTAAATAACATTCAGATTCATTACATTTTGTCTTCTTATTACACGCACAGCTGTGGATCAGGATTGAGCGGAGAATGCCTCACAGATAATGGACATCATTGGGTTGGGCTGGATATCAGCCCTCACATGCTGGGTAAGTCAAATCCATGACATTATTGTTGTAATTTTATCTCTGTGTTTCATATATCCAATTATTAAGGAGGTTTGTTCTTCAGATGTTGCATCAGAAAGAGATTGTGAAGGCGATCTCATTCATAGTGACATGGGACAGGGAATTCCATTTCGACCAGGGACTTTTGATGGTGCTATCAGGTTCGTGAAAGTAAAAAATTTCAGTTCTGTTATAATGTACTTCCGGTATATTGTTCTTCATATGCATCATATTGATCATAGTTTCTTATTTATAGAATGCAGTAGATATCACACCTGCATGTTGGTCTATGATACAAAATTCACTATCTTTTGTTGTGTTTTGTATTCCTCAGTATTTCTGCTGTGCAATGGTTGTGCAATGCTGACAAAAAATCACATCATCCTCCAAAGCGATTATACAAATTCTTCTCTACATTATATGGTTCGCTTGTGAGTTCCTTTTTGTATTTAATTAGTATAAGTCTCAGTTTGATGCTTATCAATTATGAGTATAATTTTTGTGATGACATTGATGCACACAAGTTTCTCGGGTGTGGAAATAGCTCGAAGTACGAGTTTATATTTGTTCACTACTATGTGAGGATGAAAACTTTTACATTTTAGTGTAGAGGATCAAGAGCAGTGTTACAGCTGTATCCAGAAAATAGTGAACAGGTAGAAAATGTGATTATTTCAATAAATACATGTCATCATGAATATATCGCCCTAAGTTCCTACTACCTAGCCTACTGACGAATGCTCTCACTTTTGATCAACTCGCAGCTGGAATTGATAACAACACAGGCTATGAAAGCTGGCTTCACTGGGGGACTCGTTGTTGATTTCCCAAATAGCACAAAGGCAAAGAAGTAAGTCTGATGATAGGGTGAATGTTTTCTGGCATGGACTAATGTCAATAGGCTGCACTTTTGATTTGTACAATTTTGAAGTAGTACATTATGCTACTACAGGATGTTTGGTTCTCTATCACTGATTGCGTGTACTAGTATTCACTGTATTACAGTTATCATACTGCTAGATGTGTAAACAATCATTGCCATACATTGCTGTGAATGTTCTTGCATGTCAAGCATGTTGTATTGAGTAAGTATGATGACTGCGGTTGACAGGATGTTTCTGTGTCTGTTTGCGGGTGGAGCAGCACAACAGCTGCCACAAGGCCTGGGCACAGGAGTGGGGGCCAGCGGGCCACAGTCAGAAGTCAGCTACAACGATAAACGGTAACATGCAATACCACACAGAGTTTACTCTATGACAGTGTGGATGTATTTCACTTTAATATCATGTTTGACACCAAAATATAAAATTTTTTGAAACATAATTGCGGATTTATTGTATACAGGAATATGTTGAATCATGAGGCTTCAAACCTTCATTGTTGAAACTAATATGGAATTGACTATTTTTTCCCAGAGAAAGGATGAAAAAGATACGAGGAAAACCTCCCAAAAAGAGCAAAGACTGGATTTTGGAGAAGAAAGAACGTAGAAGGCGACAAGGAAAGTAAGCAATCCTCAGATCATTTAAAACTCTAGCTGTTTAGGGGAAAAGTCGAGTGGAATTTTGCATTGATGTCACTCACAATGTTCTGCTTGTTTCAGAGAAGTGCGCAGTGATTCCAAGTATACAGGCAGACGGAGAGCGGGAAAGTTCTGATCATACATCTGTGTGACTGCTTTGTGTGATTGAATGTATAAATGTGAAAATAAAGTAGCTTTCCTATAGCTCTCATGTGTTAGCAATTTGAAACCAGAATCATATGACAAGGACAGTAGCCTAATCCTCTTTCCATGACGACAAAATCCTGTGCAAGTACCGTATTGGTCGTAATAGAAGAGCAGTGCTCCAATGCAAGACTCAACATGAGCGCACGTGAAAATATGTAGGTAAAATTTTTTTTCTTTTTTCAGAGAATCTTTTGTGGATATAATTGATATAATACCTATACAGTGTGTGTTCATACATCCATTCATGTGTTCATACAGGGGCACTCTCCTGTTCGGGCACATGCATCTATTAGGACCAAAAGGGTAATCCATGTTTATTAGCTAGTGGAGTTGCTTATCAGCAAAGATTTTCTATACAAAAATAGGCCACTCAGGTCAAACAGAAGTGACCAATTCTCCTGGCAGGCAGCGTGATGATTTACTACTATTATATTTATGAAACATCTGTTAACCAAAACATTTTATGGATGAAAACCGGCACCACTATGGGAATATGTCATTAGACTCACTGCTAAGATCGGCACTTCAAACTGTTGCTTCCGTTTTGGCCCAAGTAGGCTTGGTATAGAATATCATTGTTATCAGTCAGTATTCATGCCTTATCAATTGATTACTGGCCAATTGTTGTCAGGCTATAGCTCTGCAGTCTGCAATTGCTGGATGAATGGTAAAAAGCCAGCGTGCTATGGTGCCATTTCTCCATTATGATCAGCTCCATTATGATTGTTTGTTTCTGAAATGACCTAAACAGTTGTCAATTTGGTGTTCAAAAAACAGTATTTTTGTTTTCATTCACAGTGAGAATATACGAGGCACGAAATTGTTTGTCAGAGGACACATTTGTAGTGTCCCCAGCCTTTATCAATCTAAAAGCAACTACAAACTCACAGCATCAACAATTTAGCGACTAATGTTTTTGTACGTAATCACAACAATGTTCAACTCCCGATTATAATGTTATTGACAGCGGAGCATAGAGGGTATTTCGGATATGAATAATCCGCTAACATGTACTTGGAAATTCGCTGACCAGTGGCACAAGCAAATTTCAATGGGGGGTGTTCTGGAATATCTGGAATCGCCAGTTTGCATGGCGTTTTTCTGGAGTTGCAAGTATAAACATAATTTTACCGCCATAATTTACGTCATTCTTAATTACAGACGATATCCGTTAGTGATCTGGTGCCAAAACACCCATATAATGCTGCCCTCTGTTGAATGATCGTTTGAACATCCCCCATTGATAACAATGGACAAATCTTTTTGCATAATACAATTTTGTTGCAAATACTGTATGTATCAAGGGAAAACGTGAAATTCAGCAGGTTATTGAATGCCCCAATACATGTATGCTGAAATACCCTAATGACGCATGGTCATCCAAAGTTGAATTCACCACAGGGATGCCATAATTTCAAAGTTCCAGCCAAACTTGAGCATTTTTAAAACTGATACTGTTTTTTGCAATGGTATTGTATAACTTAGCACACTTCACCTGGGAGCCAAATGGTAAATTCCTACCAAGTTTCAGACTTCTATCGCAAAAATTGAAAAAGTTGGCAATAAACTTGATGTTAAATACCCCCATAGAATTTTAGAAGCTCCCATCAACCGTTTCCTTTGTAATGAAACAATGTGTATATTTTGAGGTGGACATAATTTAATTTTGAGCATGTGCTTTGAAGTAATATGCCTCTAGATATTATTTTTGCCTATTTCACACCTGGTTTGACCTTGCTATTGCCCACTCAACGTCATCATGCTTACTGGTATACATTACAATAGGATTTCCTATTAGTACAAACTCAACCCGTATCTGCAACCATTTGGGCGCCATAGGAGTATGTATACTCTCCATAAGGCCCCAGGCTGGAGCTAGGAATATTTCCAAGAAACGTCACCATCGGAGATGGCAGTAATTGTGAGTAAGTGGTTCTCCATACTGACCAAGTTGAATGATTGTGAGTGTAACTAACAGTCGGGAAAAAGAGACATCCAGAAACCATTTATCTAACAGTTTATTCTCTCAGTATACAATGATAAGATAACTGTAAAACTGCTTGCAAATGTGTTTTAATAAACAAGCGTGTGATATAGATAGGCCTGTCAAGATATACAAATAGGCAACATTACAATAACATGAATGGGTAGAGAAAAACACAACACTCATTTACAAGTGATATTGCATCAATAACTGTACATACAAGTTAAATCACTCCAACAGTTCAGCAATACACTATACAATATACTACACCCAGTGAGATCAGAGTTCGCCACAGCTGATGCATATACGAAGTGGTAGAGTTCATACATCATAGAATGTATACATAGATCAATATACATATATACCAATAAATACAATAAATGGCATATATATATATATTTTATGTACATGTTACTAAAAGCCTCAAGCTGTCTACTGATGTCTCTACTTATTTTGCTTGGCCTAAGATATTCATCTCTAAGGGTGCAAGCTATCATCCGCTACATGCAAGATAAAATATTTAACAAAATAACTTTTCTTTCCTAAATGAGCAATGCCTGACTACATAATTTAAAGGACATCAAGATACACACATTACAAAAATGCTTGCAACATCTTATACTCAAAACACAAACAACAATATAGTGCAGAGTTTTAACTGGATCCGGACTGAAAGTGTCCAGTACATATACTTCTAGAACACTGCATACACCAGACTTGGGTCTGGGTCACCAGTATCTAGTGACAATGAATTCAGTAACTGTAGATTTGTTGGTTTTATATAAAGTTTGTGGTGAAAATTATAGTGTATTGGTCATAAACAACAAACATGTTGATAACATACAGACTTGGCTTCGATATCGGTTTGTCCATGCAAGAGCGGCCATTTGTCAGCGTTCATCTCTAGTTTGTTGCTGTAGGTTACGTGACTCAGTCTCAGCCACATTCGGAATAAATCATAATTCAGCAATTTTGTCTCGTCTCTCTTTGGACAAATACATTGTTTCGTGAACTACTGAAATATTACATATTACAGCTGACTGATAGCAGTACAGAATGCCCTGTCAATGATCTGTGTTATAGACATCCATACTCTACAGGTAATCCACAGAAGACCTCAGGTTTTTCAGTAATACATTGCAAATACGCTGGAAGGTTGATTTTTGCTGAGATTTTCTTAATAATACAGTCTGTTTACAACCTTGTGAGAAAGCGTTGGTGTGGGCTATGCACTGTCACATATCATAAAGAACAACACCTATCGTAAGTGAAAATGTAAATCCTTTACCTTGACACACAAGTAACGACAAATTTGCATCTCTTGACTTAAATAACTCCTCATATCGAAATCTAATCTATCACAAATATCTTTACAATAACACTCGTTTTAGACATAAATCACTGCACTGTGCAAAGTTCATAGACATTTACTGACAAAAAAACAAGCTTCAAGATAAAACATGGAACATTTTTGAAAATGTGATTTCCAAAACTGAATATTCAAGCATACATAATCATACATCAATACGTGGTCCTATGTAGGGAAACGTGTGATGCTGTCAGCCAAGAATCATTGTATCATTTTCTTTCCAAATTTATTTTTTGTTGGTACACTTTAATGCAATCTCAGGGGCTCTACAGGAAATTCATAACACAGCAGCAATACACAAGTAACAATGCTAGAATATACTCATGCTAGAATATACTCTAAGGTAACTATACCTTTGTTATATAAGTATGAATGTGCAAGAGAAATAATCAAGACAATTTCATCATAAATCTATGCTTATCTGACGAACTTTTTCAACTTATTTGTTTTGTTCCGTAGACGATTTATGCTCACCTGAATTTGTTCTTCCCTCAAACCCATAAATTTTATTTAATCAAAAAGCTGACCAATTTTCAATCATATGCAAGTCATATATACCAGGCCTTGTATGTAGCGTACTTATCCATTCTGTAATGATTTTGTACCCGGTTCATGCTGATGTTCTCACATTGGACACAACTAGATGACGATCACACAATAATCAATAGAAACATGACGTTTAGACGAAAAATATACAGAACGACATAGCTAGTTGTGATTTGCATGGAGAGGCAATGATGGTTCTGCGATGTCAGTGTTGAGTGTCAGTCACATGACCTGTACAGATCTCTCAGCAGATTGCCGACCCCCCCCGGCTGTCAGTGGTGCGTCGTGGTCTCAGTGCTCAGGCAAATATACCACCCAAAGTGGCACACAGGATGATGATTAAAATAACTACACACACTAATGCCGCGATCTTCTTCTGCAAAAACAAACGGTAAACATCTGTTAGAAACAAAACCAGGAGGCCGTGAAATTGAAGAAGACTTCTTGGCAATAACAGGAGATAACAATTATGTGAAAATGCAATTTTCTTAAATTATACAACAACTTAATAGACACAGACACGAAATGTTCATGCAAATTTATATCAGGGAAAAAATCAACATTACCTGGATGAGATACAGTCCTCAACTATGAGACAACTATCCGTGCATCATCTAAATCCACAACTACAACATCACACTCAACATTAACAAATGAAGGAAAACTCAGGACAAACACTGGACATACACATGTGTTCAATGTCAGATGTACTCAGATACAGAATTGTGGCATATATTCCACAGAAAAATTGTTTGCAGGTTTCATTTATTTCAATATGAAAATTATACACATTCTAAAATATACATCAAATATTTTCGATACATATACACGAATACATACATAGATAGTTCAGCACTTCTAATCAGGTTTACCCGACTGACATAATTATATATAATAATACACTTTGATTCAGAAGACACAGTATCTCAGTACATACAGCTGCTGACCATTTGGCGATCGCCACATCTACAAAACTGTCACAACAGTGCTAGGGAAAAGTACATATCATACATAATGCATAATGGCCTAAACATAACATTAGCAGCAACGTGACAACACTTAGTGGAATTATTTCAAACATGTGGCCACAGACCATACAAAATAAACAATAACAACATCTGGCGAGGGAAGGGGCTGATTTGACAAAAAAAACTAGTTTCACATTATTCAGTCCAAAGTTATAGAAATGACAGAAGACAAACTGGCTTCAAATGCATAACTATGATAGATTATGCTGATGAACCAAATTTTACAAGACTCGGGATATTTATTTTTGACACATACGGTAATACGTAGATTCATATACTTGAAGCCCTCACGCCATACATGATAATGTATTCATTTACAGAATACTGAATAAATCTACCATTGAACTAAAATGACACGAAAAATAGCACTTCATAATCCCCGAATAACTGACTCGATAATTAACGAAAATATAATTCTACCCAAGCCTGAATGATTACCGGTAGACAGTTATGTTCATAACTAATTCTCTCACCTATTTGATAAATAATGCAGAATGTTACAAGTTGTAATGAGAAAGAGCACTCACATATAGAGAAGTGAAAATCAGCATGTTCAGCCAGTATTGCTGTGTTGATTTATACATCAATAAACACTGGATAAACATTAAACAAACCACTGACATGTCTTATACAGAATGACACAGACTGGTGCCTGAAGAGTTCATCACATACATTAGAATGCTTGACAACAACTGTATAAATATGTCACACAGCAAGGAGATAAGTCAAGCCACAGAATCTCCTCTGTAATGATTGTCCACAAACTATAATCACCTGTACCTGTAGTAACCTTCAACTGGCAATACTTGCTAAAGTTACTTGATACTTTATCACCTATCCCAACGAAGCTGTACCTACTGATGTTCAATCTGAACGGCACTAGGTCAATGAAAGGTTTACAGACATCAAACATGTAACTCAGAGAAGAATAAATATCCGCTTCAAAGCACATAATACATGTAGATGACAAAATCTCCACAAGATAAAGATGTTATCATTCCAATGGCACAATTATTATCCTACACTTGATCAGAGGGCAGGCAGCATATCATTAACATCATTCTGTCAACATCTTTTTATCATTGGGCTTTATAGTAAACACACCAACAGTTTTGAGTCTGTAAACCTGATGATTCCTAGTATAAGCCAAGGCTGACCACAGATGCATTTACTCTGACTGTATCTAATGTATGATTAGTGGGATAATGCTATTGGTTTATGTATACCCCAACAAACAGTCTTCTTGAGTAGCTTAAGAACATATCCAAGACACCTACCCAACTTGAAAATAATTTGGCTTGCATTATCAAATTGAGGTATATTACTACAATATTTACAGACACCATTCATTGAGTGGCAAGCTTTAGGAATGACCTCATGACTAGAACTTGACACAGTTGAAATTTTATGTGTACCTTGACCGTATGTTCTTAGTATTTGCACATCAGTATAATCTATATTATTAAGAACACTCATCTCGACATGATCACTCAGTGCTTGACTCTTACTCATGACAAGTGAATATACTCTTGATTTCCAATTTCGATACAATTCGGCATTGTGACAAAATGCTTAACGTTTGGTGTACAAAAAGTGTTGTGATAACATTACTCCTATAAATCTCTTCCCAGTTGAGACAAGCATTCACGAGAATCACTACATATTCCACAGATTGGAACAGTAAACCTGATGTACCAGTGCTAAAATACAAGCCTGGAAACTTTCCACTGGAATACAGGGATTCAATATAACAGATAAGTGGGTACCAAGCTATATTTGCAAGCAGCTTAAAACATTTTACGCTAAAATGCTTGTCTGGAAAACATACTAGCGGTACATATTTGTATATGCTTTGTACATAACCACAAATTAACAAGGACAACATTAACAACATTGGTTACAAATATATTGCGTATAGTGTTTCCATGGAAACAGTAACCACAACAGAATTTGACTTAAACGAACTTCTAGGAACACTGCCCGTATTGGATGTGTTTAGAGTGTTTGCAGTCTTTCTGTAGAACAGAATTCACACTCTGAGCCTTGTGCGCGCGTATCTGGTCGAAGCTTGTGGTTCTGTGACTGACTTGGTTATCATAGATAGTACTCAGACGCCGACCGACAGACCAATGATCAATCCTATGACTGCTAATGCTATTATAACACATATAATGATTATAATCTTTTTCTGCAAAACCAAAGAAAGGAAAAAAGAGATATAAAACAGATAAATATATGAAATTGAATACAACAAATCTCTATTTGGAACATATACTCTGATTTTTCTAACTTGTTTACACCGGTTTTTGACGATATCTTTGCCGTGCTAAATCGTATCGTTCTATAACTTAGCATACCTCACCTGGGAGTCAAACGGCAATTTTCTACCGAATTTCAGATTTCTATCGCAATAATTGAAGAAGTTGGCAATCTACCCCAATGTTAAATTTCAGCCAAAAACGGGATCTCGAGAATCTGACCATGTCCGAGGATTTTATCCTGTTTACATCCATCAGGAATCGATATATTGTTGTAATTTTGGACCAGAACACACATTCAATTGTATTCCACACAAACATCTTGATTTCAGAAGATTGCACCACTACAAAACCGAGCAAATGCACAAAATTGTCTGCGCACCCAGAAATTAAATGACAGGGCTAAATTTAACATTGGTGTAGATTGCCAACTTTTTTAATTTTCGTGATAGAAGTCTGAAATTCGGTAAATAATTGCCGTTTGACTCCCAGGTGGAGTATGCCAAGTTATAGAACAATAGCTTTCAGCATCAGCGAAAAACAGTGTAAACGAGTTAGAAAAATCAGAGTATACATATGTGAAAATGCACACAACTACTTCAAACATCAAAAGTAGACAAAAACATGTATATACTATTATAAAATTGTTACTAAAATGATAAAACATTTAAACACGTATCTCTAATCAAAGAAATGAAATAGCTAACAGTTTAAAACAGATAAATTGTGCACTTCACATTGAAAGAAGTCAATCTGCAAATGTTTGCAGACTCATTCCAATTATGTGTAGTTGAAATAATAAAACCAAATATCTAGAAAATGTACGAAAAAACACTTAAAAGTGAGATGTACTGAGGGACCTGCACAGTGCAGGACACCACTAGACACTGAAAACTCACCCGTCTCGCTTTGCTCTGGTATTTGACGGCTTTCTTGGTGTCTTTCTTTGCGGTCTCGATGTAGTCGACTGATTGCTCTACGTTGTACTCAATACGGTCGATCATTTCACCCTGTACAAATTTGTGTTCTAGCATCAGTCCTAATCCTTGACATTACCAGTCTCTAGGTATATTACATTATACAATCAATCATATAACTGAAACAGATTCCGTACTCTAGGAGTAGCTTTCACTGCGATCTCTCACCTGACTCTCAACAAGCATGGCCATGTCCATGAACATATCGTGTAGCTCCTTGATACTGTTTTCTAGCTTGATGATATCATTATGTCTGGCTTCGATGTCTTTCAGGGACTGTTTGGCCTGCTGAGTCTCCATGATGATCTAATCCAGAGAATGAATGAGAAAACCATCACATCATCGTTATTTTAATTCCATCAAAGGGTCTTACCAGTATATATTCGAAGGTTACGTTGTTCAAAACACCACTGATATACTCACTCCCTGGGTGAATATGGCAGGGTTTCCAGACTCCAACATCTCCTCCAGCTCATCATTGGTTGTAGACTTGCCCGCTGTAAACGAACAATACAGCATACGTGTAACAAAGCTTCAGCCACACAATCAGGACAAGGTGCTCTATCTAAACCAGGGCATGTATCTAGTGTCCACTGGTGATTATAAATCATACTGTCTAGAGACCATACCTGCAGTCATTCAACAGGTCTGTATAATGATAGATCAAGTTTTAAAGCTATATACCCTGGTATATATATATATATATATATATATATATATATATGGAATGCATTATTATAGCAGGCATACTGACTTATCAACTTTGGGACTGATGGTTGCTAACGAATAAACAAGCAATATCATCCATTCCACATCTTGTAACAACAACAAATATTTATTATATTTATAACTTAATATGTCCAAATGAATAAACTAAATTTCATTCAAAATGTCAATATACGTGTACATGTTCGCATACAAGTATATGACCAACACAATGTCACTGACAGCCAAAAAATTGATGAGACACAAATGCACCAGAGAAAACTGGCATAAATAACTGCTACCTGACATGTAAAATAATAATTTTCAGAACTGTCCTTCACCAAGCCAAGCAAAATACCTGTCAAAAATTTATCATTGCAATTTTTGCAAAATCATGAACCAAATTTTCATAATTTGTGATCGTGAATCATGGGAACATTGATGTTTGACACCAAAATATATGTACATTTTATTATTCATTTGAGAAAATTTACAACCATATAGGAATATACTTATTTGTGAAGAATCCTTTTTGAACATAAAATTGAATTTCACAAAGTAAACATTTCCTTGATATGAGATAATAATTTCATTGGTAAATTAATGCACCAATGCGAAGAGACATAACTTGTTATGAAATGAAGCCCGAGGTAAGAGAAAAATACAATAGAACACTGAAAGAAGCAAAATCCATACAGCTAACAGTTGAGGAAAGTGACTAGATGTAGTGTCCTTACTGATCTCCAACTGGCGCTGTATACGTCCCTTGCAGCGTTCACGGTAGTCTATCTGACACGCGTTGTAATCGTTCATTACTTCCACGAATTTACGTGACAGGGTGGCGTGCTGGTGAGGGGCAGGGAGGGCCAAAAACCAAAACAGGGATCGGAAAAAAAGAGAACAGAAAAATAGATGAAAAGGGATGTACGGGCGTGTCTCGCTTCATGTGAGAGAATGGAAAACAAGTGATGACATGATCAAAACATAACTGATGAACAAATCAAAGAATAAAACGGATGAGGAGTCAGCTGATCCTAAGTCTGTGAAGTTCTCGGTGGACAGTCAGAGTGAGTCCGAGTAAAGTAAAACAATACATAAATACATATGTATGCTTCCATACTGTGTATCAAACAGCTACCTGTAGGAACAAAATGTCACGCATAAATTGAAAATAATAAACAAAACATTCTATGCGTATCTCTCAACAATGACTGCATGTGCTCACTATGCAGACATCAGAAAGAAATGAAGTTTTGTATGGGTAAAAACTTATACATCGATATATCAACACCTACTTATAAAACAAATATGTATGATAGCTATATATAATATATCTAAGTAAATGCAAGGCACAGCAAACGTGTAAGTATAACTGTATGGCACTGCGATGGATACGTCACTCCGGCTAGTAATACTCTATGTATTGCTATGCAATCGTTTCCAATCTGCTATGACAACATAAATAACACACATAACATCCAACAACAAGTAAAACATCCATAAAGTGGTCTGTGTAAGGGAAGGTGCTCAAGAAAAAGAAGAAGAAAACCTTATTATAAAGCTTTGAAAGGGTCTTACTGATTTCCATTTGGCGTTTAATGCGAGCTTTGCACCCATCACGGTAGTCTATTTGAGCCTTGTTGTAATCGTTCATCACTTCGATAAATTTACGTGATATCGTCGAGTACTAGAATAAAATGGTACAACACAAAAGACACCTTCAACATCATTGACCAGATGGCAGCACTTGCAGTTTACCATCAGAAAAAACGAAACTGCAGATGAATTATGTAGAAAATAAAGAGAAGAGTTGTCTGCAGCTGGATGGCTTTGTGGCTGATGACCCGACCGCTGAGGAGTCGGCGGTTGGCATGGATACGCCAGGAGATCGAGGGGAGCGGGATGGGCACAGATCCATGCGGGATAGCGACGGAGAGAGGGAGCCGAGTACAGGAGCAGTCTGACTCGGACGGACAGTAGCAGCAATAGTAGCAGTAGATGATAGGCCAGTGCAGGGGTTACCACGGTTACCACAACTCGCACAAACATCACCACTGGATTACCAAAATTACAGGGAGCGCAATAATAATAATCAAACCAAATCTACGTAATACACATGGGAAATAAAACGTCGGCAAATGTTGCTGAATAACTTTGTTAAACTGAAAGAACTGTAAAGTAAAGAATTTATTACAGCAAATGCTGGATGTATACTAGTATTTCATGTAACATGTGCTGGTTCAGCATCTTCAATCAATCTGTAAAATACATATTTTACACAACAACCATCACAGGATATATTCTGACAGCATCACCAGCAGATATATAAACAGCCTTCTCAAGGGACAAAACATCAACTGTAAAAAGATTCAGGACATGAAATGTGGTTATGAATGATGCACAACAACATGATCTCCAGCATTTTCTTTTATCCTATTAAATGTTGAAAATATGCTAAAAGTACCGATGTAGGATATGATAGATTACAAGTACCAAACAAATTGATATACAAAGAAGTATTGAGTGTCCATTATTATGGTATACCTGTGTTTTTCGTATCCTAAGGTCCGCTGACGACCTGTTTGAATGCTCTTCTTGTTCAATATTCTGTTCTATGACTGAAAGCAGAAATTAGTCAAAATGAGCCTAGCACAATATTTAGCACACTTCGGTATTCAATATATATATATATATATATTTAGTGATGATATATAAGTGATGACATGCAGAAGTTGACACAGTATCCTCGGCCACGTACCCTTTAATTTTCCTCTGACTTTGTTGGCCGTCTTCTTGATGTCAGCCATCAGTTCTTCTAGTTCCTCTTTCATTCCTGAGGACAAAACAGAACACTTTATCATCTTCATAACTACGTAATCACTTCAGTATTACTGTAGGTACACTCAACACATCGACTCCATCTGAATACTCTCATGAAATATGATGCATGAAAAGAACATAAAAAGGTCTTGGTATATTGCTATTGGGGCACAGAACCCCCAAGTTAGTCTCCAGACTCAACATTAGAAAGACAATGATAACGTTTTGTATGATGTGGTATTTTGAATAAACAAATAGTACACATGATACAAGAATCTTTCAGGAACATTTGTCTTCTTCACAACTTATGTCTAATGCAACATTTGAACACGAGAAAACACAGACACTGTCAAAAGTTAATGAAAAAAAAAAAAATTTAACATTCAAATAAGAATTCGTCCATCAACAGGAATGCTAAGAACTTAATGCTATTCAATTTTGTACCATTAACGGATAGGAAAGACCCAAATATTCGAATACTGAACACTGAAAATAAAACAGAACAGAAGGGGTGATGATTGTATCTTGATGACAGCATAATAAATATACATGTACAGATGTATATTCAATATTTTATGATGTACCCTTTGACAGACAGTACCCTATTTGATATTGCATAAACATCTTGTTGTTCCACAGAATCGTTGCTGTTTGTATTGATTTGACCTCTAAGCAAATCGAGCCAGCCAGCTGTCAGCTAGCAGGAAATGGACATCACCATACTGGCCAACCGTCTAACATTACAAAGCTGATTCAATTTAGGTCTATTCATTTAATCAATGAAGGCAGACTTTGTACATGTTGTAGGACTGCGCACTGATGCACATGCATGCAGCCAGCCAATCTACTTACAGACAACAGATGTGCCAGGCTGATTGTGCATAATACATATACATTGATTCTGAACTTGTTTTGTAACATTGTACCAGGTATCTATCTACATTTATTTGATATGCTGTTGCCTACATACATGTGAAAGTATTTACAATCACATGATCAGGAGCCTTCGTTACTCAAGTATACTAGTAGATAATATAGCTGATATATGGATATTGGCGAGGGATATTGGTCATAAATAAACTACATTACGAGAGACTTTTTCTAATCATGTTAATTCCCAACATGCTAATAACTCATCATAATGTAATATAAACGCCATTTTACCAGGAATGCTAATTGGTTCCTCTAATGATAGATTTCAGCTACATACATGTATCAATCTGAAATTATTTTATACTAGCATGATTATACTATAGTATATACTAGTATTCACGTTTGTAAAATTATCTTCTTTCCATCTTTGATTTCAATAGCCTGTTAGGCATATACAGTTCATTTCCATAAATTTTCTATAGCCAGATGATTTAATGACCATTATCCAAGAAGCAGTTCAACTGTTGTCCCAAGGACAGAAAAACCCGGACGAAGGTGTCAAAAAGACACATCAACCACTATTCAAAGACAGCTCATTCCGCAGGGAGGGAGGAAGACACAGCTGACATCCCCACCCTGAGTGGAGTGTGAGTACTGGTGAGAGAGTGACAGCTTGTGTAGTACTGATGTGGACACGGAGGGTCTGCGTGATGGGTGATGGGACGGTACGGGCGAGACGTGGAGCCGTCTTCCGGGAGAGTCACTTCCTCCGACATAACGTCTCGTGCCGTGTAACAACCAATCATAAATACCCACATCGATGTCAGCAAAGAGACTACATTTGCAAGGATTCACACCAAAAACATGTGCCAATTTTTTCCAGCAAGATTTTGTGCTTTGAAAATGGTTGAATATTCTAGGCTTTTTTCTATCCTTTGAAAAAATTTCTAACCATTCTGTGGCTCACACCAGACGCAGATGTCAGTGACATGTAAGATGTTGAAATGATTTAGTTTTAGGAGAGCTAACATCCCTGCAGAGGATGTGGAAGAAATGAGAAATGGTCGGCCAAGACTGGACAGAAAGCGTGCCAGCCGTTCTAAGCAAGAGTTTATTGCTGCAGTCGTGGAGTGAGTTAGTTCCCTTGGAAACCATCAGGCGAAGTACTGTCAGGCTGAAGATGTGTGGACAGAGACACTCACTGACATGGCGGGAACTAGCGATTACGACCCAGCACCGTCTCACAACATAACAAATGGTCCCTGTCAGAGCAGGGCCAGCAATAGACACCCCCAGCTATGCCAGTAATGGTCATCATTAATCCCACGATTGTGACCATTTGTCAAGAGCGGCTTATGGAGTAATGGCCCATAGATGAACTGTGGTGACCATAGCAGACAGAGTCGACCAGCACTAAACAGTGACCACAGTGACAGGCCACAGTCCAGCCTGACAAATGTCCAGGCATCAAACAATACGCCCAGTTGATCAGTTGATACATGTACATGACATGAATAGCGATTATTAATTGCACTATTGATATACACTGTATGTTTACTACTGCTCACTTGCATGTATAACTGTATATGTGATGCAGCAGCATAATCAGTGAGGATCGGGACACAGGTGAATTTTTCAGAGGTGATCACCTGACAACCATGTTGTGTACACTAAAGTCATGTGATAGGTCGTCATGGAGATGTCGTAGCACACGTAACTGGAACCAGTGCACATGATGCTGGACTATGTACATTGTTATAAATTGTAGCATAACGGTCATCCATGGTCTAATTGTTCCATGATAACAACATTGCCCAGTGAGAGATACCCAGTAATATGTTAACACACTCTGCAAGTAAAATAAGGACCAGTCTTTCACGAATAGAGGCCTAACAAGGCCATTCATCCTCGAAGGGAGAGCACTGTTTGCTGATCTGATAGTTGGGCTGTCAAGGACCCACTGATCCGCTGGCTCCATTTCACAGCGGCGACGGCCCGGACATTAGCCTTCCCCAAACACTGTGTCCTCCCACAGGTCTTTAAGACAGGACAGCAACGGAGGCCACGGTTAATACGATCAGCGTATAAACACGGGGGACGGCCGGCTCGTTGGCCCGCCGCTATCCGCACTCGATCCAGCCCCTCGGCGTGTAGTAAAAAGAACAAGGTCATCACACTACCAACCCGGCCCAGGCCCAGGCCCGGGTCCGGCCATAGTCGCCATACCAGCCACAAGTAGCATCTTAACTGGACAAGACAATCGACAAACCAGCAGAGGATCGCAGCCCAAATCTGCTTGGATTACCTCCAAGGTCAACGACGAGATGAGATGCTGGATGCAACACATTCCCTAATGCAGCAATAGACAGCAATGAGATATCTGAGGGGAAAGAGCAGGGTATGGATTGGATAAATCTCTGACTGAACAGGCTGCACTAGAGCCAACTGAGCAGACTGCTTGGGGCCACATCAAAGTATCAGGAGAGTCAGAGTGAATTGCCCAAAGACAAATATTGTAAGATGATGTAAGGACTGTCCATATCACAACAATTACCCAGTGTTAATGGTGAATAATTGTATGATCTTGTTACTCAAACCTGCATGTTTTCAACTGTTTTACACCCTGTGACATACTATACATGCAAACCATATCTGAATGGATTATCACTGAATTATAGATTAGGATAATCATAATTATCATGGAAGGCACCAAATTAACTGAACATTATGAATTGTCAGGAGTCCTTTCGCAAGGTCACTCTATCAATATATCATTGACCTCTAAAGGTGACCACATATATGTACCTGTCAGGAAAAAGTCACCAAAGCGAACTGAGAACCCCTAAAAATAGTGGAGTCTGCTCAATATAGTGCCAAGTCCTGACAAATTGGCCAAGTTGGGCAATAAATGCAGTGTTATTTCTGTCCACAGACAGAGTGACAGGGCCTTGGAGAGGGTGTGAGAGAGAGAGGGCAGTGCTCAGCTCTGGAGCACTGGAAGATGCTAGGCGAGCGGGTGTGCTGACATACACAAAAGGTCTGTGCCTCTATCCCCCACCATCCCACATACCAACTCATGGTACACCTTCGGCTCTGTGATCAATAGTCGCGGCACTGACTAGCCATATACCCAGGAATTGATTGCTGGCACAGGATTGTCTCAAATCTCTGCGGGCAGGGGGCCGGGAGTGGAGGGCTGCACAACCGGCATCGCCGTCAATAGTACTATGCTGGGAAAGCAGCATGGTACAGCTCTGCGGCCATCAATGGCACAAGACTGCAGCGGCACGTTGACACAGATCTGCTCAGCTCATCATGAATGGGACATCAGTGCATGGGAATTCTCTGGCAGTGCTGACAGCGAAACCACATCACTCTATACCCTGCAGGGGAGTAGGGGAGGCTCATCCGGTATGAGACAGCCACACATAGAAACAGAGAGGGCGTAGACACACTCTATACCCTGTGGGGGAATCTGGTCCAAGGTGAGGCAGCCTCACCAGACAAGACAGGTCACAGACACACCCTGACCCACATGTGGACAATGTCAACGCCTGTAACATTACCCAGGCCACCACAATGACAACATACAGACACTGAGTGACTTCTACGTGAAAGGCTGGAGTCTGCCCCCAATCCACAGATCTCCATTGCTTCAATGGACTCCACATGTCCCGGGCATTCTGCAGTCCCCAGATGAACTTCAATAGGGCAATTTGGGACCAAGTAACGGCCTTGAGATTTTGAGCAGCAACCCTTCTGCCTACAGTGGGCAGTCTTACATCAGGGAAATCACCATCAGCCAGCAGTAGACTTGGCTTGAGTAAAACCAAGAGAAGAAACTCAAGGTCTTTCGGCAGTCTGCGCTTTTCAACACTGGCAGTGGCTAAAACTGTGTCAATATTTCTGCAAACTAGTAAATGTTGCTGACAAATTTTCAAGACACATGTTCATGTCTGGGGATTTATTGGCACACCAATACAATTTATTGGCACACCAATACATAAATTCCTGATAAAGGGACCATATCTCATCTCACATTTATAAGTACATGTACTCAGAAGAACATGTTCACAGAGATTTGAAAAAACACTACAGAAATATTCAACTACATGCACTTAGCAAATTGAGCAAAACTGTTTCCAACCATGTTGAGCATTCCAGTAAATTTCGTTTGACATGTCAACCTTCATTCTCATCATTTACCTCCAGAAAACATTATGGTGTGATATTGTGTGTGGTTCAAATTGTAAGGTGACCACAACAATGACTATCATACATACTGTCATCACTCTGTGGCGCCGACAGAATCGTACTGTGCTGCTTTTTCACTTTATCCACATTAGACGCTATTTTGTCTATCATCTGCCGTATTTCGTCAACCTGAAATTAACAACAGTTGATTACACATATGATAACAGGCTAACAGCTCCAGCATTTACAAGCAAGTTTATGAATTCAGATGCCAGGTGAGACACAAAGCCCGAAATGAGACATGCCAAGGTTGTGAAGTACAGAACTCTACAGAGAATGAGAGAGATAGACACAAGACAGAGAGCATGATTGTCATGTAGTAAACAGTTCAGCTGTAGATTGTAAGGGTGTATTCCTAGACCCAGCCATGATACGTAAATGCGCTGACCCTATACATGTTACACGTTTAACCGATAACCATCACCATAACCATCACTATTCTGGTTATCTGGTAAATCATGTACATGTAGGTGTTCTTGATATTTTTCATCAAATGATGACATGTTCGAAAACTTTTGCAAAATAATCAAATGCCATTCAATTCAGGGAATATTTCTGAAGTTGGGTATTTAATATTTTTTTTCTCCTTCATGGCAGCTGAGTTATATTGTAATAAACAAAATGGTACTGAACTTGGTTCCAGCACAGAACAATAAATGATTAAACACATATGAAAACTTATGGGATACCTCCTTCCCTCATTCACTATGCATAGACCTGTCCTGAGGAAATATCACTGGAATTCCCACATATATTAGCTATTGATGGCATATCACACTGTGACAAGTCAATATACCCCCCCCCCCCCCCACACCCATCAGTCCAGCCATAGAGAATCAGACCAGAAACGGTCTTTTCCCCTCCAGCACTGAGTGTGCCACAATCAGCACCTCCAACATCTCATGCCCATTGCATTCCTGCTACAATCAATAAACCTTGGTCACTGATGTGTGAAGGGTGAGCACAGCTATTTCTATGGAACATTGTTGCCTATATTCCCTGTGATCCCACCAATACACTGCCTTCATCACTCCCCCTGCCTCTTCCACCCGCTTCTGTACCCTGCCCCAGGGGATAAACTTAGGACTCCATGGAAACAGGGCACAGGGTGACAAGGCATAGAGAGTTAGAGGAAGGGAAACGCACCACAGCTAAGCTGACACATACACAGACAGGCAATCAGGATAAGCCTGCCCCTGTCTGCACATTATGTAATATCAACCAAGCCCAGCACTGCAACAATCAGCTCACCACTGAACCTAACAAGATCAGACCATTTTCTAAATTAACTGTGTGTTCAAGCTGCAGCACTCGCCAGCCACTCCCCCTGTCCTACCCCTCCACCCCCACCCTCCAGTCCTACCCACCCACCCAATACAAGATGTATCAACCCCCGGCCCACCCTCCCATCTATCCATGGACTGCTCTAACTCACAAACCCCCACCCGTTCCCTTACAAGTCCCCACACAGTCTGCCTCCAGTCTGTCTACCACGTACATGTGTGGGTGGAGGGAGGATGCTGGTATTGCTGGCAATTTGCTGCGTTCCCGCAGTGCACAGATCAGACTGCACGAGCGTCGAGCGAGCAAGTCGTCCGCGGCGACGACAACGACAACGAGCTGAGACACGAGCGAAAACCAGCACCAGTTGTGTGACATTGATTTCTGGACACTCGCCCCATCCTGCTCACTTCACAGCACTCGCTCGCTGTTTGCATTTCTTGTTTTATGCATAAAACACTTATAACAAGGACACATTGACGACTGGGAACTCAACCAGGCAAAGGTTCCTCTCCAAAATAATTCATGAGGACGTTCACCACCACACCATCGCCAGGTTCACAGTCCATCCAAAAACTCAAACAATTGTCATGTCTGACCATGGATTTGTTACTGTCTTTTTCAGGGGGTTTCCTCTTTAAAATTGATATTGATTGAAATTGATATTTGTATGCTTCTAAGACTTACAATTACACGCAATATACAACAAAGGAACTGAGTTTGAATTTGAAACCAATACACAAAATCCAATAAACACATCATGGAGAAAAAAATTGAAATTTACGTTGAAAAAAAACAACTTCATATGAATATTGTGCGTTAGAATTCTTAAGTTGAAAATTAAATTACACAGACACAGATGTGAAGAGCAATCAAAGGTTCTGAAGTCCCAAGGAGACAGAAAGGGAGGGGAGGAATTTATTTGTGATGCCAATTGTTTGAAAACAGCCCTCCTGACCTCAATAATGTCTGAGCAGGTCAATAGTTGAAGAGAATCAATTATTTGTCCATCAACATCCCTGCAGTTACACAAGGTCCTTGACAGTCTTTGGTGCGCCATGAACAACCTTTAAATAGTGGGAGCTCGATCTCTACATAACCTCTCCTCTCTCTAGAACTATTGTACCTGAACACCTCTATCCCTATCAAACTCCAACTAGCAGAAGTCCTGACTGGATCCAGTCCTATTGTCACCAGTCTCGAAATAGTCAAATTGTAGTCCAGCAGATCCTGATGGTCAAACATTTAATATCATTAGCTGATTCAGCTGCTAGTTTTATTTGCTTGAGACTACATTAGTTAGTTATTGTGTAATCATACATGTATCTGTCTATATGACACATACATAGTTTGTGATGCCACTCATGTTTAATACTGCCATTCATTCAATCATTTTCATAAAACTGTTACAATAACTTTATACATGTATCTCTGGATGGGCTACCTGTTTCATTCATTGATAACTGTTCGTTCTGCACATGTACATGTATACATCGCTGAGCAAATAGCAGCCTCTGCGGTGATCAATTGCATCACCATTGTACTCTTTGCTGAACTTCTCAATATGGGCAAACAAACAGCCTGTGTCCCTATGGGTAGCCTTCCTCTTGTGTTACTTTGACATTTTGCTTGTTCACACAAACCGGCCATAAAGAACATAATTGTCTCACAAATAATCAATGACCGTCTTCTATATCGCAAGGGCCATGTGAATAATGAGATCACAGAAATGAATTCTGATCTCGACCTGTGATCTATCATTGAATGAACTTGCAGTGTCTTGCACATATACATACATACAAGTAGATCTAATCGGAGGTATTGCTGCAATCTGTAATTTTATTTACGCTGATATGCATAATTTCATTCTCAGGACAAAAATAGCTGATGTTCGGAAGTTCCCGTTATATCTCAAATCTCCCACTGCTCACAGACAGTCTCAGAGAGATGGGACAATCTTTGTTGATTTACTGGAACAAGTGGATTTTCTGCTGGAATCAGCGAAGCAATGTACTTGAATGCCACATCTATATTTAGATGGCTTATCAAAGCTTTTTCTTCTTCTGGGATATCTGTAATTTCTATTAATCAGAATTTCATGTTCAATCTGCTGGCAGACCTCACCACAAACTGTCCTCAAATCTCATGTCAGTATTTGTTATTTAGACACTGGTGCAACTCAAGTACACCTGGTTCAGGACTGAGATGGAGCCCTATCAGAGGAAAGCGATACATTTACTATCTACCAGTAACTGAAAGTAGAGAGAGGGTCACAAATCCAAAGTCTCACTCACAAAGTGACAAAGATGTAGCATTGAACAGAGACCAGAACCAATCTCCCAGTGATGATACAAATCCCCATTCACATATTTTGTTTTCATCATAATAACATGAATATTCATCATAACTTCACAGAACGACTAATTGAGGACTTCACCCACCAAAGTAAATATGGTGCAGATCATTTTTCATTACCAATAAATTGAGCATGCTACAGTTGACCACACACTGTAAGCTATAACACACAATACTGGAAGTCTCTTGACCATGATTTACTGTCAATTACTTGGCATTACACATGGACACTTGCATCGACAATAGTGCAAAATGTAATTTCTCCCTGAATGTCACCATGCCGCAGTAAATTTTGCTAGTTGTCACCGTCACAAGCGAGTTACACCGGCAGTGATCACGTACGTGCCTCTCGATGGCCCCAGAAGCGCAGCTAAACGCCCACAAGGAATGCTATTTTAAGGGCTATATTCGCAGCATTGTCATATTATACAAAGAACGATTGCTTCAATGCAGTTCTAGAGGAAGTATACATCAACATTTAGAGCTTGATGTGATGAAGAACTCCCCATCAGAACTCAGAGCAGGAAAAGAAATGGAGACAGAAAGGAAACAGAATGAAAGGAAGGGATTGAAGGCTGGGGAAAGGAGTGTAATATGTCGTGGAGGGAGGTGTAAATTGTGTGTGGGAAAAGCTGGCGAATACGAGACTGGCTGAATATGGTTGTGGAAAAGATACTTGTACACTCTTCACTCAAGCAGTCAATTGACAGCCTAAGTGGATGGATTGCTTAATGTACTGTTGACACACATTACTTATGTCTCATACTGCATAAAACTGTTGCGATAAATGAAGCTAAACTCATAAAATTTATAAAAGCCTTGAATTACCATACAATATTACATGCCCATCAACTTTATCTTGATATATATATGCAATATATCACATAGTTGCAAAGTGTTACAATGTAGATATGGACCATCAATTAATGGTATATAAAAAGTACCTGTTCGAAGAACTCTTCCATGAAGCCCCCGCTGTCCATGGGCACAGCGACATCATCACCATCATCATCGTCGCTCTGAGCCTGCTCATCAACCAACAAAAACAATCCATGTTACTATACAGTAGTCATTTACTCGGCAGAAAATCACATGAAAATCATTACACTGCACATGTATGCAAATTTACATTGTGAGCATTTTCTATAATATTAAATACTAGAAAGTATAATAGGCATGTGGGCATTTGGGCACATTGGGCTAAAAACTTCATCAGTGCTATCTATACATATATACATATATATAAATGTAAGTATTCTTAGTATCTATAGCTAATTGGACCTCAGTCCAATGAATCTGACCTGCTGACTACCCAATATCCAGGAGTTCTGATGAGAAAGGGAATTGTCAAGGGAATGTAAATCATGATCATTGTGAAACTCTTTTTGCCATACAGTTTTGCTTTCAGTAGCAGTCAGAAGTTCTACATGCAGTAAACACTGTAGACCAAGGAACCTGATATCTTATTCATAGACCTGTGACAAGTGACAAGGACACAATTACATGTAAACCTCACTTGGTCCACAATAGATTGATACGTTGGTCACGACTGTATGATATTACATATTCTAGATATATGAGAGAAGCTAGCATGATCAAAGTTGGTCATCAAAGAAATTTGTGGCTTCTGTTTCATGCGCAATGTCACAATGTTTCTGATCATCAGATATAAGAATTAAAAATTTTATCACACACAAAATATTCCCATTTCAGCAAAGCAAGTTGTCTGATCATAATGTACATGATACTATTTAATATGTCACAACATATTGGTTGCAATTGAGATCTTAGTAAGGTTGAATTTTCTATTTGTGGTATTCACTCAAATGCATAGTGAACATTACAAAGACGAGAGGATAGGATATACATAATGAAATGTGTGACCTATCAATAAATATGTATGTATTGATTCATCAATTCAATATGTCATCAGCACTGTGATATCTGCAAACTGCCACATAGATTAGATTTCACACCGGGTACATATACATGTCTGCAGGCCACCTCAATATATCGCTTGTCACTGGGTTGAGTCATGTGTCATCTGATACAAAACCATCCCTAGAATGATCCACTTTGATAAGCCAGCCAGGTCTTAGGAACTAACTACAATATTACAGTTACATGTGGTTGTCAAGACAACCAGTCCACCCAACTGTCAACCATCCAGTGACACATCACCAGAATTTTCTTCGGCGATTTCTGGTCATCGAGGATCACCAACCGAGACACTGTTTTAGACTAAATATGGTGTAATGTCTTATTGTCATCTGCATTGGATAAATTACTGAATTAGTCATACGGATAAATGATCTATATACTGTAAAAAGACAAATATTTGCGATTGATGTATTTTGCGGATTTCAAGTTTTTTTTAAACCGCGAAATTAAATCATCCACAAATATTTGTCTTCTATATACATAATACACATGACAGCTAAAATCCACAAGCTTTAATCTCCGCAAATTTGTCCTGTTATAAAAATTGCAAATATTTCTAGCTGCAAATATATTTCTTTTTACATTATATGTTACTGCTTTTGTGGAAGATAGAAAACAGGTGAATAACCCAATCATAATATATCAGTGATCAGCAATTCAGCATATCCCATATTCAGCATATTCAGCATATACATGTTTCCCCCTTTATCTTGGTGGTGGTGTATTTATACTATATCAATTTCATATAAAATAGTTTTTTTCTGGTGTGTCTCTACAATCAATGTCATTTACTTGTATATAGCTGTCATATATCTCTCTGGTTGTTACAGATCCTCTGGATCTTTGGGATACCCCCAAGTCATTTATTGTAAATATTCTGTGAGCAATCAGATGTTGTATAGTGTACATGATTTGAAATAAATCTATCTATCTATCTATCCATAACGCGATATGGATCGATCGTTTTTTTGGCATAATGTCACATGATGATAGATAGTACTATAAGTCATAAAATTAAAGTATAATCGAAACAACTTTTCAATAGCTTATAGCCTAAGTGTCATTCATTTCACACAACAATATTTAACTATAAAACTAAATTAGTGGGGTTTTGTATCGGTGTTGAAACTATCTACATGTCCTAATGTTGCATAAAATAACTTCTTCAATTTTACACTTTCCAGGACCAAATTTTGTGTGAATGAACCTTTAAAATATCTATCAAAAAATAGTACAAAAAACACTTAAAAAAATTAGTTTGAAATTTCGAGATATTTGGGTCTTGTCAGAAGGTGCAGGCAATGTTATACCCTGGAGACATGGTTGCTTATATTGAGGTTTCGAAATTTTCAAGTTGACTTTGCAAGTCCAAAAATGTGCAAAATTTCGAAACAAAACTTGAATATGATAGAAACTAACATAGTATAGCATATCTGAGAGTTTCAAGTTTTTTTGTAGACAAAATTGCCATATAATATATTTTTTCAAATCTTTAGAAATACGTGTCCTTTTGCCACATTTTTATGTCCTTTTGTCAAATTTTAATAGGTAAATATGAAACAATTCCTGGAAAATTTCATATATTTTCACCAAATTTTTATTGCTGCATGTTAGTGACATAATGCAAAACATACACAAATTTTACGCATTTCTGTTCAAAATTGCAGCCGTTTCAAGTCCAATTGACACCTTTTCTTCAATATCTCTCAGGATATAAGTGTCAATGATTTGATTTTTTTTCATAATGTGTATAATTCAGTTGTACAGCACATGAAGTACAGCCAATATTGTTTTTGTCAAAAAAATATATGACTTTTTCCTATTTTCGTCAATTTTCACTATACAAGCGTGATTCTCACATATGTATACCTCCCACCAGAGATGTCTAATTCAAAAACTTCAGATTTTTTATCCAAATATAAACATTTATTTTCAAAATATTTTCTGTGAAAATGAGATAGATAGATGGTCAATGAAACATTTGTACAATATATTGTGTACATTTGTCACGTAATACTTTGCTGCCATCTGGCGAACGTGAAAATATGCTCTCCAGATTCTTGTAGCCAAAGGACAATGGCATGCGACAATAGTACTAGTAACAGAACTATCTATCTATCATGTGTAGCAAAAGTACATGTTATGTGACATTAGTACCAGTTACAGAACTATCTATCTATTACATGTGGCAAAAGTACAATGCTATGTGACATTAGTACTGGCAAACAGAACTATCTATCTATCTATCTATCATGTGTAGCAAAAGTACCATTTTATGCGACATTAGTACTTTCGTGGAATACAAACTATCTATCTGCAGTGGTCTACGATCTATCTACTAAGCATGATGTACTTTTGTCACAGGTAGATGGCAAAAGTGACAATCGGACATTTTGCAACAAAAGGACACTCAAATGAGACAAAAGGACAAGATGTGACAATCGGACTGCAGCAAAAGGACACAAATGGGACACTAGGACACTCAAATGTGACATTCGGACACAACATGTACGAAAGTCACAATTGCCTGCAACAAAAGGACACAAATGCGTGACATAAGGACAGATCGCGATACCTATCTATCCATCTATCTATCTATCTATCTATGATTACAAAAAAAAAACCCTGTAGCATGTGTAAGGTCACCAGACTCTTGTTCCTGCTAGAACATGGAAAGCTGGTACTACATCTGTACTAGAAAAGGGTTTGTTTCGAAACATTTCTGCTGATTCTATCCTAATTATGTTATCATATAAATCTGCAAGGAGTGCCACCAACTGTAAAGCGGCCCAAGGATCATACACTGCGCCTTCCTCTATATTCAATAAGGATTAAAAAGGTAACAGATGGATTAAATGGCATTTATTTAGTGGACGAGTAGTATTAAGGCGCAGGGTATAATACTTGGGCCTGTAAAACATGTTGCCTAAATCTGATCAAAAGGAAATTGGCTGGTGCTACTGTGAGGCAACGCTGGTGATGTTTGTTTGTGTGATTGTCTCTGAGCCCCAGGGAGCCGGAAAGTGGGTCATAGTCTTTTGTAGGTGTCACTATTCGCATCAAGCATGATCTTCACCGGAAATGGCTATGGAAAAATTCCAATTACCATTCTAAATATTAACAAAAATAAAATAATAACTTATTATTATATTACGATCAGTGTTGTTATCAGTATACCTGTAATAAAATAATTTCTCCGCCTAGGATATATCATAAGCTAAGTGAGTACTCCCGAGGTAAGCACTTGCTTCTGCTTCTGCTTCATGCTTCTGGGAGATTTGAATGCGAAATGGGGAAATAGGGAAATCCAAAAATAAATATATTTGGGAAAATATGTCAAATAAACACTACAAAAAATATCCCATCAGTACTGAGAATTAACATCATACATGTATGGACATAATCATAGATATGGAAGTGAAAAAGTGACAGTTCAAAATATCATGGTTTACATCAATCTCGTACATGTAGATTCGTCCGGCAAGCTAATTTTGGATATTTCGTGTAACAGAGTTTGCCTTTCACACTTAGGATCTCGTGTCTGTCCATGTTCAACGTATTTTCAGAAAAATTCTGGATTCAAATATCTTAATTCATCAATTGGAACTACCTAACAAAGATATAGCATTTTGTTTCGAAAGATGGAAAAGACCCTCGGGTAATCACGTCCAAAGAGTTCAGGTAGCGGCCGTGAACGGAATTTTTGAATTCAGTTTGTTTACAATTCTTTATGAGCTATCGAATCAATAATATTACGATGTCATGTTTTATATGTTTGATTACGTCAATAAATGTAGAGCAATCAGAGCCAGCTAAGTGATTGTGTCGCAGGTGTCATCGATCGACAGGATCAGGGGCGGATCCAGAATCCAGACGCAATGTTGATCATTCAAGTTCTGGTATACTAGTAATGCCTAGGTAGTGGGCTGAACATGACAGTGGTGCACGGTTTTGTCCTGGTGGCACTGATCAGGCAAAAGGTAAGGGATAGGTAAGAATTAATAGGTTTTTTTATATAGCATTTTGTTTTATTTATGCAAAAAATAGAATCAGGCTTAACATTTGATGTGCGCAGGGAATATATCCATGAATCTTGGATATACATATAAATCAAACCTTGAAAACGTGCCAAATAGTAATTTGCTAATCCTCTGATAGTAAGCTGAATGTATTGTACGAATATATATAATGATAAAAGTATATAAAATATACAGACGTAGAACAAGATATTAACTAAATTGGGAATTGGAAATTGCATTGATGATTGGGAACACATGAACCAATATAAGAGACTGGTGAAACTTGTAATACTCAAACATTTATGACACTGCCCAGGTTATGTTTATCAGATGACAAATCTGTTTTGCAACCTTTCATCACGCTTATGTAACAAAAATACCTGTATTTGCGAATTAATGTAGATCTATGTCTGATAAACGAATGTTGTATGTCATAGAAATTGCTAACATGGAAATTTATACTATAGTAGACATGACATGCAGAATTGGATGATAGAAAACTAACAACTGTCACTATTTATTGGGTCATTCATATGATTCTGGAGGAGACCTGGTTCATGGTCTGAACGTGGGATAGGGGGTATTATCCCACGTTCGGACCATGAACTAGTAGACTAGAGCCCCTGAAGGCCTGATAAAATCCACTGCATGATCAGTCATGTCAGTTACAGTTTAAACTTCACTCTATTAGATCTATACAGTATATACTGATGATCAGTGCATGAAAACAGTAACATTATAAATCAGGTTGGAAGGGCGGGTTGTGGATTTGTGTCTGATTTCAAGCGGTGACTGGATTGTCATTCATTGTGTCAGTCAAGACTCAGAGTGTGTTGACTGTTGTGTATTTTTGTGGATTGTCTCACGCAGACCACTTACCGCCTTCAATGCTGCCAACCTGTCTTTGGTCATTTTACTGAATTACACAGTACTTATAACGATACTATGTTATATGTGGTAGCACTTTCATTTGTGTAATATGTCACTCGAATCTATAATCCCCAGGAAAATACCGATAATCAATAAAATTTTAATATTTCCAAAGCCTCGACCAGATTTCGGGCACTGCGCAAGAGCACTTGTCACTTCCGCATGACGTCACCGGTAGGCCCACTAATTTATGTGATATTATTTAGTAATGAGTGAAATTATACGTATTCAATCAAGTTCTATACTATAATATACAAAATAAAATGTACCAAAATGATTAGTATATAATAAAACTACTGAAAAATTATAGTCGAACTGTTCCGAAGAACGACGAAAATATGTTCATTTCACCGCATGTTATCGAAAATATCATCAACAACTATGCTATAACCTGTAGCCGACACAAATATTCTAAGTGGATCGAAAAAAATCATTCTAAATCCATGATTCTTGGATGGAATATTCTTATCACAAGAAACGCTATTTCACAGGGACGTACTTGTCCATATGGTGTCCATCATGGTGTCGATCATTGCTCATGAGTTCAGTCGAAGCGGCATATACCATCCATGGCCACACACTTGAAGTTGAGAGTGGAGACACAGCAAAATACCTAGGCGTAACCCTGCACAAACATCAGTCCTGGTCGCCACACATCCGCCAAACGGCACGGAAAACTAATAACACACGGGTATTCCTCCAGCGGATTCTGCGGAAGGCACCAACTAAAGTTAAGAAACGAGCATATGAAACTTTGGTCCGACCCATTCTGGAGTACTCGAGCTCAGTATGGGACCCCCACACAGCACAAGATATCAACCTGCTGGAAATGGTCCAACGACGCTATGCCCGTTACATCTGCAACGACTTTAGACGCACCAGTAGCGTGAAAGCCATGCTGAATGAGATCTGCTGGGAGGCCTACAAGAGCGTAGAGCCAAAGCCAAAATGACCATACTTTATCGCATTGTACATAGCCTTGTTGATGTCGACCCAAAAGTTCTCCCACTACCAGCCCCATCAACAAGAAAATCTGGCGATGCCAAGTTCCGTGTGCCATATGCGCGGACTCTGGCATACCAGCGTGGATTCTTCCCAGATGGAACACGCATGTGGAACGATCCGAGTCCCTTCCGACGTGGCCAAAGCCGACGTGGCCAAAGCCGAGAGTCTCGACACCTTTAAGGATCGACTTTCGAACATCTGTATCCGATGCTAGACAACAGCAAATAAGCACCTGTATATAGTTTGCACCCTGATTTTATCGAGCCTGTTGTCAGCCGTCTCCGCCACCACGACAGTACGTGATGTTCTTAGCTAGAACCCTGTACCTTAATGGAAGAAGAAGAAGAAGAGGAGTTGATGCGAACAAAATTCAACAAATACAATGTACTGATGGGGCACAGGAACAAAGTACCAAGCTACGAACTTCTTTGTTCCTTTAGCAAACACGTCATGTGATGAATACTAGAATGACACATTTGTTGTCATTGGACAATGATTTCTGAAACTCTAATATCAAACTGTGTCATATAGCCTCATAATATTTTATAATATATGTAGCGTTGTGACGACGTGGTGGCTACACAAGTAGTGACATCACAGTTATAGCGCACAGATGCTGGCACATTTATAAGACATTCGGTGATACTATTATAATGGGATAAAACTCTTTATCGTGGGGTCGCCGAACTTTACATATATTACCAAAGACCGTCACCGTCTTTGATATTACACAAAGTGTTGTTCAGAATGGTGTTTCCATCCAATGACTTGTACAGCTTGAGGTAAACAAAACCTTGGATTTGGATTCCCAGGCCTAAATGTACTAAATGTACACAAAATGTAAGCCAATAAGATATATATATATATAGTTTCTGCCATGCTAAGAAGGTTTTCGCCACGCTAAGAGGTTTCTGCCATGCTAGAAAGGTTTGCGCCGTGCTAAAAAGGTTTATGCTGTGCCAAAAAGTTTCTGCCATGCTAAGAAGGTTTTATCCATGCTAAGAAGGTTTCTGCCATGCTATAAACGTTCCCGCCGTGCTAGAAAGGTTAATTCCATGCTAGAAAGGTTTGTGCCGTGCTGGAAAGATTTTCGCCATGCTAAGGTTCCCGCCGTGCTGGAAAGGTTAATTCCATGCTAGAAAGGTTAATTCCGTGCTAGAAAGGTTTGTGCCATGCTAAGAAGGTTTCCACCATGCTGAAAACGTTTCCACCCGCGCTAAAAACTCGGCGTAATGGTTAACAAACTCGCTGAAAACTATTGTTTTGAATTCAAACTTGGCGGATTGGTTTACAAACTGGGCGCATTGGTTTACAAACCCGGCGGTAACTCTTTCTTCAATTCAAACTCGGCGGAATGGTTAACAAACTCGCTGAAAACTATTGTTTCGAATTTAAACTTGGCGGATTGGTTTACAAACTGGGCGCATTGGTTTACAAACTCGGCGATAGCTCTTTCTGGAATTCAAACTTGGCGGATTGGTTCATAAAGTACTTGGCAGCATACTGCAGTATAAAGGCCACCGTACTTTAGTGATATATAATCAGAACGTCATGTTTATCATTTAGTTGCTTTTCGCAACTTCTGACCCTGAAAGTTGAAATGTATCCACTTTTACTTCTGTTATCATCACTGGGTGGGAGCTTGCCCATGATTCTTGACGAGTCAACTCGGTAAAAATCTTTCCTCGCAGGGGCATTGCTCGGCAAAAATCTCTAATTACAGGGGCATCTGAAAGCCCATGCGACAAAAGATTTTTGCCGAGCAAAGCCCCTGCGAGGAAAGATTTTTACCGAGTTGACTCGTCAAGAATCATGGGCAAGCTCCCACCCAGTGATCATGTTAACGGAGTCCGGTATGGTGATGTTATGTTTATACATACATGTTTAAATAAATTGTATGGTAGCTACATGTAATTCTTCATTCAGGACTGGATACTCTCATTGACATACTAGTAGCTGTTATCATCAGTTTACTTTACAACTCCTGAATATGAAAGTGACACCTGAAGATGGCACTATTGCTCACAATGTCAACTCATGTCTTTAGCATTCATTGGCAATGGAATGCTGGTCAATTGAAGCCAAAATAACGTCAAAACAGATTTTAAATTTCTATATTTTATATTGAAGAAGATACTGAAACGAAAACACTGGTTTAGAAAAAAAAAAACACACACATAAGTATATTACATGTATCTTCATTAGTTTTCGAGCTATCAGTGGTTTTATTGGCTGTTTTGGCCACATGTTCACCATAATAAGCTATTGTTTTTCTGACATTCGTGACGTCTGATAAGCATTCATGTTTTAGCCATTATCCACAACATACAAGCTACTAGTGGTCATGGTTGCCACTGGCTATATCAATGGAATGGTTACCATGGTAACAAGTAGCTAGATACTGTTAATATTTGATGCTGAACATGTAAAATATGAAGTTAAACTTATAACTCTATTTAAATGTATGATTCGTATGTAATTAGCCTAATTAAATGTTTCCCGCTGTGATGTCATGTATGCTCGATCATTTTTTATTAATTAATACTTCAATATTTAGAACTCGAGTTTGGTGGAAAATTTTCACAAAACTCACCATAATCATCATTAACATCAATCTAATCTCAATGACATGTAGTAAAAAACAACAATGAGCAGGGGGACTTTTTTTTCTAGGCCTTTGTCATAAAAATGAATCTCAATACCATACTTAGGCTCATCAGCTGATCATAAACAAGAAAATGCAGCTAACTGCGGGAGACGACATTAGAGCTCGAGCACATCATCAGCACAACGACAGCTGAATGTATCTTACACAACGTTACCCCCCCCCCCCCCACCGCCCTTCTGCAAAAAAAGAAAGAAAATTGAACCACATCATGCCCCCATATGATTCCAATTCATTCCCTATATTATGATGAAACACATAGGCGTACTTCAATCATATTCCTAATGAGTAAACATTTATTTTGAACTCAATGAAACAGATACGCCTGATAAAATGATATTGAACCTCAATAGAATATCCTTAAAATATTGGATACTATGATGAATATCATGATATCATGATATAAATAACACATACATACTGAGCAAATTAAAAGAACAGTTTAAAATAAAAAGGTTTCGCAACCCAGCATGGAACACGTCTCAAGTGATAAAATATGTCAGATTACGGTAAATGTAGTCGTGGTATCGCAGACGAATCGTTGTGTTTACTTCATAACGCCAAAGAAGGCCACCCGCAAAGTTACATGTACATGCATACACAAAATGCTGCACAGAAAATTGTGCGTTCCAAAGTACGCGTCATTGCGGTAAAATTTGCTTTGCATTCTGGGAACGTGAATTTCCATCGGCTCCGCCATTTTGACGTTTTTCAGACGAGCTGACCGTTTTGCGTAAATTTCTCAAACCTAACACATCGATTTATGCATTATATATCTGTGGAATATTCAAAGGTTGCCATCAAATCGAGAGATTTTATGTTGAGAACGAAGAAAATCCTCATTTGAAGTAGGTGAACAAAGGTTTATATCCCAAAACGGGCGTCGATAGGTTGGCATGAAACCTCCATGAAAAAGTCAGCACATAGACATGTAGAGGGTTGGGGGCTTCGCCCCCAACGCTCTAATGTCAAAAAGGAAATTGAAATTGTCAACTAATTCCGTAGGTATTGTCTTATAGATGTTTAAATGCGTCCAAAAAAATGGTTTTCTGTAATTTCAGTAATTATTGCTCAACAAGAGAATATGTATTTCCTTGACTCAGATTGTAACGAATGTTGCCTCTAAAATCCCTGGTTATGCATTACGATTTCATGCGGTATGTGGGTCATCAAACAGGAACTTGGGTTTCCCGCCATCTAGTTTAAACCGGTTCACAAGCCTTTTTTGTGGCAGAACGAAAGTTGGAATAGTGAGTGTAAACATCGTGTACGAAATCCATCTATATTTGAGTCATCACTAAATGAAAATCGTTGGAACTATTTCATAGGAAAATATAAGGTTTGTGTATCAATTCAGCATGGATATTGTGGATCATATTTTAGAATCTCATCGATGTTTGGAATTTCCCAACTGCCCCTGTTACATTAGACTTGGGTCTATTTGATTGTATGCGTAATACACCAAAAATAGATTTTCAAACGTCTTCGAATTCGTATCATTCATGAGATGTTGATAGTTGAATGAAATAAATGATTCATTATTGGATAAAACTGCGTTGTTATTAGGTCTACCGGACTCGTGATCTAGATCAAACCAGATTTGACAGGTGTTCCTCATGCCTGGTGCAGATCAAATACTAACTAGTAGATCTAGACTGGTATAGCAAAAACAACACCAAATTATAGTACTCTAGCTCATGAAATTAGGCCTAAACTGCCAGTAAACAGAAAACACTAAATTCACTCTATGATCTATCAGACTCTCTCTGGACTCCTACTAGATTCTTGAGACTAGATGTCTACAGGTAGGGGAACAGATGTCGAACAGTACCAAATGTCGAACACAGTTTTTAAATTTATCTAACAATGCTCAAAAAAGCATGAACATAAATTATAACTCACTGCACATGAGCGTTCAAATGTTAGATGTAAGCAACTCTTACTCATGAAATTTAATTTCATGCTCTTTAAACACTGATGAGATGAAGATCTGTGTTCGACATTTGGTACTGTTCGACATCTGTTCCCCTACCTGTATGGGTCTAGTCTATAGACAATTAGACTAGTGAGTACATGTACATAATTTTCGAAGATCTGTTGCTGAGATCCCAACTTTCAATGCTATTGCTTCATTTGAATCTTCAGGGGCTATTCAGTATGACTGCTGCACCTGCACAGGATATCCCAACTTTTAAGGTAAGATCTAGTATTAGCCAAGTCTGCAACTGCAATTTGATTATCACGATAAGGTACTATTCCGACACATCAGTTAGTATAGATACAGTCACAAGAAAGACTTAACTTTCATTATAGTGGACATGTTAAATATATATTTTCATCCCCATGCAGCAGTTCAGTTGTCATGAAATGCGCCTATGTTTAGCATCATGTACAGAACAACCCAATTCCAATCATTATTATACATCAATATATCATTATCAGACCATATTTCAATCCGTGATACAAGATTTGAATATTAACTTGTGGTTTGTTCTCCCATTCATACAGTTGGTGTTGGTGGGTGACGGTGGTGTGGGCAAAACAACATTTGTCAAGCGGCATCTTACTGGTGAATTTGAGAAGAAATATATTGGTGAGTTGAACTTTATGATCAATTTGTCTTCAATATATTGATATGAGACGAAGCAGACTGTTTGTTTGTACTTTATATGTCTTAGCCCTAGTATTGGTAAAATTATTATACTAACTGCCCATTAGCAGACTGACGTGTATTATCCTTTCGAAGTGAACTGTATCTCCCCATTGACTTTATGTTCATTTGATATTGTGATGTTGAGCCAACAAGGCCTACACAATCTGGCTTACTAATCATGGCGTGCCTTGGACTTTGGGGTTTTTCATAGCCTTACTATTATATTTTTCTCATCTTAGCAACACTTGGTGTGGAAGTGCATCCTCTGGTATTCCACACAAACAGAGGACCCATCAGGTTCAATGTGTGGGACACAGCTGGACAGGAGAAGTTTGGTGGTCTACGAGATGGTTATTACATTCAAGGTATGAATAACCTCATTAACCTGTATCTGTACATTAATCATATTAACCTCTTTACCATTGAGTATGTGTATTGTGTAATCAATATTATCACTACATAAAAGTTGCTTTAGAGATTATATTTGAGTGGCTGGTTCTTCTACATGTGTTATAAATTAGTGATTTCTGGGTCAGCTCAAGTTTCAGTGTCAATTATTCAGGTAATCCGGTTACTCAAGATACTTCTAGTGAAATTTTTAACGATAAAACTGCAAGATATGATCACTGATAATTGGTCTGGATGTGAAAACTGCAAATATTGTATGCTTCCAATATCTTTTTACAATAAGTTTGCTGTATTGAGCGCTTGGTTGAGTAGTTTACAATTGTTCAGGATGTACAGGTCATTTATCTCAACATTTCTTTGACAGGACAATGTGCTATCATCATGTTTGATGTGACTGCTCGCATCACCTACAAGAATGTCCCCAACTGGCATCGTGACCTCGTCCGAGTATGCGAAAATATCCCCATTGTCCTTTGCGGGAACAAAGTTGATATAAAGGACCGAAAAGTCAAGGCCAAATCCATAGTGTTCCATCGAAAAAAGAATTTGCAGGTAAATCATTTGTTTATTTCGTATTAATGTTCTGAAAGTTGCAGCTGTGATTGGTGATGATTCTATTTCTGAGAATTCATGAGGATTTTATAGTCCCTCTAATCTGAAATCAGTCTGCAAATTGAAACTTGGTTACCAAGTCATATTTGTACACTCGCAATATCCCCAATATCACCCTCAATCCTTCTATTCAGTACTATGACATCAGTGCAAAGAGCAACTACAACTTCGAGAAGCCGTTCTTATGGCTGGCTAGGAAGCTGACGGGAGATCCCAACTTGGAGTTCGTGGCTATGCCGGCGTTAGCACCACCAGAGATTGAGATGGATCCCAGCATGGCTGCCAAATATGAGCAAGAATTGCAGGTATGCAAATAATTATTCAATGTATTGAGAATTTCTCAGAGCCATTGTATGGATTTGTGTGTTGTTTTTGCCTCAATGGTCTGTACTTCATTTTCAGATTGCCCAACAGACTGCTTTGCCAGATGACGATGATGATTTGTAGTGCAATGAAGTGTATGTGCAGCTGGATAGATCCATTAGCCATGGCCATACTGGCTGAATTCATGCCTGTGTTAACAGCTATATGTTAAAGTGCTTGAAAACCTACCTTTTTGTTCAATACATTGATATGTCTTCTTTTATTTACTGACGAGAAAATTGTAGCACTTATGTTCTGTTATTGCCATGATAATTGACATGTCTTCATCAATAATTGATTGTAAAGTGTTAATAACCAGAATGATTTTTGACTGCTGTAGAACCCATGTAGTGGTGAACTAGCTTAACAGGAGATAATTTATTAGGTAAATTTGTGGAAACGAAGACCTGTTGGTGTAATATTCATTTGTATGTGTGTGTCCGTGAATGAATGAATGGTATTTTCATTTTCTGTATTTCATGAAAGGCTGCTTGCAAGTCTGTCCACCTACATTGTACATGTATTTTGTTTGTAATGTGATTTATCAACACATCAATTGAAATAGGAATGTTTCAATGATCTAGTGCATTTTATTATTGTATTTGCTTGGAAATTTCATGTCCATTTTGGTGCACCCAGGAACATTAACGTTTTGTGCTAAACTCGTAAAAAGTTTTTTGGCATATTGTCAAACTACCTAAAAAGTAAGTCAGGAAAAGTATTCAAATTGTCAATGGAAAGCATGGTCTGCTCCCGTGATGGTTTTGAGAATTTGCATAACTTGTTTGATTTTTACCCCCAAAACAAAAATGTGGTTATGCAGAGGAGTGAACTTATTGTGAAAAAAAGTTGTGCTAAATAAACTGAAATTTCTATGTGTACATTTTGTATTCGTGTTGGTTATTGGTATATTAGCTCATAGGCTGTCTAGGCTATTGCTGTCATCCATTAGTAAGTATTCTCACAGACCACTTAACAGCACTGGATATTTCCAGCCAAAAACTTAATTGTGTGGTGCGGGAAATATCCGGCGCAATTCCTTTCCACGTTTCTTGTAGGGCATATATTTTCCAAGTCGGATGTCATTTGTACTAGTTCGTATGATATTTAACATTGAAAAACAGTTTGTTAAAACAAACTTGAGTTGTATGTATCGTATTGATGAAGCCATTGGGATATTCTGTGAAAAGATTGCGTGCTTTTGTGTATAATATTCTAAGATTATGTGAAATGTTCCAAGATTTAGTGGTGGTTGTGGGGTTCTTTCTATGGTAACCAGAACACACCAAGGCGCTCATGTTGCTTACATAAGGTTAGATATCATTTCATAGCTGTTTAATTAGTTTCAATCAAGTGTGGGTCTTTAAATTTTAGCCATATTATATTTTGCAATTTTCCTAAGAAATGTTCGGCATGGGACAGTTCCTCAGGTCTGGCGTTTAAGAGGTTAATGAAGACTCAACTTGACGTAAATCAACGTAGAGTACTATCACATTTGATATAACGCTCTTCAGTTGAACTAAATCCACTTTCAAAGGCGCTTTACACTTTAACCCAAGTTTGAGTGATTGTACTTAGAGCAGTCACACTCAAAGCGCTCTATACAACACCCATTATGCAACAGGTACCCATTTTAATCCTGGGTGAAGATAGAGAAATCAGTGGTAAATGCCTTGCCTAAGGACACTAGTGAAATAGCACAGCAGTCCAACTCAAGACTAGAATCCATGACCTTTGGATTACGAGTCCGACGTCTTATCCACTGCGCCACTCACTCCACTTGAACTCTAGATTATGTCTGACACAAATGAAAAATATCAGATGAGCTTGAGTTTGTTTTATGAATATAAGTTATGTATGGTGCATCTTCTGGTGACTTAGTTCCAGTTCTGTCAGACCTTTTCTGAATGTCATTATCATGAACATATGAGAAGTGACCTTGATTTTCATCCAAGATGACCTCAAGTACTTGGATTCAAGCTTATATCCTCCAGAAAATGTGTAAATTGGAGATGAGCTTTGAAGATGGGGCCTGCATCGTGAAAGCAAGTATATAACAGAAGAACATATTAGCCTCATATTTAAAACCATATTTAAGCCCCACACAGGTTCTTTAAGTCCTTGAAAAGTTCATGAAAATGGACTTACATTTTCCATATCCTTGAAAATCAATGGTTTTTGGACTGGGTTCTTGAAAAGTCCTTGAAAACACACAATCAGGCGAGAATATCACATTCATGGCTAAAATAATGACATCGTTCAGCATTCGATATGTCCGTATCTAAGATTCCCCTGTTGTGTGCCGGCAAAATGTTGATTGTGTTTGGGATTTTCATGGTTCTTAAATTTATAAAGTTGGGTCCTTGAAAGTACTGGAAAAGTCGTTGAATTTGAAATCACTCCACTCGTGTGAACCATGATATTTGTCATGAATTTCCAGCCAAAATTAAAAGTTAGCACCAATTCTAAAGTCGGCAAATTTTAGCATTCTTGTTCATCAAAAAACTTGTACGGTAAGTACATATTGAAAATTTCAGGACTATATAGGAAATATGCACAATTCGATGGCAGTTAGTTGGAAAATCATTTATTCGTGTATGAATACACTCTATAGAGAATGATTGGCTTTACAGCATTGCTGGTTGGCATGGTGTCCAAACAAATACCAGTTACGTCAGGATGTTTTCTTCCCTGTGAGAAAAATTGCTGACTCAGGCCTATTTTGATATGCATATATTTTGTGTTATATATATACCCTTCATTGTTCAGTGAGAAAATGTCTGAACGATGAGTATTTTTGATTTTATTGAAGCATTGCAGTCGTCATGAGAACACATTGATCAGAGCAGACAGTTAATTATTAAATTAATAGCCTATATGCAATTACTGTAGAGTGTAAATACATACAAACAATGAAATTACTGTAAATTAACATACGAACACTCAAACCGGTATAACAACTTGTACACATTTAGAAATGTATGAAAAAATATGCAAGTGATCAGTACGTCACATAACTACTCGCCGAGTGCATGTACATGTAGCTATAGTACCTGATTCCTTGGTAGGGGAAAAACCGCCAAATTAAATCGTCCGCCAAATTAACTAGATATATTTTCAGATATATATGTGGTTCTGAAACCGCCAAATTTAATAGGCGCCAAAATTAGTCGTTTTACAGTATGTTAACAGTGCATGACTTGTTATTGAATACTAGTACATAAATCACTGAAAGTTATTTTTGAGTGGCACACAATAATGTAATATTTCATATCCATAATACATAATGAACTTCCTAGAGAAACAAATTTAATATCCCTGACGCAACCCCCCCCCCCCCCCCCGTTCCACCCCCACTGGTGACAATGTCATGTAGCACTGTTGACAGGCGGCGCTGCCTGGAAATAGCGGACTGCGCAAAACCACACTAGGCGTACCGGGGGTATACCGGATTTATCTGGTTATATTTCTGTATACCTTAGCACTTTTCTAAGACAAACAAAATATATACTCTGTGTGTACCAATCTGCTATCCATACCGAAAACAGACCACAATTTACATGCGTGAAAACTGGATACCACTGACCACTTTGTGAAGGATACTAGTATATATTAATATAACGATAACGCTAGTGTGAGCGATTGTGAATTTCTCATGCCATATATGCAGCCATTATCGGTCATTACATTGCCAGATCATATTTGAAATTCATAAAAAAAAAATACTACGCCATAAATCATTGCAGAATTTTCAAGGTCTAATCAGTCCAGGCATCAGGCTATGACTGCCATACAGGACATACCAACCTTCAAGGTGAGGATTTAGCGCTAGCTGTAAATTATATAGGACCTAAAGCTATATGAATGTATTGATTTTCGCTTTTTTCCCACACTAGTCTGATTTTTTGAAGTCTAAGTCAAAAATGATTTTTAAGTTATCATGTTTCATGTGATAGAGAAAAATTAGCCCAAGGGCTAAGATGGCTTACCGGACAGTATAATTATAATGCTATTTTGTCCCGCGGTCTTGAAAAGAAGGTCAAATTCAAAGTCACGAGAGTATTCAGCATACATAACTTCCTATACGTTCAAAATTGATAACTAAGCTGTAAATTCAGTTACAAAGAGAGATATTAGTCATTATGTCCTGTGACCTTGAAAATGAAATCAAAAGTCAAATTACAGGTCATCAGAATATTCAGCATATATCATTTGCTGTATGTCCACAAAAGAATATTAAGTTTTATAATAAACAAGATATTAGCCAAGTCGAAACAAGATAATAGCCAAGTGAGATTTTGAGAATGAGGTCAAAGATCAAATTCAAGATCATGACAATATTCAGCATATATCATTTCCTATCTGTCCACAATTGATTCTCAAGTTGTAAAGTCGATAATAAGGTCATCACAATATTCAGACTATATCATTTCCTATATGCCCACAATTGATTTATAAGTTGTAGATTCAATAATGAGCGAGATATCAGCCATTTTGTGATGTGACTTTGAAAATAAGGTCAAATTCAAGGTCATCAGAATATTCGGACTATATCATTTCCTAGCCAAGTGAGAACTTGAAAATGATGTCAAAGGTCAAATTCAAGGTCATGACAATATTCAGCATATATCCTTTCCTATCTTTCCACAATTGATTCTCAAGTTGTAAAGTCGATAATAAGGGAGATTTTAGCCATTTTCTTTGACCTTGAAAATGAGGTCAAAAGTCAAATCCAAGGTCATCACAATATTCAGACTATATCATTTCCTATATGTCCACAATTGGTTTATAACCTGTAAATTCGATAATGAGCGAGATATTAGCCATTTTGTGTTGTGACCTTGAAAATGAGGTCAAAGGTCAAATTCAAGGTCATCAAAATACTCGGACTATATCACTCCTATATGTGCACGATTGATTCCTAAGCTGTAAAGTCGATAATTAGCCATTTTGTGTGCTGACCCTGAAAATGAGGTCAACGATCAAATTCAAGGTCATGACAATATTCAGCATATGTCATTTCCTATCTGTCCACAATTGATTCCCAAGCTGTAAAGTCAATAATAAGCGAGATATCAGTCATTTTGTGCCTGACCTTGAAAATGAGGTCAAAGTTCAAATTCAAGGTCATCCAAATATTTGGCATACATCATTTCCTATACGTCCACAATTTAGTCCCAAGCCGTAAAGTGGATAATAAGCGAGTTATTAGCCGTTTTGTTCTTTGACCTTGAAAATGAGGTCAAAGCTCAAATTCAAGGTCATCAGAATATTCATACTATATCATTTCCTATATGTGCACAATTGATTCCTAAGCTGTAAAGTCGATAATAAGCGAGATATTAGCCATTTTGTGCTCTGTCCTTGAAAATGAGGTCAAAGGTCAAACTCAGGGTCATGACAATAATCAGCATATATAATTTTCTATGTGTCCACAATTGATTCCTAGTCTCTAATCTCAATATTAAGTGAGATATTAGGCATAATGTGTCCCATTATAGAGCATAGGAGAATTTAACATGAGAAAGTCCCATTTGGGACCAGTCGAGAAAATGAAAATGGCCGGTACACGCAGACCGGTGATTCAGGAGCAACTAAACTTATACACATCACAGAGGTATGTGAGAGCAATCTTTTGAAATAAAAATCTCAAAACTGTCTTAACAGTTTTTGAGAAAATGGCTGCCGAAGTCAGAAATTGGCCGCTTTTCCGCGAAAATGGCCGCCATTTTTAAAAAAATGAGAAAATTTCAGAAAGATCCGATCGTAAACTTTAAAGATAAAAATGTGGACGGACGCCGCCGACGACGCCGACGCTGACGCCGACGACGGACGCAACGCCATGCCAATAGGTTATCGGACCATAGGTCCGGGAACCTAATAATACACAAAATCGTACTTAGATTCTTGAGAGACTATTCTTGAGATATGACGGTCCTATGACAACCATACTAGGGGCCCAAATCCCATTAATATTGAATCAGATGCCACAAAAGTGGCAAAATATGCGAGCCTTTTGCAACATCCATTTAATAAGTTTAATCTCAATGTTGCATATCAGTTCCGAATTTAGGCCCCTAGTAGCGTTAAATTGCTATGGGCAGTATGTAGAGTAAGGTTGCCATGGTGACCGGATACATCTGACGAGTATGGTATATTTTCTTTCATCAAGTTTACATCATATTGTTTAACGATACCATGCACATCTAATTGAGAAATAGGCTCCAAAGGTAGTGTTTTGAAACAATGAATTGTTCCAAAAATGCTGTGCAATTATATTTCAAAACTTGACCAAAAAAATGTTGATATCTTGAGAGCGGTTAAGATATTTTTGTCTGTAAAAACCAGCACATTCGACCGTAAACTTTAAAGATAAAAATGTGAACGGACGAAGGACGGACGTCCGTCCGTCCGTCTAGCCGTCCGTCCGTCGTCCGTTCACATTTTTATCTTTAAAGTTTACGGTCGAATCTTTCTGAAATTTTGCACAAAAATACCTAAAAATATTTGCAGAAAAGGTTTTTTTTAGTTTTCTGATTTTCAAATTTTTTTCAAAATGGCGGCCGTTTTCGATGAAAAATGCCTGATTTTGGACCTTGGCAGCCATTTTCTCAAAATCTGTTCAGTAACTTTTTTTCTTTTTGATACATAACACTCCCCATATGTACTCCTATGACGTGTATAAGTTTCGTTGCGCTTGAATCGCTCGAAGTGGGCCATTTTGGGCCAAACTCGGCCCAAATGGGACTCTCCTATGCTTTATAATGGGACACATTAAGCCTAATATCTCACTTAATATTGAGATTAGAGACCAGGAATCAATTGTGGACATATAGGAAATGATATATGCTGAATATTCTCGTGACCTTGAATTTGACCCCTGACCTCGGTTTCAAGGTCAGAACGGCCGTTTTCGTCGAAAAATGGCCAATTTTGGACTTTGACGATTGTTTTCTCAAAATCTGTTCAGTAACTTTTTTCCTTATTGATGCATAACACTCCTCATATGTACCCCCTGTGACATGTATACATTTCGTTGCCCTTGAATCGCTCGAAGTGGCCATTTCGGGCCCAAACTTGGCCCAAATGGGACTTTCCCATGTTAAATTCTCCTATGCTTTATAATGGGACACATTAAGCCTAATATCTCACTTAATATTGAGATTAGAGACTAGGAATCAATTGTGGACATATAGGAAATGATATATGCTGAATATTATCGTGAACTTGAATTTGACCTCTGACCTCGGTTTCAAGGTCAGAGCACAAAATGTCTATTATCTCACTTATTATTCACTTTACAGCTTAGGAATCAATTGTGGACGTATAGGAAATGATATATGCCGAATATTCTGATGACCTTGAATCTGACCTTTGACCTCATTTTCAAGGTCACAGGACAAAATGGCTAATATCTCACTTATTATCGATCCTACAGCTTAGGGATCAATTGTGGACATATAGGATACGATATATCCTGAATATTCTCGTGAACTTGAATTTGACCTCTGACCTCAGTTTCAAGGTCAGAGCACAAAATGGCTAATATCTTGCTTATTATTGACTTTACAGCTTAAGAATCAATTGTGGACATATAGGAAATAATATATGCCGAATATTCTGATGACCTTGAATTTGACATTTGACCTGATTTTCTAGGTCACAGGACAAAATGGCTAATATCTCGCTTCCTAACGACTTTACAGCTTAGGAATCAATTGTGGATCCATAGGAAATGATACATGCTGAATATTGTCATGACGTTGAATTCGACCTTAGACCTCATTTTCAAGGTCAGAGCACAAAATGGCTAATATCTCGCTCATTATTGATTTTACAGCTTAACAATCAATTGTGAACATATAGGAAATGATATAATGTTGAATATTCTGGTGACCTTGAATTTGACCTTTGACTTTATTGTCAAGGTCAGAGAACAAAATGGGTAATATCTCGCTCATTTTAGACTCTACAGCATAGGAATCCATAGTGGACATATAGGAAATGATATATGCTGAATATTTTGGTGACCTTGAATTTGACCTTGACCTCAGTTTCAAGGGCAAAAAGTTAATATCTCACTTGTTAGGGACTTTACGGCTTAGGAGTTGATTGCGAACATATTGTAAATGATATATGCTGAATATTCTCATGACTTTGAACTTGAGCTTTGACCTCATTTTCAAGTTCAGATCACAAAATGGCTAATATCTCACTTAATATCGACTTTACAGCTTTGGAATCAATTGTGGACATGCTAGAAATGATATGGGCAAAATGTTCTCGTGACCTCAAATTGACCAATTACCTTATTTTCAAGGTCATGGGGCAAAAGGCTAATATCTAAAATATACATTGTCCGGTAACCTTTCTTAGCCCTTGGGCTAATTTTTTCGATGGGTCCCAAATGGCACTTTCCCATATTATATTCTCCTATGCTTTAAAATGGGACACATCATTGCTAATATCTCACTTAATATTGAGATTAGGGATTAGGAATCAATTGTTGACATATAGGATGATATGTGCAGAATATTCTCACGACCTTGAATTTGACCTTTGACCCAATTTTCAAGGTCATAGGACAAAATGGCTAACATCTCACTTATTATCAACTTTACAGCTTAGGAATCAGTTGTGAACATATAGGAAATGATATATTCTGAATATTGTCATTACCTTGAATTTGACCTAATTTTCAAGGTCACAGGACAAAATGGCTAATATCTCGCTTATTATCGACTTTACAGCTTAGGAATCAATAGTGAACATATAGGAAATGATATATATTGAATATTCTGGTGACCTTGAATTTGACCTTTGACCTCATTTTCAAGGTCAGAGAACAAAATGGCTATTATCTGGCTTATTATCGACTTTACAGCTTAGTAATCCATAGTGAACATATAGAGAATGATATATATGCTGAAATTCTGATGATCTTGAATTTGACATTTGAACCTATTTTCTGGGTCAAATCACAAAATGACTAATATCTGGCTTATTATCGACTTTTCAGCTTGGAATCGATTGTGGACATACTATAATATGCTGGATATTCTTGTGACCTTAAATATACCGATGAGCGTATTTTTAAGATCATGGAACAAAAGGCTAATATCTGAAATAGATATTGTCCGGTAACCTTTCTTAGCCCTTGGGCTGATTTTTGAATGGTGCAATCGTTTCAGATCAACATAATTGAAGACTCGATTCTGGAATGTAATTTCTGGTTCAAAATTACAACAAATAAATATTCCGTGAGGGAATCTCCGATTTTGTTCAAATATCGTTTTGATCTTATTGTAGGCTGAATTTTACTGATATTCTGGTACATTGACAAATTTTAACATAAAACACTGAGATTAGACTGAGAAAGAAATGTGAGAAACAAATGTTACTTCTTGATGTACCTGCTACCATTACTGAACTACGAGCAAACCGTTTGTGAACAAACTTTTGAGAATCAGAGTGCAGATCGAGATATTTTTTTAGGTTATCGCACCTCAGTCAGATAACCTATTGGCATGATGTTGCATTCGTGGTTCGTCAACAGTTTCATCTTTCAAAGTAACGGTCTGATTTTTCTGAAATTTTGAGCAAAAATAACAAAATGGCGGACTTTTTTCAACGAAAAATTACCAATTTTGAACGTTGACAGTCACTTTCTCAATTTTTTTCAGTAATTTTTAGGTTACCGAACCTATGGTCCGATAACCTATTGGCATGGCGTTGCGTCCGTCGTCGTCCGTCGTCGTCGTCGTCGTCGTCGTCGTCGTCCACATTTTTATCTTTTTTGTTTAAGGGCGAATTCTTCTGAAATTTTGCACAAAAATACCTAAAAATAATTCAAGAAGGAGGTATTTTTTAGTTTTTTGATTTTCGCTTTTTCTTCAAAATGGCGGCCGTTTTCGACGAAAAATGCCTGATTTTGGACTTTGGCGGCCATTTTCTCAAAATCTGTTCAGTAACTTTTTTTCTTTTTGATACATAAGACTCCTCATATGTACTTCTATGATGTCTATAAATTTCGTTGCGCTTGAATCGCTCGAAGTGGGCCATTTTGGCCCAAACTCGGCCCAAATGGGACTTTCCCATGTTAAATTCTCCTATGCTTTATAATGGGACACATTATGCCTAATATCTCACTTGATATTGAGATTAGAGACTAGGAATCAATTGTGGACAGGAAATGATATATGCTGAATATTCTCGTGACCTTGAATTTGACCTCTGACCTCAGTTTCAAGGTCAGAGCACAAAATGGCTTATATCTCGCTTATTATCGACTCTACAGCTTACATGTAGGAATCAATTGTGGACATATAGGAAATAATATATGCTGAATATTCTCGTGACCTTGAATTTGACCTCTGACCTCAGTTTCAAGGTCAGAGCACAAAATGGCTTATATCTCGCTTATTATCGACTCTACAGCTTAGGAATCAATTGTGGACATATAGGAAATGATATATGCTGAATATTCTGATGACCTTGAATTTGACCTTCGAACTCATTTTCAAGGTCACAGGACAAAATGGCTAATATCTCGCTTGTTATCGACTTTACAGCTTAGCAATCAATTATGAACATATAGGAAATGATATATGCAGATTTATTGTCATGACCTTGAATTTGACCTTTGACCTCATTTTCAAGGTCAGAGGACAAAATAATAATCTCACTTATTATCGATTTTACAGCTTACGAATCAATTGTGGACATATAGGAAATGATATATGCTGAATATTCTCGTGACCTTGAATTTGATTTCTGACCTCATTTTCAAGGTCCAAGGACAAACTGGCTCATATCTAGCTCCTCTATTGACTGTATGGCTTGGGAATCAATTGTGGACATGATATAGAAAATGATATACATTGAATATTTTGATGATCTTGAATTTGACCTTTGCCCCTTCATTTTCAAGGCCACAGCACATAATTGCTAATATCTCTCTGATTATTGAATTTACAGCTTAGCAATCAACTGTGGACATGATATATGCTTAATGTTATATATGCTGAATATTCTCTTGACCTTGAATTCAACCAGTGACCTGGCTAACATCTAAAATATTAAACATTGTCCGGTAACCTATCTTCGGCCCTTGGCCTAATTTTTTTTCTAATTTTACTTTGTTCCGTAACTTCTCGCACATATTCATGACATTTATGTACTGTCATGTGCATATATATGGAATGTCTTCACGTCGCTCGAAATAAAGGCCCGAAACACTTGTAGATACAGCTTGGGCATATACTATGGATAGGAATATAGGAATTAAGTCATATGCGGCGGATCTTTTGATGACCTTGAAAATTTGACCCTCACGTGAACTTGAATGGTAAATCTCAAGGTGACGTCCAGACTGAATTTGACCTCTGCATACGAGACAGCTGAATATAGAGCTTTTAATATGTTTGTATTATAAGCGTATGAGATGTCATATATTGCGGATCTTTTGGAGTTGATCTCAGATGACTTGACCTGACCTGAAATGTGTAAATTGGACTCTGTGTACAATACGGCTGTACATGTATATAGAGATTACATGTATGTAGAGATTGGACTGAGTATAGGAAGTCATATATGGTGTATCTCTTCGTGAGCTTGGAATTGACCTCCGATTATTTTGAGTGGTAAATCTAAAGGTTATATCTGACCTGAAATGTGTAAATTGGTCTCTATATACTAAACAGCTGTAGATGGAGCTTATGTTTGCATTATGAGCATATGGGAATGCATATATAGCAGATCCTTTGGTGACATTGAACTTGACCTAAGATGACCTTGATTGGTTATTGTTGGTGTCTACACACATTTCTCCAGCAACTTTTCTTAAAATTTTCTTTCGAAATTTCTCATACCAAAATAGATGTCAAGGACTGAAGATACCTAGAAGGCGTTTCGGTGTGAATCCTAATTCACAAGCTGACTCAAAAAAACTAGATCTAAGAAAGAAGTCACACCTAAGACATGTTTTTGAATAATGTCGACTCAGCTATTAAAATCCAAGGTCCAAATTCTAGGTCAAGGTCAAATCTCACCCATAATATCCCTAAGTGTTTATCTAGGCTGACGAATCTAAAAATAACGTCCGTTTCACTCCACGGCGCAGCGTTTCCGATATATCGACGAGAATAAGAAATGCCAACTCAGCTAGAAAAATTAAGGTCAAGATCGAAGGTCGCAACTATTATCAGTATGCACCATGTTTGTCTAGGGCGACAAGTCTGAAAATAACATCTGCTTCGCTCTATGATGCACGGTTTCTATAAGGATAGAAACAAAGAAAAATGCCGATTTGGCAAAATTCAGGTTTGAAGTCAAACTTCATCCTCAAGATTTCTCAGATATGCTTGTCTAGAGCAACGAGTCCGAAAATAACGTCGATCTGTTCGCACAACGACGCACTGTATAGGAAATACCGGGTATCGAGGAAAATGAAAATCATCGATTCAGCAAAAAAAAAAATCATCCAGTCTAGGTCAAAGTTCGTCTTCAATACCCTTAAAACTTGTTTGTCTAGGGCGACGGGTCCCGAAATAACGTCCGTTTCGCTCTACGACGCACTGTTTCCGAGATATGCACGAAGCCTCAAATGTGACTCAGAAAAATTCTTTCGACCCCTAGGTCAAAGGTCGTTTCACGAATTGCCCCAATATCAGTATATGGGCCTTCATGCAAAGTTATGCAGCCATCGCCCTAAAAAAAAATGAATTATCGTCCGGGAACCAAGTCCAAAAAATTTTAAATCGACATTGATTTATTTCATCCTTATATATATTATATGGACCTCATAGAACTCACGAACCCCGGATCCGGCTCAAAAACAATGGGGTTCTTCAATTCGACATAATATTCCTGACTAATATGGTGAAAAATTTATAAAGAAGCAGCTACATGTAGGCAAATTCAAGAACAAGGGACAAAAAGTCATGAATGCACTTATACCCCGTCACACCGGATTGGCGGTGCCACGGCGGGGCTTGTACGATGTAAATCGCCGTGGCACCGCCATGATCGCCGTGGTTCCTCGGCGATTCCGCGTTTGATCGCCGTAGCACCGCGGAAAACTGTCAACAACGCGAACCTTCGCGGTGGCACGGCGGAAGTTTTGAACATATAACATGTTCAAAACTTCCGCAGTGCCACCGTGAGTGCGCCAATCCGCAGTAGGATCGCCGTGGCACCGCCATAACCGCCATGGAACCGTACAAGGACCTCATTAGCATCTCCATAACCGTCATGCATCCTCAGTAAGACCGCCTTGCAACCGCCAGAAAAGTAAACTGGCGACCCTACTACGATCAAGTGGCGGTGATGGCGGTGCTACTGAGGTGCTATCACGGGAGCATTGTGGGTATGGGGGTGCCACGGCGGACTCAATGAGGAATTCAAAAAAACTAGGCGATCTTACTGCGATGCCACTGCGTTCACACGGCGGTGGTGGCGTTGTTATTGAGGTGTCTGTACGGCAATGGCGTTCCCACTGCGGTTGCACGGAGATTGCATTGAGGGTCTTGCACGGTGCTACTGTGGTCAAATTTTTGCATATAAAAACTTTGGTTTTCTGAATAAATTTCAACAGTGTTCTGAAAGTTTTGAAACACTTCAGATCGATTCATTGATACAAAATTCAGCAAAAACAGCAGCAGCAGAGCACCATCCTCATGGGAAGACTCCTCTTCCGAGGGTGGAGGGGCGTATGATGGCGTTTCTTGGTAGCTCTTCCCCTTGTTGTGGTGCGTTTCGGCATAATTACTGTAGTGTACACGTCTTCAGCAAGAATAGGTAATGAATTTCAGCGAAAACCACTTCCCTTTTATATAGCCTCCTCGTTCCGCGATGCTGCCGCAGTGCCACCGTCGTAGCACCTCAGTAGCACCGCCATACCCGTAGTAGCACCTCAGTGGCTCCTCAATGCTTCCCCCAACACCGTAGTACTGCCGCCAATGATCGCCGTGGAACCGCCAACCAAACCGTAGTGGTAACTCAGTAGGATCGCCATGTCCGCAGTGACGCCGCCGTGCTTCCTCCCTGGATCCTCAGTAGTACCGTGAAGAAAAACTCACGTTTGGTGAGAGGGGAAAAATACGAAAACCCTACTGGAGGTGTCACTACGGTGATGGCGGTTTTGACTGAAAACGGTTGTGGTACCGTAGTGGTACCGCCATACCAGTGTGACGGGGGTATTAATAACAAGTTTCATATACATGTTGCATGTACATGCGGTAAGATTATCTTTTAGTCCCATAATATATAATTTTCACGAATATTAGTTCAACACTAGGCCTACATGTAATGAATACAGCCTTCCTTACAGTTGGTCTTGGTGGGTGACGGTGGTGTTGGAAAAACCACTTTCGTGAAGCGGCATATTACCGGTGAATTTGAGAAGGTATATAGAGGTAAGTTAGCACATAGTTTATTTGTAGTTGATGAGAGAAATCACGGATTAGGCGTTGAATCATAAAACTCGGCTGTATCTGTATTGGTTGAACTCCCCAGCAACACTTGGTGCAGAAGTGCATCCTCTGGTATTCCACACAAACAGAGGACCCATCAGGTTCAATGTGTGGGACACAGCTGGACAGGAGAAGTTTGGTGGTCTACGAGATGGTTATTACATTCAAGGTATGAATAAACCACCTGCATTGAAATACACATATCTAATGAAAAATACATGTTTATTTTTCATTCTTTGAAAAATAAACAACTACATGTATGTAAATTCAGCCTTTTCATATTACCTGTGAACGTTCCACTGGTACATTTTCAAATTAGTGAGAATGATTACATTGATACATTACATTATTCCTAGTATGCTAGCTGCAACACTTAGAGCTTAAATGTACCCTATATAGTTTCTCAACTGATTTTCGTCAATCGAAATGCAATAGAAAAATTTATTAAGCACATGTCTGATTTACATGTTTTGGGCGACCGGGGCATACAGGAATATATATTAGAGCGTCAATGTGAACATTTCTTTGACAGCAAAATGTGCTATCATCATGTTTGATGTGACTGCTCGCATCACCTACAAGAATGTCCCCAACTGGCATCGTGACCTCGTCCGAGTATGCGAAAATATCCCCATTGTCCTTTGCGGGAACAAAGTTGATATAAAGGACCGAAAAGTCAAGGCCAAATCCATAGTGTTCCATCGAAAAAAGAATCTGCAGGTACGTTATCGTGTTCATGCATCCACAATAGATTGTAAGATAATTTTGCGCCTGTGAATGTGATGATTCTATTTCTAGGTATGCATGAGGATTTTAAAGTCCCTCTATCTGCTAATCTGAAGTCGAGTCTGCAAACTGAAACTTGTTTACCAGGTGTTTTTACATACTAATATATATATGCGATGTACTCCACCCCGTCTTTTCAGTACTATGACATCAGTGCAAAGAGCAACTACAACTTCGAGAAGCCGTTCTTGTGGCTGGCTAGGATGCTCACTGGAGATCCCAACTTGGAGTTCGTGGCAATGCCGGCTCTAACACCACCAGAGATCAATATGGATCCCAGCATCGCTGCCATATATGAGCAGGAATTGCTGGTATGTCTGAAAGATGAGCTTTACTGGTATATTGGATCCCGACCTGCATGAACATGTAACTGGTACATGCACATAGCTTTGTCACCAACATTGTGATGATATGTTCAAAGAAGTAGTGAATGAAAAACAACTGAGATCCATTGTACATGGATTGACTTGTCCTTCCAGATCGCGCAGCAGACTGCTCTGCCAGATGAAGATGATGATTTTTAGTGCACGTAGTATAGATACATGATTGTATGTGCAGCCAGAGAGATACATGTATACTGTATAGCCATGGTCATATTGGCTTGAAAAACCTACCCCATTGTTCAAATAAATGTTATTTACTGCTTCAAAACTTTTAAACACTTGCAGCAGGTTTTGTAATTGCAAGTGGTTTTCATCATTAATTTATTGCAGAATTTTAATAATCAGAATGATGTGAATATAATATCGGCATTTGCATATTTTTTCGTCTGCTGGTGTACAACATGTATAGTGGTGAACTATTTAAGCTGGAGATATCATACATGCGGTATTGGGTACATGTACATTTGTTCATTCGGAGATATGTAATACTAGTATTCACTTGCAGTGTACATCAGTGGATGATGATGGTGTTTTTTTATTATTATTTTCTATTTCATGAAGGGTTTCTGTTCACCTTGTACATTGTTTGTTATGGGATTTATCAAATATATTATACACATCAATTGAAGTACTGTACTATCTTGGATGATGTCCGATGTTTATTGCAGAGCTGCCAACAACTTCAAAACTGAATAAATGATAAATGTATACATATTTTATTTTCATAGCAAATGGGTTAATTCTGAAAATTAATCTTCAGAGCAAATCGGTTACTGATGATTCTGGGAGTCGGCAGCTCTGTTGTAGAATATACTAGAAATTTTGTACAAAAGTTTGTGAAAAAACAACTCTCTTTGACATATTACCAACAACTTACTCTATATGTACAGTATATTTGGCAAATTGTCAAACCATGAACATGAACAATTTAAACAACAATTGAATTGTTGTTGAGAAGCATGGTTTGCTGCCATTAGTCGATGTTTTATTCTTTACAACTCGATGCAGAAGTACATATATATGCATATAAAATGAGATTTTTTGCAATTGAAATAAAACTAGTATTACAGAGTATATATTGAATTTTAAGTTGCACCCTGGTCCTCGAAGAGTAAAATTTCTGTGGAAAAATTAATGCCGAATAATCTGTGAAGAGTTCATTATTGTATAGGCATTTCACTTTTTGGGCACAAAATGTCCCTCAATGTTCTCACCCACCCCAACCCCAAACTAATTGGGGCAAGGCGTTGCGTCCATCGTCGTCGTCCACCATTTTAGGAAGATGATGTTGGATTTTGTAGGATTTTGAATATTTTTCCTTTGTTTACATTTTTTAAAATCCTAATTGGAGATAGACCAGTCCATTCAATTGTGGCTAATAAGGAGGGCCCGGGGTCCGTTGGAAAGGATATGACGCCCGTCTTACCTAATTGTGGCTACTGTAATAAGTTATTATCGATAATAACCCAAGGACACGTGGGTTCAGACCTTTTAGCATGTCACCGTTTCATCACCTATATCGCCCCACCCCGTTTTGATATCACTGAAACAGCATGTGAACTCAAACTACATGTATCGCATACGCCATGATTTCACACTAAAAATGCAAATGCGAAGAAAGGTTACCGGACAATATATGTTTTATATTTTAGATATTAGCTATTTTGTCCCATGACCTTGAAAATAAGGTCACTGGTTAAATTCAAGGTCACGAGAATATTCAGCATATATCATTTCCTATATGTCCACAATTGATTCCTTACTAATTTATGATGCCCTTTATCAGTGTTTATGGTTTTAGCAGAATTGGTTTTTCCCCCCCTTTATCCGCCGTTTTGGTTCCCGACCGATAACTTTAGTTTGCCTCGATGTATCTTCGCCAAGTTTTCAGCATTGGTCAGACATATCATGTGGAAGAACTCTAATGTTTTTCGGCGAGATCCGAGGTCCGTGAGGATGAAATCCATGTCGATTTTTGGACTTTGTTTCCGCATGATAACTCAAAAACTATACAGGCAATGGCTGCAGAACTATGCATGGAGGTTCGTATACCAATAGGAAAGAACCCTATTGATTTTGGGATCAATCCGTGAAACGACCTTTGACCTAGAGGTCAGAAGATTTTTTGCCAATTCATCCTTGAGGTTTCCTGCATATCTCGGAAACGGTGCGTCGTAGAGCGAAACGGACGTTATTTTCGGATTCGTCGCCCTAGACAAACATGTCTGAGGGGTATTAAGGATGAACTTTGTCCCTGACCTGAAAATTCAAGTTCAGTAGATGCATCAGCCAGTTTCTGCTCTGACCTTGAAAATGAAGTCAAAGGTCAAATTTAAGTTCATCAAAATATCCGGCGTACATCATTTCGTACTGTATATGTTCACAATTGATTCCCAAGCTATATAGTCGATAATAAGCAAGATATTAGCCATTTTGTGCTCCGACCTTGAAAATGAGGTCAAAGGTCAAATTTAAGGTCATCAGATTATTCGGTATATATCATTTCCTGTATGTCTACAATTGATTCCCAACCTATAAAGTCGATAAGAAGTGATATATCAGCCATTTTGTCTGGTGACGTAGAAAATTAGATCAACGGTCAAATTCAATGTCCCGAATTCAAGGGCAGCATCATTTCCTATATGTCCACAAATGATTCCAATCTCAATAGTAGCCCAGCGGGCACCCAACGTTGTGACAACGTTGATCTAACGTCGGATTTCGTTGCAACGTTGTACAACCAGAATACAACCAAAACCCAACACATATCGGGTGGGCTGTTTGTCCAACGTTGAATGACGTTGGCTAGACGTCGCAATCTAGTTGTTAATTTAAATGGAGGCAAATATATCTTTAGTTCTTATTTAAAAATAACACACAGGTTGATTGATTGATTGGTTGATTGATTGATTGATAATTGATTAGATCGATCAAAATGAGAATAAATTGGTAATAAAACCGAACACACATACAATGTGAAGCATGTGAAACAATCAGCAGAAATAGATTTTATTATTATTATTATTATTATTATTATTATTATTATTCTCATTATTATTATTATTATTACTATTATTATTATTATTATTATTATTATTATTTTAAAATGATAATAAAATGGAATACAGGCATTTCCTTATCAAACTATGGTTTAAGAAGATGATGTGAGTCTCACTTACCTCAAGGGGTAACTGCGACCAAAGTCGGACATACCCCGATCTTTATTCTTATTATTATTTTTATTATTCAAGGTTTAATTTGATGACATCTCAAAGCATACATCAGAAACTCATGGGTTTCTGCATACATGTACATGTCTAGCCATTGAATCCTCCTGACACAGCACGTGCCAGTCAATGTTGTTTATCTGGATCTGTGATCATGTTTGTTACTACAGTCATGATTAGATTCGGTCTCTGCGGTTTTGCCCAATAAAACCCTCCCATTCCAGCTCACCCTCAGTTAAGCCAGTATCTTCCCCCCCCCATGCCTCCCCCCCCCCCTCCCCGCCACACCCGGTCACTCACTTCTGCAGGCCAACCTGGGGCCACCGCATCAAAACTGGGATAGTGCAGCCCCTGCTAGTGCCTATCAGCGTGCTTTCCTGGGCCCCGGTATCAAGGTGTCGTAAAATCCAAAAAGTTGACCGCATGGAAGCTGTGGATACAGCTGGGGATAGGAGATTGCTGATAGAGCAAGGATAGTGATAACAGCCATATTTTAGCTTGACCGCATCAAAAATTTCTTCTGTTGATACAGGTATCAGTGACCCAATTAGGTTTCTTGGCACTTCCCGGCATGGTCCAGGGGCCATAAACACTCACTTCAAAGGGAGAAAGTGTGCCCAATGTCATTATCACACCAATATGATAGACATAATGTATGGATTATCTATCCAGAGTGATAATCACACACAGTGTGCTATTGCAAAAGGGTTAACTGTTTGATTTTCATTCACTGACAATGTCATTTATCATATAATGACTATAGGCCTATTAGAACCAAAGATGATTCCATATCTGGCTGATTTAAATGAATAATGTGCAATGATGTATAGGCAAGAGAAATTTATTGATTGATGTTCCACCGGTTTTGATTGTCACCCACATGTCTCATTTGACATTCATATCAATATTAACTATTATGACTACATACCATTATTTCCATTTCATGTATCATGTATGCCGTGGAAAATAGTGTTAATTCTACCATCATGACCATGGCTTTCAACAGAGAATAAGCTTTCCGCCCTCTCTGTCTTTGTTCGTGGATATTACATACCCCTTGTGTAGATTTCTAATTGTATTTCGTAGGCTGTACACATATAAATTCATTGATATTACGCTACCACAACTACTAACATGATGTATTCTAAGGAAGAAATGCTTATCAACAAAAGCACCAAACCGATTGAAAATTGAATTGATCCAAATACCAATTCAACTGGTCTCATTTCCATCAAAACAAATTTTGTTTTTGCAGTGAATACCGTTTAGCATGATTTCTCAAACCTCTAAGTCAAAACATATGTATGAGTAGGCATCCCCAAGCCTATCCGGCACCGTAACAGTGCCCCACCCCAGGGTTAGTGAAAGGCCCTATCAGCAGGGGTCAGGATAGACTAACAAAGTTTCCATGCGGCCACTCTATCAGAGATCAAGGCCAAATTAGCTATCCCTGCTCTATCAAAATCTTCCATGCGGGCAAAGTCATGATTGTGCCCCTGTTAGAGCCCTGTTAGGGTCCTGTTAGCACTATCCCAGTTTTGATGCGGTGGCCCCAGCCCACCATGCATGCCACCCGGCATCGCCAGGAGCATCAGCTTGCACATGTATCAGGAAGGCAGCTCGTCTGGATCAGCTAGGAGGGATACCTAACAGGCTGTGCCCGGTTCAGTTACTTTTAGCGGGAAAGTTTTAGCGCGAATTTCACTGCGTACAAAGAGATTTTCAGTACGGCTGGATTTGGATATTAATGTGCTATTTGCGACAGTTCAGGCTTAAGACAGAGACAATAGATTCACGAAGGATTTCCACTTCAAGGTAAATATATATTGTTATCAAATTTTATGTTGTCAGGAACAGATAGAACACATTATGTGTATATGTGAACTGTAGGATTATGAATCTAAACAAGAACAAACCTAAAAAGGAAAAAATAAAATGATGCAGTAGCAACGGTCCCTGTAATCTTCTCTTGGCTACAAAGTATGTGAATTTACCATATATTTCAATTTAATATGTTCAGTGGTAGATCTATCATATTTCTGTTGGTCGTTCGGGTATGAGTATATGTAATAGCATTTTGAAACGTTTAAACAACCTTAATTAACCAACCGAGAAAAAAAAATTGTTTCCGGCAATTGTGTGTCCCGAATACATGTACCTGGTTCTTGTACATGTATTTATTCTGGGCCTCTGATTTTGTGCCTGCATTGTATGGCGTCTGAATGGAGACAGGTGTAATATTTCATGTAATGTAAATGTAAGTACCTTATGTCTTGATCTAGCCTGTTCATTTGACCAAAATGCCATGGTGTTATCGAAAATGAATATAGTCTCTCAGTTATAGGGCGGAACAGGAAATGTCTTCATGATGTGTTCATCTACCACTGAACATATTAAATTGATTGTTATACTCCTTCATCTCCGTTCTCAAATCGAAGCTTGCATCAATATAACTCTATGGCAGGATGGTGGGGGGGGGGGAGAGTTCTGGATTTATAAATACCTGTATATAGTCTTTATTATGATGTTGAAGCTATTAAATTCGAACCCAAAAATTCTGACTGCTGCATATTTTCTCAGCGTTTATGAATAAATGAAAAAGTTCCCGGCAGCTTTCAAATTCCTTATACCGGTACATGTAGATAGACTGACCAGATATACATGTACAAAGGCGCTGTCCTGGATCAAACTTTGAAAGTGTGGACGGCTATAATACTGTTTGACCTCAGGGGATCACAGGTGTATACCGGGGCATGACACATTCAAAGGCAAAGGTGATGAACATTCTGATAGAATTTTATAGAGCCCGAGGGTAAAAGGGAATTATCCAGGAAACAATTTACAGGACGGAACTTAATTGCTTGTCCAGAACATGGAGTTTGATCTGGATCATGGAATTATTTTTGCCTGTTGGGGTTGAGATACTATGTTATGTGTACGGGAAGGACTGAAACAAATCTTCAAATTTCCTACATCATTGTACATGCAGCCACAATAATTAAGTCACATGTCACGGTCATAAAGCAATTATCAGGTCCATATGCAACATACTCATTCTAAACTGTTCCATATGGAAGATTGCTACACAAGCAAAGATAGGATCCAGCCAACGGCTGAAGTTTTATTGCATGTACAATAACATTCGATAGTTTCCCTACTGGCAAATCAACCTTGTAGTGCGGGTACAGGTAATTTGTTTATTTAACTGTTTAATTGCAGAAATAGGCTGAATTGAATCATATACGCCTCCACTTGTATAATAAAAATGCTAAGGACATGCTAAGGACATGGTATGTACAAAGTCTCCCCCTACAGAGGGTGCGATGTTGAAAATGCTTTTGATCTACACAACATATGTATTCATTCATTCATTCATTCATTCAATATAATTTAAGTGTAATTCACAACTGTTACCGTATATCAGAGGCGCTACTAGGGTGACATTTGATCTGGGGCACGTGTCCTTTGAAATCTTAGCTAGTTAACGTTTGCCCATCAATAATGCTTAGCAGTAAATAGTATCAAGCAAAGTCGACCTTTAAATTATATCACAACGTTTAAAAATATTCTATGTGCCCATACTTTTTTATCAACCACACTTATCAGTATCAAATTATGACAATAAGATATTTAACTTTCGAACTGGTTTACATTTGTACTTCAACAAAAAGCACATGTGTAACTTCAAGACAATTATTATGCATGTACACCTAATTTGCTAATTTGTTTACAACTTTTTGTGCTGATATGTTCGGGATGCTGAATGGTATCGTATTATACAATAACTTGGAATTATTCACCTGGGAGTCAAACGGAAATTTTCGACTGAATTTCAGTCTTCAGAATTTCTAAAATGTAAAACGTGAGTTAGTAACTAACCCCCAATGTTAAATTTCAGGCCAAGCCGGGATCGCCGGAATCTGAGCATAATCGGGGATTTGTTCTACATTGATGTATGTTCATTTTAGGCCAGTTACATCCGTGGCACCAGCGTGAGATCCGGGGCACGTGCCCTGTGTGCCCACCCCTGACGCCACTGCCGTAAAGCTACATATATATACATTGAATCTCCTATAATTTCCGTACGCCTCCAAACCAAGTAGCGAAGCATCATTATGTCATGCATCACAGGTAATTTGTTCTGGACCTAACTTCTGAGTTAAATACCCCAACCGTATTTAGACATATTTCAGAGCTTATTATGGAGCACCTACAGTATATAGGCAACCATAAGCTTGTGGGGCCCTGGCCTGTTCCCATGCAGATCCCATGATATGCCCCTGAGTACTACATGTAGTACTTGTAATCAATGTCGGCCGATTATGACTATAATCTTGATATGGTGATGAACAAACATGTCGCTTTTTTACATGACGCTTTTTGAGAGACACCTGTACTCGTACATGTAGATAAATGATCAATGGTTCTATGACCCAGACGAAGAATATTACAATGACTACATTAAACTATTGCTGAGAGAAGATGCATAATTGTGCACTGAGATATTACTAGCTATTACAGTTAAGTATTAGAGATACAAGTCATGTACATGCACATATATTGCATTTCCAAAGTCTCGATGGAGTATCATGTCACGCTGGCAGAAGTGGAGGAAGAATAGGGCTGATGCAGAAGCTATCGCGAGAGACAGTGATGGCGATGAACAGCATGTGGTACCGTCTTCTGAAGTCGCAGTGACTGACAACAACATTCGCTGCGTCTATAACTGCGACAATACATCTACACTCCGAACAAGCCACGAGCAGGATAACTGTGCTGATGAGGACAACCACATGTACGATGATGTTCCAGTCTCGGACGATGAAACCTTCCCAGAGCTAAATGACGCTGATATAGAATCCAGTGATGACTCGCAAAGTGACTGGGATACCAATGAACAATATGACTTGCATGCTAACTTGAGCCATTGGGCTACAAAAAACAATGTTACAAGAAGTAGCCTGGCAGAGCTTCTTGTCATAGCTTCAGATGCAGGGCATTCTGACTTGCCAAAGGACCCCAGGACTTTGCTAAAAACACCCAAATTTGTACAGGTGGTGGAAAAATGCAGAGGACAGTACCTATTTTTCGGGATTGAGGCTGGCATCTTACGAGTTCTTTCTCGAGAACCAGAGTATGTGCTTGAGACAGATTGTATAGAACTACAAATAAATATCGATGGTCTGCCTTTGTTCAAATCCAGCTCTTACGCAGTTTGGCCCATACTTGGATGTTTTGGACATTTCAGTCCCTTCGTGATTGCCCTGTATTACGGGGCAGAAAAACCCAGTTCAGCACATGAATTTCTGCAGGATTTTGTCAATGAATGGACTTGTCTTCAAGCACAAGGTATTCATTTGAATGGAAAACGATTGGACTTATCTTTGTTCTGTGTGATATGTGATGCACCAGCCAGATCTTTTGTGAAATGTGTAAAAGGACACACTGGATACAATGCTTGTGAGCGATGTACCATCCATGGGACCTGGAAGCAGGGCCGTGTGGTATATAACACCGAGGAAGATGTCGAATCGCGTAATGATGACGTGTTCCAGGATATGGGATATAGAGAAGAAGGCCATCAAGTTGGTGTTCCTCCACTAAGTGAGTGTGGTGTCAGATGTGTGTCTGACTTTGTACTAGACTACATGTACATGCATCTTGTTTGCTTGGGAGTTGTGAGGCGAATTTTGCACTTCCTTAAACGTGGACCTCGGTGCTGCAAGCTGAGTTCAGTCCAGTTGTCCATCATATCAGATAGACTGTCCAAATTTGGTGGATTACTACCAAGTGAGTTCGCACGTCAACCAAGAGGACTGAATGAGGTAGACAGATGGAAGGCCACGGAGTTCAGACAATTCTTGCTTTATACTGGGCCACTGGCGTTTAAGAATGTCCTACCAGAGAAAACTTATGTTCATTTTCTTACTTTATCTGTGGCCATATCATTGCTCTTGGATACTGATGCAGAAAAACGAAATGCTAACATTGATTATGCTCAGCAACTTCTGAAGTTCTTTGTGGATAACTGCCACAAGATATATGGTCGCACATTCAATGTGTACAATGTCCATAACCTGCTTCATCTCCCTGATGACGTGCGGAGATTTGGTTGTTCACTGAATGATATTTCCGCTTTCCGGTATGAAAACTTTCTACATTTCCTGAAAAAACGGATTAGGAATTCCAAGAATCCCATTGTTCAAATTACGAAAAGACAACATGAATTACACACAGTTGGCGTCACCAACAAGAAAGAACAATTCTCTTTCAAAATTGGTACAAGTGAGAAAAACCGGCACTTCCTACTGAAGGATTCCACTTTCTGTATAATTCGGGAAATCAGGGAAGAAAACACTTGTGTGGTGGACATTCTGGACAAGAAAGTTATATCAGACTATTTTTCGAAGCCTTGCGCCTCAAAATCATTGGATATTGCTTTTGTGCGGAGTTTGCGCACAATCCAAAGACGCCTGATAGGATATGAAATGCTGGATAGAAAGGTCATTTGTCTACCTTGTGATGATGGCTTTGTCTTACTCCCCCTTCTGCATAAACCTGAGGTATATATGCATTGATGAAAACAAACTGGAGTTCAAAACCTCTTATTATCCCCTATACTCTAAATATCTTTTAAAACCATATATGAGTCAATCTAATCTTATCCATTGGTATGATGGTATACACCAACTGGACATTGTCTATTTCAATCTAGATGCACTGGCACTGTCATTTAACAGTACTCATGACATCAAATACTCTGTGTATATTCGTATAATATACTAATAAAAAAGTATTTGTCATGTGATATTTAATGAAGATATGTAATTTAGTAAATGTGTGCTGCTGGTTTTTTTCTGCCAGATTGGATTTGGTGCTTAGAGTGACAATCTCCACTTGAGCATACGTAATGGCTTGGGTACGTGCTGTTTGGCGAGAAGATGATGAGGAGATGGAGGAGGTGATGCCCTGCACCTGGGTGCAGGGCAAGGAGATCGTGTGGCCTCGAAGCTCAAACAGTTGTAGCCGACTAGTCAAGGAGAGGAAGGAGCCAGGGAATTCCTGGTTTTGATTTCCTTTGGTCAAAATAAAATGTTCTTCAGGTAAATAAATATTCGCGCTCGTAGTTGATCCTGACACCTGTCCATGTACCTGTTTGTTACAAACATATTTGCAAGTGTCATCTCGATTATTATCCATGCATTTGCAGTATTTAACTAACTTTTCTAATAAAGAAGACATCTATATATTTTTTTCCTACATAATATTGTTGCAGATGACATGCAGAATTGTTTAGACTACGACCAGACAACAGATGCCTCACCAGACGATAATCACCATGGCAGAGAGGTTTACAGCACACGAGACGATAGTTTCGTATATAGCGGTAAGCAGGTCCACAAACATTGATTTATTAGATGCATATCGGATGAGTTTATTGCATGTAGGTAAATGGACTCATATTCATAATCATTATGCCAAAAGAAGTCTGCTTGCATGATGTCATGTCCTGTACATAATATATTGTTGTGTGTATTTTTTTTTCTGGAATTGAGTTTATTTTCAGCAAATTTTTAGTTTTCATTTAATTTAACTTTCTCTGGTTCTAGACCACAGCCCACAAGCTCGAGGTACTCACCGGCGGAAAAGAAACAGAGATTCTTCAATATCGTCAGGTATGTTTTCCCCAAATTATACATGAAGATTAGAAAAAGCAAATTTTCATTCACATTTCAACATATTGTGAATATCTTAACATTACATGTAGTTATATTTTTTAACTTCAAGATGAGAGCAGCCTTGAGATAGAGTTGACCAGGCCTAATAAGAGGAGAAAGCAAGATCTTTCATTATCAGGTATATATATATATACAATTATAAATGTACATACATGTACATGTACACGTATATATCATCGATAGTATTGCCTGAATGCTATACATGTACATGTACCCTTTGAAACATGCTTCACAATTTTTCTATTCATTATTAATCGATTTATTCAGGGAGCGATGATGAAATGGATTTCCTGAATGCTATCCCTGAGCCTCCTGCCATTCTAAATGCTACTAACAGCCAACTATCGCCAGCTTCATCCCCAATGCCACAATTCCCGGCGACATCCTCAGCGCGGCAATCCCCAACTGCATCTTCATCGCGCCAGTCGCCGAAGAATCCCCCAGTGCCACAATTCCCGGCGACATCCTCAGCGCAGCAAGCCCCAACTGCATCTTCATCGCGTCAGTCGCCGAAGAATTCCCCGGCGACATTCCCAGCGCGGCCAGCCACAACTGCATCTTCAGCGCGCCAGTCGCCGAAGAATCCCCCGGTCCCAAAATTCCATGTGGCATCCTCAGCGCGGCAAGCCACAATGCATGGCATCTTCTTCGCGCCAGTCGCCAAAGAATCCTCCAGTCCCGAAATTCCCTGCGGCATCCTCAGCGCGGCAATCCCCAACTGCATCTTCATCGCGCCAGTCGGCGAAGAATCCCCCGGCGCCACAATTCCCGGTGATATCCTCACCGCAGCAAGCCCCAACTGCATCTTCATCGCGTAACTGGCCAGGGGCATCCTCAGGCCAACGATCCGCACCTGGGATTCCACCATTCACCCTGCCACATATGTCACCAACAAGCAACCAATCACGTGGAGACATATATCCTATGACTGAAGCGAGTGAGTATTGTATTCCCAGGGCTGCTGCTAAACAATTAGTGTCTCAAACAAATTGTCAACATTGACTTTATTAATAGGTACATGTTATTTGATGCTAATATCAATTATCATGTTAATTGCAGAGTTTCAACAGAAAGTCATCCAGTTGCTAGTTCAAATTCGCAACAATGTGAACAACTGTCAAGCAGTTGCCTCTGATGCTTCACAGCCATTTTTCGTTGAAGTCTGTGAGACTTTGAATGAACTGGAGGAGTTGGAACAGAAATTAACTGACCGCTCGATGATGAGAGCTATGGTAAGTTTGTTGTCACTCACTTTCACATGTCGAATCTTGTTTCTGAAATAGATTCTCAAAAGGTAAATTGTTTGAATGCCATCCTGCTAGTAGAATAAGATAATGCTTTATCCCCCAGGTGCAGGAAATGGCACGTGTTGGTGGCACCAAAACCAGCACAAATGTTCAGAATGTCATGAACAGGTACAGTTTCTGTATTTTACAATGTACATTCATACACAAGCATACAATTATAGTTGCTATTTTGACTTCACATTTAAGAAATACATGTACATTTACATATCAATGTATCAATTTCAGGCTTCTATCAAATGAAGTGATGTCACGATTTAACATGAAAGGTAACAAGGGAAAACGGGCCTTCGTTGCCTTGTATCTGCACAAAGTCATCAGAGGTAGGCATTTAAAACGACAACATTTCATTATTATTATTATTATTTATGCACAATTGGCCCTGTTAGAAAAATATCTCTTCACGAGGTAATATTTGCGACAGAGAGTAATTTGTTTTTATTCTTCCAGACAGTGTGATGATCTCCCAGCCAGCAGCTACAGAGGCAGAGATCAATTCTGCGATTTCTGCTCACCTGAAATATGCGCCTGATAGGCGTGGTGGTGGTGGCCGAAGACACTGATGTGCTGAAACTTATGGACTCATAGACAGAATGCCAGAATGAATTTCCATTGCTTGTATTAGACCTAGTATGTTTTCTTTGCAACATGTGCATTGATATATGTCATGCAATTATAGATTTAGATAAAATCTTCATCAAAACTTTAAAACTGGGATGTTTTGTTTCTTTGAATAGCAGATCACATTCCTGTCAGTGTGTCATTATTCGGTCAGTTACGGTAAGGTGATAAGCGGTGTATTACGTTCAACATCGTTAAATATCTAGTCTACTGTGAACTAACCGATTAATGCTAGCTGGATAAGCAGCCACATACATGTACATGAATAGACATTGTCACAATGTTGTAACCACGTCAATTTAAGTGGTATAACAACGTCAAAACAACGTTTTGAGGACGTTGATATACTCATCATACAACGTTGAGACAACTTGGAGACGACGTTGTGATGACGTTGTGGTAACGTTGTCCTTGGTTGTATCGACGTTGCGCGTTGTTGCAAATACAACCTCCAGCCGACCACTTTTAGACGTTGGGATACAACCTGCATACAACGTTGCCACAACGTTGTGTGCCTGCTGGGAGGTGAGATATTAGGAATAATGTGTCCCATTATACATGTACATGTAAAGCATAGGAGAATTTAACATGGAAAAGTCCGATTTGGGCCACGTTTGATCCAGCGCTCACCTCATATTGAATAAAAGTTTTGTCACAAAGCAAACCCATGGAATGTTAAATCAAAACGCATTGATATAGCATTCACAAAGATGGTTTGCAAACATTATGAACCCAGATCAAGGGTGCTTATGCTGCGTTCAAACCAACTTGTGGAGACGGTGTTTCCCAGTTCACCACCAGTGATTTGCATTCAAACCACGTTACCAACGGTGTTCACCACCGGTGAAGTGGGAATTTTTTTAGCGCCTCCATTTTCACCGCCAGTGAAATAGCTGGCGGTGGTTAATGATGCTGCGTTCAAACCAACACTCACCGCCTGTGACAGTCGACGTCACCGGCGATGTGCACCGTCTTCACAACTTGGTTTGAACGCAGCATTAGGCATGGGAGTCCCAGGACGTCGGTACCTAGGAATAGAAGTCCGACCCGGATGACTATTCCTAACCTAGGACCTGCAGGTCCTGCATTCCCAGGACTTAGGAGTAAGAGTCCACATACCATTTCTAGGAATGATAGTCCTGCGGACTTGTACTACTGGGACTACCATTCCGTTCACACAGGCGCGATCGTTAGCGACCTTGAGAGCGTGCCGTTATCTGGTTATAGGCCCAAATATAAGTAGAATAAAGTATTATCAAAAGAGCATGATATATTAAATGTATCATGTTTCTAAACTTGACACATTATTGGTGTCTAAAGTTCTGAGGCCTTTGCGAACCGGGCCCAGATCCCACCAATCCAAGGGCGAGATGTTCTCGCTCAGACAACATTCACAACCAGGCTATACATGTAGACCTAATATATTGTATTGTAATCGCCAGTTGATTCATTGTTCTGAGTTTAACTCTAATACTGTATACGATAGAATACAACCAGTCTTCATATTATCAGAAACCCATTCTCTTATATGGGTTTCTGATACTAACAATATACATGCACCTCTCACCTGGACCCCGTAGGACCTACAGATCACCCAGCCCTTCCGAAAGAAAATCGATTCTTCCTTGGTAACCTGGTGACAATACATTGACAGTGGGGGTAAGGTGATAAATGGTCCAGGGGGTGAGATATACGAATGCCTTTGAAAATTATGTACTTGGCACGTTCCAGTTCATGCTGAGGCGAACCACGCTATACCAGATATATCTGGTTATGTTTATGTGATCTAACCCGTGTACCTTCCTGGCAAGAGCATACCTACATGTGTACATGTAAGCACTTTTTAGGTTATCGGACCAATTTTAGGTTACCGGACCTTTGGTCCGATAACCTATTGGCATGGCGTTGCGTCCGTCGTCCGTCCGTCTAGCCGTCCGTCCGTCCGGCGTTAACATTTTTATCTTTAAAGTCAACGATCGAATCTTTCTGAAAATTTGCACAAAAATGCCTAAAAATATTTTGAGAAGGAGGTATTTTTTTGTTTTTTGATTTTCGCATTTTTTTCAAAATGGCGGCCGTTTTTGTCGAAAAACGCTCAATTTTGGACTTTGACGGCCATTTTCTCAAAAATTGTCTGATCAGTTTTGAGATTTTTATTTAAAAAGATTCCTCTTATATACCTCTGTGACGTGTATAAGTTTTGTTGCCCTTGTATCGCTGATCTCCGTGTGGCGGCCATTTTGAATTTTTGACGAGTAGGCGAAAAAAAAAATTTTCGCCCCAAATCGCATTACTATCCATTTTGGGCCATTTCTAGGCAAAAAAAAATTTTCACCCTTTGAAAAAAATTTTGGACTTAGAAAATTTTCGGCACTTTTTTCCTTCATAATGGGAGCTGTCCGGACTGTACTCATAGAACACTTGAAGATAGAGCTTAGAAATTGGCACTTTCAAATGGGAAGTCATATATGGCGACTTGTGTGGTGACCTTGAATTTGACCTTGGATGACCTTGAAAGGTCAGAACAGCCATTTTGGGGTCAAAAAATGCCCAGATTTGCCTCTATAGATGAAATGCTTGCAGATAGAGCTCATGTTTGCATTATCATGATTATGAACATATTGGAAGACATATATGGCACAACTAATGATGACCTTGAACATGACGTCAATCTCAAGGTAAATCTCAATGTCTGTTACCTGCCAATGCTGCCAAGGCCAAACCAAAATTGTCCGGTAACCTATCTTAGCCTTTGGGCTAATTTTTCAAATACGGCTGACACGGCAAACACAATGTTCGAAGCCATGCTGATATCGGCATTAGACCACAACATCCATTTGTGTTTACTGACTCATGCTTGTGCCTGTTTTGAAAAGAACAAGAATATGTGAACAATTGATAATTAGGAATAGAATGGATTTTTCATAATTCATTTTATTCGTTGCGACGTCATAGATATTGAGATATAGCTATATGTATACCCGGTACATTTAACCTGGAAACGAATCAATGTAGTATTTGGAAGGTCTCATGTTTATGTCCAGACAGTATGACTGCCACACAGGATATACCAACTTTCAAGGTGAGTAGCTATAGGCCTATAGCGGGATATTTACCAGATTACTCTGTATGCACATGTGCATGTATAATATGTACAATATCTCGAGTTCTTGTATGACTTACATGTACATGTAGGTACATGTACATGTATTTTCTTCTCTGCAGCGCTATATCATAATGTGGAATAGCTAGACGTTATTTTCTTAAGCCATGTCCTGAATTATTCTTGGAGAGATCATGGCGGTACTTTAATTGGATGAACTTTCCTTAGCTAGGTGCTGGGCACCAACTTTTTGTCGATACTTTTAAAAAAATGAAAGTCTATTAGGAACAGTATATGGCCTGAAGCTGTATAAAGTAAAATTCAAATCGAGAAATTTATTTCTACCAGATAGACTGAATATTGTGGAGTAGTTTAGTTGTCAATATCTTGATTAATTTACAGAGATATGACAATTTTAATTATTTTCCAAATTCTAGACGTACTCGTAGTAATTTAAAGATATCGCATTAAAACAGAGTATTGTGTGTACATAATCACTGATAATAGTCTATTTAGGCTTATCCGGATTTTTTGAACGTATAGAGAATACCTGTGGGCCCCTACATATCATGCCATGATTTTATATTGTATACACTTACATTATATAATTATAGATATAATAATTTCTATCTAGATCTACATAATCTTACGGGATATACATTTCTCATAAAATAATTTCACGAACATTAGTTGTATATCAATCAATGAATACAATGTTTCATACAGTTGGTGTTGGTGGGTGACGGTGGTGTGGGAAAAACCACTTTCGTGAAGCGGCATACTACTGGTGATTTCGAGGAGAAATATAATGGTACTGTAAGTTGGACTTAGTTGGTACCTAGATTCATTCCAGTCGATGAGAGAGAAAACGACTATTTTGAATCCATACATATTGAAATTGTATCAGATAACAAATATGGAAAGCCGGTTCTAACACAAATCACGATAAAGGGAGTCCCATACTATATACATGTACATTTGTACACACCGCGCGAAAACTTCTACTGTAGATCCGCTGTATTTAACTAAATACCTACGTAAGTATTTAGGCAAGTTGCTGTAACTGTTGTGTGTTCTGATCCTTAAGAGCCCATCTTTTCTTGGAACATACAACTTACAAGCATTTATCAATTGGCACCTATTTTTGGAATGTACTTAAATTATAATATCTTGCTCCACAGCAACACTTGGTGCAGAAGTGCATCCTCTGGTATTCCACACAAACAGAGGACCCATCAGGTTCAATGTGTGGGACACAGCTGGACAGGAGAAGTTTGGTGGTCTACGAGATGGTTATTACATTCGAGGTATGACTAGCTGTCTCCATGTCTAAATAACATAATGGTGAGAGGCGGGATGGGTGATAAGCCTTCAGTGGATTCATGTAGACTTCGCACACTGCTGTTGACAGGAGAATGTGCCATCATCATGTTTGATGTGACTGCTCGCATCACCTACAGAAACGTCTCCTCCTGGCATCATGATCTGGTGCGAGTCTGCGGGAATATTCCAATCGTCCTTTGTGGCAATAAGGTCGACATTGAAGACAGGAAAGTTCAGGCCAAGTCCATAGTGTTCCACAAAAAGCGGGACTTGCAGGTAAATGATCACAGCCTTTTTCGGCAATGATTGGTACAGACATTGGTTGTGAATGTGTACGCGAATGATCATCTTGGCTATTTCAGATCAAGTACATGTATATTCAAACAAGTTGTGACTATTGTGTTTACGTACTGGCTCTTTTCTCGCTCCAATTCAGTACTGTGACCTGAGTGCAAAAAGTAATTACAACTTTGAGAAGCCGTTCTTGTGGTTATCACGACAGCTATTTGGAGATCCGAATCTTGAGTTTGTGGTTTGTGTGAACGTGGGACCACCAAATACCAAGGTGGATCCAAGTCTGGTTGCCAAATACGAACAGGAACTGCAGGTTTGTTTGTGAGGGGGGGGGGGGGGGTGAATGCGAAATAAGTATACATTAAAAAAATATTATATCTTGTAGTATATACACCATCGCGTTATTACAATTGCTATGTGAAAAAAAACGAGTATTCTGTTACCTCATTAGGAGATAGTTACGGTGAAAGTTACGGTCACACTTTCATTTTTAACATTATTGGGGGGGGGGGGGGGGGTCATACTTTCATTTTCGATGGGACTGGGGGGGGGGGGGGGGTTGGAGTTTGAAATTGAGTTATTTTGAGAAAATCTGAATGGTAAAATAGTTAAATAATTAAGTGGAAACAATCCACTCAATATCAGTACGTGGACTGATTAGGGTATGCGATGGAATTTCATAGCATTTTCAGTAAAACCATAATCTCACTGAAGCCGGATCCTGCAGAGGACCATCCAGGAACATCAAGAGATGCCGCAATCCGTGTGCATCAGGGCTCAAAATTTATAATTTTATCCAGGAGCCAATGGCTCCTATTTCGCTCCTATTCAACAATTTTTAGGAGCCAATTGGCTCCTAGAAGCATATTTCAATATTACCTTACAGATTTTCATCAGCCAATTGAGCGGCTCGTGAACTCTATTGTCTGGGAGCAAATCTCAAATGTTATGAGCCTATGGCTACCCACAAGTGGCAATTCTGAGCCCTGATGTGCATGAATCAACGCTCATCACTCAGATCGAACCATTCCAAAGAATCAACTTTGGACCTAACGGAGCAGCACTACAGCTGAACACGGTGCCAGCAAAGGACGAACCCAGATCAGCAGGGTCCTGTCACAAACAAACCATGGGTCAACCAGTCCATACCACCCTGAGCAACATATCATCCCTTCTGATGAACCCTAACTAGCATGTCAGAACCACAGACCGGTTTTCCACTCAAAATTTTGTAAACACATGACCCCATTGAGGATATTCCCCGAAGACCTCAGGACTATCACAAACAACCATGTAAAAGACATGACAAAATAGTCCTGGATCGCCCCGGATGACCCGGGTAGTGAATCGGACTCACATGATTTGGATGGTGGCAGAACATTATGAGCCCATCACAGAGCCAACACAGACCTGATTCACAACTAGAAAAAAAAAGTTCTGAATGGCCTGATTCACCAATTCTTGCCTGCTCATCAATGATATGTGGAAGAGCCCTGTATTTATTGCAAGTTCGCTAGGGTGTCCAGTTAGTCCGTGAGGGTTTTCATACATTTTTTTTCATTCCATCAAAAGTTTTGGGAGTCAAGGAATCAACTGAACGATCTTTGACCTAAGTCTCGAGTGTTTAAAGTGGGCTCCGAAACGATGGGCTGTGTAGTGAAAAAGAAAATGCTAGTATTCGGAGGAAGGTGATCTTGGATATAGATGTGATGGAGGGTTGTGCGAAAAAAGTCACAATTGTTTCAATAGAAATGTAAATAAAACGTAAAAGCATTCAAGTATCATATATATTATGATACTGGTGCCTTAGAATTGTCATGAATTGTGGACCATAGCCTTATATTCATACATGGTGATGGGGGGGGGGGGGGGTCATACTTTTATTTTGGATCTTTGGGTCATAGGTTGGTTTTCGATATCGGTGGGGGGGGGGGGGGTCAAACTTTGAAAACTCATTTCTCGGAAAAACCATCCAACCCCCCACCCAGTAAATAATGACCGGCCCCTAATACTCCTATTAATATTGACCATTTGTTGTTTTGAATAAATTTTGCTTGTACTGTATGATTATGTTGATCATTACGACTGTACGTTCACCTATCTAGGCATATACGTTAATATGAACAACAGTTCATATACCCGGTAAGTGTGACGTAGTGTTTTAGAAAAAAACATAGGCCTAGTTGTAAATTATTGGAAGAAGAACATCTACATCAATGGAAAAAGAACTTTTAATAATATCAAACTCCTGACTACATGCATATATAGAGCATACATATCGGGATCTAGCACTTGTACATGTACATTCTCCCACTAAACGGAATCTGTGGCGTCATTGTGAGTGGTTGACAACTTCTGATGTGGTGCTTCATCAGACCTATCATGTTCTTAATTTTTAAAACTGCAATTTGGTAGAAAACTAGACTCAAGGCCTAGGATGCTTTATAGACATTTCGGCAAAAAGAATAATTCACCCAACAAGCTCCGGAGGGTCATCCATGATGACCATCGGGCAACAATCGGACATCATAGAGACGTCATTTGAGGCATCGGAAGAAGATAAAGCAGAGTCATTTAGGGCGACGAGACCGTTTCTCTCTACAATGCACCGTTTCTGAGATATGCACGAAGCCTGAAGATTGATAAGCTAAAATTTGAACTGTAGATCAAAGGTCAATTTGCTAGTGGTATATGAACCTACATGCAAGCTTTTGCAGTGAGTGCCTGAATATCTGTTGAGTTATCGTCCGTGTGCACGCTTTTTATTGTACTGCCAGTTACACTGTAGCTTGCGGTTACGTGACTGATCCCTTAAATTAGTTTTTAAAAGCTTGCAGTTCGTGGTCAGTCCACAATAGACTCTGAACCAGACGAACGCGAGGATGATCAACCAAAAGTGGCATTTGCCACCAAGAACGGCCTCATTACCAGTTCAAGATGATATCAGAGCACTTGATGGGGATGGGCCTCTTAAAAAATTGCATGCATGGTGTACATGGACGACGTTGTCGTGTACGGCCGCTCCTTTGCAGATACCCTGGCCAAACTCTAGCTGGTGCTTGACCAAATCCGCAATGTAGGAGGCTGAAGCCCTCCAAGTGCTAATTTTTCGCCCAGGAAATTTTGTATTTGAGATTCATGGCGACAGAACAGGCGTTTGAGCCGATCCCTCAAAAGTGGAGAGCATGTGGAGGTGGCTTTGGCTTCGAGAGCTATCACTGTACCGCCATCCAAGGCTTTATGGAGATTCCACACCTATGGCTGAACTCAAGGAAAAGGGGGCTGACAATCAGACTTCATCTGGGATAATGCCCAGGAAGAGGCTTTCACCAGCTTCAGGCAGTTCTTCGGTGTTCCAAATTCAAATTCATACTGAACACTGACGCCAGCGATGTGCTCTTGGCTGTGCCCTCTCACAGGTTGTCAACGGGAAGGAATGTGTAATATAGCACTTACACTTTGCCCAGGTGGTTTCCGAACTGCAGTGAAGCCGACGGCTTGGTGGCGTGATATCTTCTTGAACTCCAGAACATCACATGAAACGCCGACCACCTGTCGCGTTGTCACAAGTGCAAGAATCCTAATCCAAGTGATGACGGCATCGGGGAAAGTGCACCCTTCTCGATGTTGTACGGCCAGGAACAAAAAGTTGGCTGTGGATTACACATGCGTTTGCATCAAATCGTGGTGGAGACCGACCCAGCACCGCAAGGTGGCCCAGAGTATGTAGAGTGTGTTCACTGAGCTCTGGCAAACACCCATGACTTTGTGCGAGCACACCGAGACACGTTTTGGGCTAGTTTTGAGGAAGTGCCACTACTATAATCACTTGCTAAACAGGACAATAAATTTGCCGAGCTGTGGATAGAGCCTTCATGCTTCACTTAGCTGCAACAGGTGTCACTGATGTGGACAACTGGATCTGTCAAAATTGCGATCTTGACTGGATCTCGACCGGTCCCGGATGGCCATGTTTACAACCTGAAGCGGTACGAGAGGCCGCTTATGCTCGATCTGCTGATAAAGGATACATAGCTGGAGGAGGTCCCCATACTGGCCACTTCCAGTCAGTGTCCATGATTGCTAGATTCCAAAACGTAGTGAAGGAAATCGTAAAGTAGAATCCCAAAACGTAAAGTAAAAACAGCGTTGAATCGTAAGGGGCCGGTCATTATTTACTGGGTGGGGGGGTTGGATGGCTTTTCCGAGAAATGAGTTTTCAAAGTTTAACCCCCCCCACCGATATCGAAAACCAATCTATGACCCCCCCACCAAGATCCAAAATAAAAGTATGACCCCCCCCCCCCCCCCAATCCCCATGTATGAATATTAGGCTATGCTTCGCAATTGATGACAATTATAATGCACCAGTATCATAATGATACTTGAATGCTATTTACGCTTTATTTTATATCTATTGAAACAGTTGTGACTTTTGTCGCAAATTTATGATACTATATGGGCACTTAATTAGGCATCCCGATTGAAAATCGGGAGGCCTTATGTTTTTGTCTGGTTTTTTTTTTTTTTTTTTTTTTTTTTTTTTCTTCCGCCGTTTGGTTTCCGGATCATAACTCTTGAACGCCTTGATCTATCTTTCCGAAATTTTCACAGCTCATCCGAAATACTTTGCTCCTAACCCCTATTGTTTTTCGTCATGATCCGAAATCCAAGATGGCCGCCAGCGGCCATTTTGGAAAAAAAAATCGGGCGATACCTGTCAATGTCATAATTTGATTCAGGCAATTTCCAGGAGAATAATTTTGGGTGTATTTTTTTTTTTTTGGACTTGGAATTTTTCCCTTGCCAGCCCCCATGCAGATGTAATACTGTAACTGAGCCATGCTACTGTATTCACTGACTGCAGCCTGCATGTCCAGCATGAGGCTAGGCTCTGCCCTCTCAGCTAGTGCAGTATATGAGAGCCCTGCTCAGTAATGCCTTACAAGATCAGACACTGTCCAGCACAGCGATAGGCTCCGCCCCTCTCAGCCAGCCCTGCTCAGTTAGCCTTACAAGATCAGCCAGTCTGTCCAGCACAGCAATAGGCTCCGCCCCTCTCAGCCAGCCCTGCTCAGTCATGCCTGACAAGTGATACAGCTAGCATGTCCAACTTGACCCCAGGCTCATATCCATGCATAATCCCTCACTCCCCCTCCAAAGCCTGGTTTACAAGTGTGTGTACATGGTAAAAGAATGAAGTTCCACCCCACAGAATACAATAGTTGGTTAATAAGCCACACACATGACACAACATGCTTGGGGGATGATTTGCCCTGTCTGCATTTATATTGTACAAACATGTATTGTTTGAATGTTTTGTTATTCAACTCTATTTCACATGCAATGACCAAATCATCATTGTTTTAGTTAGCTGGGAAATGTTTGGCTTTGGTTATAATGTGAATGCGAAAATTCTGCTGTATTGTACAAGTTTTGAAATCACAAAATTGGCCAAGATGACACAGCATTCTTTTAGTCACGTATCATTTTACATTTGACAGGAGCACCTGAAAATATCACGAACATCCTGATTAAATATACTAGTATTCTGAATATTGGCTGGGTAGTACTCTGAATATTGGCTGGGTAATTGTCCATTCATTTTGGGTGGCAAATGTCTGGTGGGCCAAGTTGTCAAGATGATAGAAAGCAGTTCTGGTAAGAAACTGTCTGATGAGCTCTCACTCTTACCCACATACAATGGCCTATGTATCCTTTTTTCTCAGTCCAGTATGACCATTTGAAATAATAACAAATTGGGGGATGCCACAAAGCCTATAGGCTTTTATGTCTAGACTCCACCCCCAATTCCACCCCCCCCCCTCCCCAACATCCATATCCAGGATCACTTTCCTCGGAATGCATTTTCTTTTTCATTACACAGGCCATCGTTTCGGAGCCCACTTTAAACACTTGAGACATAGGTCAAAGATCATTCAGTTGATTCCTTGACTCCGAAATTTTTGATGGAATGGAGAAAATGTATGAATACCCTCACGGACTGACTGGACACCCTGCCATAGTGAACTCACGAAAAATACAGGGATCTTCCACATATCATTGATGAGCAGAGAAGAATTGGTGAATCAGGTCTTGAATCAGGTCTGTGTTGGCTCTATGATGGGCTCGTAAGGTTCTGTCACCATCCAAATCATGTGAGTCAGATTCACTATCGGGTCATCCGAGGCGATCCAGGACTATTTTGCCATTCTGCGTGTAAAGGTCCATGTCTTTTACATGGTGGTTTGTGATAGTCCTGAGGTCTTCAGGGAATACCCTCAGTGGGGTCATGTGTTGGCAAAATTTTTAGTGGAAAACCGGTCTGTGGTTCTGACATGCTTGTTCGGGTTCATCGTAAGGGATGATATGTTGCTCAGGGTGGTATGGACTGATTGATTCGTGGTTTGTTTGTGACAGGCCCTGACGCACCAGATTGCGGCATCTCTCGATGTTGGTGTTCCTGAATGGTCCTCTGCGTGATCCGGTTTCAATGAGATTATGGTTTTACTGAAAATGTTATGTAATTCCATCGCGTACTCCAATGAGTCCATGTACTGATATTGAGTGGATTGTTTCCACCTAATTATTTAACTATTCAGATTTTCTCAAAATAACTCAATTTCAAACTCCGACCCCCCCCCCCCCCAGTCCCATCGAAAATAAAAGTATGACCCCCCCAATAATGTTGAAAATGAAAGTGTGACCCCCCCCCCCCAGTTTTTACCCAACCCCCCACCTGATAAATAATGACCGGCCCCTAAAGTGGGGTCTAAAACACAATTACATTACAGTATTTTCAGATGAATTCTGAGGTGCATTTCACAACTGTGCAAGGTGAAATGTATTTCCATCAGACGCGCCACCGTGTTTCTACTTTACGTTTTGGGACTACGTTTTGCATCATCATATTACGATTTGCAAAATCTAGCCTCTACATTTTGTGGTCCCACAAAGTGTCCGCTGGAAGATTGTCCTGAAGGAGACCACTTCTCAGGAAATGGTTCGATGACACCAGACATTCGGAACCCCTTGGTTTCCCGGATCCCTCGGACCTACCGGGCGACACGAGTAATGTTCCGCTCATAAGAAAGCGTGATGTATAAGCGTGAATCCCACCACGGACGGAATTTGGTCATTTCCCCAATCCGCCGATGTCACCTGCAAACCTGAAGCGGCCACCATTGCCGTAGGCCTACAATGGCGATGTTCGGCGAGGCGTAAGCGCCTAAGTGACCTGGTGCTGAATATTACATAAGCTGGCCTATAATAGTGTGGTATTCATGATGTCACGAAATGAAAACAAGTTAAATAGTTAACCACAACTATTATAATCAAACATGTAACAAAATGATCTAGACTAGTTATCCAAGTTGGTTACCATGTAAAATCAAAGCATTTCTTTTGTGTAGCCCACAACAATAGTGGTTATTCAGTCGCGGCCTATATGCCATGAATATTATTACTCGGGTAACAAATCAAAATGTGGATTACTTTCATCAGATTATTTCATATGTAACCGAGAAAGGAATGCCTCGGCCAGACTGGGATTTGAACCCGGGACCTCTCACACATCAACCATCCGCTCTATCAGATGAGCTAAAGGGATATCCCAATAGCCAAGCTAGTAGGAGTACAATTTCATACATATCAGTGAGGTCACATCTTTCCCGGGGGTTTGGAACCTCGTCCCGGGGTGAGGAGCTTCACAAGACATCCTGCTTCAACCTCAGGACATCCTCAGTCCTTCCTGTGCCACATCGGCATCCAATCAGGACATCCTCAGTCCTTCCTGTGCCACATCCCGAAGGAATACAAGGCATCCCACCGCTGCCACCAAATGTAACCGAGCAAGGAATGCCTCGGCCAGACTGGGATTTGAACCCGGGACCTCTCACACATCAACCATCCGCTCTACCAGATGAGCTAAAGGGATATCCCACTAGCCAAGCTAGTAGGAGTACAATTTCATACATATCAGTGAGGTCACACATAGAATATATGTAAATCAATTTTGCTTTTAGGCTATGAGTTAGGCCTAGCCACCTATAGCAAGCATGGCTCAGGGTGATATAGGCCTACAGTATCAAAGAATGATTGTTCTAGACCTATCGCTATCCTATTCTAAGCAAACATGGTAGATCTATCGTATAGTCACATTTCTATACCATATGGGGCCAACTGTGATATTAATATATGTAAATCGGTGTCAGTATAACACTCACCTTCAGGTCACTATTCAAAACATCAGATTGACGTCATGCATGGCTAAAGACATATTGCTCCTAATATCGTGGTGTAGTGTGGCTAAAATTGCTCACAATATTATTTGTAAATGAGTCTTGATCGACTTTATACGGCCTGTCCACGACCAGTCGAGGACTGTATGTAGGCCCTGTGGGCCAAGAAAAATTATATATGGGCCTACCCCAATTACAAACATGATGTCCGGAAGATATTTCGATAGATTATCTTTTTGAAAGAATAAAACGTTGGAAGCTCGTGATCGAGCGTTTGACTGCAGCACCTTTGGTTGTATGTGATATCGCACGTACCATATTGAAAGTCTATGGAGATTTCGATATTTAGTAAATAGAAAGGGCACGTAAATAATTTATGCGAAGACAACCTAATTTCTTCGTTAGGCTTTATATGGCATTGAAAATTTAGAATGGAATATAATTCTGAAGAAATGAAAGTGTTGGTATATTTTGCTCGTTTGTGTGGTATAATTGCACTAAGATAATATAGATGGATACGATCGTCAAATGGGCGATAATATGCTCTTTGCCCGTCTCACTCTCAGTCTTGCCGTCTTGGTTACAGGCATGTTACAGGGTGTACAGTCACTCGAATTAAATTACACATTTGCAATATCATTTAGTTAAAATGGTGAGATTTTGTTAGCTAGGACCGATTTTTTGCCAGGAGTACAGACCCCCCATACCTGGGAAGCCAGTGCGGCATGTGAGAAGTGACATGCCGTACATGCGAGAAGCGGGAAGGAACTTTCCTGGACATGTACATGTGACCTGTAAGATATAAACTGTGACCTGTGACATAAACTGTGACCTGTGACATGTGAGAAAACGTTATAAACTGTGTTTTGCGTGCAACAAACTGCAACTTGAACATTAAATCATGGTTTACTCAGAAGAAGTCATAATTTGCAGTTCGCATGTCGCTTCTCACTCGTCCCTTATCGCATGTCGCGTCTCGCATGCACACAGGCTTTCCATTAGGACCCGGACGAGTCAACGGGTACCCGAATTCGGGGCGGGTTATACAATTACCTGGGTCGGAATTTCGTTACCCATACCCGAAAATGAATAAAGATATAGTTCTTGCATTGAATATTAGCCATAAACACACAAGAATGACAAGGAAATCATTGGGAAAAAATATAAGTAGTTTTACAAGATCTGTTTCAGACTTGAAAATAAACTCAGACGAAACAAATAATATTTGTCAAAAATCGATGACTGGCGTTTATGTGTTACAAATTGCTCCTCTGAGTCCCGTTTAAACGTTGATATATACATGGACCGGTTACCCGAGACGGGTCGGGTCACACCATATGGGTACCTGGGTCGGAAATTTTCGACTCGTCCGAGCCCTACTTTCCATACAAACCAAAAATGTTATTTTGAATGTCAATTCATTGGCTGAAGTGAAGAGGCTGATCACCAAAACACACACTAATCAGCTAATCTGTCAATGTGACCAGGCTTCTGTGGTATGTTTATCAACATACAACATGTGGCACTACTCTGTACGAAACAGCCCACTGTTTTCATATTCCAGCATATCAAAGGGGCACTATATGGGATTCTGTTTTTAGGGGATTTGTAAGATTTTTCTCCCGACGCGTCTATTTATAGAACGAAATGTAAGATTACGTTCTCGTCTCAGGATCTCTGCCGAGCTGACCAGGCTGATATGACAATTGGCTCGGCAGGTATCTTGGGTTAAAAACGTCATCTGATGTTTTGTTCTATAAATAGAAGTGTCGGGGGAAAAATCTTGGAAATCCCCTAAAAACATAATCACATAGAGTGCCCCTTTAACATTTCAGTGATCCCGTATTTTTGCTACTTGCGGCAACCAAACACATATCAAGCGTTTTTCGTCTCTTGACCCCGAGGACCAAAGTTCTGAGAGACATGTTGGTTATCCTCCAAGTTCCATGCATGTTGGTTATCCTCCAAGCGAATGAAATCAGTACAATATAGACATACAAAATGATGAATATATTCAGAGTGTAGCGTATTGAGTTCGATTACAATCTAAAAGTCATCTTATGCGTACTCGAATCATTGTTCTATTTAATTTCAGGACTTACTTGATTGAAACGAAACACCGTTTTTAAATAACATATAACAATCATTCAATACTCATAACATGTAAAACAATCATCCGGAGTAAAATGAATACACCTGACAATGTACACCTGTATTAAATAATTAACAGAGCCTGATGCGCTCTGGCCAATGCCAACTGAAAACTACATATGTACACCAAAAATCCAAATTCGTGGTACCTTTTATAGTTAAATTATAGGACACGCGACTGCTCAAAAATGATTCCAAACACCGTTGGTGCACTAAATCCTCAATTTGTGAGGTTGCAGGTTGCGCAGACAAACAAGGCACTCTTCTCGTGACCAGTAGGTTGATGGTTCTAGCCGTGGTGCTGGCCCTGTTGTGTTGACTGTCTAATGCCCTGTGCAAGGTGTTTAATCACAATGTGTCTCGGTTCACTCAGGCATATAAATGATTACCCGATTGGCAGTGTTTGCAAATGTATGTTACCTTGCACCAGTGGCTGCAACATATAGGTGATTGTGGATAGGCAGTGGTCGGAAAGTGGTTCCAGGCCATATAATGGTTCCAGGCCATATAATCGGGGTAATAACTGTAAAGCGCTTTGAGCATGTTTACATGGAAAGGCGCTATATAAAACATTACAACAAAATTTACAATTTTACAATAGTACACGGATGACACAATAAAACGCTTATTTCCACTGTTTGTCCTTGTAAAACATGATGTACAATCAGCTGACATATGTGAATGTTGTAGGCCAGCAGAGTAGACTAATGAGCTCTCACACGGACGACAGACAGGAAAGTTCTGATCTCCCGCACCTGGACGTCAGAGAGTGGGAACCACCTGCCAAGGCCAAGAATGGACCCAATGATCCTGGAGAAAAGTCCAACATCAACGCCAAGGATGTTATTGTTGACAGGAAAAGGGGCCTCACATATGAGGAGATTGTTCAGCAGTTGGAAGAGAAAATCAAGGTATGGTTTCATCTGCACTGTTATCAGTCTATTCAGTGTATGTGATCAAACATTTGCGATCACATACTATATTGCTTAAAAATAGTTCTTGTTTACAATATACACATTAAAGACGGCGGACAGTAAAAAAAATTTCTTGCACAAATATACTGCTTATGTTCATATGATATGCTACGAAACAAATAATTGTACGAATTCCATCGATATAATGCGCGTCTGGCACGATCAAAATGCTGTTCACAGTGCCCCAGCCATGCCGTGTGTTTCAGGTAAAAGAATCGTGACGTCACGATAGGTCATTACGTTTTCCATACCGCTGTATAGATACCTGTACGTTTTCCGCGGATGCTGTGACCACCTCGGTGAGGTCGAAGAATTTTCATGCGATGAGATGGCGTTCATTAAATATTTGCGACACACCCATTTTTGGGCAGAAGGATATGAAAATTTGCCACCATGTTCAGGATAGTATATAGATGACACTGTTATGGTGAAATATATGGTTAACCTGAAAAATATGCACAGTCCATGCCCTAACATGGTCTCTAATCGGAAAATATTTCAAGAGGGGTGATGAGTTATAACCCACATGTAAATATGTGCTCATCAGAATTAGGGCATTTCGGCCCGAAATGCCCTTATGGTTTTGTCTGGTTTTTTTTTTTTTTTTTTTTTTTTTTTTCTTCTTCTTTTTTTTTTACTTTCCGCCGTTTTGGTTTCCGATCAATAACTCGGGAACGCCTGAATGGATCTTGTCCAAATTTACACCACTGGTCAGAAATATTACATGGAAGACCCCTATTGTTTTGGAGGCGGCTCCGGGGTCCGTGAGGTCCGTGAGGATGAAATCAAGGTTTATTTTGAGACTTGGTTTCCGATCGATAACTCAAAAAGTATTCATGCAATGGCAAATATTCTATGCATGGGAGTTCATATACCACCAGGGAAGAACCCTATTGATTTTGGGATCAATCCGTCGAACGACCTCTGACCTAGAGCTCGGAAGAATTTTTGCTGATTCATCCTTGAGGCTTTCATGCATATCTCGGAAACGGTGCGTCGTAGAGCAAAACAGAGCTCAATTTCGGCCTCCTGGCACTAGACAAACTAGTCTAGGGGGTATCTTGGGTCGAAACGACCCCTGGTGTCGAATTTTTTTTTTCCGAGTCGGCACTTCCTGTTCGGCCGTATCTCGGAAACGGTGCGTCGTAGAGCGAAACGGAGCTCAATTTCGGCCTCCTGGCACTAGACAAAGTAGTCTAGAGGGTATCTTGGGTCGAAACGACCCCTGGTGTCGAATTTTTTTTTGCCGACTCGGCACTTCCTGTTCGGCCGTATCTCGGGAACGGTGCGTCGTAGAGCGAAACGGAGCTCAATTTCGGCCTCCTGGCACTAGACAACTAGTCTAGGGGGTATTTTGGGTCGAGACGACCCCTGGTGTCGAATTTATTTTTTCGCCGACTCGGCACTTCCTGTTCGACCGTATCTCGGAAACGGTGCGTCGTAGAGCGAAACGGAGCTCAATTTCGGCCTCCTGGCACTAGACAACTAGTCTAGGGGGTATTTTGGGTCGAGACGACCCCCGGTGTCGAATTTATTTTTTCGCCGACTCGGCACTTCCTGTTCGACCGTATCTCGGAAAAACGGTGCGTCGTAGAGCGAAACGGAGCTCAATTCCGGCCTTCTGGCACTAGACAAACTAGTCTAGTGGGTATTTTGGGTCGAGACGACACCTGGTGTCAATTTTTTTTTCGCCGATTCGGAACTTCCTGTTTGGCCGTATCTCGGAAACGGTGCGTCGTAGAGCGAAACGGAGCTCAATTCCGGCCTTCTGGTACTAGACAAACAAGTCTAGGGGGTATTTTGGGTCGAGACGACCCCTGGTGTCGAATTTATTTTCGCCGACTCGGCACTTCCTGTTGGGCCGTATCTCGGAAAGGGTGCGTCGTAGAGCGAAACGGAGCTCAATTCCGGCCTTCTGGCACTAGACAAACTAGTCTAGTGGGTATTTTGGGTCGAGACGACCCCTGGTGTCGAATTTATTTTCGCCGACTCGGCACTTCCTGTTCGACCGTATCTCGGAAACGGTGCGTCGTAGAGCGAAACGGAGCTCAATTCCGACTTCTGGCACTAGACAAACTAGTCTAGTGGGTATTATGGGTCGAGACGACCCCTGGTGTCGAATTTATTTTCGCCGACTCGTCACTTCCTGTTCGACCGTATCTCGGAAACGGTGCGTCGTAGAGCGAAACGGAACTCAATTACGGCCTCCTGGCACTAGACAACTAGTCTAGGGGGTATTTCGGGTCGAGACGACCCCTGGTGTCGAATTTATTTTCGCCGACTCGGCACTTCCTGTTCGACCGTATCTCGGAAACGGTGCGTCGTAGAGCGAAACGGAGCTCAATTCCGGACTTCTGGCACTAGACAAACTAGTCTAGTGGGTATTATGGGTCGAGACGACCCCTGGTGTCGAATTTATTTTTGCCGACTTGGCACTTCCTGTTCGACCGTATCTCGGAAACGGTGCGTCGTAGAGCGAAACGGAGCTCAATTCCGGACTTCTGGCACTAGACAAACTAGTCTAGTGGGTATTATGGGTCAAGACGACACCTGGTGTCGAATTTATTTTCGCCGACTCGGCACTTCCTGTTCGACCGTATCTCGGAGACGGTGCGTCGTAGAGCGAAACGGAGCTCAATTCCGGCCTTCTGGCACTAGACAAACTAGTCTAGTGGGTATTTTGGGCCGAGACGACACCTGGTGTCAATTTTTTTTTCGCCGACTCGGAACTTCCTGTTTGGCAGTATCTCGGAAACGGTGCGTCGTAGAGCGAAACGGAGCTCAATTCCTGGTTTCGAATTTATTTCCGCCGACTCACCACTTCCTGTTGGGCCGTATCTCGGAAACGGTGCGTCGTAGAGCGAAACGGAGCTCAATTCCGGCCTTCTGGCACTAGACAAACTAGTCTAGTGGGTATTTTGGGTCGAGACGACACCTGGTGTCAATTTTTTTTCGCCGACTCATAACTTCCTGTTCGGCCGTATCTCGGAAACGGTGCGTCGTAGAGCGAAACGGAGCTCAATTTCGGGCTGCTGGCACTAGACAAACTAGTCTAGAGGGTATCTTGGGTCAAGACGACTTCTGGTGTCGAATTTTTTTTCACCGACTCAGCACTTCCTGTTTGCCGTATCTCGGAAACGGTGCGTCGTAGAGCGAAACGCAAAGATGCCTTAGGGTGGGGTATGTCACTTAAACTTTGACCACGGACAGTTTCAGAGTCATCATGGTTCTAGACACGGTCTCTTAGGTATATGTTAGCTAGGAATAGAACTCACACGAAATGCCCCAAGGCATCTTCAGGCCTTGACGTCTAGTTTTCTCAAAATTTGTCTGATCATCATGTGATATGTGTAGATTGAAATCGTTGAATAAAAATTGGGGGTCACCGCGTTGGATTTGTTGCAAAACACTTTCGAAAGAGTTTATCTATCCTTCGAAATCCGCCATATTATCGATTTCAAAATGAATTAACAGCCCAAGAAAAAAATCCATACGGTAGAAACTTCTAAAATTTAATATACATGTCTAGTGGATTGTTCACATGTAAAAAAGGAAAAAAAAATTGGGGGTCACTGCGGCAGAATTTTCGCAATCTGCATTTGAATGCTGTATGTCGGACTAGGATCGTGCGTCCGTTTGCCACCAAAACGTCAGAGGTTTACCTATCGTGACGTCACACCATTCACTGGAAGCTTCTTGAAGGGAGTCTCTACTACAGAGCGCCCACAGGGCAACAGGATGCATATTTATTGAAAATATTGTTGCTATCATTTATAACCCATACGACTCTATCATATAAGGAAAAAATCCTGAATATTATTTTTTCACCGTCCGTCGCCTTTAACATTTATATATACTAGTTAATGGCAGGATTTAAGAAAGTAGTAGGAGAAAATATGTCTTTGTTTTCCTATTTCAGGATCTTGTACAAAGGAGGAACTATGTAACTAGTGAGGTTCGAAGTATACTGAAGTTCATACATCGTCAAACGAGATACAGCCCTGACGTGGTCTTGAACAAGCGTATCGTAGAGAACATTGTCAAGTTTGGTATTGCTCATGTGTTTCGAGGTATTTGGGACTCTATCTCTAAAGTAGAGTACCTTCTTAATGAGAATGCTCTAGCATTCAAGAACCTCCAGACAATTTTGTCTGTGATTTGGAACTGTACCGACAAATCGCCCACTCTCTGTGACACAATCAGCCGATGTGGCTTCATCCAGCTCTTCATGGAAGAACTCAATAGTGACAAGTTGAAACACTCTGATCTCAGTGATGAAAACTACTTGTATCTAGTCAAAGCATACCTGGGCATCCTGCACAATGTTATCCGCCTGTGTTCGGACAGCCGTCGCCTGTTCCGTTCCTGCCACGCTGTCGTAGTTCTACAGCTCTATCTGCACCGGCCTCAGTCGCTCGTCAAGACCAAGGCCTACCTGATCCTCTCCTACATCATCAACGAAGAGGAGAACAACGTCATCAATGCCAAAGATGACAACATCAAGTTTATCCTGGAGATTCTACGAGAAGCACTTGAGAGTGAGAACCACTTCTCCAAGTCACACGCTTTTTGGGCAACGGAAATCGTCTGTGGCCTGAACCACTTGGCAATCAATGACTCCAACAAGGTGCGAATGGGCCGTCTGGGTGCCTTCCCACTCTACCTGCGACTGCTACAGAGCGACAACCCCGAGGAGCTCAACCTAGGTTCAGCGGGCCTGTGGATCCTCTCCTTCAAGGATGAGAACAAACAGATACTCAAACACCAGCCAGAGTGCCTGCATGGTAAGACGATCCAAATGCAATGTATTCATGCAACAACATAAATACATGTGGTTGATATCCTCTGTGGTATGGAATCAACCAAACTTTTAGCGTAAGATCAACACACTTTTGCGTGTATTTAACCCCTTTCTCTCACTATTTTGGACAGCCCTGGAGTCACTAGCCAGCAGCAGTCCCAACGAGGGTATTCGGCGTGCATGTCGAGGGGCACTCTGGGTGGTCAAGAATACACCAGCCAGCACTCGGAGCTCCGCGATCAGCACTCCAGAGCGCAGAGCCAGCCATGCACCAGGTACTGACACATGGACAGTCAATCGGACAGGGTTCACAGTAGGAATTGTTTATTTAAATGAAAGATTACCTTCGGTCATCAGTTATCCTGTATGTATTTGTAATTTGTTTGTAAGCAGTGTTTCGATATTTGCATCTATCCAGCTGTAGCAGATGTAGACGTCCCCCACATCATGATCAGTTACCACTGGGCCTCCCAGGACATCATGGTCAAGGTCAAGGACAGACTGCGCGCTGCGGGATACAAAGTCTGGATGGATGTCGACAACATGAGTAAGATGGACCAAAATTAGGATTAAAATAGAATACTAGTGAATGATGGTTTTGAATAAATGATGATACATATGCTTGGAGTCCCACCTAAAATTTGTCATGTTTGATCCAACATGTTTGTATAATTTCCTAGACATATAGGTAATATAGTATCCTGTGATACCTTCGGATATGATTATGTGCAGGTGGCTCGACACTGGAGGCTATGGCATTGGCAGTGGAGCGGTCGGCGGTTGTCCTTGTCTGTATGTCCCAGGGATTCAAGGACAGTCCCAGCTGTCGTACAGGTAACTTTATCATGGGGGGGAGGGGGGGAAGTCAATCACAGTGCTGCCTAGCATTACATTTAAATGATTACCAACAAAACTCCATCCGTTGCCATGATGGTAATGCGGTTTGAGTCATAGGCTGATGTTCGAAATCGTTCAATTGTTTGGTGCATCACAGAGGCTGAGTACACGTACCGATTGCACAAAGACGTGATCCCACTGGTCCTACAGGAGGACTACTGTCCCGACGGCTGGCTGGGTCTCATGGTCGGCACACGCGTCTACTTCAACTTCAGCTCCAAAGAGAAGATCCCCACAGAGATGCCCAGACTGATTAACGAGATCGGTAACAGGGGCAGGCTGCCAGCCGCCACACAGCAACAGCAGAACGGCAGTCCCATGCACCGCTCCACAGACTCGTTTGAGGGTAGCTACTTTTATTTGGTGCATTTCTACTGGTGACAAAGTTGCTCTCCACCTTTTTCATCCCTTTGTAAATTACATGCGCTAGTAAATAATAAGAATCTAGTAAAGTGCAGGTCATACATGTTGATCTTTATATTGTCAGGTATGACATCAGGCTTGGATAGCTCAGCCTCTGGTTCGCTGCACAGCTACATGACGAAGGCTGCCAGAGTGGCGACATGGGACTGTGAACAAGTTCATAGCTGGCTGGCTGGCATAGGGCTGGAGGCACTGGCTGACAGGTAACTGGAGCATTGAACTAAACGCCATAACTTTCCTTTCTAATTCAAGGCTCTTGTGTACCAGTAACAGTACTTTTTTGAGTAAAAGGTGAATAGGGGCTACTGATTTCTCTTGTCATTGCACAGATTGCCAAATTTAGACGGGCCGCTGCTGCTACAGTACAAAAAGATGATGGAGAATGCGCCGCAGTATTTCTACCACACGTTGGAGGATCTGTTACACCTGGACCTCCTTGCCATCCTACACTTCACCAAGGCCTTGGACGGATTCAAATAAACTGACCACGGATGACCCAGATAGTTGAAAAAAAAATCATTACAGCACATGTACTATCTAGTGACATCTTTCTTAGTCAAATAGAGTTCCCTACCATTTTACACCACCCAAAAATATTGAGTCTGATCTCATCAATTATACAATAGCCTTTGATAAAGATGAACCTGTTAAGCGAGTAAACCCCGACCTTAGCATGAGCTGAAGTATAAGTGGTAAAGCTTGAGTGATATTGCTCTCAGTGTCTCAAAAAATGTGATCTGCATGTTGTTTGTGATATGTTGTGTGGTGAAGGTTTTGTTGTGTTTGTGTTGTGGCTGGTGGATGCCACTTGATAGATTTTTTTACGTTTTGGAGATTGAAAATATTGATCTGAGATTCTTACTTTGTTAGATGTAACTTTTTTTGTGTGGTTTATCTACAATGGAATATTGCAGTCATAGCAGTTGGGCATTATTGTTGTGGATGGGCTTTGAGGTGGCAGAACTGTAAAGAATTCAGGCATTTTTGTCCTGCGTACTGATTTACAAAACCCAAAAGTTGGGGTTCACATCAATGTATCTCTAATAAATTTTCGCCACTGATATTAATGATCGATAGTGAAAATTTGGTGTAGATACAAGTACATATGGATAAACAGAATTCTGAGTCCTATCAGTGAGGCAGAATGCAATGTTGATTTTTGATTTATTCCAGATGATATCGTTTTGTTTGTGTTGTTTTTGTTTGGAGAGTATATGTATCTACAAATTTGATGTTATGTGTTGTATGCAAATTAGTCTGCCTTTAAATATCAAAGTCTTCAAATACAAGCACCGGTACATGTATCTCATGTTCAGATGGAAACAGTCTGTTTGATTTATGCACTTACCATTTCCTATTATTATGCATATCACTAAACAAACATTTGCAAACTATGTAATTGCATGTTTGATTTGTATATAGGTTGCTTGATCTCATGTATTGCTGTGTTCGATTTAAACCGGATTGAAATAAGTGTGATATAGACGAATTTTGCTTGCTATACACATTATTAATAATTTAGATGTCATATGTGTATATGTATCAAGTCATTCGCTAGTCAATGTTGCTTGTGCATGTTTTGTCCTGTATCACGACCTATTGGTTAACAAATTGGTATTGTACAGTTAGTCATAGCATTGATGCAACGAGATTAATGGATCTTTATTTGTAATTACCGGTAGCAAAATTGTTTACCATTTTGATCGAAATCAACAATTTATCAGTTAATCATGGTATTTTCAATTTCGGAAAGTTAAGTGGCACTCAAGAATTCCCAGTAGTCGGTAAAAGATATAAAAACTTGTAACATTGTTTTGTGGTCTTAGTGTTGTTGTCCTGGTGGAGTGTTTATGGATAGAAAGCTTGTTGACAAAATGTTTCAATCATGTCTAAGCAGAGTTGTCACCTTTGCACAAGTTACTTACTGCACATTGGTCACACAGCAAACAAAATTCCTTGGTAGTATTATTGTTAAAAGGTAATCAGAAGGTTTTCATTGTGTCTCTTATTCCCAACTTGCCAAGTTTATGTATTTTATTTTATTGCATTTTACTCAGATTGTTTACAGTAGGTTGTTTATGTATGTTTTGACACATCTTTTGTGTTCAATTGTAGAGTAATCTCACATGTATGTATTGAGCATTTATAGTTTGTTTACATTCATGATGAAATTATAGTGATCATATTTGCAAAAACTTGCCCCGAGCTGCACCTGAACATGAGTGGATTTCCAGTTTCTGAATACTCCTTTTAGTTTTCAGCATACCTGATTTATATAGTTGATCCTTTTTTATTCAAGATTGGCACTAGAAACTGTCTGCCTCAGGCCAGAGTGAGACGTTTTAAAACTATGTTCTGGTATTGATTTATCCTTCACCAATTTGCACGTCATTATTACTTGCCTCAATCAGAATAAGTTATGATCAGTTTGGATTTTAGTATCAATGGGTTATTGTTGAGCAGTAAATGTCATTTGTTAGTAAACACACACAAAAATACATTTGTGACCCAAGTATAGTTAGGTGTGCTCATCAATTTAAATTATTGTGGGCATTATTATTGTGGGTACCAGTGATACAAGAAGATCTGAATTTTTAAGTCACACAGGGAAGAGATTGAAACGATAAAAATGTTCTTGAGAATAACTAAACTGTCTAATATTGTATGTTTATAAGGGATTGGTTGAGTAGGGATTTCAGGAATTTTTGATCACTGAATCTCTATAATGAGCGGATATTTTTACCCCAGGATTGTCATATTCCCATGCCTTTACTACCCAGAAATGTTTGTGCAAGAACTAGGTATTATCTACCTGTAGATGTAGTCTGTCAACATAGCCTATATTGTGTAATTTGTTGGCAATAAATATATTGTATTTTACATGTGTTATAATGATGATTACGACACAGTATTTATATCAGGCCAGTGGGGCCTATGTCACAAAGGATCTAAGTCTACTTTAGCAAGCTAACTTTGGCATTTAGCATGTTACCTGGTAGGCTAATCCTAAACTAGTCGGCTAGAGTAGGTTTAAATTCTTTGTGAAATAGGTTCAATACCGGCTCCAGACTGCAGTACATCTATGTGAGTTTATGGCAGTAACGGTACTTCAGTTTCGGGATTGCATGTATGTTGGAGGTATTGGAGAGAAATGAGACAACCATGAAATTTTGTAAATCAACAATTTATTGCACAACCCAAATTCATTCATTATTCATGGAGTATTTTTTTTCCCAAAAATATATTGGGAAAACTTGCCCATGAGAAAAGAAATTATGTTGCTGGGGTGTGTCAACTTGTTTTCTGGCAACTTCTTGAAAGAACATGTATGCATTGTAACAAAAAATAATAGCCTAAACAGTTCATTATTGACAGAATACAGAGGTTGTGTTACAAATAGACCTACACGTTAGTAATATGTTACATGCTCGAGCAATGTTTAATAGTCAGTTCCTGATAAGTATTCCACTAACTCTTTGTATTTCTAATGAATATTAAATGCCAATGGAAGGCACTTCCATTTGTAACAATGGCATTTGTCATATAACTTTTGTGACCAAACACGTTTGAAAAACGAAATCATACACAGTGAGTCCTGGAAAATGTACGTAGAACTGGTATTGAAGTTGACCAATACAATTACATGAATACAGTTAACACAAATAAATAACTCCCATTAATTGCATTAAAAGAAAAATACTTCCATTCTTTGTATACTCTGTTTATGATAATGATTTTGGGAGTATTGTTCAGTGTTTGGCACTGAAGTCCACATTGTGACCCGCCACACTTTGTTGTTAAGGATGTCATATGCTCATATGATGCTATGATGTTTCTGGCGTTGTCTTTCTCAGGTCCTTTGCCAGGGCACGGCCCCACATAAAGTTGTATGGATGTGCATATTTTGTTGGCTGATCGCGGTTGTTGACCATTGGGCGACCTTCATTAGCCCATTTGAAGATGCTTCCCTCAAGGTTGAAAACACTTGTACGACTCTGTAATTGTTGGTCTTTCTCTGAAAATATCAATTTAAATATGATTTGCTTGCAGGATGTGGGAAGCTATATCAGGTATATAAAATCCTGATTTCAATTAATCACATAGAATATAAAGAAGATATACCTAATTCTTTGTTGATAGTGTGTGCATAGAGTGTTGAACGATAGCCCATGGAACAATAGCATACAACGGTTACTTCCCCTGTCAGAATATGTGTGAATATATACATATTTTCAATAACTCGTCCACATAATTGAAATGCATAAAATAGAATACACATCCTTGTTAGATGTACCTTGCATTTCTCGTATTGAGGCCAGCGTATCTTTGACATCTGTGGCCTCGGGGCTGACTCGTCTCGAGGACTTGAGGTGACTGACAGAGAACTCTTCCTCAGGTCGTGTGTCCTACAATACCACACACCACAGCGGGACAATAAATACACGTCACCGTCTTCCTATACTCATCAATTAAACAATATAGATGTAATTTTGTCAATGCCAGTCAGCCCTGGCAAATGTTGTCATTTTTTTACCAGTATAATAAGATGTTGAGGTATGTTGACGTTGAGCTGGTCATCAGGCAGGTCATCACCACTGTCTAGGTGGTCCATTAACCTGTGCAGGTCCGCTGTACCGATATTGTCAACGCTGGGCCATTTCTTCCGTACACCTCTCAAGATTAAGCCCATAAAAACAGACTTATCATTTTTGTCATAGACTTGTTCCTCGGTCATCCTGTGTGCTGATATGGACAACAGCTGGTCAGCAGTGCCAGTCCACTGTCATAGATTAGAATATCAATCCGTATGTACCGCCCGACCCGCTGACGACCCGGACACGTTATCACCTTTAGTGTTTACATTAGGGATGTTTTGTTTATTGGAATAATGGTTATTCCACGTGGCTAATTCAATAATTGACATCAATATGAAATATGATCGAATACCCGTGCAGTTTTTCACACGCGTTATACCACCCATCTGATGTTCAGATTGATTGTTGTGTTGTTTTTACAGTAATCGATATAGTCATTAGATCAAGAAACACTCCCTCACATAGACATAAAATATGTCAACACTGGCCGACTACATTAAATTTCCCGCCATAATTATGCCCGCGTCACGTGATAAAGGGTGCTATAGCAACAGTCGTGGTAAATGTAATACTACCGGGTCTTTGATACAGGGCCCATTAGTAATGTGTTTTAAAAAATCCCAGATAATCATACGTGAATGTAAGACATGCATCTTGATTATAGGACGATTTTCTTTAACTTGAAGACCAAAGCCTGAAATGTCGCCGATGAGCTTGCTAAAAGTAGTTACATATGCGTCCCGACAATATATGTTATGAATTGCCCAAGTAGCTTCCATCATTGCCTACGTGTATATATCAAGGGGTATTAGTTTAAATATTACTAAAAAATATATGTGCAGACTTTGTAAATGTCTAGTATTTACCCAAGAACTGAAAAATCAAACTGTAGTTGAATGAGTTATGGAAATGTGACATCTTTTTTATATACTTGAATATATATACGCAAGTATTCATTTGATCCTTTGCAATAAGATACAAGTATTCATAAGTATTTGCTGAACGGAGAATGGAAAATAATTAATCTGAAATATAAAAGAAGCCATGTGATAAAACATGAGTCCGTTGACTAGATGTTATTTGCATGACATACAGGCCGACTCTATCTTCGGTATGCATATCATACACGAATGCTTCCATCATTGCCTACGTGTATATATCAAGGGGTATTAGTTTAAATATTACTAAAAAATATATGGGCAGACTTTGTAAATGTCTAGTGTTTACCCAAGAACTGAAAAATCAAACTGTAGTTGAATGAGTTATGGAAATGTGACATCATTATAACTTTTTTACGACATACAATTTATAATCCATTACACAAATATAATTATCAGGGAATGTCCTGATAGTTAAATTTAGCTACCACTACAGGCCAGGGCGCGCGCGTGTGTGGGGGGGGGGGGGGGAGGGCGGAGGGGGTCAATGATTTCAGAAGTTTGAACATTCACAGAATCCTGCGATATTTTCGCGGAAATCTAGTGGATCGTCATGGACATGGGTCTTGTCCAACAGATCCTCTGTTCTCGAGTGGATCTTGTCCGACGACTTATCGATCGTCACGAACTCGGCTACGATCGCCACGAACAATTGAGACTCTTGCCTAACGATTCTACGATTGACACGAACTATACATATAAATCGATCTTCTCCTACAACTCTTCGATCCTCAGATTCTCGGTCTTGTCCAACAGATCCTCGATCATCTCTAACAACTTCTCAATCATCACAAACTAGTCCACGATCGTCATGAGGGCCCTTGTCGATCGGTTCCACCATCGACAGATACTGAGTCTTGTACAATAGCTCATTAATTGTCAAAGACTGGCTCTTGTCCAACATCTCCTCGATCGTCATGGACCGTTACTTGTCCAATTGCTCCTCGATCGTAATTGTAAAAGACTGACTCTTTTCCAATAGCTCTTTGATCGTCAGAGACTGGGTCTTGTCCAACAGCTCCTCGATCGTCAGAGAGTGGGTCTTGTCCAACGGCTCCGTGATCGACAGAGACTGGGCCTTGTCCAACAACTCCTCGATCGTCAGAAACTGGTTCTTGTCCAACAGCTCCTCGATCGCCAGAGACTGGGCTTTGTCCAACAGCTCCTCGATCGTCAAAGACTGGGTCTCGTACAACAGCTCCTCGATCGTCAGAGACTGGTCATTGTCCAACAGCTCCTCGATCGTCAGAGACTGGCTATTGTCCAACAACTCCTCGATCGTCAGAAACTGGGTCTTGTCCAACTGCTCCTCGATCGTCAGAGACTTGGTCTTGTCCAACAGCTCCTCGATTGTCAGAGACTGGTCCTAATCCAACAGTTCCTCGATCGTCAGGGACTGGGTCTTGTCCAACAGCTCCTTGATCGTCAGAGACTGGTCATTGTCCAACAGCTCCTCGATCGTCAGAGACTGGGTCTTGTCCAACAGTTCCTCGATCGTCAGAGACTTGGTCTTGTCCAACAGCTCCTCGATCGTCAGAGACTGGGCCTTGTCCAACATCTCCTCGATCGTCAGAGACTGGGCCTTGTCTAACAGCTCCTCCATCGTCAGAGACTGGTCCTTGTCCAACAGCTCCTCGATCGTCAGAGACTGGGCCTTGTCCAACAGCTCCTCGATCGTCAGAGACTGGGCCTTGTCCAACAGCTCCTCGATCGTCATGGAGTAGGCCTTTTCCAATAGCTCCTCGATCGTCAGAGACTGGGCCTTGTCCAACAGTTCCTCGATCGTCAGAGACTGGTCCTTGTCCAACAACTCCTCGATCGTCAGAGACTGGTCATTGTCCAACAGCTCCTCGATCGTCAGAGACTGGTCATTGTCCAACAGCTCCTCCATCGTCAGAGACTGGTCCTTGTCCAACAGCTCCTCGATCGTCAGAGACTGGGCCTTGTCCAACAGCTCCTCGATCGTCAGAGACTGGGCCTTGTCCAACAGCTCCTCGATCGTCATGGAGTAGGCCTTTTCCAATAGCTCCTCGATCGTCAGAGACTGGGCCTTGTCCAACAGCTCCTCGATCGTCAGAGACTGGGCCTTGTCTAACAGCTCCTCCATCGTCAGAGACTGGTTCTTGTCCAAAAGCTCCTCGATCGTCATGGAGTAGGCCTTTTCCATTAGCTCCTCGATCGTCAGAGACTGGGCCTTGTCTAACAGCTCCTCGATCGTCAGAGACTGGGCCTTGTCAAACAGCTCCTCCATCGTCAGAGGCTGGTCCTTGTGCAACAGCTCCTCGATCGTCAGGGAGTGGGCCTTGTCCAACAGCTCCTCGATTGTCAGAAACTGGGCCTAATCCAATAGCTCCTCGATCGTCAGAAACTGGGCCTTGTCCAACAACTCCTAGATCGTCATAGACTGGGCCTAGTCCAACATCTTCTCGACCGTCAGAGACTGGGCCTTGTCTAATAGCTCCTCGATCGTCAGAGACTGGGTCTTGTCCAACAGCTCGTCGATCGTCAAACACTGGGCCTTGTCCAATGGCTCCTCGATCGTCAGAGACTGGTCCTTGTCCAACGGCTCCTCGATCGTCAGAGTCTGGTCATTGTCCAACGGCGCCTCGATCGTCAGAGTCTGGTCCTTGCCCAACAGTTCCTCGATCGTCAGAGACTGGGCCTTGTCCAACAACTCCTCCATCGTCAGAGACTGGTCCTTGTCCAACAGTTCCTCGATCGTCAGAGACTGGGTCTTGTCCAACAGTTCCTCGATCGTCAGAAACTGGGCCTTGTCCAACAACAACTCCGTCAGAGACTGGGCCTTGTCCAACAGCTCCTCGATCGTCAGAGACTGGTCCTTGTCCAACAGCTCCTCCATCGTCAGAGACTGGGCCTTGTCCAACAGCTCCTCCATCGTCAGAGACTGGGCCTTGTCCAACAACTCCTCGAACGTCAGAGACTGGTCATTGTCCAACAGCTCCTCGATCGTCAGGGACTGGGCCTTGTCCAACAGCTCCTCGATCGTCAGAAACTGGGACAAGGTCCAACAGCTCCTCGATCGTCAGAGACTGTTCCTTGTCCAACAGCTCCTTGATCATCAGAGACTGGTCATTGTCCAACAGCTCCTCGATCGTCAGAGACTGGTCATTGTCCAACAGCTCCTCGATCGTCAGAGACTGGGTCTTGTCCAACAGCTCCTCGATCGTCAGAGACTGGGCCTTGTCCAACGGCTCCTCGATCGTCAGAGTCTGGTCCTTGTCCAACGGCTCCTCGATCATCAGAGTCTGGTCCTTGTCCAACAGTTCCTCGATCGTCAGAGACTGGGCCTTGTCCAACAGTTCCTCGATCGTCAGAGACTGGTCATTGTCCAACAGCTCCTCCATCGTCAGAGACTGGTCCTTGTCCAACAGTTCCTCGATCGTCAGAGACTGGGTCTTGTCCAACAGTTCCTTGATCGTCAGAGACTGGGCCTTGTCCAACAACTCCTCGATCGTCAGAGACTGGGCCTTGTCCAACAGCTCCTCGATCGTCAGAGACTGGTCCTTGTCCAACATCTCCTCCATCGTCAGAGACTGGGCCTTGTCCAACAGCTCCTCGATCGTCAGAGACTGGGCCTTGTCCAACAAATCCTCGATCGTCAGAGACTGGTCATTGTCCAACAGCTCCTCCATCGTCGGAGACTAGGCCTTGTCCAACAGTTCCTCGATCGTCAGAGACTGGTCCTTGTCCAACAACTCCTCGATCGTCAGAGACTGGTCATTGTCCAACAGCTCCTCGATCGTCAGGGACTGGGCCTTGTCCAACAGCTCCTTGATCGTCAGAGACTGGGCCTTGTCCAACAACTCCTCGATCGTCAGAGACTGGGCCTTGTCCAACAGCTCCTCGATCGTCAGAGACTGGTCCTTGTCCAACATCTCCTCCATCGTCAGAGACTGGGCCTTGTCCAACAGCTCCTCGATCGTCAGAGACTGGGCCTTGTCCAACAAATCCTCGATCGTCAGAGACTGGTCATTGTCCAACAGCTCCTCCATCGTCGGAGACTAGGCCTTGTCCAACAGTTCCTCGATCGTCAGAGACTGGTCCTTGTCCAACAACTCCTCGATCGTCAGAGACTGGTCATTGTCCAACAGCTCCTCGATCGTCAGGGACTGGGCCTTGTCCAACAGCTCCTCAATCGTCAGAAACTGGGACAAGGTCCAACAGCTTTTCGATCGTCAGAGACTGGGCCTTGTCCAACAGCTCCTTGATCGTCGGAGACTGGTCATTGTCCAACAGCTCCTCGATCGTCAGAGACTGGTCATTGTCCAACAGCTCCTCGATCGTCAGAGACTGGTCATTGTCCAACAGCTCCTCGATCGTCAGAGACTTGGTCTTGTCCAACAGCTCCCCTCGATCGTCAGAGTCTGGGCCTTGTCCAACAGCTCCCCGATCGTCAGAGACTGGGCCTTGTCTATCAGCTCCTCCATCGTCAGAGACTGGTTCTTGCCCAACAGCTCCTCGATCGTCAGAGACTGGCTCTTGCCCAACAGCTCCTCGATCGTCAGAGACTGGCTCTTGCCCAACAGCTCCTCGATCGTCAGAGACTGGGTCTTGTCCAACAACTTCTCGATCGTCAGAGACTGGGCCTTGTCCAACAGCTCCTCGATTGTCAGAAACTGGGACAAGGTCCAACAGCTCCTCGATCGGGCCTTGTCCAACAGCTCCTTGATCGTCAGAGACTGGTCATTGTCCAACAGCTCCTCGATCGTCAGAGACTGGGTCTTGTCCAACACTTCCTCGATCGTCAGAGACTGGGCCTTGTCCAACAGCTCCTCGATCGTCAGAGACTGGTCCTTGTCCAACAGTTCCTTGATCGTCGGAGACTGGTCCTTGTCCAACAGCTCCTCCATCGTCAGAGACTTGGTCTTGTCCAACAGCTCCTCGATCGTCAGAGACTGGTCCTTGTCCAACAACTCCTCGATCGTCAGAAACTGGGTCTTGTCCAACAGCTCCTCGATCGTCAGAGACTGGTCCTTGTCCAACAGCTCCTCGATCGTCAGAGACTGGTCCTTGTCCAACAGCTCCTCGATCGTCAGAGACTGGTCCTTGTCCAACAGCTCCTCGATCGTCAGAGACTGGTCCTTGTCCAACAGCTCCTCGATCGTCAGAGACTGGGTCTTGTCCAACAATTTCTCGATCGTCAGAGACTGGGCCTTGTTCAACAGCGCCTCGATCGTCAGAAACTGAGACAAGGTCTAACAGCTCCTCGATCGTCAGAGACTGGGCCTAGTCCAACAGCTCCTTGATCTTCAGAGACTGGTCATTGTCCAACAGCTCCTCGATCGTCAGAGACTGGGTCTTGTCCAACAGTTCCTCGATCGTCAGAGACTGGGCCTTGTCCAACAGCTCCTCGATCGTCAGAGACTGGTCCTTGTCCAACAGTTCCTCGATCGTCGGAGACTGGGCCTTGTCCAACAACTCCTCCATCGTCAGAGACTGGGTCTTGTCCAACAGTTCCTCGATCGTCGGAGACTGGGCCTTGTCCAACAACTCCTCCATCGTCAGAGAGTGGGTCTTGTCCAACAGCTCCTCCATCGTCAGAGACTGGGTCTTGTCCAACAACTCCTCGATCGTCAGGGACTGGGTCTTGTTCAACAGCTCCTCGATCGTCAGAGACTTGGTCTTGTCCAACAGCTCCTCGATCGTCAGAGACTGGTCCTTGTCCAACAGCTCCTCGATCGTCAGAGACTGGGCCTTGTCCAACAGCTCCTCGATCGTCAGAGACTGGGCCTTGTCCAACGGCTCCTCGGTCGTCAAAGACTGGTCCTTGTCCAACAACTCTTCCATCGTCAGAGACTGGTCCTTGTCCAACACCTCCTCGATCGTCAGAGACTGGCTCTTGCCCAACAGCTCCTCGATCGTCAGAGACTGGTCCTTGTCCAACAGCTCCTCGATCGTCAGAGACTGGGCCTTGTCCAACAACTCCTCGATCGTCAGAGACTGGTCCTTGTCCAACAACTCCTCGATCGTCAGAGACTGGGTCTTGTCCAACAGCTCCTCGATCGTCAGAGACTGGTCCTTGTCCAACAGCTCCTCGATCGTCAGAGACTGGTCCTTGTCCAACAGCTCCTCGATCGTCAGAGACTGGGCCTTGTCCAACAACTCCTCGATCGTCAGAGACTGGGTCTTGTCCAACAGCTCCTCGATCGTCAGAGACTGGTCCTTGTCCAACAGCTCCTCGATCGTCAGAGACTGGTCATTGTCCAACAGCTCCTCGATCATCAGAGACTGGGTCTTGTCCAACAGTTCCTCGGTCGTCAGAGACTGGGTCTTGTCCAACAACTTCTCGATCGTCAGAGACTGGTCATTGTTTAATAGTTCCTCGATCGTCAGAGACTGGGTCTTGTCCAATAGCTCCTCGATCGTCAGAGACTGGTCCTTGTCCAACAGCTCCTCGATCGTCAGAGACTGGGCCTTGTCCAACGGCTCCTCGGTCGTCAAAGACTGGTCCTTGTCCAACAACTCTTCCATCGTCAGAGACTGGTCCTTGTCCAACACCTCCTCGATCGTCAGAGACTGGCTCTTGCCCAACAGCTCCTCGATCGTCAGAGTCTGGTCCTTGTCCAACAGCTCCTCGATCGTCAGAGACTGGGCCTTGTCTAACAGCTCCTCGATCGTCAGAGACTGGTCCTTGTCCAACAGTTCCTCGATCGTCAGAGACTGGGTCTTGTCCAACAGCTCCTCCATCGTCAGAGACTGGTCATTGTCAAACAGCTCCTCGATCGTCAGAGACTGGGCCTTGTCAAACAGCTCCTCGATCGTCAGAGACTGGGTCTTGTCCAACAGCTCCTCCATCGTCAGAGACTGGGCCTTGTCAAACAGCTCCTCGATCATAAAAGAATTGATCATCAGTGACTGGACCTTGTCCAACAGCCTTTCAATGATCACCAAGGAGGCAGTATGGTCAGCGGCTCACGATGTCCATAGTTTTCAATAAGCCTTTCATACACATGCATCATATTCAAACGCAAATCTGCCATTTCGGGCACGATCCAAGTATTAAAGGATAGTATTATGTAGGTGATGGATGAAAGATAATTTTTATGAATTTATTATAAATGGATATTCTTAACATTGTATGTCTACATATTTTATGATGTGGTTCATGTTGTATATACACGAATACATCATTGTGAAGAATTGAATATCTTCAGGTACTGGATCTTGTCCAACGGCTCCTTGATCGACTTGGTCTTGTCAACTAATTTCTCGATCGTCAGAGCGTGGGCATTGTCCAACAGTCCCACGATCGTTAGGAACTGGTTCTTGTGCAACAGCTCCTCGATCTTCACAGACTGGGCCCTGTCCAAGAGCTCCTCGATCGTGGTGAACTGGGTCATATCAAACAGCTCGTGAGAGCCAGGGCCTTTTCACTCCTAGATCGTGAGAGCCAGGGCCTTGTCCAAAATCGCCACGATCGTTAGACTGGAGCCTTGCCTAACAAATCTTTGATCGTCAGAGACTGGACCGTGTCAAACAGCTCCTCGATGATAAAAGAATCAGCCTTGTCCGACAACGATCGTCATGGATTGGGTATGATCCAGCACATCTTCGATCGTCAGAGACTGGACCGTGTCAAGCAGTTCCTCGATCATAAGAGATTCGTCCTTGTCCATCAACGATCTTCATGGATAAGGTATCGTCGATCACATCTTGTCTAACAGCATTTCATAGATCACCAAGAGGCAGTATGGTCAGCGGCTCACCATGTCCACAGTTTTCAATAAGCCTTTCATACACATGCATCATATTCGAAAGCAAAATTCTGCCATTTCGGACACGATCCATGATTAAAGGAGAGTACAATGTAGGTGATGGATGAAGGATACATTTTATGAATTTGTTATACTTAACATTATATGTTTACATATTTTATGATGTGGTTTATGTATATACATGAATAAATCCTTGTGAAAAAATGAGTCTTTGTGAGCGTATAATTTATATTGCAAGATTCGAATAGATGCCTATCAACAATGTCTAACCAATGTTTATGTAGCGTATAGAGCAACAAACGATATGGAATGCAAAGAGGTTTTATTTTAAAATATCAAAGCATATTTGGCAATAGTTATGTCACGATAAATGCTTCCCCACACATTAGCATATACACGTTCCTGCTATACATGTAGTTTGTCCAAGAATATACCAGGCGGTCTGTAGGCTCCATTGAGGGAATAGTGTTGGACGACCCCCAGACCACCTATAGAAGTCTCCCAGCACTCAAATCCCAGTTCCTCGATATCCTTCTGAACACCCAGAACTGTAGGCTCGGCAACATCTGTCAATGCCATAAGTGTTTCAACAGAATGCTGATTAATAATTCGAACTATCCATTGAGTATCATAGGCCTATGTGAAGTACAGTAGCAACGACAGTTAGGCAAAGACTCTACATGTATATTTATATATGAAATATCAGACCTGGAGGTAACATGGTGAATGCACAGCCACCTCCTCCTGCTCCAGTCAGCTTGCAGGCGAGTTTGTAGCAGGCAGCGGTGTGACAGACCTGTTCCAGACTAGGGTGGCTCACGCCCAGTGCACCCAGTAGGTGTTGGTTCATCTCCGTCAGCTCCTGGAACATGTGTTCTGTACATATACTTTTAAGTACATTTACATGTACACCATTGTACAGTAGACGGTTGCATTCGTGTTGCTGATATCTACATGTACCAAATACATATATGTTCTTTTTTTAAACTTGCATAATATATGTATAGACTGCATGTGTACCTGTAAAGACTTAGCTTCATCAACTGATATCCGTTCGTTAACTTTGTCAAACAATTCACTACACTTCTTCGCAATTGCTTCAATCGAATCTAATATTGGTTGAACGATGGCAGGGAACTGAAATTTAACATTGGGAGTTCACAACTAGTGTGGAGGTGAAACACGAATATACATTATACCAATGACATTTCGACTTATGCATAATGTTGCTGTTTAGTTGAATTTCGGAAGCATACCTTGTTATACCGCTCCCTAACCCCAGCCACTAATGCTTTGGTACTTCGAGGGACTTTGGTGTTGAATAGCAGGATTCTTATCGAAGGTATCCTGCGTAAGGACAGTACCCATGACGTTATATTTATCTCCAATACACATGTATGTATGTAGACTGGAGTTTCTTACCTCTCCAATGGCTTGATAACACCTGCCTGGAAATTGAGAGCACCTCCTGGAAAAATAATGATTCATCGAAATATTATAGGTGTTGGTTTTCTTCATTTCACAATGTTAATGACTCCCCCTGTCGCTCACAACTACACTCCTTGTATAAATACATATGCGGGTAGGACACAGTGGAAAAATTACCATGAACACTGACGGTATTGTCTACCCCTGATGGGTTGCCGTGGATTATTTTCTCGGAGATGAAGGCCCATCTATTGATCAGATCCAAGTCATCATTCGTGTATTTCCCTAGGCCTGTATCGTCTGAAGAAGGCACTGATTTAACGAGTCCACTCAGCAGAAGAAAGCTGGTGACCAGACAAGATGCGAAAGCGGCCGAGCTTCCCAGACCTGCACTAGTCGGCAGCCTCGAGGACAGGCATATCTCCACACCAGGCAGGTCCCTTTGTGGATGAATTCATGTACATCGTACATACCCATGTGTAAAATATATGTATATGTAAGTCTAGCATGTGTATATATATATGTGTGGATCTACTGTAATTCAAGAACATGCACATGTATAATTGAACATGCATTATTTTTAACTGCTAAATTTCATGCGTGTCCATGTACATCTCACAACCTTACCCATCTGTGTGACAAATGGATAGATAGGTGTAAAGGAAAGCGATGACGGCCAATTGTTTGGTATCAATCGTGTCTGGGTTGATGCCTGCAACTTTTGCTAAAGTCCGTTGAAGGTCGTCTGACGGTGATGATGGAGACTGTACATCACCTAGAGAGAATATCAGGTGCCATTGGGACACACACACATGTTATATAATCAACGGAAAAATGGATAGGATGAAAATACATTATGGTCGCACACGAAACAAGACTTCAACTCGACGTACATAGTGGATGTTTGAACTGTTGGAGTAGATCGTCAACTTCCCATCGATGCTCAATGCCGATATCTGGTAACTCCAATGACACCGATTTGTCAGCAGTTGTCTTCAGGCATAGGTATGTCCTCAAGTTCAAACTGGCAGCAATCGCAGTCTGGAATGTATGTGACATTAAAGTTGAACTCCATAGAATTTTCCAGCTGGAACTTGAGTGAAATTGTAGATCTTTGTTGACACAAGTTCACGTTTGTTCAGTATACTAAGCTTCCAATACGTTTATTAACCAAACTCCTGTCCTGAGTTTATTATGGGCATCATTGGAAACAACAGTTCAATATCAAATCAGTGCAGAAATCCTCTCATTGAGAGTCCACCTGAATTTACAGGTAACGGTCAGACGTTGCCGGAATAGAGGCTGGATATGAGCCACAGAGTCTGTTACCTGGATTGCTCCGGATAGGCATGATTCTTCCAGCAAAAATAATGAATTCAAAATGTCGCACACTACTTCAAACAAACCTGTAATACAGGTTTTGCAACCATCGACGATAGTCCCCCTAGAAGTGCCAAGGAAGGCTACGGATTCATCAGGAACAATTCCCAGACTGCCAGGACGAGAGATGATTAAGACGTGGTGCAGATATTGACCACCAAGGATGGACCACTCTTGGACTATACCCAGAGGAGCCATGGGGAAGACACATTGCAAAGCCATATTTTCCTTGAACACAGACTCTCATCAGAGGGGCCTGGGCATACACCGTATTATTTCAAGGGGATCTGTTTGGATGAGCCAAAGATTGAGCACGATCATCCCAGATCGCCACGGACGTAATGCCTCAGATGTCGCCATGGAATGCCCGAGAATATCAAGGACCAAACAGGGTTGTCATCCACACCTTATTCGATCTCTGGTTCAGTGATGACTGATTGGGGCTCAAGCCCTGGATCGCACCAAGCTGGCATGGATTTTCCGCCGAAAATCATACGTAGACATGTCAAAAATGAATCTCCTCCAGAGAGCCTCTGTTGTGCCAAGGAATGATACATGTAAGTATTGCTCAAGATTAACGATTCCCCAACTGCCCAGATGAGCCATGGTCAAGACTGAATGCAGATACGGATTGCCAAGAATGAGCCACCGATCCACAAAATGTAATGGACTTGACGAGATATGTCAAAGAATGCCAAGGAAAGCACTTGGAGTCACTGTGGAATTCCCCAGAATACCACAGACAACCCCGGATGGACATCTGTGGCTCATCCGTCCTTTGGTCTGAAAGCCCCATCTCCATAGCGCTGGATCAATCCTCGGATCAGCATGGATACACTGTAGGTTAGTCCCAGATCACCATACTTCAGGAAAAAAATTGGATGTTCCGGCTCCTAAAATATGTGTAGGTATTCTCATATGCCCAGCATATCAATCGTCTTGCACATAGCAGGGATTTCTCTCGGCAATACTCCGGACTTATAAATTCCAGATGTAGCTTTGGTCCCATGTGGATAACTTAAGGCATCATCCAGGCAAACATGGTAGAGCTAGAGACTAACAACGAATGATTGAATTCGTTCCATCCCAGATTAGTCCAGTCCCGGGATTGCGCCGGATTTTCCAAGAATTTTGAACATTTGTTTGCGGTCTGCCAGACTGATTCCCGAACGTCCAGGACTGTTCCGACTAGGCTACAGATCATCCCAGACTTTCCCAGCTCCGAAAGATCCAGGGACTAATCTGACACTGTAAGAATGGGGCCTAAAGTAAAATAGTCACACCAACGTCCCGGAAAGAACCCGGCACACCTCAGACTGAAACTAAAGGGATCTGGGGTTCAATCCATATTCGATCTGGGAAAATCCTGGACGGACCTAGGCAGTCCTGGATGGTTTGGTGTGATACAGGATGGTCCGGGGCGTCATCCCAGTAGTTTTAACTTCTTTAAAAATCCCAGGGTCGTCACTGGTCAGTGATGGGAAAGTCATGGATTGACTTAATGTTTTTTTTTAATCGTCACCGTGCCTATACCTTGTCCCTGGCTGAACTGTTTTGTTTATATCGATATTAGGTAGGTTCCCTCTACTTGATGAGGTTGATTACCCTGGACAGGTCCGTGCAGTGGATGTGGTTGTCCTGGATTAATCTGTAGTCACTCCGTGGTGATACTATAGTACTCATAGTGCTACTGTAGGCATCTGTTGCTTATTGTGGCTCCAGCAAAGGTCCAGGACGTCATAAGTGACACCACCCCGGGATACAGCTCTGGATTGCAACAAATTTTGATCTTGGGTAATCCGTGGTTTCCCTCGATGATCCTTGTTCGGTCCAGCTTCCATGTGACTGCATCTTTAACAAGTTCTTGGGATGAGTAAACTATAATACAAAAAATATGTCAGATGTTGTTAATGCTACAGTCTCACTGAGCCCCGAATCCACTATGGATGTCCCAGACCCACCCCGGATCTCACGGCACCAGAACCGTGGGGATCCAATGTAAAACAGAAGTGGTCACATCAAAATAGACCCTGTTACGGTTTGACTTCCGTCACATGATGCCACAGTGGCTCTACCGTGAATAACCGCAGGGTGATCCGTGTTAGATCCATGGTAGAACCGTGGTATAACTGTTGTGAAACTGTGATAACCTTGGTGTGCCCATCATAGAACCGTAGTGCGGCCGTGGTGAGACCGTTGTGCTACCGGCTTGCAAAACATTTCCTGTTGGCCACGCCACGAATGCACAATGTACGGTTTCGATGGACTTCCAGGCAGCGCTACGGTAACACCACGGTCGTGCCCTGGTTGTCACGGTGATATGTAGGTTTCTCTACGGATCAGCAATCCATGCAGGGCTCTCGTTCCGGTGGAGCTATGGTTTGAAAACAAATTGATGGGCCTCCGTCATTTTTTTGACCTCCCCAGTCATGGCGCTCCAGCTGATCCCGGTTCATCACTATTCGTCACGGTTTACCACGGTTGTACTACGGTTTCACTACGGCAAAGCCGGTAGCACTATGAATTCAGTAGTACACCCCGGATCAGACCATCTTTCTGCCGTACCGCTGCCGGCCCCGTGGCGTCATCGGGGGGTCCCAGCCCAGTGCCAACCCAGTGAAACTGGGGCTTAATTATAACTAGACATTTCCGGTCGCCTACGACCACTTGGGTGTATCCCCCGTAGCCTTATCATCCCTGTTGCCCCAAATATATTACTGATAAGTATGAAAAACTAGAGCAAGGGCTAAAAAAGATTACCAGAGAAATGTAAAATCTTAAGCCACAACTGTTTTGTTTTCCACCAAAATTGCTGCATTGATCTTTCAAGATTATTGAAAGTCGAATTCAAGATCACCTCCAAAATCACTGCATATGGATTTCCATTTCGACTTTTTTGATAAAATAACGAAATTACAGCCAGATCAATCTTTTCACCTGAAGTTATATGTCAACACAAAATATTTGACAAACCTGGTTTAAAGTTGAATTTCAGAGTAAAAATTGACCAAAACTGCCTTTTCAAGTTGAAGAAATTGGAGCCAGATCGAACTTTTCACCATAAATTAAATATTAACTCATAATATGTGCCAAACTTGGTATCAAATTGAAATTCAATGTAAAAGTTGACCAAAACTGCATTTCAAAATAACAAAATTGGAGCCAGATTGAACTTTTCGCCATAACTTATATTTTAACTCATGATATGTGCCAAACTTGGTTTCAAGTTGAAATTCAATGTAAAAGTTGACCAAAACTGCAGTTCAAGATGACGAAATTGGGGCCAGATCCAACTTTTCGCCATAAGTTATATTTTAACTCATAATATGTGCCAAACTTGGTTTCAAGTTGAAATTCAAACTAAAAGTTGACCAAAACTGCATTTCAAGATGACAAATTTGGAGCCAGATCGAACTTTTCACCATAACGTATATTTTATCTCATGATATGTGCCAAACTTGGTTTCAAATTGAAATTCAAAGTAAAAGTTGACCAAAACTGCATTTCAAGATGACAAATTGGGAGCCAGATCAATGTTTTCACAAAAAGGTCTATTTTCACCCGAAATATGTTCCAAATTAGATTTGAATGTGAAATTCCATTACCTGGTTCAGCTCAATAACAAACGTTTCCCGTCTTAACTATTTTTTTGAGGTACAGAATAGACTTAACTAGCAAAAATAATGTTAACTTATTTGGTTACAGCCATAAAACCTCTACTGAACAGAACCTTTACCTTGTTGAGCCCAATAATAAATTTTTCTTGTCTTAACTATTTTTATTGTGGCCAATAATAGACTCAACGAGTAAAAATAATGTCTACCTCGTTGAGCCCAATAATAAATATTTCTTGTCTTAACAATTTTTATTGTGGCCAATAATAGACTTAACTAGTAAAAATAATGTCAACTTTTTCGGTTACACCCATGAAATCTGTACTGGACAAAACATTCACCTTGTTGAGCTCAATAATAAATGTTTCTCGTCTTAACTATTTACATTGAGGTCAATAATAGACTTAACTAGCAAAAATAATGTTAACTTATTTGGTTGAAGCCACAAAATCTCTACCGGACGTAACCTTTACCTTGTTGAGCCCAATAATAAATTTATCTTGTCTTAACTATTTTTATTGTGGTCAATAATAGACTTAACCAGTAAAAATAATGTTAACTTATTTGGTTACACCCATGAAATTTGTACTGGACGAAATGTTTACCTTGTTGAGCTTAATAATAAATGTTTCTCATCTTAACTATTTTTTATTGTGGGAAATAATATACTTAACTAGTAAAACTAACGTTAACTTATTCAATAATATTGTTCTGTTTTCACCCAAAACATCAGTTCTCTATTCTGAACAAGAATCCATTGCCATTTACTTTCATAATACAGGGTATTGGAGTGAGCACAGATGTCAAAGTGGGTATTTTAAAGGTCGTAATAAGTTAGTCCATTAACTAATTAATATCTATTTGATCATTCTGAAAAACAATAGGTTTCGTGGGATGGTCTTTATTATCGAGCCTGTGCGATTTCATGATCATTCAATGAAAACTCCCACTCGTAGAGCGTTCACAAGCCATGTGTGTTAAACAGGCTAATTTGAGCACAAAATGTGTCGCCAATCGGCCAATTTGGTCGCTATGGCAACCAAAATCGATTGGTGTCGGGATCTTACCATAAGATGTGTCTGTATAAAAAATTATTAGAATCGGTTAAGATTTGCAACCTGTAGAGCGTTCACAAGAAAATCTCTACGGCGGCGGCGGCGGCGGCGGCGCGACGGAGACAAATCCATAGTATCCGCCGAACTTCGTTCGGGGGATACAATAATACCTCTTTACCTTTCCATAGACAACTGCATGTTCCCCGTGTAAAATCACTTTTCCCGGAGCGGAAACGATTAGATGTTCGCTGTTCTGCATGTTGATCATAAGTGAGAAATTCAGTTACTGTTGAGATAGATCTAGTTCCCTTCAAGATACACCAAGAAAAACATCTAACTGGCTCACTCTATCGCACAGTCGCTTGTTACAGGGTGGGGGGGGGGGGTATCACCATGTAAAAAAAAGAATCTTTTTTTACATGGTGATACTCCCCCCCCCCACCCTGTAACAAGCGACTGTGCTCTATCGCCTGACATGTGGGCTGATGTTTTCGTCGCAGCGGCTTTATTTTTGTAAACAATTGACCACGTGTTTTGTGTGGTGTGGGCGAGTACAGTGACCTTGACCTTCCAGGACATTTCCGGGTTAGCTAGCGATGATGATGATTGCACAGATCAACGTTTATTTATCTTTGTTTATTGAAGGTATGCACGGATATTGGCGGACTGTGGTTTGACAATTGCATTCAAGATTCATACTTTTCAAGAACATGCAATTAATCGGTCAAGATTCATGGCAAAAACGTACGAATTGGGATGCCAAGTTGCAGCGCACTTGGTGATAGCAGGGTGATAGACCCCCCATCCCGCTTGCGCCATCCCCAGAGCTGTCACCGCGTTGATGTTGCACAATTTTCCGTATTGATCAATTTGATACAGACATACTTTGATTTTATAATACAAATTTTAATTGGATTAATTGGGCGAAGTAACGAACAAGTAATCATTCTCATCACAATGCATAGCACATGTTTGCTGTTTAGTGTTTACTACTAACTGTGCTGTATTGAATATACAATATATACAAATAACAAGCTTGGCTGATGTCCACCTATACACACTACTTTGGAGAGGATGGACTTTGTCAGACAACAATGGCCGGGAAAATATCTCTTTCCACACAATATATTTATAATGGTTACTAGTATATTATAACCATATTATATTTTAACCACATGGTTATGACCTTTTTCATGAGCATTGCATTCCTACAGTGGCCCTTTGTCAGGACATAAACTGCACCAACGTAATTTGATGTTTTTGAAGAATTGCGCGTCTTCTTTCGTCCATCTTTTGGGGATAAACATGTTATACTCAGGAGGTGTATGATCCTAGATATTTGAGCATTGCCTGCCAGACATACAACCTCGTGATAGTCTCATGCAATGCCTTCGGCCTGCGGCCTCAAGAAATTGCATGAGACTGCCCAAGGTTGTGTGTCTGACCCTTAATCATGTATATTAGGGCTGACATCGACGCTTGATCTTCAATATTGATATTGCTGGTCATCTCAAAGATATTATCGATAAAATATCACTACAAGGCGAGCCCACAGACAGATTGCTATAACCTCACGTTATTGGTAGCTGCCTGGACCTGGTGTGTTATCAGTGTACATGGTGTATATTCAGAGACTTTTCCGTGTCAAATTTGATGGAAAAATGGTTGGAGATGAACTGGCATAAAATACAGGTGTAAAAAACAAAATCAGTTACACAGAACCGGATGGGAGCATGAAAGCTTACCGGATGGAAGCATGAATTGAAATAACTATGATTTCAACTATCGATTTTTAAAATTCCCTTCGAGAATCGTTTTTCACGTATGTATCGATATATATATCGATATTTCGATATATTGTGTCAGCCCTAATTAGGCATCCCGATTGAAAATCGGGAGGCCTTATGTTTTTGATCTATCTTTCCGAAATTTTCACAGCTCATCCGAAATACTTTGCTCCTAACCCCTGTTGTTTTTCGTTGAGATCCGAAATCCAAGATGGCCGCCAGCGACCATTTTGGAAAAAAAAAATCGGGCGATTCCTGTCAATGTCATAATTTGATTCAGGCAATTTCCAGGGGAAAAAAAATTTTTGGGTGTATTTTTTTGGGGGGGGGGGGGGGGGGGGACTTGGAATTTTTCCCTCGCCTGCACCCATGCAGATGCTGGCTCTCCATGCAGCCAGATACTTAAAGCCTGGTCAGTCATACAATCAATACTATAACTGAGCGTGCTGCTGTATTCACAGACTGCAGCCTGCATGTCCAGCATGAGGCTAGGCTCTGCCCTCTCAGCCAGTGCAGTATATGAGAGCCCTGCACATAGTCAAGCCTTACAAGATCAGCCACTCTGTCCAGCACAGCCATAGGCTCCGCCCCTCTCAGCCAGCCCTGCTCAGTCATGCCTTACAAGATCAGCCAGTCTGTCCAGCACAGAAATAGGCTCCGCCCCTCTCAGCCAGCCCTGCTCAGTCATGCCTTACAAGATCAGCCACTCTGTCCAGCACAGTGATAGGCTCCGCCCCTCTCAGCCAGCCCTGCTCAGTCATGCCTTACAAGATCAGCCAGTCTGTCCAGCACAGAAATAGGCTCCGCCCCTCTCAGCCAGCCCTGCTCAGTCATGCCTGACAAGTGATACAGCAGTATAGCTACATGACCCTAGGCTCATTTCCATGCATAATCGCCACTCCCCCCTCCAAAGCCTGGTTCACTAGTGTGTGTACATGGTAGATGAATGAAGTTCCACCCCACAGAAAACAATAGTTGGTTAATAAGCCAACACACATGACAGGACATGCTTGTGGAATGATTTGCCCTGTCTACATTTATATTGTACAAACATGTATTGTTTGAATGTTTTGTTATTCAACTCTATTTCACATGCAATGACCAGATCATCATTGTTTTAGTTAGCTGGGAAATGTTTGGCTTTGGTTATGATATGAATGCGAAAATTCCGCTGTATTGTACAAGTTTTGAAATCACAAAATTGGCCAAGATGACACAGCATTCTTTTAGTCACGTATCATTTTACATTTGACAGGAGCACCTGAAAAATATCACGAACATCCTGATTGAATATACTAGTACTCTGAACAATATTGGCTGGGTAATTGTCCACTCATTTTGGGTGGCAAATATCTGGTGGGCCAAGTTGTCAAGATGATAGAAAGCAGTTCTGGTAAGAAACTGTCTGATGAGCTCTCACTCTTACCCACATACAATGGCCTATGTATCCTTTTTTCTCAGTCCAGTATGACCATTTGAAATGATAAGAACAAATTGGGGGATGCCACAAAGCCTATAGGCTTTTATGTCTAGTGTATATTCAATACAGCACTGTGCACAGTAAGCTTTCTGTAGTATTTGATGCGCCAAACAACCAAAGATGGCCAAAATCTGATTGCAAACCAGGTCAGATCAGTGACTTATCGTGGATCCTTATCACTGTGATTCCAAAATTCATCAAATTTATTCAAGGAAGAGAATGTGTGTACATGTACTCAAGAACAGGTCCAGAAGAGTGATCTAGACTCAGGAATCTTGAATTTTCGTCAACAGCTTCTGAAGCTTTTAGTTCCCTTTTTCAGCTTTATTGCAGTGCCGAGCAGTCAGAGGAGAATGTATATGAGACAGCAGCTGAAATCATGGATCATGATTACTTGTACATGATACTGACATCAGTCAAACTCTTCGGGTGCTTATAAGTGCCCTGAACCATCTTGAAGAATCTTGAAATTCTTGTTCTATTAAATGAAGTTTTTTTGTCAGACAAGATATACATGTATACATGTATGTTGCAAGATAATATAATGTAGCATTGAGGTGAATTTGTAACTGTATGTAAGGGTTATAATTTTTTGGTAAAAATGATTTGATTTTCAGTATAGTACAGTTCCAATGACTGGACAAAAAAGAGCTTGAATATGTCGGAACATTCAGGGAGGTCATCATCCCCTCCTCGTAGGCTTCCCATGGACCTTGAAGCTGCACATGGCCACCCGCCTCAGGCATCGAGACTGCTGGTGTCTCCGAATGCAGAGGCTGAGCACATACCTCCTGGCATGCTCCTTGCTCAGCTCACAGAAGGTCTTCATCGACAGTCAGCTGAGGTATAAGCGAGGCCTGCTTTCATTATTTCTTGTTCACCTACATTCTAGTTTTAAGTGAATAGAAGAAACGTGCTTTTGTATCCATGTTTGAAAGTTTTTGATTATATATACTGGTTATATACAACTCTATGTGTTTTATGTAACAACAGGTGATGTTGAATGTCGGTGGTGTACCTGTGTTAGCTGCGCAACATCCAGCCTTCAGTTTGTCACAGGCAGCAGCATTAAGGGGTGCAAAGCCACCACCAGGTTTATTAACCACCCAGCCACCTGGGATGCCAATCTTACGTGGGTCAGGACTTGTGAGTTTGCCTCCAGACATGGCGTCATCTGAGGCTCAGAGGATTTCTCCACAGCAGTCTAGATTACATGTACCGGAGCATGCCACTATCCAGGGCCCAATGGGTTCCATGGTGATGCTGAGGGTTCCCTCTCCCTCGAGGTCTCCAGTCTCTCGGGCACACAGCAGAGACCCATCCCCCAAACCTCCAATGGTCATCATTGAGGACAGTCGAGGGCCTAGTCCCAGAGCCTCCCCATCTTCAGTGGGGAGACCTTCTGCCTTCACCAAGAAACAGCCGACAGTCGTGCACCCTCCAGGACCACACCCCAGCCACCCCTCTAGGGCCTCTCCTAACCCGCTGATGAGGTCCTCGCCACACCCGTCTCCACCCTCAGGCAAGGGCTCGGCTGGAGCAATGCTGATTCCTCAGAGAATGACACCAGAACAGGCACACAGACTGTCCCCCATCCAGCAGCACCGAGTGTCCCCTGTACCAGCTCACAGATTCAATCCTGCCACAGCAATACCTAAAGTCCACACACTGAGTGTGACTGACAGTGTGACCCATCGGGCTTCTCCGAGTACTGCCATACACGTGTCAGCTCCCAGTCATGATTCAGTCATTGCACAACAGCTAAGGGCATCTCCGCTCAACAGGGTGACACCCAACATGCAGCACAGAGCCTCACCCAATCTACAACACAGGGCATCGCCAGGGAACAAGCATCGGATGTCCCCTAATGCTACCATTGTCCATAGAGCCTCACCCAATGTTCACCAGAGAGCATCCCCAAATGTACAACATACAATTGAACAGGTATTACAACATAGATCATCACCGAACATACAGAGTAGAATTCAACACAGACCAGAAAGAAGACCATCTCCAAATGTGCAAAGCAGAGCCCCTCCCAGCTTGCAAAATAGAGTTGTACCTAGTATGCCAAACCAGAAACCAGCAGACATTATGGCATACAAACAGTCACTATCCAGTCAATTTAGTCAAGGACAGTCTGTAGAGCAGACTAGGCATCAGACTGGTGTGCATGTGGATCAGTCACCTGGTCGCAACTCTCCTGTCGCACATCAGAAAAATCCTCCACACAAAACTCAAGAAAGAGCTTATTACAGTGAGAGGCAGCCAAGAGTAGTTGATAGAGTGTCCAATGATCCTGTCCATGCTCGACCAAATGGCTCACGCAATTCTCTCGGGGTTTCTAATGTTTCTGCAATGGCAGCAGCACAGAGGGTGTCTCCGGGTTCGCGGGTGTCTTCAACACAGCGGGTTTCCCCAGGCCCCCCTGGTCCTGATCACAGGTACCTACCCGAGACTGTGATAACTGATCCTAGAGGAGGCTCAACCATGGCAACCAGTATTGCCTCTAATAGACCGCATGGACATGATGGTCATATACCTGACAGCCGGCAGAACCCATTTGCTGCGGCCATGTCCTCAGCCAGGTCTCAGGGTGAGATTGGGTCGCGCACAGGATCCCCCTCACAGCAATCTCAGACTCTACTCAACATTCTGGTCAAGAACAACCCTGTGCACAAGGCAGCAGACGAGAAGGCCATGCCACCCACACAGGTTAAGCAAGAGACTCCACATACAGTGGCTCGGGTAGCCCAGTCAGCCAGCACCTCCTTGGTAACAAGTGGCAAGCCTCTCCTGAACCTATCACAGCCCCTCCTGGAGCGTGGCCCAGCCCCTCAGCTCCAGTCACGCCTCAATGCTCAACCCATGCTCCACAAACACCTTACCACTCCAATATCCGTGGCTGTGGACAGCCAGAATGAAGTGCCAGGGGCTCAGCCCCCAGCCCTCATGCCTCTCTTGTCCAGCATCATGGGCCTCGTGCCTCGGTCCACCACTGACGATAAGGCTGGGTCCAGGCCGGAACACGCAGACCTGCTGGACGCCATGCCTCGACTGATGCCTGAGACACTCCCCAGCCACGCCAACAGACCCGTCCTGCTGACTCCAGACCAGATCAAAGCGGAGGTCGACGAAAAGGACGAGAAAAAGCTTATTATCATGGACAATCCATTCAACCTGCGGGTGAAGAATCTGGAGAACTTCCCAGTCAATCCCAGCTGCTACAAAACCACGTACAGATCACAGGGCATGGCCATCCACAGGGCAAAGTAAGAACTTGTTCTTCCTGATGAACTCAGCATGTAATGAATTGTATTTGGATTAGTGTTATAATGCCAGACTGATTCACAAGAATTTTTTTCGGGAATACACTGATTATTTCCTTTAGATTAGTTTGATAATGAATTTTTCACATATTGTTGTGTCATTTTCGGAATCCAGAGCTGGTTGTATCATGAACACAGCCCGGTCACTTGACATGTTGAGACACAATCTACAGAAGTTCATCAACAAGGAAATTGATGAAGTTATCCAGCGATATATTGAGGTATGTTTTGTTTAGATAATGTTGAGGATTATTGTCTGTTTCAGTTAACATTGTTTGAACATGTGGTACAAAAAGTTTAGCTCATTTGTGCACTCAGTAATTCAGAATATTGTGTACCGTACTTATGACTTTCAGGAGTTTTTTAAGCCAGGGATAGAGAATATACGGGTAAACAATGGCAGCAATGCTGTGAGTGATGATCACATGGCAGCCGTCTGCAGGCAGATACTAGAGGAGGTAAAGATACATAATATTTTATAGTTCTTATCCTGCTTCATGGTATACGTAATATTATGTGCGTAGCCGTTCTATCATGTTTGGTAGTGTTCAGTCGAGCGCTGGAATAATCGAGAGCTCGCTCGTTATTTCCAAAATTTTGAGCGCTTGAGCCTGAATTTGAATGATCGATTATCTCCACTTAAATTCATTGTGCATGAATTTCGACAAACAGTTGCAAAGTTTAGGCCATATTTCACATCAATAAGACACAAACACTTTTCCAATTTTGCAACATCTGGTTGGAATCTTGAACAGTGTGGTGAGACTCAGCAGGCTAAATCATCGCGGGATCATTTATTTTCATACTGTTATCTGTAGTTATAAAGCTTGAGCTGTGCTCGATGATCGCTCGTCTTTTTTACAATGATTAATAAAGCTTGAAATTTCAAATGAGTCCGAACACTAATGTTTGGTGTTTTGTGGATGTGGATGAAATTGATGTGGACTCATTGTAGCATTTGGAGATAAACTTTTCTTATTGTGGAGATATACCTGTAATACTAAAAACTGTGATATGTTTGCCATGAACCAGTCACATTCATGACTGTACAATCATGTTTCAGGCCAAGCGGATGTACATGTCTGGGAGTCGGTGTACAACGCCGGACAACACACAGGACAATGTGTCCGAGTCTGGCAGTCTTGTGCCGCCTGAGAATAAGGCCGTCCGGGACAAAAAGGTCGGCCTACTATAATAAATAATCCCAAAATGACAGTTATTGTACAGGCTTCGTCTCTGTATTCATTTTATCATCAATGTTTCTGAAACAATCTCTCTGTTTTCCCAACAGCTCGACCTTTTCAAGATCAAGAAGCGACGAGGTTCTTCCGACTCTGATGCCAGTGTTATTACAAAGAAGCGGGTGAGACCTGATGGAACATTTTGATTTCTTGCTCATTATTGGCACACCTGTAATCATGTTAATCTATCTGGTGCTTGTAATGATGGTGTATATATTTTGTCTTGCAGAAAGGCAGACCTCCACACAGGGCAGGCAATGGGTGAGCAAAGATCAGTTTTATACTAAAAATATTTAGTGTCACAAACTTACTTTCATAAAAAGAAAGTAACATATGAGTAAAAGGTCTCACTGTGTGTAAATTGGCATTTAACATAAGAGAACAATATTAGAGCACTTACTCAGTGGTGATAAATATCATCGTGCCCAATTTAGCCTGACACCAGTGGTCAATATTTGTGAGTTGTTTGTTAAATCGCAAGTGAAGAATCATCAGCATGGATTCATGGCAAAGTGCTGCCTTTTACTATTTTAGGCTCTTTAGACATAACTTTGTCACAGAAGGAGTGGTCAGTCACCCATGTGGGTGGGAGTCGGGACTTGTATGACACTTGTAGATCAGCACTCACTCATCTCAGATGATCATGTATATATACATGTTATTTCAGGCGATCAACTCCTATGAAGACTGGCAAGAATGATCCAGTTAAAAAGGAGGGACCAAAGGTATAGTGCATTACTAAATGTATTCTATAAATACATTAGCTCTGGATGCACAGTCTAGTGCGTTCGGGTGTGTTATCCTGACTGTATGATACTCAGTATAGCCATACGAAGAGCTAGGAACTGATCAGGCCACCTCAATTGACTGTCTTTGTTACACAGTACATGACACCGAGTGAATATTTGTGAAGTGCATTAGATGATATAAAACATTGTTCTAGTCCAGCATTAGTTTAATGTGGATACTGATGCTGTGCTGCCTTTTTCAGTGGGATCCTCAGAGGTTGACAACTGAAGTGAAGTTTGTGATGGGAGCCCGAGCCAACAAGTGAGTCGTGGGGGATTGTTGAGCAGAATAAATGTTGTCATAAATATAAATATAAATGGATATATATATAAATAAAAAAAAAAATAGATATCTGTCCATTTGCCACTCAGCATAAAGGAAGCAGATACTGCTATGGCAAAAAAAATCAATCCCCATGATATTTGTGTCTTCTATTGCAGAGCATTAGGTCTTGGAGCACAGCGAGGCAGAATTTACATCAAACATCCAGAACTATTCAAGGTGAGACAGGTTTGAGAATCTAAGGTCAAGAACCTATCAAATATTGAAATAAACAAACAAAACATCTTCAGAACATACACATTATCAGTAAAGTAATGTGTTGATTTCTTTATGGAATACAGTCCTAGTATCTGTTGATTTTATAAGAAGTAAACTAGCTGTGTGTGCTATAGACATGAAGCATAACCTCTACTATACTTGCAACTGCTCAACCCTCCCTCCCTCCCCCCACCCTGACACTGCCAGTACGCCGGTGACCAAGACGACAAGAACTGGCTGCATGAGAACCACCACATGCCTGCGACCGGCGGCAAGGCGTACCTGCTACTGGTGGAGGATATCCTCGAGATGTCCCAGTCCAACGAGTACAAGTCAGTGGCTCAATAGCGCATGCTGCTTTTAGTGCTTTGTGTGCGTACATAAAATATTGTATATGATAATAAACTGTATGTGAATATAATAATTGCCTGGCTCACAGAAACAACCCAGGCCTGATGTTGAATGAGGTGGTGGGGTTTTCTGTACCCGACTGGATGATACAGAAGATGAAGGACCAGATGCAGGCGCTGAGGACTGACAACATCAAGTCCATCAAAACAAAGCCAGCCCCTAGTCCAGTCAGTCTGATGGATATATTCCAGATTTCTTAGACATTTTGGAGCTTTGGAGAATATTGTGATCAGTTGATGTGGTCTATACTTTCAGTAGAATGCAATCATATTGTAACTAGAAGTAATTGTAGACCTCTTGCAATGCGCAGGCCTGTAAATTTTACCAAAGTAGAATGTTTTGCAGATCCAGCTGCAAGGTGATCTAGATAACAGTTTGCCGTTCTCACAAAAGGCTCCGAGTAACGCAGACTCCAAGTCAGATATTCAGGTACTGAATAAAAGACCATGGGTTGGAAATATTGTAGATGTTATTCCAACTACCGGTATATCAGAATCACAATTCTTATTTCAAATAATAAGGTTCACTAATTGTGAACATGCTATTTATTGGTGCAATGTACCATTACAGTACATACTTTTAGTAAAAAGAATGGTAAAACTATCTTGCTGGGATTTCCAAGAAGTAAAACACTATCTAACGTTTGTTGTCTTGCAGCATTCCCCGAGTGTGACGGAGACGATGGAGGTGATGTCAGTCGGCCCGGATGATGATACGCCCGCTGTGTCACCGTACAACATGTCCACCAGCTTCCCAGACAATGAGCCGACACCCGAGGTGTCACCAGCGCCCTCGAACGACCAGGAGGAGACTGACGAGTATGAGGAGGACGGGCCAATCACAGCGCCTTTCCAGGTCACATGATCACACCTGGGCCAATCACAGTGCCTTCCAGGTCACATGATCATACCTGGGGCCGACGAGTGGTTATAACTATGTGTCAATATTTCCCTGAATTGGTTATCTTAGCGAGGCAAGAGGGCACTTGAATTATACATGTATTAGTATGTGAGCTATTGACACCAGGGTGTGTGAAAAAACTGAACTGGTTATAAAACTGGTTAAAAAGATTGCCAAGTTTGGAGTGTTTATTTCATACCGTTCACTATGTTTTCTTCGTACCATGTAGGTACTTTGTTAATGATTTACTCTTTGTTTCAAATCCAGTTTTTCATGGATTCACTAACTTTCATTTTCATACATATTGTAGTTGATTCATATTTGTACCTGTATATGAATTGATTTATTAGTTGTACTTGCAACTTCTTTGTTTATCAGCATTATTAAAAAATTGTTGTAGTTACTAGATTTATTATGTTGCTTTTCAACGTGTATAAGCAGGGCAAACCAGTTGCACTACTTTTGTGATATTTGCTTACTTTGCCTTACTCAAGAATGTGTATCCTAGGACTTGGATTGTAGCGCTGGTGTTGGAAATGTCAAATTTTGCAGCATGCATTAAATTATTGTAACATCATTGCATGAGGAAATATTTGTTTTTGAATAACAAGAAATTGAACATGATCAGTTATGTTGTGGATTGGCTGTTTCATATTGTTGATATCTGAATAAGCAGTATTTGAATGAATTAATTGTTTTGTTTTGTATTGTATTTACTTGTTTTGGTATCACATCAATTGTGCAAATTGTGTGCATGTTTCTTTCGCCTGTCTGCATTTTCCCTGTTTGAACTACCTCTGAAGGGTCACGTTGTTTATCAGGTGCTGACGTCTGACAGTGGCGGAGAATGGCAGCATTCTTGGAGAGTGAATGTACCTTCTGTTTTCTTGCTGTCAATTACCCTCATTATGTTACATTCTCTGTACAATTTGGTTTTACCTGCAACCTGAACACTTCTCAGCATTTACCAGTTTTATAACTGTCATACTTCTGAATCAAGCTGCTACTACAGCTCAAACCCTGCATCACAATTATACATTGTTCATCTTGCAATGAAACAAATTACTTTTCTGAATAGTGTGTTTTCATTGCTGAATCTTCTCGTAAAGTTTGATATTGTCTCAATAAAATTCTGAATATTGTTTGGTGTTTCGTTTGCATGTTAATTGAAGTGAGTGGCATGATTGCAGTTGTACTTTATGCTATACCACATAATGATATCGTACAAGCAAATATAATTATATACCTTTTATTTATATTATTAATATATTGATCTGAGTGTCATATTGCACAAATGTGTGGATTTTAAAATATGTGTATATACATAAATCTATATATTTGAATACATACCGAGCATGTTGCGTTTATTGTGTACAGATGATTCTATTGAAATGAAATTGTTGACAACTGTGTAAAAGAAATGTGTGCATACTTGTTACTGTTATGACTGTGAACAATACAGTGGGGGATTTTTTCTAACTGGTTTTCAATCTGGTAATAATGTTGTCATTTTTTGTAAAGCTCTGAATAAAAATGTATATTATTGTTGCCTTGTTTTCGTGTTCATTATTGGTTAGCAGACATATTAATTGGAACGGTTTACTTGGTATACATTATGGAAATATGGACATTAGGTTATATAAACACAGACCTGTCCATATTCATCAAACCAAATGAGGCATTAGATATAAGGAGAGATGTGCTCTGCAAACCTGCACAAGATTGCTTCTGACAGTTGCTGAACATGTGATATTTTAAGCTTATTTGTGTCAGCACAGATTAATGAGTCATATTTGCTTTCTAAAACAACAAGTAGTTTTGTGATCACTGTGCTACTTCAAGAGGGCAAATATCACACTTACTGCTATCGAAGGGGGTTATACTTTACGTTGCCAAACGATAATGAAAATATGTCTCCCAATAATATGTGTTCGTCGATGCATAGCAATAATATAATTGACACAAGACGAATAGCAGCACTGGCTGGGTAAATTCACACACAAATCAAACATATTTACACACAATACAGGCATTTAATACTTAACATGGATAGTAATAGTAATTGACAGTATGAATAGTATTGAACAAAAGCCACCTATTATCATATAAATATATATGCACGTATACAATAACTGTGAAAAGCAATATCTGACAAACATCAAAGACCAATACAGGTGAATGGTGCATGGCTTTTCCTAGAAGCTTCATTATCTCAAAGATAATACATTACGGTCAAAAGTGGCCAATATGTTTGCATGTTGTTTTCTTGTATTAAATGCTGAGCATTGTGAACAAAAATTGAAAGAAAACATACTGGTTGTGTTGCATTGTCCCCTGAAGCTAATTACAAGCAAGTTACGGAAGCCGCTTTTTAGAACTATCATTTTGTATATTCAGCATTGTGGCTCTCCGTTACACAATTTTTACACATCTTTTCTGATATACCGGTTTCATATATGGAGTTTTTTTTTCAAAGTTTCAATGTCATGTTTCGTCACATCTATTTTATGGTACTTTCTTCCTGATATTATGTCCGATCTACTAGTATATTTATATGCGAAATTTCACAAACTTAGTAAGTGAAATGACGATATGAAAAACCATGTTCAAACATACATACTAGCCCTATATTATAGTGCTGGAGAAAATGTATGCTATAAAATTCCAATGTAAAATCCGTAGCCCTAAAAAACTACTGGTATATAAAATTTATATATATATATACAAAGAATTTGAAAACCGCAATTTGTATGTGGATTCGAGGTTTTTTCATATACATACCCGGTATTGTCTCTAACATATCCAGCACGTTATGATAAGCTATGATAGTTGACACGTGCTGCAGTATTGTGGTGCCACCTTTCGGGCGGTCGCGGTTGATTGACAGCTGACGTCACGCGGTCAAGTCTGACAAAACCTGGCGGCGCGCGCCAGAGCGGGCACTGTCTGTCAGTCAGTCAGCTGGCGCACTGCGGCTTGCTGCTGTCAAAACCGCCGTAAAACATCGTAATACACCGCAAGGATTGTATGACATTCTGCCAAAATGCCTGGATATGACATGAACTTCGTAAATTCGCTGAGCAGGCACCTGTACTGCCCGTTGTGTAAGCTTGCAATGCGGGATCCTGTCCGGATTACAACGTGTGGACATCGCTACTGTGACACGTGCCTGCAACACTTCCTCAGGTAAGCCTAAGTGGCTCAGCTGTCTTCATCTTATGTATTGTGATATATATGTGGCGATCACTCCATAATGATATTGAGCTGTTTTAAATAATGAGCCAAATCATCTTGCTTTTGTGTCTTGATAAAATGTACGCGCCAACAGAAATACTTTACACTAGATCTATATGTAGACCTATCCATCATGATGTGTATTGTATATTCAGAATTTAACATTATAATGTATCTTCATGCCTGTTTGTCATGATGCATGATAATTCTTCATCATTTCTTGTATAACATAATAGGCCTATAGGCAAATTATTTGGGTATTTCAATTATGAATGAAAAGCAGGACACTATTCCAACAATGATTTTTGTAAGGATTAATAATGACTGATAAAAGAGAGTGATCCAGGGACACCTTCACTATCAGTGATAATATTGATAACAGCAGCTATATTGATTGCTGATCAACAGCCTGGCTACTTCACCAACTGGCATACTACTGAATATTGGGCTCAATATCAAACGAAGGCTACAAGACATGAACACGATGAAACATTCGGAGAACTTGTCGTAGGTGACACAGGCTTACATTCTCATGCCCAGGGCAGGAAATCAATTTACATAGTGGGGAATTATTGGGTAAATAATTTTGATAAAGGTTAATGATATCAATCACTCGAAATTTCGTGGTAAATAATCAATTTGCACAGCATAGTGCATGCAGTTTGCAAGCACTAAATGCAAGCAACTCATGTGTAAACTGGGAAATCCAATTTGAAATTGTGCGACAGCTTGCGAGGTCTGATACATGTATCGTACAAATATGAGTGTGTGCAAGCATCTATAGGCTACCCTACAGGTACGCTTGTAACAGGTTGGGTTATTATCAGTGTGGAATGATATGCAAACAAAATGATAAATTTGTAGCCTTTTAGATCATGTAGATGGTGCGGATGCGTCAAGGTGAACGTTGCAACAACAGGTGTCACATAGCTCGCGTGTGAATAAGCAGCTCTCTCTCTCTTTCTCTGTTGCTGACTGGTTACATGATGGGCCCAAGTGTTCCAAGGTGTATAAATCCCCTTGAATGTACTTCATGACATTCCCAGGGGGCAAAGACTTTTCTACAAGACTGCCAGACATTTGATCTTTAGTTCCTGCCGTGTGTTGCATGGATGTGGTATACATGTACAGGTAGATGTTGCTCAGACCTGACATGACTTTGTCTTATTTCTAGTCAACCAAACATCCTGCAGCTTTGGGCAAATCTGGTTTCCCTGTGTTGACATTTTCACCTGACCACCCGAGGTATCTTGATTCACACTTGTAATCAGGCTTTCTATCTTCCAATTTAAAATTTAAAATTTCCAAGGGGGGGGGGGGGGGGGGGTCATTAGTAGGGTATGACAAACCATGTATATTTATTTCTCACATACAATATAATGTATGAAATTGAGATTACAGCTGATCACCGAATTTACCGGTATATCGTGTAATTATGCCCAGTATGTGGGATTACAATGGTGGATCATAATTCATACTAATAGTAATTCATTGTCAGGAAAATAACCTGACAATAACAAGCCCGTTAGGTGGTGTATATTTCCTTTATGTCTATGGCACAGGTACATCAGTGATGTGATAACGTGCCATATAGGTGTGATAACATACATCACTTATTCTAATGGGCCTGCTGATGTGATTGTTGTTGTCAGTATTCCGGGCATTATTCCTCTCCATGACAATTCCATAAACTACCATCAGGTTCACAAGTTGGTTAGGATTCTATTTTTCCATGCCAAATGTCACGTTTATAGGCATGCTATACCAGGAATTGTGAAGAGCATACATTTGGCCAATTCAGCTCTAATATTCGTTGTTGCTGTTGATCTATGATATATTTTTCACTGTCAGATTGAGTTTGATTATGTAGTTGCAGTATAGGGTGGAGTGAAGAACTTTGAACTGGAATGTAATTTTATGTTTCTTTTTAATGACCCAGCATTCCTCATGCCAGACAGTGAATATTATTCTAAGAATTTTTTTTTTACAAATATCTAGTTTGTTGAAGAGTATATACATCATCTTTTAATTTATCACTTAATACTTACCAAGCAGACAGCCTGCAAACCATCTGTTTAATTTTAGAGACACGTCAGGTATTGTTAGATCAACATGTAGGTTTTGTTAGCTTTGCTTATGTCAGATGACACAATTAATGTAGTTTTCAAGTGCGGGATCATTGTTGCTTAGCTTAGACCCTCACCGATATATCTACCCCCACCGCTATACCCTTCTCTCCAATACACATAAACTACCGGCTGTCAATACATGTATCAGAAAATGTCTATAAATAGCCAGATATATTTTAGTATTTTACGCAAGCATGAAGTTTCAAACACGCCCTAAGGGTGATGACATGTGTTCTATAATAACAAGATGATAACTTTGTAGTGGTATGTACATGAATACTACCAGTAACAACAGAGTTGCACATGTACACTGTATCATAGACATGTTTGGTCACAGTTTTTATCATCCATGATTTATTTACCAAGCAAGCAGACAGTTTGTTCACAGATAGGTAGAGAATAAAGCTTCCTCCTACCTTCTAGATACAATAACACTGGTGTTACAGAAGTAAACAAATCTGCTTTCAACATGTCTTTGCTCAGTAAAAAAATGTCAGGGGTGCTGGCTTATTTATGATAAAGGTCCTTATGTGATGTTATTTGTTATTTGAAAAATATAGTTGCCATAGTGTACATATGATAGGCCTGGAGGAGCAAGTAAGTCTTGCTTGATCTGTACAATAGTGGGGTGGATAATATACATGTGAGTATTGGCTGATGGGCTGTTGGTCTATTTTATCTGTATGTAATACTATATTGTGTTTTGAAGACTTCTATTTGGAAGGACTCTTGCTGTGGCATGAATACCGGTACTGTCTTCTTACATTCAGCATTTCACCTTATCAGGCACAATGCCTATAGATCACCCTGTATTGTGTAGCCATTGATCCAGTGATAGATGTCGTGAGTGGGAGGATTCCCATAACCCCAGGGCCTGTGAGTTGGTCGGGGCGTAGAAAGTGAGCTCTCCCCCACACCTGGCAACATCCCCTGTCTGCCCTTACCCTAGGGGTGTGATGTGTGTGTGTGTGTGTGCAGTGCACTGCATTCTATTGTTACTGGGGAAATTAGCATTGGATGTGTCAAGTGATGGCGTGTGTGCCTTGTTCTACGGACATGGCCTGTGACTGACATTCCGTGCCAATAAAACATTCCCAGAGGCTTTTGACATTATTGGGATCAATAAGTCAGACAGTAATTGTTTCATAAGTCAGAAATTACACAATTGTTCTTTCACTGCAGAAATCAAGACCTTCCAGCATGGGCCCAATAATTGACTTCCCAACAATTGATATATTTTTCAAGCACACTTCTCAGTGACCTGAAGTCAAGTGTCAGCTGAGCCACAGGCCAGGCCAGTTATGGACAGTATAACCATCCTATCCCCAATCCCCCCCCCCCCCTCCCCTGCTCCTCAGGTCACCTCAGGAAGCACCCTTCACACTCTCTATAAGGGCCTTCTAGCCTCTACTCATCCCATTTGTCGGGTTTATTGCCCCTCTCAATACCCCTGACCGTTTAGTGAAATTTTACTATGTGTACAGTATCAAGATTCAGCCTTCAGTCAGGTGATGTGTCATCGACACAGTTGTAAAAGCTCTCCCAGTTTTATTTGGTTGTTGTAAATAATGACAGTGTATAGGCATGATTGAGGGTGATTAGACTGTCTTCATTAACATTGTAATCACCTTCTGCTTGTGTAGTCATCTCTGACATGTGCAGGGACAATCTTGTGGTAACCTGATAAATCTGAGCCAGACATGCACATGTATTACATGCAAAATTTCTTGCTTGAACAATGACAACAATTTGGTGAGAACATTTTCTCAACATAAACCATATTGTTACAATATAAGCAGAAAGATGTAGAGTGGTAATCATGCCTTTATCTGACAACTTTCTCACAGAACCAGCAGGTTCCCAGAAGGCTATAAATGTCATGTTTATAAAAGCCCGATTGTCTGTGTTACATGACTGTGTGCCAAATGTGTCTGGTACACGTTTTGTGGTATACATATAACAAACAACAAACAGGGGCATTATTTCGTGACAAAAAATCTGCCCACCCACACAACCTTGGTCCTTTGGTGTTTAAGGTCCTATTTGGGAGCTGTTATTTGGCTGTCCCTGTCTGTTTATCAAATAGAACAACATTCGAGCATTGCTGAAACCCGTGACCAAGATACTTGAGAAATAATTTAGTCACCACAAAATAGTAACCAAATGCTTCTCTCAGTGGCCACATTTGTGAACTGAGTAAACTTTGCTTTTCCTTCAAATTAAAAAAGTCCAGCCTTCGGATATCATTGAGATCGTTGAAGTGGCGGTGAGGAATGTGGCCATGGTATATGTCGGGGCAGAGGGTACACTTACGTGGACATTGAAGTCTCCTAGAGCCACCAAAAACCCCAACCGTGATAAATGCCGGGAGCGGAAAACTTTTTTTCAAAGTAGAATAAAAGGTGAAAGACATGCAAATTGATGACAGGTGTATCAAAAATCAGTATTGTGCATGCCAAGGGTTGGGTAGGAGTCTTGGCCATCTGTGGAATTTGGATCATGCACAAAACCATACTAGCATGACACACGTGTACTCAACCACTTGAAAAAGCTCTGGTTTTCTGGCCATTTGTACATTTATGTCGTAATGAACAGAATGTAAGTATGCAAAAGTGTGCCACAACATGGGGCACATACAAGTAGGTACATGTACTTGATGTGATCAGTCAATATATATATATAGTATGATTGTTATTGATAGAACACAGTACGTGTTCTGTTATCCATAGATCAATATAAACATGGCTGCTGTGGCAATTGTCAAATTTAACAAAATATTTGTACATATCGGTATAGATTGTCTGAACACAGGAGCAGATTAGCTCCTTTCCGATTATTTCTTTGATTAGTACTCACCGGTATATTGTATGAGTACCATGTATGACAAAAAAGTTTGTACTGTAGATGATTACTTTCCATTTATAGGGAAATGCATACGAATTATACAGTGACCTGCAGAAACCACAAAAATGTGACCTGACCAGTTTCACAATCTACATGTAGTGGTCATTTACAGACTGAGTTCTCAGAAACATACATGACATTTTTCCTTGAGCAAAAGTAAAATTCAAACTCATTAGTTATCATGGTTATCTGGAATCTGTTAAAAAAGAAATTTACCAGTCACAACTTACAATGTAAGTCACAACCTGCCTATTAACTTAGACACTTCAGAGGGAATATTTATTACTTGAAGGAGCAGAGGACATGGAATAGTTAGAAACACCCTGCTGTGTTATATTTTAGATGGTGAGGACATTTGTGATTGTCCAGTGGAAATTATCCCTCAGACTGTCCACATAACCCCAGGTCATTGCTGATGACCCCCTGGGGCTGAAAGGCAAACACCTCACCCAACAACCTGGCCATGTTTCCGGGGGCCCTATGCCACCAGACAATTGCTTCCGTCCACCCCATACTACTGGAGGTCCATATAGACCTGAATTCATACAACCATTGTGTGGATTCTGCTTGATGATTGATGTTTATTGGAGAAGCGTCATGGTTAAGTGAGTTAGGGATCATCTCCACACATTGATTGTTGTAGGCTATTGTGTTCGCTGACCAAGGATGGACATTGTCCTGTAGTGTGGGGCTGGTCCCTGTATAATTGATGGACCAGGTGGTGTGAGCTGGGGGCCTCGGCTCACAGATGGATGGATTGTCAGGCTCCACCTCCCTGGAGTTTGTGCCTTCATATCTGTAAAATCTACGGGCAGTGTGGCAGCCGCCAGCAATTAACCCGGTCCCGTTACTTTTAGTGTCCACAGTGGGATGTTTGCTTAGTTATCATAGCAACACAATGAACTGATATAGACGAAGGCGTCATATTAGATATTGGACTGTAGTGAAGTCCCTGCAAAGGGGAAGAGCTGGGTAACTGGGAAGGTTTTATCACGAAGATTGTTTCCGCATATATGTGAGGGCTTTGTTTGTGTACTTTCCGGCAAGGCAGATGTGTTGAACTACAAAATATATGACAAAAGAGACCCAGACTTTATAACACTCACATTGAATTATGGGCTCTTTCTTTATGTGGGCTACGTTTTGGCGGCTATTTTATAATTCATGTAATAGTGATGCATCGAGAGTGGGAAACTTATAAATCAACATCTGCTGATGTAGGACACGAGCGCTCACGCCTTACGGTGTCGGGTGTCATTGTGTTTTTATGCCAGGTCGTGTGCAATATTTAATATATAACGCCTTGGGGCAACAGAGCCTTGAAAATATAATTACTTATATCAGAAGAAAAAAATGATATCAACATATGGTTATAACTTAATGAGACTTTCAACACAAACGTGAAACGTGCCAAGGACACTCGAAGTTTGGTTCTGCCACCTGGCTTTATATCTATTCTGTGTAGCCTATCACATTTAATTTTACTTTTTGGTTCCCATCTTTGTCCGAGTGGGGTTGTTAGTATAGTGATGTTAGGTTGTGGTGACATGTGTTTGTACATTGTACATGTACATTGTGGAGGCTCAATTAGATAATAGTGTAAATGCCGAGGGAGACGAGTTGAACATCTTGTTATAAAACTTGTTTCATGCAACATGATCGATGCACACATAGCGTTCCTTCCATGTAAATACATGTACATACATGTGAATTATCAGAACATATTGTCATCACAAATTAGTACGTGACAGAATTGCACCACATGTTGTATGTCATCCCCTTGTCTACTTTATGTGTTCTCTGTGTTCTCATCCTTGAGCCTGGGTGACTTCAATGACAGAGTTATGTACCCGGTGGATATGTGTCTGTTATGGCTGTATTGGTTTCCTATGAACCTTTTTCTTCCTCCAAAAAAGGCCAAATCTATTTAAGAGGGACTCAAACATCTGTCTCTACCCGGCAGGTTAAAGGTCACCCAAACAAGGTATATATTACGGAAGTTGCTGATTAAAGTGAGCCTGACATTCACTTCCCGTGTCTGACGTTACGAGATTTTTATGTTGGCGGATCTCTTCACATTGCATACAAACTCTCGTGCTGAACTAGGCGGTATTTGTACTCCTGCTCCTAACATTATAGTCTATAAGTGCAGAAATTATAGCTTGGTTCTCGATCGCGTGCCATATCCTAAATATACTGAAGGATATCTCACTGAAGTGGTTGTTGACAGAGAAATCTTATTTCCTGTTGGCACATGAATTCAAGCATATGTCAGAAGTTGTGGGGTGATATACATGTATATAAAAGCACAGGCCTCCTGACAAAGTTAGATCCTCTTAAAATTAATCCGATGAATTTGTGAAAACTACATGTATCAAAATTCTACCACTATCTGTATTGTAATACTACTGAGCAGTGTTCATCGAAAGGGAAAATTTGATAACCAATTCCATTTATGGCGAGCATGGACAGTCAAGGCCAGAGAGTATTGCCTGAATGCCGTGCTCCCAATAACACAGCATTGGAGTAATTGGCATGTGGCTGGCAAGGCATCTGTCTGTTTTGACCTTTTTACCGCCCTACCTGATAGAACTCGTTAGATCTCAGGTTTCCCTGAGGGACTTCACAAAGCTTTAGACTTCCTTCGTTATGATGGTCTTTGTTTGTCAAACGGGAAAACTGTCACATGCACATCACAGGATGTCGTACAATAGCAAGATTACCAGCAGTTGATATAAGTGACATAAATAATAGAAAGCCATGTATTTTTATGTGCTCAGTATGAGCTTGTAAACTCCTAAATTTTCATGATTTTACAGTGTTTGTGATGTCAACATAATCATTGCTCTAATATGATGTAGAAAATACATATTTTCACCATTGACATTCCTGTCTTTTTCAGTGAGGGTGTTTTCCAGTGTCCTGTTGACAAACTGATCCTGGATTATGCTAAGGTATGTAATTTTTATGCATCAGAAATATAATTGCATCCCAAAGTATCTTGATTCACAATAAGGTCAGGAATTCCTTGTTCTCGTAGATGGAATATGTGATATAATGTATAATGTAAGTAAATGTATGACATTGAATTGCCATTTGAGCAGTAATAGTCACCTATGAAGTGTGAATAATGTAGAGATGGTGGTTTGAATGATTCTTTGGTCAATGGTCGCAGGGGCATGATAAATAAAAATACTCCCTCGGGCTTGCAGATATACTGCGTTGACGGAGTTTGTAATTGAGCAAAAACTGTAGATAACATGCATGTCAGCAGGTTTTGATTGCCCGTGGCTATCTTTTCTCTGGTTGAGATATGATGATGACATAACGTCACTTTATGTCCCAAGATGTCATGATTGCTGACACCCGAGGCCAATCTATATCACATTACAGCAATAGCTCCATACAAAGGCTTTCAATGTAGGCTAATGGTATTGTTGTCAGGGCCAATTAACACAATTTGGGATGATGTAAGACACAGGGATCGGTGTAGTTAGATGTGTATTGGGCCATGATTGGAGAGTATGGTTGTCATTATACCAGTGTCAGGAAAACTGGGGAAAGACTGGGTGCTGATTGACCAGTGTAGGGTGTGGAATGTCATAAATAAAGAAGGTTTTGTAGAAGGTATTGACATTTTCTTTGTGTCAAAGTGGAATCTCTAAGTTGTCAAATAATGAAATAATTAGCTAAGAAAATACTTGTACATTAGAAAACTTGCTGTTTTTCTTCTGGGTGACTACTCCAGAAGTTGAATGTACATGTATAAATTAGTGGTGTACATGTAAGCCGAACAAAATACATGTACTCACACTACAGTCTAACATGTCTTTATATATTCACTGCAGAAAAAAATTAATTGACAGAATAGTTATTACGTTCAAGATATAAAAATGAATCCAAACACAGGGAATTGTTATGTCCACAAAATTACCTGTCTGTACAAACATTGTGTTTTTGGTGAGGTCATTACTCAGTCAACCTAACAACATGCTAAAGATTTCTGTATTATTCCTGGATTGATTTTTCCAGGGTGGGATAACAGAGGTGGAGCAGAGAAATAAGTGCCTCACTTACTGTGCTTTGTGCCATCATTGCTGAATGTGGAGTAACCATAATAACCCTATATAATGGTTGATAACATGCTTATTGATATTTTGGTTCAGTGAGGCAAGAGAAAGCCAGGCCACAGGGCATCTTTGAGGACTGTTCCCTGCTGTGGGGGGAAGCAGATGGGTCATTATGCTGTATTCACTCTGGCGAGTTTTTTCCCTGGATTTTATTGAATATTGCCACCGGGTGTGGTGGTTTGCTGTGGAGCTGGTCGCCAGCTGGTTGTTTGTGTCTGCACTTGTCATCATGAGCCTCAGCGCTCGGGAACCAAGGCTCCCCATAGTGCACCCACACCTATCAACACTAGGGTAGAGCATGCCCTCAGTTGTTTCCATGGTAACAATTTCCTGGAGGTTCAAGGATCCGCGAGAAAAAACATCAAAAAGCATTTTCCCACATGCAGTGATTCATGGCATAATTCAGCTCTACCATGGGAATGGGAAGGTTTTATTTTTTGACACACCTGCTTTGGATTTCCCGGCTTAATAGATTTTTCCAAAACCAATCCATATTAAGATGTGTGATAACAGAAAATCTTGGCCTTGGGCTACGATGAGCTATAACATTCACATTTTGCTCATAAGATCAGACTTGAAAATTATAATATAAGCAGGATATTAGATCTTATGCCCTTTGTCAGATGTTCTTTGTACTGTACATGTTGTAAAGTTTCTAATTTTACTTTCTTGGAACTGGTGAAAAACTCAGAGCAAAATATGAAACATCACTGAAGAGTAATATCTTCACGTCAGCAGAGTTAATTAAGCTTTCTACACTGAGACGGTTCCGTTGCTACTATTCCTAGCACAAAACTGACATGACTGATAGACATGATTTGGAGGTCCAGGGCACTGCCTCCAGGGAGATTAGTTTTGCGTAAATGTTTTTGCAAAGCCTCATGTGCACGGGCCACAAACTGATCCAGACATGAACGATGAACAGTTACAGGACTGGAACTGTACATGTAGTTCCTTTGATTCTATTCTCTTCTTCCGCACCCCCTCACAGTCTCTACTCCACTCTACTCCAACCTAGCTTCCTTCCATCTCAGATACACCAATGATAAAGATGATTAGTTTGATGAGATTAGCAGATTTCGTTGTAAAAACTAGTCAATCACTTGAGAGTGATGTATGGAGCAGTGGAGTATTGCTAAGTGCCAGAATGATTAAGTCATGTGCACACTGAAGATTGCATTCAGGATCCAGGTGTGATAGTCTGGGGGTTCTGGGATAGATGTAGATGAGTCACCATTTATACAGTGCCTGATGGATTGTTCTTGTATGTCTACAACAGTAAGTACATTACATTCTACATCATAGTAGTGAAGTAGTATACTTATGTGTATGAAAACCATACCATTGTATAACATGTACAGTAATTCACTGACATCAATCATGACAGTCGGAATGCTTCAGTTTACTTGGCGTGACTGTGTTATTGTTGCATCTACAAGAAAAACACATTCTCGTCTGTATTATGTGTCTGTCGTCACTCTAACAGAAGAAGAAATTAATATTTAATATGAAATCCATAGCACCTGAAAGGGAAGAAAATTTATAGTCGGCACACACCGTAACTGGCAGTCACTTTGTTCCTGAACATGCGATATTGATTTCTCAACCCGGCCAAGTCCGAAACACGGAAATTTTTAGGAATAAAGGAAGCACAGTGGCCAACTTATTGAAGGCCGTCAACATTTGCAGCAATGTAACCTATTGATTAATCTCTCAGATACTCTGCTCACGCTGTCGTCACCTGAAGACTTACAAGGCCGATGCGGCAGGCTACCTGTGTCGGCCACACCTGGGCGTCGTCAACGCTACAGGCAGCGGCCACAGTGGACGCCGTCCTTGATTATGTATGGACAGCACGATAAGGCGTCATTTATCATCATATTGTGATAAAAATGGGTTGTCCCTTTGATTCCTATATTGCCGGACATCAGTGGCACAGGATAAAATCCTGGGACACGGGAGTCACTGGATATTGATGTAGGTAGTGGATGACCCTTTGTATTCAGCATGTAATAAAAATGACCGAGAGGTGCTTTTCTGTGGTTCGTTACAACTGTCATGGGCATCAATTATTTCTGTTTGGAATACCGGAGAGAGGGACAAGATGGACCCCAGTTCTAGAAGCACAGCTGTCTCACACAGAGATTCTGATCAATGCAGGCAGAGAGTATTGAATCCAACACAAACTATTAGAATTTCAACTAATGAGGTTGAAGAATATTGAACAAGTGGATTCACTCAATTCTCATTGTGACAACTCTAATGAAGGAAACGGAAAGTCATCCAGTATGAAGAGCCTGATGTTTGTTGATGCAGGATGGTGTTGTCTGTGTCTATATGCTCTGAGCATTAGTATTTCCTGTCCACATCATGTGCCAAGTACAAACATCCCTAAAGTCCCTGCCATCCTGGGGTCAGGTGGGGGATACTCACATTCTCCTCTCACCCCTACCCCTGGTACCTTTAATCAGGAGACCTGAGCTTTTGTGAATCCTAACAGCTTAGGTAAATTCACACACAGGGAGAGCTAACATGTTGCATATCATGAAGGTAATGACGTTTTCCTCCTGTGCTTTGCTGCCATGGCAACCTAGGTTAAACCGCACCCCCAGATTGTGTGACTGAATGACAATTAGCAAATTGTCAGGGAACCATTGTTGTCTTTGTTGATTTTATTGGCAGATATTATTGTATCCCCCGAACAAAGTTCGGCGGATACTATGGATTTACGATCGTCGCGCCGCCGCCGCCGCGTCCGCGTCCGCGTCCGCGTCCGCGTCCGCGTCCGCAGACACTTTCTTGTGAACGCGCTACAGCTTACAAATCTGAACCGATTTTGATAATATTTTATATGGACATGACTTATGATGAGATCTCAACACCTATCGATTTTGGTTGCCATAGCAACCAAAATAGCCAATTGGCGTAACATTTTGTGCTCAAATTAGCCTGTTTAACACACATGGGTTGTGAACGCTCTACGGGTGGGAGTTTTCGATGAATGATGATGAAATCGCACAGGCTCAATGAGAAAGACCATCACACGAAACCTATTGTTTTTCAGAATGATCGAATAAATATTAATAAGTTTGAGAGGTTAACTTATTACAACAATTAAAATGCCTAATTTGACATGTGTGATCACTCCAATAACCTGTACTATGAAAGCAAATTGCACTGGATTCTTGTTCAGAATACAGAACTGATGTTTTTGGTGAAAACAGAACAATATTACTGAATAAGTTAACATTGGTTTTACTAGTTAAGTCTATTATTGACCACAATAAAAATAGTTAAGATGAGAAACATTTATTATTGAGCTCAACAAGGTGAAGGTTTTGTCCAGTAGAGATTTCACAGGTGTAACCGAATAAGTTAACATTATTTTCACTAGTTAAGTCTATTATTGACCACAATAAAAATAGTTAACACAAGAAACATTTATTATTGGGCTCAACAAGGTAAAGCTTCTGCAGTAGAGATTTCATGGCTGTAGCCGAATAAGTTAACATCATTTTTACTAGTTAAGTCTATTATTGACCTCAAGAAAAATAGTTAAGACAAGAAACATTTATTATTGAGCTCAACAATTTAAAAGTTTTGTCCAGTAGAGATTTCATGGGTGTAACCGGATAAGTTAACATTATTTTTACCATTAAAGTCAATTTTTACTTTGAATTTCAACTTGAAACCAAGTTTGGCACATATTATGAATTAAAATATAATTTATGGTGAAAAAATCGATCTGGCTCCAATTTCGTCATCGTGAAATGCAGTTTTGGTAAACTTTTACCGGTACTTGAATTTCAGCTTTTTTCAGAAATTATGGTGAAAAGTTCGATCTGGCTCCAATTTAGTCATCTTGAAATGCAGTTTTTGTCAACTTTTGCTTGAATTTCAACTTGGAACCAAGTTTGTCAAATATTCTGAGTTGAAGTATAACTTTAGGTGAAACTTTTATCTGGCTGTAATTTCGTTATTTTATCGAACATGTCGAAATGGAAATTCGTATGCAGTGATTTTAGTGGTGATCTTGAATTCGACCTTCAATAAGCTTGAAAGGTTTCACACTCACAATGTACATCAGTGATATATTTGGGGCAACAGGGATGATAGGGCTACGGGGGATACACCCAAGCGGTCGTAGGCGACCGGAAGCTTCTAGTTGGCTATTTGGGTTCAGGGTCTATTGCAAGGAGTACATGACATGGTGGAGGCCACATCAGTTTCATAACTTTGTGGTATTCGTGACTGATGTACAAGGGAAGCTGATTTATTCTCAGGATTCAAGTTTGTATGGGAGATAATGTAGGAGTAGGTGTGTTGTATTGACATTTTGAACAGCTCATGTCAAGATTGTGACCCAACTAAACAGCAAATACATCAAATGAATAAGCCATCCACTTTTCACATCATCCGATGGAGACCTGAAAAAAAAATTATTGGAAGAAATTTGACCCATGTAATTCAGCATGTTTTGTCAGGTGGTTTTGGTATTAAACAAACAAACAAAAATTCTCAAGAGGGTTGCTCTCCAATTTATAAGCAGATGTCAGGATTGATGATTTAAGCAACAACATGTGTTCAAACTTTTGTGTAATTATTATGTAAATAAAATGGAAATCCTGTATAAATTATACAATGATTTTCACTGATGTTTATTTTGTGCCAATTATATAATTATTAGCATGATGTCAAATAACATGTACAGCTAACAAAAATTCTTTATAGTAATCAGAATTGCTTTTATTAGTTGTACCAATTAAAATCATATCTTGAAAATATATGCCTCTTTTATTGGGTAAGCAGCATATCACATTTGTTTGCTTATCACCAATGCTATCAGATCTAAACTCTAATCCTAGCTGCCACATAACATGTACATAGCTGTGTCACTGTGTCACTGTTGACACCCTTGACCACTCTTACAGACTTTGATGATATACAGACAGGCCTCTAGCGTACTCAGGGTAATGACAGTGGAGTTTGATGTATGGGTTTTATCGTCTAGATCTGTCATTGATGAAGTCAGCTTGAACTGGCAGGAAAGTTCTAGGCAGCTTTTAGAAATATTGTATGGTTTACATGTACAGTGTACCAACTAAACAATATATATATTGTGTATCATGTTTATCTTCAGTGAGGTACTAGTATTCATGCCATTTCATGATACAATATATTCTGTTCTGTTAAGTGCACATGTATCATTGTGAACTTGCACATAATGCTGATCAGATATTTTAGCTTGTTACACATGTCTTACTGGTGTCTATTTTATGTGTTTATTGGTCATATTACATGGCAATTATGCACATATTTGTCCAGGAAGAACCAATTTCCTTTATTTCCTTGGAGAACAAAACCAGAGAATTAGCCTATATTCCCTAGTTACCCGTCTGTGAATCAATAGCAGATGATTGGCAGGCAATATGGTATGTGTCGATTTATGTTGAATCTATGATAATTCACATTCAATCACTCTATTGATTGGATACCATGCCAGTTCCTGTGCTAAACCCAACACACAATTAGGGACTTTTGTGATAATTTTTTGTCAGCCTGATTAATGATTGATGACTGGGAGAAGGTTGATCACTGGACTGGGTCCACAGGCATGTCCACCTACTCAAGCTGTGGGGAGAGGGGGGAGGAGGGGTGAGGACCAAGTGTTAGAGCACTGACCACCCCAGCGTGTGCCTGACAGGGAATGAGTTGAAGGAGGTAATGATAGGGTGACCACCTTGAGATCATGGCCAGCAGGGGACCTCGTTAGGATAGAAGGCCAATAATCAGCTGCAACTGCCCCCTAAAATGTCACCTGGCCTGATGTATGACAGCAACCATTGATGGCTGCTGATTGAAGATATTTGCAGATTTTGGCAAAGATTTCCTGGAAATTTGCCTTTTGTGGAGAGTTTGCCTTTTTGTGGATATTACATGAATGATATTGATTTTTAAAAAAAATTTTGTACTATATTGTGATAGAGATAGTAAATGTTTGATAGTTTTGACAATAATTATGAGGATGTGTCGGTGTTCAGATATACCCGGACCCTGATGCAGAGACTGAGATTGTGAACTCGATGATTCGCTGTGTACATCACGCCCAGGGCTGTCATTGGATGGACAAGGCCTGTACCCTCCAGGTAAGCAACGTGCAATTCTCCTGTGTGTAGATATCGTGTATCAGTAGTCATTATTATATTGGGGGAGATCATAAATATTGTATTTGACTTTCTTTTGAACAGAAAATAGATATCAAAAAAATGTAAATTATGAATTTTTTTCATCATAATGTTACCAATAACAACAAAATCATAATGTTACCAAGTATGCCAGATATAGGAACCAGGTGGACCAATCACTATCATAATGCACCAGAACATCACACTGTTTACTCTGCACACAGGCTCATCTGGAGGTGTGTCGGTACGACTCGGTACGCTGTCCCAACAACTGCAAGGCCTCACTGTCGCGGATGTGTCTCAAGGATCACCTACAGTACACCTGTCCCCGGCGTATTGTTACCTGCGAGGCCTGCCGGCAGGAGTTCTCTGGCGACGCCATGGAGGTATGTCTACTAATGCTGCGTTCAAACCAACTTGTGAAGACAGTGTTTCCCCACCAGTGATTTGAGTTCAAGCCACGTTACCAACGGTGTTCAACAGCGGTGAAGTGAGAAAATTTTTAGCGCCTCCATTTTCACCGCCAGTGAAAAAGCTGGCGGTGGTTAATGATGCTGCGTTCAAATCAATACTCACCGCCTGTGACAGTCGACGTCACCGGCGGTGTGCACCGTCTTCACAACTTGGTTTGAACGCAGCATTAGTACTTTATTGTGAGGTGTATGTGTGAGGTCTCTGACTCATCACCTGCTGTATGGCCATAAATCACTAAGTTTATTTTATACATCACCAATCTAAACTACTACATGCTCCTTTTCGATCCTTTGGATCGTTCTGGATAGAAATTCGCGTACTGAAAGCAAGGCACGATCGTCTGCCTGCATGTATGTACTCTATGTAATATACCATCATTCGGTACTGTACTAATATTGGCAGCTATTAAATTTATCGGTTGTGACCCCCACATTATTTGATGTAAGATATAATTTGGCGGTTTCTTCCCTACCACCAAACAAATCGTCTTTTCACAGTAAATGTGTGTACTTATTGTGATCAATGTGTTCATGTTTCTGAGCAATGTTAATTACACTGTGAAGTTGAGACCCCAGCATACTCTGCCCATACCTTGAGAGTTTGACCACTTGATGTTACAGACGCACCAGGGCAGCTGTCCCCACGAGATGGTGTGGTGCGAGAACAAGTGCGGGGCCCGGCTACAGCGTCGCTTCCTCAACAACCACATGCGCAACGAGTGCCACAAACGCACGTCGCCCTGTCCTCACTGCAAGAAACAGTTCATGTTTGAAACTCTACAGGTATACATGGGACGATGTTTCAATTTCTTTTATTGATTTGTATTGAAATTCTCTTGTTGTAGGTACATTGTATCCATTTTTGAATACCGGTATCCATTGTTGTTTCTACATTTTATGCTGTCCGTCATGAATGCATGAAATAACCAGCTAAGTTCCTTCCTGTACAGAGCCACTTCCATCAGTGTCAGTTGTACCCAGTGACCTGTCCGAACCGGTGTGACCCAGCGAAAATCCCCCGAGAATTGTTAGAGCGCCACCTACAGGACGAGTGTCCATGTGCGCTGGTGCCATGTACATACCAGAGAGCTGGCTGTCAACACAAGGTCAGTACAGTCAACAGGGACCCTGTTTGTCATTTTGTTGTTTAGTTGTTGTGTATTGAACTTAACATATGTTACCGGTAACAATGTACACTTGAAATTCTTTCATGTAATAGATCTGATACCTATTTATGTAACTTGTGCAAAGATTATGTAATCAGGAACGAGTCATTCGTGAATTCAGTTGTATGATTATGTGATCAAGAATTGACACTGATGTGTGCCTGTCGGTGTCTGCAGTGTATGCGGTTCAATCTGGAGAAGCACCTTGAGGAGACCACTGCCCGTCACCTGGAGCTCATGTCCCATCTCGTCCTCGATCAGGAGCGACAGATCGAGGTCCTCACCGAACAGATGCAGCGGATCACCTGCGTCACGGATGGAACCTTCATCTGGAAAATAGACAACTTCAAGTCCAAACTCCTCGATGCCAAAAACAATGTTGACTCGGCCTTGGAGCTGAAGAGTGACGAGTTCTACACGTCAAAACACGGCTACAAGCTTGGTGCATCCTTGTTTCCCAATGGTAATGGTCCGGCTGAGGGCTCACACGTGTCCTTGTACATACGCGTGCTGCCGGGGGAGTACGACAACCTCCTGGAATGGCCATTCCGTTTGCCGATCAGCTTCCAGCTGCTGGATCAGTGTTCAGATCCAGACAAGAGAAGCCACCGAAAGGAAAGCTTTGTTCCCAACCCATCATGGAAACACTTCCAGAAACCATGCAAGGATGTTGAGAGGATGGGCTTCGGATATCCTCGATTTATTAGTCATGAAACCTTGAAGAATGGAAATCTTTGCAAAGATGATACCCTCTTTGTGAAAATAAAAGTGGACCAATCAACATTCATCATGCCCTGAGGTGGTGTTGTGACCAGTGCGGTGGTTCATTGGTGATTTGTTTAATATAAATGAAACCAAGATGCAATATCTTACAAACTGTTTCCAGGTGCATGTTCTAGTGATAATTGCCTCAGCCATGACCTATGGTATTCAAGTATGTGACTGTTATTTATGTGTTCCATTGTTTGTTTTGCATTTTTTATGACCTATTCAGATGTAAAATGAATAGTTTGAATGCATATGTTTAATAGCAATCTATACACGACTACTTCAGTTATCATAAGTATTCATGTCAAAACCGAAGGACCTCATGGCAAGACATTATGAAAACATCCATTTACTAGAGGGTTTCAAAGGGTTCACTAGCATGGTACTAACACCATTTTGATTGATCGATACACAAAAGTATGGTGTTTCTGGTTGTGGATAAGTATGTGTTCAGTGAGTGACATGGCAAGGTGGGCGACAAATTACGAGGAATATGTATGGGTCATTTAGTGACGCCATAATTCATATTTGTACACGATTCTATATTAATGTTTCAGTAAGTGTATCACTCCATCTCAGTATTTTGTAGCATATCACTTTCTGGATCATTCAATTGTTTCTATTCAGCACTCGACAACAATCCCAGTTTTACTCAAATAAATTGTTTCATACACAACTAAAATGTAGAGGTTCATTGTACTCTGTAATTTTGAAAATAAATGTGGTGCTTCCTTACTGGTTATAATAATATATTCCTATATTCGATTCCATCAAATGAAGTCATAGCAATTCAGGACATATATTTTATTACATAATATATAAACACTCACAAAATGATAAAACTTGGTTTCATCCACGTGATCAATGGTTCCACACACCCTTACATAATAAATGCGTTAACTCTTGATAAATGACTGTCCTGCATGTAAAACTGACTGGAATTTATGGCAACACGTATGAGGTATGAATATTTTACAAGATGACAGGCGAGACACATGAAACAATATCCAGACAACAGTGATACATCCTCAAAACAACTGTGACAATCAGCATATCCATGAATACATTATCACTATGCACATCCTCAGTAGGAAGAGCAGATGACTCCTACTGATCCCTATACTGTTACGACAAAGCAGTGTTTCAAATGCACTTTCCGTTCCCTAAGAGATTCACAGATAACCTATTTCTTCTTCTTGATCTTAGATTTAAGATCTGGAGTGTCTGCTTTACGCTTCTGGGCTTGCTGTAAATAGAGATGAAAATCCTGACATTAATCAACTGCACATCTTTTTGATTTTCCAATAAATGATTCGATTGAAGCTGTGAACATAAGAACTATGGATGAAACTGTATACCTTTGGTGTGGCCGATTTGCCACTCTTCCGTCGTTTCTCGGCCTTCTCTCGCTCCTCCAGTTCCATGTTCTCACGCTCTATCAGAGTGATCAGCGTGTTACATCTTCGCTGCAACTCCTGTCAAAATCAATGCCGAAAAGATCCATACATAATCACTTTATTCTGGTGAGTTAATCATTGAACAAACGAAACATGACACAAAACCCCGAGTGGCAGTGGGCTTACCATGGCAGTCCTGGACTTGATGAACCAGTCGAATCTGAACTGTGGTGCTTGCCTGACTGCAGTCCTGAGTTCATCGTAGACGTTCTCGCGGTCAAAGCCGAGTTTGTGCAGCATACAGACGAGGAATCTGTCCTCCTCTTCAGTGTAGTTCTTGCCTTTGTTTGTGCCGTACTGGATCCGCAGTTGGTGAAATGGAGCCCTGTACCGCGCCATCTGTTAGGGTATTGAGAGTGATCAGTGTACATATATAAACTGCCATGTCGATATTCACACTTTGAACCATAAAGAGCATGATACAGGATATATAACAGCTAACACACTTTGGCGTCAAGTGCCCGCTTGATGCTGATTCGCCGCTGGATCTTGGCCTCGCCCCTCTCAATCTGAGCCATGATTCGCTCAATGTCCTGTAACTCATTGCATCTCTCCCAGAACACTGCAGAGTACTCCATCACCTGCAGAGCAATGGTCATGCGGATTCATATCGTAGTGATCTCATGCAGCATTCCATTTTTGATTGTATATCATTGTGAAGTATGCTAGGAAAGAGACTTTCCACCTACCTCTTCAGGCGTCTTGCCCTCGACCTCCTTGGATATACTCTCAATGTCATCTCTGCCATATTTTTCATTTGCTTTGATGAACTGGTTGAAATCTCTCTTCGACCACGACTGGAAACCTTGCTAGAAATTGCAAGAGTGTGCTTTGCAATACATGGATCTGGCTGCAAGTTACCAGGAAGTCATACAATGTATTTTGAAGTATGTTTGACTGTTTTGTAGGCAGACCTGTTTGAGTAAATCTTCTTTCTCTGCCAGCTCTTCCTCCCCGAGTGGTTCGGCCTCATCGATCTTTTTCTGCTCTTCCCGACGGACTCGCTCAGCATCTGAGCCCAGGTCTGGGTCCTTGGGCACCTGAAACCAACACACACAAACAGTTCCTTTACAATACTTCTCTACTGAGCTTCAGAGAAAGTGGATGTCAAACATGCAAGTGTGTCTGTGATATGAGGATATTCGTTGTGGGACTGACCCGGTAGCCAATGCTCTTCCTGTACACGTAGATCTCACGGTCGAGCAGTTCAAACAGCCTTGGAGGATAGAACTGGTAGTCCTGCACATTGGGCTGCTTTGGGGGTCGTGGTGCCTGTGTTTGAAATATAGGTACAGGTTTATCAGAGGTTGACGCCATGTACTGATCTCACTTTTAGCGAAACTACGATATAACACTACTGTTGCATATTATTTACGCTTGACAAGGTCTCACCTTGGGTGCTTTTGGTTCACTGACACGCAGGGCCTCCCGGAAGTAGGCGTCCACAGCATAGTTGGCTTTCCTCTCACGCTTGGGAGGCTCGATCCAGTGCATTCCTCCCATCTTCTGTCGCTCTCGGAAATCCACTCCCTCAAACTGGTACACGCTGTGTTGTTCATTGGTGTCCATTGTGAACGATCGTAATGAACTTTCTCCTAGACCTGACAACTTCTCGTCCATCTGCTTTGTCTGCAATCGTGAGGTATTGTTACTTAACTCCAGGCATTAATGTTGTAGATATAGACGATGTAATACCTGTCATTAGCACCGTATCTTACATTACTTATTACATGGCTTACCTTCTCTTCTCCTTTCTTGAGAATAGCATCAATGTCTTCCTCTGTGATTGCACTGTCCTTTGAAGCAAACACGTGGTCAGCACCGTGTCGGATCATCGACAACACCTCGTCCTTACCAAGCTTGTTTGCCGTAGCGTCTACCAGACGACCTGCTCAACAATGACCAAAACAATGAGAATCAAAGATCTCAGAGAATGTGTGCTTTTGTTTGAAGTTTTTTTGATGTAAAAATGGGCAGACTGTTTTTTCAGTGAAAAAAAACACAATATTGAATATAATATTGACCTTGCTGAATGACAACGTTGTCCAGTTTCAATTTCATTTCAGCCCGTTCCACAATTCGTTCCTCTACTGTATTCTCTGTGATGAAGCGGAACACACGAACTTGTTTCTTCTGTCCGATACGATGGGCTCGATCCTGGAAACATCAGAAAAGATAATATATACTATATATACATTACAAAATCCATTTGATTACATCAAAGATGCAAGTTAAGGACTGATTTCTCATACCATGGCCTGCAGATCGGCCTGAGGATTCCAGTCGGAATCATAGATGACGACAACATCTGCAGTGGCCAAGTTGATACCAAGACCTCCGGCACGCGTACTCAACAGGAACACAAACTTCTCACTCCCGGGCATGTTGAATTCATTGATGCTCGCCTACAGGACATCGAAGTAACATTGATGCAACAGTTTGTGGTCAATAAACATTTGAAATACTAACAAGACCAAAATGGTCTTGCAACAACTGCACAACTACTTCTGTAGAACTAAAAGTTTGAAAATCACCAAAACGTAGTGCCAAGAGAGGCGTCCATGGCAGTCATTTCAACTGAATGTAGATGAATGACATGACTATTCTTGTCAATTTGCAGGCTGACTAGTTCACACTAGATGTGCTTTGCCATTGTGTACGGACCTGTCTCTCCTCGTGGGGTGTCTGTCCGTCAAGACGGCAGTACTGTAGGCCCTTCCAGAAACAGTAGTCCTCCATGATGTCCAGCATACGAGTCATCTGACTGAAGATGAGAACACGCGAGTCCTGCTCCTTCAACCGAGGCAGCAACTTGTCCAGGATCACCATCTTGCCGCAGTTGTCCACCAAATGTTGGTCCGTTGTAAACGGTGGTCCTGTGATATGTACAATGACATTGTCAGTTAAACTCCCTACTTCAAAACAGTCTAGCGACAACAATTACTGTTGTCTGTTGGAATGACAATGGTAGCATACAAGCTGTGCAGAACATCTTGATTAAAACCTCACCTGGTTCTGCTCCGTCAAAGAGGTATGGATGATTGGAACACTTCTTCAGCTGCATGAGTATGTTCAACAGCCGCATCTTGTCTGATTTTCCGGCACCGTTCACAACATCAATGTCCTTCATCAAGATTTTGGTGTACCTGTACAAAAAATGTCAACTTTATCTTGATGAACTCCGTGTGGCATAACATATAAGGAAAACAAATTGTCTTTACATTTTTGAAGCATACAAACCATTCTCTCTGCATTTTGCTGAGTCCAATGTAGATCTTGGTTTCCTTCTTTGGAAGAAGTTTTTTCTCCACATCAGACTTCAATCTTCGCAACAGGAAAGGTCGTAGAACCTAAAACATGTAAATTTATATCCATGAATCAGAAACAATATATGCACACAAGTTTACAATGAATGTGTTTCAAGCAAATATCGACCGGCTGACTTGCTTCATGATCACACTGATAACTCAACCTACAGCATGCAATCTTTGAACCAGCTGGTCATTCTCAAAGCAGGTGTTTGTGTTGAACCAGGCATCGAAATCCTGAAATGATAACAATAGTGACACTGCAAGATTTGATTACATGTACAATCAATGGTAATACAGCAAAGACATTTTGTGTCTATAGGAGTAATTTTGCACATCAATGTTACCTCAGCGTTGTTGAACACATCAGGCAATAGAAAGTTGAGCAGAGCCCACAGTTCATGAAGGTTGTTCTGAAGCGGTGTGCCGGTCAGCAACAGGCGGTTCGCAGACTTGAACTCTCGAACTATTTCTGACAACTGTAAGCGAGAACAAGATTTAAACGCTCAAATTATCTACATCACAGGAAAACTGACTGGAGCATCATACTGATAAGCGATTTAAATATTGAAGTTTGAAATCTTCAATAAATACATCAAGAACACTTACCTTGGATTTTTCATTTTTAATTCTGTGGGCTTCGTCAATGACCAGATATCGCCAGTTGAATTTTTTGAAGACAGACTTCTCCTTGATGACCATCTCATATGATGTGACACAGACGTCCCATTCCCCGGGCAAAATCACATCACGGATCATCGCAGCCTGGACGATAATGTCCAGTACAAATTAGCATTAAATTCATGCACTGAAAGAATACATTGCATAACTTATATACAAGTCTCCTCAACTTACTCTCTTGACTGCATCACCAATCAAGCAGACTGCTCGCAGAGATGGAACCCATCGCTCAATCTCATTCATCCAGTTCAACAGTGTTGATTTAGGGGCAATGACTAGATGCGGTGATGGGATGCTGCGGAAGTGCTTCATGTATCCGAGCAGGGATATTGTCTGTAGTGTCTTACCCAGACCCTTTGAGAAAACAACAGAAGTTAGTATGGCAGAGCGAGATATGTTACGAAACTACCATGTTTGGAATAACTCCAAACAACATAATATGGAATAACATGGTTGGAAAAGTATCATAATCATACATGATACAGTAAACTCACCATTTCATCAGCCAGAATTCCATTGATCCCATGCTCATACAAAGATATCATCCAGTTCAATCCACGTATCTGATAGTCACGCATTTCTCCATTCTGAACATCTGTCCAAGAAAGAACCATATATACATACATATACATGGAACAAGACCACAAATGATCAAATCATCACGAAACACACTTTCAACCACATGTGCTTTGAAGACTTACATGCGGGAGACTCCTCAAAGCGAGTGATTACCGCTTGAGCTTTCTTGCTTTCTGATATAAGTTCCTCATCTTCTTCTTCTTCTGTACGTCGGTGACGGTGACTGAAATAGATTCCTTTTACTGGGACTACGCATATCTGGTAAGTTATTTATTAACACCTAGGGCTGGCACTATATATCTGAAATATCGATACATACGTGAGAAACGGTATCTATAGGGAATTTCAAAAATCGATAGTTGAAATCATCGTAATTTTGTATCATGCTTCCATCCGGTATAAGCTAATTTTGGCTATTTCCGTGTAACAGAGTTTGCTTTTCACATCTGTATTTTATGGCAGTTCACGTCCAACCATTTTTCACATCAACAAAATAAAACATCTTAGAAAATTCATTACTGAAATATTTTTAAGACTGATATTACCTATACAACGATTTAACATTGATATACTATCGATACTATGGTGACGATAATCGATACAAATATCTGTAGTGATAGCCAGTCCTATTAACACCACAACTACATGATTGGATTCCACAAAGAATAGCAGTTATTCTATGAAGAGAATACATACTCTCCAGCTTCTATTAACTTGGCTTTGTCGTCCATTTTCATCTTTGGTCTTCCTGGTTTCATTTTCAGTGGACTGGTTGGTGTTTTGGGATTGGAAGCATTCCAACCACTGGTCATAAAATGACTGAACAACTCGGTTTGCTTCAGCAAGAATCCAAACCTATTGGCTCGGTCATGTGACTGAAATGATGAAACGCCTCTGACATCATTTAAACAAATTTGACACTTTGAGCAATATGATGCTTAGTAATAGATTAAATTCTGATTCAACTCCTTACCAGTTTAGCATCATACTCCTCATCATTTCCATTCTTTCCCTTTGGTGGGGACCGCAGAGTGAACTTGGGTTCAGCCACAGGATCCTGAAAAAATAAAACATTTCCCGTATTGTCATTAGATCTAGCAAAGCAAATCGATTCAATATTGTATAGGTTCAGGAATAATTTGCTGTAGAATGACTAGAATCTGCAGCTCAACCATGGGAATCATTGAGTTGTGCTTGATCACTGTGACGTCAAGCGCACATACATTTAGGCATAGTGCACACCTTACAGTGTGTTAGCGGTTCCTACTGATCAAAATCGTACTTACAAATTTACCCTGGAAGATATTGTGTCGTTGTTAGGAAATGAGCAGCAAACAACTGCTGAAATATGTTCTGTGTGAAGTTTTCAAACTATTTTTCGTAAGATGTGCGCGGGCAATCGCTACTTCGTTCATATCGAGAGGTTTTAAACAGGTTATGAACAGAACTCAAAACCATGTTTTCGAGCCACGTGAGTACATTTCTGAGTGGTTGGCTCTTCGCAGTTAGTCGACCTTGAACAACATACTTTCTGCGGAGGTCACATTTACAATCTTACTTTAACAAGAAATAATTAATTTAGACTCTAGTGGACTCTAGCCTAGTGAGTCTACAACATGTAGGTTAGAGAGGGCAATTCTTGACCGTCATGTTATAGCATAGCCAAATCATAATGTACCCATTAAGGCACACCATACATAGGACAACAGATATGAGCCGTCCGTCGTAAATTCACCGCATTCCCAAATTCGCCAACAGGGTTTCCAGACCTTGTACTGCAAATGAAACCAACCAGTTCTATCAATCGAGACTCTGATATTCAATCTTTGTACCAGCAGTTTATTTTCCATAAAACAAGTTTCTGAGCTCTGATAATATTGAGTTGCCGAATTTTGGGATGCCGCGAATTTAGGACGGATGGCTCGTAAGCCTAAAGAAAGAGATGTTGTCGTTGGTACACGAGTGACACAAATTCTAAAGGAAACATTTTATCTGACCCAGCCTGAGCGACGCGGAGCGTCTGAGCTCGCGCTCATTCACCCTCGGGACGGAAATCAATTGCACATCTTTTCAACAAATAAATCGAAATCTTCCACAACTGTTACCTCATCTATATGCCGGCCTCATCTATATACCGAGAGGACATAGGGGATGCACATTTGACAAACAATCAATGACTTTATCACTGGATATTTCCAACTCGAAAAGTCAAACAAGATTTTCACAACTTGTACAATCTCATGGGCGCATCCATTTTCCCAGTTGTATTGACCTCAGCATTCGCTTGGTGGCGCCTCAGTGTCATCATTTCAAATCCAGTTGTGGCACCACCAAGCGAACTCTGATGTCATTACTGCTGACAAATGGCAGCACCCATGACCCGGCTGTTCGAGTTTTCAAATTGGGAATATATTCAGTGATAAAGTCATTGATTGTTTGTCAAATGTGTATCCCCTATGTCCTCTCGGTATATAGATGAGGCCTAGAGGGAACAGTTGTGGAAGATTTCGATTTATTTGTTGAAAAGATGTGCAATTGATTTCCGTCCCGAAGGTGAATGAGCGCGAGCTCAGACGCTCCGCGTCGCTCAGGCTGTATCTGACCCTGTGAAACAAAAGGTCTGAAAGTGTGTGTAAGTACGTCTGTGACTGTCACACATGTGTGTTGTTGAACTTCAAGTTCAACTGTTGCCGCATGATGATGATGATTGAGTTGACTGAGCTGAGTCTCTAACCCTGCTCCACGGCTGAACCTGCATTTTCGATCGATGTTTTGACAGTAGGTTCAGCCATAAGTAGGTTTTTTCTCTGAAGCCAGAATGGATCAGACGATTTTGACACTTCGATTTAAGTGCGTTTAAAGAAGTGTCATGCGTGAAATATGATGCAGATTGGTTTTAACTGACCTTTATGACATCAAAAGAGTGACATGTCATTGATTCAGAGGGTGTATGTGAAAATAAAGCAGTGCAATTTAGCGCGTTCATTTTGTTTATTTTCCAACCTTTCAAGATAGCGGATGCTGCAGTGCGCATGCGCAGTAGGCTATTTCATCAACTTGGGAGACGATGTGAATTGATCAGATTATTCAATCAAAGCAATTCATAAGTTGCTCTCTTTAATAAAATAGTATACGAGCCGTCCGTCCTAAATTCGCCGCATTCCCAAATTCGCCAACAGGGTTTCAGACCTTGTAATGCAAATGAAACGAAGTAGTTATATCATCAATCGAGACTCTGATATTCAATCTACCAGCAGTTAGTTTTCCATTAAACGAGTTTCTGAGCTCTGATAATGTTGAGTTGGCGAATTTTGGGATGCGGCGAATTTAGGACGGATGGCTCGTAATAATTGACCTATCGCTAAACCCATTTGTCCGAGTCTTTTTACGCCATTCACGACGCATTCTGCAAAACGTTATTATTGGCCAAAGAGAAGTTTCCCGACGTAATTTGTGAAACTCGGACAACTTTTGTGGGCTTTGGCGATAGGTCAATTTGATCAACATTCCTTTGAAAACATCGTCATGATAATGTCACGCAGGTGTCACGTTTCAACAAAGTTTCAGACACGCCCACTTCTTACCCATGATTCTCTGCGAATCTCGCGCGAGTGCCATGGCAAAATGTCTAGCTATCCACGAGATCCGACCCACCTACACCACAGAGGAAACAGTAGCTCCACACTCGACTATATACTGTCCACAGACACCTCCTTGATCAGCCATGTCAGGGTTAAAGCAGCCAGCTACGAAAACACCTCGTCACACCTGCCAATCCATGCCATGCTACAAGTTGACACCTCATCAGTATTGCCCATGTCCACAAACACTGTTAGGCCAAAAGCAGACCAAAACTGGGCCCGCTGCGACACTGAAGCATACCAGGAAACGATAGAAAACCTACTGCCCCAGTCCTGGAACGGTGAGGTCTCGAGAGCCATGGCTGCCAACAAACATGCCCTCTCAGATTGGAGAGCCGCAGGGCGACCTACGGCGGGCCCCCTGTCAGACAAACGTAGACACACAAAGAAGCTGCTACGCCAGTCGCTAAGGCAAGCCAATGCATCCAATAGGACGAGAATCTACGAAGACATCTCTAGTGCATCATCAACTAACACGAAGCTCTTCCATAGACTAATCAATCGTCAAAGAGCCACTCCAGGCTCCACTGGCTCAGAGCTGCTGTCTGATTCACAACTGGTCACAGATATCAAGGACATTCTACAAATCTGGACAAGCCACTTCAAGCAATTGGCCACCCCCTCTCTCTCCCCGGACTATGATGATGACCACCGACGTCTAGTCCATGAGGACTATCTCGTCATGCAACTCCAAGTCGCCTCTGTTGATGAACCTGGTGTCCCAATCACTGAACTGGAGGTAGAAAAAGCCGTCAGATCACTGAACTCCGGGAAGGCCGCAGACATCCATGGACTGAAAGCAGAACATCTTAAGAAAGCAATGCCCACTATCCTACCAGTGTTGACCCAGCTGTTTAACATTCTCCTGCACAACAGAAGGTATCCAGAGACCCTCAAGTCTGCCTACACGTTACCAGTCCATAAGAAAGGCAAGGATCGGCTACTACCAGATAACTATCGAGGCATAACCATCACCCCAATCCTCGCAAAGACACTAGAACACGTTGTCCTGAAGAGAATTGAGAGCAGCCTCCTCCAGGCAGATCTCCAGTATGGCTTCACCAAGGGGCTGTCACCTTCGATGGCAGTGTTGGCCGTGACGGAAGTCATCTCTGATGCCATGGACAGCCGGCAGCCACTGTATTTCCTCACCCTAGACGTGAAGAAGGCTTTTGATGTGGTCGACCATGCATCCTTGCTTAGAAAGCTCCACAGCCAAACTGATGCCTCAACCTGGTGCTTCCTGGAAGAAAACCTAAAGACAAAAACAATGGTTAACGTGTGTGGCGACCTCGGACCCTCGTTTCCCGTGAAACAAGGTGTCGGTCAGGGGAAGATTCTGTCTACACACTGCTACAAGTCCTATGTCAACAACTTGCTCACCCAGCTGAAGAACTCTGGAGCCGGCTCCTGGATCGGTCCATCCTTCTTAGGCACTCCAACTTGTGCAGACGACATCATCCTGCTGGCCGCTAACTACCCAGATTTACAGACTCAGATTGATATCGTAGTCGACTACGCTAGCCGCGAACGATATCAGATCCACCCTGACAAGTCACAGTGCGTCACCTTCAACATTGGTCGCCCAACCAACCCAGTAATACGAGATAAGCCAGTCCCCATAGTCAATACAGCAACTCACTTGGGCATCGACAGGTACACAGACCTCTTATCTCCCGACCACCTGATTGAAAGCCGCCTGTCCCTAGCTAGAAGAACAGCTTACGCCCTGATGGGATCTGGATTCCATGGTACTAATGGCATCACTCCAGCCGTGTCGATAACCATCTACCAGGCGTACGTGTTGCCCCGCCTCATGTATGGAATGGAGGCCATCATCCTCAAAGACAAGCAATTATCAGCCTTGGAAGACTTCCACAGAACCAGTCTCAGAGACATCCAGTCACTACCAACCCGGACCGCCCAGTGCTCGATATACCTCCTTGGTGGCATGGCTCCCATTGACGGTGTCTTAGACGCTCAGATATGCTCTCTTCTCCACCTACTCAGCAAGAACCCAAGCAACCCCCTGACACAGGCAGGAAGTTACCAGCTAGCCACTAAGAAGCACAATTCCAAATCCTGGTTTGTCTATGCGGCAAAGAGACTGTCCCGTTATGAGATCAACCCCCTGGATCTCCTGAGTGGCAGCGGGCCCAGTCTGCACACCCTGAAACAGAGGATTCAATCTTTCTGGACCAACAGACTCAAGGAAGAAGCAGCATCTAAGACCTCTCTCCGGTATCTGGATGTCAATGAATGCTCCCTGAACACGACCCATAGCATCTGGAAGTCGACCGGACCGAAGCTCCCTGAGACCCGTAAAGCGATCGTGAAGGCCAGATTAATCACTGGAACATACACCCTACAGACCAACAAAGCGGTGTTTAACCAGCATAAGATCGACCCCACCTGCCCACTGTGCTTAGAGGAACCGGAAGACCGAGCACACCTGATCTTGCGATGCACGGCCCTGCAGGCCCCAAGATACAAATACCTGATGAAAGTCACAGACCTCATCCCAAATTTCGAGACCCTAACTGAGCATGATAGACTCCTTATCCTCCTCAATTCCGTATACCCTGGCATGAAGTGTTCTCGGGCTGATCTAGAGGCAATCTCACGTTCTATGCTATATAGTATCACTTGCAAGAGGACAAGGCTCCTGAACGAAAAGGAGGGCTGATTCAACTACAACAACAACAATGGCAGCAATATCAACACAAAGTTGGCAGATTTGATAGCTCGGGATATTTTGCTTGTTATTTACGATAAGTACACAGCAGTTTCGTTTTTGCTCCAGAAAATGATTGCAAACCATTCCCTCTTGTGAATTACAGAACTATATCCGGAATACATGTCGTTTATTTGTGAATAATGGCGAAGTACGCGCCTGCGTACCGGGCCAAAATTCGGCCTGTAATCGGACGGCGAATACACCATAGCGTATTCCCTGCCTTTGGGAGAATGGAATACGCTTGCCACAATGCCAGAGTTAGTCTCTAGTCTTAGTCCTATCTCTGAGACAGAGTCCTATGTAAGCAATGACAAGAATTTACCGACGGAGTGGGGAGTTCCCGCGCCAACGAACATCGGGTTATATTCGACGAATAGAACGATTTACCCTTAAAACAACATGTGAAACCTGATGAGGGTGATAAATGTACTCAATTTGCTATGTTCGAATAAGCTGTCAAGCGATATAGTCCAAAGAAGATTGAATTAACGTCAGATGACAGCAAGTATTGCAAATCACCGCCTTCCCAGGATGTTCGCCTTCCCAGGATGCTTTGCGAAGAACCCCTTTAATTTGGATTTTTATTTTAGGCGGAGCCTATATGTTTTGATAAATCGCACGATACAATGAACGCAGAGAAAGATTTCCCGATATAGCTGACACAGCTCATGCAAATAATCCGAATTCAAGGCCAGAAAATATATACACTGTAGATATCTATGTACTCAAAGAGTATATGGAGTTTAGAAGGTGAATAAGCCTGTTGTAGATGAACGGCATAGGAAGTAGTCAAGTATGTACAATTATAGTACATACGTACATGTATGCATAAGCCCCGCTGTGACTGACCGCAATGTCTTCTCGTGTTTATTAGCCAGTAGATGATGCTACATTTGCGTACAGGTCACTTTGTATTTGTGAGATAATGAGAACAAAACGTATTAGCCAAATCCTGACAATTGTGGTTATAATGAATGTTTGAGAATGAGCCATGGTCACATAAAATATTACTTGCTAAAATCTTAATAATTTTACAAATTAAGGAGATATTTTTAATGAATTGCAATCAAAAAGGTGATTATCTGATTGGAATACACAGAGAACCTAAATGTAATTAAAGAAAATATTGCCCCATTGCCGTAGATCAACAGCGATAGCAATTTTCGACACGTAATGGAGCAATGTATGGGAGTGTTTTCTGAATGAACAGATAGTAATTACTTTGTTCCTGTTCGGGTTTAACTCAGTATTCTTTGCATGCATACAAGTCATGATATCCAGGAAAAAAAACTATCCGAAGATTACGCGCAAACACATGCACATATTCATATATTTTGTTTACTTATCGAAATTGAAAAGCAAAGTCAAAGTCAAAGAACGGTATACCGTTCTGAATACCGTAGGCATCATATGTAGCTTTCTGATCCGCCATTAGTGCTATTAGTGGCGACACAACCAGCACGATGTGTGGAGCATTATCCGGTTCAATCTGATTAACATGAATACATCTTAAGTTATCTTCACTTTCTTATCAGACTGTGGGCGAGGTGTTTAAAACATATATGTGGGAGTATACTGTATGATAAATCTATCTAATTTAATCTAGCACTATTTGACTGCATATACATTTCACCATATCGCTTATTTATCTCAATAATCATTTCGCTATTGTCCTGGAATAGGCCAAAATTATTGTTGTATTTATTTCATTCACTTCTAGGATTATATAGACTAATTCCCTACAATAATTTGTATTTACATACCACTAATGTCCAAGTCAATAACATGTGTCTTCTCCAGCAAGATTCTAAATGTTTTTACATCAATGTACATTAGGTGTACATCATGCCTATTCTCAATGAACTACCAAAGACTTTTTTTCAAATAGTAAATCACTAAATGGGCATACCTTGTCCATGATGAGAGGTGCAACTATGTATACAAAACTTTTCCCGTATCCCGTTGGAAGCACTCCTGAAACATTTTTTCTGTTGCATATGTGCCAGATTATGTCCAGTTGTTCCTGCTTTAACTGTATCTTGAATCTTTCTTCATAGTGGTTCTTGTATATTCCACTGATTTCTTCTTTGGAAAACATTGTCGGCAAAAAATTAAAATACTTCTGTTGATGTCAAAGGTTACTCGTTGTCAAGTGTCACCTCATACATGTACATCTCCTGTCCAGTCTATGTGTGTGATATTCAATGTGTTTACGCCTTTTTTAAATCTTGTTCTAGTTTGCATTCACCAATAAACCTTGCCCTCACCTGATTGGCTGAGCGTTTGACAGTCAGCTGAAAGCGGGGGGAGGTGCCATTCAATTGTAAACACAAAAAAACCGGGAGATGTGGCGGGTGGATTATGATAGATTATTTGATAATGTCGCCATATGTCAGACACCTAATTGCGTTTATAGAAGGACAACAACACACAGTAAGTGGAAATCAAGTTTATTTCAGCATATAATGCAAACTTTGGAGGAAAAAACAACAACCGTTATAGCCGGTTATAGCGGGAATCTCGTAGGGAATTTTATGCATGGCCTTACGCGTAACTCTGTTACGAACTTACGCTGCGGAATTACTCTAGTCTAGAATAGGTTTAGATTATCTGTTAGGCCTAAACTTGTTGAAATCATCAGGAGATGGATAATCAACTTACATCTGGTACACCATCAACGTGGGAAGTTCCTTCGCCAGGACTTTCCATCTCCACATCAGACATTTTCACGTTTTTTCTTCGGTCTTCTGTTCTTTTGTGTCAACAGACTTTTTCGTGCCGGTAGAAAATGGCGCGGCGATAAACATATACTCTCAAACCCAAAACAGAAAGTTCACATCCTATCTAAATTTCGGTATAATTCATCACTGTTCATAATCTATTCAACAACTTGTGAAGAGAAAATATATTTATAATGTATAACACAAAATCAATGCAAAAAAAAACCACCGGTAAATAATATAACCTGATAACAACGAGACTGATAGATTTGAGAGTATATGCACTGCGGTCTCGGTTGTGGCACTCCTGATAACGCAGTGATTCTTCACGCATTGAAAATGAAAAGTCAGCCACCTGGTCATTGAATGGGTGCTTTTCTTGCAATCTTAGTGGATTATGGACACTTGTCAAATAGTATATATTTACGTGATGTTTTGATTTCATAATAATAGCTTTTTTTGGTATATATATCATTTTTAACCCTCTAACAAATAAATCTTGATCAGAAACTTGTAAATATCAATGGATGTCTTCATGTTATCAACCAAAAATCAAGCCTAAGCAATATGGAGCTGGGACTGCCGAAAATCTGAAGTGAAAAAATAAGAGTGCACTAATATCATGCACACAATATAACTTTTTTCGAATATTTCACCGAACATTTATTTTGAAATTATACCTTTCACAACTGAGTTTATTGCAAAAAATATGTTGTAAATATCAATAATGTCTCAGAATATGGCATACATGTACATGTATAGTGTGTTGCGCTATGCTCCCTGCCTTGCTTGTACAATCAAGTTACTTGCATGAAAACTTAGATACTATACCCGGTACTCTGATTTTTCCAATTCGTTTACAATTCTGTTTCGTTTGAAATTCCAATTCGTCTACAATTCTGTTTTTCACTAATATTTTTGCGATGCTTAATGGTATTGTTCTATAACTTGGCATACTTCACCTGGGAGTCAAACGGCTATTTTCTACCGTTAGATAGATACTGGTAGATTACCAAGTTCTTCAAATTTTGTGATAGTCTGAAATTTGGTAGAATATTGCCGTTCGACTCCCAGGTGACGTATGCCAAGTTATAGAATGATAACGTTTAGCATCGCAAAAATATCGCCAAAATCCGGTGTAAACAAGTTAGAAAAATCAGAGTATATAAGTTATCATGGGCTTTTGCTGACTGAAGGTAGATATCGTGCTCCAGAGTAATGATTTTGTCATTGGATTATAAATATGGAACCCCAAAATGTCATTCCACATTACCCGCCTGAAGCCCACAATACAGAAACTATTTACGGGGTTGTCAGGATCCCGCATTTTCAGCAATCTGATGATGAATGTATATAGGCCTATGATGTTAGGAGAGGATCAGTGACATGAGACGAAATAAAAATGAGTACATGTATGTACTTACATTCATATTTACTATTTATTGAGATATATTGTATACTAGGGATACATGTACATTTTTGATGGTGCATCTATGAATGAATTGTAACAATTCACCTGGAATTTTTTTCTTTTGAATACGTGTTGACTAAAAGAACTGAAATATAATCCGATACTTAACACACATTAGATACAACTCACAAAATACATGTAGTAATGTATATCACAAAATACAAGCATGCAATACACAACTTTGAATAATGTGGGAAATATCACAGAAGAATACATGCCCATGATGAATTGCACTGCACACTACATGTATATAACTGTCAGTCGAACAAGGAACACTAATGTTATCTGTAATACCATATATAGGGAAAATAAATCCACTTCTGTACGAATGGAACTGTCTTCTAGTCCTTACAATGTACATGAAGGGAATCACCCATACACTATATATTACACCTGGTGAATTTTATTGCTGTAATAAACTGTTTATAGCAAATACAGTTCATGTAAGTATTACTTATTGGTAAAGATGCCATCCATACTAATGGGTACACCATAGTTATATCACAGTGGGCATGTGGAAAAGTCACGGTACAATTTATCACATCAAACAGCAAATACAGGCAAAAATTGAAGTACAATTGTAGTGTTTTTGAAGCACAGAGGAAAGATACATCATGACAGACCACAAAGTATACTTGTCCCCATGTTATATGGAGGACACATTGGATTTGTTTTCTGTAATACATGTATCTTTCAACATATCATACACAAAGGGAAGTAAATGTTCCCGATATGGATGTTCAAACTCTTCAACAGGGCAGTAACGCATTCAACAAGACTGCCTGTTGGGCAAATGTTTGCTAAATCGTCCACACTGATTCTAGGCACGCATAGATATCATATAATTCTGCAAAGCTTCCAGAAGGTTTTTGTGATGTTAAATGCGCCACTTAATCTTGTTGTTCCCCTGCATTTTTAGTCTTTCGCTGCAAACAATTTTCACCCAAGTTATATGAAGACTGTTGAGGACAGGCAATGAAATTGAGATTGTTTGAAAGAAGCGCTGAATTTCACATGTTTCTTTGCAATAACATGTGAAACAAAAATACGGCAAAAAAACCCCATTTCATGTACAATAATAATTATTAAATGGCTAAGATAAGTATGGTAAATATATTTAAATTATGTATTACAAATATTTTCATCTACCTGCAAGAGCCTATATATGTAATAATAGAATAATACAAATTGCACATATTGAAGTATATACTCTGACATATACAAATTTGTTTCCATACGTTGTTTATGGTTCAGCGACAATGGAGTTATCATGATACCTATACATATTTCAGTTGGGAGTTAAACGAGTCGATATGACAATATTCCACCAAATTTCAGACTTCTATGAAATTCCCATTATATCTCAATATTTATTTTTGCCCAAGTACGGAATTTCTGGGTCCGAACACTATTATTCGTTTTTAGTTGTGCAATCTTCAATTCGACGAGTTTAGAAGAATATGAAAAGAACCCATCTGTACTTTTGAGAACAGGATATGTCATATTTTGAGTATGACTGCTTTAACATAGAGGTACATTTTAGATTGTTGATGGGATAAGAGTTTAACATTTGGTAGAAAATTGCCATTCAACTCTTACGTGGACTGTGTCAAGTTTTAGCACAACTTTTCACCATTACTGCACTACAGGCAAAACATAATACATGTAGGTTACAAAAATCTGAGTATAATATATTGAGGACATTTTGTGCCAAGATGCCATAACAATGACCAGATATTACATGTTACTCTAATATCCTATAAACTTGCACGCATTTGACAATAAGGAAGCAGTTATTCTAGCCACCGATTGATAATCATCGCAGGATTACTTGTTAAATTATTTGTGAAACACAACAACACTAGATCATAATTTGGCATTGTCAAAATATTGGACTATTACGATAAAATATACATAAATAAAGCCAATTTTTAAAACAGGTACATACATAAATATGTATCTATTACATTTGTAAATACATTAATCATGCTGATAATATCACACGTAAACAAACAAAATGCAATATATAGATATATATGTTGACAAACATATTCATGTAAAACTATTTCCTCTAACATCAACTAGAAATTCAACAATACAACAAATACAAGTTTTTCATATACCTGAAGTGTTAGGTCGCTACTGGCAACCAAATGTGTGTCTCCTTATCTCGCCCTTTATCATAGCCATTGTTACGCAATTAGACATTCTCTATTCAATAGTCAGCCGAAAAATCAGTGAGCCAAGATCAGGTTCAATCCCACCGTTCTCAAAGTCCTATATGACTTCCTATCAGTGATGATTAACTAATATACTATTTGATTCGAGCTGCAACTAAATGTGCTCATGCCCAGATCTTATCCCACGAATGGCATCGAGTGCTGATCCAAAATTACAAAAAAAAACTCCTTTGGGCTGAAGCGCGAGTACAAGGAAACTCTGCGGATGTGCGGTAACATGGCCAAGACCATAGTAAAACAGTAATACAATGAACAGTCAGTAATTAAACATTATTTGCACATAGATAGTTGGCTTCGTCTTAGACAAGAATGAAACCAGGAACACTAGAAGGGTGAACGGTAACATTGTATATGTGGGTGGAACAGTAATTCAAAATGCACAAATGTTTTGACTAAATTGGACATTAGCTGTCTGCATACTGGACATTGACTGGTACAGTGTATATACCTACATGTAGGTCACATAAATTACTTAGGACGAGGATATCATGGAATCAACTTCATTTGACTAGAGATTTTGTGTCTTTGCTGGCGTTTTGTTTCTTCTCCTGCCGGACGAGTTTTCTGGCGAGGGTAACATTGAGAGCGGCCTGGTAGCCGAGGTCCGGACGGCGATCCTGGGCGTTGACCATTGCTGCCACCTGGATGGAGGACAACGAGGGCAACATCACAATCACATGTGTGTACTGGTGTGTATGTGTGCGACCTGCGTGTGTGCGTATGGCACTAGTATGTACGAATGGTGTTATTATCAATTTCAAACATTAGAAGCCATGAATGTAAACTAGACGCTTCCGGTCGCCTACGACCGCTTGGGTGTATCCCCCGTAGCCCTATCATCCCTGTTGCCCCAAATATATCGCTGATGTACATTGTGAGTGTGAAACCTTTCAAGCTCATTGAAGGTCGAATTCAAGATCACCACTAAAATCACTGCATTCGAACTTCCATTTCGACATGTTCGAAAAAAATAACGAAATTACAGCCAGATAAAAGTTTTCACCTAAAGCTATATTTCAACTCAGAATATTTGACAAACTTGGTTCGCAACTAAGTTGCGAGATGACTAAATTGGAGCCAGATTGAACTTTTCACTGTAAGTTATATTTCAACTCATACTATGTGCCAAACAACTCATACTATGTTCCAAGTTGAAATTCAAAGTAAAAGTTGACCAAAACTACATTTCAAGATGACGAAATTGGAGCCAGATCAACTTTTCACCATAATTTAAATTTTAATTCATAATATGTGCCAAACTTGGTTTCAAGCTGAAATTCAAGTAAAAGTTTACCAAAACTGCATTTCAAGATGACGAAATTGGAGCCAGATCGATCTTTTCACCATAAATTATATTTTAATTCATAATATGTGCCAAACTTGGTTCCAAGTTGAAATTCGAAGTAAAAATTGACTTTACTGGTAAAAATAATGTTAACTTATCCGGTTACACCCATGAAATCTCTACTGGACAAAACTTTTAAATTGTTGAGTTCAATAATAAATGTTTCTTGTCTTAACTATTTTTCTTGAGGTCAATACTAGACTTAACTAGTAAAAATGATGTTAACTTATTCGGCTACAGCCATGAAATCTCTACTGCACAGAAGCTTTACCTTGTTGAGCCCAATAATAAATGTTTCTTGTCTTAACTATTTTTATTGTGGCCAATAATAGACTTAACTAGTAAAAATAATGTTAACTTATTCAGTTACACCTGTGAAGTCTCTACTGGACAAAACCTTTACCTTGTTGAGCTCAATAATAAATGTTTCTCGTCTTAACTATTTTTATTGTGGTCAATAATAGACTTAACTAGTAAAACCAATGTTAACTTATTCAATAATATTGTTCTTTTTTCACCAAAAACATCAGTTCTGTATTCTGAACAAGAATCCAGTGCAATTTGCTTTCATAGTACAGGTTATTGGAGTGATCACACGTCAAAGTAGGTATTTTAATTGTCGTAATAAGTTAACCTCTCAAACTTATTAATATTTATTCGATCATTCTGAAAAACAATAGGTTTCGTCTGATGGTCTTTCTCATTGAGCCTGTGCAATTTCATCATCATTCATTGAAAACTCCCACCCGTAGTGCGTTCACAACCCATGTGTGTTAAACAGGCTAATTTGAGCACAAAATGTTACGCCAATCGGCTATTTTGGTTGCTATGGGAACCAAAATCGATAGATGTCCAGATCTCACCATAAGACATGTCCATATGAAATATTATCAAAATCGGTTCATATTTGCAACCTGCAGCGCGTTCACAAGAAAGTGTCTGCGGACGCGGCGGCGGCGCGACGATCGTAAATCCATAGTATCCGCCGAACTTTGTTCGGGGGATACAATAATGTAGCTATTACCTCATCAGACTGGATGATGACCCCTCCAAGTCGTGTCAGCTTTTCCTGCAGTGCTTTAATGTCCGGCAAGGAGACTCCTCGCGATGCGTCGTCAATCAGGATTGTTCGGAAACCGTGCTCAATTGCGTGGCAGGCTGTTGCACCTGATAAAATAATACAGGGTTTTTAAAAATTTTGTCTGAGAATTTTATAATGTTACATGCTACACCACATGCACATTCAAATTGCTGAAATGTCCAAAGGTACCATTACCATGATTACATCACATATTTTGTTTATATCACATATTGTTACATCACATATTATTCATGTACTGTCAACTGAATAGAGTTCATCGAAGCATCAGTGGTGTGAGTGAGTATAGACCTACCAACACAGACATCATAGGCCAGGCCACAGACGTAGACGTCAGTGACACCTCGAGATGTCAGCTCCTTGACAAGGGGCGTCTGTGACATCTTGTTGTTGTCCCAGAAGGCCGAGTAGCTGTCTATGTTGGGGTTCGTGCCTTTGTTGATGACGATGGAGTTCTCCACAATCTGCCAATGGCAGAGGACAGCAAATTTGCACCTCATCGTATAAAAATGTATCGTAGTGTGCACTCAATATTTGTGGATGTATGAATTACTATTCGTTTGTACCAGAAATATATAACATTAACGAGAGATATGTTTCTGTATGTATTATGTGGCACTATCATTTATTGACATGAGCTTCTCTGCATGCCCTGACTTTTGCGGTGTATACCTTGAGGTCCTTGTGGAACTCTGAGCCCCAGCTCCCCTGCACGCAATGTCCTGGCCACATTTTCTGTACAACCATCGGTGGACCCTCAAACACGACGGTATCCAGGTGCTTGGCGTTCTCAGCAGCCACCTGCGGACAGAGCATCAGACACGTACTTACGTGTATACAACATGTATATGCACCAGTGTAGATATTCATCCCTGATACAAGCAAAATATCATTCATTGAAATCATCTTCAACCGAACAATTTATTACGACTGTGTATAAGTGATCAGCATTTTGGAAACAATTGCACACAATTACAATACACAATAAACGCACAGATTAGTGGATGGTGAACAATATCATAGTATATGGTTATTGCACAATATGAAGTTTTATGCCCGAGGGCCAAGTCTTTGAGAAGACTTGGCCCGAGGGCATGAAACCTCATATTGTGCAAGAACATGTTTATCATATACCAGTTGATGTTGGGGACATTTTGGTATGTATGGCCAAATCATATCCGATTCGGAAGAAATAAGCAAGCTTTATTCACTCTGCCTTTATTCACTATGCAAGCTTTATTCTTTCTGCCAAGCTTTATTCACTCTGTAAGCTTTATTCACTCAGTGATCCGATCTGTACACCATTTCAAACGTCCAAGACCACCTGGGTAAAAAACGTAAAATTGGGGCAAAAACGTCATACATGACGAAATCAAGCCAGTGGAGCGACCATGTGCTTTTGTTTACTCTTGGAAAAATGGCGTTTTCTTGAACTGGGAGCTGCCCGGGCAGAGTGTGGAATTTTCGGCCCGCCGGGCAGAAGTTTGTTATCGGAAGAATAGGCAAAGATATCGAAAAATAAAATACATAGAAATGGTGTATGTTTAGGTCCGAGTTCGTTGACAGTAATTTAAATTACTGTATAATAGCACTGATTACGTTAAATACCTTGACTGTCATTTTGGCATATGATAAAGGTATATATTTTGCTGCAAAGTGAAGAGCTACATAATACACTGTTATGATGTGATATATTTATTCTACAGTAACAGTAAACTTATATCATTAGTTCCCGCAAACAATAATGATGTAATAACATGAATGAGGCAAACCTGCATTCACCATGCATTGTCAGTTTCAAATAAAAACGTAAATCATGTATATGTGAATATGGCCCAGGTTACACAGCTGCTTGTCCTGGCAGCACAGGATTCACAGTCACAAAGCCAAACAGCAGTCAATGGTATCACCACAGGTATGCCACACCTCAGGGTGAGGTGCTGTGAGGACACACACTCGTCTCTGTGTGTCAGCTCTAGCACACCCAGCAGTTGTTGCTATTATGACTGAGTGTGCTGACTCAAGTCCCCGTCTGACCCTAGACTACCAGTACTCAGAAGTCAGCCTTGCTCAGAGGATGCATTGTCCCCCTGGTCCTAGGCACTACTGCACCACTACCACTTACACGTACCTTACTGGAATGGTGCAGATTCCTGGTTTTGATGTTTTCAATGAAGGAGATGTGGTTTGCAGGGTGCCAGTCAGCAGAGTACACTACCACATCAAAACTGTCAACCAAAACTTAGTACATTAGTTCAGCAAAATTTTAGTTCCATAAAGTCAAATCCTTTCTTCACAAGTAAAAAGCTTGCATGATTGCAAAAAGAGAATAGTTCGGGACCGGTTGTGACGTACTTGACCGTGTTGAGCAGGTTGTTGATGACTGGGATGATGGCGAGCCCGTCCTGTCCTGCCGGACAGTTGCAGATGGCCATCGTCCCCGTTATAAAGTCATTCTGTACATCAACAACGATCATGGCTGTCACCGGATCCAGAATCTGTCGAAACAAATTTTTCCAAAATATTGATACAATTAAGTTATACAGTGGATCCTGTGTTGAAGAACACCTGGTTTGAGAGACCACCCTGTATTTTAAGACCAAGCCACTCGGTCCCAAGTGGCCATTTATCATGTAAATGAACCTGTCATGATAGATCACCTGTCATTTAAGATCACCTTTTGGGGGTCCCTTGGGTGGTCTTAAAACACAGGATCCACTGTACCATGAAAGCCATAAAGCAAATCTAGTTTAGTTCAGGCTATAGAATTTTACAGTCAAATCTCTCGTCTTTGAACGTTCAAGGGACCAGGCCAAAATGTTCAATGTTCGTAGATGTGTGTATCGGCAGATTCATAATTTCTGATATTACAAGCAACACGTAAATTTTGAGAGCTCAGTATAGTTTCTCACAACAGGTTGTATTTGTATAATTTACTATCGCTTCACTCATTTTTGTTTTTTGTTTTGTTTTTGTACAAGGATAATCCAGCCGAATCTGGTACATACATGTATATGTATATTACATGACTGTGGCAGATGAATTCAGGAGAACCTAAACACAGCTCAATCCAAAACCATTAACAAAACCTATGAAAACCATCGATACATGCTTCACTGAACAACTGGGATCACTTCACTACCGGTAATAAACCAGGAATATTGATTGTCTTTGCATGGTACTACACTTGCTTCATGACTAAAATATCTGCCCATTCATTGCCTGGGTGGAAAGGCTGTAAGTGTCTCGAAGATAACGATAAATTACTCCACTCATTGGGAGAAAATTTTAAGCAACAAAGTGAATAAGGACAGTAATGTTTCCCCAAGGAACTACGATATGAGAGTAAAACTCATGGGCTGATCAATAATGTCGCTTGCTTTAATGTTTGTTATCGGCCATACAACAAACGATCAATATTGCAAGTGGTCTAACCATTACTGACAATACGAACAGCAGCAGGAATCAAGCAATTTATGGGAATGCTGCACGGTGGCAATCCTTTATTGATATCAGAAACGCACTATACCTGTGTCACAAGTGTTACCCAAGAGGGAAATAGTGACAGCAATACTTTGTAACAAAATGTGGAATGTTGTTCAACAAAACATGTACCATTATTGCTCATAAATATTCAAATTAAAAAAGCAAGGAGACTTTATACAGTCCATTATATTTATTGCATTTGCATAAATACTTATATACATTTTTCTGCATTTGCAAGTACATTGTATCTTGCTCTAGATGCTAATCTAACCATGCCATGTACATTGTAAATCCTACATGTATCTATAACATATGGCTTGTTATATAGCTACTGTTATTGGGAGTGAGAGGAGGTAGTTGTTGTTAGAAGGTGAAGCATTGATTACTAGAAACCGCAAGAGGCCTGGGAAACTGAGGCTATGACATTCATGGGACGGCTTCATCCCATGACATAACACATCCCGGAAGCATATCATCAAAATGCATAACTCGGTTCCTAATGGCAAGAAACCAAATTAAACATTCCCAAAGAAACGGTTGTGAAGTTTTGCAATAAAACCAAAACAATCGAGCTTTCAGGAACCATGTTCATCACAGTGACTACCGGTAGCACTTTTCGTCTTCCAAGTCAAGACACTCCAGGCATTGGTAATCTGCTCATGGCTATTAATAGCTGGAGGAAAACAAGAAAATCAATGCTATCTGACGTAAATCATTTCTATGGCACTGCCACCCTCCCTCCAATAAAATCCGTCCCCCTCCCCTCCCTGCACTTGTCCCTCAGTCATGTCTCCATGGCTAGAGGCATTCATGTGCTGAAATGTGCCATCTCCCCAGGTAAGAGCTTTCTCGCACCCTATTGTACCCCCCCAGCCACCCCTCCCCACAACCAGAGGAGAGCTATATCCACAAGGAGATCGGTCAGACAGAGATCCATACCCAGGGTCTATCCACTAGATCACCTTACGGCCCTACGGCCTGCCCGGCAGGTGTCACACACTAAAGTATGTGTCTTATAAAATAATTTATCTGTAATATTTGCACCTGTATCACCTGTATAATGAACTCAGACCCATGCCATACAAACCTGCTTGAGCCAGTGGTGCCAACAGACGGTGAATTCGTCAAGGTCAATTTTCCCGTCCTGCGAATTAGGAAGATTGGAAATGTTAACTTAATTTTTTCTCCACATTTTCAACGCCAACAACACCAAGAATTTTTAATATTTTTCAATGACTGGTAGAATCTCACCTGGTTTTCATCAAGCAGCTTGAGAAAGTCTGAAATTTTTTTCTCAGATATAGGGTAGTGCTGACCCTTATTGCAGAAGACTTGATGAAGTAACTCAGTGAATTCCTCAAGGTCCAAGAACCCATCTCTGGAACCGAATAAAAACATTAATCTGGTCACATACCGGTACATATAATGTGTACAAGAGTGTTACAACCTACAAATCGTCATGCTCAATTTTGTACCTGTGCATCACAAATATTTAGATTTTCGACAAAAACTAGAGCTTTATATGAAGTTGTTTATTCATATCATATGAATGTATTATACATCAAAACATGCACCACTGCATGTTGTAATTTTTTCTAGAAAAAAAATCATGATTGAATCGTCGTCGATCGAGAAAATTTTATTGCAAGAATCTACAATAAACTGGTGCGTACACCTATTATTCAGGTATTGGAATATATTGGGGTTGGCCTATTTGATCAGATACTATGCTACGGCAGTCATGGAGTGCCTTCATCAGATTTTGCTATGAATAATATAGCACAGCTTTTACATGTACCGGTATGTGCAATCATGTTTAGAATTCATACCCAGTTATGTAGCTCGCAGCAAATTTATAGACCTATAGTCCTGGGAAAATGCCAGATATAATATAGTTGTTGATAATCATAACCATTGAGAGAACAATGATGCTAAACTTGCTGGACCTAAATGTTCTATGGCGAGTAAGCATGGTAAGGGGCCTACTGAATCTGATCCCCCACCCTGGGTATCCATAAATCATATTAGGTTACTTCAAAGCAGAATTATCACTGGAAGTACATAGTAGGTCTAGTTAACATTGAGAATAACATTTTCAAAACAATTGACCAGACAAATATTTCTCATGTACAGCTACTGTAAACTCATTCAAGCTCCCATTATTGTTCCCTTTTTCTAAATATTGGCTGTTTAAGTTTCTTGTTCATTTTTCATTGCAATTTTTAAAGTTTGCATCCATTAAAGCTAGCGATTCTGTTCAATGCGTGAAATCCGACAAATTAGAAGGTAGTGTACATTAATGGGTTTACAGTACACATTTCTGACATGGATAGCAATATGAGAGCCCACAGTCCGAGTACCAGTAACTATTGTTTGGTCCAGGCTCTGAATCTACCACTAAATTCAATCTGGCCAATACTGAACTCGCTCCGTCATATAAGGAAACATTTTTTTTCTTTTTGGGGGGGGGGGGGGGGGGAGGTGAGGGGTTACAATGAGTTACGGTGATCGAATCATGTTGGAACTTATATCAAACCGAAAAACTACGAGTAGACTTCGATTTCCAGTGTACGACAAAGGATCACAGATATTGTGCACAAGTTGTACTGTATTAGCGTCAGGGTACCTAATCTTCGACCCTGTCCTTAAAGGAGGACTTCCTATAAATGTGTATTGGCTTCTACCCATGATTTTATGATTAAAATTTCCATATAGCAAATATATTTCAATGCATTTGAATGGAGAAGATTATAAGCTTCGTTCACAAATGAAATAAGTATATATTTTGTCCAGTACAAACAAATCGAACAGAAGATATAACATCAATAGTTTTGTTACAAGTACATTGTGCCACACGGCAGTGCTTGGCTGACAGAAACGTCAAACATGACGTAAATTTCTGTGATGTCATTGTTTTGAGAGAACCCTCGACAGGCGGCTCATTCCACTGGAACTAAAGATGCTGGAAGTGCTCCGTTGCCCGAGGCATCATCAAAACAATGACGTCATCGGTTGCTACTCAATTCATTCTCCCCAGTTGGAGGGAGTGGCCCGCTAGTTTAGTTTCTTTTCGATTTGACATTCGGTAGTAGATCTAGTTTCAAAAATATAATTCCTTCGATTTTGAAGTCATCTGAATGAATCATAGACATAGAACAGAGATGGACTGCCAACTCGTACTCTGTGACCTTGAGCTTGCGTCCAGAGGAAGAGGGGTACTTTATTTCCAGTTTGGCGTTTTCATGGAAAATTGAATTGTCAAAATGCGTCAAATATCGTACGTGACATCATCACTCAGAAGATCGTTAAGATTGAACAATGGCAATAAGACGTTATAGGTTAACAACGGAAGTGTAACTACCCTCTTCCTCTGACCTTTTGTGACCTCAAGCTCAATAACTACAAACAGAGAGATTGATATCAGAGTTGGCAGTCCATCTCTGTTCTATGTCTATGGAATGAATACTCCATGTATGTGAAACTAATTTGTTACCAAATTGCGTTTTAACTTGATAGGAAGTCCTCCTCTAATCCTCGATTGTAAGATTTGGTGAACATGTTGACCATTACCGATACGGCGATAGGCCTACTGTAGACTATGGTAGATACTAGATACCAAAATTAAATCTCTAATACATGACTCTATGTCATCAGCTGATCATTCTACTCAACTCACTGGTTTTTGTCAAATTTCTGGAAGAATTCAGATACTTTTGTGGAGTGTTTGGTTGCATTTGTTTTGCGTATCAAATCGAACACATTTCCCTCGTCAGACACTGACAGTTTTGACAATTTCTCCCCAGTGTTTACATCATCCATGATGTTGACAGTTCCGTTTGTTGACATAGCGCAGGCACAGAAGACTCGCGACGTCCTGAAAACTGATTTCAGACAAGTGCTGCACTATGTCACAATCTACAAACAGCCATTCCACATATAATCGTATCCCAAATTGCTCAAGACATGGAGAACTGTCCAATTCCGAATACTACTCTCTCTTTGTCAGATTTGATTTGCGCTCTGATCGATGAAAATTTGTTTCTGCAGTTGTCAGTGACATCTGGCGAATACAATTGTTTCATAGTACTCGCTAGATGGCGCACATATCATAATGCACTCACTGTTAAACATATCATAATGTAAATCCATTGTGCAGTTTTCTGGAGCAAAAATTAAAATAAAATTGCAGCTTCACGGTGAGCGGGATCTTTGATATTTGTTCTTTCTCGTATAGAAATTACACACTCGAAATAATACTGTAAACAAAAGTATAAGTTGATTGATTGATTGATTTTTATTTAGGAATCCATCATGTGCACAATAAAATACAATGTATAAACACATATTATATAATACAAAAAATGAACACCGAGGATAACACAAAAAGTCAAAAGACTTATTTCCATTGTGGTCCTCAAAAAACAAAAAAAACATTGAATAATACAAGCTGGGTTGGCAAAATTGATGAACTATATTATAAATAGATTTGTGTATAATGAGAATATATAGACATGAAAATATGAATAAATAAGGCAAAATACCATACATGTAAAATAAATTGACTAGGCCTGTTTACAATCATGACTGTGATTATTATTTTTTTTAAAAAAAGTGGTGAAGGTAAGATAAAGTAAGATTATACATATAAACTATTTTCCTCCACATGTACACTATTTAATGAAAAGTTTTTGATAAAACTTTTGAAATGACTGTGACTAGTTGTTTGTTGAATGGAGTTTGACAATTTATTCCATTCAAATGCACCTGTGTACTTGAGTGATGACTGGGCTAGAAGACCATTAACACGTGGAACAATGAGAGATGACTGACTAGATCGGGTTCTTATACCATAAATGAGAATGAGGAATAAAATGATCCGATAAGTAGCTCGGTGCCTGGCCATGTAATGTTTTGTGTACAAGACTGAGTTTTAGCTGGGTAACACGTTTGCCAACTGGTAACCAGTTTAAGGTTTTGTAGTGGGAATGGTACAGATGGGTTCTTGCTGGCAATTTTCAGACAGTTTTTATCAGTTTGTTTTGACATATTTCTAACTTTTTCTGGGACCGTTTAGTTAGACCACTGTACCAGGAAGTACATGCATAATCCAGATGTGAGTGGGCTAAGGCTGAGGCTAACATTTTCATGGTATTAGTATCTGAGTATTTTGATTTCCTGGCGAGAAATTTAGTTCGAGCACTGACCTTCTGTATAACCTTGGATGCCATGTTTCCCCCTGATACATACTGATCAATTTCCATTCCTAAATATTTTACATTACATTTGGACTTTATATATGTACCATGACACTCGATGTTTAGGCATTTTGTTTTGTTTTTGGCTAACCTAGCCTTCGAACCGAACAGGACTGATTCTGTTTTACCCAGGTGGAGTGACAATTTGTTGTCAACCAGCCAGTGACTTATGTTAGTTAACTCCCGACTCAGGGTGGTTTCAATGTTACTGATACACTTATCTGATACTAATAATGCAGAATCATCTGCGTACAACAAGAGTTCACAATCTACCGCAGCTGCCATGTCATTTATGTACATCAAGAATAGTAGCGGGCCTAATAAGCTGCCTTGAGGTACACCACACGAAGTAAACGATCTTGTTTTTGCGCTATCCACTAAAATTGTAGGCCGATCCACCGATCGATCTACATGTAGGGGAGAGTGGGGGTAAAACGGTACCCCCGGGCAAAACGGCACCCTGACCATTTCGTCATTGTCACGTGCTTCTATCCAGCGAATACCTAGTGTTTTAATCCGTCACGTGATCAGTTTCATTTGCACGTGTAGCGCGTTTCCCTGGGTCGTCTGTTGTGCCTTGCGTGGAAACAAGTTCATAGAAGGTGAGTTTCCTTGAAATATTTAACAAACGAATAATGTTGCATCACGCCACAGTTTTATTAGATAATCATATGTCTTGGTGACCATGAACATATGTCGAAATCTTTCTTCCTTCCTCACGCAGCTTCATTTGTCAATGTTTCCTAGTTCGGGGATAACGGAAGTTTTTTCTTTAATATCATATATGGGTAAAAACGGCACCCACTCGCTGGGGCAAAACGGTACCTGTGCCGTTTTGTACTGGCCTGGGATGCCGTTTTGACCCTAAAATATCGACTCTGAAATGTATTCCAATGTAGTAAAACAAAAACAACAACAATAACGTCGGTTATTAGTAGATGTACTGTAGGCTTACATGTATTGTACAATATGTTCTGGGCATACTGGGCAAGTGATGATACATTCTATCGTAGCGTAGGACTAATCTACTTGATATGTTAATGCACAAAATCCTACAAATAATTAACAAAATGGATAAATAAGTTGTGTTTTGAGCAAAATCAGTAACAAGATTAATTACCCTCTAATTGGTGACCTTGATCAGACATCAAAACATATTGATTTTCGGATTATTCCGTTCAAATTATATAGTGTAGTGCCTAAACAGTAGCAGATAGATTCTCCATTAGTATTGAACACTTTTGGGAAGTCATATGACCTTCAGAATTGTGACTTTGGATGTGACCTATATTTCAAATATTGATTTTGTAGCGCAATTCATTCAGACAACAAGGTGTACGCAGGACAAAACGATGGCTAAACGATGGCTCTATCAATATTGAACATAGGAATAGAGATCAAATCTTGTTGTATGAACTCCATTCATAATACAATATAGCAATTATGGTCTTAACGCTTGCAGACAAAGCCTACAATATTATGGTACACTCATGGGAAGTAATATATAGCCCTAGATTTGTAACATTTAATAATGTCTAGATACATGTATGAATCTCTGATTAATTAGCTGATGATGTGTTCAATCTTATGCTCAAATGTATAACTTCACCGGTAGTGTCAACTAGACGTCTAGTTTTTAGGTTACCGAACCACAGGACTAAATGGCTAATATTTCGCTTTTTAAGTTACCGGACCTTTGGTCCGATAACCTATTGCCATGGCGTTGCGTCCGGCGTCCGTCGTCCGGCGTCCGTCCGTCCGTTCACATTTTTATCTTTAAAGTTTATGATGGAATATTTCTGAAATTTTGCACAAAAATACCTAAAAATATTTCCAGGAAAGGATTTTTTTAGTTTTCTGATTTTCGAAATTTTTTCAAAATGGCGGCCGTTTTCGTCAAAAAATGGCCAATTTTGGACTTTGACGGGCGTATTTCTCAAAATCTGTTCAGTAACTTTTTTTCTCATTGATGCATAACACTCCTCATAGTTACCCCTGTGATATGTATGAATTTCGTTGCCCTTGAATCGCTCGAAGTGGGCCATTTTGGGCCCAAACTCGGCCCAAATGGGACTTTCCCATGTTAAATTCTCCTATACTTTATAATGGGACACATTAAGCCTAATATCTCACTTAATATTGAGATTAGAGACTAGGGATCAATTGTGGACATATAGGAAATGATATATGCTGAATATTCTGGTGATCTTGAATTTGACCTCAGACCTCGGTTTCAAGGTCAGAGGGCCGTTTTCATCGAAAAATGGCCAATTTTGGACTTTGACGGTCGTTTTCTCAGAATCTGTTCAGTAACTTTTTTTCTTATCAATGCAAAACACTCCTCATATGTACCCCTGTGACACGTATAAATTTTGTTGCCCTTGAATCTCTCGTAGTGGGCCATTTTGGGCCCAAACTCAGCCCAAATGAGACTTTCCCATGTTAAATTCTGCTATGCTTTATAATGGGACACATTAAGCCTAATATCTCACTTAATATTGAGATTAGAGACTAGGGATCAATTGTGGACATATAGGAAATGATATATGCTGAATATTCTCAGGGTCTTGAATTTGACCTCTGACCTCGGTTTCAAGGTCAGAGCACAAAATGTCTAATATCTTGCTTATTATCGACTTTACAGTTTAGGAATCAATTGTGGGCATATAGGAAATGATATTTGCCGAATATTCTGATGACCTTGAATTTGACCTTTGACCTCATTTTCAAGGTCACAGCACAAAATGGCTAATATCTCGCTTATTATTGACTTTACAGTGTAGGAATCAATTATGAACTTATAGGAAATCATATGTGCAGATTATTGTCATGACCTTGAATTTGACCTTTGACCTCATTTTCAAAGTCACAGGACAAAATGGCTAATATCTCATTTATTATCGATTCTACAGCTTAGGGAGCAATTGTGGACATATAGGAAATGATATATGCTGAATATTCTTGTGACCTTGAATTTGACCTGTGACCTCACTTTCAAGCTCAAGAGCACAAAATGGCTAATATTTCGCGTATTAGCGATGTTACTGCTTAGGAATCATTTGTGGACCTTTTGGAAATGATATATGCAGATTATTGCCATGATCTTGAATTTGACCTTTGACCTCATTTTCAAGATCACAGGACAAAATGGCTAATATCTCGCTTCTTATTGATTTACAGCTCAGGAATCAATTGTGAAGATACAGGAAGTGATAAACAGATTATATACAGATTGCAGATTATTCTCGTGATCTTGGATTTGACCTTTGACCTAAATTTAAAGGTCACGGGACAGAATGACTAATACCTCACTTATTGTCGACTTTACTGCTTAAGAATCAATTGTGAACATATAGAAAATGATGTATGCTGAATTTTGCCATGACGATGAATTCGACCTTTGACCTCATTTTCAAGGTCAAAGGCAAAATGGCTAATATCTTGCTTCTCTATTGACTTTATAGCTTGGGAACCAATTGTGGACATATTGAAAATGATATACAGTGAATATTCTGCTGACCTTGAATTTGACCTTGATTTTATTTTCAAGGTCAGAGCACAAAATGGCTAATATCTTGCTTATCATCGACTTTACAGCTTAGGAAACGATTATGAACACAATGGAAGTGAAAGATGCTGAATATTCTCATGACTTTGAACTTCACCTTTGACCAGGTCAGATCATAAATGGCTAATATCTCACTTATTATCGACTTTACAGCTTAGGAATCAATTGTGGATGTACTAGAAATGATATATGCTCAATATTCTCGTGACCTTGAATTGACCAACCACCTTATTTTCAAGGTCATGGGACAAAAGGCTAATATCTAAAATATATATTGTCCGGTAACCTTTCTTAGCCCTTGGGCTAATTTTTATCAACTTTACAGCTCAGGAATCAATTGTGGACATACAGAAAATGATATATGCTGAATATTCTCGTGACCTTGAATTTAACCTTTGACCTCATTTTCAAGGTCAGAGAACAAAATGGCTATTATCTCGCTTTTTATCGAGTTTACACCTTAGAATGAATTGTGGACATTTTGTAAATATTATGTGCTGAATTTTCTCATGACTTGACCTTTGACCTTGTTTTCAAGATCAGAGCACAAATGGTTGATATCTCGCTTATTATCGACCTTACAGCGTAGGAATCACTTGTGCACATATAGGAACTGATATATGCTAAATATTCCGTTGTCCTTGAATTTGACTTCATTTTCACGGTCATATGATAAATTGGCTAATTTCTCATTTATTATCGACTTCACAACTTCAGAATCAATTGTGGATATACAAGAAATGATGTATATGCTAAATATTCTGATGACCTTCAATTTGACCTTTGGTTTCATTTTCTAAATTACATGACAAAATTGTTGATATCCATTATTATTAAATTTACAGGTTAACTATCAATTGAGGGTATATAGGAAGTGATATATGCTGAATATTCTCGTGACTTTGGATTTGACCAGTGTGTGTATTTTCAAGGTTGGGCTAGTTTTTTTAAATATCTGAAACGGGCCTGCTCTGGTGGTGTTCTGAAGTTTTCCAGCGTGGTCGTTTCAGATGTCACGGGAATACAAACGAACATCAACAAGAAATTCGTGGGATGCGGTTTCTATGGAGCAAGCCATAGAGGCTGTCCGGAGCAAAGAGATGGGCCTGAAACGAGCATCAAAGCAGTTCAATGTGCCAAAAACAACGTTGAAGCGTCGTGTGCATGATTCAAACAAGAGAGCCAAAGGTGCATCCAAGATATTGGGCAGATACCAAACTGTGTTCTCCCCTGCAATGGAGGCTGAGCTTGTGCGTTGCGTAGTCCTCATGGAAGAAAGCATGTTTGGTATAAGCACCAAGGATTTTCGTGTTCTTGCATACCAGTTTGCGGAAAGGAATGGGATCAACCATTGTTTCCGAAATGAAATTGCCGGAAAAGACTGGCTGTCGAGTTTCTTGACGTGACATCCACTGTCCATCCGCAAGCCAGAGAATACTTCATCTGCACGTGCCAATGGATTCAATAGAACAGCTGTCGACAAATTCTTTGACATCCTGGAGGATCTGTGCGAGGAACACAAATTTCATCCTCCAAACATATATAACTGTGATGAAACCGGGGTAACTACAGTGCCCAACATCCCATCGTCTATTCTGGCCTTACGAGGACGCCGACAAGTTGGGGTCAGAACATCGGCCGAGAGGGGAACACTTGTCACCACTGAGATCTGCATGAGTGCCACAGGGCATTACATAACACCCATGTTCATCTTCCCCAGAGCCAGAGAAAACCTTCAGCTGATGGATGCTGCACCCGCTGGTTCCATTGCAGCCTATCACAAGAGCGGATGGATGCAACTCGAACTGTTTGAGAAATGGTTCCGGCATTTTGTCCAACAGTCTGGGGCTTCAACAGAAAATAAGGTGCTACTGATCCTAGATGGTCATTCAACACACACCCAAAATCTCAATGTCATCGATATGGCTCGAGCTCATGGCGTATATATCATTTCGATACCACCGCACACGAGTCACAGGCTGCAACCACTAGATGTAGCATTCATGCGTCCCTTGTCGACTTTCTACACCCAAAGCGTTGAACGCTGGCAGAGATCACACATAGGCCGATGTGTGACAATCTACCAAGTCGCAGAGCTCTTCACTGAAGCCTATCAGAAATCAGCAACCACACTAAATGCCATAAATGGTTTCAGGAAGACGGGTATATTTCCCCTGAACAGGCACATCTTCACAGAAGACGACTTCGCTGCATCTGATGCAATAGACACCATTCCCAGGTCCGAGTCTGCAGTCATTGATCCAAGCGATCCAGCAATCTCAGTGGAAGTACCAGATGTGCCCGCCATCACACATGAAGGGGATTCTGCACAGCATGATGCCACGTCACACAACGAAGTGATGCGACCAGTGCAAGTGGGACTGCCAAGAGAAGGCTCTCAGCCGGTAGCTGGACCATCTACTGCAGATCCAGTACAGATGCGACCCATAGATACAGACCAGAGAACCCCTAGCAGTGAGAGGCCAACGATCACTGACCGCAGGGCCATGATTCTGAATTCTCCAAGAGTAGACACAGATCAGTATGTTTCTCCATTTAGCATTGCCCCAATTCAATCATCAAAAAAGGGGACCCGAACAAGACAAGGAAGGAAACGTTCATCCGAACACCTTACCTCCAGTCCATATCAAAATGCTCTACGACTTGCACGAGCAAACAAAACAACACAGCCAAGAAAAGCTACTAAGAAAACACCTAAAACTGCTGAGAAACAGAAAAATCGAAAGCAACAGTCGCTGGAATGCAGCTGTGAAGATGACACAGCTTGCCTCTTCTGTGGCGAGAAGGCCATACCGAGGAACCCCTGGATCCAATGCCAAGGAGCTTGCAAACTCTGGGCACACACTGAATGCGCCGGTGTTGACAACGACACGTACACCTGGGTTTGTGACATATGTAGAGCTGATTAAGCCTGTTACTAATATATCACGAAACCTCATCGATGAATGAAGAAGCTTGTGTAAATACAGTTTCAACAATTTTGTGTGATTTGGAATTATTCAACAATATCTACTGAACAATGTTAAGCCACCTGTTGAAAGCTTGGTTGTTCTTTCTGAATTCGAATTGTCATGGAAATGTACGTATGTGTCAACAGCTTAGACACGAATATGTCTGTGTTTCAAAACTTATTTCAATAAATACTTTTTTAATAAGCCTTTTTTTGTCCAATTTATCACGAGCAGCTGAAAACATTTGGTACGGATTTTTGTTTGCAATCTCTTTTTTTAGTCAACCTTGGCAAAATAGCACCAAATATCAGAATCTGTTTGAACTTTTTTCAAATTTGAAGTGCTCTTCATGAAAATATCTCGAGGTATTATTATCATCAAAATTTACCCACTGTCTTCTTGAGGCTATCGCTTGATGATAGGGTCTAAGTTTATTTTATGAGCATATGGGATGTCGTATGTTGTGCACCTTTTGGTGACCTTGAACTTGACCTCGCCTAACCTTGAGCACTCAAGTGCTCCCTCAACACGTTCAATTTGGTCATTGCAAACATTTGGTGATAGAGTTCAGTTTTGTATTATGAGTAATGGGTCTTATATGATGCATCTTTTGTTGGCCTTGAATTTTACTTCGGATGGCCTGACATACTCAAATGGCTATTTCAGCAAGTTGAAATTGGCCAGTAGTGAGAAATGTTTGCTGATAGATCTTAAGTTTGTATTGTTAATCAATTTAAATATAATACATCTTTATATGATCTTGAACTTGACCTCGGATGACCTTGGACCCGACCTCAAGTGACTTTGAATGGAAAATTCACCCATCAAAAATATTCCACTCACAATTCAACATTATAACGATATAACGACAAGCCTCAAAATCCATCAATGGTCAACTTTTATCAATACATCTATGCACTGGTACATTCACGTATAGAATCATTGTTGTAAAATCTCGCAATCAAGTAATAAGTCACAATTCATAGAAACCAAATATATCTCCAAATGATTTAATTTAGTGACACAATAACCTGTGATATGTGTGCATTTACAAATAATATTGTTTTTATATCCATTCTTATATGCCTACTAAGAGTTAAAATGCATACAGTCTGCCAGAAGTTCAATGGCCATCTACGTTTTGGAAAATTTGCGAAGATTCCGGCAGGTCTAATGGAATTTGGGAAAGGTGCGTTTTTGCCCCACCTGACGGTGCCGTTTTGCACAACTCGTGTACAAAACGGTACCCCTAGAAGCTATTATCAAAGAGTGTTTTATAGTCTGACTTGAATAACAAAATGCCTCATAAGAAATAACTTGATATAATACATAACTGGTACTTAATGTAGCACTGCTTATGGTCTTTATCATTCTTTAAGTAATCGCGCAAATGACAACCGAGCGTTAAGGGTGCCGTTTTGCCCCACTTTCCCCTATCACGTCTGCATGATTTACACACAATCTACATTCCCAGGGTTAACCTTGACCACTTCTTCGTCCACAATGGTGGAGTTCTGTGACATTCATAATAGAAGGTATCCTGGGAAATCAAACGACGACGATTTTCAGGGGCCTGCCGGTATTTTTCAATTCAATTCAATTCAATTCAATTCAATAGTTTATTTCGAACTTTCGCTCATAATACATGTAAAACATAACAGGGGTAATAAAAAGAAGATGTATATAAATGTAGAATATTTATGACGGTTATCGACCCGAAACCCCTCCCTTACACATTGAATGCGAACCTCTGGATACACTTTGAGGGACTTCCCCCGAGCTAACGAGATTAGAGGTGGTGGAACGGGTATCATAGCAAAAAGCAACATTGATATACGCATGGTTTGTGGTAAAGATACTCGGACTTACGAATACTCGGAATGGATTATAAAGTCTGATTCCTCACCAATTAGACTGGTCGTCGTCTATCGGCCTGGATACTCGGCCAAACACCCAGTGTCTTTGGCGGACTTCATCGAAGACTTCGCAGACCACCTCCAAGATCTCATGACAATCAAGGAGCCACTGGTAATCATGGGTGACTTCAACGTGCATGTGGACGAATGTATTGACTCTGATGCACAAAAATTGAGTGACATGTTCGATGCAATGAACCTAATTCAACACGTTTTCTTCCCGACGCATTTACATGGACAGTCTTGATTTGGTGCTGACCAGGCAATTCGACGAGATACAGCTCACGAACATACAACCTGACTTTATGATCAGTGACCACATTACTGTGTTGTTGAACATGTCGGTGCCACGAACAGATATGGAAGAAAAGACGATTTCGTTCAGACCTCTCGAACACGTGGACACGTCCCGTTTGTGTGAAGAACTTGACACTGCTTTCCAGCAAGCTGAGTTTTTCACTATCAATGATGTCAATCACCTTGCAGAAACGTACAACTATGTCGTTGGCAAAGTGTTCGACAATCTGGCACCACAACTGAAAAAAACTATACATGTCAAACGCGGAAATAAGTGGTATAACAGCTCCCTGAGGAAGTCCAAACAAAGGGCAAGAGCTGCGGAGCGTGCATGGAAATCGGAGCGATCCGAGGAATCCAAATTACAATACGTCAAATGCAGGAATGCACACAACAGGGCAATAGATATGGCAAAAACAACCTAATACATGGACAAAATTGAAAAATGTGGCAGTAACCACAAACAACTGTATCAGTTGACGAAATCTCTATACAAACGAGAGCATACAACTGTGACGTTTGGTAATGACTTGTTTTCGGTGTGGCCCAAAAAACCTGGTTTCTCTGATCGTATAGACTTTATGTAACTCCCGCTCGTTGTGATTCGAGAGCCGTCACTAAATTGGTGTTCCCCAACGCTGGTGTATCATCACTCCGTAGCTTACCGGCTTCACTTAGGCAAGAAGCAACTCAGATGTAAATAAATTGAAGATTTATATACATCAAATCAACTTACAATTGTATGGCTGGTCACCCACGTGACGTACAAATATGAAGTTCAGACATGGAGCACTGTATGATCACATTTCAAAAATAAATAGTGCACGAGGGCACAACTAAAAAGAGTTCTTAGCCGGCGGCGTCTCTCTGTCCCTTCCCGTTGAAGTTTCCCGTCCCGCTTAGTCGAATGGTTTCTCCAGGTAGTCGGTCTAAATCCCGGTTGACTCTAAGGCCCTGAAGAAGGAGTCGTCCGCACGGAGTTCGTCGAGTCCCTTGGCTGTGGCGGTGACGATCTCCCCACGGTCGATGTCGCTGTTGCAGTGCTCTCAGAGCGGCCGTCCGCTCTCCCTTATATAGCCAGGGTGGCTGCGCGCGCATCTTCGTCCGCGAACGTATCTTCCGCACTCTTCTCCACGTGGTGAAGACTGCGTCCGCGAACGGTTCTTCCGCGAAGGCTCCTCTTCCGCGAACGGTGCTTCCGCGACTGATGCTTCCGCTGACGATGCTTCCGCAATCGTGCTTCCGCGAACGGTTCTTCCGCGAACGATGCTTCCGCTGATGATGCTTCCGCAATCGTGCTTCCGCGAACGGTTCTTCCGCGAACGGTGTCTTCGCAAGTGGACTTTGTAGATCACGTGACCGTTCCTAACGAACGTTTCAGCGCGGCAGTTGCATGGTTTTGTTACAACTCCACCCTTTCTGGAGATCAACGTCCCCGTTGATCCTTTCTCTCTCTTCTTTTCTCTTCTTCCTCCTTCTTCGTCTTTTCCTGCCTGTCTGATGTTTACAGGGCTCTCTCCCTCCACTTCACTGGCGATCCACCTCGCTTTTGGACGTCTCCGCCAGCCTGTCTCGAGTGTCTGTATATGCTCGGAGCTGTTCCCGGAGCAGCTTGGTCTCTCGGACGTGGGCTCGCAGCTCCTTCCGGTGGCTCTTCTCTCGTTGAGAGGCCTCCCCTCGCAGCTGCAGCACCTCGGCCTCGAGCTGTCTCTGCTCCTCCTTGGCTTGGAGCCGAGCCTCCGCTTGGGTGAGGTGGCGTCGTCCCATGGCTATCGTGGATGCCAGGTCCTCCAGGGCCTTCTCTCCGGCAGTGACCGCTCTGCCCAGGCCCTCCACATACGGTCGCAGTTGGTCCTCCTCCTCCGGAACGGGCTTGAGGTACCAACTCAGGTCTAGGGGCTTGTAGGTAGGGGCCGAGTCTCTGGGAACGGGGGGTCCGTCGTCCTCGGGGGTGGGGGCCTCCGGGGATTCCGCCTCTCTCCGCTCCTGCTGAGACTCCGGTTCCTCTTCGCTATTCGGGGGGTCGTCCTCGGGGTCTGGGGCGTCCTCTGACCTGGGGGCGTCCTCCCGGGGGCTTGACGGCGTGGAGCTGGTCGTCCCGCTGGCCGCAAAGCTGACAGTCTTCAGCTCAGGGGCAGACACAGTAGTCGGACCATCTCGGGGGTCGGACACGGGCGTGTCGGTCGTCGTCCTCCTCCGTCCTGGCTTGAGGGTGTTGCCGCTGGCATGCGACGTCTCATGCCGGTCTCTGTCAGCTCGGCGGGCGAATCGCTGGCTGCACATCTTGCAGAGGTGCCGCCCCTCCTTCTGCGTGTGTTTGGTCGCCACGTGTCGGCTAAAGTTGGATGCCGTCACGTGGATCCGGCAGGGGCTGCACCAGCGTCGCCCTCTCTCGGTGGACAACTTCCGGGCAGGGGACCGTCGACCTCCTCGGGGCTCCTCACGACGCTCCCGGCTCCTCGAGCGCTCCCGCTTTCGGTCAGGCTTGTCTATCTTGGTAGGTGGGTCGCTCATCTTGTCGACTTCAAGGGGCAGAAAGTCAGCCAAGTCGAAATCTGGAACGTCCCCGAAATCTTCGTCTGCAAATGCGGGTATCTCAATGATCTGCAGAGTTGGTGTGTTCATGGTTGAAGTGATGACGGAATCGTAGGCCGGCCTGCTTATATAGAAAAGGCGCGGACCAGGGATCTGGGGGAAAAAGCATTGTCGTGGAACGAAATAACGTTTTTCGCTTGCTTCCGCGAACGGTTCTTCCGCGAACGCTGCTTCCGCGAACGTGCTTCCGCGAACGGTACTTCCGCGAACGCTGCTTCCGCGAACGCTGCTTCCGCGAACGGTTCTTCCGCGAACGCTCCCGTCATCGTTTACATCGTTTGGACTGCATTCCCGCTGTTTTCCACTCGTCCCTCGTCATCACTGGGGGTCCGGACTGGGGTCACATCGTCCGGATTGGGTATCCAGGCGTCGGTTTCAGGGGTGAACCAGCACCTTTTTATATTGTCAATGTGGACATCTTTAATCTTGCCACCGGGTCGATCTTGTATGGACACCATCCATCCGAGATGAGACTTCACAACGAGATAAGGTCCCGTCCACCCTAGTCCTAGTTTTGGTCTAGCCTTTGGAGGGTACCAATACATCACCCAGGTGCCCACCGGAAAATGTCGAGCGGCTGATTTTATGTCATGATGGCGCTTTTGTCGCACCGTAGCCGTCTTCAGGCACTCTCGGGCAGTCTCGTGAGCTTGTATGGTGGCTTCCTTCACCCATTCGACGTATTCGGACGCACACTCGGGGACTGGTCCTCCCAAATCGTCCGGTTTCGTCCGGTACCTCAGGTCCAATGGGGTGGTTGCCTCCCGTCCCATCATCATTCGAAATGGTGTACACCCGGTGCTTTCGTGTACTGATGTTCTATAAGTCGCCATCACGTAGGGCAGATGGTCGTCCCAGTCGTCATGGTTCTCGTCCACGACCACGGCCAGAAGGTTCAGCAGGGTCCGGTTGAATCGCTCGACCATCCCGTCTGATTTGGCGTGATAAGGGGTCGTCCGAGTCTTCTCCCCTCCTAGGATCTTGATCATCTCAAGGAAAAGCTTACTCTCGAACTCTCGTCCCTGGTCGGTGTGTATCTTGGCTGGCATTCCCAGGCGGCACACGAACTCAGTCACAAAGACGTCCGCCACCGTCTGAGCCTCATGGTTGGGTAGAGCGTAGGCCTCAGTCCACTTGGTGAAATAATCACCCACGACCAGTATATACCGGTTCCCAGAATTGGTGATCGTTCCAGGCTCCAAAATGTCCATGGCCACCCTTTCTAGCCGATCGCCTACCGGTAGATTTCCCATGGGGTGGTACTTGGGCCCCGGTCGCGGCTTTCTCCCACTACACTTCAGGCACTCCCGGCACCAACGCTCCACGTCCTTCGTCATACCCGGCCAGTACATTCTCGCTTTTAGTCGGTGGACTGTTTTGGTGATTCCCTGGTGGCTCATCAGCTTGCCGGTGTGGACCTCCTTCATGACGGCGCGTCTCAGGACCTGTGGAACGACCAGTTGATGGATTGGTGCGTTCTGGCAAGCCGCTTGGTACCGCCGGTACAGAAGCCCATCACGTAGCTCCAGCTGGTCCCACTGTTGCCACAGAGTCTTCATTTGCTGACTTTTTGTTCTGACTTCGGGCCATGCAGGTCTCTCAGTGAAAATATTCTTCCACCCGAGGATGCCTCCAACTTCAGGGTCGGCTCGTTGAAGGGTCACTAGGTCCTCCTGGGAATAACCATTCAGGACCTGGGCCTCCGGGGCTCCCTCCATCGGATTCCGGCGTCCTCCCGTAGCCATAGCCCGCGTGACAGCTAGCATTTGTTTGTCTGGATCTCGGAGCACAGGGTTGGGGCATGGGTCCAGGAAGGGCTCCTCTCGGCAGCGCATCCACACGTCGGCCGTCGCGCCGATCGCTGCTCCGGCCACAACCTCCGGTCCCAAACCATGCAGTGCGAGGAGCATCATCAGGAGAAACCAAACCCAGGCAGAGGGGCGGAGCTGATGCAGGGTTCTGCAGACGCTCCTGGCTCCTTCCTCCGTCTGTGGGGGGCTCCGGTCAGGCAGGCATTCCTCGGTCGGCTGGGTAGTCGTCCTCGGGTCCTCCTGGCAGCGCACCTCCCAGATCTGGAATATCCCGACTCCATCTCCGCAATAGTAGTCCTCCGTCCAGGGCTCCACAGGGACCTCCCGCAAGATGTTAACTTGAGGTCCTCCGGGGCTCCATCCTTCTCCGCTGATCGGTGGAAGCAGATCCTCGTCAGAGAGGTCCTCCAGGGGTAGGGGACACTCCTCCTGAGTCGGACAGGCCTCCTCTTCTCCTTCGGGTCTTGTGGTGTGGCGAGGGGCGGGACAATCCGGTCTCCGGCACTGTCGGCATCTGGACATCCCGTCTGCATTCCCGTGTTGTACTCCCGGTCGGACCTCACACCTGAAGGCGTAGCTGGCGATGCGAGCTGCCCATCTAGCGATCATTCCTTCCGCATCCCGAAAGTTCAGTAGCCACTTGAGAGAGGCGTGGTCGGTTCGTAGTAAGAACGCTCTCCCCCACAAGAAATGTCTGAAATGGTGTATCATACTGACGACGGCCAGGAGCTCCCGCTTGGTGGTGCAGTAATTCCGCTGGGTGTCCCTCAGGGTTCTGGAAGCATAGGCGATCACCCGCTCTCGTCCGTCCTGCACTTGGGATAAGACGCCTCCCACTCCGTAGCCGCTAGCATCAGTATCTAAAATAAATTCTTGGTCCATGTCAGGGTACACCAGCAGGGGGTGCTCGGTCAGGGGTTGACGCAGCGCCTCGAACGCCTGCTGATGAGCCTCGCTCCAATGGTAGTTGACTTCCTTCTTTAACAGGTGGTTGAGGGGTCCCGCTCGGGTGGCAAAGTCAGGGATGAATCTGCGGTAGTACCCCACGAACCCAAGGAAGCTCCTTAGTTCTGTCAAGGTGGTCGGAGGAACCATTTTTGTTACAGCTTCGACCTTGGCAGGGTCGCACTGGATGCCTCGGTCGGACACGACATGGCCCAGGAAGTTGACCTGTTGTCGAAACAGCTCACACTTGGCGGGTTTCAGCTTCAGCCCGGCAGCCTGCAGTCTCCGGAACACGTCCTCGAGGTTGTCCACGGCTTCTTGGAAAGTCTTTCCAAGACAGACGACATCGTCCAAATAAATTAGACAACGCTTCCATTGGAGTCCCCTCAGTGCCAGCTCCATTAGACGTTCAAAAGTAGCCGGGGCCGTCGCCAATCCAAACGGCATCACTTTAAATTGATAGAGTCCACTACGGGTAGTGAACGCCGTCTTCTCCTTGTCCCTGTCGTCCATCTCGACCTGCCAGTAACCACTAGCCAAGTCTAGCGTCGAAAAATATCGTCCTCCTGACAAGGTATCAAAACTCTCGTCGACTCGAGGCAGGGGGTACGCATCCTTCCGGGTGACATCATTTAGACGGCGGTAGTCGACGCAAAATCTCAGTGCACCATCCTTCTTTTTCACTAGCACGATGGGAGACGACCATGGACTGTCACTTGGCTCCACAACGTCAGCTTTCAACATCTTGTCGACCTCGTCCTCGATCAGCTCTTGTTGGTAGTACGGGGCTCTCCTCAGAGGCTGCTTGATCGGGGGGTGATCTCCCGTGTCGATGACGTGTTTCGCCAGGGACGTCCGGCCCAACCTCCCATCTGGTCCCATAAAGACCTGCTGGTGGCGTCGAAGGAGATCGCTGACGACCTCCACCTCCTTTTCCGTCAAGTTCGGATGCATTCCCTCCAGGAGCGGTTCTAAATGCTCCGGGCACTCTGGTGTCTTCGTCGACGATTCTGCGTGCATGGCGTGCACTCTGGTTTCGGGCTGCTCAGGCGTCCGGTTCCGCCACTTGGTGGAGTTTGGTGTAAGGGGCTCATGCTCCCTCCCGCTCTCCTCCCGGTACCACTGTTCCCTTTTAGGTTCATTCTGGGTTGTTTTCCCTCCATCGGGACGAAATCCCAGGTCGATCACGGCCTCTATTCCGTGAAGCTCGGCTAGGATGGTCCCCATCAGCACAGTGCAAGCTCCAGCGCCGGCGTTCAGAAGTACCACCGGTACCAGGCGTCCTCGGGGTCGTACCAGGGCTCGTCCCACTACGAGGGGGTCGTCCTCCAACGGCTCTCTTGCGGACTGCACGAGGCCGGCCTTCGGAACTCCTCCCTCACTTCCTGTCAGCTTGAGGTCCACCATCATCTCTGAAAAGGGTGGCAAGACGACCGTCTCCTCCGTCACCAGTGTGTAGACGGCGCCCTCGTGGCCCGAGCTCATCACTACGGTAGTGTCGCCCACCTGCCACTCGCCCTTACGCAGATCCAGCTGTCCCCCAATCTGTTGAAGTACATCAAGCCCCAACACTCCCGGGATCCCTAGTTTGGCTACCAGTACATCTGCCGACACGAGTCGTGTGCCCAGTAGAAGTTGAACTGTCATCTCTCCTTGAACCTGTAAGTAGTCTCCGGTTGCTGCCCGTAACCTTATTCTCGTCTGCCTTATCATTGCTTTATGTTCGTCATCCATTTGGTCGAAGAGACACTCGTCCAGAACGGTGGAAGAGGCACCCGTGTCCACCAACATACGAGTCGCCTTCCCCATAACGTGGCACGCCGCATACCACGCCAATGTGCCTCGGGCACCGGCTGACAGCGACACCACCTGGCCATTTCTGTCAATCTTAAGAGAGCTGCCACTCTCCTCAGGGACGCCGCCCTGGATAAGTACTGAGTCGTCCACCCACAGTGATGCACCACCCTGGTCCTCTCTGTCAGTCTTAAGGGAATCACTCCCCTCGGAACCGCCGCTCCGGATAAGTAATGAGTCGTCCACCAGCAATAGCTGCTGCGCTGGCCCCTTGGTCATTCCGCTCCACCGGCCCTCCGTCTCCTCTTTCACGGCCGCTTGTGGTTCAGTTGCATAGGGGGGTCCCTGCTGTTTCGCAGCCTCCAGCCTCAAGGTTGTAACCTGTTGGTTCTCCTTGCTGCTAGCAGAAACCTCGTTGATGTCTCCGTGGGTCCCCAGACGCTCCACGGCTCCATCAGTCTGCATTTCGTCGACGTCTCCGCGGGTCATTAGACGCTCCACGGCTCCATCGGTCTGCATTTCCTTGACGTCTCCGCGGGGCATTAGACGCTCCACGGCTCCATCGGTTTGCTGTACATTGGCACTCCCGTCTGTGTTGACAGGCTTGCCCTCCAAATAGTCGAGAATTCGATCCTCGAGCTCCTCCTGCGCCCATCCAGTTACTTCGGATGCACACCGGAAAAACCTATTAAAAATCTGTGAAACTAAAAATTCCCCCCTGGCAATGTGTTCTTCACGTCTTCGTCGAGCTTCTCGCCTGTGAAGCCGTGCACACACCTGCCAATGGCCCATACGGTTGGGGGCTGGTATGAGCCCTACTGGTTTTCCGACACCTCGTCTGTCAAACTGTTCCGCTCACCAATCTCCTCGATTAGTCGACTCAAGCGCTCCTCCTTGGTCCGAGGTGGCGGCCGATCTGGACACTGGTACTTCCGATGACCCGGCTTCCCACAGTACCAACAGTCATCTGGTCCCGGCCTAGCGCTTGGTCCCTTGTTCTCAGCAGTGGCGGCCCTCGGCTTGATGGATAGCACCTGCTCACACAGCTCGATTAGTCGATCCAGCTTCCTGTCTTGGCTCTCAAAGAGCCCCTTGAAGTAGGGAAGTCTGGGTAGACCCGCTACGTTCGGCTGGTTGCTCTGCTGCCCACTGGTGGTAATCTCGCCTCCCTGCTGGTTCTTCAACAGCTGTAGGACCCGTCCTAGAGCTGGCTCGGAGTCCTCCGACTCTATGGACATTACCGGCTTCCCAGGCTTGGGTTTGACACATTCGTACTGGGTCACGAACGCTATGGCCTCCTCCATGGTCTTCATCTTCCTCATGAGCGCCATCACCTTCATGTCCCCATCTGGATGGCCCTTCCAGAAGTGGTCTAAGGCGATAGCCTCCTGAGCTGCGGAGTTCAGATCCGGATAACCACGGCCGGCCAGTCGCTGCAACTCATAGCCGTACTGCTGGGGTGTCTCTGCCTTCCTGCGGGTTCTTTGTCCCAAGGTCGCCTTGTAGGACTCCTCCTGACAGTCAGGGTCGAATCGTAGGGTCAGCTTGTCGGTCAGAACGTCGATGTCCCTCCGGTCTGCAGGACTCAGGCTGGTCAGCATTCGTCGCGCCTCTCCTGTCAAGCTCCCGGCTAAGTAGACGCCCTGTTCCCGCTTGCTCCATCCGTTGACCTCTGCGATGACGTCAAAGTGGGCCCGGTACACCGGCCACTCTATGGAAGTCCCATCGAACTTGTCAGGGGTCAGCATCTTCCGGTTCCTTCTGCCGTTCTGATTCCAGACTGTGCTGTCCTCGGACGACGAGTCCTCCTGCCTCCGTCTCGGCCTAGGGCTTCGTCGGTGCAGCGGCGGTCCCCGCCTCGGTGGTCTCCTCCCCCGTCCTGGGTAACCATGGCTGCTCTCGGTCCCTCCATCAGATGAAGGCCCCTCATCGCCCGATGATGAGAAAGGGTGCTGTCTCCGGCCTCCCTGGGTGACTGAAATAGAAGCTGGATTTCTCCAGGAGGCTGGCTGTCTCGGTTGTCGACTGGGTGAAGACCTCCCTCTTCCGCGAACGCTGTCTTCCGCGAACCCTCCGCGAACACTGTCTTCCGCGAACCTTCCGCGAACGGACTCCTCCGCCAACAGCTCCCGAAGAAGTTCTTCCGCGAACAGGCCTCTTCCGCGAACGCCGTCTTCCGCGAGTCTTCCGCGAACGGGCTCGTCCGCCAAGATGTCTCGGAGACGTCCCTCCACAAAAGATGCACGTCCGCGAACGCCATCTTCCGCGAGTCTTCCGCGAACCGGCTCATCCGCGAATGGTCTTCCCCGTCTATTCTGAAAAACTGGAAAGGAAGATTGGTCGCCTGGATCACTCCTTTCGTCGAGCCGCCGTCTGGGTGAAGACTCCTCTCTTCCGCGAACACTCTCTTCCGCGAGTCGTCCTCGTCCGCGAACGTGGTCGTCCGCGAAGGGCCCTCCCCGGTCACAAGCGTCCTCGTCACCAAAGACTCCCCCTCGCCCACGAGCCCGTTCATCCACGAAGGATCCCCGGCTGCAAGCGTCCCTGTCGCCGAAGAATGCCTCTCGTCCGCGAATGTTCTCTTCCGCGAAAAGTCCTCTCCCTCTCGAGCTGCTCTCTTGGGTCGGAGCCCAAGTAACCCGTCCTCCAGTCACTCCCGTTTGTCGACTCGTCACACCAGACCGCTGCCCTGTTGCACCAGACTGCTGCTCTGTTGCACCAGACTGCTGCTGGGACTGGTCCCAAAGCCGTCTCAATGCTGCATTCTCTGGAGGTGCCACACTTGGACTCTGCTCCGGTAGCTGTAGCCGATCCCTCCTCGCCCAGATTTCGCCGTCCTCCCCGTCCAGATTGACGTACTCCGGTCCCAGCACTCGTCGGAACTCGGGGCCCCTCCTAACGCTCTCAAGGTAGGTTGACCTCTCCCTGTCTCGATCGTGCTGCCACCCAGAGTCGTGTCTGAAAAGAAAACGGTTGTCGGGTGTCTGGCTCCGGGGTCTCTGTTGACTAGTCGACTGGCCCATGGAAGGTCTCGACCTCCCTGGTTGCTCCTCACTCGTCGAAACGTCCCGTCTACCCCTGGCTGTGAAGCTGCTCTTCCGCGAACGGTCGTCTTCCGCGAACGTTGTCTTCCGCGAACGGTCGTCGGCCTCTTCCGCCAAGGTCGTCTTCCGCGAACGGTTGTCGTCCGCGAACGTCTTCCGCGAACGGTCGTCTTCCGCGAACGTCTTCCGCGAACGGTCGTCTCCCTCTTCCGCAAAGGTCGGCTTCCGCGAACCGCTGTCTTCCTCGTCCGCAAGTGAGGCCGTCCGCGAAGAGTCTTCCTCTTCACCTCCTGTCTTCCCTGGGGCAGTTTCGTCGTTTTCGCCGGACATGAGTGATGCTGAGGTTCGTTCCCTGGCAGTAGACCCTCGGGGATCCTGGTCACGTGCACCAAGTTGTGACGTTTGGTAATGACTTGTTTTCGGTGTGGCCCAAAAAACCTGGTTTCTCTGATCGTATAGACTTTATGTAACTCCCGCTCGTTGTGATTCGAGAGCCGTCACTAAATTGGTGTTCCCCAACGCTGGTGTATCATCACTCCGTAGCTTACCGGCTTCACTTAGGCAAGAAGCAACTCAGATGTAAATAAATTGAAGATTTATATACATCAAATCAACTTACAATTGTATGGCTGGTCACCCACGTGACGTACAAATATGAAGTTCAGACATGGAGCACTGTATGATCACATTTCAAAAATAAATAGTGCACGAGGGCACAACTAAAAAGAGTTCTTAGCCGGCGGCGTCTCTCTGTCCCTTCCCGTTGAAGTTTCCCGTCCCGCTTAGTCGAATGGTTTCTCCAGGTAGTCGGTCTAAATCCCGGTTGACTCTAAGGCCCTGAAGAAGGAGTCGTCCGCACGGAGTTCGTCGAGTCCCTTGGCTGTGGCGGTGACGATCTCCCCACGGTCGATGTCGCTGTTGCAGTGCTCTCAGAGCGGCCGTCCGCTCTCCCTTATATAGCCAGGGTGGCTGCGCGCGCATCTTCGTCCGCGAACGTATCTTCCGCACTCTTCTCCACGTGGTGAAGACTGCGTCCGCGAACGGTTCTTCCGCGAAGGCTCCTCTTCCGCGAACGGTGCTTCCGCGACTGATGCTTCCGCTGACGATGCTTCCGCAATCGTGCTTCCGCGAACGGTTCTTCCGCGAACGATGCTTCCGCTGATGATGCTTCCGCAATCGTGCTTCCGCGAACGGTTCTTCCGCGAACGGTGTCTTCGCAAGTGGACTTTGTAGATCACGTGACCGTTCCTAACGAACGTTTCAGCGCGGCAGTTGCATGGTTTTGTTACACAACCAACTATCCTGACTCAAGCAGTGCAGATTCTCTGGCAAACGAATTTGGTCTCTTCTTCCAAAAGAAGGTATCGAACATCAGGGAACATCTGGATAAAACCACCACCGGTGAGGATATGACCTTCCCATCACCGTCTCCAAGCAAGGAAGAGCTTGCTGAATTTTCTGAATGTACACCAGAAGAGGTACAGAGACTCCTCCTAAAGTCGCCAGACAAACAGTGTTTGAATGACCCCATGCCTACTCAACTGGTGAAAAAGTGCTCAGAAATACTCACTGGTGTAATATCGCATATGATCAACACTTCAATAACAACTGGTATGTTTCCATCCTCTTTGAAAGAAGCCATTGTGTCACTAGTACCCAAAAAATCTGGTGTATCCGACCTGACTAACTTCAGGCCTGTCAGCGGTCTCCAGTTATGCTCCAAACTGGCAGAGAAGGCTACACTGTCGAGATTAAACGACCACATGTGCAAGAACTGTCCGCTTCCTGAAATGCAGTCTGCATACCGAGCTGCACAGAGCTGCGAAACTGCTCTTCTCAAGATCAGTTCTGACATCCTGGAAGGGCTCGACAGGGGCGAGGTGGTACTTCTCGTGCTGCTGGACTTGTCAGCAGCCTTTGACACTGTGGATAGTCAAAGGCTGCTTGACGTTCTTCAGAACGATATATCAATGTCGGGGAGTGCGCTTGACTGGTACAACTCCTACCTGCAAGGCCGTACACAGAAGATCAAATTCAACGGTGCTGTCTCAAAACCATTTGATCTCCCATGCGGCGTCCCACAAGGCTCCTGCAGTGGTCCGGTGCTGTTCTCCATATACTGCAGACAGCTGATGGAGATTGTCGCTAACCATCTCCCCGAAGTACATGGGTATGCTGACGATCACCAACTGTATCTCAGCTTTCGTCCTGGATCAGAGCATCCGGCGGTAAGATCAATGGAATCTTGCATACAGGACATTCGATGGTGGATGCTGCAAAATAAACTTAAATTAAACGAATCGAAAACGGAGGTTCTCCTTATAGGAACAAGCAAACAGTTATCAAAAGTGAATTTGCATAGTATCCATGTGGGTGACGATGAAATCACTCTCTCGACGTCTGCTAGAAACTTGGGTGTCTGGCTAGACAACAACATGGACTTGACTAAACAAATCAACACAGTTTGCAGCAGTTCGTACCACAGTCTGTATAATATCAGACAAATTAGGAAATACATCTCAATGTCTGCAACCAAAATCTTGGTTCACGCAGTGGTATCCACACGATTGGATTACTGCAACTCATTGTATGTTAATCTCCCAGCGTATAAACTGGCCAAGTTACAGCGTGTCCAAAATACGGCTGCTATACTGGTATGCAATGTGTCAATATTTGAACACATTGTGCCTACGCTTAAAACGTTGCACTGGTTGCCCATCAAATATAGATGTCAATACAAGGTTTTGGTTATTGTATTTAAGTGCATCCATGGAATGGCACCTTCATATCTGTGTGATATGATCAATGTTAATGTACATGACCGTTATCGACTTCGATCCAATGAAAGTGTCCACCTGGCCGTACCTCGAACACGTACCAAGAGGTTTGGACAGCGATCATTCAAGTATTGTGGTCCAGCTTTATGGAACAAACTGCCAAGTTACATCAGAAATGGCACAACTGTAAATAATTTTAAATCATTGTTAAAAACATGGTATTTTTCCACAATTCCTGAGTTCAACTAATCAGTAGTTACATCTATACATGTATATAGAGGTTATATGATGGGGTATCGGATATCGGCACATGTATGGACAAGAGTTTGTGGATATCGGCACGAGGCTTTAGCCGAGTGCTGATGTCCAACAAACGAGTGTTCATACATGTGCCAATATCCGATACCCCATCATGTAACCTATTTATTACATGGCATCAGACCGTCGTTAGGAAATCCATGGATTCAGAACGTCATGACGTTTTGATGCAACCTGTGGCAATATCCGGATATATATCCTGCATTGCTCATCCTACACTTTGTAGTTTCTTACCCATGCCGATATCCGATACCTGTGCCGATATCCGGATATCGGCACAGTCTCCACCTCCATGGCTAGTTGTTGTTGTAGGCCCACATGGATATCGGCATTGCGTGCTGTATAGGTCATACATTAGACGTGATTATTTCCAGGGACTCTGATAAATTTGTCCAGAATGTGTCAGTTCAAGATCCACAGATTTCGGACCATTCTGCTGTTCATTTTGAGCTTGCCATAGATCCACCTCCCCGTGTGGAAAAAGACTTAGTATATCGAAAACTGGCTGGTGTTGATACTGGAAAATGGAGGTCGGATGTCCAATCAGCATTCTCGAACATGCTCCATGGCAGTCAGTCTTGTGAAGACCTGGTCTCACGTTATAACGACACCCTCACTGACTTAGTTAACGCTCATGCCCCAGAGCAGAAAAAATGCATCACCATCAAGGCGTACTCTCCATGGATTGACGAGAATATCCGTCGTCATATTCGCCTCCGTCGAGCCGCAGAGCGGAAGTGGAGAACAAGTGGTCTTGTTGTTCATCGCGAGATTTACAAGTATAACCGCACCCTGGTCACCAAACTCATTATCCAATCCAAGTGTGGTTTCTACAGTCGCAAATTGCTTAATGCTGGCAACGATTCGAAGGTTCTCTTCAAAACAATGAACGAACTTTTGAATAACCAGAAAGTTGATCATTTTCCATCAGGAACTACATGTGACAATCTGGCCACAAAATTCTTGAACTTCTTCGAACATAAAATTATCAAAATACGTGACAACTTTGAACCACACCCAACTCCCACACTTCCACTATCACCTGAAGGGGACGTCGATATTAGCACGTTGTCTTCACTACGGTGTGTCTCTGAAAACGAAGTATTACAAATCATAAAAAAGGCACCCAAGAAGTCATGCTCTCTAGACCCTGTTCCGGCATGCCTGTTCATGGAGTGTTTGCATGAAATCATCCCTGTACTTACTCGGATCATCAACTCATCTTTGGCGGAATCGGTGGTTCCTTCGTGCCTGAAGCAGGCGGTGGTCAGGCCTCTCCTTAAGAAACCTTCTTTGGATCCTGAGGAGCTAAAAAATTTCAGGCCAGTGTCAAATTTGACATCCGTTTCGAAGCTAACTGAACGCGTTGTGGCTTCACAGTTGAACCAACACATGTTCGATAACCAGCTTCATGAAACATTTCAATCAGCTTACAGGCAAATGCATAGCACGGAAACAGCTCTTGTCCGTGTCCAGGATGATATACTACGAGCCCTGGACCAGAAAAAATGTGTTCTCCTAATACTGTTGGACTTAAGCGCAGCATTTGATACTGTGGATCACTCCCTGCTTCTTTCCCGCCTATCATCATGTATTGGTCTCCGTGACAATGCTCTTGCATGGTTCACGTCTTACCTGTCAGGACGACGTCAGGCTGTTCAGGTACAACATTCAACATCACACTATCAAGATTTGACATGCGGAGTTCCGCAAGGGTCGGTTTTAGGCCCAGCACTTTTCTGCATATACACACTTCCTCTGGGGAAAGTCATGCGACAGTACAATGTAGACTTTCACTGTTTTGCTGATGACACTCAGTTGTATTTGTCCTTTGATATCGCTGACCTCCAACTCACCTGCACACTGATGGAAGAGTGTGTAGCTGCCATCAAAGGCTGGATGACATCTAACTTCCTCAAGCTAAACGGTGAAAAGACTGAAATGCTACTTATCAGTTCACGCTACTCCAAGATTGACTTATCTATGTGTTCACTTGATATTGACGGAGCTCTGGTACGTCCAACTGCATCCTCTCGTAATATTGGAGCCATCTTCGATTCCACTATGTGTCTCGAGACTCACGTCAATCAGATATGTCGTAGTGCATACTTTCATCTTCGGAACATTGGAGTCATTCGCAAGTACCTCACCGCCACTACCACTGCAACATTAGTTCACGCCTTCATATCATCCAAGCTGGACCATCTCAATGCACTACTGGTCAATCTTCCAGAATGCCTGCTCAGTAAGCTGCAAAGGATCCAGAATACTGCAGCACGGATCGTCACTCGCACCAAGAGGTCTGACCACATCACTCCGGTCTTGGCTTCCCTCCATTGGCTCCCTGTGCGTGCACGCATCAACTTCAAGATCTGTCTCTTGGTATATCGTGCATTGAATGGAAAGGCACCTTCTTACCTGTCTGAACTGATCCATATCAGGGAACCAAGACGTAGCCTCCGCTCCATCGACAGAGGTATTGTCCTGTCTGTCCCTCGTGCACGAACAGTGACTTACGGCGACCGTGCCTTTTCCATTGCGGCACCCACCTTGTGGAATAAACTTCCAGCATCAGTCCAAATGGCACAGACTGAATCACAGTTCAAAAAGCTCCTAAAGACACACTTGTTCATATGTTCTTATAACAATGTTTAAATAATGTGTAAATAACATTTCTTTTACTTGTCATACGTTTTTTATGCTATGTAGTTTTACACTTGTACAGCGCCTTTGAACATTTTTTTAATGGATATTGGCGCTTTATAAATGTTTATATAATAAAAAAAATAATATATTTGATGATTATGAATATACAACGGCAAAATCACCTTCAACTGCATCAATACACTATATGTCCATGTAATAAATAAATATATATACATTGTTATGTAATTATATATCTTCTCCCAACAATTCTATCCTTCAATGTACTTATCATTGTACTTGTACGTCATCATTGTAAGGTTTTCATTGTAACAATGTCATGCGCAATCGAAATTGTGTTCAATGTGAGGCGCAATATAAATAAATAAACTGTATGTATGTATGTATTCTCCCACTCGACATACATGACACAGACTCATCACATGACTTCATACTAACCTTACGTCACCAGCACACACCGTCCTAGCACCGCACCTCATGTAAACAACTCTACTCACGATGACACACCCCTCATTCCCTCCAATCACCACATTTCCAGACACTTAACCACGCCCACCCAGACATTACATCACATTTAACGAATCACATGAACTCCTGTCCCACGACGCGGGAAAATACATTCAGCACATGGCCCGCGATTTCCCATGATTCTGGTTTGAGAACTTGAAGAAGAAAGAAGGAAGAAATCTAATAGAGAGGTACAAGAATTAATAAGAAGAATACTGTGAGTTTAGGAGAAATTGGACTATATTAGACCATAATGTAACGGATTTGGGGTGTTCCCAAAAGTTCCCCAAGGTAATTCGTGTATATTTTGCGATACTACGGTTGAATAACGGTTTATCAGAGTGTATATGTGTTTAAAGGTTCATACGGTTGAATATTTATCGTTTTAGAAAGGTGTTCCGCCTTGGAACCTGGAGTAATTCAATGTTGATAAAGCCGTAAACGGAACCGGAACTGGAGACGGAACCGGAGACGGAACTGAAGACGGAGCCGGAACAATGGAGTACAAAAACGTAATGACGTTATTTCCGGAAGGTCATGTGATCAGCCTCGTTTTCGGTATAAAAGGTGACGTGTCAGCCACTGATTGGTTCTAGCATGTTTTTGGAAATTCCGGAAAAATCAGTGTTTTGGCGGACTATGACGTCACAATAGGTTGGTCACGTGATGTGGGTCTCAGGTCTATAAAAGCCCCCGCTTCAGAGCGGACGGTGGAGTTGGTGTCCTGACGTCGACCTGTTCAGACCCTCCTCCCTTAGCAGAGTAATAATAATAATAATAATGACCATAAAAAAAAAAAAAAAAAAAAAAAAAAAATTAGATTTAGATTGTACCCGGATATGCCATATAATAAAGAGTTGGCATAATCAATCCTTGCTGTTATGAAAGCATGAACTACAGTGACCAAAGCCTCGTGGGACAAGAAAGGCTTGAGGGACCGAATGTTTTTGAGGTGGAAATTTGAGGCTCGACAAACAGTAGTGATGTGATCTGACATCCGCATACACTCATCAAAAACAACGCCCAGGTCCCTAACGACGCTGCTGGCATGGATGGTGCTTTCGCCAACGTTGATTTTTGGAGTCGGTATAGCATTCAGCTGTCGTGGAATATTGGTGTACAACATATCCGTTTTTTCGTCATTACACTTGAGCCAATTACAGTTCATCCAGGAGCGTAGTTCACCAATGCATTGTTCTAAGTTAGTGAGTGACGTGCTTGACTGGCTCATATCGTTACAGTCTAAAGACACATAGAGTTGTGTGTCATCTGTTTACTGGTGAAAGTCCACACCATATTTTCTAGCGATTTGACCAATCGGGCTAGTGTACATTGTGAAAATACGTGGGCCCAGTACTGAACCCTGTGGAACTCCAAATGACAGTTCAATCATATCGGACGATGCATTTCCAACAGTGACGTACTGTGATCTACCTGTAAGGTAGGACTTGAACCAAGATATCACAGTACCTCCGAGTCCAAACGTATTTTCCAGTCGTGTGAAGAGAATGTTATGGTCAACTGTATCGAAGGCAGCAGAAAGATCCAATAAAACCAGTACTGCTGCCTCCTTTTTGTCAAGGGTCATCATGATGTCATTTTTGACCCGTAACAAAGCAGTTTCAGTGCTGTGAAATTTTTTGTAGGCAGACTGCAATGGTTCCATCAAGCATTCTCTGTTGAGATAATCATTTAGACGCTTGGTTACAGCCCTTTCAATTATCTTTGACAAAAGTGTGAGATTTGAAACAGGCCTGTAATGTTTCAATACTTGACAATCCATCCCATTCTTTTTAATCAGTGGTTTCACAATTGCTGTCTTCGTTGACGTGGGAACTCGGCCTTGCAGTAGCGATAAATTGACGATCTTGGTGACTGGAGTTATCAAAATGTCCAGACACTGTTTTACCATCCACGTCGGTAATGGATCAAGTGCACAGTATGCATTTGAGGAGCCTTTGATTAGTTGGCAGAGTTCCTCCTCGCTGAAAGGGTTGAACATGTTCATGCAAGAAGAGCATGTGCCATCATGGACGAAAGTTTCTGATGACCGATCAGTGAGAGATAATTCATTTCTGATCCGTTCGATTTTATCAACAAAAAAGTTGTTGAATTCAGATGCGGTTTCCTCATCAGAGGTGAACGATGTTGGCATGACGGCCTGTTTTCGTTGGAGTGCATTGTCAACCAGATTGAATATTCCACGCTGGTCACCATTGCACTCGGCTACCTTAGTGTTGTAGTACGCATTCTTGGCATGTGTTAGTAACTCCCTAACATGAAGCCTAGCAGCCTTAAACATTTCGTAGTGTACATTCAATCGAGTTCTAAGCCAAAGTCGTTCGCAATAACGCCTGTATCGTTTGGCACCTTGAATGTCCTTGGAATACCATGGCACCAAGGGCCGGTCAACCATGGTCTTGGACAAAATGGGAGCATGTTTGTCAACAATCTGACGAAGAGTGCTGTCATACAGTTCAACAAGATCATCCAAGTCATTGGAGGCACCTGACAGGAGTGCCGAAGCCTGGAGGTCCATGCGGAATGCTGACATGTCAACTGAGCGATATTTCCTGTAGGTAATGGTTTTAAGTACAGGAGGTGGTTTGGTCAACGTGAGTTGGATATCCACCATGAAATGGTCAGACACCAAGGATGACACCGACACATTCTTGAGGAATTTGTCATCATCTCTCACGATAACGAGGTCAATTATATGTCCTAATCTATGTGTAGGATGGACGACACATTGGACCAAGTTTGCTGATTTGATGATGTCCACAAGATATTTTGTTTCTGATTCATCAGGGCGATCCAAGTGGATATTGAAATCCCCCATAATCAGAAGATGTCCATTTCCCGTGGCAATTGAATCCACAAAATCGGCGAACTCCTGTCGAAAATCAGCCAGGTGAACACCGTTTTTTTTTGTAGCATGTAACCGGTAAATGATAGCAACTCGAACACTGGCACCACCAGCACTGATGGTGAGTTGATAGTTTTCAAATGACTTGGCCCGGAAGCAAGGGTGCTGGACCGTCTTGACAGAATCCTTGCACAGAACTCCAACACCACCTCCTCTTTTATGTTTTCGAGTTACATGATTGAAAGAATAACCAGAAGGTTTTAGGTCTCCAATAACCTGCTGATCAGTTTCATCACCACGGAGTCAAGTCTCTGTGATGGCTAGAACGTCATAGTCAGCATCTGTGACGCGGTCCTTGATATCTTCACATTTATTGCGAACTGACTGACAATTTATCAGGCCAATTCTCAGTGGTTTGGGAGTGACACTTTGAGAGTTTTCCAGTTTGACACCCACAAGATTTTGGTGATCAGGACCATTCTGTTTTGGTCGATGAGTATGGCGTGTCACAGAGATGATAGGAATTGAATTGCATAGACCTTCACGTCTGATAATCCCCAAGGTATCACCAGAAAGTCTATATCCATGACTGTCTACAATTGCCTTGATGCTGAACAAGTCGGCGCGTGTGTAGCACATTGTATTGTACTTGTATGTAACCGTAGCAGAGTTTACACAGAAGAACAAGTAGCAAGTAGCTGTTAGGCCCCCTGCTAAATGTATGCATGTAATCAATAATCCAAGCGACCAGGTCATGGGTGGCAAATGCATCACGGTTGAATGATGGCCCACTGCCAATGGCTCCCATATAAGTATTTGTAGGTAATTGCTGTCGACAAATCAAGTCAAATTTGTTGAATATAAAGTTGTCAAATCCACCAGTCTAATATCCCAGGGGCATCAGTGTAGTTTCCAACACAAAATGTCCTATTTCTGATTCAATATTCCAAAGATGACTGTGTGAAATTTCAGTTTGTTTCTCAACACATACAAACGTGGCCTGACATCGAAATATGGCCCCTATAATACAAGAGAGTACTCCCTTGCTCCGGCTTGAGTCATGCAGATGATTACAGTTTTATCTTCCGACTGTACACTTAGAGAAATAAAGCTGAAAACTTATTCCGGGTTGTTTTTTCGTGTTCGCCAGGGAACTTGGAAATTATGATAAAGTTAAAGTAACGGAAAAAGAAAGTAATACGGAGAACAAGGGAGACAAGTTGACGGTCCGTTAAGACAAAGTTTGTGACGACGTCTGAGGGTGATCCAGAACCCAGATCACCGAAGAAGAAGATGGAGACGAAGGTGGAATCGACGAACCCACTGCGGAGGCGGTACCCGACGGAGCAGTTGCGGCGTCAGGAGCAGTTGCAGTACCAGAGGCGGAGACGCTTCTAGGATCTCCATTTCAGGTGCGGTCGCGGTTGCAGTGGAGGCAAAAGCAGCGGAGCGGATGCAGAGGCAGTACCTGACGAAATAGGTTGCAGAGTCAGAGGCGGAGACGCTTCCAGGTTCCTCATTTCAGGTGCAGCCGCAGTTGCAGAGAGACGGGAAACAACGGAGCAGTTGCGGAAACGGTGACCCGACGGAAACGCCACCGGAATCTTACTTTCAGGTGCAGTTGCAGATTGCAGTCGGAGGAAGAGAATGGTTGGAGGTCCATTCCAGACCACGCTACCAACCCTTAGAGACTTCTAGCCGTGATTAAGCCGTGTAAGCAGCCGTTTTCTGGAATTTTCCGTTCCAGCTCCGTTTAACCAAAACAAACCCAACCACCTTCCAAGAAACCGTGTTATCCGGACGTCACAGAGGGGGAAACCCCGTTACAATATTATACTTCGGACTATCTTGTGGGATTACGTATGAGTGAGTGGCCGTGATCTACATCGGACTTAATCATCCCGATAAACATGGATTATTGTTGAAAGATACGTCGGACTCCTGTCTTGTGTTAACGCACGACATACATCGTACTATACGATCCTGTCGGCATAATAGCCGCCGGGAGACACGCTATTCCATCACATTGGTGGCGTGACCAGGATAGCGAAGGCCAGTTCTCGGCTTACGAACTATCCCGACGTACGAACTTCCGATGAACACCCGATCTACGATCCAGAACCCGATTGGACCAGGCACGGAAGACGAGGTGATGATGAATCCGGTCCCGCCGAACCAGCGACCTTCGCGACCAAGGTCAGTAGCGATGAGCGATACTGTTACGCTATCGCAAGTACAACCGCCAAACGAACTATACAAACTATCGTCAAACTATCGAGTACATACCAGACTGGATGCGAGCCGATAGTTACATCGAAGAACTGGTGGACGGTGATCCGCTGATGCCGTCCCGCACAGTGACAGAGATCCTCGACGCCCACGCGCGGTCGTACCACGCGACTCCAGCCAGACCGACAAGGTCGCGACCAAGCGACAGATGTGAAACGGACTATACGCGCTTCCAGCGCCAGCCTGATACCGACCCGCTACCTAAGTCGGTTAGTGTACGTCCTACGAACTATAACACGTCAATGTTAACGCACCCCCCAAGTCAGTCGCGTAACCAGCGATGGGCGCACGACTCAGATAATCAAGCCGAGCTGCATCCGCAACACGACGTTGTGACGCCGCGCCCGTCAGCGATGATCAATATGCTGACGCAACCTGACCGAACTCCGACGGTGTATTCCAGAGTACTGGTCGACCCAGTCATGACGGGAGAGCTGCCGGACGTCAACCCGCCGAACCGGAGAAGACCCACCACGGAGAGTACCCCTGCACCAACTGCCGGACCCGACGCTGCCCAGCCGAACGTCCCGCAGATGCGACTTCACGCACCCTCGCTGAGATTAGAGGTCCGATATGCCTGCGACACCATCGATCGCCGACCACGCAACATCGGAGTCCCGATCTCCGACACCAGCGAAAATACGCACCCTGCGTATCTACCACTACCGGTAGCCAACATCAGACCACCGATCGTCGAACCATTGCTTTCCACTGGGCATCCCGCCTCACACGGCTACATGCCTAGTCATGGAAATGCGGTGCCCATGCACAATCATGGGGGAGTAGCAGTATTAAACCATGGAAATGCGGTGCCCATGCACAATCATGGTGGAGTAGCAGTATTAAACCATGGAAATGCGGTGCCTATGCACAATCATGGGGGAGTAGCAGTATTAAACCATGGAAATGCGGTGCCCATGCACAACATGGGGGAGTAGCAGTACCCAATCATGGGGGAGTAGCCGTACCAAATCATGGAATAGCAGCATACCCCACGGGGTCACATACGAATGGAATACCAGCACACGGTGTAACCCTATACAATCCCGGAGTAGTGCCCAATCTTGGAATGGTTTCGCAAAACCCCGGAGTAGCAGTTCCAAGTGTGTTCGCTCCTGGTTCAGGATATCAGCTTCCGCAAATGTCGCACCCAACTCCGTCATATGGAATTCCAGCGATGTCGCCATCTTACGGACCGGTCCCTCAGGCCGCGCCGTTGCCAGGCAACACTGGCTATCCGCCCGCAACCGACGCCACGTCCTACAGCGTACCGGTCACCACGACCACAGCCGCTCCGACCACGGAGGTCGCGCCGCCAACCCCCGGTGTTTCACGACAACTGCCAGCGCTACGACTGCGAAGCCACAAGAGCCCATCGCCCAGTCATCAGCGCTGACCCCGGGCAAGACAGCACAGTGGCGTGCCACGTTTAAGGAAGGCAACTTGAACCAGTACCTCCGCAGTTTCGAACAATTCACGGCTGCCTTTACATATACGGACTTAAACACAACTACGACATTCCGTAGTACGTTACGGGGACGAGCGGAAGCGATCACTCTGAACATTCCGATTGACACGCCTTGGGAAGAGTTTAGGCGCCGTCTTCTAGAGGGGTGGGAACCCACCGCCCGACGTCAATCGAAATGTTACGACTTTCCGTTTCTGAAACGCGAACGGAAAGAGGACGTTGAACATTTCTTTGAACGATTACAAGCCATAGTGGAGCAGGTGTTCGATGACATTACGTCTGAATCCCGCCAACAAACTGTTATATCGCAATTTGTCAATGGTCAGCCTGACCATATTGAGGATAGACTGTGTGTGTTGACATTTAGTTTGTACAGCGATGCACTTACGGCTGTACTGAAAGCGGAGAGTCGACAACAGCGGACCAAGAGAGACCGACCACACGGTACCCGCTGAGCGGACGCTACCTACCACGGGTAAGCTGAAGATGGAGAAGTGGATAACGAACTCTCTTGTGCAATCGGACAAATAACCCATTGGGATACGCCAACTCCCGATCGAGTCGCAGCATATTACGATCCTGCCGACAGCGACACGACCGGACTACAAGGGTGTGAAGAACATTCAGTCCCTTCCTGTTCTCGCGAATGGGTTGCGGAAGCGTTCCAGTGCGCTCTCAGTGATGAATACGGACAATACGGTGAAGACGCGCTTTATTCCCTCCTACGTGCCACTGCACAAGCCCGCGGAGACCGTCCCACGCCTCTGGGCCGAACTGAAATATGTTCCTTCTGCAAGAAACCGGGACACAGATGGAAGCGGTGTTTCCGTTTGAAGGACATACTAGTACGGAACGGAATGAAACCATTCCCGCCACGCTTTGGCGCAAATGGAAATAACGGACAGATCGGTATACCGAACTCAAACTTTAAGCCACCAGCTGCGACGCCGCCTCCGGCTCAGCCGCCACCACAGGCCAAGTCCTCAAACTAAAGGAGGAAGGAACTGTGGAGCAAGGACCTTCTGTTAACCCGAGCTACGCTCACAGCTCCACACCAGTTGTTGTACCCGCAGCTACAGTTGCGGGGCCGTCCAGGTAGGCGCTACCACCACCGGCACTTCCACCTCGCGAAGGGGTGTGCGCCAAGTGTGCTTTGTCCACTTCAAGTCCGGAATCCCTCCACGGAAGGGGTGTCCAAACCACTGCCGTGAAGGCCATTACGGACTAATCATCACGAAGGGGTTCCTCACGCACCGCCGCTGATACCGGAATGGACTCCATGTCTGAGATCGAATGGGTGTCGGATGATGGAGGCTTCTATGCCTTTCCATACGGACCTGAAACAAAGCCATCGACACTGACACTTCCGCTTTTGCCGCCCGAGGAGAATCCCGACGGACCGCTTATCATCAGCAATAGTCGGGCTGCCCACGAGTGCTGGAAACTGTCGGTACATGTCGGAAAACGAACTCTTAAGGCAGTGCTGGACTCAGGAGCGAAGATTTCTCTGCTCCGAAGAGACTTGTTATGACATGTACCTGCCGAACAGCACACTCTACGTCCGACCACGGCGACCATCCAGGAAGTCAACGGATATTCCAGCCCGATCAACGGAATTCTGGACCTCACAGTTAAAGTCGGAACGAAGGAAATAACAGTGACATTCTGTGTAGCGGCGATTCATGACGAGATGATCTTGGGCATGAATTTCTTCCGACAAACAAGTGCTATCGTTAACTACGGCGAAGGAACTGTCGAAGTTAATAAGGAAATCCTGTTCGCACATAAAGACTTCGAAGCCAATGTTGTGCTCATGGCCGTACGCCGGGCAGTTACGGTGCCGACGCAGCGAAGCCGTAGTCGAACTTGTACCGACCTCAAAGGTCAGAGTACGCCAGCACCCCCGGCTTATTCAGCCTGTGACGAACTTTCCGGAAGAAACGGACTTAATTATGGGTCGCACATCGACCTCATTGAATCGGAAGTGTGTTAAGGTGACTGTGGTGAACCCCGCGGATATGGGCGTAACCCTGACCCGCTCAGATCCGGTAGCCATAGCGAGCCCAGTTGACAGTATAGTGGGCGCTTTGCCGAAGTCGGGAGAAGAACCGGAAGTTTCTCATACGAACATTACCACTATGAAGACCTCCCGCCACACCTACGGGAGATGGTGGACCGTGCCGGACTAGCACCTGAACAACAACGGTGTTGTGCTAACTTGGTATATCGGTACAAAGACACTTTCATGTGCCCCGATGGACAGCTCGGACGGACGCATGTAGTGCAACATCGGATCGACACGGGTACAAATGCCCCAATTCGCCAGCGGCAACGCCGCGTACCCCAGGCTCAGCAACATATCATAGATGAGGAGGTTGATAAAATGCTACGGCTCGGATGTATCAAACCTTCGGAATCGCCATGGAGTTCACAGATAGTGTTGGTCCGGAAGAAAAATGGACAGGTCAGATTCTGTGTGGACTATCGTCTGCTCAATGACGTAACACGAAAAGACTCGTACCCTCTGCCGAACATCCAGGACAATCATGACGCACTCGCCGGAGCGAAATATTCCTCGGCCTTAGATCTTGCCTCAGGATATTGGCAGGTCGAGGTGGACCCGGCGGACCGACCTAAGACGACCTTTGCCACCAGGAAGGGCCTGTATCAGTTCAAGGTCATGCCGTTCGGACTAAGTAACGCACCAGCGACCTTCGAACGTCTCATGGAGACTATCCTATGCGGATATCTGTGGACCAGATGCATGTGCTATCTGGATGATGTGATAGCATACGGACGCACTTTTGATCAGGCGCTTGCCAATCTGGAAGCGGTCCTAGATCGGATATGAACTGCCGGGTTACATCTACAACCCAAAAAGTGTGAACTTTTCAACGTGAAATCCTATACCTGGGGTTCATTGTAAGTGGACAAGGTATCAGGGTGGACCCGAACAAGGTCAAGGCTATTAGGGAATGGCCGACCTCATGTGAGATTACGGACGTACGAGCTTTCCTGGGATTTGTTAATAATCACAGGAGGCTCATTAAAGACTATTCCGAAATTGCTGCGCCTCTGGTTTCACTCACCCAGGGTGAATGTCGCTTCACCTGGGGGTCACCCCAACGGAAAGCCTTTCGGAGGCTTCAGAACGCACCCATCAAGGCCCCCAAGCTTGCCCATCCGTTACAGGACGAGGACGATTACTTCATCCTCGATACGGACGCTAGCGGTTACGCCATCAGAGGCGCACTTTCACAGTGTGTGAACGGAAAAGAAATAGCGATTGGCTTTGCAAGCAAGACGCTGTCCTGCACACAGAATTATTGTACGACCTATAGAGAACTGTTGGCTGTTGTTGAAATGAACCAGCATTACCGACATTATTTGTGGGGACGAAAATTCCTGTTACGCACTGACCATAGTTCTCTGCGATGGTTAAAGAACTATAACGATGCGGACGGTATGTTGGCTCGTTGGTTGGCCAGCCAAACTGCAGCAATATGACTTTCGTATTGAACATCGTCCTGGAAAACTCCTCGGAAATGCCGACGGACTTTCCCGTTGCCATAGTTGCAAGCATTCGGATTGCCCGGGACGCCTAGTCGTACCACCCACAGACCCCGAAACGAGTTCCGGAGAACTCCCCGTCAGACGGATTACGATGGTTCCTGTCATACCTCCTGGACAGTGATACTATGACATCACCGGTCTAGTCTCGGATGATCTCAGTGCGCCAAGCCACACGTGTGTGAGCGATGGATGTGAAATTGAATGGACAAGAATGGTTATCGGATTACTCCACTGCCGATATAGTCGCCGCCCAGCAAGTCGACCCTAGTGTCGGAGTCGTGCGACAGTGGGTACTGAACGGTACGAAACCCGCGTCAAAAGAAGTCGCCCGTTATGACGAAGAAGTAAAAACTCTGGTTTCGCGGTGGACTTTATTAGCATTGCAGGACGGAGTCCTCATACGAAACACTAAGCCAGACCCAGCTGGTCGGACTGTTGTACAAACTGTGTTACCAGCGGCATTACGAACGGTGGTCTTACATCAACTCCACGACCTCAAGGTCGTAGGCCACCTCGGGATACAAGCGCCGGTTTTACTTGCCAGGTCTCGCCTTGGATGTTGCCCGCTGGTGCGCCCGCTGCCCACAGTGTGTGTCACGAAAAGGAAAACCAGCGCCCAAGAAATCGCTTCCAACGCAACTGCCGACTGGGGCGCCATTTGACCGTATAGCATTGGATATCTTAGATACCCACAAAATTACCGGACGAGGGAACAGGTACATTCTTGTCATTTCGGACTATTTTTCAAAATATACAGACGCATTCCCGCTCCGCCGCCATACAGCCAAAAATGTCGCTGATGTCTTAGTGAATCGTTGGATCGTGTACCATGGAGTACCGAAGGCTATCCACAGTGACCAAGGAACGGAATTTGAGTCGTCACTATTTCGGAGTGTTGTACGCCTTCTGGATGCCAAGAAAATGCGGACCACGCCCTACCGACCACAAAGTGACGGTCAAGTCGAACGATTCAATCGGACCCTGTTGAATATGTTGAGTGCATTCGTCAGTGATCGCGGAAATGACTGGGATTTGCACTTACCATATGTGCTCATGGCGTACCGCACCTCAGTGCATTCCTTTATTGGTTGTACACCACACCTGATGGTATACGGACATGAATGTAATTTGCCTGTTGACTTGATGTTCCCAACGTACGATCCAGAACCGCTTCCTCCATGCGGACCCGAGTATGTCAAGTATCTACGAACTGCTATCAGAGCTGCCCATCGGTTTGCGCAAGACCATCTATAAATGGCTGCAACCCGTCAGAAAAATGGATATGACGCACATGCAAAATCTCGCCCTCAGTTTCAGCCGGGAGAGTTGGTACGGTATTACTATCTGCCTCTCGCACAGAGCAATAAATTCGCCGGACACTGGACCGGATCCTGGAAAGTCCTGGAACGCGTCACTGAGGTAGACTATCGAATTGCACTAGTCTCAAATCTACGAAGTACTCGGGTCGTCCATCTTGACGTCATAAAACCGTACGGAGGCGACGCACAGTTGTTGAACCTTCAGAATCAAGTCGTATCGCCACCTGAGTCATCAAGTAGTACGGACTCACGGACTGAACCTTCTAACGATCCCCTGGGGCCGGTCAAGGAATTCCTCTACCCCTGAGATGTCACCGTACATGACAAACCGTGAGAAACAGATCGGACTACCGAAACTGGTACTACGTCACCACCCGCCAGTCGTAGAAGTATCCCAACCGGACCGCGACGTCGTCGCCAGAAACGAAGATCGCGCAAGTCGAACTCTAGTGCTTCACAGCAAGCGCCAAAAACCCACTGACCCAAACCCGCGATTGCTACGGACTCATCTACAAGTGAGGCTACGCCCCAGCCTGCCCCGTAAGTCGACCGAGATGCACGATTCGCTGCCCAGCCCGGTTTAGATGACCATGGCTGTGCTAAGGGACTGATTTCTACCATGATGAATATAAGCTTGTCTATTGGACTATGATGTCATATCACCCCAAAAATACTTCTATAATATAATAATATTATGTACATATTCATTGCAATAACCACTTTTATGTACTGATGTCAGTGAGGCGTTTTTCATATATACTATTGATATGACGTTATAATATTGATGCTGGTTATGATGCAGTAATGTGGTATATGATGTTATGCATTGCATATTACTTCGTACTTCTCCATTATCGTCTCGCGCCTGTTGCGCACTGCCTAAATATTTCATAATTAACCAATTCCACCCATGTGTCAGTCGTCATGCCCCGCCGTGAGCAAGGTCACTTTGTCGTGGACGAGGTGAGAGGATAGCCGTCTCCCGAGCAAACGTCAGATATGAGCCTCTGCTCCCCCTACACACCGTTCAGGGGAATGCCCTACAGGAGCAGGATCGTCTATGAACAACCCTCTGCATACCAACGCGCGACCTGTCACCCCACTCATTGAAAAATCGCGCCACGGCCGGGCCGCCCAGATCACCTCATCATTCCCTCACAAATAATAATCGCGGTTCCTTCATCTATGGCACTGGATGAAAATGAACGGACTGAACAAACTTCTGAGAGCATTGTATTTATACTACAGCATTTATATGAACAGTGATCATCTGTTACAAACAATTCGATCAGACAGTTTATTGTGTGCTAATTGTGCAGATAAGGAACAGACTAATTGAAAGAGGTCACACGGATAACAAGCAGCACAAATAAACACTGAAGCCGCCCGCGGCACCCCCATGAAAACTTTCCCAGCTAATTACCATAGTGTGTGGAAGCAAGAAAAAGGTGCAGTAAATTTGACTGTATGCTCGAAAGACAGTGATATGTTTGGATTGTGTGATCCAGAAGTTTGATACGGACTATGGAAAATAGAGCAGCTGTGTGTTAACCTACTGCCCCCGGACTGGTGTGATGAACCAGAGCTTGTTGTACACGCGTTGCCTAGGTGATGGACCGCCCCTCTTCGCATGACTGAGAGCCGAGATGAATCAAGCGAACTTAAAAACGTATATAGACAATAGACTGAGCGCACCCTCCGATTGTGGAAAAACCCGCAAAAGACACTGTCAGCATCTTGCGTGTGTACGAAGTTTTAGAAGTAGGTCATTCTGGCTGCGGACACTGGAGAGAAAGCATCGTGCGGAATAGAGCTGATAGATTGATTGAAGGACAATTGATTGAAGGATTATCGAAGAATATATTGAGCGAACTTTGTTACGGAATTTGAACGGATTTGTGAATAGTGTTTCTTAGACTTTGTAAATAATTCTGAAACTCACTTTGTATTGGAATAAGCGGTCGGACTAGTGAATGTGTGCTCATGTGAGTGAGCGAAGTCGGACTATGTCTTCCTCTGATAAGGAGGGAGATAAAACTTCGAACCAAGAGGTGGCATCTAATGCCGATAATGACGAACGACTGATAGCGGTGAGGATAGTGGAGGCAGGGGAAGAGCCGGAACATCCCATCATCATTAGAGATCTGGTGACAGTCGCTGGAACTTCGGAAACAGTTTCCCCTACTTCGGACGTGATTACCTTATCAGATACGGTAACAGCTCCCGGACCTGAGTCAGATATCAGACGGAAAGTTATGGCGAAACTCGCACAGCGTGGAGAACGCCATACCCCGAGCCCGTCATCGGACTCTATGTCGGACTTCAGTGCACCTGAACTTCTGCGCCTGGAAGAAGACCACAAGATTGTTGAACAGGCCAGGGCTGCCAGGGACGCAGCTAAGACCCCGGCTAGTATTTTGGACTCTGAACCCCTGCCATTAACAGCCACACCGCCAGTGACTGCAACTCGACCGACTGCCGTTTCGGCTACTTCATCCTCTTTGGCCCGATCAGCCTTACCTTTACGTCCGCTCGCACTGCTACCGCACTCGACGTCATCGCAAGTGTACTCGTCCGCTTACACGGACTTCGTCAGCAGACGTACCGGCGCCAGGTTGAGGAACTAATGGAGCTGGTGCCTCGTCCTCCCACACCCCACGGGACGAGTGCGATTAACTGGAATGCCACCCCATTACATGAACGGAATCGCCACGCCGGGTACGGACATGTACACGACTTTTCCGTTCCGTCCACACTGTCGGAGGGCCAAGTGCAGACCCTTATGCCATTATGTCTCGGAACTGGGGGTTTCGACTGCCCGTTCTGTACAAGCGAGGAAGAGTCAGAACGTGAACAGACTTGGCCGACCATGCCCCGCCGGGCTCCCTTACGAACCCCACATATGCCATTCATTCGATTTTTCATCTGTCCTGCGCGGGACGGATACCTGACATTGACGCTGGCGGACATGATTCAGCATATCTCGACTCCCACGGCTAGTCATGCTGATCGATTCCCCATCTTTCAATGAGGATCGCTAATGGTGTCAGAAAACATCGTCGAGCGTTTCACAACATGCTGTGGGGTAGATCTGCAACCGAACCCCAATTATCGTCCCCCGCGCGTACCCGCGCACGTGCCGATCTTTCGGCGTACCCCGGACTCGGTACTCACCTTCAGAATTTGGGCGATGGTGCTCGTCATGATGACGCAGTACCCGCCGAACTCTGCACCGGAAGTACAACTGGTACTGGATCGGATCGAGTTCGCCCAGTTGAAATCACGGGCCGATGAGGAGCGCGTGGAGCGCATGGTCCGTTACATTCAGTTACTGAATCGATACGTACGATATAGAAAGCCAGGGGCATTCTATTCTGAGCGGCCCATCACTGGAGATTCGACTCCTGCCCGCAGTTCGCCCACGGGGGCGATACCTAAAAGACGGACTGTGGAGAGGCCAATGGCTTCAAACGTTACGGACTATAGAGTACGGGAGGGACTCGTGCCACCTCCGGACGAGTACCCGCCTCTACGGAGTCGTCCTACGACTAATACGGACTCAGTTAAGACCTCGGACTTGGCTGATACCATGGGAGCGGCCAAGGAAACGGACCCTGTGGTTAAAGAGCCGTCCCCAGAGTCGGCTTCTCAAGCTGCAGACTCTGAGTTGCAAATGGAGTGCAACCAGCCGCCGCCACTCCAAGCTATCGAGGACGAACCAATGCTCAGCAGCATCAGACGCCTGACAACGAACCGGGCCCGCCGATGAACCCCCTCCTTACCTGGATTATGAGGAGGAGATGGTGCCGCCCGCGACTATCATCGTCACTCTGGCGAACGACCCTGATCGGCCCCGGTTACGGATGGAGGTCCTGGAGGATCAGGACCCGTTACCTCGTGATATCGAGATCAACTTCGGATTTCACGGATCTGGTGAATTTGGTGCAGATTACCAGCTCCTCCACCAACACGGGCAGCGACTGCTCGAGCGGACTTTACCTGGACTACAGGTTCTTCCGTGGATCAATCCTGACTTTGCCGAACCATACCAAGATGACGACACTCGTCGTCTTCCTGCCGGACTTGGCCCGCATCAGGCCTATTGGTCGGACCAGATCACGCGAGCTGCATTGGACGCGGACCCACTACTCCTGGCCGAGGGCACCGAACACCATCTTCCATCGATGGCGTTAGCTAGTGCGGACGATCTAGCCCAGCAGCACTTCCGTGCCATACGTCGGGGCTACATTCTTGCCATGGACGCGCACATCCGTTGAGCGGAGTACAACGCCATGTCTATCGGATTTGGAATGGGGTCACTACATGAGCGACAGACCCCAACTGCCCCGCACCCTCTTCTGGAGCAGAACCGACGACTTCGGGAGGAGCTCCACACTGCGGAACAGGCTAACACGGACTTGCGGGTGGAGGTACAACAACTACGAGCCCGCCTCACGACGACCCTGTCCTCGCCACCGGAATCCCCTGGAATCCCGGACGAACTGTGGACGACAATCGTGTCTGTTCTTCCGCACCGCCGGCCGACGAACAGCGACGGCTGATGCAGCAGGCATCGCCAGCCGCTTGGCCTCCAGTGTCAAGGAGACGCGACCGTCCTACGGACTAGAATGTCAGACGTGCATAGGTTCGGAATTGCATATCTGAGCCTCGGACCACAACACCAGGATAGCTGTGTCCTGTGAATGTCGTACTGTTCATATCACGTGATTCATGTGTGTATTTCAAACTAATCCTGTTCAATTTCAGGAAAGTTGGACTTTAAATATTCCGTTCTGTTAGGGAACGTAGAGGACTGTTTTACATTCCAATAATATATATATTTATGTGTGTGTTTCTTTAAATCTGTGATTTATGTGTTTGAATCGATACGTACGATGCCTGCAAGGCTGAAGTCCTTTGGGCGAGGTTCGGCCGCCTTCATGGCTGTAGTCCGGAAAGTGATGGGCCGCTCAGAATAGAATGCCCCTGGCTTTCTATATCGTACGTATCGATATCGTACGTATCGATTTTTCACCTGTCGTTGTCGTAAATGTATTTGTCCAATGTGTTCATATAATCTTAGTGACTGTTGACTGACTGACTGGTGACTTTATTTTGACAGATGGAACTTTTATTGTAATCATTGCTTTACCATTGTCTCGCGCGGTGAATGCGTTTTCCCTTTAGGACTTTTAGCTTATCCTGTTTAGATTTTTGGACAGTTAGGTTTCGGGAAGGGTAAATTCCCAGGGGGTAATTTGACGGAGGGGTGTTTTGTAGAATATTTATGACGGTTATCGGCCCCAAACCCCTCCCTTACACATTCTCCAACTCAACATACATGACACAGACTCATCACATGACTTCATACTTACCTTACGTCACCAGCACACACCGTCCTAGCACCGCAACTCATGCAAACAACTCTACTCACGATGACACACCCCTCATTCCCTCCAATCACCACTTTTCCAGACACTTAACCACGCCCACCCAGACATGGTCCCAGACGCGGGAAAATACAGACATTCAGCACATGGCCCGCGCTTTCCCATGATTCTGGTTTGAGAACTTGAAGAAGAAAGAAGGAAGAAATCTAATAGAGAGGTACAAGAATTACTAAGAAGAATACTGTGAGTTTAGAAGAAATTGGACTATATTAGACCATATTATACTTCGGACTATCTTGTGGGATTACGTATGAGTGAGTGGCCGTGATCTACATCGGACTATTGTTGAAAGACTAAACTCGGATTATTGTTGAAAGATACGTCGGACTCCTGTCTTGTGTTAACGCACGAAATACATCGTAATATACGATCCTGTCGGCGTAATAGCCGCCGGGAGACACGCTCTTCCGTCACATAAACACGATTGTGACAATGAATGAATGAATGAATGAATGAATGAATGAATGAAAAAAAGACGAAGTAATACATGTACACAGTACACTCAAATATACAGGACACTGTTTCACCATCCCCATATACCCTAACAATATGTTATACTCGAGCACAATAATGCTTTAACCAGGCCTTTTCACTGTTTTTCAACCTTCTCATAAAACCAAATATATTTTTTTTTCTCCAAATATATTTATTTACCTTTTAGAATTGAGTTTTTATTTTTGCAAATTTCCGCAATGCCACTTTCAGTCCCATCATGGAATTCCTCGGTTCGAGCACCCATTTTTGTGTGTGCATAATTTAGATAATTTGTTCAATTTTTAGGACCAGCAAGATGTTGAAGTTGCATACTAACTATTACTGTAGCTGAACTACGACAAAAAAGCCTGAACAGTGCAGGTTACAAAAATGCGGAGTACATACAGTGTCTATTCAAGAGCGGAGACTCGAACCCGAACACTACCCATGGATCCTCGTCGTCGAATAATACAATGTGCGATATGCCTACATGGCAAAACGATTGCATGGTGTAGAGTTTAACGCATGCTACCAAAAACCTATAAGAAACAAAATAATGACTTAGACTACCGAACTATATATATAGTACCAAAAACCTATAAGAAACAAAATAATGACTTAGACTACCGAACTGGATATGTACTCGGGTTTGAGTCCCCGCTCGGTAATATTACCTTAGCAGTTAGATTTAATCTGGGGAAATATTTGACAATAGGACTGTGGTTGTAAATTTTCTATGGAACATAATAAAATGTACGAGAACATGAAAAGTGACAACTCAGTCACTGATTCTTACAAAATTCATTGCAAACACATGGAGGGGATGAAAAACACGAGGGATATTTGAAAGTGATCCCAGAAATAAGCCCCTTAGCACCAAACGTGAATGAGAATCTCTCGGCCTGAAGTCATACACAATATTATCAAAGACGACACGACGACGTCGACTACATGTAACTTTAAGCCATCCTTCCCCGCGTTATTCAATGAATATTCGATATCAAGTTATCAATTATTAAAAAAAAATGACTCATTTTGGAGGTTCAGCTGAGAACAATACTTCAAACAGACAGTATAAAAAAACTCAGTTGTAGAATCAAGCCGACTATGGACATCCTGAAGTCGCGCGTGTACGGAGCCGCTGAAAGGACATGGCAGAAATATTTTTTGACATATATGGTTATTGCGTTCCCTCGCAATAATATTGCGAGGGAACGCAATAACAATGCCTAAAACTGAAAAGAAAATAGGGGATCACCGTATCCGTTCGCATGGAAAACATGATGCAAGATGTCAATATGGGAAAAAAATGTGCAAAAATGCCTTAATTTATGTCATTTTAAGTGAATGATTGTGATTTTGATCGAATATGTCGAAGAAACCAGCACGATGACCCCCTATTTTCTTTTCAGGTTTAGGATGCTGATCAGTTACTCTATAAAATATGTCATTTTGCAGCTCTAGAATATGTTGATGTATCATTTTAACGGAGGTGCTCTTGTGATATCAATCTTTGATTCTTGTTTTTTAACTTCATTTTTTGCAGCTTTGAAATATTCATGATCTCCTGTCTACGTATTCATTCGTTTTTTTTCTTAGAATTGAACCATTCTCCATATTCTCATTGCATTATTTCGTTCAAACAACGACTGTGACAGTGAATGTGGAACTTAACAGTAGCATTTTTACCAAAATATATGTCGTGATTGAGACAATCTGCGACTTCCCAAGGGACTTGGATCTTTTAGGAATCTTACAGCAAGCTGTGAAACACTTTTGCGGGCCCGTGAATAATGCTGCGTTCAAACCAACTTGTGAAGACGGTTTTTCCAGTTCACCACCAGTGATTTGCATTCAAGCCACGTTACCAACAGTGTTCACCAGCGGTGAAGTGGGAAAAGTTTTAGCGCCTCCATTTTCACCGCCAGTGAAATAGCTGGCGGTTGTTATTCTGTTATTGATGCTACGTTCAAATCAACACTCACCGCCTGTGACAGTCGACGTCACCGGCGGTGTGCACCGTCTTCACAACTTGGTTTGAACGCAGCATAACTCCAGATTCTACACGTGTTACAGGTATGAGTATAATCATTTTCCATCCTTCTCTCGCAATGGTTCAATGAACATTACTCTCTATAGACCAGCTAGGTAGCTTTGTTCATCCAATATATTGACTGGGAGCTCATATTAGGCAGCAATTTTCGTCGTAAACAAATACTCCTCATTACTGCTCACGCAAACTGGAGGAAGATTAGGGTTGGTCCCCAGTGCTCATGACGAGGGGTGAACAATCAGACAATCGTCTACATCGGTAACACACACAGCGGGCCAGGGACAGTGTAGAGGACGGGTAAGTAGGTTTGATATGAGTATATCATGTGATAATATTTTAAAGACGATTCACCTTTTTGATGCTGCATTAAACACAGGTTGATTAGTGGTGAGGGAACCAGCAGCTATCACGAGGACATTCATCGTGTATGTCAAAGTCCTGAAAGATAATCAAAGTTAAACAATTATGCAAATTTGGCCACGTTTTGACAATCTTGGAAGTTATATTCATGTTCTGTTCTCAACACTACCCTCTATACTATTCAGAGTTAGAGTATCCTGAGAACATTATAAGCAGGGCGGATCCATGCAGGGCGGGAGGGGTTGGGGGGGGGGATTGGGGGCAAAATACCCAAACATACATGTCAATCGGCCGGGGGTAAGGGGCCCCCTTGAAGGCCCCCGAAATCCAGAACCTTTTAATGTTATGTGGTTCTTGACCACTCCTGAGTATAAATTCCCCAGAAACTCGCTTTAATTACCTGATGTCCAAGCTAGGATTTTCAGTTCTATAAATTACCACCGAATTAACGTTTGTATTACGAATACAGGTTATAAAATATTGTGGCATAATGTTTTCATGACACACGTAATACGATGTTTGCTACAAGTTTCAGGTGAGCAGAAACGGCAATGGATGACACATTCGACAAGAAAAGGCGATGCAGTGTTCTCGGATACATCCAGGCCGGTTTTATGGGCAACTATGCGGCGGAGCTTATCTTCTTCTTGTTCAAGATTGCCGAGGCCATGCTGGAACCCTCACTGCGACTGTTCATATATGAGGGTATATGTCTGCAAGAACTCAACAGTCACCACCGGTGTAAATACCTGCAGCGGTATCCGACCTACGAGGCGCTCGTACAGACCCAGGGGGCCAGCTACCTGATGTACTACAAGATCCTGCTCAACCTACCGGCCGTCATCCTCGTGTTGCTGTGTGGAGCTTGGAGCGACCGCACGGGAAGGAAGCTCCCAATCATGCTCACGTGCTTCGGCGGAATCGTGTCCGTGTTGCTATACATGCTGAGCTCGCAGGTGGGAGGCGGCAAGGGACCTTACCTGCCACTGGTGCTGGTAGGCGCTGGGATCCGCGGGGCATTCGGGCGCTCGGCCGTTATGACCATGGCCTGTCACAGCTACGTGTCGGACATCAGCACCAAGTCGGTGCGCACCCGTAAGCTGGCTCACCTCGTGGCAATGAGCCACTTCGGTTACCTGACCGGGTGTACGGCAGCAGGCTCCCTCCTCGACACGACAGGCTTCGTCGTGGTCTTCTGTGTCGTCATCTTCATCCAAGCCACATGCTTCCTGGTAGCGTCCGTGTGCATGCGGGACACGCTCACGACTCGACCGGACCTCGAGGACTCCCAGGACTCGGGCGTGGACGATGAAGAGCGCTGCTGCAACTTGAGCCACCTCCGTGCCTGCTACTCGGTGGTAACTAAGCCCCGGCGCGGTAAGGTGCGCTACTACTTCGTGACTCTGCTGGCCATCAGCGTGCTGCAGCAGACGTGCAAGTCTGGTGAGCTGGACATAACGATGTTGTTCGTGGAGCGAGCCCCACTCTCCTGGGTCCGGTCTCTTTACAGTTATCTCCTGGGCGTGGACTACGCATGTCTGGGAGTCATGTCGTTTTTTGTGCTGCCCGTGCTCGTGGGCTACTGTCGAATGACGGACACGGCCCTCTGTCTGGTCGGCGTTGTCTTCAAGACCGCGAGAACCCTGTTGTTAGCTTTCAGCACGGAAACTTGGATGGTATTCACGGCCGTGGCGATCGGCAGCCCGCACGCCTTCACCATCACCAGCATCAAATCAATGATCAGCAAGCTCGTGGATGAGGACGAGATCGGCAAGGCTTTCTCCGTCATCTCCAGTCTCGAAACAATCTCCAACCTCGTGGGAAGTGTGATCTTCGCGAACGTGTACGCCTCGACGCTACCGCTTTGGTCGGGTGCCGGGTTCGCCCTGGAGGCTAGTCTGTACATCTTGCTTTTCATAATGATGCTGACGCTGCTATGTGGCGCCACGAAGGCCTGTGAGGACTGGAGATACATCGACAGCAAGGACGTGGACGGCGGCCGGGACTCGCCCGACTCTGCCGTGGCAGCCTCTCCACCAGACTCGCCGGCCACGGCCACGAGGTATGGGTCCACGGGGACCACAGGGACCGACCCGTCGTCCGTGGTGCCCATCCCGCCCCGTGTCGTGGTCGTCAGCAGGGCACACTCCGTCCGCAGCGAGGTCGTCTACAGCTACGACTTTGAGAGCAGCGGCTGCGTCAACCGGGACACCTGATAGTCTCTTCCCCAGACGCTATTCGGGAGGGTCGCTGTACATATTGGACACTGGTGGTGGTAGTCACAGACTCACGCATTTCTGAACGGGATATTGTAAAGAAGGTACACCTTTTTGTGTGCAATCATTCAATACATCACTATTGGAGACACACTAATTTATCTACATAGGCCTACACACAATATTTATTGTTTAAGCACGAATACGTTATTGTTGAAAGTCGCGTGTTATGGGTCGTATTTATTACCACAGCATCGTTTAGTAAAGTTACCGGTGGTACATTGTTACAGTTCCTGGACTCTATTTATAATCTCATTTCTCATCAATTTGTGGAAATATATTTGTGGACGTATGTTAATTTCTGTTCTTTTGTGTTAAAACAAGGTAGTAATATAAAGTAGTACATGTTGAAGAACTTGCCATATTGCCAATGTTATGATTAATGTCAGTACACGTAAATCACGTGATTCAAAAGTTCACCACAACCAAGAAGTATTTATTGATTGTCACATGACTGTTTGTTGTGTATTAAACCACTTGCATGAAGAGGCAATTTGTTACAAACATTACTTTTTCCGCATAATTATGTGTCGTATTTGGTATACTTATACACATATACTTACCACAACGTTGATACGATAGAATCTATAAATCCGGGAATTGTTGTATGGGCAATATTTCGATGCTCGCGTTGCTTCACTGCCTTGAGTATTCATAAAAGAGAAATCCTAATAACAAATTATACGCAGAAAGAGATCTATGATAACGGTAATTTACGTTATTTACGGTCGACTATATAGCCTCTGAAGGGACACACCATTGAGCGGAAAAAATTCTTCGCGTTCCCTCGTATTCCCACATGTTCTTTCGGGGATCCTTCGGGATCTTGTAGCAAAACTTTTTCAGAAGTCATGGGCGTCAGCACGTTCATGGCTCGAATATGATATAGGCCTAGATCGCGAGGGACCGCGAAAAATTTCTTTTTTCACTCAATGGTGTGCCCCCTTAGGGGTTTCGTAGTAATTAAATTAAAACATGATACTGGAAAGAATAGAAATTAGGCCAAGGGCCAAAGATAGGTTACCGGACAATACATGTTTATTATTTTAGATGTTAGCCAGGTCACTGGTAAAATTCAAGGTCAAGAGAATATTCAGCATATATAATATTAAGCATATATCATGTCCACAGTTGATTGCTACGCTGTACATTCAATAATCAGAGAGATATTAGCAATTTTGTCCGGTAGTCTTGAAAATGAAGGCAAAGGTCAAATTCAAGGTCATCAGAATAATTGGCGTACAACATTTCCTGTATGTTCTATATTTCATACAGAGGAGCGAGATATTGGCCATTTTGTCCTTTGACCTTGAAAATGAGGTCAAAGGTCGAATTCAAGGTCATGGTAATATTCAGCATATATCATTTTCTATATGTTCACAACTGATTTCTAAGCTGTAAAATCGATAATAAGAGATATATTAGTCATTTTGTCCCGTGTCCTTGAAATTTAGGTCAAATGTCAAATTAAAAGTCATGAGAATAATCTGTATAAATAATTCCCTATGTTCATAATTGATTCCTAAGCTGTAGCATGTGTAAAGTCGACTAGAAGCGAGATATTAGCCATTTTGTCCCGTGACTTTGAAAATTAGGTCAAAGGTCAAATTCGAGGTCATGACAATATTCAAAATATAACATTTCCTATATGTTCATAATTGATTCCTAGGCTGCAAAGTCGATAGTAAGCGAGATATTATGCATTTTGTCCTGTGACCTTGAAAGAGAGGTCAAAGGTCAAATTCAAGGTCATTAGAATATTCAGCATATATCATTTCCTATTTGTCCACAATTGATTCATAAGCTGTAAAGTCGATAATAAGCGAGATAAAAGCCATTTTGTGCTCTGACCTTGAACTTGAGGTCAGAGGTCAAATTCAAGGTCACGGGAAAATTAGGCATATATCATTTCCTTTATGTCCACAATTGATTCCTAGTCTCTAATCTCAACAATAAGTGAGATATTAGGCATAATGTGTCCCATTATAAAGCATAGGAGAATTTAACATGGTAAAGTCCCATTTGGGCCGAGTTTGGGCCAAAATGGCCAACTTCGAGCGATTCAAGCGCAACGAAATTTATAGACACCATAGGAGTACATATGGGGAGTGTTATGTATGAAAGAAAAAAAAAGTTACTGAACAGATTTTGAGAAAATGACCGCCAAAGTCCAAAATCAGGGATTCTTCGTCGAAAACGGCCGCCATTTTGAAAAAAATGCGAAAATCAAAAGCTAAAAAATACCTCCTTCTTGAATTATTTTCAAGTATTTTTGTGCAAAATTTCAGAAAAATTCGCTCGTAAACAAAAAAGATAAAAATGTGGACGAAGACGGACGATGGACGCAACGCCATCGAACCATAGATCCGGTAACCTAATAACTTCTAGGACGATGTGAAAGTAGCCACGCCAATGACTCAAAAGTAAAACTGAATAGTTTGCGATTATAAAAAAAATGAGTCCAAACTCGTTTATTACGGAGGCCCTGAGAAACACAACCGTGATTTTGTCGCGTTCCCTTGCGATAACTGTGTTCCCTCGTGATAACTTTGCTTTCTCACGCGATCTTGCAACAAAATCTTCTCACGAAACATGGGCCCCTGAAAGGACACCTATGGAGCTGAACAGATGGGATCCTGAAAGAACATATTTTCTGAACCTATCGTTATAGCATTCCCTCGCTATATTATTGCATTTCCTCGCAATCTTATTGTGTTCCGGATTGTGTTTCCTCGCATTACCACGCAATCTTATTGCATCCCCTTGCATCCGCAATACTTTCCATCGCGATCTTGTTGCATTTCTTCGTATTCTGGATCGCGTTCCCTCACGATAGCCTTCATTGTGCTGACGCCCATGACTTTTGAGGTTGTGCTACAAGATCACGAGGTCCATGATGCAAGAAAACACAATAAGATTGTGAGGGAACGCCATCCGGAATAGGAGGGAAAGCAATAATATCCCAACGGAACGCGATCCAAATCGCGAGGGAACACGATGTGGAGTGCGAAATTATGAGATTGCAAGAGAATGCAATAAGATTGCCAGGGAATGCAATAGCAATGTGCCGAAAACATTTCTTCTATATCCCCTCAGCAACTCCATAGGGGGACACAACCGTGAGTGAAAATATTTTATCGTGTTCCTTCGTGATCTTTTTGCATACATACGTGATCTTTTCATGTTCGCTCCTAATAACATCGCATTCTCTAATTGATAACTTCACGTTCCCACGCGATCTTGTTACAAAACCTCACAAAGCATGGGCCCCTTAGGGGCTCCGTAATGGCTGGTTTACACGATCAAACTACTTCAAACTTTCTGCTTCAAACTACTTCAAACTCCTAAAACGTGAGTTTGAAATAGTTTGATGGTGGGTGTTTACACGATCAAACTCGTCACGTCAAACTACTTCAAACTACATCAAACTCTTTCAAACTCCGGTTTACACGGTCAAACTTCTTACTTCAAACTCCATCAAAATTTTCCATTTGACGTTTATTTCTGATACTCCTTTGGTAAAAGCTGCATTAAAACGGAACGACTATGTTATATACTTCAATGTCACGAGTTTCAAAGTGAAAATTATGCTTTTCCTCCATATGATATGGACACGAGCTTGAATAGTTTGACTGAGTTTGATCAAACTTGGCGGTGGAGTTTAAAGTATTTTGAAGTAGTTTGACGTAGTTTGAAGTCTCGGTTTACACGATCAAACTTGGCGTCAAACTCCAAAGTTTGAAGTAGTTTGAAGTATAAGTAGTTTGACGTAGTTTGAAGTCTCGGTTTACACGATCAAACTTGGCGTCAAACTCCAAAGTTTGAAGTAGTTTGAAGTAGAAGTTTGAAGTAGTTTGATCGTGTAAACCAGCCATAAGAAACACCAGTAAGCGAAAACCAATCCTTTTTTTGTGCACGAATGCGATCATTTCGCGTTCCTTCCAGATAACATAACGTTCTCTCTTCTATGTCTATGGTTCCCTCATGATGACTTTTTCGCGTTCGATGGCGATAGCCTTGATTGTGTTGACGCCTATCACTTCTGAGGAATTTTTGCCACAAGATCACGTTCGAACGCGAAAAGATCGCATTCGAAAGTGAAAAGATCCCGAGGGAACGCGAATTTTTCTTACACAGGTGTGTCCCCTCAAGGGCTCCGTAGTGTACACCATGGGGTGGGGAGGGGGGGGGGGAGCGAAGAATGAGGTTGCGATGCTGAATGGCATATCGCAATCGAGATGTTTCAGCCCCGAGATTTTTACCAGAGTATGGCAGTATGATACATCTAGCCGCATGTTATTGTTTGATCCAGATAATCAACGTGACCTTCTTCTGATATCACCCCTTTACTAAAATTTAGACTGTAAAAATTTGAAATTTACCCTTAAATTTCAGCCCATAACGGGATCTCAAGAACCTGAGTATATTCCCGTGTTTGGTCGTTTATATATCCACCAGGAAGTAGTACTATTGCTATAGTTTTGGACCAAAAGGCACATTTATTACAATCAAGCTGCTCTCAAAAGATTGCACCGCTAAAAATGCAAGCGAATGCACGAAATGCGTAAGTGCATATCCCGAAATTCTATAATGGGGCTATAATTTATATTGGGATATACATGTATAACTTTTTGAGTTTTCGAGCTTACAGAACGAAAATTGCAGTTTAGCCCCATATGAAGTTTGCCAAGCTATATTACGGGATCATTTATCATCGCGAAATTGTCCGCAGAAAATGATGTAGACGAGTTAGAAAAATTAAAGGATTATCATACACACGCGTAACATGAGTAAATCAAATTGCCATCAAGGCATGCTACAACTGTCCACGCTACGTGTCATTAAATTAATCTCGTATTACAAATGCAAAGCTGTTTTGACCTTTACAACACGGTCTCCAAAATAACTTTAGCTTCCGCGAAGTGCGTGTTGACTTGAATTGGATTACATCTGGACTTGTTGCTGGACAGAAGATGTTCATTGTGTCATCTGGCATATCATTCCGTGCGCAGACGAAGAAGTGCATGTGTTGTGGGTATTCCAATATCAAATGCGATTACCGACCATATCAACCAGATATCCCTTGTCTGAATCGTGTGTTGTCGGTATCCAAGGGAACCACGGACCTGATATATTTTCTCGTCGAACGCACGCCTATTTCCAAAAACAAAAACTATTGCATTGCTAGTTGTGACACAAGGTAAGGAAATACACTACATCGATTGTTTTCAAAATGTAATATCACATATGTGATTAGGTGATGCATGGAAGTCGTGATATGTTTGTGAAACCAGAGTGATTCGTGGCCAATATCGCCAGGCCAATGATTTGAGGTACCATGATATAAGACATTATTTGTAGTGGTCGATATACTGTATGATTTATAGTACTGAATGCATGAACATTCTGTGAACTAGTAGGTGTACAGTCCAGCTTTAAACCTCCACCGGAAATAATTGCCGTGGTGAACTAAACCATATAATTGAAGCGAGCACTCTGGAGTGCAAACCTGCGCCAAGACTTTACATGATCTAGTTGAAGGAGTTTGAGCGATTACTAATAAATAGTACGATGTTGACAATGCACCGTCATGTTATCCAATCTTTCATTTCAACCAAATAGGTTCTAACAAATAATTATTCACTAAAGTGAGATTGAGTAAGATTGTCATTGGGATCTAGGAGCTGGATCTAGGCTAATCTCGGATCGATCTCAAAATGTGATCACATGGCCAAAGGCTGATCCCTTTCAACCAGCCACAATTTCTTCCTAAGCTGTAAAGAACGATAATAGGCAATATATTTTCCATCTTGTGCTCTGACCTTGAAAATACGGTCAAAGGTCAAAATCGGGTTATGAGAATATTCAGCATATATCATTTCCTATAAGTGCACAATTGACTCTTAAACAGTAAAGTTAATAATAAGCGAGATATTAGCCATTCTGTGCTCTGACCTTGAAAATAAGGTGAAAAGTCAACGTCAAGGTCATGAGAAAATTCGGAATATATCAATTCCTATAAGTGCACAATTGACTCCTAAGCTGTAAAGTTATTAATAAGCGAGATATTAGCCATTCTGTGCTCTGAACTTGAAAATAAGGTCAAAAGTCAACGTCAAGGTCATGAGAATATTCAGCATATATCATTTCCTATAAGTGCACAATTGACTCCTAAGATATTAGCCATTCTGTGCTTTGAAATGAGGTCAACTGACGACGGGCGCACTAAGACGCAACGCATGTATCTGAGATATCGAGAAAAATGAAAACTGCCAATTCAGCAGGATTAAACATGGTTTAAACCCATGGGTGGTCCACCCATAGACACACAGACAAAGTGTGAAAATGATAACTGAGGTTGAAGATGTATACATTTTGTACTAAAATATGAGAGAAAGGAGAATGAAGTTCGTCGAAATTCTGTGTGCACTGGCGCCACCGCAGGGTCAGATTAACAACAAATAGATATACCGCTGATCACCCACAACCTTTCCGGACATAATCACGATTGAACAGTACATATCATCAATTAAATGATATTTCAAAAGTTCAGAAACAGTTTGTATCACCTCAGACACGTGACCCAATTACCATCAATGAAACAGAGAAAAGACGTGAATTAAGCGATAGTCACTACAAACAATTATTGAATCATTGCCACAAATGTAAATTCAAGGCTAACTAGATGGATTTTTTTACCAACAAGCAAACGCCCACTCGTCCATATTCCTTGATAAATGACCCAAGATCCGCCTTTGAGATTGATTTCAGATGCTGCCCACGGACATCAATATCCGTACTCCATTATCAGCCACTCCGCAATCATCAGCTCGTAAATCGTACCTGGACATATGTGTACAATAACCAACTAACAGCTAGTAATTAACTACATCCTCAATACATAAGCTTGTTACCGAGATAAATGGTTTTCTTTCCCAGTAATTTCATAGTCATTTACATCACTATAGGTGAAAACTGATCCTTTACCACAAACCAAAATTTGAAATACTGATCTTTCATCATTGAAATTTATCGCGCACGTGTATGCTTTATAAAGAAATACACATATAGATATATACGATTTGCTACTGGCGGTCAATACTTTGTTTTCACACTTGTTCAATTCTGGAGGAAATATTTTCATAAATATAATATTCTAGTCTCCTTTAGTTATGAAATAACTTTCATGAATATACTATGAAAGCGTTAATTGATCATCCACTTAACCACATTTTTTCACGACCTGCCGTGTTGAGTATCACAGTAAGTTGCCTTATCTTGATAAATATCATGACAAGCTGTCATATTGTGAAAAGTAAGAAAATCATCTTGACAACACTTGTTACCATGAAAATTATCACAACAATGCATCCTACCGTGAAAAAATATCATGTGAACGTGTCTTACCGTGAAAACTATCATAAGCAGACGTTTTGTCATGTTAAAAATAATGGTAAATCACCATACATACTAGGATCGTTTTACTTTTCTATGTTAAAATGTCCTATTGTCACATATTTTCACAGTAAGACGTGTTACCGTCATATTTTTTCAGGTTAAGGCTTCTTGTCATTAAACATTTTCGGAGTATGACAATATATCGTTATACTTTTATCGATAAGACTTTGTCATTATAGTTTAGGAGATTTTCATAACATGACAACTTGCCATCATATTCAACATGACAAGACGTCTTATCGTGATGCTGAACACGCCAGGTCGTGAAAATTTATGTGGTTAAGTGGATGATCAAAAACGCTTCCGTAATATACTACTCTAGTCTCCTTTAGTTATGAAATAAATATATATACCTTTCATAAATATACTGCTTTAGTATCCTGTAGTTATAAAATACCTTTCATAATATACTACTCTAGTCTCCTGTAGTTATGTAAGACCCTTCAGAGATATACTACGCTAGTGTCCCTTAGTTATGAAAGACCTTTCAGAGACATACTACGCTAGTGTCTCTTAATTATGAAAGACATTTCAGAGATATACTACGCTAGTGAATATTCAAAGATCTTTCAGACATATAGGCTACTACACTAGCGTATTTTGATATTCAAATCCCTTTCAGAGATATATTACGTAAGCGTCCCTTAATTATGGAGGACCTTTGTTAATATCGCTGTTATGGTTAGTCTCTAATATATAGTGTGTTGCCACACGATCCGTTGTATATTGTATCATATCATCATGGCGTGAATAGTCAGGTTAATTTACACAAACACAGATTTACACATTAGCTGGTTGCAGAATAATACATTTCGGGGAAAAACATATTTCCTCCTAACAAGGTTCATCATTGCCAGAACCTCATTGTTTTAATTACCGGTTATCAAAAGTATGTTTTAAAAAATAGGGATTGAATTTATATATTAGAATGCACGCTCCATTGAATATATGGAGAGTAAACAATTATATCACATTCAGTATCAAAAGTATCACATTCTTTGTCTGCTCAAATTATTCATAACACTGAACATTAGAATCATAGACTGATATTGGCCCGGTCAAAGATGTTATATTTCAAATGGGAACGTGAACCTTCGCAACAGTGTACGGGTAATTATGTGGAACTAACCGAGACTAGAGGAAGTACTATCCACTCAGTCTGATGATGACCCTCATCAAGTTCTGCTTCCCAGAAGAACACGTATGCATAGTTATTACATCGGCAGCTAGAGGGAATACTTACGTCTATATGCTTAACAGTTTATAAATGTTTTGATGCTAGACACATGCACCCATACCGGGATGCTATTGAGATGTACGGATAATATTTGTCAGGTAAATGCATTTTACTATGGAATACCTGAGGGTCGCGACTTGTGATATACTAAACAGTAGTTCAATATGCAAAAGCTTGTCACAAGTCACATCTCATAAGTCACAATTTGATGTCGTGACCAGAATTCCATAGATTCCATACTAGATAGTAGTGTAAAATGGAAAAGCAACTCGCAAGCCGTAAGTCGAAAGTCGCAAGTTGATATCGTGACGGGAATTCCATAGGTATTCCATAAATTAACACACGTAATGTGAATACTAAATTATTATTCTTTATACGTACATTTGTATTCGAAAGAATGTCTTCATGCACTTTGGTATATGTTCGAGCGCGAAAATTGCGAGCGAGATAATTTGATAGGAAGTTGTAATTTTCTAATGATTAACGATTCATGAGATGTTTTTGCTGCTCTGTTTATTTCCAAAACAAAGCGTTATTGAGCAAGATTCCAAACTGTATAGTTTCTGACTTAGTTTTGTTATCGAGTGACAATGCTCCCGTGATGGAGTGCATTATTACTCGTATCCGTTGGTATACTGGACTGAATCGGCAACGAATATTCTGGAAGTCACAACATGACAATTGTGAATAATAAGCGCTGCAGTTGGTGTTTGACATTGCAATATAATAATGCTTACAACATGAGGATTTTTACTACACTAACTTGAATATTTAACATTTCACTGTTTTGATGAGAAAGATTGATCATAACAACTGATATTTGTTGCCTGGTTTTGAAGATATGACTGCTAGCATGAGAGCAAGGTCGGACGCATGATGACGTGAACGATGTCAGACGTCAATGCAAATGAAATAGATGTAGACATGTAAATTGCCTTGTGGTGAGAACGCAACGGGTATTTTTTCGGTAACTTACAGGGTATCAGGAATGTAATAGTCTGCTCAGATATATTATATAACGATCATTTTCCATGAGGAATTGTGGAGTGACTTATATTCTACAACAGAATCAGCAGGAGACACGTTCTAGATTATCGCACACTTGTTCCCAATCAGTAACCGATTTGTCACCAACACAAAGCTGTATGGGATAGGCGACATACATCTATAAATTATCGGAGGCATGCTGATAAAATGCACAGTTACACGGAACATTCCGATCACGATGTTCATTCTTTTACCTACATTTTGGCCTAAAACCCCATTTGGATAAATCTGACAAATTATCATTTTCATCGAAACCTATCCAACGTATAATAAAGGTCATACATAATCTACAAGGAACATTTTTGTTGCTGATTAATACGGAAAAAAATATCATTTCTCACCAAGCTACCAGTTCAATCAAAATATTAGCCCAAGGATAATAGAGGTTACCGGAGAAATGTTCAATTTGAATAAGTCCCAAAATTGTTTATTTCGTTGGTATGACTTTTGACTTTTTTGCCAATCGCCAATCGCTATACTAACACATACACATAAATAAGCTTTTTCGGGAAATCAAAATGACTACCTCATGCAGGCCAACGAAAGTCGTATATGACAAACGTGCATATGGAGATTCCAATGCATGAATTTGAAGATATTTGCATGGTTGGATAAGTTTTGGGAAAATGGCTACCAAAGATGAAAAATGTTTCAGACTATGAAAATTGTTGTTCTGACCTTTTGAAAATCATCGAAGGTTAAATTCAAAGTCACCACTAAAATAGCCATACAATGCATATGACTTCCCATTTGAACGAGCCAATATTTGAGCTCTATCTTGATGTATTTTAGGAGTTTACTCTATACAACTCCTATAATGAAGATTCAACAGCAAGAGACTAATGTTTTTGGGTTTGAAATGGCTCAAAACACATGATTTCGAACACACAAAAAAAGTTTTTCCGTCGACCCGTCGGAAAATAAAAATGAAGAGGAAGAAAATTTAAACACATCACATCGGTACATCGGGCATAATGCAACAAATAAAAACAAACTTGTCTAAACAACAATTGAGGAAAGGACCACCAGTTCAAAATTGAAATTTGTCCATTTTGGCCATTTTTAAAAACTCTAAACATACAAATGTGGACAGCTGGCAACGCAATGCCAGTGGTATATCGGATCATATAAATACAGGTGCAGGATATTATAAAGGTTGTGTCTGGAAACTACGGCAGAATATCAGTGGAAACATAGCCCCGGCACCTCTTTGATTCCACTAAAATACACACACACACACATGTATGCAATCATTGGGACAAATTCCTCCGTGTCTCGGGGGAACCGCCAGTGTGGTCGAGCAGTTAATAAATATATCACAACTTAGTGATTAATGTGTATGGCTTGCAATGCAATAACATTCTTTTTCTGGAGTATCCATTTCTCCAGCTTTAATTTTTCGCATGCAATTACCGCATGCAATGTTTTCTGATCCATTCTGAAATATCAGCTTTGCACAGTGGATGTAACTCCTGTCCGATGGTTCGGAAATTTGGAGTTGGTTCAGTACGAATACTTCGATTCAGTCTCGATATAAACAGCAGCAACAACTCATAGTGAAATTTCTAACAACGACAGCTTTTTTTCACGCATCTACGAAAAAATACCTTTGGAAGAACACTCATAAACTTATCGAGATACAATTCTGGAAATTTTCATGAAGTCTTTCTTTCTGAGTCATTCGTGATATTGATGAACGAGTATACATATCACATCACACTTGCACCAGGGTTACATCACTCACCCGGTCATGCAGTGTATCACTTCGCAGGATGGTGCAGTGTATCACTCCGCGGGATTGTGTAGTGTACTTATCCCTCCGCGGGCTGCCTGCAGGCACTGCCACGCGTTGTGATGCGGCTGTGGTGCTGGCACCGCGGGCTCTCAGGTGACTGCGGTGAACAGTTCTAAAGGGATGGCCATATCACCAGGATGATTCCACTCTATGGAGCGAGTTCTCACACAGTGATAAGATAACATGCGGCGATGGAACCGAATCTAAAATACTACTCTTTGTTTTTGTTCATGAATGGAGTACAATGATGACTGAAACATTCACACCTGGAGGAAGTAATTTAACCGAGGATTATATCACATACCCACCGGATAATGAAATTGTATATGGCCTGTATGGGACAGGGAATGTCACTGTGGATATCCATCAATGGATCAGTCGGGTGTATCTCATCTCCCACAATATGGACGTGTATATTCCCCCAATTTTAATTATTATTGGATTGGGTGGGAATACGTTGTCCGTGATGATTCTGCGCAGCGATCATTTCCGGAAATGCCCGTGCAGCATGCTGCTGTGTTTTCTAGCAGTGATGGACACGGGCGTGCTGTTGACAGGCCTGCTGCGGATCTGGATACAGGCGGTATTCCATGTGGACATCCGGGTGATCTCCACCACCAGTTGCCGGGTGCACTACTTTCTGACGCTCCTCTTCCAGCACGCTTCCTCCTGGACGGTTGTCATGGTGACGGCGGAGCGCTACGTGTCGGTAACGCGACCGATACGTGCCAAGATCTTGTGTAGTCGTCAAAAGCTAGCCTGCTGGTTTCTCGCGATGGTGCTCGGTCTGTGCGCCGTCGACGCCCACGTGCTGTTCAGCTTGCACATCCAGGAACAGGAGTTCTACGACCCGGAGACCGGCAATTATTCGGTGGAGCTGGGGTGTCATTACATACGGGACCAGTACCACTATGGTACGCACGTGTGGCCCTGGATCGACTGTGCCGTCCTCGTCCTCATCCCGTGTGCACTCCTCGTCGTCGGTAACACGCTGATTGTCACCAGGGTTCTCCGGGGCCGTCCCAGACAGAGGCGGTCTGCCGCCTTCCCACACGTACTCGGCAGGAGGCAGCGGGTCGCCACCATGACTTGCATGCTGTTCGCCGTGACGGCCACGTTTTTCCTGACAGCGGCTCCCATCGAGGTCTACCTGCTGGGCTTCAACCACTGGGACGTGGAGAGTCCGGTCGGTACTGCCAAGACGTTGATGGCGCACGTCACCTGCAGTCTGTGGTACTACGCTAATAACGCCTTTAACTTCGTGCTGTACTGTATGAGCGGGAGCAGGTTCCGGAGGGCACTGGCTCACTACCTGAGCACGTACGGACGGCGACTCGGCTGTGGAATCCTCGTCCGCGACCAGCCTCCCACCATCAGCTTGTTCAGTCGCGTCAGAAGTTCTCTCAAGTCCGGCATTGACTAGAACTCTGATTGAAATTGATGTGTCCTTTAATGGGTGCGATACAGTTCTTCGTTATGAGGTTGATTATATTAGGACAGTCAACGTCGTTTTAATCACCCTAAACTAAACATTATTGTTGAAAACTATTTATGTCAAAATCATATTGCAGACCCTCTATACACAATTAGGCCTACGTGTATGTACGTGGTCGTGGTATTTTTTTGTGAAAACCGTATGGATATATGACATATTGTGTTGTAATTCGATCCCGATGATAGTAAGTTTTAGCTGCTGTTGAAATCAGTTTATTGCGTATTTTTCAGCTTACATTTCTGTCATCAGCATATCACACTGATTTTCTGCAATATTCTGTCATTGGCCGTTCAAATATAACAATAACGATCCCTGCGTAACTGTACATCGAGTTGTGGAATACAGCGGCATATCTTCGTTGCAAAATCGGAGCTACGTAATCTACGTACTTCTATTATATTACTTACGCATTTAAATCTGGTAATGTTTCTTCCAAGCAATCTGGAAATTAACCTATTAGTGTGCTTTGTGGGAGCGCGTGCCAAAGCACATGACGCTATATAAATGTGAAACCTCGTGTTATAGCTTGATAGTCTCATTTTGAAAACTTGGATGCTGAAGTGGAGAATCCACGCGGCGGGAGATGTAGCATTTGAGAGAGAGAGAGAGAGAGAGAGAGAGAGAGAGAGAGAGAGGGAGAAACTTGAAAGGGATAAGAATCAACAAGATATACACTTTAAGATTTGGTAAGCTGCCGATATTGTAGTCCAATTTGACGAATTTATTTATTTAAAAAATGTTTGCTACAAGTGGTCATTATTAAGAATGGCACATGGATATAACGGGGCGCATATTGTCCGAAATACACAAAGCAATTATTGTTAATTCTATCCGCGTTACGAAAAGTAGGCAACGTTTTCTCAAATATGTGTTTTATGTTGATTTTTCCTATTTTATTTCGACAAGACCTCAAAGATATATAAAGTTCTTAGTTAACAATACATGTAGTTACACGATTAACTATCGAGGTTTTTAGGTTTTATTCCATACTTTTGAGCTCCAGTTACAATCCTTGTCACTGACATGTGCCGAGGTACTCCCCTCTCCTCCGTGGGAAAAAGGTATACATTTTCCCACACCCCACCCCACCCCCACTCATGGGAATAAATCCACTTCGATACCGCCTGATGCCTTTGCTCTGAATAACTTGCAAAACTAATTTGTAGAAAAATGGACGCGTTTTGGCTGCTGGGGGAGGGGGGGGGGGTCTATGACCTTGCATCACGCAATTTGGTTTCAAGACTTAATTAATTCAAACATTGATCAGTGTGAGATGTGAAGTTTCTCCCAACTCATGCACTGACAAAATACCTACCCCTAAATACCACCGTAATAATCGCATATTTATTCATGCATATATCCATATATTAATCAGTCTACTAAAATTATCTTCACCTTTCAATGAATAAAATGTGTACAAAAAATTATTTTGTATCAGCTGTAGTATTATTGAATTGTCGCAGACAAAAACTTGACCTGGTAGAAACTGTTCATTTCTATATCCTTTCTATGCATACTAACAATCATAAAAATTTCTCAGGTAGCGAACATCAATTTCACGAAATATTCAGGCCTCGTGTCAAATATGATGTGACAAAATTCAATACACGGACTTCACACAATCACAGTATCTCTGACGATGGTAGATTTCTGTCAGTTTGGTTGCAAGCGAAAAGGCTCACGACCCATACATATGGTGAAGTCGGGTTCGTCAGACGAAGACCCGTTATTGTAGTCTTATAGACAGCTAAACAACGATTCTATATGAGATATTGCGTTTTGCAGTATTCCAAAATAAGCCTCAATTAGAGTAAGTAATGTCTGGAAACCATGCATAGGTATATAGTTACCAGTATGGTTATGTGATCACTATGTATAAGAGGTAAAATGTTACTTCCTGGTGTAATGGTCATTAGACTGATAGGCTTCTTGCCAATAATTCAACCTTTTCGGGAAGAAATTCCCTGATGAATGGAAAGTGACATGGAAAACGGGACATTGGAATGTAGAGAATGTGATACATTATATTTTATTACTAAATATTCAGATAGAAATTTATTAGAGTATGTCATCGTGTTACTCAATCATCAGCAGTAGGTAATGTGTTTTTTTGTTTTGTAAAAACAGATGAGTGGTGAAATTTCATGCCAGTGTGTCTAAATCATACAGCTACATGTACTAACGTTGCAATGACCATCGTAAGTACATTGTATTTCTGTTCTCTATTCTCTTTGCACATGCAGATCTACATTCATGTACATGGTATCAGAAATACATAGCGAGAAATATGCATTTCTGATGGTATTTTTTTTCTCGAAAATCATAATGATATGACATATTCCGTCGTAATTGAATCCCGATGCTGGTAAGTTTTACCTGCTCTCTTGCAGGGACACGTGCCAGAATACAGGACGTTATGTAACCATTACTCAACATTAACAATCACGGAAACTTGCAAGCCAGCGTAGCGGATCAACGTGGCGGGTGATGTAGAAAATATTTGAGAGAGAAGATTAAAAAAAGAAAGCCTTAAAACGAGGGAAAGAGTCAACAAGATTGGTATGGTTCATGGATATGATAACTTACACGCCGCGACATTCCAACAGTTTTATTTTCGAGCCACCAAATCAATTTTAAGTAGTTCGCCAGACTAGCGGGCCCAAAACCAACGCCAAATACTAATCAAATTTTGAATTACATTCAACACTGAATATTATTCCTTACTTGGTCTCTAATCTGAGGACTTTGATATATGTGCAGTTTGGTAATTATCTATACAATGTGCCAACTACAGTATGGGTAGGGAGAGTTTTCCCTAGATCTACCCTCAGAGAATCACAAGACGCGTCTAGTATTGCTATAAATCTCATGTTGTAAGAGTCCCGATAGGAAGTAGACTAGAGCAGGGCCGGATTATCGCTAAGTGTGTGGGAGTAACCATTAAGATGTCCCATAGTTTTTTCACATCCTAAATCACGACTTGCTGTGACAATTATCCTTACCAGCGATACATCCATTGCATATATTACATCTTAATTTTAGGTGCTGAGAAACTACAAAAATTATGTGCTTGGAATGACTTCCACCCGAAACCCACGAGAGGACTATCTCATGGGTTTCTGCTTCCACACATGTTCATGGGGGATTTATCAAATTACACCACGTCTCGACTAGCAAAGACAATGTGGGAGTAATCGGGCTGAAATGTTGTCGTTATCAGGCACATAGGCAGTAGTGATATTGTTGGCACAGCTTACGAGTCTGGAGTCTCCAGGTCGCCCTCTGCCTCCGGTTCATGTCTGAAATACACCGTTCTTGTCAAATGTGGCCGCGTTACGAGAAGCAAGCCATATTATATCAAACATATATATATATGCTTGATGTTGATTTTATTTTCGAAAAAAAAGATAGACACAATCCTTCAAAAGCAAAGTAGTATTGACAAAACCAAAATTGAATGAAAAACCTGAATATAAATACATGTATGGAGTTTCCTTCACATTGAAGTTCACAAAATGACATTTCAGTGAGAAAATTGTCCAATGCTATTATAGTCACTTGAAGTACCGTTTTCGTCTCATCGTCTTGGGAATGATACACTTCACATTACACCTTGATATAAACAAGGATTTGACGGATCATGCAGCCGAGTCCTCGGGTGGAAAGCTTCGGCTAAAGATATTATTTATTGGAAAAGTTACTGACTTATGTCTAATGCGATATCAAATGTCCCTGGTTGGTGATAAATTACTCTTGATATCAACATCACACTGTTATAGAAGACACGGGATGACGCGTCATGTTATGCAGCTGATGGCCATTCTGTGTGAAACTCAGGGAAACTCCAACCTATATGGACATTCTATATGGGCATACTAGACACGAAGACGGTAAACTGATATCGTAAACTCTCGTAGCCAGTACATGGATGAAATATATTTCAGAATCATTTTAGTCAGACTAGCCCTAGATACTACTATTCATTTGGTACATTTAACCCTTCGGGGCACCATTGAGAGGACTTACAAGTCACGGATGATTATAAGGACTGATCGGATCGGATTGCATAGTGTATGTACATGTACATACCAATGATTATCGAAATCGGATGAGCAATGCGACGGACATGGACGCTGCAGACTTGATATCATATTTCCTAGGGCGTGTAGACCTGGTAACCAGGCGAGGATTTAGACCGGTGCACACCGATGCACGTGCATCGGTCAGATTTTCTAGTGCAACGGTAGGCATCGGTGAGATATATCGGACCCTGCTGCCAGTTTTCTCTGATCCTCCTAGTTTACACATGCCTTCAGATACAGGGCAAAATAATGACTCCCTGGTGATTTGTCCTCCATCCCCCCTCCCCCTCCAACCTTGTTTTTCTACCAACATTTACGTTTTTCGACCCACCACAGTGGACATACCCACTTTACCCACCCTCCCCCATATAGGGATGTATTAGCAGAGCATTGATCAGTGTGACTGAACATCCCATCCTATCAAAGAATGCAACATTCTTCAAAAGTAGAGTCCATACAGTGGGCAGTTGCTAGTGTCATTGTTATTCCTTTCATAAGAGACCATATATTGCCTGTATAAATTGTTTTTGCACAAAGCAATTACTTTCTGTTTTTGTGTGATACATATATAGCATCGATCTGGATGGATATGCAATGCTTACAAATAGGTGGCCTAGTGGTTGTATATACGGAGTAGTAGGCCTACTTGATTGCCAGTGTCCAAAGCTGTAGTTTTACTGATCTACGTACATTGTTTCATGCAATGTAGATGCACATGCAAGTTCAATGTTGATCATATTTTGGTATGTTCTAGAACGTAAATGTACTAATGTCATTGATATCTTTATTAAGACATAAATATATAATTTGTTGTACAGAAATATATTATTACCCATAAATGTCATTCAATGAAATATTATTTCACAAATGCATGTTACTAGAATGTGACGAATGCAATTATTTTTAGATTGCAATAATATATTCAATGACAACAATTCTTCATTACTATGCGGCAATAAAAATGTTTTCGTCCAATAGTTTGCAAATGTGTATGCCCTTGTCTCAAGTTAGATTTCAGTTTAACCCAGAAATTCAATATTTGTGTCGCGAATTCAAATGGGAATGTATGAAACCTTATTTCAATTTAAAAATATAGTATTATTTTTGGAGTATATATGGATAAAATTGCTTTCGAATGCCTTCATCAACATGATCGAATGATGCCTCAGAAAACTTGTATGAACACACAAGTGCTAAAATTTTCTCGGGGGCTTACGGCGCCCCCGAACCCCAGACCGATTGGGGTTTTGTCTAGTTATTGTGCATCTGTTACGCTTATGCTCCAGATCCGGGCCTGGGTAACGGTGATCACTGCTATTATTACAGCACAATTTAGGGTCCATTGATCAGTCTGCACGCAGATGTGTAATTACGTCAGACCAACCCACACGAAATCCCTGCAGTGAGACACAGACGCAATTTACTTCAGCTAACATGGGAATTATGCGGAATTATTCATTCATGTAACATGTACAAAGTATTAGGAGAAGAACAATAGTGATTGATATGTGAAGCAAAAAAGAACGGTAAATTTTTAAAGCTAATTTTGAATGTAACAAATCACACCATCAATAGATATAATGGATAGAATGGGGATAGAATGGGGTACTGAGATCCATCTAAATTGAAGGCATCCATCTGAATCGCACGAAGTCAGTCGTGGGTATATAGATAGGTAAGTGTAGGATACATTGTGTTCTCAGTACCCCGTTCTATCCCCACGACGTTCGATCCGTCTCTACGTCTGTGTTAAAATGTCACCAGTGTTGCGGCGCCTTTCTCCAACATTAGCCTTATTGGTTCAAGTTCTAGGATATAATTTTGGCCATCAGACAGAGAAACTATTGGAATTTTTTTTCCACATCGTTCCATGTGCAGATGCATTTTATAATTGAATTCGAACCATGATACAACCAAAAAGTATATTATATAGTGTTATATGGTCTTTGATACAACGATGCAACTTTGATATTGTATGGTGTGCTGTCCCTACCGATCTGTGAATTTTCTTATGATGTTGCTGAACTCCTTGATTAACGAATACACCATGACGTTATGATATGTTCTGCCTCACCATTTGCACACAATTCAACACCAGGTGTACCTGTATGACTCTCGTCTACTCCCGTGTTCATCAACACTGAATTGGAGGAGGAAATCCTCAATAAGATTGCACTCTGGATAACGGCTCAGCAGAACGCTGAGGGACAGTACATCGAAACGGTCGAATTTATTTACAACCAAATTCATTTGCAAGCGGAATTAATTGGGGTGTTTTGGGAATCAACTGTGGACATATTGGAAATGATATGTGCCGAATACTCTGATGAACTTGAATTCGACGTTTGATCTCTTTTTTATGTTCAAAGCACAAAATGGCATATATCTCGCTTAATATCGACTTTACAACCTGGGAATCAATTGTGCATACATTGTATATAGGAAGTGATGCCAAATATTTTGATGACCTTGAATTTGACCTAATTTTCAAGGTCAAAGCACAAAATGGCGTATATCTCGCTTAACATCGACTTCACAGTTTGGGAATCAATTGTGCACATATAGAATATGATATATGCTGAATATTGTCATGACCTTGAACTTGCCTTTTGATCTATTTTCAAGGTGAGAGTAAAATTGGCTAATATCTCGCCTATTATCAAATTTACAGGTTAGGAATCAATTGTGAACATATAGAAAATGATATATGCTGAATATTGTCATGACCTTGAATTTGACCTCATTTGACCTCATTTTCGAGGTCACAGGACAAAATGACTGATATTTCGTGTATTATCGATTTTACAGCTTGGGATTAAATTGTGGACATATAGGAAATGATGTATGCCGAATATTTTGATGACTTTGAATGTGACCTTAGGATTCAATTGTGCACATATAGGAAATTATATGTGCTGAATATTTCATGACCTTGGACTTGACCTTTGAATTATTGTCAAGGTCAGGGCACAAAATGGCTAATATCTCGCTTATTATCGACGTTACTGCTTACGAATCATTGTGGACATATAAGAAATGATATATGCTGAATATTGTCATGACCTCATTTTCAAAGTCACAGGACAGATGGCTAATTTATCGTTTATTATTGACTATACAACTTTGTGGACATAATCAATTGTGGACATGCAGGAAATAATATATGCTGAATATCCTTGTGTCTTGTGACCTTGAATTTCACCAGTGACCTTGCTTTCAAGGCCACAGGACAAAATTGCTAATATCTCTCTTATTATTGAATTAACAGCTTAGTAATCAACTGTGGACATAAAGGAAATGATATGATTTGAATAACAACCTTATTTTCAAAGGTCACGGAACAAAATGGCTAATATAAAACATATATTGTCCGGTAACCTTTCTTAACATTTGGGCTAATTTTTTAGTTTCAATTTCAGTTTTTTTTTCATTTGAAGTAAATTAATCTTATAAGATATCGTAATTTGTTATTTCTCACTCTAAATGTGACCCTCAATATACACACGATTATATAATAGGTATTAACAGTTTTACCAGTTTCTATTGACTAATTTCAGTTTACTTTGTTGACTTGTGGACTCCAGAGCAGAGTTTTCTGCTCTGGAGTTTTCAATACAGAGTTTTCAATACAACAATATACATGTCCATGTATTATATGCATTACAAAAGTTATCATAACAAACAAAAACATGTGGACGATTGACGCCGTGTCACATTTTGCGATTGGTTAATGAGACAATATCCACAATCTAGCGTTCTTGTTATACGCCTAGACCCTGGTTCAGCGCTGTTGAGACCGCTACTGACCGATCCTACAGCGACCGACCTGTATATCTGCTGTACCTGCTGATAACATCGCACACTTGTCGTATCGTCGCCTGTTTATCACAAATATAAGGATTAACACACGGATATATTCTACCTGAATTAACGGAGTTAGATGAATACCGCAAAGAAAAACAATTTAGATCCGGAACAGGCCGTCGGTTTATCCTAAAATGTCCGCTGGTTTGCAGTCGTTCCGTCCCGTTTTAACTATCCTCGTGACCTGTGCACTGTTGGGATACAATGGCGTTCTTGCCTCCGAGGAATTCGTGGAAGAAGGACAACTGTTTGACAACGACGACGATTTCATGTCGAACACAGCTCCGACAACTGCATACAGACTGGAATCTGCAAAGTACGTTCAATTCTGGTGTCCATATTTACGAGCTTAACAAACGATTGAATTTTCTGAATCACGTGTTAATATGCATTAACTATTGAAAGCGAACTGATAAGGAAGAATGGATATTGTACTTCGTTAAAAATAACGATACTCCATGTTCCGGACTGATATCACAAGTAACACAGATTAGGTATTACGCGTTGTCAAAAAGTGAATGCAGGAATTTATGTGACATCAAAAAAAAAATGGGAGGCGGTACACACGTGTTACAACGTACTATACAGGAAGTTCCTACAAGTATCAATATCAGGGGATAACTACTACAGTCTTGGGTATGAACGTCGGCCCAAGTAACGTACACTGCTCCACTGAAAATATATCATTTAATCCATCGCGCACCTCTTAAACCTTATCGAAAATGAAGAACAAGCAGCATACATTATTTGAGCCGTCTTTACTAGAATTTTGTGGGTTTACATCACATGAAGTCGGTTGTTTAAATACGCAGGCATAAATCAGAATGGGCATAAAGATAAGTCATAACTCGAAGCACATGCAAGTAATTTATATCAAGGCATGTTGCGACCATATATGTGTATTTTTTTGTGTGATATTTTTAATATAGTATTTACACATTATATTACTACTCGGTGTCAGTGAGTTTTATCGCCCGTGTTTAATATCGGTTGAATGTCCCAATTATAAGTATACAGTATTTGGCGGTATTGAGTTGATACCTGGTGTGCACAGTGATAAGATTGTTTAGTGGAGGGTATGTCGAGTATCCTTGCGGCCCTGTTGACTGGGGTCAATAAGGCCGGGACAGCGATGCTAGTAACCATCAGTTCAGCCGTACTAACCTGTGGGGTCTGATTGACTCATCAAAAACTTCCAGCGACCATTACGATGTTGCTTCTGCAAATTACGACGCCAAAATATCATCTATATGGCTTCACAAAATATACAGTAGTATCTGACCATACACATGCACATATGTGAATATTGTTACATATCAAACATATGTTGAATATTGTTGACCTGCTATTTAAATCCAAATGAGTTTCATTCATTAACAAAGACGTTTTCCCAAGAATTATTATGAACATAATCATCGTGTACTGAGAAAAATGCATGATTCCAGAGAATCAAAAGTATCTGAATATGTAAATCCCTAGTTCAGAAATACTGAGTGGACGATGAAAAAAAACGCGAGTGACAAACAAGATAGCTTCACAAAATGAAGACCTGACACTGTTAACTTCATGTATTATGATTTGAGGAAGAATAACAACCTTAATTTCTCAATAATTTGTTATCAAAATTAATTACCGGAAGCAATCCGAGTAATGAAATGTCTAGATGTCCGTGATCGTGATCCCAGGATATGGGTTTGTCCAAGGTTCAAGGTGGCACGCTGGATAAAATCTCTGCTAACAGAGCTTCTTAATAATTTTGTCAATATCATTAGAAAACCGGATATTTTCCAGGCAGTACATCATGTTGGCGCCGCGGAAGGTTCGGCCAGGGATGACGTACCAGATCCACATCAACATCCACGAGATCCGGGCGGAAAACATGTCCGTGAAGGGCATCCTGACCCGGGACGGCGAGGAGTACGCTACAGGCAGTGTCAGCTTCATGGTGGCCGGCTCCAAGTCCCTCCTCCTTCAGGTGAAAGACGAGTTTCAATTGGTGTAATTTCTATGGTTTTTTTGAACACCGGGAACAACTGACCTGTAATTCATGTCATTGTGTACAGTAAACTGTTATTACCAGAGTACTATTTGATCCCGACAGGTGCCTACGGGTATTATAGAGGGAGAACACATGCTCACTGTCCAAGGTATCACTGGCGGACAGATTTCTTTCCCTACATTCAGCGAATCAGTGGAACTGGAATTTCATCCAAAATACACCAACTTATTCATACAGACGGACAAACCGGTTTATTTTGCGCCTTCTTTCAGTGAGTAGCGATGTGTTTTTTTGTTTCGTCTTGAAAGTTATAATGTGAAATTCGTCGTGATATGGAAATATTATTTGTGACATTATTACATGTGAATGTCGTATTTTCCAGTCCAGTACCGTATAGCTGGATACATGACAGATCTGATGACGGCCTCGGGGACAATGACTATTTATCTCAGGGTAGTGTCTGCCACAGATAACATATTGCTTTGAGCGCTTTATAAATAAAATTTTGCTGGCGAATAATACATTGTACATTGTAATGGGGTATTAATCTTTCTACAGGACTCACGGGGAAACATTGTGATAAGGAATCTCATGCAACAATTGAAATTTGGTTAGTTATTTTTTTTATGGAGTGTGTAGTTGCGCGGAGGTTATGTAATACTCATGAACAGAAGTTGCAAATGCATTTCATCGAGTTCTTTATGGTTCCATGTAATTTTGCTGGCAATCATCCTGTGATTACTGTTTTCGGTTCATCAAACAGGGGTACACCAAGGCGGGTTCGAGCTTACATATCCAGTTCACGTTGGGACGTGGCACATTCTTGTTGAGGCTTTCGTAAGCGGCTTTCCTGTCTCTAATTTAATGATCAGCAATACTTAATCGAGGCACATTAAACATGAACATTTAAAAAAACCTTCAATGCTTTTTCATTTCAGGGCAATACCTACGTTTATCCATTCGAAGTGATACATTATTGTAAGTATCTGAACTAGAAGGAATTGGATACTTTACCATCAAATAACCATTTTTCAAATGAGTTAAAACACATGTACACGACACACAGGGTTCCGGCGTTATGAGGTGAATGTTACGGCGCCTCTGTACATCATGGACACGGAGCCCGTCTACAGAGCCAGCATATACGGCGAGTAGGTAAACCCACAATCGACTAACTGGCTGGGCCCATTGCATTATGCTACATCGGAAGTCTAATATCGTTTTGCAGGCACATGTCAAAGAAGGAAGCTTACGGGAATGCTACTGTTTTACTGAGATGTAAAGAAGAAGACGGCACTTTCATGCCGGGGAATATCTCCATGGACATCCCATATGTATGTAAATATTCATACCACATGTATATAGGACATGATTTCGTTTGACATCGTTTCCGCTACCAATTTAAGCTGCTATTCTCACGGTAACCTACAGATGCGAGGCATGCGGCATTTTGAAATCCACATGACGACGATCAAGGAGATGTGGGGTGAGGATCTGGGCGGACGGACCCTGTACCTGGAGGGCTGGCTGTATGACTGGGAGCTGGTCGAGACCCAGAACGGCACGGCCATCACGAAGGTTTACCGGGACTCTGTGGTCGTCACACGCCTCGGCAACCGCTACATCTCCTTCCACCCCGGGAAGCCCTTCACCGTATATGTGAGCATTCTTCTGCTGACAAGTTTTAGATTTGTATTATATATTTTACCACTTACCGAGCCATCAATATTTTCATGCTCCAAGGGGTCGACGATATTGAACACCCCACTGACAAGCCAGGAAGGAGAAAATATTCTTATCTATAATAATTATTTGATACAGATAAATCAGGCTTTCCTTTACGAGTTCACCTATTAGATGTAAAGAAGTGTGTTGTTTATTACTTAAGTGTATTTTCGTTCACACATAAAAAAAGTGAAAATAAAATTCTTCTTTTATTATTTTATTGGTTTGGCCATAAAATATCTACCAAATATTAGAGTGGTTTTCAATAGCGAGAACAATATCAGAACTACAGTTCTCTCTGTGCGCGAAAACATGATAGTATGTTAATTTGCTACTCCCTCGACCTGATACAATACAACTTGAAGTGAATACGTGAATAAGTTATATCACACTGCAGTTCAAATCGTGTTATTTCTTATAGAACCTGAAACTCATTACTGGTGAATACAGTTATCGTGATTTCCTATTGTATATATTGAGCACACAGCCATGGCAATCTGTCACCAGGCATTAATAGTTTTTCATCAGCTTGGTATTACCACTGTTTAGTCCGTTGTTCCACCTATCCATGTTTCACAGTTTGCCCTGTCACGGAGCGATGGGACGCGCTATCGCAATGAGACACACCGCTGGCTGGACGTGGAGACGACTCACGAGGGCCCGGACGGCAAAACCTACATCCAGACACACGTACTCCCTGACGACAGTGTCATCAAACACACGGTCCAGCCGGCTGCCACTGACGAGAAGATAACAATCAGGGTGAGGATACCTATAATCCAGAGTCTCGCGAGCGCATCACGTAATGCTCGGGTGTATCTTCACGTATTCATGAACTGAAATATTTCGTGAACTTTCAGGCATATCACGAAAACAGCTCAGATGCTGAATATGTTGAAGCCTATAGATATTACTCGCCAAACGGATATTACATCACAGTTACAACATCAACAAAGCTACCAATGGTAAGTGTTATAGAGATTGAAATCTTGGCATGAAGTTGTATACTTCTCTCATGTACTTGAGACGTAGGACAGCTGAGTCGGCATCTACATGTACATTGGTGGACAAGCCAATTAATCTACATGTACATAGGTGGAAAAAAACAATTCATCTACATGTAGCAGGCCTACTCAGTACTCATGCTATGAATGTCATCCAGATTTGTTCACTGAATTTTATTCTGGGAGTATTGTTCTACAACAATGATTTGTCGCTAAACTATATATTTGTCGCTAAACTATAATTACATTGCTGATGACATAGGCCTCAAGAACAATGAAACTGTAGAAAATTGTTTAAATAATCCGTTCGAATGTATTTCGGATATATTATGTGTACTATATATCGGTCATAATAGTGAAGGTGGAAAAGTGTGAAGCAAATGATACTAATCCACCACTTAAGATACATATAAATGGGATATCATAGGACTACAGTGATAACACTGGATATAAATAGAGTGTAGGCATGTCAATCGGCGCACTGTACACGTAGCTGGCATGTTTCATACTGATGTTTTCATAATTCGATATTCAACTTTGTACGTTTCAATCTTCACATGCTGAAACTGAATACCAGTAAGTAATGGAGAATGACCAAATGTCCACGGACCTCTTCATTGTACCAAAACCACGAAATCTCACAAGTTCAGTGTCAAGTGTCAGGAAACTCGATAAGAAACACTCCAATTCTACTACTCCAATTCAAGTTCAAAACATCCTGTGTTCCCGAAAGAGTGCACATTTGTTACTCCACATGTGGCACCCACGATGATTGTATGTAATGGAAACATTGTAAATTATCGATAGTATTATCGACTAGATACTGATGAGTAAGTATTGCACTAGATACATTACACTATAGGCCAGGAGTAACTAGGTACTTGATTACAAAGTCTTCATGTATGGAAATGTATCTGTATCAAATAGAGTATGAGCTGGGAAACAGACAATATATATATCTCGATAAAAGACCGACCCTACTGTTTCTCTCTGACAACAGCATGCTTAAGACCATACAATCCTCTCTCTCTTCCTCCACAGACCAATGAGTACATGGTGTTCACGATCAGAACGAATTTCTTCACTACCCAGGCCCACTATGTGGTGAGTATATGACATGACAGAATGCGGTGTACCGTTTGAGAAAAGTTGAATTTTAGAATACTGCAATTCACCCCAAATTTCGAATGATTGCGAATCCGGGCTCGGCTAAACGTACACTGTCGTTTTCTGTTTCCATTCATCGCATTTTGAAAAAAAAGAACATTACCGAAACACTGAGTATATATATAACGCCTCCTCGCCTACGTTGTGTTTACTTCTTTTCCTCGCTCTTACGCCCAGTACTGGGTAACCCACAGTTGCAGCCTCTCGGCTCAGTTTTCTTCACCTTATTTTCTGATGTACAAAATTTTTCAGAACAATTCCAGTATTCAGTTTCTGCAAAAAAAATATACCAGAGTTCAAAAGTGTATCCTTTCATGGCATTTGATGACGTATCTCCGGACCTGCTCTCCGTAGATCATGTCGAAGGGTGCCCTGCTGGTGACCAGCACGGTGGAGATGTACTCGAGTCAGAAGACGTTCTCCGTGGCCATCTCCCGCCAGATGCTGCCCTACGCCCGCATCATCGTCTACTGCATCGTCAAGGACAGCGTTCTTATGGACGGGCTCAACTTCCAAGTACACGACACTCTCCTCACCTCGGTAAGCAAGACAACAGTAGCTTGGATTTGTACTACATGACCCGAATATGCAACTGTGAACAGATGTTCAAATGCTGGAGGAAGGTCTGAGTGTTAGGATCTTCCTTTTCTAATTTGGGCATCATTCTGAGTTGCTCTCGTCAAGGAATCTGGACACTCCGCCATTCGGATTAGGTCTGACTTTTGAATATATGACAGCTAACATGACCTTCCTTACAGTGACCTCGAATATGATGAACTCTGTGGCATTTGGTACCAATTAGGTATTTAATATCTACCAGTTGTAGTGACATGTAAGCTCTATTATATGATCTATTGCAGGGTAACCTGACGTTCAATCGAGGGAAAGATTTTTCCTTTGACACGATCGAAGCAATAGGCCGGGACCGAGTGGGGTCCTTTATGACACTCAGTGGCCACCACTACGAGTGGGCTAAGCGTGGTGGAGCTACTTTCATGACCGTGGATAAGGTACTCTTCTAATGGACTTGGGAAGCTGATTCTGTTCTGTGTCCTCGTCGTGCAGGCTCACGAGGTTTAAAACCACGCCTACATCTGATTGGTTCTTAACTTGTGTTTGATCGCAGGTAATGCGCGAGCTGGCGAAGTACAGCTTGCCAGAGACGACCCCTTACCATCACGTCTGGTACCATAACGACACGCGCTGGGATGAGGACGTGTACTACCCGTCTGATGTGCACGGTCTGGACGGCAACACAACCATCCAGGTAACTCGAGCGAGATACAACATTCAGAAAATGCTTTCACAAATTAACTAAGTTTTGTACTACATATAGTTATACTATTCAATACAATGATGATACTTCAAATGATGATACTGTGAGGCAAGCATAATAAAAACACCCCGTATATCATACCTTGGAGATGTACTGGTGCCAAGTTCTCCAACTTTTCCTTTCCAGGGCTCAGGATTAGTTGTGATAACAGACATGAGACTGTCCTTCGCTCATGGCGAGTATAATCGAATATTGCACAACAATGTTCACACTAGACACGATGGGTAACAGTCATTCAATGTGTTTATGTGGTCCTCCTGCAGGTTATGAGTTGCAGTGTAACCTGTCTTTGGGTCTGGGCCAGTGTATAGACGGCACATGTTTTGAGCTGACGAAGAAGTGTGATGGATTCCTGGACTGTTCAGACGGTTATGACGAAGCTGGATGTGAGTTCACGAAGCTACATGTTGTACAATTCGTCCAGAAAACCGAACCATTCTGCTTCTTGGAGAACATTACCTTAACTTGTTTTTTTTTTCAATTTTGCAAAATTGCAGGCCCAGAGCTCAATCCTCCAGCCCCCAGACCACCTGAATACATGAACTTGGCACCGTTCGCGCCATATTTTGAGGATGGATGGTGGTGCTTCAAAACAGATTATCTGAAGTAATTCATTTTTCTTTATTTGAACTGTTACTGTAAATGTGCACCGACTTTCCGCTAATACGAGAGGATTTTGCTTCTATTTCTCGTATCCATTATTCAGACCTAACCTTGGGGGACAACTCGAGATGATTCTGAACGTGCCCAAGTTGAAAGACCTCTACATCTTCCACGCATTCTTCTTACACCCAGAGCACGGACTGACTATAGCTCAGCATCCAGTCCTAGTCAGTACAACGGCCATTGCATGATATTTTACATTATTCGTGGATTACATCACAACAGCAAAACATTTATTCATCTCGAGTATATATCTTCTGACAAGAAAAATGCGTTGATTTCAGCACAACTTGACGAGATGGTTTTTCATGCGGTGCGAGGTACCCGACAGGATGCGTCGTGGTGAACAACTGGGCATTCGATGTGCGCTGTTCAATAAATTCCCTCAGTACATGGAAATGGTGGTGATGCTGCATGGCGGTCCACACTACAAGTTCATCAATGTAGAGGATTTCGGTATCGTGAGCTCCTATGCCCCGCGGTTGACCACTGGTGATGTGATGGTTATGATCTCGGTGAGTGCCTGGTCCGAGGAGAGGTTGGGTCATCAATGGACATTGTAGACTCTAAATGTCTGAATCTTCATCTTGCCTTGGAATCCAGACCATTGATGAAGCTGGTTCTCATGTTATAAATCTGGCACATGGGATATTTGTATCTGGTTGTAGATGTTTCCGGGAGAAGAGCGGTACATACACTTACCGATCCAGACTCTGATAGTGGAAGCGGACATCTCGATGAGTGTGTCCAGTTGGTCCATCCTACATCGAGACACGGAAAGCTTCACCTTCCGGATGTGGGTGAGCTGACATTTCTTGATCCTCATGGGCAGTGAAAAATTAGCGTAATCGGCAGGTACGAATTATAGGCCTAAGTTCACACAAAAAAACCCCACTAAATATTATTTTGCATTCTGTTGCCTATAGTGGGATGGTTGTGTGAATGAAGACTTCAATGTGTACCTGATCGACCTACACAATAGTCCCTCCATGGTGACGCCGTACCTGGATACGGCAGTCCCAGCTGAGTGGAACGTCCCTGGACAACGGGACCATTTGTACATCGCCCACAGTCCTAGGGTCTTGATCTCCGTCTGGGGTAAGTACATCTCAACATCGCCCACAGTCCTAGGGTCTTGATCTCCGTCTGGGGTAAGTACATCTCAACATCGCGCACAGTCCTAGGGTCTTGATCTCCGTCTGGGGTAAGTACATCCCAACACTGCGCACAGTCCTAGGGTCTTGATCTCCGTCTGGGGTAAGTACATCCCAACACTGCGCACAGTCCTAGGGTCTTGATCTCCGTCTGGGGTAAGTACATCTCAACATCGCGCACAGTCCTAGGGTCTTGATCTCCGTCTGGGGTAAGTACATCCCAACACTGCGCACAGTCCTAGGGTCTTGATCTCCGTCTGGGGTAAGTACATCCCAACACTGCGCACAGTCCTAGGGTCTTGATCTCCGTCTGGGGTAAGTACATCCCAACACTGCGCACAGTCCTAGGGTCCTGATCTCCGTCTGGGGTAAGTACATCCCAACACTGCGCACAGTCCTAGGGTCTTGATCTCCGTCTGGGGTAAGTACATCCCAACACTGCGCACAGTGTCAAACTGATACACATAGTCAAGGTCTAATGTGGTACCACAAATATACTCTGCTACAGGAGCCAACAAGCAAAGTTGTCAGGATGTTACTAAGTTGACATGGGTCTACTTCAGAGATGTGTTAGGCTTTATTTGAACAAAGTATGATCCCAACGAATTACATGCACGGTGTGCACTTGTAGGTGGAGTGGCAACAAGCGGGTTTTTCAAGGAGTATTTCGATGCTGATTATGCCGCTGGTCTGCCTCACGACTGTCTGGAAGGATACGTGTTTGACTTCGCCTTCAACATGATAGTATTGCAATATCTCCAGGACCTCAACCGACTCGAGGATGATAAGAAAGCCACGGTTCTTTATTTCCTGGAAAGTAGTAAGTGGTCTACCAAACACAGGCATTTACAGCTCGAGGAAAGGGAGGCATATATAGAATTCACCATGACATATTCGGAAACGGGTATCAATGAGCACGGAAGAAAGGTTCCTAAATATACACGAAGGACGTACAATAATCGGGACATGCCTGTACACTATTTATATGACTTTTTGTTTTACCAGTATAATGTTCGACCAGAAAGATAATTATAACGTATACTTGTCCAGAATCACCAGGATATACTTTGGTATTGTACCTTGTCCCCAGTTCTGATGCAGCAGTACGCGTACATGGACGATGACGGGGCATTCAGGATGATGAGACGTGCCAGAACGCCTTGTCTATGGTAACTCTAATCACCTCTCGCTTGTCTTGCCTGCAACATTTCTGCACAGTGGTTCCTTACAAACTGTGTGTGCCTTTCACTGCGTTATGATATGTCTCACCAGGTGTACCTGCATGACTCTCAACTACTTCCATGAGTTCTTCATTACTGAATGGGCTGAGGATGTTTTCATCCCGGTGGAAATCCTCAACAAGATCGCACTCTGGATAACGGCCCAGCAGAACGCTGAAGGACAGTACATCGAAACGGCCGAATTTATATACAATCGCCACTTCGGGGTATGGTAGACGTTGAACAACTAACTACTTCGTAACTTAAATATCAGTGTCACGTTGTTTGTTCTTTTACAAATGCATTTTACAAAAGTTTGATCACTGTCCAGCCAAATTCCACGGACCACGACGGATTTAACTACACTTGGCACGTGCCCACGACAGGCTACTGTACCGTGACCCTTGCTAAAGCAGTCCGACTGACCAACGTGAGCCTCAAACTCAAAACTATTAACAAAGGTTCTCCCAGAGTGATAGCCAGTCACGTGGACAAATATTTCTAATATCTGATGGTTGACAGGAAGCTAAGGCGGCGGCCGCGAGAGCGAATGCCCTGGCCTCCGAGTACCTGGCCAGCAAGCTGCCGTACCTGACCGAACCCTTCCAAGTGGCCGTGGTCGCCTACGCTCTGGACAGGACGGGCCACTCCTCCGCATACGACGCCTACCTCATACTTAAGTCCATGAAGAGAACAGGTTATTCTCGTTATTCTCATCAGGATGGAAATTTCGATCCAAAGTTAGTCCAGTCGAGTTGAAAAAACAAAAACAAAGCATTCATCACCCTGGCTCATGATGCATGTTTTGCAGACAACCATGTGTACTGGTCACCGATCCCGATAGAACCGAACTATGTCCACTATCAGGACGAGAAACAGATAGTGGCTCCTCGAGACGACTACATCACCTTGTCAACGGCTGCCATGGCGACATCGTACGCCATGATGCTGTACCTCAGTCATGGCGAGTTTGAAGCCACTCGGCCCATGATGAAGTGGTTTAGTGATCAACGGATGGATCTGTTCGCCATAGGAGGCTGCCTTGTACGTGTCTGAACCTACACTCGAGTTACACACGAAAACACGGGTTATTTATCTACTTGTCATTTCTCCACACCCAGGACTCTCTGTTGGCGAATGAGGCCCTGATCATGTTCGCCAAGTACGAGACCAACCATCAGTTCTACAATATGAAGATCACGGTGACGGCGCCGTCTTCCCCGGGGTGGTCCGAGGTGATCCACATCAACAGCAGCAACTTCCCAAACATGCAGCAGTTCTGGGCAAGTCATTTCAAACGATACATGCATTTTTCAAAATTTAAAATACTATACACTAAATAATGATCTTAACATGTATGATAATTTCAGATGCCGGAAGCCTGGGGTACTGTTGTAGCTTACGGAGAGGGGACTGGATACGCTATGATCACGGTCAGTCCAGTGGTATTCTCATCGGTACAGTGAATAGGGAAAAATGGGACAATTCCGATTGAACTCAATTGAGATAGACCACGGAGTAACAAGATAAACACGTATTTATATGCCTAACAATGGCTTCATTGGTGTCGCAGGTGTTTGCGGAAACCATGGTGGAGAAGCCTTACCAAGTGGGGACTGCCGCCTTCGATACCTATATTTGGACAATACGGGACATTAGCTACTCGGGCCGCAACGAGAGTAGCCTTCACTTCGACCTCTGCATCAGGTCAGGGGAGCTATCTGTATATGTGCAGATGTATCGTTCTGTTGATGACTGGAGTGGGTATTAACGACGACCTTCGACAAGGTGACATGCATGAGGATACCCACAAACAAAGGTTGATTTTGTTGCCCCTCGATAGGTGGATCCGCCCGGACATTGGGCCAGACAGTGGGCTGGCAAACATCTGGATGGACATTCCGACCGGCTACACCATGGACAGGGACGAGATTGAGAGAATTTATCGCGAGCATCTAGACTCGGCTTACATTTCGAGAGTGCGATTTAGAAATCAAACCATGTGGGTTTTCTTCGACATGGTGAGTGAAATGTTACAACGGGTGACAGCCTGCAACATCGAATCAAATGAGTGCTGTTGTCAATTAATGAGAACGTTTTGAAAACAGGTGCCAACATATGACGTTTGCTGGACTTTCAATTTCCGGCGCTGGTATCCGATATCTAACGCCACTACCAGTCATTTCCTGGGCTTCTACGAATGGTCAGAACCAGGTAAATGTATATTGCCATTTTTTGCCGCCCAAAGTTATCGCTAATAGTAGGCCCCTAAGTAGGTCCCTAAATAGTAGGCCCCTACATAACTTTGAAGACAAAGTTATGTGCAATGCAGTCTTGACAGCATGTTTGATAATTGTTTTTCAGCATTCTTCAGGTTCACGGGTTATGAGACATATACCCTTCACTTGCTACACGTCTGTGAGGTCTGCGGCTCCTTCCAGTGTCCATATTGTCCATGGTACAACAGCGCCATCTCGCGAATGACGTCACTGGGGAACATGCTACTGTGTCTTTTGTTGTTCATCATCATTCGATACTTCCTGTCTCGTGGTGTAAAATGACACCATATGTCATCTTGATGAGGCCATGTGAACAATAATGTACCGTGTATACTGGTGCTGGGTCAAAATCTGGCCTCGAATCTGGCAACAATTTAACTCCTTTTATTAGTGCAATATTTGGTGGTGACAGATGAGTTTTGTTTTGTATCAAAATGCACCTTGTTTTATCAAACTCATATGTATGTGCACGCACAACATGTTCACGGAAAGTATTGTAATGCTTTAAAACTGAATGCATAAAATATGCAGAAATGTACATTATATCGAATTAGTAGGCTATTTACAATGTGTTATTCCACCCTATGTACATGTTAATATCGAAACAGGTGCAACACATCCCCCGGAGCTATTGTGGAATGCCGCGTGTCCATTGTTCTGACCAGTAGCTGCCAGTCTAGTATCATAATGGGCTTTGCTAGGTACAAACGAGTGTAGATCGAAATGTGTTATTTTATGTACTTGAGTATGCGCATATCACAAATTATGTTCAGAATATACCGCTTTTGTTGTAGGAAGCACCTATTGAGAACCCTTTGTTACCTTATATTGTTACATGGCACTAACGGAAGACCGTTAGTGCCAGGTGCGAACATATATTTAAGTGGCGGCCGCTGCATAATTATCTGGCGGCCGCCACTCAATTATCTGGATCAATATATTTTCACACTATCAATGTATTGGAAGACCGTTAGTGCCAGGTGTGAAAATATATTTAAACGGCTGCCGCCACATAATTATCCGGCAGCTCCCACTTGATTATGTGGCGGCCGCCAGATAAATATATTTTCACACTTTGCAGTATCTGGCCTCAACGGGCTTCTGTAATAAAGTATGTAAACACAGTGATGTATGTGTGCGGTGTTAATCGCCCTAGTCAAACAATGACCATATCATTATATCATTTTGCATATATATACTTGTAGAAATAGATGTGAATTATGTACAAACGGATATGTGTAATGATAATATGTATATGATAGCAATTGTAATGTTATTCCAAAATATTCTGTACAAGAATAGATGTGCAGAGATGTATATAAACGTGTATTACTGTAAATATGACCGAAACACAAACATGTTATACCCAGAATAAACCAAAAGATAAAAAGGTTGAACGTTCATATGGTATTAAGCAGAATTGTTCACACACAGTATTTCAAACATTATACCCACATTTACATGATTTACCTTGAACAGAATCAGGGACCATTATGGAATTTTATGCAAGTGAATATGTGGTCTTGCTTTTTTGGGTCATGAGCAGTTAATCAGTGACTCTAATCAGATAAACACCCGCATATCATTCATATTGTCCGCCAAACAAGTATGCAAACGATCCTCACAAAACCCATAGCTACAGAACCGCTGAAAGGACATGAGGAGATTTTTTTTGACACATTATTATTGCGTTCCCTCGCAATATATTGTGTTCCCTCACAATTTTATTCACGCGTTTCGGATTGTGTTCCCTTGTGATCTTATTACATTTCCTCATTCTGGATTGCGTTCTCTCGCAATCTTATCGCGATCCTTCGCATTCCGGATCCCTTTCCCAAGCGATCTTGTAGCGGAAACTTCTCAGAAATTATGGGCCTCAGCAGAATCAGGAACGTGAAGGAACGCGATTCAAAATGCAAGGGATCGCAATACGATTGCGATTAATCGCGATCAGAAATGCGAGGGAACGCTATGATATCGCAATAACAATGTGTCAAAAATATTTCTTTCTTGTCTGCTTAGTACGGAGCCTCTGAAAGGACATGGAAGAAATATTTTTTGACATATGGTTATTGCGTTCCCTCGCAATATTATCGCGGTCCCCCGCAATCCGGATCGCGTTCCCTCGCGAGGGAATTATCGCGATAATATTGTGAGGGAACACAATATTATTGCGAGGGAACGCAATATTATTGCGAGGGAACGCAATAATATTGCGAGGGAACGCAACAATGTGCTAAAAATATTTCTTCCATGTCCTCTCAGAGGCTCCGTAGCTTAGCGACTTCGTACATATCCATGATATCCATATACCGTGCAGATAACTACTTGTGACTCAAACCATTTAAACAATAACAAATCCAATAGTACATATTCCTGAAACTTGATCTCGGTTGAATTTGTATTTATCCTGGATTTTTGCATCTCTGCAGTGGATCACAAAAAGATCTCAATAAAATGCATGCAATGTGTGACATATATATATACTAATATTCCAGTCTGAGGCATTTCAAAGTGTCGTCTTATTTGTGTTGTTTTGATTAGTATCTTCAATTTTGATGACGTCACTATTTACCGTACACTGGCATTTGAGAGGGCTGACTTGCACAGACGTGGATGAGGTGGCTTTAGTTTCAGGTTTCCTGTATTGAACGTGACTGTAAAACATGAGAAAGTTATTCACCAAGGTGGGAACAGTGAAGGCTATGACTAGAACTCCACACAGCGCACATAAAGATCCAACAAAATATCCTGCATCCGTCGTAGGCACGACGTCTCCATAGCCCACCGTTGTCATGGTTACAATTGCCCACCAAAACGAGTGAGGAATGCTCTGGAAAGTCTTGTCATTGTGGTTAGTGAAGTATATGAGAGCGCCAAACACTATAGTACACAAGAAGAGGAACACAGCCAATAGGATCAACTCTTTGTAACTGTACTTGAGGGTCAGTGCTAGGACCTGTAGACCTTTGTAGTGGCGCAGGAGCCGCATTATCCGGAATATGCGCAGTACTTTTAGCGTGAAGAGCGCGTCGATGAAGTTGTGCTGGTATGTTTCCTGGACGTAGAAAGTCTCGACAAGCAGCTCGGTGTAGAAAGGCATGATGGACAGCGCGTCGACGATGTTGAGCCACTCCCGGAAGAACCTGCACTTTCTCGGCGAGACGATGAACCTGAGTACGAGATCGATGGTGAAGATGACCATTAGCACGCTGTCAATAGAGACGAGGGTCGGATGGGGCACTCTGAGGTGGTCGTGGCGGCTGTACGCCGTCGTGTTCTCCGCCCGCTGGCTGGAGTGCTCTGGTGTGGCCTCGGTACTGTGGCCGCGTACACCGCTAGCGTACCAGTCCTCATGGAGGTCGTTGATGTGTACGCCGTAGTACTCGGCATAATGCTCGGTCGTCATCTCTACCTTTAGGGACGGGTGGGTCTCGGCGCAGAAAATCGTGATTGAGAACAGCGCCAACACAAAAGATATCACTGCGTATGCCTGGACACAGGAAACGAAAACGAATATACACGATAAAATAGATTTGTAATTTGCAATTTCAGCGGAAATACCTTGACTGAGAATACGAGACTGAATATTACCTTGGCGCCTTTAGAGGAGAGTGGGTTGTCCAAGAACCTGAATACGGCTGTTCTGAACTGGTACCACCGAGGACAGCGGTGGCCGCCTCTGCCTGAGTCCAGCTGGTACTCGTCATTCTGCTCGCGGTACGCCTTCCCAAGCAGCTCCAGCGTGTTCTTGGCCGCCTTGTCGACATTGTATTTGATCCAGCAGCACTCCTGAATATGTGTCTCATCCAGCTCCCAGAAGTCCAGCTCGTGTTTGAAGGACGGGCCGCAGACGTCCTGTGGCATGTGCAGTTCACCAGTACGGTAGTAGTTGAGCACGGCCTGGAAAACGCCCGGGTGCCTGTCGAAGAAGTACTCGTGCTGGTCCTTGCGGTAGTGATGCTGGAGACTATCCAGGCGCGCTAGCTTGGTGCCGGGGATCTTGCGCAGTGTGTCTCGGAATACCTCGTGGCGCACGCCGCCCACGTTGACCACGACCGTGTCCATGATGTCCGGGACGACCGTGCCATCTGGAGGGAACTCGGCCCAGCGCCCGTCACCGGCTACCGTACCTGTAACGGGACAAGTCAGTACGAACATTGACATTGTGACGCTCCACTCTCTCTATGATACCGTCCGCACAAACGTGAACATGAAAAATGCGTAGTTGTGGCTTGCGAGGGTGGAAACCTCTCGATATATATGCACATACGTTTATTTATTGATGACAACCGGCATTGAGGACAGCTTTAGCTATGCACTATTGAAGCGAAAGATCGTTTGTCCATAATATTTATATACATTAATAATGCACCACATCATCGATATTACAGACTTCCGGCGAAAGTGAACGCACGTGCACCAAGGACTATGGACATGTAGGCTATTCTCGTGATCGTGAACGTTGTGAAAATGAAACAATTATCTAATATAAACAATTTAACGAAATTATGTATAACTACAGATCCAATAAAAATAACGATATTTCGCAGATATAAATGTATGAATTAGTTTTGAATTCAATGTACTACTGTACTACCGATGACGTGCATAGGCCTATCAATATCTAATTTTAGCTTGGATCTTGTTGTGGGGATATTTAAATGTGAGAGGAAACCACAGAACCCAATTGGCCGAGTTGGGAGATATCATGCTGTTTACCACTGCCCATCCTAATAATAGCAGAACTCCAACATAATAACGCAACTAGATTACACCGCAGTGTAAAGTGGTTACTGTAGTATTTCGTACATCAATGCGAATATAAGTTTGACATGTGTATCAACATTATGTTAGACCATCAACAATGTAATTCTTAAGTCCCTGTTCCTATTTATATTTTACAAAAAATGAATGTAAAGTACATACACATGATAATGTTTTCATTATCTGGACACGGGATTCAGCTAGGATAATACGAAATTACGGCTGCATACGAACAGAGATGAACCAAAGATTTGACCGGGCAAATATTAATGAGCTGAGGGCAAGTTTTTTTTTCACTTCAATGAAACTTACGGTCACCAACATTGGCTATTATAAATAACAAACGAGGTCTCTTGATACCAGCACATTGCTCCCCAGACCTCCATTCTGGGTAAGTTTTTTCAATCCCGGAATTCATCAATGAATGATGAGAATGAATACATGGTGCCCTTCTGGGTTGACAATCCGACAATATACACTCCACCCCGGGTGAACATACACAATGGACACATCAATATCCTGTTGATAATACATCCATTGTCTGTACGCCATCGTATGGCAATACAGCCATGGTATATTATGTGTATTGACGGTACACTGTTATTCGTGGCGTTGGATGCCATGTAATGTGCGAAATAAAGGATTATCAACAATTTTTTTCAGCAGTCGTACAATTTCACATGAGCATACGACGATGTATTTTCATGGCTCTCGTCGTTCGTCTAGTTTTAATTGTTGTAAAAAGTATCGCAACCATGATCTATGAAAAACCCCGAGTCCTCTCAGTTGTAGTATATAGACCGCACAGCACGGAGGTAATTAACCAGGTTATGGTTGTGACACCGTTAATTATTGAGACAGAATATATTTCAAATCTTTTGTAATGACTAAATTTAATACATTGTGAAAGATGCACATTTCCTCCTGAATATTCTGATAAAACTGCAGGATATCACAGTACTATCTGAGCACTGTAATCGCCAGTTAGACCGTCCCAAGTTGATTCATTCTCAAACGTACACACACACTGCAAATCCGGATCAGCAGGCATCCAATAATATCATTATATATGCTATTCCAAAATAGATTCAAGTCATTAGGTTCCCGAGACACTCTTCCATGACTGCCCCCGCAGACAGCGATATTACCGGTGGCTCTGACATCGGAGGCAGTGGACGGACCCCTGAAGCCGCTCACGAGGCAGTACGACATGGCTAGACACCTTGCTCCTGGGATCAACAAGGTCTTCCCGGACCAGAAGCAGTACGAGTTCTACCCTAGCGATACGACACCAGGTAGTGAGCGGCATCAAGCCAGGTAAGGCACACAAGCTGTCTGCCCTGGTGTACTCATATCGCCGAGCCTGCATGTGATGTGAATACTGGGGACACGTCATTTGATAAAATCATGTTGTCCTGCGCCCACAATGAACACCAGCATAAAACGAGTGCTTCAATTGAGGCAATATTTCATTTAACATTTGATATATATGCATAACTTATAATTTATAATGGCACGATCGAAAATTAAAACGCGTACGGAATTAATTTCGTCGTCAGTTTTGTAACCACGAACAGATATCTTCAACGATCAACTTGTTCTGAAACTATATTATGTCCTGTTGTTGGGCCACGATTGCTGTATGTATAAATGTACATATCACATAGTTATGTTCCGTATGTTCCCGTAAATGTAATAACTACTCTGTAAGAATAAAAACACATTTTCGCATCTCACGCCTGTGCCACTTAGATCACAATCATGACGGAACGACATAGGGGCGCGCCACATCAGAGACGCTGTACTCATATCTCAGCAGTGTTGTTTATCCTGATTGTTGTAGTGTCGATGGTCCACGAATCAAACATGTACATAATTGGAAACGTAATATTATTGCCCGTCGAATTCCATTAATATAAACTACCATGTTTGATTACCTTGTTAACAGCCTTGTTAAATTCGTACGAGTCCGTATTAAACTTCATCGTTCTCGTGAAAACACTGGATACATTCTGGCGAGGGTTCACGCCGGATTCCACCAATATCTCTCGACAGACTGAATGTATGTACGTATCACAATGCTGATGAGAGCTGTAATTTGTTAATTACATTGATCGCTTGTTGTGACACTTCCTTCGATTTTCCCTACGTGACAATTCAGCCGGCGCTTCCGTGTGTGTCATACACACGAATGAGCCAACTCTTGTGAAACTAGACACACAAAATAATTCCCCCAACAGGGATTCGAATAGTGTTGCACGCGTATTAGAGCAATACGCATATATTTTCATTCCGTCGGCTCACACACGTATAACCCTACAACAAGATAGCAGTGCTTCGGAATTATATCAGTTCAAAAATCACTTTGGAATTTTATCAGTTGAGCCATAGATCAGCCATTACTCCAATATTAAAAGCACCATTTTTAACGCCCTCTCGACATGTTTTATTAAAATATAATAAGAGAGACCATGATCCTTCTAGGCTATAGACGTGGAATCAATACCCAGTATTAAGTATTCCGAGCAAACAAAACATGGTCCATTATCCAATCTCATAGTCCGGGGACAGAAAGTCATATCAGGCATACGAAGTGAGAGAAAACAAAAATGACAGGGAAACTCATGATCCCCCAAAAATGGCCATTAGGAGGTGAAATCAGGTGTTCCGGAAAGAGTGAGCATTTCCTGCCCCACTAGTGGCACCCGTCATGAATTCCCCAAAATTAACATGAAAATATATCTAGTTGCATGGCAGACATGTATTTGGTGTATTTATCAACCAGCTCATGATGACGTCCATATAATTTCTTAAAAGCAGCTATAAGTCTTGGTATAACATATCCTTGTCGGAGCAGTTTAGAGACTAACTGGGCACTTCGATAGACAAAGTCCTCATATTTGCAACTAGCTCTGGAATAGCGTATAAGTTGGTTTTTTTCATAAGTATAAGCTATGTTTCAGACATGCGTCATTGTCAATTTATGTAACGAAACATTTTTCATATATCGGCATTCAATTACTAATTAAATAATGTTACCCCACAAAACGGACAGGAAAACGAGAATCAGATTGCAGCTTCCAGCTATCACCTTGCAGCTTCCATTGCTATCACCTCTTTACACTCAGCGGGCGATACAATAAATAATAATTCCACCTGTCACCGTTATGTTGACAGATTAGTCAACACGTGGAGGTGAACAAAAGCGGAAATGTTATTGCACATGAAATAAAGTTGTGTGTGTTTTACAACAACGACAACAGCAAAATTAATATCAGCAACTGGATGAATCACTTACTCATACACTAACTCATACAGGTACACATGCAAACTGACCATTCTCTGAAGAATCCTCGGCCGTCCCAGGGACTGGACGGTTTCTAAGTGCCGTGTAGTGCCCGGGCAAACTCATGTCTTCCTACGGGGTATTGTAACTTCAGATACACAGCAATATCTTTGACACTTTGGTCAATATTTCACGCATTCCGTTCAATGGAATGCGTGATCTATGCTTTGTGGTACAGTCATTATACTTCACATATACGGGCAGCTGGCATTCCTATTATTGTGGCGCGCGTTCGCAGGAAACCCCACAATAAAAATCGGAGCTGATGGCATTAGTAAACTTCCACAATCGATGGATCTTTTTGCGTAAACAAACGCAATATTTCTCCTGTGTGGAGGGAACAATATTGAAACTGACTCTCCAATGGATATTGTGTGTAAACTGCACGATTTAGCTAACCTAATCTTATCAATTAACCCACAATGTGTAGTCGTGATCTCATCTCTGATTCCTAGGCCTAGAATTGATGATCTGTGTAAAGAAAAGTTTTTGGAAACAAATAGGTTGATCAAAACAGAATGCGCCACCTGGGGCAAACATATTATGTCTGTCGCCACATACAAATTGTTCACTTCCGGTGGTAAAATTGACGAAAGATATTACTGTGCTGATGGAGTACATCTTAATTCAGATGGTAGCAAAAGGTTGAAGCAGCACATTTGTCAGGCGCTATCCAAGTTTGCCTTTAAAGCCCGTCGATTTGTCCACGGTGAAACGCACTCTTTCCCCAGACGTGAGTGGTCAAGGTTTTAAATTAATACAACTTACTTTAAACATTCTGTGTGTAAATGCAACAGACGGTTCTACACTAATTTCAATAATATCTCCATTATCGCCTCATGTATACATGAACATGTGGTACTTATTGGTGTTGATAGATAACGTTACTGTAGGAGAAATATCACTGGCAGTAGGATAAGACTGAATGAGTACGTGTATCCGAAATCATTCCGATTTCGTGCTGGAAAGATATATTTCTGGATTATAAATGGTGTGTGAATATATTGTACTAGTACTGTACGAGTGTATATAGTAGGTTGTATACCCATACCTAACCCATGTCCGTTCACAGTATTATTAACATGAGCACACATGTAGTGGTGTCCACAGTTCTCCTGAGGTGCTTGCTCTTGTTGCTTGAACATGAGGCTGCCCAGCCTGGCATGTTGGTTGCATGAGTGGGTATCAATGAAGAAAATTGTGAGCAGTGACCATTCTAATCGACTTCCGTGTAATCTAATGGCGCTTTCTCATGCTACTTGAACATGGGGCTGTCCAGCCCGGCATGTTAGTGGCCTATACAAACGTCAAACTATAACCGGTATTACTGTGTTATACATACATCATCAACGATGACAAGCATTATTATGGTCACTGAGTTGTATATTTACCTGATAGTATATATTGTGTTTCTACGGTTGTCGGTGTGTCAAAAGTGTATGTTACAATTGCAAAGGCTTATGTTTTGTCAGTTATTTATGGTGCTCAGCTTGTTTTGACATCTATCCACGCGCAATATGTTAAATGTATTTCTATATAATCAACTGAAATCCTCAAGCAACATGGTGTAACTTGTAATCACGCTAAAAGGGCGCGTTTTTCGTTTCTCCTTTCCGTTTTTGTTATTTTGTGAATGCATGTAAGCTTGTCAGTTAGTGTGTGAATCAGTATGTGTGACTTGATGCAATACCGACTATTTGTTGGACTTTTTCTTTGTATGATACGGGGAAACGCGAGAACATTTCGATCTGAGAAATTTTTCTGGTGCTTTATCTATCTGAACTATATCTTTAATATATACGTTTTACCGATCATAATTAGCACTTGTGGAGATGTAGAATCAAACCCAGGGCCTAACCTTGAGCAGAAAATAGTCATTGGTCATCTGAACGCGCGCAGCCTCCTGGCCCAAGGTCTTGATCGCTCTGTTTCGAAAATCGATGAAATAAAATCGTTTGTATTGTTGAATAACTTGTCAATATTAGCTGTGAGCGAAACCTGGCTTGACGGTTCAATTGAGAATGACGCTCTCACCTTTACCGGCTATTCGCAAGTCATACGTCGGGACCGAAATAGACGTGGCGGTGGTCTCTGTGTTTTTATTAAAGACGAATGTCCAGCAAAGCGTCGACTGCAGTTCGAACCTACAGATAGTGAGACTGTGTGTGTAGAACTGCAGTTAAAAAATGCTAAATTCTTAATTTACTTTTGCTACAAACCCCCCTCATATAACACGGCAGATTTTTTAAGTGGCCTTGAACGTTCGATTTCCAAAGTGAATGGTTACACATCATTAATGTTTATGGGAGATTTCAATTGTAAGCACTCTTCTTTCTGTCCACATGATCAAAACACGCCAGAAGGTGCACTATTGAAGCAATTTTTCGACTCTCTCGGATGTTCGCAGTTCATACATGAACCCACTCGATTTCATGGCACAAATCAATCGTGCCTAGATTTGTTTTTTTGCAACAACCCATCACTGATTTGCAATGAAGTGGTGCATCCTCTGATAAATAACTGTGACCATGCCCCAGTCTCTATTACTTTGACCAGCAAAGTCAATTATGTACATGCTTTTCAACGAAATGTTTGGAATTTTAGTCGTGGAGATTTCAACATGCTAAGAAATCTCTTGACCGCTTCACGCTGGGACAGCGTATTTTCGAAAGATAATGTGAATGATTGTGTTGTCGAGTTCATGTCAATACTGAAGGAACTCTCTGAATTTTGTATCCCTCATTATACAACTACTATTCGTCCACAAGATAAGCCCTTTATGACTGGGGAGCTTAGAAATCTAATGCGTAAGCGTGACCGATTACATAAAATATTTAAGCATGTTCCCAATGACTATAATAGGTTGAAATACAACGCGTCTAGAAACGAAGTAGTAAACTGCTTGCGAAAAACAAAACTGGAATTCGAATCGGCGAGTTTACTTAATCTTCAAAGAGAAAAAGCTAAATCTAACCCTAAATCATACTGGAAATCCCTGCGATCATTCTTTCGACAGAATTGCGCACCCACGAATGCACCCCTTTTCTTTAATAATGCAATCATTGTTGATCCGATGGAAAAGGCCGAGCTATTTAACGATTATTTTGTGCGTCAAACATACCTGGAAGATTCAGATGTCTTGCTTCCGGATCATATTTCCCCTAATTCGCAATCATCTCTTGATGTCCCTTGCATCAAAGAAATTGATGTTTACAAGATATTATACAATTTGGACACCAGCAAGGCCACGGGCCCCGACGAGATTGGTAATCTCATATTGAAAGAAGTAGCTTACCCAATTGCGAAACCATTGTGTCGTATTTTCAATATGAGTCTACAGAAAGGAATATATCCTGATGTATGGAAAATTGCCCAAGTGATCCCTCTACATAAAAAATGTAGCATTAATTTGTGTGAAAATTTTCGCCCAATATCCTTATTATGCTGTGTATCCAAGGTTTTTGAGAGGTTAATACATAACCATGTGTATGAATATTTGTCACAATTTAAACTGCTGACGAGTTTTCAATCAGGATTTTGTCCAGGAGACTCGACTGTGAGGCAGATCGTATCTATATGTCATAAAATTTACACCAGTCTCGACAATGGAGACGAAGTTATCTCCGTCTTTCTTGACTTTCGCAAAGCTTTCGATACGGTTTGGCATCGGGGATTACTTTGGAAAATGAAGAAGTTGGGGATATGCAATCATTTATTGCAATGGTTCCAAAGCTATCTATCCAACAGGTATCAATATGTCGCTCTCCAAGGCAAGTTTTCGTCACTAAGGCCAATTAATGCTGGTGTTCCACAGGGGTCAGTACTTGGTCCTCTTCTGTTCTTGATATTTATCAATGATATATGCGAAGGTATTTCTTCTAATATCCAGCTCTATGCTGATGACACCTCCCTTTTTAGAGCAGTAAAAAAGGGCAACATGATTAGAGCAGTGAACGACATGAATAAAGATCTTGATAAAATCTGCAAATGGTGCGCTCAGTGGCTCTTGCAGTTAAACACAGACAAAAGCATGGTCTTATTAATTTCCCGAAAGCTGACACCCACGCCCTTATTGCCCGTCCGAATTGGGAGCTCAATCCTGACCCAAACTGAAACGCACAAGCATCTTGGACTCACGATCAACTCTCGTTTCACTTGGTCTGATCATATCGCATGTATTCTGAGCAAGTCAAACAAACGTCTAAACATGCTTCAGTCATTGAAAAAGAGTCTTCCGCGTTCTTCTCTCGAGACATTGTATAAGTCTTACATCAGACCACTTCTGGAATATGCTGACATTGTTTGGGACAATTGTAGTTTAGCACTTCAAAAGTCTATCGAAGACATTCAATTAAGGGCAGCTCGGATAGTCACGGGGGCGAAGCGTCGAACGTCACATGAATCTCTTTACAAAGAACTTGGTTGGGAAAAGATGTCTAAACGACGGAACTCGCATAAATTGATCTTTCTTCATGAACTACAACTGAAGAAGGCCCCCAAACACCTGTTCGATATTCTTCCCACTGTAACTAATACCACTCGTCCGCTTAGAAATTCCACTTTGCCTCAATTCCGCTTCAAGACGGATTTATTTCGCAAGTCCACCTTACCCTCACCTATAGCGTTGTACAACAGGCTGGATCAATCCTACAAATCTAGAACAAGTATATCAGCTTTTAAGAGTGCAATGAAAAGTACGAATGTGGACTCGAAACAAGAATTATATAACCTCGGAACTCGTTACTTGCAGATATTAACCGCACAAATACGAATGAACTTCTCCGATCTGAAATATGATTTATTCTCTAAAGGCTGCATCGATAACGGTACGTGTTTTTGCAATCAAGCCATGGAGACCAGTTATCACTATTTCTTTGAATGTGAGCTATATGAGAGCGAAAGGCACACTCTATTTGATACTTTATACGACTGTCTTGAAAATGATGATGTGGAGTTCACAGTGGATACTCTGGTGTCAGGCTCACCTATATTGTCTCTTGATATGAACAAAATAATCCTCTATGCTACACATAATTTCATTCTATCATCGAAGAGATTTCTAAAGTAAATGTTCTCCGTTTCCTCGAATCGTTTGTATCGCGTATATACATGTTATTTGATTGGTGTTGCATTTCTGTATCGCATTGTAAAGTACTGATTGTGTATGAATGTGTGTGTGTGTATGTGTGTGTGTGCAGGGGTATGTGTGTACTGTATTTTGAAAAGCCGCATCATTAGCCAATTGTGCTATTTGGCAATTCATTCAATAAAATATGTTTAAACCAAACAAACGGTCAGTAGCAAGCCATAGAGAACACAGAACACCTTGCATCACAAAACACAGAGGACCAATATATTTAAAACCTAGGCCACAGGCGTAACGGCTGCTATGAAAAGCATTATAATCATATGTTTTCCACAAAATAATTCCTATGTTATGTGATAGCTTTACAAGTAACACGAGTGTATCAACGGACACCGATCATCGGTGCAAATGTATTTTGAACTGCTAGATACATTTGGTCATATCAGAATTATATGTACCTTTATGTCATCATAGGATGAACACATTGCACAAAATTAGTACAGGGGATTGGATTTAGCAGGTATAACAACTGAGAACTATGATGAATGTGTGTTGGTAGTGAGAGTGTGAGCCAGCCGTAGACAGATTAGGCAGGGATAATACTCGTACTGGTATATACAATATATCAATGCACGTCATGGTGCGGTTGGACATGGGGCTAATGAGTGGTGAAAAATTGTGAAATAAAAACAATATTAGTAAGTCGGCAATCGGGCATGTTCAGGAACATCTGCAATCGCCAGCTGGCAGCACAAATTTTTTGGCTACAAATGACAGATTAATAAGACAACTGCTTTGTTTTTTTTACATTACATATATGAACGCTCGATAGCCACACTTCATAATTGTTGAGTTCCAGCCCATAGTGCCAGTCGACCCTTCACAGAGAACAATTTGTCAAAGACACTCACCGAAACGACATATCGCTCTCATTTGGGAAATCAAATATCAGAAATTAAAATCGTGTAATTGGGAGATGACGTCATACTTACACCCAAGAGATACAGAACAATGGAGATGTCATCCCGTTGAAATGTTACAGAATTCGTCATGTTTGACAGCCGCTTATATCTCATAGGAATAGTGAATATCAAGGCCTAGTAGCAAGAACAATGTATCAAGACACCACGAACTGTGTTACACAGTTACACTTCCTGTAGTGGTTGATACCGTCGTTATGATCAGAAAAGTGGCAAACATGAACTTGATTTCACCGTATAACCTGATATTTCATGCTGCTATGTAATAACTATTTCGCATACACTGTATGAAACACAATGTATACCAGGTGTAATACATTCATAATACAACCACACAGACTTGGAACAAACCCAATGAAGTTCAATTGGTTACCAGAGAGACCTGTGCTGAGATGGTCGTGAAATCATTCTCAGAGTCGAAGTTGTTTCCTATTCGCAAATATGCTCAAAACATAAACACTCAAGGTGATTTGAGTTCAAGTTCAAGGTCAACAAAACAATGTACATATCTGCTTAGTATTTGCTCAATACAAATCTAAAATTTAATCTCTATCTTCAAACCCTTTGCTGTATCTTCAATTGATTGTCTATGGAAGAATCCTCCTGCTTTGGAACATTCAAGGCCATCTGATCTCAATTCAATGTAGTTATCATATATAACACGTATGACTTCCTGGTATAATAATATGATAAGGGCTTGCCCAATATGATAACAACTTTGAATTATGGTCAATACAAACATGACCTCAATTTATAAGTCTTTTGTTCACCAGAAGCCAATTTGACTATTTTTGATGTGGTATGACCTCGATATGACCACTAGAGGCCAGTGGTAAGCTCTTACATGATTTCCTGTCCCCCAGACATATAAACTTTTCCTGTGTCGACAACCATTAACGGTGCAGTGCACACACTGTTCTAAAGGCCCCATGTCAGAAGTCGAGCCTGGACCTAAAATACCGATTCCATCGCTTTGGGAAAAATGGTGCTTGCACAGTATGTTCAAGATGCCTTCATCATTTGACTGCATGAACTAGAAAAAAACATATCAGACAGTTTTGAGGAACATTTTAAAACACTGAGTCCTATCCAAACATTCTCAAGTCTGCAAAGTGGATAAAAACCATTCAATAAGAAATCCGAAGAACACCTAGAGATATGGTCGAGTACTACACAATAACAACATTATGGGGAAAGTTGCCATGCGAATAAATAAAGAGATGGAATTGCTTACGGACGAACAGACGGGCGGATGGCTAGACCCTTAGACATCGGAGGAAACGACATGCTAATAATTTAACGAGCCAGACGTATGTATTCTATGTATTTCTGATATGATTGATAAATGTCTGGATGACAAACTGGTGAGCATAATCCACAAAATGATGATACTTTGTATGTAAGACTTACAAATATTATTGCACGTTTTCCCCCACATTCATCCAGGATGCTGGGTGCCTGCATATCCTCAGTTGTACTAACAAAACAAGAGATATACACAAGATGCTCCAGGATCCCTCTACCTTTCAAGCACTCCTTTTCTATGAGAAATGGCTCGAGGATTCTAAATATCCATTCGATATAATATTAAGATTGCGTCGAATGAAAAGCTTTAGAATTGATATTGCTGCGCCGAGAAGACTACCACACACAACAAATATTAGCATACTCCACTTGTTTTTCACAGATCTCCAGACTATATCATATTACATATAATACATTTGTATTTGTGACAAGTACTTCAGATGAATAGAATTTGTCGCTTAATTAGAGCACAAAATTCAGTATTTTCATCCCGAATCTTCAACGTGGGCATGTGTTCAACATGTTCAATCTGGTAGCGCTTTGGAATTTTATCAGTCATAACGTCACTTTGTAATTTGATCACTTTGTAATTTGAACATAGATCAGTCATTACTATTATTTGAAAAGCACCACTTTGTATGTCATTTGGGCCTAACGAGACCTGATTCTATTTCGTTTGAAGAGGGGATTATTGTCAATATCTATAACGACGCATGTTTTTTTCGTGGGCATTTAACTAACAATTATATGATTTTATCGTTGACGACAATGTAACTTGAGGATTTACGGGGCACGTGTGGGCTTTGATAAAACTACCCCTATATGTAAAGCAGCGCATATTAATTCCACATGTACTTCATTGAGCATCGGGGAGGTTATTAATATTTCCCTCAGTGGAGATAAATAACAATACCATCTGTCACTGCTATATTGATAGGTTAGTCAACACGTGGAGGTAGTCAGAAAAATATATATTATTGCATATAATATATTACAGCGTTTAACGTTGGTACCTGTCAGTAGGAAACATATAGGGTATACAACAACAACAACAACAACAACAACAACAACAACAACAACAACAACAAACTATAAACGACAACAATAACGGCGGCAGCAGTGGCAGAAGCAACTGATTTTATCATAATATTACTAATATATGCACATGTATAGCTGACTACCACACCTGGAGCGTCCTCGGCCGTGTTCGGGACTGGACGGATCCTAAGTGCCGTGTAATGTCCGGGCAAACTCATGTCTTATCCAGGGTGTTGTCACTTTATATACACAGAAAGATTTCCAACCTGACACCTGGGTCAATAGTTCAGACATTCTGTTCTATAGAATGCGTGGTCTATACTTTCGTATACAACCACTAGATTTCACAAATGCAGACGGCTGCGCACCACTGCGCAACTGAAACCTCACAAAACAGTATCGGAGGTACAACCAAATACTGGTCTTCTGCCTGATGGTTTTGGCAGACTTCTACACTCGATGGCTCTGAAAACCTTAACCCAAACAAGCACTCAGTAGCAAGCCACAGGGAACACAGAGCAATTTGCACCAAAAAACAGAAGACAAAACGTAAGTATGCCTTTGCCTTAGTGAAAATATAGACTGTCAGCAACGCATTTTCATGCGAAAATGCTAAGAAATCATAGAATCTGTACATGATAGAATCGTACAGAATGTACTCAAGAGATGTTGGACCTGGGTGGACCTTACTTCCTGATGTAATGTTGCCAATTTCCTCAAGTTTGGTAACCCCTGTTGTCTCCTAGGCATCTATATTTCGGCCATAAAACTAGTGATGAATGGTGTATCAATACACAATGTGGTGCTATGGACCGAGTCAAAATTGGACACACTTTTTCTACAATAGTCAATGCCCACCGTGATAACGATAAAGGTGGAAAACATGCAAACCAAAAAAAAAAAGTCGTGTAACGTCAATGCATGTGCCAATAAGTTTCCAATAGTTGAACTAACAGAAAAGTTACATAAGATGCTCCAAGACTAGACCCTTTCCTGTCTGTCACACACAAAGCAATCCATGTTTGTGAGACGTAGCAAGGATGTCCCAGATGTCGAATTGATATATTTATGAATAACCGGATGAGAAGCTATGATTTTGCTGTACTCATGACTGTGATGTGTCCCAGTTGTGGATTTGATATATTTATGATTTTGCCGGATAACAAGCTTTGGAAACGATGTTGCTGAGCCGAAAGGACAAACACTTCTAGCAAGATCAATATACTTCACTATTTCTCCAGGACACTTTTCTGAGAAAGAAATGAATATTAATTTCCTGAAATATGTAAAACTTTGTGTCCTTCTCCAGAATGGGCGATATTGATGTTTGCGACAGGTACTTCAGGGAGAAATAGGAATAAATCCCTTTATTAGACAGTTATTTGTGTTTTATGTATTCAGGTCTGACTAAAACATAATTCTAGGCATGTACACTCCTTGAGAAGAATGTGAGCTTGCGTTTAAAGCACGTTAACATTGATAATCTACCTAAATTGCTTTCTGGAAATCTTGTGAATGTTGACTAAATCGAGATTCACTGCAAATGCTGAATTTTTATTATACATGTCCATCTATTTGTCAATATCATATCATTGTTTGAGTACATTAAAATATCTTGCTCAGTCACACGTCTTCTGTTTTAAACTGTCAATTTCACCGCAACGAACTAGATGACTTTGAAAACTATCACGTTTTGAAAGGACTTGTTCCGATGTAGGTTTGGACCCAGTGAAATTTCCAAACAGCTGTCTGAGGAATTAAACATTTTTTTCTCAAACTTTCATTTTGGAATTTCAACATCGGAATGAAGGGAATGATTATCCCATAATATCATTACTCTATGGGATAAATTCCAGTTTTGTGATTCTTCTCTCATGTAAACGAGGCAATTCCAACTGATTTCTCTACAAACAAATTCGATGTCTCCAGCAAAAGCATGTTTAAACCGAGGCCATAGTCGCTCCAACTGGATCCTGGCACACTTTCGACACATTGTCGAACAACAAACTAATGGCTAGTCAGCCGAGCCTATTGATGGATTAGCACTTTCAGAACATAGGGTTTTTCATGTACTGTTTTCTGGTTATCCCAGAGACCTAGTTTTTTTTTACCAATTTCAAATCTGAAAACAACATATGGTGATTTGCACTCCCATTAATAAGACAGCGTGGAAACCTTTTTTTCCTGTAAACATGACTCTCTCATTTAGGCTTGTAAGATTTTCCATTTCCAAGCTGAAGAGTTCGCACATATGCCTCTATTCCACACCGACCAAGAATCCTACGAATCGCTACGAATTGATAATTTTTGGGATTCGTAGTTGAATCGTAATCAGTTCGTGAAGTTCTTAAGTGATTTCTATTTATTCGTAGTCCGTTCTTGCAATTCCTGAGCGATCGTGAATTCGTGGCCAAAGTTTTGAGCTGTTCAAAATTTTGGCCACAAACTCCAAAATATCGTAGTTAATTAGTAACTAATTCGTAGTGCATTCTTTGGCCTCTTGGGCTTCGTAAATGAATCGTAATAGATTCGTAGACGTTCGTAGGTATTCTTAAGTCATTCGTGGTTCGTCAATTCGTGGCTAGACCACGAATTGGATACGAATACTGTCACGACTCCCACGAATACACATCGTAAATTATTCCTAATTCGTAGTTCATTCTTTGGCCTCTTAGGCTTCGTAACTGAATCGTAAACGATTCGTAGACATTCGTAGGTATTCTTAAGTCATTCGTGGTTCGTGAATTCGTGGCTGGACCACGAATTGGATACGAATACTGTCACGAATCCCACGAATACACGTCTTAAATGATTCCTAACGTTCTTGCAGTGTTCGTAATCGATTCTTGTAAATCGTAGTTGATTCTTGGCAATATTTTCCGTTACTCCAGCAGAATCGCACGAGTATTCGTAATGCTATCGTCACTGTGTCGTACCAGAATCGTATAGCGGCACGATTGAGACAAGAAATTTGCGAAATTCCACGGTTCCTCACGAATCCTAAAATTTTTCAATTCGGGGCGATTCATGGGATTCGTGGTCGGTGTGGACTAGGGCATACACAACTGGTCTCACGACTCAAAATGACATCGACTTATTGTTTTGGACATAACATACTATAAACACCAGTATATTTGGCTCCAATCGTCATCAGACCATGTGTTCAAGAATCTGGCAATGCTTTGGAATTGTATTAGTCATAACGTAATTAAAAAAAAAGATCAGTTAAGCCATAGATCAGTCATTACTAGTATTTGAAAAAGCACCACATTATATGTCATTTGGGCCTTACGAGACCTGATTTTAGTTAGTTTGAAAAGGGGGTTATTGTAAATATCTATAACGACACTTAATTAAAAATTATATGATTTTATACCTGACCTTGTGTAAAAGTTTGAAACGACAATGTAACTTGAGGTTTTACGGGGCACGTGTGGGCTTTGATAAAACTACCCCTATATGTAAAGCAGCACATATTAATTCCACATGTACTTCATTGAGTATCGGGGAGGTTATTAATATTCCCCTCAGCGGTGATAAATAACAAAACCATCTGTCACTGTTATATTGATAGCTTAGTCAACACTTGGAGGTAGTCAGAAAAAATATATAGGCATATTGCATATAAAATATTACAGCGTTTATCGTTGGTCACTGCATGTCGGTAGAAAACATATTGTGTGCTCCATTTTTTCCTGTAAATCTATATATATACTCATGTCGTTGTAACTAATCAGCTTTGCATTTAATCTATCTAACGAGAAGCGATCGACACGGGAGGAGACACTCACTATATGTATCTAAACAGTGGGTACACAGTGGTGTGGGGACCTTGCCAGCATGCGGTATACATGCACGAGCAAACAACATAACATCAACCACAATACACCCACCTGGAGCGTCCTCGGCCATGTTCGGGACTGGACGGATCCGAAGTGCCGTGTAATGTCCGGGCATACTCATGTCTGAATCCAGGGTGTTGTCACTTCATATATTGAGTCAGATATTCAACTTGGCACTTTTGTCAACCATCACGTGACAAAATGGCGGGTAGTACGGGAATTTTGACAGCGCTCGTGATTTATGGTATTTTGCTAAACTTTCTCCCGCGATCGGATTATTCTAGTGATACCTACAGTTCGGATAAATATGACTTCTATAGGATTATTTCGTGGTGTTCGAAGCTTACAATTCTGAACCTCGTAACCAACGGCGCTAACAACAACCGGAAGGTCAAGGTCGCAGCTGTCAGCAAGTGTAAACAAACACGACGGTATGTGAACGCTTGCCTGTATCTCGCGATCCATCTGGTGTTGCTGGCCGGAGATTCCCATCCGAACCCAGGACCTGTTCGATACCCATGCAGTGACTGTGGCAAACCCGTTAAGACGAACCAACGAGGTGTGTTTTGTGACGACTGTAGCTTGTGGGTGCACTGCAAGTGCCTGAACATGGACATAGCCACGTACAACACCCTGTCGGCTAGTGATGCCCCCTGGTCTTGCCCAAAATGTGTATTCCAGGTACAGGACACAAGTGCAGCCCCAGGTGGCCCAGTGCCCATCGTGGCGTCAGATGAGGAGTCCCAGGTCCCACCCCCAGATGAGAACACTGACCAGGAGTATGACTGCTCTAGGTCTAAAGGTCTCCACTTCGTCCACCTCAACGCGCGCAGCCTCCTGCCCAAGGTGGATGAAATTCGTGTCATCGCTTTGAAGTCACGGGCCGCTATTATAGGGGTAACCGAAACCTGGCTAGATGACACCGTGAACGACTCTGAGGCAGCCATCCCTGGATACTATTTTCTCCGCAAGGACCGGAATCGCTCAGGTGGAGGGGTCCGTATGTACATCCGTACAGACATCGCGTACAATCCTCGCTCTGACCTCGACGACGACCTAGAGGTGTTGTGGACAGAACTCTACTTGCCTAAGACGAAGCCACTCATGGTTGGTGTTTGTCATCGACCTCCTAAGAACACTGATTTCTATAACAAACTCGAACTTTCGTGTCTCAAATGTGATAATCTGTCAGAGCTTGAAAGTCTTCTGTTTGGTGACTTTAACACGGATTATAACCAACAAAAAGGTACTCAGTTGTATAAAGATCTTTGTAATTTCATGTCGGTGTATAACTTTCATCAACTTATTACCGAACCCACTAGGATTACTGATGTATCCTCTACTATGTTAGATTTAATATTGGTCTCTGATTCATCTAAAATAAGTAACTGTTGTGTTCTCAATATTGGTATCAGTGATCACATGGTGACATTTTGTACTCGTAAAATCAAAAGATCTTCAGTCAATGCTCATAATACAGCCACTTTGCGCTCATTAAAAAAATATTCCAAAGAATTGTTTGAATCTCATCTTGAGAACGTTGACTGGCAAGATGTCACCTCAAGCTCTGATATCGAAGAGGCATGGTTAAATTTCAGAAACAAATTCTTATCAATTTTGAACAAAATCGCCCCCCTCAAGTCAGTCCGGATTAAACAGGACACAGAACCCTGGATGACAGGCGAAGTACTCCACCTGATTCACCAGAGAAATTATTCTCTCAAGCAATTCAAGAAAACAAAGGACCATGATTGGTATCACAAATATGTTAAACTCAGAAATACTGTTCAAGTCAAGAAAGTTGAAGCTAAGTCATGCTTCTTTGTGAATAAGGTGGAGGAAAATAAAAACCAACCCAAAAAACTTTGGCAAACCCTTAAAACCATTGGCACATCTTCAAAAGCTAAAACAAACAACAGCAATATTGGCCTCAAAATTGATGATGAAGTTATATTCGATAAGTCCAAGGTCGCCGAAAAGTTTAACCAATACTTTTCCACCATTGCCTCTTCGTTACTCAAAAACCTTCCTAATGGCTCTGGCAAGTTTGGTACTGACCATGTAAAAAACTACTACAATAATCTCGATGCTTCAAACAGTAGGTCTTTTATGTTCAGCAATGTCACTGAGGACTCCGTCCATAAGATCCTCCTTTCTCTAAATTCGAACAAGGCTACCGGTTTAGATGAATTACCTGCACGTTTCTTAAAAGATGGAGCCAAGTTCATAACATCACCACTCACACATATTCTAAATTTGTCCCTGTCCTCTGGAGTGATCCCTTCTGAACTCAAATCTGCTAAGATCACTCCTATCCACAAGAAAAATAATAAAACAGAAGCTGGTAACTATCGCCCTGTGTCTATTCTCAGTATAGTTAGTAAGCTGATTGAGAAGGTTGTATATGATCAACTCAATCAGTACCTCACAGACCACAAATTCTTATATGAGTACCAGTCAGGTTTCCGGTCCTCGTACTCCACAGATACTTGCTTAATCCACCTGACGGATTATATTAAGTCAGAACAGGACAAAGGCAATTACACAGGTATGGTTTTACTAGATCTACAAGAAGCCTTTGATACTGTGGACCATAGTATACTTCTCATGAAGCTGGAAGCCATGGGGCTTAAGAAACCTGCTGTAAACTGGTTCCATGCCTATCTCAGTAATAGGCAGCAGTGTGTAGACATTGGTGGCGTGCGGTCTACTCCTGCTAACGTGGTCTGTGGTGTCCCCCAGGGCTCAATATTGGGCCCTCTACTTTTCCTCATATATGTCAATGACATGCCCTCCGCAGTTAATAGTAAACTGCTATTGTACGCAGACGATTCAGCCCTTTTGGTAGCTGGCAAAAGTACTGTTGATATCGAACAGCAGCTGTCTTCCGAACTTCAGAACCTCCGTGAATGGCTTATTGATAATAAGCTCTCCCTTCACCTTGGGAAGACAGAATCCATCCGGTTTGGCTCAAAATGGAGGGTCAAAAGTTGTGAGTCTATTAACGTCACCTGTGATGGTCAAACCCTCTCCAGTAAAACCTGTGTTAAGTATCTCGGCGCTGTACTTGACCATTCACTATCTGGTAGCCAAACAGCCGACACTGTAATAGGTAAATCTAACGCCAAACTCAAGTTCCTGTATAGGCAGACCAGACAATTTAACTTGGATACAAAAAAGCTGCTAGTCTCAGCTTTAATACAGTGTCATTACGACTATGCCAGTGCTTCTTGGTACTCTGGTCTTACCAAGAAAAATCAAAATCGTCTGCAGACCACCCAGAACAAAATAGTTCGATTCCTGATCAATGCCCCCCCAAGGACCCACATCGGTCACTCTTGAGTTTGCACAGGTCAAAATGTTGCCAGTGAATCTCCGTGTTAAACAGCTCAAGCTCAACCACATACATAACATAATCCATGGTAAAGCACCTCAATACCTAACTTCTTCCTTTATTCGAAAATCTTCCCGCCACAATACCCGTTCAGGCCCACTCTCTCTGGTTTTACCTTCTGTTAAATCTTTTGGACAGTCCTCCTTCACTTTCACTGGTGCGTGTCTCTGGAATAGTTTGCCAGGTCACATCAAATCTATATCTTCTAAGTCATGTTTTAAACATCATGTAAAAACTTTTTTATTTGATCAACTTTTAGAGGAGGAACTCAACCCTTTTATTATATCTTAATTTATCTCTAGTCATAACTTTCTAGTCAAACACTCCTTCCTACTGTTTATACCCATTCTACCTATTTTTCATCTTATCTAATTCTTAAATGTATATCTCGGTTCTAATTTTCAGTCTATTTTCTGGGCTTTTCCCATGTTATTTATTACTGTTAATTATATTCATACCTATTTCAATTGTACACAGTCAATTTACAATCTCATTGTTTTTTTCTTTACACTCACTATTTTGTCACATGATTGTTTTAATGGACCACAATGGAAATAAGTGTTTTCACTTTCTTGTGTTATCCATGTATTTTTTAATGTATTTACAACTTCGTATCTGCATTGAATTTTACAAAATAAAATCAATCAATCAATCAATCGACGAAACGTAAATATGCCTTTGCCTTCAATGCAATACGGACTGAAAGTATTTTTTTTTATGAGATATTGCTTTGTAACCATGTGTGATGCTGCTCATGCAAAAAGGTAAAACAGACAGGAGCAGTAGAACCAAGTCGAAATCACGTCAAAATCGTAGGTCGTTCAAACACATTAAGTGTATCACTAGAGCGTCAAAGTCATATATATGTATTTCTATTCTAGATATACTAAAACTATACACCATAGAATCAACACCTCGTCACACGTTAATAGCTAAATTTAGCCTGCATCATTATCAAAATTTACGAAAACTGCAGTTATAGTGAAATCATGTATCATCAATATACTGATTTAAGCATGAATAGTTTAGGCACATGACGTAAATACGATCATATGTCATTGGTTGATTGGACCAACATGTAAAATGGAATAATATGTTAATGGACAATGGCAACAACATGGAACAACAGTTGACGTAATCGGATAACAAAGCAACTGCACGTTTCACTGAACCATTGTATGTGGAAAGGTCATCTATTCTACGACATATACACTGTACTGGTTTAACAAATTGGTCTTCTGCACAATATCAGCAATACTGAGTACAATAAATTAAAAGTTAGGATTACATCCTGATAATGGGAGTTTTCCGCGGATGACAATTCCCATTAAATGGATAATTATTACGACTCACTTCCACTCGGTGTAGCAATACCATTTATCCTATTACACATATATATGTATGTAACATCCAGTTAATAACCAGCTGACATTATGTGATAGGGGGTCACACACTAGATGTTGGGCCTGAGTGGATCTGACTTCCTGATGCAATGTTACCAAATTCAAATAGTTGGATCCCCGCTGAGAGCCTAAAATACGTAGGTAGGCTCTTTGCACGCTGCTGTCTCCTAGGAATCTATATTTTGGACGTGTAGCAACTGATGAACGGTGTATCAAGATACATTGGGCTACGGACAGAGTCACACAGTTAGACATACAGTTGGACAAACTGTTAGTCATATGGTTAGGACATACGGTAAGAGTGGAAAGTGGTGAACATGCAAATTAAAATAGTGTCATATTACGTCAGTGCACCTGCCACTACGTATTCACTTTGTATAATTCACATACACCTGACTGATTGATTGCACGTTGGAACAAAACCCACAAGATGATGATAATTTGTGAGACATTCAGCTGTTATTGCATTTTATATTAACTCGGGCTGTTAGGTGCATGTCCATATGTAGTTGCACTAACAGGAAGTTACATAAGATGCTCGAAGACCAGCGTCTGCCTGTCAGACACACACAAAACAACCCATGTTCATGAGACCTAGCAGGGATGTCCCAGTTGTTGTTTTGCTATATTTATGATTTCGCCGGATGAGAAGATTCAGAGATGATACTGCCAAACCGACAAACACTTCTACCAAGACCAATATACTTCAATAACTCTCCAGGAATCTTTTCTGAGAAGTAAATGAAAATTAGTTTCCTGAAATTTGTAAAACTTTGTGTTCTCCGGAATAAACGATATTAATGTTTGCGACAGGTACTTCAGGGGGGAATAGGAATAAATCCCTTTATTAGACAGTTATTTGTGCTCTATGTATTCGGGATCTGGACCATTTAAATTTAAACTTTATTCATTTTACAACAATTGACGAACAAGCATGTGCTTATATTAACATCTCTTGTTGGCTCGGATCTTGGTGTAAGGATGGTCATGATTGTCATGGGAGGAAACCAGAGAACCTGGTGAAAACCCACTTGCCCGGTTTGGCGACCACATACCACCTCACATACTGCCGAGGCCGAGGATCGAACCCGCGCCCAAACCCACTGCATTGGTGAGAAGTCAGCCCACATACGAACTGAGCTAACCGGGCAATCTGGACCATTTGACATCCTGAAAGCCGCACCATAGCAAATACACAATTTTAGGCATGTACACACATTGTACACCTGGCATTAACCAACGTAAAATTGTTTCCTGGAAATGCTGTGACTAATAATGAAATTTAGGTTCAATACAAATGTTGAATGGTACATTACGAGCTAAAAATGTCATAAACATGGTATGACCAGGAGTATGAAAATTGTTAATTGCATAAAACGGGTATCGTAATCAAGAATAGCTTCGATTTTATTGTTTTCTTGTTTTCGGTTGCAGAGTAAAACTGTCCATATTACCTCCACCAATTAGACGACCAACATGTTTTGAAAAGACTTGCTCCGAAGTAGATTCGTTCACAGTTGTTAAGGCAGCAAGTGTTAAGGCAGCTATCTGTAGAAAGTTTCGTGAAGAGTTTGCACATACCCGACTGGTCACGGCTCAGAATGACAAAGACTTATTGTTTTTGTCATAGTATATTATAAACACCAGTCTAATTGACTCCAATCGTTATCAGATGGAGGAGGTTATTAAACATCACTGATAAAACCTCAATTGGTTTGTTTGCCTAAATCGGTTTTGAATACTGCTGCATTTATCATTTATACGTGAAGTCCATAAATTAACTCACTTGTTCAAAAAATATATTGGATGAATAATGACCTTGCCATTCAAAGTGATTAGTAGTGGATGTCCGTCAGTGTATCGCTTCGTTCCCCTCCTATCTTGTGCTATGAAATTATGCTTCTCAAGATTTTAGTCCTTTCGCCATGATGCAACTTTTTTTTACAGTTCAGGCTCATATCTACAGTTAAATAAAACATACACGTATGGTAAATACACATTGTATTTAATAATGCCTAAACTCACAACGTAAGAACTCTCATTCCTAGTGGTCTGATCTTTGAAGTCTTGCAAAGGTATGTAAAATGGCATCAGGGCACTTTTCATCATTGACTTTTTATTTGAAAGCCAGTTATTGGGACTGAAGATGAAAGATAGATTATAAAGACTGCTCGGGAAACTGTGCCTGAACAAAAATAACACCACATCAGTCCTAACAAGGAGCACAGGTCTTGGGATGTAGATTATTTATTTATTGCTTTTGTGATTCACGCAATGTCTGAATACGTATTTTGAAGTATGAATTGTGGTCTGCAAGAGACATTCGGCCATGTTATGTTATTATGATTTACTTAGTTCCAATTTTTATAGTAGTGCAGCCAAACCAGTGCATATGGAGTCGAATGAGACAATTAGATAATATCATTCTGTAGAGTGGAAATCTGAAAACTACCATCTTTTTGATTACCCTCTTGAAATCAATCTTTCAACACTCACCTATACATATATAAAGTTGTGTCGACATATAGCCTAGTTGGACCCTGGTGAAGAATTGTGTCCGTTGTCCTGCTATAATTGCCTCACAGTTAACGAGTTATTTTTTCGTTCTAGGGATAGTTACCGACACCAGCTCTTCTTTACACTGCTACGAGAACAAGTAATATCAATCCCCTTGCCCATCGATTCAATGCATCGTGTTTGATATACATGTAGGTGTGGTGTAGCAGGGCACCATTAGTAGGATATATCTCGGTAGACGGAATTAGTTTTTTCTCCACTGGACTCGTTCTAGGTAGCGCGAGTGAGCGGAGATCTGTTGACGCTCTACCCACAACTGTTCATAAATATGTCGCGTTGGCTCATATATGTCCAAGATATACAAGAAGACGTGTAATTAGTCATTGACAAAACAACTGTGTCGACGTGAGATCAATCGTATGGCATGGTAAAGTAGCTCATCCTTCGGACGCTGGGGGAAAACAAGTACAATGTATGTGTTGTGTTTTCCAGCATAATTATTTGAACAACCTTTGCCAACTGAACTAATCTCCTCGTTATAGCTGTCTAAACAGTATATGATGATACAGTTGTCCTGTAATATCGACATTGTCACCAGTCGTGTGTATGTATATGTATATAATTGGTTTGGTGTTGTTGTTAAAGGGACAATATGTAATGAGTCGGGTAATATCTACCTGATTATGGTTTAGTCCTGCCCTGAAGTCATGGTAGCAAGGTACCATTACATGGTTTTATTCCTGTTCAGATAAAGCTATTGTGGATATTTGGTGACAAAATAGATGTTCGTGTTAATTGGTAATCAATAACAGCGACATGGAGTTGAGTATATTGTATTTCAATCGCCTCCTTGTGGCGATGAGAAAAAAATGCTTTGGCAGTTTCCGTAATCGTGACGTCAGTTGAGGCAGAATGTGCTTTGGTGGCTGGCTAAAACCGTAAAAATGGGCGCCCAGCTCAAAGATGGAAAACATCTCCAAAATACATGAGATTCAAAAGAAAACACGCCGAAACCAGCAAATACTTGACATCCTGCAGTTCAACAAACCTCTGTTCCGGGTGAGTAAATAGTAATTATTCTAAATATCAAGACAAGTAATGCCACAATGCCGCCATCTCAGCCGTTCATTTGTCAAACATGCACCAGGAGAATCAATGTATGCGACTTGCAGTTTACCTTGCTGGCTACATGTACTTTCAATTCTGCCTCAACTGACGTCACCCACCACGTGACCCATACTAAAATCGTGATCAAAATCTTTGGCAATTTACGGAAGGATTGTATATTTGATTCAATATCTTGAAACCCATTGTTTGTATTTGTAAAATTCGTCCGAGTTCACTGAAAACTAGACTAAATGAAAAGCACTTTCATCAGTATGCTACTAGATCTTTAAATGAACAGAGACATACTGCAGAACCATCCAAGTTCAATGTGATGATAAATAATCAGATATGAATCTCATGATCAGATATTTCTTATGTTCTTCGTCAGTGCCATGAATCCCGTGTAATCGTAATGATGTAAAAACAAAAGTGCTTCGATAAATTAATAATAATATTTCATGATTTATCCAACCTTGATATGTCATAAGAGTATTGGTGTTGTATAAAGAAAGACATGTTCTCGGGTCTTTCACGGGATTGTTCACATTTATTTCCAGGGAAGCAGAAGCAGATAATAATGCAGTTAGTTATATGTAGTATCGCAAATCCGGTGTCGTTTCTTTTCATATTTGAGGAACACACCAAGTGTACTTCTGACCAACTAGTTTCTTTACCCCTGATTATGCAACTCTTGATTAAAATGACTAAAGATTACGACAAGCCAGTGGAAATGCAGGAAGACACTCACCTGTGCCAGCACTGGGTATGAACGATAATTGGAGCCAAATGCCCAGCAATTTGGTGTAAACTGTTAAAATGTTCCTTACACATATTCTGAGAAGAGAAGTAAAGTTAAGAGCCAATGGAACAGCTTATTGACTCATATCACTGGGTGTATCCAAAGCCATCGTAATTATCTGGGTCATGAGTGAGCAGATTGGAATTGTCTTACCTAAAAACGGTCATATTGTTATTTCTGTGAAAATTGCTTTATGTGCCATTTTACAATTTAAAATACAATTTTCAAAAGCAATTTCACTTGTATTGGTATTAGTAAAGCATAATATTATGCTAATCAAATCAAAGGTCAGCATGAGAAAAAACCTGATAGTTATGAAAATAATGTAAATAAGATACGCGACCCTTTATTTTGGGACACCCTGTATGTATTACATAAACAATTCTTCGCTTAGCAACAATGTCCGCCAAAGTACACAATATTTTTACGCACTGAGTAATAACATATACAATACATCAAGTTGAATCCCAGCAAAGTCCTAACTGGCCAAGTGCATAAGTGATTCCCTAAAACCACACCCTAGCTTTGATATCTAGTCGTCTGACATTTGATGCAGGCTATACAAAGACGTATAATCAATGATATCCGGTGATTTCTGTGGTGTTGTTTTTCAAATGCAATGTGATCTCCCAGACTTAGAACGCAGCAGAAGATGGAATGGTAAGGACGGTACCGGAAATTGCATAGTAGACGTCAGATTATGTTTCTATCACTTTCGTGAGCTGGAATCATGCGATATCCGAACACTGACTTCGAAATATATGTGTGGTCTGCAACGCGAGATTGGACGAGTATCCCACCACCATCGTTCTAGATTGCTCACCACACACCTGTACAAATAACTTCGAACGTTTTTAGTATGGTTTGTCAGCGGCGAATACGTTGTTTCCTCCTGTTCGGGAGTTTCTTTTCGTACCAAAAAAGGGTTACAATAACAACTTGTACAAAGCTATGAGGATGAGTAATATAAATTAACGACCATCAGTTCCATGCACCGTGTATGGCCTGGATGTAGTCCAATAGCAGAGCTGTGAGCCGATCACAGGTGCCCGCGACAATCCCTTTTATATAATATTTAAAGTATTAGTAAAGTGCAAATATAATGTGATCTTATATGAAAGATCTCATTGATCGGAGCAAAACGGTCTTTACAGCATGTGAATATCACAATAGGTTCAAAAGCTACAGCATTTTGAAGACTGAAATCGGCAAATTTGCTTTTCAAAACCATTTGGGTAATTAGTATGCAAATGAGATATTCATGATGTCATCGAGGGGAGCTGTTTTAATTAGGTGCTTTAAAATGGATTATTTCATGGTATGACCCTAGCACAAATAAAAATGGTACCGACTCGAGCACTATATTAATTCATAAATAATCAACAGAACGTCTGCAGAAAGCTTGACTTGGCAGTTAACAGCCATGGGTAACTACGGCCCTAGGGAAGGACTGGCTACCATAGCAACAGTACAGTTTTTGCAGATATTGACTATTTGTGGTACATAACAATATGCACTAGTCAGAACCTTCAATAAGAATCGTTATTTCATGGCCTAAAATGTCCTAATTAAAATTCGTTCCCCCCATGACGTCATGAATTCTCATTAACATATACTTTTTTATTTCAATGAGTTGCAGTGCCATACCGTAAAACAACATTTTGCTCAAATCAATGAGATCTTCCACATCATATATGCATGTTACTAGTACTTTAACGAGGATGATACACGCCAATTTCTTGGCACTACGTAACAAAGGAACATAACTGTTCCTTTGTGTTTTTTATATTAACATACAAATATAAAATAAACATATTGACATAAGGTAACAATATACAAAGGCAAAATAAAACTAGATGCAAACAGCAATCAGATTTCTAATCAGTTTTCGATGTTTTACAAAATCCATTAGTATTCAGTATGTGAACGAACCCAGCTCTAAAAATGTCAAAATCGTCGTTGATGCATAGATGGTCACTACCTCACAATAATGTGTTCAAAAGTTCTGGTTTGTTATCATTGAATTTGGAATACACATCAATATCAGGAAATTTTGTTGCAATAGAAGTCTTTCACTGACCAGTTTTCACACGAGGTACTTACAGCAATAAAACATGGCCAAAAAGTTTCTCATCACAGATTTGCACATTCAAATAGAAATACAAATGATGGTACGGCATAAGCATTTCTTACTCAGACAGATAAACGAGATACCCTTTTGCGGACTATTTGTTGTTTTTGAATTGCTGTTTTTTTCTCGCAGTGCCAAACTGAAATCAAGCTATGCACTGCCAAGATGTGAAACAAATCTTAGACAACATTTTGTTACGCTTATTGTATATATTCATGCATATTTATTACTCATTGTGTGACATAGCATACGTTTATGTAAAGCATAATATATATATATATATATATATGTGTGTGAAAGTAGAAAGGTAATTAATGAAACAAATATTCGAAGGAAACTTTTGACATCTTTGGTGAACTGCTGCAACAAAGAAGAAAATAGTTTTAATATAGCTTTCAGTCGCCACGCACACATGGAATCGAGTAATACTCATGATACGTGCCTGGATAGTAATATGTTGTGCGGTGTACTAATTTGGCATTAGGTTGCATGATATCAAGTCCTAATAGGAGACGATATGGCTTCAATCTGTGGACATTCCCAGCCATTGGACGTGTAACTACCTTTCTGCACCACTACTAGCCTGTCGACCTCTAATCATTGTAATTGGGATTACATGACGAGAGCTATTTCTCTACTCTGACAGACGTACGAGAGATGCTAACGAACGACACTCGTTGGCTAGTACTACACGCAACTAGCTTCGTTATTGCTTGACAACGTTGTTAGTCACGTCTCATATCTGCTCCACTAGAGATGAAATGCACAATTCCCTGAAAGGCCTGCTAATTCGTGACATGTGCATAGAAGTTTTACCTATAAAATGTTATTCTCAAATCCAAGAACATTGTTTCTACAGCTTCATAATGACGAGGGGTTTGTGGAGTGACCAAGCGCATAAGAAAGAATTTCAGATCATGAATTTATCGTCACATTTGTGAAACCACAGAATAGTGCAGTATTATGCATCTGAAGTCTGACTTTGGTGTATATCGGGAACTTAGCCCATATTTTTGGGCTGAGTTGATGACCATTTGTTAATTCCCCATGCCTTCATTGGTTAATTCCCCATCACCATCAAGCCATTACATACTTCTTACAATCTTTGAATGTACTCACACACGAATGATGACAAAATCGATAAATACAGGACAAGTCTTGTACAGAACAACTGTTGAGGCAGCTGTAGCGAGGAATACCGCTTAGCTTGTAAAAGGGGGTTGTTCCAGTGATTATGCCAGAAAGGATAGCAGTTAATCCGGGCTTCAGGCAATGCGACACTTACCGCGCCACATTACCTTGGGGTATTTCGTATGAATGATCTTACGTCGATGTTGTCAATGGCTAATTCCATTTCTTTTAATTCTATTTAATAATTCCATGTATTAATCGACGTGACTGACGATGTGAAGCGTTGTTCTGTTTACACTTGGCTAGCCTACGGCTATGGTCAAACAAATCATGTAAGAATGAGGATGGGTCTAAGCGCACTAAATTCACACGGATGCAACTACAATTTCATCAGTGACTTCAGATGTAAAAATTGCCAACATTCTGATACCCTCGTCGTCACACAAAGAAAACCTGCAATTTACGCCAACTAGTTATGTCAATGTCAATTGAGCGGCACAGAAGATCACCACAGAAGTACACTCGACAGCAATTTCTTCTACTTTCAAACTGGCTCATATACACCAACTATATTCCGTTTCTACCCCACGCCCATTCGTACTCAGCTTTGTACCTGGCCGTGTAACTGCATATGCTGGTAAAAGATTTACAGCCAGGAAGACGGATATTGAATAACACTCGTGTTACCAGGGACATGTCATAAACGAAACGTCGATACTTGTGTGGAAATTACACTGGTAATTACGAACGGGTAATCAAAAACGATATCGATTTTATATTATGGTTGTTTACACTGTGTTCTCGGTTGCAATTACAATTGACTTATATCCTGAACCTTCACGAGTAAGTCGTGTCTTTCAAGATGTACTTGCTCAAATGTAGATTTGTTCTAGTCTAATTGTCAAAGCAGCTCTTGAATTGAACAACTTTATTTTTGAATTCATATTTTTGTGTGAAACATTCGGAAACATCTATGCTCTGAGTAGTGCATAGACTAACTTGCTATTTCCCCCATATGAGGGGAGATTTTTTTTGGGTTTCGTCTATGAACAAGCACAATGTAAACATCAAACTCTGATATAAACGAATGCCATATTTGCTCTCATAGGTCAAATCCTACATATTGTAGACATACTGGAAACAACAAACTAATGAATATTTAGCCTTTCTGGTTGATGTAATAACAGTTTTAAAATATGTTTAGATTCAGTATTTATATCAGTCTTCTAATTTACCCCAAATACTAGCTTCTGAAAAAAATCCACCGTAGCCTTGAATGATTAGCATAAATTTTGAGTGCCTAGAAACCTAATGCACAAGGAAACATGTTTATACTATTTAAGTTTCTGAGATGTCCCATGGTCATAATTCATTGTGCATAGCATATCACTACAATACAAGTACTTTTACACGATATTGTTATGGCTTCATTGCTCATGAAAAGTCGCACGTTTGCACAAATCCGACTGGTTACGTCTTATCAGGATAACAGCAACATATTGTTTGTGACGTTTCTTCATAAACACTAGTTTAAATGGCTTCAACCGACGTCCGACTAGATGAGAAAGTTATCTTGAGAAGATTGACTAATAACTTCTTCGATGAAACATGACTGTTTAATCTGGAAGTTCTCGCGTACATGATTAAACAATGATTACGAACATATCAGCAATAATGTTTCCCATTATTCCCATTATTAATGTTTCCCATAAATAGGAGAATTCAACATGGGAAAGTCCCATTTGGGCTAAGTTTGGACCAAAATGGCCCACTCCGAGCTATTCTACGGCAATGAAACGAGGGTACATAAAGGAGATCTTTTACCTTTACTCAAAGGTACATAGGAGGAATATTTTAAAACAAAAATCAAACAGTTTTTGAGAAAATAGCCTTCAAAGTTCTTTATTGAGCGTTTTTCGACAGAAACGGCCGCCATTTTGAAGATAATTGAGAAATAAAAAATACCTCCTTGAATTATTTTAAGGTATCTTTTCCCGAATTTTCAGAAAGATTGGACCGTACACTTTGAAGATAAAAATGTGGACGGACGGACGACAGACGCAACGCGACGGCAATTGGTTATCAGACCATTTGTATGGGAGTAAACGTGACTCGTCTGTGCAAAACGAACATTAACCTATCATGTTATTCACAATAGATGTATACGCGTTGTTTGCTGGCGCGTGTAAAAGTGATATCTATAATCATCAATTTCTACAATCGTTGTGACACTTTTTATAGAACCATGTCTCGGTTCATCATCCATGGCTATACATATCTCTGTTAAAGAAGTTCTCTTGGTACAATGCATTGTACCAACCCTCTCTCATGGTGTCTTGAGCCATTATTCCCTCAAATTATTACGTTGTTTTGCCATTCTGCAACTCATGCCCGGTTTAAGCTCATACCATCAATTGGTACTTAGATTCTTTTTAGCCCGCGTCTTAAATGACGTGCTTGTACCCCAGATATATAGTAATCTGACAATTGATGTCTTGCCAACACATGTAATCAACGGCGGGTGTGTGTCGCTATAGTTTTATTCGAAAGCAATCCCGCGAAGTGAAAACTTGACAGAAAATAAAATGGTAGAGAATACATGGGAAATTGCATTGGCACAAATTAAACACGACATCAGTCCCATATAAGAACCACGGGTCTTGAGACCTAAAATATATTGTTTTTGTGACCCGAATCACGCGATGTCTGAACACATGTTCCCATATGCTCTTTGTGGTACACAAAGTGAAATCATGATATTGTTTTCAGAGACTTGTAAATACTCTAGCTTGATAGCCAGTCTAGTAGTGAATATAAACGGAACTGAAACACTAAGTGTGACTATTTCAATACTCTCAATATATTAGATTGTTCAGCACTTACCTGTACAAATAAGTTCTGTCGGCATTCAATATGGTTGGTCAACGGCGAAGTAAAATGCTTCGTTTTTCTATCCTTCGCTGTTTGTGATTTTTCTTTGTGTTCCACGCAAACGTACCAGCTTTCCCTGTGCAACGTCACGAAGGCCAAGTGAAATCAACACTTGACCGCCAGTTCTGTCTCCATGTTATGGTCTGGATGTAGTTCAGTAGCAGAGCACTGCCACTCCGATACCTCGATGGACGGAATAATGCTTGATCACACTGGACTCGCTCTTGGAACCAGGAATGAGCTGAGGGCCGGTGATAGGCTGCCCGCGACAGCCCTCAACACCATAACATAACTGCCTACGACACACCCAAAGACGTGCAGTTAGCCATTGACAAAACAGCAGCGTCAAAGTGAGATCAATCGTATGACAAGGTAAACTAGCGAATCGCCCGGACGCTGGGAGAAATAACACAATATCACCTTCTCTGGACTAATCATTAAAATTTACTTCCAGGTAAACGAATCTCCTTGATACTTTTGTAAATCATAAATATACAAGAGTTATGTAACATCGATTTTGTCCGGGTGTAAGTTCATGTGTAAAATTGTTTTGGTGTAATTATTTGTGGAATTAACCGATGCAGGAATAAACAATTTTTAATCTACATCAGTAATCTATCTCAGTCAGACATCAGAAGCAGAATGCCGCCCCCTTCTGTGATATATATGATCATGATTCCTTATAACTTATTCCTTCTCATATTGTTGGTCAATGCCATAAGCATCATGTCATTATATGCTATGACGATAACGTTGTTAGATTATATAATGACTCAAATATTTATTCATACTGTTTTTTTCTAAAATAAAAAAATATTCGCAAGTCTTTCACGGGATTGTACAAATTTTACCGCTAGTAAGCAGATATGAAGGGTGGCCGAAAATGTTGGTATCGAGCAATAACGATATATCTCAATCCGGCAAGTGTTCGTCGGGGCCGTTTGAAACACACGAAAGTGTTCCTCGGAGCAATTTGAAACACACGATCTTACTTCTGCCAAGCAACAGAAAAGTATACAGCTCTCGTTATACTGTGTATTCCTAATTACAATGATTACTTGCCAGTGTGAATATCCGGTAAGCCTGTGGTTTTATCAACGATCCTTACCTGGTTAGATTACGAAAAGCTTGTGTTTAAGGTTTCTATTGTCATCATAGCAATCTGGTTCTCCTAGTGGCGATAGGTTGATATATAAACCAGAGTTTACGACAAGCCAGTATCGATACGGGAAGGCATTCGTTCTGGTGTTGGGAATGAAGAATGATTGGAGGCAGAGCCCGGCAATCAGGACTCGAGATCATGCAAACTACCACTATCCGGTGTCATGAGTGTTCAATGTAACAGATGAGTGATTCAATATAACAGATGCACAGACGACTGAAATGTATTTTCCAATCTATTATAACCAATGCCATACGATTTTGATAAATATTGGAACTGCGAAATGTTTAAAATAAAAACAAAACCCGACCGAAAATGGCGTCATCAGGGGTATACAGTGTGTAAACTACACATGTATGCAAGCTACTGATATCAAACTATATTTTACCGTTGTAGCAGTTTCCCGAAAAATACGTCTCAGTTTCGTTAATCAACATTTTACACCAACAGGATATGTATTGTATAATATAAAAATCTTCGTTCAACAATTTGTTCGGGTTTTAGTATGAAAAATATACATACAACATACATACTTACATACATACAACTCCCCATGCAGACGAATCCAAGCTGAAATAGAGAGCCTTTTGGTGTCATGACTACATGGAATGAAAATTATACAAAGACCCTTTTCAAATGTTTGGAAATACATTATAAGAAGAAACAATGTCTACAATGTAGATACACAATTTTTGCCAGGTGAAGAAAAATTATTTGCAAATGGCTCAAAACACATGTTGCCTTGATTTGAGACCGAAAATAATTTTGACCAACCCGTCCTAAAATTTCAAGGTCTGCCAAACAGAGATCAGCGAATCAAGGACAATGGAACTTCATATATATGTCATAAAGGTACATAACGAGAGTCCTATATATGGATTAGAAACAGAACAGATATGAGAAAACAGTCGTCAAAATCCGTTTTTTGTCGAAAATGGCCGCTATTTGAAATACATGTAAAATTTTAAAATACCTCCATCTCAATATATTTTCAGATGCATGTAAGTATCGATCTATTAAGGTGCCGTCACACTAGACGGCGATCCCACGGAGTTGACCCGGCGTCTAAGTGCACAAAGTGCGCGCCGTCGCACGGCGACTCAGGATACCCCACAGCGTTTAGTGGAGAGGCCACGGAGATGCTTCTGCGTTGTACGAGACCTTAATGCGTGCACTTCGGCGTTCTGCATTTTTCTTAGACGCGGTAAGCACGCCGTGAGGACGCAGCCCTGGTGTGACGGCTACATCACCACCAATACAGTCAGATTTTGATGATACCAATAACAAACGTAAAATACAACATTTTGCAATAGAAACAAAGCCCGACCAAATAGTTTATTCAAAGACACACTGGCGCCATCAAGGGCAGACAGTGTGTTAAATGTAGTTGTTTCTATTGTACACCTGATGGAATTGGTATACAACTGCCCAACAACCTATGAAAATAATTTTGAAATCCGAAACAAAATGAGTTTTGTGTAAAAACTGAGTTTATTCCAATTGTGAACTTTGAAGATAAAAGGGTTTACGATTGGCGAAGCAATGCCATGCCAATAGGTTATAGGTCTGGTTATCTTAAATTGTGGACGGAAAAAACACTGACAAACGACGACGACAGACACAATGCTACGCCAATAGATTATGTGTCCGATAATATTTGAAACTCAATTAAATTGCCTTGTTCTCTCATACCATTCTCATTGTAGTGCTTTGAAGAAGTGTGTTCAGCGGTCAATATCAACATGTGTATACATACATGTGTGTTTGTTCCCATGAATGTTGTACTCGTCATCAAGACGCTTGCAGGTAAAGTTAAACCAAAGCATGCAATTCTAGCGCAATCCCGTTATGTGGAAAACTTCAGTAATACAATTTTTCAAAAATAAGTTGCCATCCGGTGGTTTGCACGCGAATATAGTGATCATCAATATCCCGCCTGGTTCTGTAGAGCTCCAGTGATTATTGAGTGGGAGTCTACAGGTGATGGGCTATGTGAGTTTTGGTTAATGTTCAACGAATATGAATTAGAAAGCCAATCTCCCACGGATCCACGCGGTGATGCGGGAAAGATGAAAAACTTCATCGGTATGTCAATTCGGATACCACGTAGATCAGTGTAGATAGCCCATTAGCACAAATCCACTCTAGGCCTTTGGATGATTGCCCTCAACTCCGTCTCATTGTTTTTTATTCGTTGATGGCTAACTATGAAATATTGGGTCATCAACAGAACAGGCGCAGTCTGAAATACAGACAATACACTATACGATCATAGTCCTACGTACATTTCCCGAAATAAAGCACATGCAGCAATATCCATTTTGCAATATGTGATTGTGATAAGACTTACACCTCAATAAATATTTTCCATAGTTCTGTACATTTTACTGTTGTATACCCGAACTGAAAACTTATCGATGTTGCCATCAGATATGACCTTTGGTCTCGTTGCACAAATGAAAATGCTATTTGTATGTAGTAGGGAGAGGACACCATTTCATAAATGCAATTTTCCGAGGAAGAAACAGACCGTGGCATGAATGTTTAACTAACTGAGAACATGTAAGTGACCTGTCCGTTCAGAAGGTTAAGTGGGATGACGTCACGGTTTTTATCTCCTGAGTAACAGGAGGACAACACAAATGCACAAAATATTTGGCTTGCAGCAATGAGCTGCTGTCAAACTTTAATGTTTGTAGGATGGTCTAATTGAGTTCCTACTCTCACCTATGTTCAGTTATATCCCTTTTCACTCAGGTTAAACAGATTGGACAGGGGCTGTTTCACAGTCAAGGTCATTTTTGGTTTTTGTTTGCTTCAACAACATTTCTGCTTAAAATTAGGCTGTGTTATACCTTTTAGATACAATGATAAGTAGGACTGGCCATTTCAAAACAGAAAATGCCTTTTATTTGAGGCAAAAGTTTTTATTTTTGACAAAATAAGCAAATTGATCACTTTTTTGAGATTCTAGCTTTCTATGTCATCTCATATGATTTTTATAGTGCACATGAACACACAAAGATTCATAATTGAAACCTAAAATACATATAGTTTTGGAATGTCATACGTTTAAAAAACTTAGGAATATAAATTATTTCACATCAGAGTTTGAATTTACACTGCTAAAAAATAATCATTGCATGTTCGTCAAAAAATGTCCTCTCTGGAAGCATAATGGCTGTGAAGATTTTTTCTCATAAATATATGAGTTGTGTTGGCAGTATGGTATGTTTTACCAGGTGTATACCCACCTCAAGCATTTGTATGACCCATATTGAACTGCCTTTGCCTGTCCGTCACAAATGTGTCCTCTCCGGAACAAAGAACATCTTTTATTTCTGTATAAAAGATATCAGACTGATATTTTTGGTGTTTTTAAATATTACCAGTCTCCAGATAATTCATAAAACTGAAGTGCAATAAAAATAAGTTTTTCTTTTGCTCTCTAGACCCATATAGAATGTACAAACTTGAAATTGTCCTCTCTGGAAAAAAACCCTGTTATATGAAAAAATTCCATAATCTAGTGTCAAGACCCTGAAAATGGCATTCAACTTGCTGTCCGCAACATCAATATACATGTTTTTCGAATTTTCTCAGTTTAGTTGCATAATTTTGCAACAAAATATTTGGCAACATAATGCAGATCCTTGATTTTCAGTCAGATCATGAATTAACATGATCAAACATCATATATTATATGATATATACCAACTTTGCATGCACATTGAATGAATAGACACATAGTCTGATTCACATGGTAGCACATATGATACAATATATATGTGGAATACTGCTAGAGGGCCAGAGGAAAAATACACTCTCATTTTCCGGAGAGCACATATTTATTTGACAATGTATCTTGCTTCATGTAGTCGTTGCGTTTTTCTCTTTTCAGATTGGTGGTGGAATGATTGTAGTGGTATCATGCAGTGGTTCACTGATACAGAGTTATTCACAAGTACCATATCCGAGATACTTGGTGAACTCTAGCTTGGTTTTATACTGGGAAAAATAACTTATCAGTGATTCATCAATAAATATACATATGTACATTTCTCTTGCAGATGTCCATGATTTCAAGATTACAGGGATATATGTAAATGTGTTTAACAATGGCGGAAAATCTTGAAATAAAATTCAGTTGGAGGAATAGGTCTAACACTGCTAGCGTTGAGAAGGCAGTAGTGGAGAACTCAAATGCAACAACTGCAGCTGGAAAACCGTGCAAGAAGTTGAGGGAAAGCAATCCAGAGCATACAAGGAATATCTCAGCAAAGACGCTGAAGGTAAGAGACACACGTATGCAAGAGAAGCTTGTGGAATGTCTGAGGAGGACAAGTTAAGATGCAGACGGATGTGGGCTGAAAGGAAGAGAGAGAGAGAGAGAGAGAGAGAGAGAGAGAGCAGAAAACCAGTTGTAAAGACATGGTAGCCACTGAACAAAGACAATATATGGCTAGAAATAAGAAGGAGAGCAGGAGTCGGCAACCTAGCCGGAAACAGACAGCCATCAAAAGAAAAGAAGAGAAGAACCGTGCTGATAGAGGAAGCTGATCGAACACCAACTAGAACTACTGTCTTGAAGTTGCCTCCAAGTGAAACCACCTTGCACAGGAAAACTGCAAAGGTCAGGAGTTTCAGGAAAGAAGCGAAAATTAGAAGATACACTAGTAATGACATCACTGAAAGTGAATAAGACTATCCAAGAAACAAAGAATGAGATGACAGAGAAGAAACGCCAAGATTACAACTTCTTAGCATATGCATGCCAGCGGGACACGCTGAAATGGCATCATTTCTGGGTATCAGTAAAACAATCCAGAAGAAGATGAAAATGATGAAAAAACACGCAGAACTGCGAGCAGTCCTCACACGCAAATGGAGGAAGGGTGCAATTAACTCAGGATTAACTAAAAAAAAGTAAGAGAACACTGGACATCCGTATCAACGTCCCGGATTGTCCCATTCAAGAAGCGGGTTAAAAAATGTCGACCATTCTAGGTACTTAAATGTACCTACATCCAAGCTTACCGATCATTCAAATCAGCAGACCCAGATGCAACAATTGGTTTATGTGAGTTTCATTAAAATGAAGCCATGGAATGTACGTCACATGAAGGCATTGGAATGAAGTGTATGCTGTTGCATCAAGTGGCAGAATGTGCAGCTGAAGTTAAACACCTTAAACAAGCATGTCAATGTTATCCAAAACGAAGCTGTGTCCGTACGATGATCTAGAATTCCCAGCAAAACGCTGTGTTGATCGCATTTGTTCAAGCTGCAGCACAGCTGATTTTACCGAATGGTATTCACCCATCTCAGAGACTGACGGGCACCACAAGATCACATACGCCCAGTGGAAAAATCGTGGAAGAGCTCAAGCCTGTCAGGGTGAAGGGCAAGAAAGAAGCGGTCATGAAAAAGAGGAAGAAACTTCGACTAGTGCCAAACTCGGTGTCCTGCCGAGAGCTCGTGTCTGGGCTGGCAGAAGATATATGAAACCAATTTCGGGGCATCTCTTTAGAGCACGGTGGCAAGCGGATCATTTCTGCCAATGTAAGAACAACATGCCTCCAACATCGGCGGTGCTGGTAGCCGACTTTGCTGAAAACTATATAAGCATGCTCGATGCAGGATGAGGTCCAATCGTATCATTGGTCACTATCCACCCAGTTATTGCTTACGTCAACAATAGTGAGGAAACAGGTTGTGAACCAACACACACTGATGCGATAATTTGCATCAGCACTGACCTCAAGCATGATGCAGCAGGTGTACACAAGTTCATGGCAGTGACCAACACTTATCTGAAGGAGAAGTACAACATCTTGAGAGAAGTCGTGTTCACTGACTGCTGTTCTGCACAATATCGGAGGAGAATCATTTTCGCTGATTCAACATTAGCATAAGAAGATAGCAGGATATCACTGTCGAGACATTATTTCGAAAGCAGTCACGGCAAGTGTGCTGCCGATGGACTCAAGCCATTGTCAAATATGCTGCGACACTAAGCGTGACCAGAGGTCAAGCAATAATAAGAAACGCACAAGAGTTCTTCTCATTCTGCCAAGAAAACCTGAGTTCCTACTCTCACCTATGTTCAATTATATCCCTTTTCACTTAGGTTAAACAGATTGGACCTGTAGGGACTCAAACCTTCAAACCTAGGCGACAACAACAACAACAACAACAACAACAAAAACAACATCAACTGGATGAATCACTCACGCGTACATGAATAATACTGGTATTTTCTGACCATTCTCTGATGTGTCGTCGGCCATGTTCGGGACTGGACGGATCCTAAGTGCTATGTAATGTGCGGGCAAACTCATGTCCCTATCCAGTGTGTTGTCACGCCATAATCACAGCAAAATACTTCCAGTCTTTGGAAATTTGGTCAATATTCCACGCATTCTATTCCATAGAAAATATCCCGTCCTCTGTATTTCTGGTTCTCTACAATGAGGGATCGCTAATTTGTACAATCACGACTCCGAGGATACGGCAGCTGGCAAAGTGGAGTGCCATACTCCGCAAAATAGCATCAGGGCTGCAATCTAATTCTGTACTTCCGCCTGTTGGCTGTGGAAGACTTCTAGAACTGGTGGATCGTGTAAACAAATACTCAGTAGCAAGCCAGTGTAAACGCGAACCACATTGCATTATAAAACACCGAACGCCAATAGGCTCACGTAAAGGGCGATACAGACTGCTATGAAAGTATTTTCGTGATATAACGTTATGTTGCTCATGCAAAGTAAGACAGACAGGTGCAGGAGGGAAAAAAAAGTAAAAATCAAACACCAACCGTTGCTGCGAACATATATGTTATATTCATTCCATATGTATTGTGATGTGATTTATTAGATATATCCATCATATCAATTCAGTGAAATTGTGTGCCATCAGCATGATTGAGCGGGAAAATCATGTGCTGTATTCTTGATCGTGATGTATGTTAATGTGTGGTTGGACATCACAGAGACTATTGTGTTGAGAACACAAAATTAATCATGTACAATGATAACATCATAGAACAACAATGTACATCGAGTGCCACAAAATTGACTATTGTTGAAGTATTTTCGGGAAAAAATATTTTTGACTGCTTGTTCTGTTCATGCTTGTGTGATAGTTCTTCAAGCAACACAATCAAACACCATTGGTGCGTATAAACACATTTTGAATTGCTATTATGTAAATTGCATTCAGTCAAATTTAGGTGTGAATAGTATATCTATTAGCCTATCTACCCGTGTTAGATTCTATGGGTTGCAAAGTGTGCAGTCGTGCGCCATCATGAAAAAAGCAGCAGCAGTTCGCATTCTAGAATGCGGTGTTGTCATCGGGCACTTGGGCATACCAGGAGGCATTATCTTCGGCAAACAAACATAATACAATGGCAGAAGCATAAAAATGTTCAGTTGACGTACTTCAATAGTAAAACAACATCATGTTTCGATGAACCATTGTATATATGTCACAATGTTTTCCACTTCACAACACATTCATGGCTGTATGAAATATTAACATTCTGAACAATATAAGAATATACAGTACAATGAAATAGAGCGCATACAACGATGCTAAAAAATAAACAAAATTCAGACGCAGTACTAACACGTAAACCCTAGCAACGTGAAAACACCGTTTGCACGCCTCTCTGATAAATGGACAATTTGTTCATCGAATTCCATTGAATCGAATCATGGTCAAAATTTACTTCCACTCCACGATGCAATATATATTTTCTGGATTGAATTGGACTCAGTGTGACGACGATGTATCATTTCGTCTGTACACAAAATATACCACATTCTATATATTCGTTGAAATATATATATACATGTATATTCAAGCTACAACCATTGCAACTGGAAAAGATTCTTGATGGCGGAAAGCTAGAGAAATGATGTTTTTTGATTGGTACTTGTAGAGTCGTTATTATAACCTAACTATGTCCTTCATCTCGATGGCATTTATTTTGGATATCACAGTGGGTGTCGCATGCGAGGCAAGAGAAGCTTACTCTTACTGGTACACCTGATCTCACATTTGGCTTCGCCGGATGTCTGTGATATTCATATTGCTCGGACCTTGATCACCAATTTTGAATTTTGTCAAACCTTAACATACCGATTGTGTAAATTTTGTCCATGGATTTTGAGTTTAGTCTTGCGGATTTGGTGTTTGGTATCATACTTGTCTTATTATACTTCCAACTCATTATACTTCTTCCGATTCTCATGAGCCTTTCTCGACAAGAAAGAACATGTCAATTAGTTTTCCACGAATCTGTAAAACGTCGACTCCTCTCAGAGTCGATAATATTAATATTTGCGACATTTGAATAGGAATGGTTCCTTTGTTAGGAAATTATTTGCACATTCCGGACTATTTGACACGCTGGAAGTCGCGTCATTGTTTCGTGGTGGTAAGTACCGCTCATCCCGATGGAATGCATAAAATTCATGTGTACACTTTTCAAAGGAACAGGCTCATATGTTTCATTACATCTCAATATTCTTTGCATCAAAGAATATAGTGTTTCCTGGAAGTGATGTGACTGGTAACGAATTCGCACTGCAAATATACAATACAACTCATGTTACAAGTGAATTGTCATAAACGAGGCATGAACACAAGTGTGAAACTTTCATTAGTACCAAACGGGTAAAATCAAGAATTACATCGATTTTATGTTTCAATTGTTAACATTGTGCTGTCGGTTGCATTGTGCAATTAGCCATTGCAACACAACGAATCAAACGACTTTCAATATTAGTATGCTTGGGAAGAATGTTCTCAACCAGTGTCGATTTGTTTCCAGTTAAAATAGTACAATCGATTTTGGGTTTTCCATCTGAATCTGATCGATAGTTGCATGCAAAGCTGCTGGACAGTGCAAAACGTTTATGTATCAATAAATATGCTATCCAACTGATCTATTATGAGCTTCACAAACAGATTATGCTACTTTAAAATATTTGAGCAGCTGTCCAAGGAATTTAACATTATTTCGTGATGACGCCAGTGTGTCCTTGAATAATATGTCTGGTCGGGCTTTGTTTCTATTGCAAAATGTTGTATATTACGTTTGTTATTGGCATTATCAAAATCTGACTATCGGAGGTGATAGATTGATTCTTACATTATATTTTAGTGTCAAACTATTCAAATGGACAATCTAAGTATCATTACTATCCTCATTACTGTGCTATTTTGTCTCTTCTGAGAAAACACATTTCATTTGTATGATGAACACATACAATGTATCCATCAAAGAATGCCATATGTGCCCTCACAGCTTTTCAACACACTGTGGAACGACAAACTAATGGATATTTGGGCACGCCCAGTGAAGGATTCAGGATTGTGAGAACATGATGAGAGGTAGCCGAGTATAGAATACTTGAAATCACCACGACAAAAGCAAGTGTCTAAAAATCCACAATGTCCAGAAAACAACATGTTTCGGCATTCAAGCTTCAATGCTAATCCGTATTCATAAGACAGTCTGAATGGTCCAAAGCACATGAAGCAAAATTCATTTTGCAATATGGTGATTGTGATAGGACTTACACCTCAATAAATATTTTCCATAGTTCTGTACATTTTACTGTTGTATACCCGAGCTGAAAACTTATCGATGTTTCCACCAAACATGACCTTTGGTCTCGCTGCACAAATGAAATTGCTATTTTCATGTAGTAGGGAGAGGACACCTTCTCATAAATGCAATTTTCATGCATAAATGCATGAATGTTTAACTAACTGAGAACATGTAAGTGACCTGTCCGTTCAGAAGGTTAAGTGGGATGACCTCGCGGTTTTGATCTCCTGAGTAACAGGAGGAAAACACAAATGCACAAAATATTTGGCTTACAGCAATAGGCTGCTGTCAAACTTTAATGTTTGTAGGATGGTCTAATTGAGTTCCTACTCTCACCTATGATCAGTTCCCTTTTCACTCAGGTTAAACAAATTGGACATGGGCTGTTCCACAGTCAAGGTTATTTCTGGTTTTTGTTTGCTCCAACAACATTACAGCTTGAAATTAAGCTGTGTTATACCTTTTAGATACAATGATAAGTAGGACTGGCCATTTCAAAACAGAAAATGCTTCTTAGTTGAGGCAATCTTATTGATTTTCAACTTACACAAATTTATTCTCTTTTCTTTGCGACATTCTAGCAATCCAAGTCATCTCATATAATTTTTTTATAGTGCACATGAACACACAAAGATTCATAATTGAAACCTAAAATGCATATAGTTTTGGAATGTCATACGTTTAAAAACTTAGAATTTTTTTTTTTCACACCAGAGTTGATGAGTTTGATTTTACACTGCTGAGAAAAAGTCATTGCATGTCCGTCAAAAGATGTTTACTCCGGAAGCATGTTGGCTGTGAAGTTTTTTTCTCATAAGTATAGGAGTTGTATTGGTGGTGGAATGATTGTAGTGGTGTCCTGCAGTGGTTCACTGCTACAGAGTTATTCACAAGTATCATATCCGAGATATTTGGTGAACTCTAGCTTGGTTTGATACTGGGAAAAATAACTTTTATCAGTGATTCATCAATATACATTTCTCTTGCAGATGTCCATGATTTCAAGATTACAGGGATATCCGTAAAAGTGTTTAACAATGGTGGAAAATCTTGAAATAAAATTCAGTTGGAGGAATAGGTCTACTACTGCTAGCGTTGAGAAGGCAGTAGTGGAGAACTCAAAAGCAACAAGTGCAGCTGGGAAACCGTGCAAGAAGTTGAGGGAAAGCAATCCAGAGCATACAAGGAATATCTCAGCAAAGACGATGAAGGTAAGAGACACACGTATGCAAGAGAAGCTTGTGGAATGCTTGAGGCGGACAAGTTAAGACGCAGGCGGATGTGGGCTCAAAGGAAGAGAGAGAGAGAGAGAGCAGAGGAAGAAGTGCACAAAGAAACAAGCAGCTACACTATCAAAAACCAGTTGTAAAGACATGGTAGCCACTGAACAAAGACAATATATGGCTAGAAATAAGGAGAGCAGGAGTCGGCAACCTAGCAGAGAAGAAGGAAGCTGATCGAACACCAACTAGAACTACTCTCTTGAAGTAAGAGAGTAAAACCACCGTGCACCGGAAAACTGCAAAGGTCAGGAGTTTCAGAAAAGAAGCGAAAATTACAAGATACATTAGCAATGGCATCACTGAATAAGACTATCCAAGAAACAAAGAATGAGATGACAGAGAAGAAACGCCAAGATTACAACTTCTTAGCATATGCATGTCAGCGGGACACGAAGAGAGGGATCAGATCCAAAATGGCATCATTTCTTGGTATCAGTAAAAAAATCCAGAAGAATATGAAAATGATGAGAAAACACGCAGAACTGCAAGCAGTCCTCACACGCAAAAGGAGGAAGGGTGCAATTGACTCACGATTAGCTAAAAAAAAGTAAGAGAACACTGGACATCCGTATCAATGTCCCGGATTGTCCCATTCAAGAAGCGAATTAAATAATGTCGACCATTCTATGTACTTGAATGTACCTACATCCAAGCCTACAGATCATTCAAATGAGCAGACCCAGATGCAAGCATTGGTTTATGTGAGTTTCATTAAAATGAAGCCATGGAATGTTCGTCACATGAAGGCATTGGAAAGAAGTGTATGCTGTTGCATCGAGTGGCAGAATGTGCAGCTGAAGTTAAACACCTTAAACAAGCATGTCAATGTTATCCAAAAAGACGCTGTGTCCATACGATGATCCAGAATTCCCAGCGAAACGCTGTGTTAATCGCACTTGTTCAAGCTGCTGCACAGCTGAACTGACCAAATGGTATTCACCCATCTCAAGAGACTGATGGGGATCACAAGATCACATACGCCCAGTGTTAAGTCGTGCAAGAGCTCAAGCCTGTCAGAGTGAAGGGCAAGAAAGAACCGGTCATGAAAAAGAGGAAGAAACTGCGTGCGACTAGTGACAAACTCGGTGTCCTACAGAGAGCTCGTGTCTGGGCTGACAGAAGATATGATTACCATTTTCGGGGCATCTCTTTAGAGCACGGAGACAAGCGGATCAGTTTTGTCAATTTAAGACCAACTTGCCTCCTAAATCGGCGGCGCTAGTAGCCGACTTTGCGGAATGCAGGATGAGGTCCAATCGTTTCATTGGTCATTATCCACCCAGTTAAGGCATACGTCAACAACAGTGAAACAGGTTGTGAACCAACACACACTGATGCGATATTCTGCATCAGCAATGACCCCAAACATGACTCAGCAGGTGTACACAAGTGCATGGCAGTGACCAACACTTATTTGAAGGAGAAGTACAACATCTTGAGAGAAGTCGTGTTCACTGACTGCTGTTCTGCACAACATCGGAGGAGAATCAGTTTCGCTGATTTCACATTTGCAGAAGAAGAGAGCAGGATATCACTTACGAGGCATTACTTCGAAAGCAGTCACGGCAAGTCTGCTGCCGATGGACTCAACGCCATTGTCAAACATGCTGCAACACCAGAGGTCGAGAATATTAAGAAACACACAAGAGTTCTTCTCATTCTGCCACGAAAACCTGAAAGATGTTGGAGACAGTGTCTATCCATCACGTACGGAAATGTACCAATCGGCCATTCGGCACTTCATCTTCGTAGAATCAGGAGACATCGACAGAGACCGAGATGTTCGGGATGTTCAAGCAGTCAAGGACAACCTTAAAGTTCATTCAAGTTTTGCGGCTGTCTAAGCTCGTGTCGTCAAGCTTTCCAGGTTTACTGATACATTCGGCTACTACAATAGAGGAAAAAGGGACTGAAATTCTTCAAATGCACCGAACACTTTGTCAAAGGTTTGGAAATGGCGCAAAACCAATACTTTATTTCAGATAAAAAAAAACCCACAATGGCCGCTTCGCGGGGATCAATGTACATGAAAATCACCACTTGAATTGCCATAGGTGACTCATTTTAATGTGTCAATATCTAAGCTCTATCATGAAGTATTCAACTAGTAATGATATATACAGCTCCATTGTAAGAAGAAACAATGACTACAATGTAGATACATAATTTTTGCCATGTGAAGAAAAATTAGTGAAGATTAGCAAATGGCTCAAAACACATGGTGAATTGATTTCAAAAAGAAAATCGTCAGAAAATCAATGACTGCCATACCCAGACCAGCGAATCAAGGGCAATGGAACTTCATATATATGTCGTAAAGGTACATAAGGAGAGTCCTATATATGGATTAGAAAAAGAGTTACTGAACATATATGAGAAAACAGTCGTCAGAATCCAAAATTGTCCGGTTTTTTTTCTTCGAAAATGGCCGATATTTTAAAAACGTGTAAAATATAAAAATACTTTCATCTAAATATATTTAGGTGCATGTATTTTTGTGTAAAAACTGAGATAAATTCGATTGTGAACTTTGACGATAAAAATGTGGACGACTGGCGAAGCAATGCCATGCCAAGTGTCAACTCGGCACTGTAAATGTGCAACACTCATTCGAATAATAGAAAAACTAAGACTCGGGCGCAATAGCAGGATACCCTTTGTACAGTATGAGTATATTTTTGGCATGAATACTAATTTTTGTGCAATATTTTGGGAATATGAACATTTATCTCTGTCAAGTTGTATAATAAAAATATTCTACATGGCAAATAGAAAAAGTTTGGGAAGTTTCATGTATCTACAATGAGCGGATTCTCAGATTTAAATTTTGAAGGAGATCACAAATCGCGGGGCAACTCGTCACTTGGGCTGCCCCTTAAGTGGGATGACGTCGCGGTTTTGATCCCCCGAAAAACAGGAGAACAATACAAAGGCACAAAATATTTGGCTTGCAGCAATAAGCTGCTGCTTAAACTTCAAAGTTGTAGGGTGGTTTGAGTTCCTACTCTCACCTATGTTCAGTTATATCCCTTTTCACTAAAGTTGAACATATTGGACCTGTAGGGACTCAAACCTTCATACCTAGGCAAAAATAACAACAACAACAACAACAACAACATCAACTGGATGAATCACTCACGCATACATGAATAATACTGGTATTTTCTGACCATTCTCTGATGTGTCGTCGGCCATGTTCGGGACTGGACGGATCATAAGTGCTATGTAATGTGCGGGCAAACTCATGTCCCTATCCAGTGTGTTGTCACGCCATAATCACAGCAAAGTACTTCCAGTCTTTCGTCAATATTCCACGCATTCTATTCCATGTAAAATACCCCGTCCTCTGTATTTCTGGTTCTCTACAATGAGAACGCTAATTTGTACAATCACGACTCCGAGGATACGGACAGCTGGCAAAGTGGAGTGCCATACTCCGCAAAATAGCATCAGGGCTGCAATCTAATTATGTACTTCCGCCTGTTGGCTGTGGAAGACTTCTAGAACTGGTGGATCGTGTAAACAAATACTCAGTAGCGAGCCAGTGTAAACGCGAACCACATTGCGTTATAAAACACCGAATGCACATATGCTCACGTAAAGAGGAATACAGACTGCTATGAAAGTATTTTCGTGATATAACGTTATGTTGCTCATGCAAAGTAAGACAAACAGGTGCAGCAAGGGAAAAAAGTACAAAATTAAACACCAACCGTTGCTGCGAACATATATGTTATATTCATTCCATATGTATTCCATATGTATTGTGATGCATTCCATATGTATTGTGATGTATTGTGATGTGATATATCCATCATATCAATTCAGTGAAATTGTGTGCCATCAGTATGATTGAGCGGGAAAAGTTCATGTGCTGTATTCTTGATCGTGATGTATGTTACTGTGTGGTTGGACATCACAGAGACTATTGTGTGGAGAACACAAAATTAATTATGTGCAATGATAACATCATAGAACAATTTAGATGATGTACATCCAGTGCCACAAAATTGACTACTATTGAAGTATTTTCAGGAAATTGAGGCATTTTCTTCAAGCAACACAATCAAACACCATTAGTATGTATAAACACATTTTGGATTGCTATATAATGTATATTGGATTCAGTCAAGTGTATGTGTAAATAGTATACCTATTAGCCTATTTGCCCGTGTTAGATTCTATGTGTTGCCAAGTGTGCAGTCGTGTACCATCAGGAAAAAGCAACAGCAGTTCGCATTCTAGAATGCGGTGTATATCATCGAGCACTTGGGCACCAGGACCCATTATCTTCGGCAAACAAACAAAATACAATGGCAAAAGCATAAAACTGTTCAGTTGACGTACTTCAATAGTAAAACAACATCATGTTTCGATGAACCATTGTTTATATGTCACAAGGTTTTCCACTTCACAACACATTCATGGCTGTATGAAATATTAACATTCTGAACAATATAAGAATATACAGAACAATGAAATACAGCGCATACAACGATGCTAAAAAATAAACTAAATTCAGACGCAATACTAACACGTAAACCCTAGCAACGTGAAGACACCGTTTGCACGCCTCTCTGATAATGGACAATTTGTTCATCGAATTCCATTGAATCGAATCATGGTCAAAATTCACTTCCACTCCATGATGCAATACATATTTTCTGGATTGAATTTGAGTGTGATGACGATGTATCATTTCGTCTGGACACAAAATATACCACATTCAATATATTCGTTGAAATATATGTACATGTATATTCAAGCAACAACCATTGCAACTGGAAAAGATTCTTGTTTTACTTTGTTTTATTTCGTCAGATGGAGGAAAGCTTTAGAAATGATGTTGCTTATTATACTTCCAAGTCATTATAGTTCTTCCGATTCTCATGAGCCTTTCTCGACAAGAAAGAACATGTCAATTAGTTTTCCACGAATCTGTACAAACTCGACTCCTCTCAGAGTCGATGATATTAATATTTGCGACACGTACTTCAGGGGTGAATAGGAATGGTTCCTTTATTAGAAAATTATTTGCACATTCCGGACTATTTGACACGCTGGAAGTCGCGTCATGGTTTCGTGGTGGTAAGTACCGCTCTTACCGATGGAATGCATAATATTCATATGTACACTTTTCAAAGGAACAGGCTCATATGTTTCATTACATCTGAATATTCTTTGCATTAAAGAATATACAGTGTTTCCTGGAAGTGCTGTGACTGGTAACGAAATCGCACTGCAAATATACATTACAACTCATGTTACAGGTGAATTGTCATAAACGAGGCATGAACACATGTGTGAAACTCATGTGTTCAAACTACCAAACGGGTATGAAACTACCAAACGGGTAAAATTAAGAATTATATCGATTTTATATTTCAATTGTTAACATTGTGCTGTCGGTTGCATTGTGAAATTAGCCATTTCAACACGACGAATAAAACGACTTTCAATATTAGTATGCTTGGGAAGAATGTTCTCCACCAGTGACGATTTGTTTCCATCTGAATCTGATCGATAGTTGCATGCAAAGCCGCTGGACAGTGCAAAACGTTTATGTATCATCAAATATGATATCCAACTGATCTATTATGAGCTTCACAAACAGATGATGCTACTTTAAAATATTTGAGCAGCTGTCCGAGGAACTGAACATTATTTTGTTTTTCTAAATTATATTTTAGTGTCAAACTATTCAAATGGACAATCTAAGTATCATTACTATCCTCATTACTGTGCTATTTTGTCTCTTCTGAGAAAACACATTTCATTTGTATGATGAAGAAATACAATGTATCCATCAAAGAATGCCATATGTGCCCTCACAGCTTTTCAACAAACTGTGGAGCGACAAAATAATGGATATTTGGGCACGCCCAGTGAAGGATTCAGGATTGTGAGAACATGATGAGAGGTAGCCGAGTATAGAATACTTGAAATCACCACGACAAAAGCAAGTGTCTAAAAATCCACAATGTCCAGAAAACAACATGTTTCGGCATTCAAGCTTCAATGCAAATCCGTATTCATAAGACAGTCTGAATGGTCCAATCTACATTAAACTAAATGAATCGGTTGCTATAAAAATCCGGTAATATCTTTCAGCACGAGACTCCGCTGTTTATAGGCTTCTCATACCGCTACAGTCCATGTTCATTGATGTACTAGATGAATAATTACCATCAATACAGAGATTTGATGATGTCAATAGCAAATATAAGTTGCAATATTTTTAATAAAAAGCAAAGTTAAAGTCATAGTTAACATTTATTGAATCACTTGTAGATATTATTGTTAGCACCAATAAACCACACACACATTGTATTCACGAGGTTGGTCCGATACACGTAAAGTCGTATATATGGGAATAAACGTGACTCTCATGTGGAAAGGAAAAGATAAAATAAATTTGGGTAAAACATTTCAGGTATTGATATATGTAACGTTTTATCATCTCGCAGCGATTTAACTTGCGTTGTAATATGATGGTCAAGTTGTAGCATTTTCCACCCGTCATTCTGCAACACATATCTATCTTAAATTTCTCTCGTCAAATAATACTTCGAATGGCAATGGCCAAATGCGTTCATAACTGCGTTCTTTTTGCTTTATTTAGTGAATCTCAGACGACGTGAACGTACCCCCAGCTATCTAGTCGCCTGGAAGTTGATATGTTCTGAAGACATGCAATCATATGCATCCACGAACCTTTTGTTATAGTGATTTCATTTGTGAAAGCAATACCCCGATACCCAGCAATACCCAGCTGTTGGGTGGTTGCTATGGACACTTGAATGATTAGGACGTGTGAAGACGCTATTGTTTTACATCATAATGTAACAAAAGATGAGGCCCCAATAATGAGGAATTATCAGTGGTTAATAATAAAAACTCCATAACAACGTGGTTGTTGTGGGCCATAATCTGACTCTAGTTGTCATGACAACAACAGAGTTTATTTCAAATTTGAATATTTTCTGTATTGAGTCATTAAGTGGAACAAAAATTATATTCATGTTCTTTGATATTATGCAGTACTGCTCATTATATTTTAGTGACTCGTATGACGTCATCATTGCTCATTTGCATATGACCCTGAAAGGTGAATAGGGCATGTCGTAAACATGATAAACAAACCTACGTGGAATTGTGACTATAAGCGAGATCAGCATTCCAGAAATTGGTGGATAAACAAAAGCACATGGTTGATTTTATTCACATTCAAATCTGAGACAATGGGATTATCTCTTCGAAGTTTGACGTTTTTTCTTTAGACAACAATGTCACATGCTTTTGTTTATCCACCACGTTTTTACGCATGCGCTCTTGTAATGCTGAACTAGTTTATTCAAAATATTCGATTTTTGTAAAAACTGAAATGATGCCCAGACTCCCGTCTTTGATATTAACACTAAACTGTTTTTTTTTTCATTCTGAGTTGGCTTCAATATTTTGTTTAATTGGTGTACGGAATGATTTTTCTTTACACTGGACTCGCTCGTGGCACCGGGAATGAGCTAGGAGCCGCTGACACGCTCCCGTGACAACTGTTCAGGTCGTCACTCGGGCTAAAACTGCCTAAGACATAAAAGAAGACATCAATTAGCAGTTGTCAAAAGAACTGCATCCACGTGAGATCAATCACATGACCGAGTAGAGTTTGTCTGCCTCTTCTATATAACTGTCACAATAGTATATGATAGAAATGTCCTGTATAAATAATATCGACCTTGTCACCAGTCTTGTGTATGTACAGAAACTGTTATTTCCTGTTATTTCATATGATTATCTATGTTATGAAAAGAAGGATATTTCAGAGAATTGTATGAAAAAGGTCTTTCAGATGATTGCATGCATTTATGCCGCAGCAAAGCAGACTAAGATGTTGTTGAGCAATGGCGATGCTAGTCATGTGTAAGGCCTGATATAGCAAATCACCAACAAGTGTTCGTTAACCTCTTTCTAAAACAAGCGAACAAGCGATTGACTTCTGTCAAACTAGAGAAACTCTACAGCTCTCGCCATGTACCACTTACCTGTACCGGTGCTGGGAGTTAACAATGATTGCAACCAAATGGTCGTCAATTCTATCTCGAAAGCATGCCTTGCCAACTAATCATATTCCAGACACGTATCAGATGAGTACTGTTATCATAATTTGTTAATGAGCAAACATAAACCTGGGAAAGTATATATAGTGTAGGGGCCTATGTATAACTTCTATAACCCATGCAAACATGACAATATCTTATCACAAAATGCTTTTATTGCAAATAATTAAATCCGGAGCAAAATACTGAAATGTATCTTTTTGTTCCCCAGCATATGGGAAGTAAATTTTGCCCTGTGAATGTACTACTGAAAGCGAATGAATCTGTACTGTTGACATCACTGTTGAGCTTATTCTTGTGATATTATGGACTTTCCATGGAAGGAATTGGATTTATTATAATCTATCTGAAGCAAGAATGTCAAACTTAGTGTACAGTTTCTCATCTCTGGACAATCGTGTTTCTAATGTTAAAATGATAAATATCTAGTATCATGTTAATGCAGGTACAACTGCTGCAATATGAAAATATTCTCACTCTATTGGTATCATTCTTTAGTGATCATATTCGTTAATGATACCCTAAACCTTTGGTGTGACAAATGTTGACACTAATGAGCAATTCCATATTTGCTTGCAATTTGCAATTTATGATATGACTTGATTCCACTACATATACTCTCAAATTTCCTACCTTCCTCTTTCTATACTCTATCTGAAAAATTCCACACTTTATGTGACTTATCGATGCTGACACCAAGTGACCAGACATTCGGTCTCGTTGTACAATAATAATGCTTCTCCCATAAAATAAACGCAAGAAAATAGCATTTCACAAATGTAATTTTCAGAGTAAAAAGCATATAGTGGCATGAATTATTAACTCTAATTTTCAACTGTGCAAGGGTTACTGACCTATAGGGTCAGTTGGTTGAGTGGCAGTACTAAGTGATTGGCAGTCTGGACGTCACCTGGACATCATACACAGCACCGTGTCCGGGCATGCGTCAATCCTGCTAAGCAGACAATTAAGCGACACGATATTGGTCAGAGTGCATGTAAACGTTGACCACCCTGCAAAACAACACAGAGAGGATAACACAAAAATGCCTATTATCAAAGCAGTACAGACTGCTAGTAAAATATTTCATGAAATAATTTCAAGTCAACTGTATGTGGCGTTTTTCATGCTGATGTGATATAGCTAATCGAAATAGCACAAACGAGAACCATGAAACAAATCCAAAATTAAATATCAATCTTATGCGAAGACACATTTTGAATTCTTAGTACAGTAACAGTATATATTAATTAGAGTTTCCGCATGAAATGTAACAAACATGACAAGTGCTTTGGTGTTGAAAGCGTGTGCCTTCACCGACTGATCAAGCAGCATGAATAGTTCATGTGTATGTATTCTAGAATCAGTAAAATGTGTTTGGTGGAATGGGTTGTTGAACATAACAGGGCCCTTCATGTTAACAAATAACAGACAATGGCAACAGTCTAGAGTTGACGTACTTCAATAACAAAACAACATATTGTTATGTTAACCATTGTATGTCAAACTTGATATTTTGGTCTTACAAATTGATATACCGAATTAGCAATATACATGACAATAAAATAAAAATCTTCTATACGTGACAATAAGAGAGTTACGCAAAACAACACAGTATCGAGGCATACGTAAACACGCTACCAAGATGAACCCCTCTGCACAGCTTCAATTAATAATGTACAATGAAAGACAATAGACGATTTCCTTGGATCGAATTCCATGAAAATGGATTCCTGTTAAGAATAGCTGCAATTTATCAAATTTGTGTACTGTTTTGGTAAGTGAACCATCAGTACATGAAAGTGGGAATGGATACTGAACGGTTAATGGTTTCATTTGGGAAATTACCTAGTATTAGAAATTGGCATCATGTAGATAGGGATTGCATAAAACTTATGCCCAGGAGATACAGAAAACTGGACCGGACTTCCTAATGCAATATTATCGAAGTAATCTAGTTTGTCAGCTTTGAGTCTCCAAGGAATCGTCTATATTTTGGTACATTAGCAAGTGATGAACATGAATACACTTACATTTTCTGCAGTAGTCGATGCCATCATCAACGATCAGGAAAGTGGTAAACATCAATTGTTAGGTTACCGAACCTATGGTCCGTCCGTCGTCCGTCGTCGTACGTAAACAATTTTATCTTTAAAGTGTACAATCGAATCTTTCTGAAATTTTGCACAAAAATGCCTAAAAATATTTCAAGAGTGAGGTAATTTTTTGATATTCGCATTTAATGGCAACCGTTTTCGTCAAAAAATGGCCAATTTTGGACTTCGACGGTCGTTTTCTCAAAATCTGTTCAGTAACCTTTTTCATTGAACATGAACACATTTACATTTTCTGCAGTAGTCGATGCCATCCTCAACGATCAGGAAAGTGGTAAACATCAATTGTTAGGTTACCGGACCTATGGTCCAATAACATATTGCCATGGCGTTGCGTCCGTCGTCCGTTCTTCGTCCGTTCGTCGTACGAAAACAATTTTATCTTTAAAGTTTACAATCAAATCTTTCTGAAATTTTGCATAAAAATGACCAAAAATATTGCTGCGCCGAGCACTCGTTTCGCAGGAGCCATTCTTGACAAGAAAGATCATGTAAATTACTTAAATGAGTTTTCTGCTACATGTAATCTGAACAACGTTGTCTTCTCAGTCTTAATGGTATCAATGGTTTCGACACGCACTTCCAATCAGTTGTGTATAGGAATTATCCCTTTATTAGGGTGGTATTCACGTTTCATGCATTTCTGGTCTGGTGTACTTGCCACGCTGGAAGTCTGAAAGTATTGGATCTAACGCGATGAGATATATCATCTACACTTTGAAATACAGCAGGATCACGGGTTTCATGACATTTCAATATTCTTCAGGCCAATGCTGACTTTTGAGTTGAATTTTTGTTTCAATAGATCTCTTTTAAAATTTGATATTTTGTTGCTATCGACTTATGCGACCGAAATGTGAAATTTGAAGAAAATTAACCGTTTGGTTTATGGAATATTATATGCTGGAATGAGATGGTGAAATATAACCAGACTGCTGGACATTTTCTAAAACCCTTGATAATGACGTGTTCAATCCACTGCTGTATCTCGAAAATAAATGTGGATATGTATGGATATGAGTCTTGTATGCTTTGTATTCCATTCCTATTTGAATAATAAAATATGTTATTAACTTTCATCAAATATATTATGAAGACATCAGTCCATCACGTCGTCGTAATACACCCCACAGGCTAGAACTTTTGAGTAATATGTACTTATTGACCCCAGTTATTTTAGACGTTAATTGAACACCTTTGCAATAACGAACATTTACTGTTTCCTGTAGATGCTGTGACTTGCACTGAAATGGCACAGCACATATTTATTAATACCCGCGTTACCAGGAAAATGTCATAAACGAGGCATGAACGCTTTTGTGAATCTTTATCTGGTAGGAAACGGGTAATAAATTAGCCCAAGGGCTAAGAAAGGTTACCGGACAATGTTTTACATTTTATATATTAGCCATTTTGTCCCGAGACCTTGACAACAAGGTCAAATTCAAAGTCACAAGAATATTCAGCATATATCATTTCATGTCCACAATTGATTTCTAAGCTGCAAAATCGACAATGAGCAAGATATTAACCATTTTGTGTTCTGACCTTGGGGATGAGATCAAATTCAAGGTAATGAGAATATTCAGCATATATCATTTCCTATATGTGCTCAATTGATTGCAAAGCTGTAAGTTCGATAATAAACGAGATATTAACCATTTTGTGCTTTGACCTTGAAAATGGGGTCAAATGTCAAATTCAAGGTCATGACAATATTCAGCATTTATCGTTTACTATTTGTTCACAATTGCTTCCTTAACTGTAAAAATGATAATAAGCGAGATATTAGCCATTTTATGCTCTGACCTTGAAAATGAGGTCGAAGGTCAAGTTCAAGGTCATGACAAGATTCAGTATATATATCATTTCCTACATGTGCACAATTGATTCTAAGCTGCAAAGTCGATAATAAGCGAGATATTAGCCATTTAATGCTCTGACCTTGAAAATGAGATCAAAGGTCAAGATCAAGGTCATGACAATCTTCAGCATATATCACTTCCTACATGGCCCCAATTGATTTGTAAGCTGTAAAGTCGATGATAAGTGAGATTTTAGCCATTTTTTCCTATGACCTTGAAGTGGAGAACAAGCTCAAATTCAAAGTCATCAGAATATTCGGCGTATATCATTTCCTATACATCCACAACTGATTTTATAACCTGTGAAGTCGATAATAAGCGAGATATTAGCCATTTTGTGCTCTTGAGTTTGAAAATTAGGTCAGAGGTCAAATTCAAGGTCACGGGAATATTCGGCATATATCATTTCCTATATGTCCACAATTGATCCCTAAGCTGTAAAATCGATAATAAGTGAGATATTAGCCATTTTGTCCTGTGACCTTGAAAATGAGGTCAAAGGTCAAATTCAAGGTTATGACAATAATCTGCATATATCATTTCCTATATGTTCATAATTGATTCCTAAGCTGTAAAGTCGATAAGAATCGAGATATTAGCCATTTTGTCCTGTGACCTTGAAAATGAGGTCAAAGGTCAAATTCAAGGTCATGAGTATATTCGGCATATATTATTTCCTATATGTCCACAATTGATTTCTAATCTGTAAAGCCGATAATAAGCGAGATATTAGCTATTTTGTGGTCTGACCTTGAAACTGAGGTCAGAGGTCAAATTCAAGGTCAGGATAATATTCAGCATATATCATTTCCTTTATGTCCACAAATGATTTCTAGTGTCTAATCTCAATATTGAGTGAGATATTGAACATAATGTGTCCAATTATAAAGCATAGGAGAGTTTAACATGGAAAAGTCTCATTTGGGCCGAGTTTGGGCCAAAATGGCCCACTTCCAGCGATTCAAGCGCAACGAAACTTATACACATCACAGGAGTACATATGAGGAGTGTTCTGTATTAAAAAGAAACTTGAAAATGAGGCCAAAGGTCAAATTCAAAGTCACAAAAATATTATGGATATACCATTTCCTATATGTCCACGATTGATTCCTAAGCTGTAAAATCGATAATAGCGAGATATTAGCCATTTTGTGCTATGACCTTGAAAACTAGACACTTCCGGTCGCCTACGACCGCTTGGGTGTATCCCCCGTAGCCCTATCATCTCTGTTGCCCCAATTATATCACTGTCAAGTGTGAAAAACTAGAACAAGGGCTAAAAAAGATTACCAGAGAAATGTTAAATCTCAAGTCACAACTGTTTTCTTTTCCCCACCAAAATTGCTGCACTGATTTTCCGAGGTTATTGAAGGTCGAATTCAAAATCACCACTGAAATCTCTTGATATGAATTTCTTTTTCCACATGTTTGATAAAATAACTGAAAATACAGATAAATCAATCTTTTCACCTATTTATATTTCAACTCAGAGTTCTTACAAACTTGGTTCCAAGTTGAAATTCAAAGTAAAATTTGACCAAAAATGCATTTCAAGATGACGAAATTGGAGCCAGATCGAACTTCTCACCATAAGTTATATTTCGACTCATAATACATGTATGTGCCAAACATGGTTTCAAGTTGAAATTCAAAGTAAAAGTTAATCAAAACTGCATTTCAAGATGACAAAATTGGAGCCAGATCAAACTTTTCGTCATAAGTTATCTTTTAACTCATAATACCTGCCCAACTTGGTTTCGAGTTGAAATTCAAACTAAAAGTTGACCAAAACTGCATTTCAAGATGACGAAATTGGAGCCAAATCAAACTTTTCGCCATGAGTTATATTTCAACTCATAATGAATATGTGCCAAACATGCTTTCAAGTTGAAATTCAAAGTAAAAGTTGACCAAAACTGCATTTCAATATGAAGAAATTGGAGCCAGATCGAATTTTTCACCATAAGTTATATTTTAACTCATAATTTGTGCCAAACATGGTCTCAAGTTGCAATTCAAAGTAAAAGTTGATCAATGTTTTCATGAAAAGCTATTGTGATCAATAATAGACTTAACTAGCAAGAAATAATGTTAACTTATTTGGTCACAGCCGATAATAAGCGATATATTAGCTATTTTGTGGTCTGACCTTGAAACTGAGGTCAGAGGTCAAATTCAAGGTCAGGAGAATATTCAGCATATATCATTTCCTTTATGTCCACAAATGATTTCTAGTGTCTAATCTCAATATTGAGTGAGATATTGAACATAATGTGTCCAATTATAAAGCATAGGAGAGTTTAACATGGAAAAGTCTCATTTGGGCCGAGTTTGGGCCAAAATGGCCCACTTCCAGCCATTCAAGCGCAACGAAACTTATACACATCACAGGAGTACATATGAGGAGTGTTCTGTATTAAAAAGAAACTTGAAAATGAGGCCAAAGGTCAAATTCAAAGTCACAAAAATATTATGGATATACCATTTCCTATATGTCCACGATTGATTCCTAAGCTGTAAAATTGATAATAGCGAGATATTAGCCATTTTGTGCTATGACCTTGAAAACTAGACACTTCCGGTCGCCTACGACCGCTTGGGTGTATCCCCCGTAGCCCTATCATCTCTGTTGCCCCAATTATATCACTGTCAAGTGTGAAAAACTAGAGCAAGGGCTAAAAAAGATTACCAGAGAAATGTTAAATCTCAAGTCACAACTGTTTTCTTTTCCCCACCAAAATTGCTGCACTGATTTTCCGAGGTTATTGAAAGTCGAATTCAAAATCACCACTGAAATCTCTTGATATGAATTTCTTTTTCCACATGTTTGATAAAAAAACTGAAAATACAGATAGATCAATCTTTTCACCTATTTATATTTCAACTCAGAGTTCTTACAAACTTGGTTCCAAGTTGAAATTCAAAGTAAAATTTGACCAAAATTGCATTTCAAGATGACGAAATTGGAGCCAGATCGAACTTCTCACCATAAGTTATATTTCGACTCATAATACATGTATGTGCCAAACATGGTTTCAAGTTGAAATTCAAAGTAAAAGTTAATCAAAACTGCATTTCAAGATGACAAAATTGGAGCCAGATCAAACTTTTCGTCATAAGTTATCTTTTAACTCATAATACCTGCCCAACTTGGTTTCGAGTTGAAATTCAAACTAAAAGTTGACCAAAACTGCATTTCAAGATGACGAAATTGGAGCCAAATCAAACTTTTCGCCATGAGTTATATTTCAACTCATAATGAATATGTGCCAAACTTGATATTAAGTTGAAATTCAATGTAAAAGTTGACCAAAACTGCATTTCAAGATGACGAAATTGGAGCCAGATCGAACTTTTCATCATAAGTTATATTTTAACTCATAATATGTGCCAAACATGGTTTCAAGTTGAAATTCAAACTAAAATTGACCAAAACTGCATTTCAAGATGACGAAAATGGAGCCAGATCGAACTTTTCACCATAAGTTATATTTCGACCTTTAATATGTGCCAAACATGCTTTCAAGTTGAAATTCAAAGTAAAAGTTGACCAAAACTGCATTTCAATATGAAGAAATTGGAGCCAGATCGAATTTTTCACCATAAGTTATATTTTAACTCATAATTTGTGCCAAACATGGTCTCAAGTTGAAATTCAAAGTAAAAGTTGATCAATGTTTTCATGAAAAGCTATTGTGATCAATAATAGACTTAACTAGCAAGAAATAATGTTAACTTATTTGGTCACAGCCATAAAATCTCTACTGGACAAAGCCTTCACCTTGTTGAGCCCAATAATAAATATTTCTTGTCTTAACTATTTTCATTGTGGTCAATAATAAACTTAACATGTAAAAATAATGTTAACATATTCGGTTACACCCAGAAATTACTACCGCACAAAACCTTAACCTTGTTGAGCTCAATAATAATTGTTTCTCATCTTAACTATTTTTATTGAGGTCAATAATAGACTTAACTAGCAAAAAAAATGTTAACTTATTTGGTTACAGACATAAAATGTCTACTGGACAGAATCTTTACCTTGTTGACCCAATAATAAATATTTCTTGTCTTAACTATTTTTATTGTGGTCAATAATAGACTTAACTAGTAAAAATAATGTTAACTTATTCAGTACACCCATGAAATCTGTACTGGACATACTTTCACCTTGTTGAGCTTAATAATAAATATTTCTCCTCTTAACTATTTTTATTGTGGTCAATAATAGACTTAACTAGTGAAAATAATGTTAACTTATTCGGTTACACCAATGAAATTTGTACTGGACAAAACATTTACCTTGTTGAGGTTAATAATAAATATTTCATGTCTTAACTATTTTTATTGTGGTCAATAATAGACTTAACTATTAAAAATAATATTAACTTATTCAGTTACACCCATGAAATCTGTACTGGACAAAACCTTTAACTTGTTGAGCTTAATAATAAACGTTTCTCGTCTTAACTATTTTTATTGTGGACAATAATAGACTTAACTAGTAAAACTAATGTTAACTTATTCAGTAATATTGTCCTGTTTTCACTGAAAACATCAGTTCTCCATTCTGAACAAGAAACCAGTGTCATTACTTTCCATTGTACAGGCTATTGGAATGATCTCACATGTCAAAATGGATATTTCAAAATTCTGTAATAAGTTAGGCTGTTAACATAATAATATTTCTATGATCATTCTAAAAAACGATTGGTTTCGTGTGACAGACCTTCCCAACAAAACTTCCAAATATTATCGAGATTCGTCAAAAATTGCCATCAGTAGAGCGTTCACAAGCCATGTGTCTCAAACAGGCTGTTTTCAACGCAAAATGTGTCCCCAAACGACCAATTCAGTTGCCACGGCAACCAAAATCGATTGGTGTCGGGATCTTACCATAATATATGTGCCTGTAAAAAATAATGGTGATCGGGTGAGAATTGCGGCCTGTAGCGCGTTCACAAGCCATGTGTCTCAAACAGGCTGTTTTTAATGCAAAATGTGTCCCCAAACGACCAATTCAGTTGCCACGGCAACCAAAATCGATTGGTGTCGGGATCTTACCATTATATATGTGCCTGCAAAAAATAATGGTGATCGGGTGAGAATTGCGGCCTGTAGCGCGTTCACAAGAAAATCTCTGCGGACGCGGACGAGGACGACGAAGCCAAATCAATAGTATCCGCCGAACTTTGTTCGGGGGATACAATAAGGTCAAAGTTCAAATTTAAGGTCATCAGAATATTCAGCGTATATCCTTTCCTATATGTCCACATTTGATTCCTGAGCTGTAAAGTCGATAATAAGCAAGATATTAGCCATTTTGTCCCGTGACCTTGAAAATGAGGTCAAAGGTCAAATTCAAGGTCACGTGCATATTCAGCATATATAATTTCCTACATGTCCACAATTGATCCCTAAGCTGTAAAATCGATAAGTGAGATATTAGCCATTTTGTCCCGTGACCTTGAAAATGAGGTCAAATGTCAAATTCAAGGTCATGACAATAATCTGCATATATCATTTCCTATATGGTCATGATTGATTCCTAAGCTGTAAAGTCGATAAACAGTGAGATATTAGCCATTTTGTCCTGTGACCTTGAAAATAAGGTCAAAGGTCAAATTCAAGGTCATCAGAATATTCGGTATATATCATTTCCTATATGTCCACAATTGATTTCTAAGCTGTAAAGTCGATAATAAGCGAGATATTAGCCATTTTGTTCTTTGACCTTGAAACTGAGGTCAGAGGTCAAATTCAAGGTCACGAGAATATTCAGCAAATATCATTTCCTATATGTCCACAATTGATTCCTAGTCTCTAATCACAATATTAAGTGAGATATAAGGCATAATGTGTCCCATTATAAAGCATAGGAGAATTTAACATGGGAAAGTCCCATTTGGGCCAAGTTTGGCCCAAAATGGCCCACTTCGAGCGATTCAAGCGCAACAAAACTTATATACATCACCGGAATACATATGAGGAGTGTTGTGTATCAAAAACAAAAAAAGTTACTAAACAGTTTTTGAGAAAATGGCCGCCAAAGTCCAAAATCAGACATTTTTCGTCGAAAACGGCCGCCATTTTGAAAAAAATGCGAAAATCGAAAAACTAAAAAAAAACTTCTTTGAAATATTTTTAGGTATTTTTGTGCAAAATTTCAGAAAGATTCGATCATATACTTTAAAGATAAAAATGTGAACGGACGACGGACGGACGGACGACGGACGCAACGCCACGGCAATAGGTTATCGGACCAAAGGTCCGGTAACCTAAAAAGGACAGTGTTCTCGGTATGTATTTGTTCCATTGCGAATTCATTTATATATGTAGTTAAATCATCAAAATGAATAAAGTAAGCTGTGTTGCCATTAGTGTACTGTATGGGATTATACACATATCTTTGCCGTTTCCTTCTCTTTGAGCAAGCGCGAACCCTACAGTATTTCACAAATGGAAAGGCTGCAAGCTGATTGATATTTAGCCCTGTCTATTGAAGGATTAGCATTTTTGCTGTTCAGAACGGTTGTTATGTATTTTCTGATTTGTTCCCAAACCTAGCGTTCTACCAATCTCCAATGCATTCTTAAAACAGTAAAATTAACCATAATATTTTGAGAAAAACATGCTTATCTGCAATATAATAATTGCGAGTGCCTAGAAACGCAAATCACCAGAAACTACCTGCTTCGTATGAATAAATTTAGGCAGAATGAGGTGAAATATGTCAGATCTAATTAAAACCTCTCGTCTTTTCTAAGGCTGTGATATTCCTAGCAACTTTGTCAGCAACTTTGCTCTAGAAATCATAGACGATGCCTCTGCGGCTCATACATCATGTCGCATGACAGTTGACGTCTTGCCAAGACATGTTATCAAAGATTTTTGAAATCAATCCCCAGAAGGAAAAAAAATGACAGAATATGAAATAATAAAGGCTGCTTTGCATTGGAACAAACATTGATAGGGAAGCGTATTGGAAGCTTACAAGGTCTCAGAAAAGAAACACGCGTCTTGAATTGCCAGACGCTTTACATAATTTATGTGATCGAAATCACGCGATGTCTGAATACCCTTTTTGAAGTAGATCTATATGCTTTTTGGTATGCAATCTCCCAATGCATAAAACTTTTATAGCCAATCTACTATATATAGAATCAACTTGGACATGTATATGTGAGATGGAGATGACTATTGGAATGCCATCGTGAAAACCTCTACATTGTTCAGCACTTACCTGTAGGAATAGTATCTGAATTCATTTAATACAGTTGGTCACCGCCGAATAAAGTTTGTCCAGTCTCCTACTCGAATTTCACTGTTCGTGATTTTCCTCTTGTTGTTTGAATGTAGCAGAGCTGGGTTTTTCCTCGTATAAAACCACGAGGACAAGTACGTGTAATATTAATCCTTGAACTTCTGTTTCATGCTCTCCATGTATGATGTACAGTATGTAGTCCGATAGCACAACACCGCTATACCGACATCTTGCTGGACGGAATGGTTTTTGTCTCACACTGGTCTCGCTCTTGGCACTAGGAATGTGTTGAGAGTAGTTGACACGCTGCCTGAAGCAACTCTTCACATCCCCACGTGGAATAATACGCGTCTGAGAGGTGCATATACAGAGGTGCATTTAGCGACTAACGAAGCAACAGTCTCGACGTGAGATCAATCATATGACCGGGTAAAGTAGCTCATTGTCCACTTAGAGAAATAAAAAAGTATTATTTCGTCTGGCATAATAATAATATTTGTTTTTATATAGCCTAAATCCAGTAGAATACTGCTCTAAACCCCTAAAAAATGTTGTATTGAATACATGGCTTGGGTATTGAATACATGGCTTGGGAAAAGGAAAGTTAGATACATATGCATGACTCAGTGACAATAATTGAATACAAGTGTCTAGGAATACAAGAGAGAGATACATTACTAGTAGGTTGTGAAAGGTGAGTCTTTCTCTGTTTTTTTAATGACGACAATTTGTTCATCATTCTTATATTGTCCGGTAGAATATTCCAAAATCCAGGTTCTGTAATTGCAAAAATTATGTGTTTGAAAATAAAAATTGATTTAGGTACAGTCAGTAGGTTCTGATTATTCGAGCGCAGCTCAGCACGTGGTTAGGAGGGACAAATGGGTTTGCTAAAATAGGGAGCAATGTTGTTGACATGAAGTAGCAGCAACACACAGCAGGAAAGTAATCCGTTTTGCAACAGGTGGATTCAAATCTAGAAGATTCAAAGATGACACCCAGATTGCGGAGTCAGTGTAAATAGATGTACATAATAGGTTTGGTGTCATGAGGAGGGTAGCGGGGGAAGGGGGGGGGGGGGAGGTAATACCAGTGAAGGTATTACCAGACCTCCCTACAGAAAGTAAGTCAATAGCGGGTTCATTTCTAGCAATGTTTTCATTTCTTTGATCATGTAATTTCGTGCAGCTGCATATAAGCCTATATCAGTGGAAATAGGCCAGCAAATTAGTATAATTTTATGCTTATATATACGATGCCCATGTAGGACGAACACCGGTTTAAGGAATGGTAGTCCCTGATGGAGAACGCCCTTCAACAATAGCAACGTGTTTGTAAAATTAACACCGCTTCCGATTTGGTCCGAAATTCAATATATTCGTAAATTTGATCTTGGTCAATAATGTACAAATAGATGATAATATATATCCATATGAGAAGTGTACAGAACTTGACTAATGTCAGAATATTTATATGCACCGAAAAAAATTTGTGGAAGTCGGTGGTATTGATTTCTGACGATCACTTCCACGGTTTATAACATTCAACAGTCTGCAAGCAAAGAAGTAGCTTGTTGTGGGACAGTGAAAAACAAATGCATATGATTGTTAAAAGTAACGAAGCAGTCAGGAAAGAAACGAAATAAATGTGTCAATATTCCGGCCCTCAAAACAAGGAAAGTTTAACACTGACACACAGCCTAAACATGCGAAGTGAGCAATGGGTCGGCAGCGGGGACGAATACGATACCCGGTTGGTTGAATGCACACCGTGTTGATGTATGTATTCTCAAATCCCGCTGACACGCAATTTTCACTTAAAGCGAGATTGACGAGAAAATTGCTCCATTTGACGAAGATATACCGATATGTCAGATTATATCAATTGACTGATCTATATATGTCCAATTCTGTAAAACATAAACACAAAACCAATTCTGTATTTTCTCGTCGATAGCAAATTTTTCCCACAAGATTGAAGAGCATCACTCCATGGTATTCCCAGAATGCATTTAGGAAGTCTCCCCGAAGTCGGACACCGGATGCAGAATGCTGCACCCATTCCAGTTTTTGTGATGTATACGACCATAAACTCATGATCACTCATTCCTTTTGAGCTGGTTGCCAGTGTCATAAACTTCATATCATTAAATGCTATAATGACACTATCGTCGGAATAAAAAAGGACATTTCATAAATTATTCACCCTTGCTATGTCATAAAAAATATTTCCTAGAGAGATACATATATGCGAGGCTTCTAGCGAATGAATAATACTAATTTATTCCTATAGGCCTAAAGCACAGAAAAAAAAACATTTGAAAATATCCTGTAGAAATATGCTCTGTAGAACAGCTATCAAGTAGAAAGAAGGAATGAAAAGGTTTTTAATAATCGTTCAAAAGTGTCAATATTTTTGCAGGTAGATAGCCTTGATGGCACTTTGTTCCACAGGGCAGGAACGAATACTGAGAAAGCCCTGTCACCATAGCTGAGGGTCTTGGCATTTGGAATTGAGAGCACGAATTCATGACTGGATGGGTACAATGACCGAATGTAGGTTTTGACGGACAGCAACTGTGACAGGTACTCCGATGCTTTGCTGTGCAGACAATTGTGGACCAAGAGAAGGACTTTAAAATGTGGATACGCTGCTGCACTGGGAGCCAGTGTAGTTGACGAAGAACTGGAGTTCGTGTACTCATCATGTCTCATATCACCTCTGAAAATTCTGGGCGCAATTTTTTAGACAAGCTGAAGGTTTTTAATGTGTATCCTAAGGAGTTCCTATTCCCGTCATGTTCTACACCATACCGTTTATACTTCAATGGCTGAGAATTGAAGTAACATCGATGCACAAACCATGTTACCAGACATTCGAATTCGTTGCACAATAAAAATGCTACCTCTACGTAATAAAGGCAAAAAAATAGTGACATAAATTATTAACTATAACTGTCCACTATGAACCGGTATGTGACCGATGGGGTCAGTAAGTTACGTAGAATAACATCGGGGTTTTAGTCCACTAAGTGATTGAGAGTATTGGGGTCATCTGGAAACCATACGTAGCATCGTGATCGGACAAGGGGTCAATCCTGCTGAGTAGACAATGCAGAGGAACACAATTTTTTTTGTCCACTTTGGCCAGAGTACACGTGAATATTGAGCACCTGTCATCACAAAAACACATATTAGATAGGCCTACCCGACCGAGCATTACAGACTGCTAGTAAAATATTTTATGAGATAATATATCATAACTTAACTGCAAGTGATGTTGTTTATGCCAATGTGGCAAATCGACAATCAATCGTACGCACATTTGGAATACTCATAAATATTGCATCTTGCAGTATATTGTATAATGCAAGTATATTGCATGCACTAAATCTACGTGTATCATATCTACCTGTCATAAAATAAATGCATTGCAAACTGGCAATGCATTAATATATTGATTTGAGTTTCTGCAGGAATAGTAACAAGCATTACGACTGCTTTGGTCGTGGAAGCGAATGTCATTTGTCTTTTTAAATACATGTGTGTACTGCTACGATGCGGTAAATACGTACTACACGGAAATGGCAATGACTACTGGACATAATGTAGTTGAGGGATTACATAAAACTTGTGTACAGGAGATACAGAACATTCAGACCTGGCTTTCTGATGCAATATTACCGAAGTAATCAATTTTGACAGCCGACTGTGCTAATTCCTCTGTTTGGCAACCGACTCTCCACGGCATTGCCTATATTTTGGCCCATTAGCAAGTGATGAACAACATGTCAAAGACTATGAACATTTACATTTTCAGCAGTAGTCCTAAATTGTCAGGAGAGCGGTGAACATCAACCTATTTTGAACGCAGTACAAGCTGAGAGTACAAGCTGCTATGTGAAAACATATTAATATGGAACATTCATGCTACAACCATGCAAATTGTAAAAATTCGTGGAATGCATGAGCAACGGTGTAATCGTTTTGACGAATTTTATATCATGTATCGCGCACAAGTGATTACCTGTTCGAGTATTACTATTTATTAATATTCAATAGTACGTGCATTTTTACTTCATTATTCCAAAGTCATGCAACGTCAATAAGCATTGGGTTTCCAGCACTTTCTTGTCATTCATTTGCTGTTTGGTATATGCCATTCTTGACAAGAAACAGAAAAGTACATTAGTTTTCTGACCGGTAAAATCATAGACATGGAGAATATGGTAAAATGTTGTCTTCTCTCCACACTGGATGGCATCATTGTTTACGCACACATTTCAGTGGTGAATAGAAGTTATCCCTTTATTAGAATGTTATTTGAGCTTGATGTATTTTGGGTCTGCTTTACTTGCCACGCTGGAAGTCGCACTTATGGTTTCGTACTATTGGATTTCACGCGATAAGATCATTATTTACAAGTGTAAATACAACAGGCTTCATGATATTTCAACATTTCAACCAGCCAGCGTTTCTTGGAGATGCTGTGACTGGTAATGACCATGCACTGTGGATATTTAATAAAACTCGTGTTACCAGGAAATGTCATGAACGAGATATAAACACTATAGTGCGACACTTACAAAGGTTACTTATGGGTAATTAGGAATGACACTGTGTTCTCGGTGAATGACACGGTGTCTGCTCTCCCTCCACGAATGAGATGTGGATATGATAGGTGCTATTTTCAATGGGATGTTATGAGGTTCATGTTTGCCACCAGGATCGCCACCATGTAATTCGGGTATAGATAAACCATAGAAACAGTCTACTGTGCCATATAATACAAAAACGTAATAATGTTGCAGTAAAATTTGTCATGTTTGTTTTTGTATAATGCAGACAATGGATATGACGTTTTTTGTACTTTTTAGGCATAATACACTGTTCTATAGCCCCAAAAGCACATGGCATCTGCAGGTACCCCATTGCTACAGTGTCGATTTGTTACCAAAATATTTATCAAAGCAGCTGTCTGACGAATTGAACAATAATTTTCCACATTCTATTTCCACGGTGGCTAGGCGTTACGCGTTATTCAGGGAGTGCCGCGTAAAATCGTGAGTATTACGCGTTATTCGTGAGGAAATGGCACAGGAAACGACATAGGTCCCCACTTCAAATGAGGAAAATTAATGAAAGAAATCATTTTCTTCCTAAAATATTGTTTCCACGGAACATCCCAATGAGCAAACATTACGTATGCTACTCTGATTTACTTGCATACACCGTTATATTTACGAAAATGGACACACAGTTCGTGATAAGACCCGCACAGTTGCGACTCGTTTTTGAAATATCATCGGCTATCAATTGAAACAAACAAAGTGCATGTTGGTATATCATAGAATGCTCGGAGAAATCTTTCTTTATTGTTACACCATGCAACCAGTTGTTTTACTCGAGTAATCTATGAACTGAGAAGCTTTTTATGGTTTACGCGTATCAGCCTGAGGGATTCTTTGATTTAAACTCTCAGCAACAATCATGAATATGTGTAATGTTCCGTGCAAACTCAAATCTGACATGTCAAAACGGCATATTTAGAGAAATTGTATGTTTTGCCTGCTATGGGTCAACCAGAGGCTGCCATTTCCTCACGAATAACGCGTAATACTCATGATTTTACGCGGCACTCCCTGAATAACGCGTAACGCCTAGCCACCGTGATTTCGGTGTCAAATTAGTTTCAATGAACCAAGTAACCTGTGTTGCCATGGTGTTGCTGTGTTGCTATATTTGTGCGGTTTACTCTTACATGTATTCAAGCAAGGAAATAAATACTGGTTTCGTTTACGTGCTTGCACAGCTCAAACCATACATATTTTTGATATACACCCTATAGTGGATATTCAGCCCTGTCTGGAAAAGCCTTGGAAACATTATTGATTTTTTTTTTCAAGAATTTCAACGGTCATGTTTTTTCCTGATTTGTTCTAAAACCTAATGTTTTACCAATATTCAATGCATTTTTTGAAAGAGTAAAGACCACTGCAATTTAATAATTGCATTTAATAATTGCGAGTGCCTGGAAACCTAATTCCACAAAGGCTACACAAAGAACACGAGCTGCACCCTATGGAAACAGATGCTTCAGCAAGGCCGCTGCAGATCTGTGGAACTGTGGAAAGTCAAGAATTTGGTCACTTTTCAAAAGAACTTGAAAACTCATTTCCTTAAAACTGTCCATTCAATGTAATTTTATTTTGTTCACTTCACAATATTGTCACTATTATTACAATTTATTAATTTTATTTTGTTCTCTCTCTATCAAAACATACGTTTACTTTTTTTTATCTTATAATTATAATCCTTGTTTTTATTTTTGTGAATCGCCTTGGAGTAGGATTATTCTTATAGAGACTGCTATATAAAATTATATAAAATTATTTTTACTACATATTATAACTGTGCCAAAAAAGGAGAAAGAAATGAAATAGATTCAGGTAGAATAAGCTGAAATACGCCAGATCTGGATATCGTATCAACCTCTTGTCTTACGCCGTGATATTCCTCAAACTTCAACGTGTCTTTAACGATGCATCTGTTGGTCAGACATCTTGTCGCCTGTGGATCAATGACATCCACAGAGTTCCGACGTTGTGGTTTTATGTGAAATCAATGCCCCGAACTGGAAACTTGACAGGAGATAAAATGAAAAAGGCGGCTTTGCGCAGGAACAAAAGTTGGTTGGAATTCTATTATCCACACCAGTCCGGAAAATTCAATTCCGCACCAGTTCCAGAAAAGAAACACAGGTCTTGAGACGCCAGACTATGAACTCATTGCTTTTGTGATCGAATCACGCAAATGTCCGAACACCTTTTAAAAAATATATGCTTTTAAAAAAACTTACAATCCCTATAATACTTGTGAATAGCCAAGCTGGTACGTATTGAATCACTCGACACAAGCGTGTATATTCAAGATGAAGATGACTATTCCAATATCATCTTGAAATCATCTAAATTGCTCAGCACTTGCTCAACAAGTACAATTGGGTTCTGAAGTCATTTATTATGGTAGGTCAAAGGTGAATAAAGTCCTTTCTCCTACTATAATTTCACTGTTCTCTGTCCATGAGAATGTAACAGAATCAGCTTTTCCTTGTATAAGTCACGAAGACGAAGTGATATCAAACTTCATGTTTGTGTGCGCATGTATGCAGTCCAATAGCAGAGCACCATTAGTTCGTGGTGGGTGGGTGGAATGATTTTTGTCTTACACAGTCTCCTGGGAGTAGGAATGTGATGAGAGACGTTGACACGCTGCCTGGGCAACCCTTCACGTTGTCACGTGGACTATTACGTGTCTAGGATATAAGACCTGCAATCAGCGATTGATGGAAAAAAAGTCTCAACGTGATATCCATAGTATGACCGGGTAAAGTAGCTCACTGTCTACTGCAAGAAATAGTAAAGTAGTATACGTCCGATATAATCAATAGGACTGACCGCAGCTGTCTATAATTGTATCAACACTACACAATAGAGGGTTGTAATCTAATATATATGTTGCCTGGGTGTAAGTAATGTTAATAATTGGTTCCGTGTAATTGGGGGAATCAACCGGAGAAGGAATCAGCAATTAGTAATCGACATGTCCTGTGACAAGGATATGTTTTAGCAAGATTAATAGGCTAGTAGCTGCTTTCAAGAAATTCTGTGGACGTCATCACAATCTGGTTGGCAAGTACACAAAATCTGTTACCATGGTTACCAGTATGCAGCATGACCTGTTTTGGAATTCACGATAGGTGCCACATGTGGGACAGGAAATGCTCACTCTTTCCGGAGCACCTGTTTTCAAATCCTTATGGCCACATAATGGGGGTTCATGAAAGTTCCATAAAGTTGTATCGGTTTTGCCTGACACTGGACTTTATTGGATAACGCGGTTTTGTTCGCTCGGAATACCTTGTGCTTGGGTATTGGTTCCATGTCACGGCAATAGAGAATCAGGAGTCAGAAACCGAATGCTGCACCCATCTCAGTTTCCTGTGATGTATAAAACCATGAATCCATGATCACTCATTCCTCCTTATGTTGCAGGCATGAACTTCATGTCATAAATTGCTGTAACGACGATGTTGTTAGAATAAGGAATGACATATCAGAAATAATGTGTACTTATTATGTCATAAAATTTCTGTGTGAGTTTCCATGAGATTGTGTTATTTTACACCCAGTGAACCAGATACGAGGCGTGGCCCATTACAGTGTTGTTGTCAAGCAATAACAATGCTAGTTATGTGTATTATCGCAACCTTCAAGTGTTCGTTAACGTGCTTTGGAACACACGATCCCACTCTGAGTAAACGTATTGTTTGATCATGTGTTTGTTAAAGATGTACATCTGACTAAAATAAACGAATTTTCATATCATATCATATTGCTCTTGTTGTGTTACCCTATCTAAACCGATTAAAGACTCTGACGGGCCAGTGGTGAAGCACACAGAAGGGCACTCACCTGTCGTGGGAATAGAGAATGATTGGAGGTACATGCGCCAATTGGGAATCAAGAGCATGTGACCTATCGCTCTGCAGGCACATATTAGTCAATTTGACCTGTCAATGGACGATTGGAAGATACCTGTATTGTACGGTAGTTCTTCATCGTTATTTCTTCAAGGATCATCTTCCTACACTCACAAGATATGTATTACAAGATATGACGTTTTTCACTCAGCAATTTCTTTTAACATGCCAAATATATCTTTCAACCCATTACCACTAATAGAACCAGAGAATGAGTCATACAAACAAGATTGTCCAGAGATTGTTGAATGTGTAATGTTTTTCGTACTTGTCATACACCTACTGCATAGGGGTTTTGGGTTTTCTAGCTGTTCTAGTAGGTTGTTAAACAGTTGTATGCTAATTTCATCACATGTACAGTAGAAACAACTATATTTTATACACCCTGTGCCCAACCATATAAATATTTGGTTGGGCTTTGTTTATATTCCAAAATGTATTTCAGACTTGCTTTTGGCAACATCTAAATATGAATGTATTAGTGGTGATAGGTTAGTAATACATTTATACAACTGAGCCAGTATCACTGCTGGCGGACGATCTGCCCCGAGGAACTCGGTAACCTTTCGGCGTTTGATTGGGTGCGTATGTACCTGTCATAAATCTAATATTTATAGCTTTTTTTTTATTTCTGAATTGTTTTATCAGGTTTTTGGTGCGTTTACGCTAATTCCTTTAAAGGTACAGTAAGAACATCAATCTTTTACATGGGTGCAAAATAGTAGTATGCAGCACTTTATTGCCTGGCCAATGTGGCAGCTGTGGCTTTGGCTATAAAATACGATCGGGTATTGTTTTTCTCCCAAAAATGTTGCATTTGCATTTGATTCTGTCGTCATCAAAACCCTATGCAACATAGGTGTATGACAAGTACGAAATACATTGTACACTTCACAATCTCTGGACACTCTTGTTTTTATGACTCATGCTCGCTTTAAATAACCTCTCGTAATTGCTCAGTATCCATATATGTTCACGAGGCTTACATGTATTGACAAATTATATAACATATATCGGAAGTTTCCGGTGATTCAATGTCAAAATAATAAACATCCAGTATTAAAATGGAACAAAATTAGCGATGCAATGTTCACCTGTCAATTTTAATCTGGTATGACTTACAATTCATCACATATTTCCCATAATTTTAATCACTCACCTTATCGATGTTGGCACCAAAGCGCCGGACGTCTCTGTTCTCGTTGCACAATAACAACGCTACTCCCATGCATGTATTATAACAAGGGACTCATATTTCACAAAAGTAAAAACAGATGTTGGCATGAATTATTAACCATATTTGTCTAGTATGATCAGGTAAATGACCAACGGGCTCGGTCAGCTAAGTGGGATAACGCTGTAGCTTTGGTCCGCCAAAGTAGAGTGTCTGGAGGTCACCTAGACACAACATACATCATCTTGGTCGGATAGGGGCCATTGCTGTCAGCTGAGTGAACCATTCAGAGGCATAAATGCCTGTTCATAACAACAAGCTGTGGCCAAATTTCATCAAAAATGCTTTATGTGAATCGGTGGGTGCAAAACAGTAGTATGCATAGTGCATCAAAATATCTCTCGAGAGGAATTCATATAATTCGGAAATTCGATATATGATATATATACATATGATATAAAATATCTTATTGTATTGTATTTAAATACTCAACATCTAGGTCAACGGTTTATTCGTGATAACATTCACGACTATTTTGCAGTCTATTCCAGCAATTCCTCGGCCGCCTAATAACACCCATCAAGAAATCCCAAACCCGCTAAAGAAAGCAGAATGTATCATGGAATGTAACTATCGACCTACAATCGTCAAAACATCCACACTCAAAATCACACTGGTGCCATCGAGGGCAATATTGATTGATTGATTGATGTCAACGTGAATATACCAGTGACGTGAAGGGTTGGTTTGGGATATCCTCTTGCGACAATTGCGAACAATATATAAAAAAAATATATATATATTTCTAAATTCTTGTGCCATCTGTGGCCATTCAGTTATAACATAATCATCAGTTTCCAAAAGTGAGTGAATAAATGTACTCACCAACATTTTTGGTGTCTGTTTCCGTTAGGAATGGATGAAGTGCAGGATTCTCGAGATTTTCGTCTCCTCTCACAATAATATAATGACTCAAATTGTCCTCTGTTGACAGGTGTTGTAAGGCGTTATCCAAAGTAATTTTCCACATAAAATGTTGTGTAGAAGAGTAACCGAATGTAGGTATGCTATAGTCCAGCAAACGACCGTCCTAAATCCATCCTGTCTGTTACCATCAAATCTGAAGCAGTGAGCTAGTAGCAGTGCAAATGACGTCCGCGATTTTTCAATTCATTGTATTACAACACCCAATCTTTTTTCCAGCACCACAGCAAAATTCCGGAAATCTTGATGTTCCATAGCAAAGTTTTTTTTATGATATCAATACACTTTCAGTACAATCTGCTTCCTTTCCACCAATGAATAACAGTCACACCTAATTATTTCCCCTTCACTCGTCATGTAAGTACCACCACAATATAGCAGGTATTGTTATGTGTTCTGTCATTGTCATGAGCCAGAAACCATCACATGCTGTAACGACAATGGAACAGAGAAAGACATCATACTCATACATGTACTCGAATTGTCATAAAATTGTCCGTATTTTGCTGGAGAAGAATCGCTTGCTAGCTTATCCATTACCACAGCATGCCACAAACCAAGTAATAATTACATGTAAGGATGACAGAATCAGAAATAGTCCTGACGCCGAACTACTACATCCATAACTCCGTACGAGCGAGCACTATATGAGCTATATTAGGTGTTAGCAATACTTGGAGCAGTATCTTATACAATTGAGATACAACATTACGTACGTAATCTTCACTATCCAGGCACGTATGGTAAGTTGCAATCTTTGATGAATTTGGTACACGTGTAGGCGAATCAATTATACCAAATGCTAAAACTTCTAAACACATTTGTTGCAGCAGATTTTGTCGGTGAATGATCGCTGCTTCTCTCCCCTTTTTTCCCCAATTCTTCACCTTCTACTTGTTTGCAGGTTAAGTATACTACAAATTATCACAAGTTATGTATAACCAGAACAATCAATGTCACCTTATTGAACTGAAGACTTCAGTGGTGAACCTACAAATGGAGTCGTTCAGACAAGTAATATGTATACACCAGAGTTTTTCACAGCAGATCACGTGTTCTACTCTTCACATGAACATGGCATTTTCCAAGTTTCTCCATGATGATACTGCCATCAAGATGAACACCCCTACCAATCATAACAATGAATTATGTTTAAATAAACATTTAAATTTTAATAATTTCTAAAAATAAAATTCAAGCCAACAAAAATCATTGCTAAGGCATAACAAGCACCAACTCCGTCTTCTCTAGACATACTAAATGGTACTGTTTAGAGTAGATGTGCTGCAGAAAACACCCATCCATACCTTTGAATATCTCGACATATGTCGAATTCTCCGGATTCACGTATCTTGTTCAACGTGACAAGTACATGATTGAGATGTACTTACAAGTCTTACATCAAAAGTTTTCTTTTCTTTGGAAGCAACAACGGTCAGGAAACAAACACTACATCTGTTCTCCTGTTCCACTGAACGATTCCTTGTCCCTGAGAATCACAACAACCGACTAATCTGGTGATTGATGCAATGAGGAAACGTCCAACTGTTGTGTATTGTTGCAGCCATATTATCATTTGAAGCAGCAGAATATTATATGGCGCAGCTTAAAATAACCGGATACATCAGTATTTTCACTGACTCCTCCTGACATAGTTAGACTTCTGTTCTCAAGATAGTTAATTCTCTATGTGGGAATAAGTTATTTCTTGTGGAAATGTACATAATATCAGCACACGGTGTATAATTCAGGACATAATATCCGCACACGCAGGTTCACAAAAACACCTTTGCACAACAATGTGATTTAACAGGTTAACTCGTTCAGCTATGTACCTAGGTGGAGTGTTCATGCTGACCCCAACATCACCGCATATTGGTTCAAGTGATCGTGCAGCAGAATTACTGGATCTCCGATAACAGTAATCCAAAATATGCAGGTACACACAAATCATTATATGAATTTGCCAAAGTTAATACATTCATCGCCAATTGATGTTTTAGACGTGAACATAACATCAGTGGCACTTTCTCGACTACCGGTCTTGTATATATGTCCGTGATCAGCATTAGCTGTAATAGGTGGTTGTCTAGGTGATTGACTGAGTGAGTTACATTTATTGCATTCGAGTTAGAGCTCTTCGTGGGTGAGTTATTTTCTTTTCAAAAGCATTGTATACGTTTGCCATTTTACACTTTATGGAGGATGGAGTAAAGTACTTGAGCCCTAATCACATATCACATTATCCCTCAATATACAACCGAAACCCATTCAATCCTGGGTGGTTTCCGAAGCCACAGCCACTGTGCCACTCACTAGTTATGTTCAATGATGTATGTGTGCGATGACTCTACGTCCATAACTTAGGTATCCTGCCAACTACAGCTAATGCTGAATATTGCCAGTTTATTCGTTTTGTAACATAAATCATGGGATCATGGTGATATAACAAGGGATATGTCCCTTGAAAATGATGACAAAGACAAAATGGAGGACGTACTTGATTTGATGGAACGCTTTTGTGTTGGTGAAACGAATATAATTTATGAGTGATACACATCCAACAATAGGAATCAAATATATCACCATTGGATGTTTATGGACATGAATTATTATGATAAACTACGGGCAGCATGAAAAAGATTCACTCGGGAAGAGTGTATGCTGATAGCTAACACTATTAACGAGGAGAGATTAGTTACTCGTATATTGAGTCCCCATTCATGGTGATCTGGGATACTGTTAGTTTTTTTCTGGTATTGTGGACAGCGAATGGTATCGATGTCCCACATGTAATTCCACTTGGGAGAAACACACAATAACACAGACATTGAAGACGCTTCCGACTATCTACAATGTTGATTGAGACATTCCGATGTATTGTTTTGTTCTATATATGCCAGTACTCCGTCATACGTCTTCAGTGGTGAGAGGCGTTTTTCCATGGATAATCTCACCAGGAATCAAAAACAAATTGGTGTGCAATATGTTTGGCATCCAACATAACATGTTTTGCTACACAAGGAGCAATATATAAACTACCATTGACATCTAGTTGTACTTTTCATGGTATGTAGATTTTACATGAAGACAATTTGCGTGAAATGTCGATAATGCAAGATGAAACAATATCAAATTCATTGTACACTTCGTTTTTTCAAGGCTTCTAATGTTATGTTGGAGGTAGTATTGGTACAGTTGTGCACTATCGCTGGAAATTTCGTTTCCGTGACTGTACTTGCTTCGATTTATCTGTCGTAATCTCTATCCATATACCTTCATTCGTGAGATTTATTGACCAAATATAAAATATAAATAGGGAGCTTGCCTGTATTTGTGCTCATGAAGCTCCACCCTTTTGAATGTAAATGTAGATCACAATGGGATTCTCAGGCGATGGTTACCACGTCTTTGCATAAGCCCATGCTACTTTTGTAGCGACAATAGTAGGTACAAAATAAGTAATACGATATTTACATGCAATTTGTAGTCTGTTAATTTATGGTATGACTTACATTTCGTTACATACCCGTAATAATACGTGCATCACCCTTCCTATAAAATTTCTCAACTTGAAACTTCATGGACACTTCACCTAACCTAACAATGTTGCCGCCAAATGACCAGACATTCAGTCTCTTTGTAAAAAAAAGTTGCTCAATGTAATGAACGAGGGAAATAGCATTTAAGGGAAAACAGATGGTGGCATGAAATATTAAACACTATTGTACAGTATGAACAATTTCAGTGATCAATGGGTTTGGTTAGTTTAGTGGGATATCGACGAGGCTTCAATCTCCCGAAGAATATGGGCGTCTGGAAGTATCTTGACACCACACATATATGGGCCAGTGCTGCTAAGTGAATGATTCAGCAGCATAAAATTTCTGCCTGTAACGACAAGCTCCGGTTTAAATTCCACTAAAGAAGGCACCAATTGAATAGATTGGTGGGAAGGTCAGTAGTAACTGTGCAACAAAACGATTATCAATAGAATTCATTAAAGAAGTGGTGATGGTTTGGATTTTTCTTTCGCGACAATTTTGAATAGATACAATTTCCCCCTTAAATGATAGGCTCATGATTGTCTACATTTTGTTGAGAAAACAAGTACGTGTGTGACCTATGGTCATTCAGTCCCACCATAATCATAAGTTTTCAAAAGTGAGTGAATAAATGTACTCACCATCATTATTGGTGTCTGTTTCCGTTAGGAATGGATAAAGTGCAGTATTCTCGAGATTTTCGTCTCCCCTCACGATAATATAACGACTCCAAAGTGTCCTCTGTTGACAAGCATTTTGAGGCGTTATCCAAAGCAAATTTCCACATAAAATGTTGTGTGGAAGAGTAACGGAATTTGTGTATGCTATAGTCCAGCAGACGACTGTCCTAGATCAATCTTTCACCATCAAGACCAAAACAGTGAGCTATAATAGTAGTGAAGATGACATCCACGATAATTCATTGCCTGCTTACTTAAGCTGTATCCCAACACCCATTGTTTTTTTTTTTCAGCAACACAAATTCCACAAATTTTCCAGAGCAAAGTTTTTATGATATCAATCCAATTACATGTGCAATACAATCTGCTTCATTTCCACCAATAAATAGCAGTCACGTCTAACTCTTTTCCCTTCACTCTGTCATTCAAGTACACAATACCACAATCTATTAGATATTATTGTGTTCTCTGTCATTATCATGAGCCTGCAATATCCTTGGAGTAGAGTAATGCATCATACGAATTATTCATACTACATATTGTCAAAATATTTCTCTAGTTTGCTGAAGAAGAATCGCCTGCTAGCTTATCCATTACCGCAGCATGCCACAAACCAAGAATCACAGATGGCAAAATAAGCAATAGGCATGACACCGAAATACTACTACAACTCCGTATGGGCCAGCACGTATAGTGGCTAAATTGGATATAAGCAATACTTGGAGCAGTATCTTGTACGATTGAGATACAACATTACGTACGTAATCTTCACTATCCAGGCACGTATCGTAAGTTACAATAATTGGTCAATTTGGTACACGTGTAGGCGAATCAATTATACCAAATGCTAAAACTTGTAAACACAATTGTTGCAGCGGATTTTGGCGGTGAATGATCGCTGTTGCTCTCTTCTTTTTTCCCAACTCTTCACCTTTCACTTGTTTGCAGGTTAATTATACTACAAATTATTAGTTAAAAGTTATGTAGTTTTTTATCAGAACAATCAATGGCATCTTATTGAACTGAAGACTCCAATGGCGGACATAAACATGGACTCGTGCAGACATGAAGTGTCCTGTATACACCGGAGTTTCTCACAACGGAAATCACGGGTTCCACTGTGTAGAATTCCCTGGTTTAATGTATATCGTTCCACGTGACAAGTACACGGTTGAAATATACTTGCATCACAAGCTTTCTTTTTCTCTTCGATCAACAGCGAGTAGGAAACAAACACCACATCTTCTCTTCTGTTCTACTGAACGATCCCTGGTCCCTGAGAATCACAACAACTGACTTATCTGGTGATTGATTCGAGGAGGAAACGTTCAACTGTTGTGTATTGTTGCAGCCATATTATCTTTCGAAGCAGCGGAATATTCGATAGCACAGTTTAAAATAACCGTATACATCTGTATTTTTTTCACTGATTCCTCCTGACATAGACTTCTGTTACTTCCAGATAGTTAGTTGTCTTAATGTGGGGATGGGTTATTTCCCATGAGGCGCTTCCCATGGAAATGTGTTCGGCGCATAATATCAGCAAACCTTTGCACAACCTGATGATTCTGAAATGTTGGCTCACACACATTCGTATTTGAATGGAATGTTATGTTTATGTTCAGAATTACTGAATCACCAATTAAGGTAACCCAAAATGTGGTGGTCCACACAAGTCATTAAACAATTTGCCAACTTAATATTTTCATCGCCGAATGATGCTTTTACACGTGAACATAACATCAGTGTCAATTTTTCGACTGCCAGTGTTTTCATCTGTCCGTGACCAGCATTAGCTGTAATAAGTGGATGTCTAGGTGACGGGAATACTGAAGCACTGAACTATGTGTGGGGTGACACAAACTAAATGCATATCTGATATAAAATATTTATTACATTGAATTCAAGTTCTCAAGATCAAGGATACTCGGTCATTTGCGCGGTCAATTCCAAAGTCTATACCAGCAATTCCTGCCCTGCCTAATAACACCCATCAAGAAATCCCAAACCTGCTGAAGAAAGCAGAATGCATCATGGAATGTAACTATTGACCTACATTCGCCGAAACATCCATACTCAAAAATGGCATCGGGGGCGATATTGATTAATTGATGTCATCTGATGGCAGTGGTATGAACCACAAGAAATTCTGCTGCTTTGGTATATTCTCTTGCAACAATTCGGAACAGAAATATTTTTCTAAATGATAGGCTCATCAGTTAATGATTGTATGCATTTGTTGAGAAACCAATTCCCTTTGTCATCTGTGGGCATTTTAGCTCCAATCACCAGTTTTGAAAAGTGAGTGAATGAATGGCCTATTCACCCACGTGTTTGTCTGTTTAATAAGGTACGGATAAAATGCAGTATTCTTGATATTCTATAGCCCAGCAGAAATGTACCATTCGTCCTAGATCCGTCCTGTCTCTCACCATCAAAACTGAAACAGTGAGCTAAGAGCAGTGAAATTGACATCCGCGATAATTCATTGTCTGCTTACGAGTCTTTTTTTTCCAACACCCATTCGTTTTTTTCAGAACCACTACAAAATTCCGAAAAATCTAGATGATCCACAACGAATTATTATGATACCAATACAGTTTCACATTCAATCCAATCTGCTTCATTTCCGCCATGAAATTAAAAAGTATTCGCATCTATTTATTCCCATTCACTCTGTGATTACAAATACAACCACAAAACATTATTGTGTTCTCTATCGGTATCATGACGACGGGGGATGGGGAAGACATCATGAACCGTCGTTAAATTCTTATTATTATTATGAGCCAGAAATCATCTAATGCTGTAACAGCAATGTCCTGCAATGGAGGAAGGTATTACATAAATTATTCATATCAAATTTATCATAAGATTCCCACAGTGTACAAATTAAGAGACGTTTGCTGGCGTATCCATCATCACAACGTATCACAAATAAAGTAAGAATGACAAAAGGAAGAATAAGCAATAGGCGTAATGCGGGACTACAATATCCATACCGCCGTATAGGCCAACTCACACGGGGAGGACGTTTTTCGCCACAGTTGCTTTAGGCCTAAAAAAATTAATATTCTGTTTCTCGTCCTCCTATTTTTTCAAAACTGGGTAGGGAGGGACTTTTTATTTTTCATTTTTTATTTTGCAAAAAATACCGTCCTCAGCTCAAGAGAAAATTGGGTAGGGAGGCACTTTTTATTTTTTGTGGGATGACATTTCATACGTATGAAATGAAAATAAATTTGATTTATTGATTGATTGAAAAAAAACACTTCCGCACAGACGCATTCAAGCCCAAATAAATCAAGCCTTTTGAATCGAAATCATGTGTAACACATGACTTCAATGATTTCATTTCTAGAGGCTTGATTTATTTGGGCTTGAAACCTCTTGGCCGTGCACCTTGGCACTACTGCCTGGTGTGCCATCTTTCTAATAGTCAGCACAGACAGGAAGACCGCCCTGACGCGTCAGTTGATAATATATGTATTCCAATGATGAGTAATTATGGAGAACCGTTATAGTAGTTAATATGTCCATTGAAGTATACATAAGGAATATAGTAAATCAATTCATGATCACAATTTTATATATATTATTACATACACGTAACCACATAGAATAACTGTTTTTGAAAACTGGTAGCGTTTGTCTCATTTGGAGGAGAGTGAAAACAAGGAGGTAAGTTAAATATATGCCTTTAGTTGCATGCTGTGATTCGGTGTCTCGATCATTCACTATCCTCAAAATAGGGGTGGGAACACTTTTGATTTTTTATTTGAGAATCGCGAATAAAAAAATCGGGGAGGCTGCTTTTGAACACAGGCAGGCGGGGACGAGAAACAGAAAATTATTTTTTTTTTTAGGCCTTACGTGGTGTTCAATGAAACGCTTTACTTCAAGTTGATACCATTTCAGGACGTTTTCAGGGCGGTTTATCGGATACGTGTTGCATATGGAAAAAACTAAGGTATATAAAGTATTGACAGCTGCTCATTTATTGTTGCGTAAATGAATGGAATTGAGTATAGAACATAACATTTTTTTTGTTCTATTACCAATTTATTTTGATGGGTATTACATGTATCAATTAAGCAAAACAAATAACTAGGTTTTAAAGACGGATGTATAGCAGTATAGCAAAACACTATACATGTATAGCGAAACATGTTTCCCACGTTTACACGTCTCATACGTGGAAAATAACAATATTTGGAAAAACATGCCGGGCAAGTGGGATACGAGATTACATATGTAACATTCACTAGATTAGTCGATTTGCTACACGCGTAGACGAATCTAATAATACCAAAATCTGAAACATGTAAACACACTTGTTGCAGCAGATTTTTGGGGTGAATGAACGCTGCATGTGCTCTTCTTTCCAACACTTCACCTTCTGTTGGGATGTTGGCAGGATGACTATAATACCGAAACATTGCAAAGTGATGTAAACATTGCAAAGTGACAGAACGTCTAGATGTCACCTCATTGAACTGAGAAGCTCAGTGGTGAACCTGACTCATTCAGACATGAAGTAACCTGTATACACCAACATAAATTACGTTTTCTACTTACTTACCTGGCATTTATATTTGAACAAAAAGGTCTCTACCACGTTTTAACCATATTTTTTCCTCACAAGATCAATCCAATATCAAGACAACGGAATCAATGGTAAGCACCAACGCACAGAGCCATATTCAGTAAGCACCAACGCCCGCATATGTTCTGGGCTCGGTATAGCTGTAACTGGTACGGATCAGCGTGGAAATGCTTAAGAAACCACCCACCAATCGCTGTCATTATCCCGACACGTAGAATTCCTTGGTTTCACGTATATCCTTTCACATGACAAGTATGTGATCGATATGATTACACGAAAAGCTCGCTCCTCCTTGGGAACAGCATCCAACAAGAAACAAACACGACACTTGCTCATATATTCCAACAGCTGGCTTATCTGTTGATTGATATGAGGAAATGTTTTAAAAATGTTGTGTATTTGTTGCAGCCATATGATCTGTCGGAACAGCGGAAGATTACGTGGTGCAGCTTAAAATTAACTGATACATCAATGTTTCTCACTGACTCCGCCTCACTTTAGCTTATGTTCTCAGGACAGTTATGTGGGAAAGAATTATGACCCTCGCCTAAACAGGGAGAGAATGTATTGCACTTGGCTCTGTCTGTTGGTCTGCCTAACCGCGAAAATAAATCGATGAGAAATGGTCGGAATGATTTGAAATTGATAGGAATGAAGCAGCATGGCAGTGGATTGGTACGACAAAAACTCCCCATTATCACGCGAAGATCGAAAATTGTGGGGGGGGGGGGGGGGTGGTTCAATTTCACAAATTTTAAGCGTTCCGAGATTCATTGCCATAGTGTTTATTTGTTTTCATTCAGCAGATGTGCCGTGATTATGGAAACAATACTGTGTAATTTCACAGTTCAAGGTCAAACGACAAGGTCACGAGAACAGTAAAGGTCAAATTCGAAAAATCAATTGACTAATTTGACCTATTATGTTTGTATTTTTTTGTAGCCAATTCCCCATCATTTATTATATGACCGATGGTCGTGTGATCGAAATGTTCCAGATGAAATCATCGAATTATTGATTTCCAGTGGTAGTAATTCCAAAACCAGATCGGTATAAATTATGTAACATAAGTCTCAGGAAGTTTGCGAAATAGGAGAGGCCAGATTGAGAAATTCAGGTTACGGTCGTGAATATTGACAAAATAGAAAAATCACAACAACTCTACTTTTAATGATGATTTTTGTCCAATGATATTTGTATTTTTCAATTCCTCACCATTCGATATATAACCAATGGTCGTACGACTAAAATTCCATATTATCGCCCAAGCTCGGTATTGTAAAGATAATTACAGCTGAGACTATAGTGACTGAATCTAAGGGGTGAGGTTTTGCAATATCTGATTGTCTTGTTTTCTACAGAGTGATACCCTTGAAAATGTATGTGCGGTGCCTTTTACCAATGCACGCTGAAAACCCACAGAAAACAGACACAGAAAACCTTTTGCACAACATTGTGATTCTAAAATGTATGCTAGATCAGTTCAAATGATCTTTGTAACACTGTTTCGGGTTGATAAACTACCAAGGTAATCCAGAACGTGGAGGTTCACACAAACCATTATACCAATTGCCAAAGGTAACATTTTACCAGCCAGCTGATGCTTAGCGTGTGAACACATCAGTCTCACTTTCTTTGCTGCATTGGATGTAATGATTTGATGTCTAGGCGATGAACTAAATAACACAGTCGTCAACGTGCGCACAGGATTTCTGTAGCGGAGTTACAGGAAGCCTGCAAAAAACAACAACATAATCTGAGAAAATTGATGGTGGGTGGTTATCTTTGGTTGGAAACACATCCCAAACGAGGTTTCCAGCGAAGCGACTTAGCAGATAGACTAACATGAAGATATTCTTTTGGGTGGTAGTTTTATTTGTTGTTGACACCTTCGTTATTATTTACTATAAACACATGAAGTGAGATTATTCCTCAATTATTGTCCGATTGCCCCTTTGTCTACATGAAATCACCACATAATGGAACTTTTGCCCATTGCTAATGTGCACTGGGGTTTATTGGTTCACAGTTGATCAAATTCAACAGTTAATGGGAGGTGACACTCATTTGTTTGTGTTTGTCAAGCAATTGTTTATCGTAGCACACACGAGATATGTGCTGCAGGATTCACGTAACAGGCGCTGAAGTATTCACGTAACAGGCGCTTCAGTGTTCAAGTAACACTGGATGTAAAATTGCCCTAAAATTTCTCTTTCCACTAAATTAACTTTGTACACATCAATATAAACACATACAAAGGTCAGATTCATGGATTGTGCATTGTACTGGAAAAGTACAAGCATATAGGCTACATTATTCCTGGCTGGATCTCATCAATTGGCAATGCAAGTACCACTAGATGTCCCCGAACCACTGTCTAAATTGTCCCCGAATCTCTATTTCCACTAAATTTACAGCAAAATTATTTATTATATTTAACAACTGGAACGGTATAATATGTATGTACACTATACATAAACTGAATATATACAGTGCTCACCATGTCCTCACTGATCAGTATTGGGACCAGCATGGGACTGGATGCAGTGTTGTACAATGCCATCCGTTTGCTCTGATGATAAACTGCAGTACACACAGTCACCAGCCATAATAATTCTCTCTAGGAAAGTTGCTAGCAGAAACACACACGTAAGATAGGTTAGGTCCATGCAACACACCAATACTGAAATCATTGAGGACATGATGAGCACTGTGTATTCAGTTTATTATATTCACAGGGATGAACCGTTTGTCTGATTCTATGTGCATTATTCTGATTCTATGGGCAAAAAGTCTGATTCTGTGAGCAAATTGTCTGATTCTATGGGCAAATAAGCAAGTAAGCGGTGGGGCACCAGTAAAACATGCTGGATCAACGACAAATCTCAACACAATCTGATGGCACATGTTCTATTTACTCCATAAATCATTGCAGAATACGGATTTTGTTCAGTTTCTTATGCAGTGTTCACCTTTGTTCATACATTTGTCACACAAAAGTGGAACGGCTAGGTGGTGGATCAGTTATCCATAAAAAATCACCAACTGCAATGCGTTCATACTAACCTACCTGGGTATCTGGACAAAAATTAGTCCAGTTGACATTCTGATTGTCCCTAGATGTGAAATCAGCTACAGAATCAAACAAAATTGATCTTAGATTAAAAATAACAGAAACAAACCCGATTCTATGGGAACAAACCTGATTCTATGGGTAGGTTTATTGATAACCATGGAACCATGGGCTACGATCTGTCATCCATGTTATTGACCTTCTTCTAGAAACAGAATATAAAATCAAGCTTCAATACTATATTTATTCAGGATCAGCATCGAGAAGCTGTTAGTTTCATGGCTATAACAACACCCTACCCATAGAATCAGGTTTGTTTCTGTTATTTTTATTCTATGTCCAATTTTGTGGATTACGTAGCTGACTTCACATCCAGGAGCAATCAAAATGTTAACTTTAACAATCAAAATGTTAACTTTAACTTTAACATATTAATGTTGTCATGCAATTGTGGTCAATATATCCTGGTAAGTAACTGGAAGCGCTTTGTCTTTGGTGATTTATGACTGCTCCACTGTCTAGCCGTTCCACTTTTGTGCGACAGATATATGGAGAGCGGTGAACACCACATAAGAAACTGAACATGAATCATATTCTGCAATGATTTAAGAAGTAAACAGAACATACGCCATCAGATTGTGTTGAGAAATTAGCCGTCGATCCAGCATGTTTTAATGGTGCCCCGCAGCTTACTTGCTTATTTGCCCATAGAATCAGACAATATTCTCATAGAATCAGACTTTTTGCTCAAAGAATCAGGCAAATGCACATAGAATCACACAAACGGTTCCTCCCTGTGATATTGTTCCAGTTGTTACACATAATAAGTTATTTTGCTGTAAATTTAGTGAAAGAGGTATTTGGGGGCAATTTTTCATCTAGTGCTACTTGCATACTAAATTACTTTACAACGAAGAAAAGGCATTGCCAGTTGATGAGATCCAGCCAGGAATATCGCAACCTATATGCTTGTACTCTTCCAGTACAGTGCACAATCCATGAATCTGACCTTTGTATGTGTTTCTATTGATGTGTACAAAGTTAATTTAGTGGAAAGAGAAATTTTAGGGCAATTTTACATCCAGTGTTACTTGAACACTGAAGCGCCTGTTACGTGAATACTTCAGCGCCTGTTACGTGTGTTACACAAACAGACGAGTGTCACCTCCCATTAACTGTTGAATTTGTTCAACTGTGAACCAATCAACCCCCATGCACAGAGGGATAATCTCATTTCATGTGTTTATAGTTAATAATAATGAAGGTATCAACAACAAATGAAACTACCACGCAAAAGAATATCATTATGTTAGTCTATCCGCTCAGTCCCTTTGCTGGAAACCTCGTTTGGGATGTGTTTCCAACCAAAGATACCCACCTACCATCAATTTTCTCAGATTATGTTGTTGCTTTTTGCAGGCTTCCTGTAACTCCGCTACAGAAATCCTGTGCGCACGTTGACGACTGTGAATAAACATTAATTTCATTCGTTATGGCTATGGTAGTTATAATGATTTCAAAGGCGCTTGACAACAGAGACCAAGTGGTCTATTTGAGAGTTTATAACCAGTACCCATTTCATAAATGGTGGGAATACAAACGCCAGTGATATATGCCTCGCCCAAGGCACTAGTGAAACAACAGCCCGAAATTAGAATCCAGGACCTTCTGATTTCGAGTTACGTCTTATCCACTGTGCCACTCTCTACCTGATATGTTCAATGACGTAGGTGTACGATAACTCTACGCCCATAACCTAGACATCTCATCAATTATAGCAAATGCTGAACACAAACAGTGTATTTGTTATCTGTCATCAATCCCGAGATAACGATGAGAGCTCAACAAGCGATATCAACAACGATTAACCATTGGGGGTTTGTGGACATGGTTTATCATTGTACCAATGATAATAAAAGTTGCAGTGCGGGATTCGATCCGGGAAGTCAGTTGGGATACTAGTAAGATATCTATTACCTAAATACCTGAGTTGACTGTCATCAAGTGTTTGATAATATCTATCTGTAATGAAAGTAATTATTTACATGTATTGGATTTTCATCAGTGTAATGAAGGTATGTGATATTGTTATTCCCTTTTTAGTGTTTTGGGCAGAGAATGGTTCCGATGCCACAATGAGGTGCTCAATCATTCTCACTTGGGAGAAAGACACAATATATCTAAAAATTGATGACACTCCGTACAATATATCATGAAATGGTTTAGACATATCACTGTTCTATATTGTTCTACACACTCCCTCTTTTGGAAGTATACTTCGTCATACGTCTTCAGTGGTGAGAAGCGTTTTGTCCACGGATTGACACTAAAAACCACGAAAGAGCCATCCTTCGCTGTGCAATTTGTTCGGCAGCCAAAAAACAGATGGTGGTTAAGTATTAAACAAAATTGTCTAGTATGAACCAACCGGTAAGTGACCAATGGGCTCAGTTGGCTACATCGCAGCTTCGATCGGTATCTGGAAGCCACCTGGACACCACATAAATTATCATATTCGGTCAGAGACCGCTGTTGATATGTGAACAATTCAGCAGCATAAGATTTCTGTTCACAAGAGCTGCGGTTCGAATTGCAACACAGATGCTACCACTTGAATAAAATGGTGTAAAATGTCAGCATAAACTGTACAGCAAAACTTTTCTCAAGAGGAATCATTACAACATGAAATACAGAAGCATTGAAAAACATGTGGAGTCGTTCAGATCGAGTGAATATATTATGCAATATTGTATTGCAATTCAAATTCTCAACACCAGGGCCAGTCGGGTTTTGTAAATGATTATGTAAATGATAGGCACACCTACTAATAATTGTTTACATTCGTTGATAAAACAAGTCAATATATTATTTATGGTCATTCAGTTTAAACATATTCAGCACTTTTCAAAAGTGAGTGAATAGATGTCCTACTCACCGATATGTTTGGTGTATGTTTCCATGGTGTATGATTATACTGCTGTAGTCTTGAGATTTTCGTCTCCTCTTATAATACTATACTAACTGAAAGTGTCCACCGTTGATCACGAGTTTTTAACGTTAGCAAAGGTGAATTTCCACATCAAATGTTGTGCAGAAGAGTAGCCAAATTCATGTCCATGATATATTCCAGCAGAAATATCCCCACCGTCCTAAATCCATCCTACCTCTCATCATCAAGACTGGAACAGTATAATAGCAGTGAAAATAATTTCTGTGACATTTCATTTCCTATTCACGGGAGCTGTATTCCAACACACATTCTTTTTTTCCGACACCACAACGAAATTCCATCAAGTCGTTGCCGGATATATTTTGTTTCCCAGAATCTTGTGGTTTCACATAAGTTTTTTAAGATATCAACCCATTAACAAATCCAATCTGCTTCATTTCCACCAATAAATAACAGTCGTCTCTATTCATTCTTCCTCATTCTGTCATTACAGTTACAGCCACAAAATATCTTATATTCTTGTGTTCTTTGTCAGTGTCATGAGCCAGAAAATCATCACAAGCTGTAATGGCAAAGTCCTTGGACTAGAGGATGACAATACATAAATTATTCAGATAGATTTGTCATAAGATTCCCCCTAATGAGCAAAGTAATAAGAATTCTCCCGTCATCTCCCGCCGTCACATATCAAGTAAGAATCACAAAAGTAAGAATCAGCATTAGGCGTAACACTGGACTACAATGTTCATATACCTCCATATGGGCTAGCAAGTGTCTCACACATGGAATTCAGCAATAATTCGAACAACAATGCTGGACAATTGTAATACTAGATTATGCATGGAACTAAGGTAACATTAGTATGAAACATTAGTCAATTTGGTACACGTGTAGGCGAACCCTTAATACAAAACACGTGTAAACACATTTGTTGCAGTAGATTTTGGCGCTGAATGATGTGATGTGTTGTTCGCTCTCTTTTTTCTTTCCAACTCTACCTTCTACTGCGATGTTTGTAGGATACTTGTGATACATGAACATTAGGAGTGATGTGACCGCGATCAGAAAATCAATATCACCTCATCAAACCTAGGAGCTCAGTGGTAAGCAGAACGTGGACCTGCATACGGCTGAGTTCTTCACATTAGAAACCAACAGTTACTGTTCTCCTAACTTACCTACCATTTTCCAAGTCTTCCTATATGATGAAACTGTCATACAAATGAACGTCCCTACCACATGGTGACCATAAACGTTTCCCTCAAGATTAATTCAAAATTAGGCCAATGAAATAAAATGTAAGGCAGAGTGAGCACCAACGCATTCGTATGTTAAGGACTTGGTAACTGATTAGAGTAGATGTGCTTCAGAGACCACCCACCAACCACCCTCTGTCATTATCCTGAAATGTAGAATAACCTGGTTTCACGTATATCGTTCCACGTGACAAGTACATGATTGTAATGTACATCCATCAAAAGCTTTCTCCTCCTTGGGAACAAGCAAGAAACAAACACGACATTTGCCCATCTGTTCTGTCGAACGATTCATTGCCTGTGAAAAAATCATAACAGCTGACTTATGTCGTGATTAATTTGAGGAGGAATTGTCGAAATGCAGCCAAACGATCCTTTGCAACAGCGGAATGAATGTTCCTCGTTTTAGCCTGGCCTTTGTACCCAGCATGGTTAGTTCTCCCAGTGTGGGAATGAATTATTTCCTATGGAGTGATTACCCTGAAAACGTGTGTTCGGTGCCTAACATCAGTATACGTTGGTTTGCGCAAAACATCCTTTGTGATTTTGTGACATAACCTTGTGACTTTAAAACGTTCACTCATTAGTGCAGATGATTTTTGTAAAACAGTTCCGGATTGCTAAACGACCAAGGTAACCCAGAACGTTGAGGTTCACATAGACAGTATGCCAATTGCCAAATTTAATATCTTCATAGCCAACTGGTGCTTCGTGCGTTAACATAACACACCAGTGTCACTTTGTCAGCTGTCAGTATTCAACATTGGCTGTAATAACTTGATGTCTAGGTGATGAAGTGAGTGAGCGCTCTTGACAGATAGTTAAACTCATTTCATTGGAGCTTTACGCTTTAACAGTGATGTACTTAAGCGGTCACATTCAAGGCGCCATACAATCACTCAGTATAGAACCGGTACACATTTTTAATCATGGGTAGAGATAGACATGTCAGTGGTAAATGCCTTGCAGCAATAGTGAAATAACACAATAGTCCATCCAGCCTGGACTAAAACCCAGGACCTTCTGATCAGGAGTTACGCCTTATCCACTGTGCCACGCTACACTTGTTATGTCCAATGATGTATGTGGGCGATAATTCTACGCTTAGACATAAACTTCAATTATTGCAATTATTTATGGCAGATAACAATGTATTTGTTATCTGCCATAAATCCTGAGATCTTGATGACAGAATAACAAGCTATATCAACAATGATTAATTGTATATATCACCATTGGGGTTTGTGGACATGGTTTATCATTCAATTTGTACCAATGATAAACTATGTTGCGATGCAGGATTATTCAATTGGGAAAGTCAGTTGGCATAAGATGTCTAGTACCTAAGTTGACTGTCATCGGGTGTTTGCTAATAGCTAACTGAAATAAAAGTAAATCATATCATTTACATATATTGGATTTTCATCAGTGTCATGAAGGTCCGTGAATTGTTAGCCCCTTTCTGGTATTGTGGATAGTGAATGGGCTTGATGTCACACTGAGGACATTCAATCAGTTTCACATACCATAGACATTGATGACACTTGTGTCTGCTCCGTACAAAATGATTGAGGCATATCGATGTATATGTACAATAGCTCTGTAGGCAGTGTACTTCCGTCATACCTCTTCAGTGGTAATTGCTCCTAGTCCATGGGTATTCACACCAAAAACCAAGAATGTATCATGTCCAGACAAGGTTGCATGGATCTGAATATATCGTTTTCTCATCATCCTCGAATATTGACTTTCTCTGATATTGGCATGCATGTATGTACACATTCAACAGGGGTTGAAGTTGAAAATCAGGAAGAACTAGCATTCTTGTTTGTCACGCAAACTTGAAAGTACATCTCGAGATTGTCAGGAATAAACAGGAAACATGCGCAACTCGACGACAGATATTCAGAAAATCGCCGTTAACTGTGCACGAAAACATCGGATAGAGAATGATCGGCCTGCATTCTGTAACAGTTTATTTCTCTCAGTGTAAGTCAAGATAACTGCGTGTAGGGGTCGACTACTGAGTCCTCACACAGAACAACTAAGACTCTCTTGATGTAGAAGAAAGAGCTTTATTCAACAAGTTCTGTGACATCCGGTGATGGTTGTAAGTCCGGATCTGTGTGATTTATATATATGTGATTTATATACAGAAGATATAAATCATATAGATTCAACAACGAGACATAGATCAAGGGCCTCTTCGATTGGTAATATTCTGGAAGGGGTAGATGCCTTCCAAGAAGACGGAAGATGGTTTTGAATCGAATGTGTTCAGCCATTTTCAGCAGTGAATTAAAATTAGAAAATGATGCGATATGGCGTAAATATTCATCACACACTACAAATTTCCAAACGGTATTGAATCTGCGCATAAGATATACATGTACATTCTGTGATAATAGGGTACAATTGATGACTGGTACATTCCCATATTTCGACGAAAAATAGGGAGCACCAATTCGGCCGCCATTTGCAATTCTGCACCCCGCCATATTGCAAAACTCAAAAGATCTACCGTAAACCAGCCTCCGAGCTGGTAGAGCGGCAGAGGTCTTCCTCTTCCAGAATAACGTCTTCCGTTCGAATCGAAGGGAAATTTTTGGTAAACTGGAATAGGAAGAGGCGAATCGAAGAGGCCCTAAGTGTCGATTGTTGTTGATCAAAAATGGCGAATGCTTTACTGTTAAATTACAACAGAACAATATGACCATAAAATACATTCTACCACTAGATATACACAGATAGCATGTTAATACGCCATGCAAGACAACCATGGTAACCATGGCAACTAGATTACAACGATATACGTTATCAAGGTAAAATACTACACTATACTGTACAGTTACAAAGTATGAGTGCTTATACACCTAATTCAGGTATTTATAGCAACACAACACCGCAGAAGCAACATAGCACAGACTAAGCAGGGGCTGTTTACATGAGCGACAAAGGAGGAAAGACAGTCGCGCCCGCGGAGTTGTAACTACAATCAAAATACAATCTTCCGTTTACACGCCTAAAACGAGGGAGATATGGATACGGGGATCAACATAGGACTAGATTATGATTATATAAACTCACCTGTGAAATACAGAAGATATAAATCATATAGATTCAACAACGAGACATAGATCAAGTGTCGATTGTTGTTGACCAAAAATGGCGAATGCGCAGAATATTTTCCCGCGATTGCTTATATAGCGAACGCCAGACACAGGGAGTTCAGTAAATACGAACTGTCAAAAAAAAACTATACGTACCTTCTAATTACCGCAATACTCGGAATATTGTAAATACGTACCCGTTACAATTTCCCCGGCTTAAGGAATGTCGTCCCTTGACATTAAAATACTTGCATGCATTCATACACCAAACTTTCACATCCATACAATAAAGCAAATCAAGGTAATCAGAATGATGTTTATTAACAACATTCACATCAAAACAAGTACTGTACAAATCAAATGTAAGTAGGGATAGTACTGTACTAGGTGATGTAATCACCTGACATAAACCACTTCGGAGGTCGACGTTCACGACGAGGCCGGGTTGGCCCAACGTCGGCAGGTGGTTCTTCCTCGGGAACGACTGAGCCATTACTGGACGAGGTCTCGCTAGCAGCAGAGACATCAGCAACCGGTTCTGGATCTTCAGCCTGGACAGGATATGTCTCCTCATCTGGAGCATGTCCGGCATCAGCATCAGCAGTCGCCGGCGTTATGTTGGTCGCTGTCAGGGGCTCAACTTCAGCAACATCTTGAGTTGGTGTAGCAACACTAGGTTCAGGAACGTCTGAAGCTTCCGTGTCGAAATCAGCAGCGACACCTCCGACAGTCTCTACAACAAACAACATTGAAGAGTCGCTGTCGGCGTCCTCATCATCCCGCCTCGCCGATCTGGTCAAGGGCTTGTGGGGCTTCGGAGAAGTTGGACGGTTGTAATCCTCTGCCTCCAATATGTTCCCGACGGGTAAGAGGAAATTCCGGTGAAGGGTACGAATGGGCCCACGCTTCCCCTCCGGAACGACTTTGTAGACCGGTATGGTCTCGTCCGGCTGCTCCTTGATAACAAAAACTTCCGAACTCCAGGTGTCCTCCAGCTTGTGAGGTCCTTTGAAGCCGGTCAAACGAATCAGTACTCGGTCACCGACGAACAGAACAGCTCCTCGGGACCGACGATCATAGAGTTGCTTGTGACGTCCTCTGGAAGATTGAGATGTTGCAGCTGCGAGCTTGTAAGCTTCCTCAAGACGGCGTTTGAGGTTCCAAATATAATGGTCGTAGTCCTGAAGCATCTCAATCTTCCAGAGGACATCACAAGCAACTCTATGATCGTCGGTCCCGAGGAGCTGTTCTGTCCGTCGGTGACCGAGTACTGATACGTTGCCACAGTATCTACACTAATACCAATGACGTCACAAGACTGTGTGTAGAACTCGCCCGCAACGCGGGCCGCTTTGAGTAAAAAATGGATGCGGCCCGACTTTGCAACTCAATTTAGGCACATAATACATATTTTCGGACCAAAACTCGCACGAATCCTCATTCTATAGACAAAATCTAGCTATTACAGACTGAATGCATTTTGTCAATTCTAAAAGTGATTATAGCTTTAACTGAATGCAACTGTGAGATTTGTGGCACACAGATGTTATGATTATATTAGCATGTTTAACGTCAAGATTTAAATAACTATATAAAGTTATTGTCAGGGGAAAAACAATGACAGCTGCGATCAGAAATATCGTTTGATGCATACATTTGGTAAATTTTAATTAACAATTACAGCTTGCTGCATTCTAATATTACATGCATATGTTGTGGTTTTGTCCATCCCTATATTCACCTTCTCTACCTAGTTTAGTGATAACTATTGCACATTCATACACATACAGATTTCACATGGAATCTGAAGTATTGCTGGATATTTCTGGGATTAGATGGTTGTGTTTTAATTTTGTTTCGACTCATCATGTATATTATATGAAATGAAAAATATTATATGAAATGGTATGATGTTAACCTACAGTGGTACAAATGTTGTGTAAGGAAGCACATTGATTTTGCTGGGTGTTTGCAAATACCAACGCATATTATATGGTTTATGTACCCTCTGCCCAAGGAGGGTTTATTCAACGGATTCAACGGATCCTTCGTATTTTATGTAAATGTACATGCACAATAGTATTTAAGAGAAATACAATGTGTAGTTTATGAAACTGACCTAAATTCTTGGTACTGAAATAATACAGAAGTTGTAAGACCGGCATCTAAGACAATCATCTGGGTTTAGCTGAGCTCCGAATTTTGTGCCAGTCATGAAAATCATGTCAATCCTTGTTTGAAAATATTATATCGTACCGTATGTAAACACGTGTTCCACTTATTTGACCAGCATATGCAAATTGTAATAGGAATTTCCTGGACGCATTTGCATATGTCTATCTTCTAGTAAGGCCAATCGCATCAGAAATCACAATCATATGCCCAATATCAGGCAAACTCAGTTAATCGTCATTGTTCAAATAGGAACTGAAATAGTTACCACAACCGTGGAAACTTTGTGCACATATACATTATATACTCCAGTGAGAAGGGATGTACAGTGGTCCTCCTCAGATAAGACCCCTTCAATAAAGACCTCCCCCTCTGTAAAGACTATTTCGTTCGCTAGGATGACTTTAACATGTAAATGAACCCCTTCAATAAGAAACCCTCTTAGATAGTAACTTAATTCTGTGGCAGAAGAGTAGGTCTTATCTGAGGGGGACCACTGCATGTCTTCATACCCCCTCACCCCCCAACCCCGCCCAACCGTCCCGAGAAATCCCATCATTCGCCCAAAATGGGTATTGCTAACTAGTGGGTATTGCTAACTAGTTTTTCACTTACCTGTATTGCTCTTCGAAGACATAATCCGCGGTAAAGACGATGTCAACTATCGTCAAAGTAGGTATTGTTCCCTCTCCTGAAAACAAATCCTACTATGGATTAGTCTTCCAATATAGAAAGCAGGCAACTTCCGATCGCCCTGCATACCCTGGCGCAGTGGACGCTTTGTGATCCTATTATAGGGGTGTTGGTCTTTGTACATTAACGACTGCCACACGCAAAGATAAGCGCCTTGCCCAAGAGCGTCTCGGTGGTATTATAAAAGTCCTGATGGAAAATCGACGATGATAAGAGTGGAATAAACGCCTGCATAGCCACCTCTGACTTTGTGTGAGAACAAGAACAGCTGAAAATGATCTGAATACTAGTAGCTCTTCGAGACACGAGAGCATTGAAACTAGATGAATAGTTTAACACTATAACGTCACCTACGGGTAACGCTCACGATTGACAATTTAAAGGCATATAAATAATGTACATATATCACCCACCATTCCATAGAGCTTTCAACTTGTCGGATATTGATTACTAATCATCTATATGTAGTTATCAATGAAAACCTCTGGATTTGAAAGATGAGTCTCAAGTCTGACATCGTGGGTGACTGTGTGCATGCAGATACCATTGATACATTTGCCAGAATTATACAATACTAAAAAAATTAACCATTAAGACATCCAATTGTCAGTTTAGAGAACACCGTAGGGCATTATAGGCCTACAATACTAATTGTACTAAAACCAGCTTATATGTTTTGGCTTGTGACCAATAACATAATGTCGTACTGTTAATTCCATCGTCCCTGCCAACGAGGAAAAACCAGTTGGAACCTAAATTTGATCAAATTGACTTTGAGTGAATCATCACTGGAAGTTACATGTACACACTGGTTTACGCAAAAAAAACCCCCACAATATTGATTCTGACTCTGAAATGTTCGTTCACTCAGATGGGTATTTACGCAGATTGTCCATGGTAAATACCACCATATATCATCCTATACAGTATGTTAGATTAGCCCAAATGATCTTTGTAACACAGTTCCGGATTGCTAAACTACCAAGGTAACCCAGAACGTTGAGGTTCACACTAACCATTATACTAATTGCCAAAGTAATATTTTCTTGCCAACTGATGTTTTGCTGATGGATATGACATGTTTTGCAGATGAATTTGACATTTTTTGCCAATTGATGTTTTGCTGATGAATATGACATTAGTGTTATTTTCTCGGCCGCCAGTTTTCATCATCCGTCGGTGATCAGCTTTAGCGGTAATAAGTGGATGTCTCGGTAATGGACTGAGTAGGTTGTGTACGATTACAAATGCATGATCTGACTTGGTCCATTACCTAGACATCCACTGGATCACGCCTAATGCTGAACATTGACAGTGTACTTGATATCTGACATGAATCGAATCGCCAGTGATTAAACGTATATATCTCCACTAGGGGTGTATGAAACATGGACTAACATTGTACCAAATCCCATTTGGCCGTACAGGGAGCACAGGGAAGATTCAATCGGCAGTGTCAATTTAGATATCATGTCTAGTACATTGCTTTCCCATTTTGATAAATACAAGCTCACTGTTGTGGAGTATTTCCTAAAAGCTAATTGTGCAGTGTGAGTGGTTTTGATGTCGGTTCCGCTGCCTATGATTGAGACATATCGATGTCACGTATTATTATGTACAATAGATCTGTAGGCGATGCACTCTGCCATACTTCTTCAGTGGTGAGAGGCGTTTTGTCCATGGACATTCAGATCCAGAATCATGAATGTTCCATGTCAAGACAAGGATTATAGATGTAAATGCAACAGGGGTGAACTGAATGTAGCTGTGATATTCGTGGACTCACACAAATTACGATGTTTAATTGCAATATTAACTCTATAAGTTATTTTCAGAAGAAAAAAATACAATAACAACTGTAACTGAACATATCGTTTTCACACATAAATCAATTTTAAGTTATAAAAGTTATTTCCAAGAAAACAAACAATAACAACTGTAACTGGACATATCGTTTTCACGCATAGATCAATTTTAATTGGAAGTTACGGCATCCCTATATTCACCTTTTGCATTACATTGGGACTGAAATATTTCAATGCTTTATGTTGACACAATAGCGTGTACTGTTTTAAAAATGAAAAATCTACTAATAGTTTCGTAGTGGAATGTTGTTCACGTTCAGTGATGCAACTGTTTGTACAGTATCAGGTATGTGTCTGGAAACACCAGGGCACAGTATATGGTTCACGTATTCTGTGCCGAAAGGCGTTTTTACGAATCCTCGTTAGGTATTTGTTGAAAGGTTATCTTGTGATATTTCAAAGCCAGTTCGTTCCCAGCTTCCCCTCTTCTCCCTACTCATCATACACTTATGTGCATAAAGGCATGACATGAATCATTAAATCATTGTATCCTTGGTATGTCACGTGAATATACATGCACATCAGTGCAAGAAATAAATATATATTCAAAGTGCAATTTCACGTCTAAAAATATGACGTCGGATACCCAAGCATTCACAAAGTCATTTCTGAGGATATGTATGCATGGGAACATTCGTTATCAGCGCAAAATAACAAACACCTAAATCATTATTATGCATCAAAATGAAGCCGTGTGTCTTGTATCAAAGAACGCCAATCATTTGAGATGAACTGAGTTCCGGACTGTGCAAGCCATGAAAAACCTGTCAAGACTCGTTTGCAGAAAAATGTTCTCCATTTTATTGCAATCCGGTACAATCAATGTCGAAAATATGGTAACCATTATGATACAACACTTGCAATTTGAAGAGCTAGATTTACTCAACTCTTGGCAACAACAACAAAGGAAAAATGATTGTGTACATACAAACATGTTACTGGAGTAACAAACATTATGATATGGTAATAAAAAATGTTGATTAAAAAGTTATCTTCTTGTGGAATTTATTTTACAACATGAACAAATTTATGCATTCAGCCATTTCCTGTAATTTAGCTCGGATTGTAACATCGGGGAATTTCACGTGAGTGAAAAGCTCAACTAACGACCAGCTGATGTCAGACATTTTTCTCATTACACAAATGGTGATGCTAGTTTCATACATTATAGAAAGAACGGAAATTCCAAAGCGGATTTCACAATGTAATTTTCATAGGACAAAACATGGTGGAGGTGATGAGTAATTAATTTTTAACTGTCAAAATATAGATGGGTATCTGTGTTAGTAGCATAAGTGATTTCCAGAAGTGGATGAGAATATACAGGTCATCTGGACAGCACACACATGATGGATCTGGCTCACTCCAGTGAAGAGGGGCATTCTATTTGTTTCCCACAAGTTACAATTTGTGATAGGTACGGTATTCCTGGCACTGTTCTATTTCCTTGATCCACTTGCCCTAATTCATACCGTTCATAATCTTCGAATTATCACAAACAGCAATAATTATGTTCGGTTCCTCCATCAACCTTGTCAATAAACATAACACAATATATATAACATCGTAAACACTTTTTCCACTCTTTACCACAAGCATATGCAAAGTATACATACCTAGAGAGAGTGTGTTGTACGAAAAATCCCACGAGGCGATATTGCGCATTCATGCGTGGAACCAGCCAACAACAACTGTGTATGCCAAAACAACAACAACACGTGTTTTTTGCTTGAGTTATTGTCATCATTGCCGAAAGTTAATTCGGTTGACGGCACACATTATGGGTCGAGGCAGAATTATATAGATACCATGTTGCAATATGTTTGTGGTGTTCATACTGAACCCATATCCATTTGACGATAGGTGTCAAAGCAGCGACCAAACAGGAATGTTGGTGATATAAGTATAATTTTCAATGATACGGATGTATGACTGGAATGACCAAATCAATGATCAGTCTAAATGTATTCAATCTATCATTTGCTTGTAGAAGGCGCACGACAAATTCAACGTTGATACCCTTGTATGACATTACTAGGAGTTGTGTCAGCAAACGAAAATCATTCCCTTATCATAGCCAGGATATAGAACATAAAAATGGTGTCGATACCAGGTAACACTGGCGCCACCTAGTTTAGGTTATGTATTGCTCTTACGTGTGGAGCAGACGTGTGTCTCACATGTACAGGCATTGCTGAAGTGAAGCGCGACGGGCGAGTCCATTGTTCATATCCCGCTCTAGGGGCGATATGAGGACCACTCCACATTATTTGGGGAGGTTCTGGTAGTTTTTGGCAATAAAAACAATCGGTTTTACTCGGTATGTATGACAAATAATACACTGTCACCCCTCGGCGATATACACGATCATCACGCCTCGCTGACGCTCGGCATGATATCGTGTATATCGCCTCAGTAACAGTGTATTATTTCACACGTAATAGGAAAATCCTGGACGCTTTCGTGTTATTCAATTGCCAATAAGGCAAATTGTATCGCCAATCACAAATCTATTCGGGATATCAGACAAACTCGGAATATCATAAGAGCTGAAAAGCCAATCCACTCGAAGAAACCATTTGCATGTATTTCAAAGAATTTCAGTAAGAAGTGTTGTATGTCTTCACACCTTCTCACACCCTTTTCCCTTCCGAGGAATCCCATCACTTCTCACTTACCTGTGTTGCTCTCCAAAGACATAATACGGGGATTAGACGATGTCAACTATCTCAACTATTATGTAGGCATTATCCCCTCTCCTGACAACAAATCCTACATTACGTTTGTTATTTGCTATAGGAAACAATCAATTGCCACCAACGCTATCCATGTTTCTGCCTCCTGGTTTCCGATCATCAGACGCCTTGTGATCCTCGGGTGATGGTCTTCATGTAGAAAGGGCCATGCACACGAAACCACGCGCCTTGCCAGAAATCGTCTCCATCGCAGTATACAACGGATGCTATTCTATCCGATGTTTTTTTTTCTCCCACAAAATATAAACCACGATGGAAAGGCAGCGACGATATGAGCAGAATAAATGTCTGCATGAACACCAGTGGTTTTGCGTGAATGGTTCTATAGCGGTCTCGAGGAACAGCGACATATTAGTGACCCACGTATACTGAATCAGAAGTATAAAATATTATCCCATGGACTATTAAGACATCGAATTGTCAGATAATAAAAGCCTACAATATGAATTACTAAAACTAGCTTATATCGTTTTGCTTGCAACCGATTGCCTAATGTCGTGGTGTTGCTTCCATCGTCATTACCATCGAGAAATACCAATACACCAGTTTACGGTTCCAATATTCATGAGGCTAGTATCATGTAAACAATGTACGTTCTCGGGACTGTCATAGTATGGTGTCCGATTGAGGCCATTTTAGTATTTCAAAACCGAGGGACCAAATAACGAGGCGAAGTAACAAAAAAACAGACGCGATTTTTTTTTGTTATTTCATCAACTCCTAGCCGTACATGGAAGACAGCTATTTTGTAGATTTTCACGCATTCTCTTGCCAAAAAAACTAGACATTTGTTCCAAAAAGTGAAAATATATAAAGTTGGAATAATATTTTATGATATTCGGACTATAATTTTGATTTTTTCTAGAGAATGTAGTATGCTTTCGTTCATGTGTGTGCTGCTGAGTGAAATAGATAATTCCAATGGCACTAAATAGAGTGGCCGTTCAACACGTGGGCTAATTCTACAAAAGTTGCAACAGTGTAGGGAGAACTCCAACGAATCAAACAGTTTGCTACAGATTTACGGCATGCATGCTTGGATCCCGCTACCTAGGGCACAAGCGCTCCACACTGCCACACTGTCACAACGGGTGCCATAATTACATAACTATAACCAGGTACGATAGTCCGCCAAACGGGATCCGGACCAATACACAATTCATAGAGCATGATTCTATTGTTATGGTGAAGTACTTATCTTACGGAGGAACCTGTTGTGAGGTCTTTATCTAAGATAGTAACCCCCCAGAGAGGTCTCTATCCTAGATAGGGACCTCTAGATAGGTTTCTATCTTAGATAGGGACCTATGAAAGCAAATTCAAACAACCGATACAGTAGAGTAGTTTATTACATGTTAAACGTCAAATTTCCACCATACACATTCATCACTACAATGTATTATGATTATATTACTCGATGTACATAAACTAATCGTGGACAGCTAATCGTTGCGTTTATGGTGCGTGAGTTTAATCCATTGGTCTCGAACAGTTTTTGGTTAACATTTTGATATTTGCTTCATGAAATCATCCACCTTCAAGAAATCCAGTGAAAACGTATATATCCACAATATCCTTGGAATTCCGTATGTTTTGATAATAATCCTGCGATATTCCACATACATATATATCCGCAGCTGTACCGGAATCCTAGAAAAAGCCTCCATAGATCACGCGTAGCGTAATTTTCCTGCAAACATGAATGGATTATATACAGACACGAATGTTTAATTTTTTCCTTTGTCTAAATGTAAATTATAGCTATTCAGCATATGTATTATGGCAACAATTTGAACAGAACTTTCACATGGCCATACAATGCGATAGCATAAAAGTTAAAAAAAACTTACTTACGAGTCGTACGTTGAGTCATGGGAGTCCTGGATCGAACTGTAGAATCGGTCGTAGAGATTTTACGAGGAATTCTGCCTGTAAATACATGTAGATAAATCGTTTTCATTTCCTTACAAATATTGAAATAACGGGAGGTTGAGCATATTTGTTCGCGCAAAAAAACATGATTCAATTCTTTGTACACGGGTACAGCCCGTCAGATAATGCAGAAAGAGAAAATGCTAATTTGGTTTTGAATTCAAAGAAATAAATAAGGCCACATGTAGCGCAGGTTACTCTGTCTTGTAAATTCAATGAAGATTAAAAATGTGCCAGACTGATTAAATTTGGTAGGCCTATACATTCAGTGGGCGACTAGTATTAGTAGAGTAAGGTGTGCTACATGGGTCGAAAGAAGTCTGGCATATTACTCACCGGTTTAGTAATGTGGTCATTCCCGGGAATGAGGTTCTGCAACTGTATCCAACAAACAAGCGCTCCATAACACGCATTTATATCCGCATGCGGCGTTATCCATGTGTTGCATTTTTTCATCACCAAAAGTTGATGTCACCTAGCTTGCTGTTTCAAAGTGAGCGCGCCTCTTGCCGCCTTTGCTTTTATAGGGTTCCATTTGAGCAATACTCACAATTACGTTACTAGGGGGAGAAAACAACTCAAAGGCACAGTGCGAGTCCACCAGAAACATAGCCTAGTCAATTGGAACCATGTATACTGTAGCCATAACAACAGAATAAGAAACACGGGAGCGACAATTGGCGGCCCAAGTACCGTACACTGCTCCTTAATACTACTCGTTCACTGAAAGCATACCATTTAATCCGTCTCACACCTTTTTAATCCTTATTGAAAATAGAGGACGGCGCAGGATATGATACCTAGGTCCAATTGGCTATCCCCAGTTCGGCCCAAGTAGCGCACCTTACTCTGTTAATACTACTCACCCACTGAATGTATACCATATTTAATCCGTCGGGCACATTTTTAATCTTCATTGAATTTAGAAGAAATAGTAAGCTGCGCTACATGGGCCCCGAGGGCTTACAGTATAATAGACACGCTCGAATAATTCTGTGCTTCGTATGATCGAGATTGGAAGCCCGACCGAGGGGATGGGTGCATGCTCTATGTAGGATATGGCCCGCGGTTTCGGCTTTCGGTCAGATAGACCCCTCGCGCTTCGCGCTCGGGCTCTATCTGACCGAAAGCCTCAACCTGGGGCCCTATCCTTTACATAAATACATTGTCATAGTCATGTAGCCGAGTGTGTGTCGAGTTCAAGAGCCATGGGAACTGCATCCCGGATGACGAGCACGTGGGCATGTTGCTGGCCGGACTTGCCGGCAGTCCACCAAGGGGATAGAACTCGGATAGCCCGACAGTCTGCCAGAGTCTGTACGCACCATCCCAGGGTAAGAGTCCACTAATCCAAGTGTGTGAACACCGGATCAAAGTAGCCTAGGCTTCCTCCTAGGCCCCCAATGGGAATTTTCCTTGGGTATTAGGACCCTCTAGCCAGAACGAGGGGGACAGGAAGGCTTAGGCCCTCATCCCAGCTCTGAGACAGCTCAAACGACCCAAAATGGGCTGGCTATAGCAGCCAGTGCAGTCGAGCCTAAAGCAGGCAAACTATGGTGTACTAAAACGGCTAAAAGTCAATCGTGATCTTTGCGCAAAATCACAACATTACTATCCCCTTCCTACAATATTGGTCCCAAACAGGTTCCACTTTGGCCCGAAACTTGCAAGCACAATCAAAGTATCAAATGGCGGAACCAGAATGAAGCAAGGTGAGCGGGACTCGAAGTCGCGATGCAAAACGATCAGACCTAAAACAGGGTATGTTTTGGAAGAATAGTATAGAGACTAACCCCAAAACTTATGGAATACACTGTAATGCTCCAGAAATTTAACTGAACCCATGATAAGCAAACTAAAATTTTGAGCGAGGAATTCCAGAACGGATGATGACCTGTGAAGGTCATCCACTGAAAGGGAAGGTGTGTTGGGTGTTTGGAATTCAGTTAACCTTTTAATTTCAGTAATTTTGTAAAACGACAAACCAGTAACGGAAAATGAGATCCCTCTAAAAAGTGTTGCCGGTTGCCTTTGCCAACTGGCGCCAGCAGATTCGAGAATATCCGAGCAAGGTGGAGCTGCAAGAATGTAAGTATCAATCTATTACCACCGATAGAGAGCGACTCGGCAACGTCACTGTGGTCCTATGGTGTCGTAACTAGTCAGGATCACTTGCCTTTCGCTAGTTGTGGCAGGTCCTTCTTCCTGGGGACTCCGGCTCTCTCAACGAGGGTGGGAAAGAGAGCCTCAGAGGTCGGGGGAGCCCTGGTTCCCGCAGCGGGAGTGGTAACTGCAACCCTGGCAGCCGTGGAGGCTTAATTGAGGCTCCCTGCATGGAGGGGAGACTTCCAGCATTCAGCGGCACAAACGCAGAGATCATCTCCACCTTATCGACCACGCGGTGTTCCCTGAAATGCTTGCCCCAATCCCGGACCAGAATGGGGCAGAGCACAAGCTCCAGAGGTGCGTCAAAGCAGTCCGAAACGATCTGGTTGAGGTTGGATGACCGGAGTCATCAACACGCTCATGGCCTTGAGCCTGAGCCAGCTAGACATTGTGAAGAAAATGCCTGATATCCTCGTTCTCAGCACACAACTGCTGCAGTTCCTCCTGTGCATCGTCAGGGATGGAAGTCGGCCGTGACTCCGCTGCCTCTCTAGCAGCTGCCATTCATTCATGAAACGCCTGATGCTCATAGGCTTCAGCGACAGTCCAGTAGCTCTCCAAGTTGTGCTAGGGGGTGACCTGAGGGGTAATTCTCTCTCACGCACGTCCGAGCTCCAATTCCTGCCACCCCTAGGTCCTGAAGGGCCCGGGGGACCGGCAGGTTGGCCAGCCCTGCACTAAGCGGTACCCGTTCCTGGCCATCTCGTCGATGATCCACCGCCTGACCTACAGACTCGCGGAAAGTCTCGTAGACCCAAGCAGTGTCCGAGTCATACTGCCTGACTATCTCCTTATCTGGATTTAGCGACTCCAGGCCCAGCACGGCTGTGATTTGCCACCCCACGGACCCACCTTCTGAGAACAGCGAGCTGTTCTGGTCGTATAGGAGCAACTTCAGCCAACAGAGCAGCAACGCTGTCCCCGCAGACGGGGTGGCTTCTGAGTTGTCATGCGCATCGCCGACACTGGTCGAGACAGTGTCACAGTCGATCCAGAAGGACTGACCACAGCAGAGGGCACGCCTTGCAAGCTAGGGGGCGGCGCTGTCTCTGGAGCTGTTCCAGAAGATTGGCTCTTCCTCGAAGTTGCAGCCTCAGTGCGCTGGTACAGCAAGGCCACTCGGGTCTGGTCCACGATCTGGGGCATCACGGGCACCATGGACCATAGTGCCAGATGGAGATCCCGCCTGGATCTAGATCACCCCATGTCCAAGGCGACCCTTGGCGGGATTTAACCATGATTAAATACGGGCCCTTTTATATGTTGTATTGTGGTTGTTGAATTCAGAATACCAAGTATAGATCACAAGATATTGGGGAACAATAATTGAAATTATTATATGGTGATGTGGACAGAATTACGTTGCTATGCCTCTTGGTTATGTTTTTTTCTTTATTGAAGTTATATTGTCACATTGGTGTCCTATAGTTGAGCACCAACATGGATATGATCACTGTATGCAGTTGTCTAATGTACTAAATGTCCCTACAGAGCTGTAGACGAAAATAGCCACCCCATCGCTGGGTCAATTACTGTCAATAACGACATCTTGTAAAAAACGAAACAACTTGTACGAACACGAATCACGGAATGCTTTTTCATTTGAAAAATAGTGTTAGTTCATACAAAATATGTAGCCCATCTCCCTATTCCCCCAGTAGTGCTGGAGCATTATTAGCACATCTCGAATTGTTCGGATATTTTTGACATTTAAAAGTGGACAAGTGATATTGGCAGGGAAAATATGTTTTTTCGAATCAATTACATATATGCCTGTGGTTTCAGAAAAATAGGTTACAAAACAAATTATGCTTGATCAGATGGATAAATCAAGCACATTACAATACGAGCAGCCACTTTTTTCTTTTGTACGGCACTCAGAGTTACCTCTGACTTAACCTATTTCACGCTCGATTGGCTCGGACATATATACGAGTAAGCTGCAATCGCATTGCATCAAGGGATATCAAGTACCGAGAATGGCGGTAATGTAAACAAACTCAAAATATCTCCACCAGAAACTCGCAACGAAATCAATCAGAAAGGGGCGTCTGTTTGGGCATACAAGTGCAGATATACATGTATAACTATTACGTTTTCTACGTTCGATCAGAGAGGTATGGAAAAATTCATAACTTTCTGCCAATATCACTTTAAATAACAGACTACAGATTATAATGATACGTATATAAAACCATGCGAGTGTGTTTTCCGCAAAAAGATATCGGTCGAGTTTGGTCTGGCGGATGAATTCAGGATGCACGAGTCCGAAGGACGAGTGTATTCTGTGTTCATCCGCCAGACCAAACGAGCTCACCATATCACCATATTTTTCTATACAGATTATAATGATACGTATATAAAACCATGCGAGTGTGTTTTCCGCAAAAAGATATCGGTCGAGTTTGGTCTGGCGGATGAATTCAGGATGCACGAGTCCGAAGGACGAGTGTATTCTGTGTTCATCCGCCAGACCAAACGAGACCGATATCTTTTTGCGGAAAACACACGAGCGTGGTTTTTATTTTATCACACACAACTGTTCAGACATAATTCTAGATATTGTCGTAGATCATACGAAAATTGTGAACGATTATTCATATAATAATATTAAATTTATAACATTCATGATTATGCCTGCTGTGATGTCCAAAAATCTCATGTCGGCTTGGTGACTTTCGGTTGCTAAGATCGTGCCAAAGTGTGTCTTTGGATAAACTATTTGGTCGGGCTTTGTTTCTATTGCAAAATGTTGTATTTTATGTTTCTTATTGGCATCATCAAAATCTGATTGTATTGGTGGTAATAGATTGATACTTACATTCATACCACTGAGTCGGTTTCACTGCTGGCGGACGTTAAATCTGTCCCCGAGGATACCATCAAGTCAGTAGCCTTCTGGCTTGTGATTGGGTACTTTTGTACTTGTCATGTATCTATTCCATGGGGTTAGTTTCGGATTTCTAAATTATTTTCATAGGTTGTTGGGCAGTTGTATACTAATTCCATCAGGTGTACAGTAGAAACAACTACATTTAACACACTGTCTGCCCCTGATGACGCCAGTGTGTCTTTGGATAAACTATTTGGTCGGGCTTTGTTTCTATTGCAAAATGTTGTACTTTATGTTTCTTATTGGCATCATCAAAATCTGATTGTATTGGTGGTAAAAGATTGATACTTACATTCATACCACTGAGTCGGTGTCACTGCTGGCGGACGTTAAATCTGTCCCCGAGGATACCATCAACTCAGTAGCCTTCTGGCTTGTGATTGGGTACTTTTGTACTTGTCATGTATCTTTTCCATGGGGTTAGTTTCGGATTTCTAAATTATTTTCATAGGTTGTTGGGCAGTTGTATACTAATTCCATCAGGTGTACAGTAGAAACAACTACATTTAACACACTGTCTGCCCCTGATGACGCCAGTGTGTCTTTGGATAAACTATTTGGTCGGGCTTTGTTTCTATTGCAAAATGTTGTATTTTATATTTCTTATTGGCATCATCAAAATCTGATTGTATTGGTGGTAATAGATTGATACTTACTTTCATATAGTTGACTTCACATTGTTCTTTTACGTAATAACGATCTTCACGTAACCCGCAGTAAAAAAGTAGTTTCGGCCCGATGTGGCTCAGCGAGTGATACAGAATAATTTGAAGTAGGGTGATACAGAAAAGGTTATCACACCTTTTTAGGTCCTGTAGCATTGTAGTTTATAGTGTGTGATAAAAATAGTATCTCAACAATACCACATAATTCACCAAATCAATGACTTGTAGATAATTTCAGAATCTCGACGTTTATGTGCGGCACAACATATTTTGCTAATTATTTAGCATCGCAGTTGCTAAATTACATCGTTATTTCCGGTGTATTGCATTGCTCATTCTCCCCGTGCTAGCGAAAATTGACGTTTATGTGCGGCACAAAATATTTTGCTAATTATTTAACATCGCAGTTGCTAAATTGCATCATTATTTCGGTGCAATGCATCGCTCATTCTCCCTGTGGTAGCGATAATTGAAATGGCAGCCATCGGACATCATAGCCTCGGATGGTCCTGCAGCTCTCAACTTGTCATTCGGTTCAATAAATTGATAGAAATGAAGAGAAACCCGACCAGTTTTCCTTCTTGAACTGTCAGGAAGAAATCTAGGGTGCTCAAGGGGGTCGGCCTCTAAATATATGAGTTTTTATTCGTGTTTTCCAACTGATGTATTCTGACAGATAAAACCGCTGCAGGTGCACGTGTGGTTTGTTTACCTGAACTTTACCTTATTTGGCAAACTGTAAACTGGTGTATATGGACCTAAATTTAACGAATGTGACCTTGATTGAATGGTCATTGGAAGTTACATGTAAGATCCTTCAGGATTGTAAATGGACCTAAAGATAACAATCAATACATTGATATGAATCTTGCCTAACGTGTAGCAGGTATCATGATCTAGGCACACAAGGTACGCATATTGTGACGTAAGAATATGTACACCTCGTCGATCTCTGGCATATTAGCACCCTTGATATGTATATGTATTTGATATAATAAGTTGCACTCATTCACCGATACTTGTAAATTTATACTTGGTATTAGCAATCAACCTGCAATCATCAGTTCAAAAAGTACCATTCCCGAGCAAGAAAATTATTACATGTTATTTCCTATAGGATAAAATGATAAATACCGATTCAATATTGAATTTGTTCAATTGTTACAGCGGACCTAATAAAATGAGTGGGAGATTCGAGAGCACCTCGAAATAAATCTACATATAGTTTTGGACTAAGTGTGAGCATGTCTGAGTCGGTCTAAACAGTATTCAGTAAGCAATCGAGTAATATCCCGAGGATTGGGTAATGTATATGCATGTAATACATTGGCTAATACATTGATGAGTACATTCATCTGTAGATCTAGTACACGCTATGTTCACATCATATGGATCTATTACATATCTGTGTTTTATCATGGATAATTCAGACTCTAATGGTATATTCACTCACACGGCCGGGTTAGGGGACTTAACAGACACTGAACCCGGAAACCCTCATTTTGTTATATCAAATTATCACAAAAGACAAGGGAATATAAAGTTATTAAAATATTGAAACAACTGACGTTGAAGGAATGTACTTTATTTAATAGAATGGTTCATGCTAAGAAGTGAAAAACATTTTGTGATTAATCAAATTACCTGTCGACATAATATTACTCATCAGAGTATAGAACAGGACACTTCTAACGGCCAATCCATTAGGCGTAAATGATTAGTCGGGCTCAATTTCCAACAAGTTCAGGTTTTTTGACATTAGAGCGTTGGGGGCGAAGCCCCCAACTCTCTATATGTCTATGTGCTGACTTTTTCATGGAGGTTTCATGCCAACCTATCTACGCCCTTTTTGGCATGTAAACCTTTGTACACCTACTTCAAATGAGGATTTTCTTCGTCCTTGACATAAAATCTCTCGATTTGATGGCAAGCTTTGAATATTCCACAGATTTATAATGCATAAATCGATGTGTTAGGTTTGAGAAAATTACGCAAAATGGTCAGCTCGTCTGAAAAACGTCAAAATGGCGGAGCCGATGGAAATTCACGTTCCCAGAATGCAAAGCAAATTTTACCGCCATGACGCGTACTTTGGAACGTACAATTTTCTGTACAGCATTTTGTGCATGCATGTACATGTAACCTTGCGTATGGCCTTCTTTGGCGTTATGAAGTAAACACAACGATTCGTCTGCGATACCACGACTACATTTACCGTAATTTGACATATTTTATCACATGAGAATGTGTTCCATGCTGGGTTGCGAAACCTTTTTATTTTGAACTGTTCTTATTTGCCCAGTATGATATCAGATGCAGATACTCCCCATAGTATCCAATATGTAAGGATATTATTGAGGTTCAACATCATTTTATCAGGCGTATCTGTTTCATTGAGTTCAAAATAAATGCTTACTTATTAAGAATATGATTGATGTACGCCTATGTGTTTCATCATAATACAGGGAATGAATTGGAATCATGTGGGGGCATGATATGGTTCAATTTTCTTTCTTTTTTGCAGGGAGGGGGGTAACATTGTGTAAGATACATTCAACTGTCATGGTGCTGATGATGTGCTCGAGCTCTAATGTCGTCTCCCGCAGTTAGCTGCATTTTCTTGTTTATTTTCACCATCAAATTCTTATATTGGTCGGTCATGCATAAACTCAGTAGACATTTGACTTGTGATTGGGTACTTATGAACTCGTCATTCATCTATTGTGTTGGTTAGTTTCGGATTTTCAAAATGTTTCAGTAGGTTGGTGGACAGTTGTATACTAATTTTATCTGGTGTACAAAAGAAACATTTAATACACTGTCTGCCCTTGAAACACCAGTGTGGTTCTGGTTGTAAATATTTAATTGGGATCTATTTGTATTCCCGAAATGTTGTAGTTCAGGTTTGATATTGTCATTATCAAAATCTTGTTAAGTTAGTACGAATCTCGGAGTCGATGTCACTGCTGATGGACGTTAAAATCGGTAACGTGGACGTTAAAACCATAATTCACTTATATTCATTCCTCTTCACTCCGTCATTACAACTACAACCTCAAACGGTGGAAAACGGATGGACGACTTTATACTATAATGCGAATATGTTGAAAATATCGACTCCGTGCCATTTTCATACTGATTTTGATTTGATGTTATCCCCCCCCCCCCCCAAGTAGCCTCCAATGAGAGGGAAAAAAACTCATTACATTTTTTTTCAACCATTTTTGTGTGCGAATGCAAGATGGCTGCCATCGGAGCAAGAAATCCAATGCAACAATTGTGACGCATGCAAGCATCAGACTGTTATAGGAATATTATAAAAAAATATACAATATCACTACATCACATTTTCAACTGAACCTGTTCGATTCCCAGTTCATGAGCCATATTTTCTACTTATAATGATTTACCGCAATATAGTGTAAGCCGTACAACAGCCCCTCTGGTCTTCCAGTTGCAATACTACTGGTGATGACCAAGCACCTTTTCTTGGACTGCAATGGCAACCTCATGCCTTGGACATCTTCTTCTTGAGATAGCTGAGATAGCGAGTGAAGCCACTTCCTAAATTTAACTTAGACTTAAACAGCACATCAACTTTTAACTGTGGATAACAAACGAAAATCAGATAATGATGCTACATGGTCATTATGGTACATGGTATCGATGGTACATGGTCCATCCAAGTAGACTAGCCAGTGTCTCATTCAGTGTCCCCGTCATGTTCAAAGCGTATTGATGAACCTTTTCCATTATCACTCGGGTTGCATTGTGCAATCCTTTCTATCATGCCCATAAGAGAACACAGCTCAATTATCACCCTTAAAACTTTGTCACTGTGTAAACCCCATGTAATTCCATAGTGAACAATTTACTTCTCCCCATATGCCTGGGCGAAATTGGAATCAAGCGCATTTTACCGGCTGTATATATTTGGTGTAATGGTCAGTCAGAATGAGAATATACTCATTCCCTCCTTTGGATGAATTGAATAAATATATGCATACCATCTCTATAAGTTGTATGTCTGGATTGGAACCAGTTGTGATCGGGTGCGAAGTCTCGCCTTTTGACAGTGATTCAATTTTACTCGAATACTGAGACAGGTATTGAATTTGCTTGTTATGAGGGTTGTCTAGTGTCTATTATCAAATTATTTCTTCGTAAGAAATCAGCCAAGATACGAACTGAGGACACGCTGTGCATGTTTTTGATAGGAAGAAAATATGGGGGTTTAAATGCTAACTTTCCCTCTACGGGCATTCATAAGATCCCAGAACAGAAAATGTTACCTGCAATTGCCAAAATTTTAATAAATTCACTGACATTCACAAATGTGACCAAAAAAAAAAATACTATGATGACCCTCATATTTGTTTATATCAAAACCATGCACGCAGTTCGTTAATCAACAAGCACAAATTCAGAAAAAATCTATTCACAAGTTTTCATTGAATATTGATTTTAGTGAAAATGGTCAAACATGACCAATTTTGCTGGTATTTTGGGGGTAAAATTAGCCATAATTTCCCAATACACGGAATATCTAATCCCAATTTTCTGTTTTTGAATGCACAATATCATAGTGATGAGTGTTCGAAAGTCTGAAAATCATCAAACTATTTTCAAATTTTAGCCCCTCTTCTTGGATCCAAAGGGAGCGAACATCCTTAAATCAAAACCAATACTAAAATGGCACGGAATTACGCAACAACATTAACTATAATGTGTACACATTTAAGTGAATCTACTTATACCTAAATCTAATAAAAACATTAGTTGCATCAGATTTGGGGAGTGAATGAGTGCTGTATGCTCACTTTTTCAAAACTCTTCTATAATCATTATACAGAGACAATACAAGTAATGTAAATTTAGTTAAAACTACCAATGATACCTTATTGAACTAAGGAGTTTAGTGGCAATTATGAAGACGCACTTGTTAGACACGAACTAGCATGTACACACCGGAAGTTTCCACATCAGAATTCATGTATCACTCACCTGATATTTCATGGTTCTCCTCGATGATTTGTAACAAAAATTTTATATCCAAAAATGATTCCCTCAAGATTGATCCAAACTCGAACCAGGTTAATCAATGGTAACGCACAGTGATCAGCAACGCATTCGTCTTTTCTATACTTGGTAAATAGTGCATACTAATCAGGGCAGAAGTACCACCCAACAACATCTTACATTATCCCGTCACACGTAAAATTCCCTGGATTCACATTAAAAGATTCCTCCTTTGGAACAACAATAACCAGGAAACACACGACATTTCTTCATCTGTTATATCGAACGATTTATCCTCACTGGTGATTGATTTGAGGAGGAATTGTCCAAATTGTGTGTATTGTTGCAGCCATATTTTTGGATTTTAGGAACAGCGAAAGATTAGGTGATGCTGCCTTACAAAATCGGAAACAGTATTTTTAACTGCTCCGCAGTTTAGTTTGACTTCTATTCTCGTGATACCCAGTTCTCCTCGTGTGGGAATGAGTTATTTCCCGTGGGGTGATTTCCCTGAAGACGTGTGTTCGGTGCTTGATACCAGAACACACTGTTTTTCACAAAAAAAACCTTTGCACAATATTGTGATTCTAAAGTGTTCATTCACTCAGCTGGGTATTTACGCAGAATGTCCATACTAAATACCACCATATATCATCCTATACACAGTATGTTAGATTAGCCCAAATGATCTTTGTAACACATTTCTGGATTGCTAAACTACCAAGGTAACCCAGAACGCTGAGGTTCACACTAACCATTATACCAATTGCCAAAGTAATATTTTCTTTGCCAGTTGATGTGTTGCACGCGAATATGACATCAGTGTTACTTTCTCGGCCACCAGTTTCTCATCTGTCAGTGATCAGCATTAGCTGTAGTAAGTGGATGTGTCGGTGATAGAGTGAGTATATACGATTTCATATGCATGAGCTGACCTGGTCCCTAACCCAGACATCCTCTGGATTACACCAGAAATACATGATATCAATTGGTCTTATGTTTCTGATAACACCTAATGCTGAAGATTGATAGTGTATACCAAGTGGTAACCAAGCAAAATAATGAGCAGTATCACCAGCGTTTAAACATATATCAGGACTAGGAATATGGATGTGAATAGATCTTGTTTTCACCTTTCCCATAGTAGTTGAGCAGATATGTAACAAAATAAGGCCAAGATGTTCACTTCTGGAAGAAAGCATGAAAACTTATATAAGGGTTTTTGAGTATGCAGAATCCGATTTTGATGGGATCCATGCTGGCAAATCAAAGGTTTCCACTCAAAATCGAGAAATCCAAGATGGCCGCCACCCGCATTACTGATTTCATTATTTGGCCACATATTTGGAACTATTTGATACAGAAACACAATCTCGATGGCACTTTATATGTTTTCAGGGTCAAGGAATGTAATAAAATACCTTAAACAGTGTAAAGTGCATCCAGAACAAAATACAAGATGGCCACCATCCGACTTACGAAAAATTCTATCTCGTCATATCTTTGGATCTATTTGACCTAGAAACATGATCTTCGTGGCAAATCATAGGTTCTCAGGGGCAAGGAATATGATGTAATAGCCTAATATACTGTAAAATGCAACCAGAACAGATTACGAGATGGCTGCCATCCGTTCCATGAAGTTTAACATTTATATATCTTTGAATCTATTCGACAAAGAAACATTCATCCTTAGTGGAAAATCTTGGGTTTTTGGTGTCAAGGATATAATTCAATTTACAGCATGGCATAATTACGAAGTGCACCCAAAACAAAATACAATATAACCACCAGCCATTTTACAAAATTTCTTCTCTCTCCATATTGTAATGGGTCGTCTCTGATGTCTCTACCTTCCAGCGTTTCCATCTCCACTGATAAGGACTCCGAAGCGTTGAACTGGCCTTTAGATTGTGTCTTGTTCGGTTAGTCGATAGCTTGACATGTTGAAGCAGTGATGCCCTCGACGGTGAGATATTCTGCAGATTTTGATTACTGTGAGAGAAAGTTGCTTCCTAGTTTGGTTCACTTCAGTGAGCTGTGAAAGTAAAGCAGGACCACTTAGTTCTCGACTTTATTCATGCTAGATGAAAACTCGGCTGAGCTGGCTCACTCGGGCCTCAGTTCAATCCCGCGATTATGTGCCACGTGGTATATGTATAGAATAGTGTATTCTGTGATATAGCAGTCACTGGTTGTTTTGAAAATGGTGTGATGAATCTTCACAATTTACTGAAAACCCTGTTGGACTGTGAATAACGTATTGAAAAAGGTATTGAAATGACTCCCAGAGTTGATTGGAAAGAGCATCGCAGACGAATCAGAAGGTATCAATCTTCAGAATATCAGCGGAAGCACAGTCAGAGAAGCGTTCGGTTGTCCAGAGAAGTCTAAGCGACCAGACATCAGTGCGGGATATATTTCATTCTAATTTGAAGAGTTTTCTCAGCCCCCGTTAATCAAACACTCCCAATAGACTTTCATAGACTTGACTAAGGTGACATATTTTTTCAACACGTCCAGTGGCATTCATCCTGTCGTCTAAGATGTTAATTGAACGGATTTGTCAGACTTTGGGAAGCTTCGGTGCCCCTGGCCCATCATGGCAGGTCTCGTGTTAGACCATGGTGCCGGTGTGAGTACCCAGGGTCAGCTTTCGTCTGTATACCACAAACATGCCAATCTCGCCCCTTGTCTGGGTTCCTGCTACCGGTCATGGGGGTGTCCTCAGACACCTCTCTGGTTTCCCACCAACTGCTTCTTGAGTTGGGTATACTCTCTCAACTCTTTCTAGTCACCGTTGAAACATTCCAGATCCGCCTTGGTTCGTCTCTGTGATCTCTACCTTCCACCTGATAGATTCTTCACCTGGCCCATGATTTCTTGAAGCTGCTTCTCTGTCATGCCAGCCTGTTGCCTCAGCTTGACCACTTGAGTGTCCCACTCGGTGTCAGTTGCCGAATCTTGACTTTTCGACCAGGATGATGCACTGTATCTCGGGGTGGCTTTTGAGGACCTGGTTTGTCGAATGTTGCAGAAATACATCTTTATCAGGAACTCCAGTGTCACCATGTCTGTTTTCTGTTAGTCCAGACTTGTCTTGGTTTTTACATCTCGGTCTATTTGATTGATTAGTCAGCAGGTCCTGCTCTGCAGCTCAGACTGGTAGACAAACGGTAAGCAAACGATAAGTTGCTTTGCATGTCCTCTCAGCCTAGCTACTTGGGCAAGTGTTGGTCTCTAGCGTGGTCTGGTCACACAGACGCGGGTTCTGTATATGTCTCATCAGGCTTTGGATACCTATGTAGCTCAGGCAATCCAGGTCACATTTTTAGCTGTCGTTGCTGGACTGGCTGCTTCCCTTAGGATGCTCACTATCAAGGGCAGCACTGCTTTATGAGTTTCCCTGTCATTTTTGTTTTCTCTCACTTCGTATGCCTGATATGACTTTCTGTCCCTGGATTATGAGATTGGATAACGGACCCTGTTTTGTTTGCTCGGAATACTTAATACTGGGTATTGATTCCACGTCTATTAGCATGTTAAGCGATCGGCTAAACAAGCAAGACACAAATGGGACAGGCTGTAAAGGCCAGTCCAATCTTCCGAGTCCTTATGAGTGGGGTTGGAGACAGGAGCGCTATATAACTTGGATGCCCTTATGAAGTATCCTCCCTGAAGCAAGGGGTGCAGAGAACTAACCAATCATGGTGCTTGCAAGGAACGGTGCATAGGATGCTGCGAATGTTTCAAAGTCAGTCTTTGCTTTTTTTGCACACAGCTTTGCTTCTGTGGTGGACAGTGTTCAACAAGGGACATCGACTGAGTTAGAATGTGATGATGACAAAAAAAGGAAATAAAATAAAATATATGTTATATAATGGTGGATCTTATTGCACTGCACTTCTCGTGCTTCTACACCTACCACTTTCACTCTGAATTCTGGTAGGGATCATAACTACAGTAGTATGGAGATATGAAATTGTGTAAAATGGCTGGTGGTTATCTTGTATTTTATTTTGGGTGAACTTTACAGTAGTTAGACCATACTCTAAATTACAGTATGTCCTTCACACCAAAAATCCAAGATGTCCCACAAAGATTATGTTTTTTTCGTCGAATAGATCCAAATATATCTAAATATTGAATTTCGTAGAACGGATGGGAGCCATCTTATAATCTGTTCTGGTTGCATTTTACAGTATATTAGGCTATTTTAAAATATTCCTTGCCTCTGAAAACCTATAGTATGCCAAGACCATGTTTCTAAGTCAAATATATCCACAGATATGACGAGGCATAAATTTTTGTAAGTTGAATGGCGACCATCTTGTATTTTGTTCTGGATGCACTTTACACTGTTTTAAAGTATTTTATTACATTCCTTGGCCCTGAAAACATATATTGCCACCAAGATCGCGTTTCTATGTCAAATAGTTCCAAAGATATGGCCAAATAATGAAATCGGTAATATAGGTGGTGGCCATCTTGGATTTCTCGATTTTGAGTGGAAACCTTTGATTTGCCAGCGTGGATCCCATCAAAATCGGATTCTGCATACTCAAAAACCCCAATAGACAAGTTTTCATGCTTTCTTCCGGAAGTGAACATCCTTTTGACATATCTGCTGGGCTATATGCATTTCTTCTGATAATGACGGATGTAGCAATTGACCAATCCCAAATGTCCCTAAAAGTTGTCCGAGTTTCACAAAATAGTCAGAAAGCTTCTCTTTGGCCAATGGTAGCGCTTTGCAGATTTCGACGTAAATGACGTAAAAAGACTCGGACAAACTGGATTTGGGATAGGTCAATTCATCACGAGGTAAACTAAATGCAACTATGACAGTCACCGACTCGAACAGATCTTGTGATTGTATTTTTCATGATTAAAATAAGTTTAAATGAGATTATTTCCAGTAAAAACCAAAAATAGCAGCGACTGGAAAACACCGTTTTCATGCATAAATCAAATTTAATGGGAATTTATTACACTAGCCCTATATAAACCTTTTGCATTATATTGATACAGAGAACATTTCACTACTTTATGTTGACAAAATAGCATGTAAGGTTTCAAAATAAGAAAAATCTACTAAAAATCATATTCAGCAGTACAATACAATGGCATGTTACAATTGTACACGGACATTAGTCTAAAGATTGTCCTGTGCAGTTTCACGTTTTTGTATATATAAATTTTGTATATATAAAATGGATGCACGGGAACCTTCATTATCAGCACAAATTACAAACACCTAAATCATTAGTATGCATAATAATTAAGTTGTGTATCTGATATCTAATAACGCCAATCAATTGAGATAAACTGAGCTCGGGATTGTGCCAGTCATGAAATCGCTGTCAATACTTGTGTGAATAAAGTTGTTCCTATTTTATTGCAATCCGGTACAATCAATGTCTGAAATAAGGTGGTCATGATGATATAACATCTGCAATTTGAATAGCCAGATTTACTTTTTTTTTTGGCAGCAACGACAAATGACAAAAACGATGTACATATAAACATATTACCGGAACAACAAACATCATGATGTTTTACTGAATATCGTTGATTTAAACGGTAATTACATTCCTGTAGAATTTATTTTGCATTATGGAAAACGGAGACCCTGATTTTTTTTCATGCACGTTGCTATATCCTGTAATTTAGGTAAAATTGTTACGTCAGTGATCATAGCTCAACTAACTAATGGTGATGTGGGACATTATTTCTCATTAAACAAATGGCGATGCTACTTCATACATTTCTTGAAAAACTGTATTTTAAAAGGTTAGTTACATTTATTGAATCAAACAATATCCTATATGAAAGTCAGTTTGGATTCAGAGAAAAACGGTCAACATCACTTGCTTTGATGGAACTGTTCGAGCAAATTACAGAAAATAATGACAGGAACTATTTAACTGTTGGCGTGTTTATTGACCTTAAAAAGGCTTTTGACACCATAGATCACACAATTCTACTGAGAAATATATTATTATGGTATCAGGGGAGTCGCTTTTGACTGGGTAAAAAGTTATCTGAATCAAAGAAACCAGTATGTTGTTATTGATGGTGTTAATTCTGTAAAAAGACAAATAGTATGTGGAGTCCCACAAGGGTCAATAATGGGGCCTATATACCTTGTTTCTTTTTTACATAAATGATATGGCTCTGTTATCAAATAGATTAAAATTCTTACTGTTTGCAGATGATACTAATGCTTTCTACATGGGAAAGAACCCTGAAAAGGTCATGCAAACTATGAATGAGGATCTACAAAAATTAAGTGATTGGTTTAAAGTCAATAAGTTATCATTAAATACTAATAAAACAAACTATATGTTGTTTGGTAACAGTGAAAATAAAGTATATAAAAAGGCAAATCAACATATTGATAACAATAAAATTGATAGAGTACATGTTACTAAATTTCTGGGTGTCATGGTAGATGAAGATTTATCCTGGAAGAACCAAATAAATGCAGTATGTAAAAATGTTTTTAAGAATATTTCTATATTGTATAAAGTAAATCATATAGTTGATCAATCAACTTTGTACACTTTATACTGTTCTTTAGTATTACCATATCTGAACTATGCATGAGAGATATGGGGTAATGTATATGAATCAAATCTGAAAAGGTTAATATTGTTACAGAAACGAGCCATTAGAATTGTTGCTAAAGCAACTTATAGAGCTCACACAGACCCACTATTCGTTCAATACAAATGTCTCAAATTTGTTGATATTGTCAAGCTAAAAATTTTAGTTATTATGTATCGTGCTAATAGTAATACTTTACCTGCAAATGTTAACAGGTTATTCACTGAAACCCATAATGTCCATAAATACCAAACTAGATCTAGTAGAAATAATAATTTCAATGTCAACTTTTGTAAAACCAAGTTGAGATGGAGAGCTATTAGTATAAGTGGTGTAAAGCTGTGGAATAATCTTGAGACCAGCATAAAAATTGTTCAATCGCTAAATGCATTCAAAAAAGCTGTTAAACAGAAATATATATTATCTTATATGTAGTACTGCCCGAAATATTTGATTTGTGATAATATTGCTCAATTTTATCAAAACACACCAACCATTTGTTTTTTGTTTTTTTAAATTATTTTATTACATTTCTCTAAATGTTTCATAATAATATAACTCAATATAATTCTTTTCTTTTCTTTTTAGTAATATCTACACAATTGTATTAAGCTTAACAAGTATTTCAGGGGAGAGAATTCCATAAGCTTCAGCTTCTTTTCTTTCTCCTTTTCATCATTCTCATACAGTATTTGCTTGTTTAATATACATGTATTTGTAGTTGATGATGAAATAAATGAATTGAATTGAATTGAATTGAATTTCGGAAAGAATGGGGAAGCGGACTCCACAATGTAATTTTCCGAGCACAAAACAGATGGTGGCATGAATAATTAACTATGATTTTCAACAGGTAGGTGTAGGCGGGCATCCGTGCTAGTAGAATAAGTGGAGTAAAGTGGAGTGGTGATACCACCCTTTGATCTATAGAAGTGGATGAGAATACGCAGATCATCTGGATAGCACACACAGGACGGCTCTGGCTCAGTCCCAGAAGATATACATTTTTCACCCCTTCAAAATAAAACGTGAAGCACGGTATTCCTGGCACGGTTCTATTGATCCACTTGTTCCAATTTCCACTTTTCTTAACCTTCGAATTAAGTTATTCGGGAGATTCTTGCAGCAACCTAGCCACCAAAACATTAAACAAAATAGAACATTGTGAACGCTTGTTCCACTGTTTAACAAAAGCATATGCAAATTTCAACAGGAACAACCGCCACAGGTTATCATATACATGTACATATATCTATAGCCGAGTGAGGCAAATCGTATCTGCAATCACAAATCTATGCCCGATATCAGGCAAACTCGGCAAATCGTCATTGTTCCAGGCAGAAGATACTACAGCCGCGGACGATATAGGCTCCATATATTTCAAAGATCTTCAGTAAAGTGGTGTGTGTCCTAATGCCTTCTCACCCCTCCCCTTCCGCTGTCTTCATATCTTCTCAACCCCCTCTTCGCTCCCGAGGAATCCAATGACTCACCTCAAAATGATAGTTACTCCAAATTCACTCTGCACTTACTTGTCTTGCTCTCGGAAGACATTATCCGGGGTAAAGACATGTCTATCTCAAAAGTAGGTGTTATTTCCTCCTGACAACAAATCATGAAGACGCCATGCAGCGTGTTTTTGGATGTCAATATTTGGTCAGGCGCTTTGCCGCAAAATGTTTCTGCATTTTTCGTCATTGAAATATTATACCAGTAGTAATAGGTAGTATTGGCTGACAACCAACGTAAACGTGATTGAAATGTACTCACATGAAAAGCTTCCATTTTCTCTTTGGGAACAACAACACGCAGGAAACAAACATACCAGCTGCTGATCTGCGAAGGTGAATCGCCCCAGACTCACTTTTGCGGAGGTTGGGGGTTTCAGCGGTTCGTTATTTATATATAACTCCACTAAGCGTTTATGGACATGGGTTGATTATTATTACTAATTGTGTTTGTTATTGTTAGTGGCATATAATTATCTTTCATTTAGAGAAGTATGTCTTAAAACGTTTTGAGCTTCCCATACTTTTTATCGTCATTATGTCTTGTATCCACTGTCATATATTTGTATATCCCCGATGTTTATAAATAGACTGACTGATTGATCGATGGAAGTGATTGTGCCCCACCCCCTCCCCCTCATTACTCTTTCTGTATAGTAAAACAAATGCTACAATATGTTGCACTGTTACATGAAAATACCCCCTGAGTCCCCTCGGCAAAGAGCACAATTTGTATGATAGTATTTGTATGATACAATGGCTGTACATGCGGTGTATGTCGCATATATTCTTTCAGTGGTGAGAAACGATTTGTCCATAGATATTCACACCAAGAAACCTGTATGCCTCATGTATTCATTTTCTCTGGTATGGATATGGATACATCTTGTACTCATATACCCCGGTATTCATTATCTCTGATAAGGACGGATGCAGAAAGGCATCGATACATAAATCAGTTCTGATTGAAAGTTAGAATGTATTATTTTATCACCTGTAAATATCGTTTTGTCCATTTCTGTATTAACTTCTTCTATTACAAGGGTATAGAGAATCACAAGCAACTCACCCAGCAACCTTGTCAATAATACATTGTCAATAAAACTAAATGAAAACATCGTAAACACTTGTTCCTCTGTCTGACACAATCATATGGTTATAACGAAAATACTCGCGTGAACATGTGTATCTATTTTCTATTGTAGCAAATCGTATCTGTAATCACAAATCTATGCTCGACATTAGGCAAACTTTATTGAGCTACATCCAATTTCTTTGTCGTTCCTTTCTGAGGAAGCCCATTGTTCATAATGACATAATATAAAAACTTTAAACTTTATTTATTTTACAACGATTGATGAACAAGCATCAGCTTATATTAACATCTCTTGTTGGCTCGGATCTTGGCGCAAGGGTGGTCATTAGCGTGGGAGGAATTCAGAGAACCTGGTTTCCATTCAATAATGAATGGAATGATACCGCTAATTGTCTTTTCACTTACCTGGGTTGCTCTCCGAAGACATAACTAAAGACGATGCCATCTATAATCTCAAAAGTAGATGTTATTCATTCTCCTGACAACAAATCCTACTGTCAATTAGTTTATAATCTCCTATAGGAAGCAACCAACTGCCACCAACGCTATCATGTTGTGGCCTCCTGTCATCGCTGGTTTCCTATCATCCTGCATTCCCTAGCGGGGTGGACGCCTTGTAATCCTCGGGTGTTGGTCTTTTTGTAGAAACGGCCACTGCACACGAAAACACGTGTGTTTGGTGCTTCACACATGGGATGTCATTCTATCCCATGCATTCTTACAAATTGAATGAACAAGCAACGACGATTTGAGGTCAATAAACATCTGCAGGATGTGACATCACACACATCAGTGACTGTGTTTTAATGGTTTTCAAGATTACTATTATATAACGTTATCTCAGGGCAATGCTCGTGACTGACAATTTAAATGTATATAAAAAATGTAATATATCATCCAAACTTAAGTAAAGCTTTCAACTTTTCACCTGTATGTAATTATTGAATGGAAACATCTAGATTTGATAGATGAGTCCCAATCTGAAATCGTGTGCGACTGTGTAGATGCACATGCAATTAAAACGTTTGCTAGAAATATACGACACTGTTATTCGACCCATTGAAACTTCGATTTTTCAATATAGATCACACTGTAGGGCATTATAAAACTGATTACCTATTAAAACTAGCTTAGATTAATTATATTGTTGTGCACTTCACCAGTTTTTGACTGATAACCTAATGTAGTGGAGTGTTGCATCCGTCATCATTGCCATCGAGAAGCATCAATTAGGACATGGCTTCATTGAAGTTGACCTTGCATGACTATTGGAAAACTTTCCGGTTATAAATGGAGATGAAGATAACAATACATTCATATGGCCATCGACTAACGTCTAGTTGGGAACCTGCCCTAGGTCCTATAGGTATGCATATCGTGGCGTAATTTCATGTACATGACCTCTTCGATCTCCGGATCAGCAGAGAAGTTTCACCAGTCATTCTGGTGGACGAGGTTTTATTATAAGACATGGAAGATCTCTGTCACAAGCCTTGTTCGCCTGGAGGTCTATTATTACTATTATATATTAAAGCTGCTGCCTTCGAATGTATGCAATATTTTTTTCAAAACCAGTTTTTTTGTTAAACACATTTTATGCAATATAATAAAAGGTGTGCTCAATGATTTTGACGATGGAAGTCTGTCCGAGTTGTCTTTTCATCCGTTTTAGTGCCCATTTTGTACCTGTTTTGTAAATAAACAAACGAAGTGTATCCATCAAACCTGAATGTAAACAGAGGCTCAAATCGCGCCTAGAAATCCACATTGAGTACATTTTCCAGTTCGTATGTGCATATATAGTGTAGTTGTGAGAAAATGATCAGTGATATACGAAGGTGTGCGTGGAATTGTCATTCCATTTTGCACTTTTATGCTTTGTTTACATCTGCGTGTGATGGATACAGTTCCTGTATTTACGCGACTGCCCGTTCAAAATGAGCACAATTTCCCTGAGGACTGGTTATTTTCGATACATTTGATGTGATTATGTTTCATTCAGTTAGTTTAGCATGTTTAATATGAAATATGGTTTTAAAAAAATATTGACTGGTTTCGAAGGCAGCTGCTTTAACCTACATGTCATCAGTTCACAAAAATCATTTCCGAACAAGAAGATAATCACATGTTACTTTAAACCCGGTAAAGGGTCCTATTGGTTCAATATTCAATTTGTTTAATTGCTAAAGTGGTTTAATAAATTAATGGGGAAAATTCAGTTCACTGCGACATAAATGTACATATTGGAATGAGTATGGTCTTATCTGAATCAGTGTGAACAATATTCGATAAGTGAACGAGAACATGTACTCAATATCCTTAATATTGGGCAAGTGTGAGTGTTCTATTGAAGGCATATATCATAAACATGACACACGCCATGTTTTCCATTTATTCCATATCTGTACTCCACGATGGAGAAGTCAGACTGAAATAGTAAATTCACTTACATTGGCAGATTAGGTCCATTAATAGATGCAACAGACACTGAAACCACAAAACACCATTATGTAATATCAAATTATCACAAAAATACGGGAATGCAAATGCATCAGTTAATAAATTATTGAAACAACCACTTTGAGGTAACACATTTTATGTAGTGGAGCGGTTTACCCTATTAAAATGTAAAATCGTGTGATTAATCAATGCCACCAGCAGTTCATATTTATGCAGAACACTTCTACCGGCCAACCCATAGATCGTTACACAATTTCGAAATGATTATTGATCAGTTTCAATCAATTTCAGGTCAAATGTTGGTTGAGGTTACAAACAAAGTACTGAAAAATCACCTGGAACCAAGTAAATCATTATCTGTGGCGGAAAGGTGGAAAGGTCAGGTGACTTGAGGTATGAAATTTGACGAGCGAAGGTAATTTGCGCTGAAAATCTACCATCCATGTCTACAAAAGTCAAACTCTATAGGTTATCAAACATTTGCCACATACCGGTACATGTGACATCGACTTCGAGGTATGTGCATACCTTTTCCTTATGCATAATTCAGATAATGCTAACCTACGTGTTTACCTATTTCAAAGAGTTTATTTATTGTGCAACATTGTATTGGAGTTCTAGTATTGAAGTTCTAGTATTGGAGTTCTAGTATTTGAGTTCTATTATTGGAGTTCTAGTATTGAAGTTCTAATATTGCAGTTCACTTCTCAGTTTCTCTCAGTTTAAAGTCATTCAAAATCAGCAGAGTATCTAGCACATTTGATTTACATTAAAATTACAAGCCAGGTACTATCCTGGACAAGTAACAAATTTTAGATTTGGAGGGTCAAATCACGGGAATATGTGAGGGGAAAAAGTCGATGTATTGTAAATATTACGTGGTTTGATATTGAGAACGGTTGTACCAAATTTATCATTGTGATCCGGATTGATCCAGACGTTTCAGGTCGAAGATTGTATTTTTCTAAAACAAGAAAATGACTCGTCTATTCACTCCAACTGGAAAAATGCACTTTGAACTACCAAAAGTTTTATGACAAATGCTCATATTTTTTATGCGGTACTAAAGTCGTGAAATTTACTGCCAACAATCGGCAGGGTTTCACCATCTTAAGCAAATCTATTAATACCAAAATCTAATAAAGACATTAGTTGCATCAGATCTGGGGAGTGAATGAGTGCTGTATGTTCACTTTTTCAAACGTCTATAATCATTATACAGAGACAATACAAGTAATGTAAATTCAATCAAAACTATCAATGATACCTCAATGATCTAAGGAGTTCAGCGGCAAACACGAAGACGCACTGGTTAGACACAAACTAACATCTCATCACTTACCTGATATTTCACGGTTCTCCTCTATGATTTGTAATCAGAATTTTTATCCAAAATGATTCCCTCTAGATCGATCCAAACTCAAGCCAGGTGAATCAATGGTAACGCCCAGTGATCACCAACGCATTCGTCTGTTCTACACTTGGTAAATAGTACATACTAATCAGGGCAGAGGTACCACCCAACAACATCTTACATTATCCCGTCACACGTAGAATTCCCTGGATTCACATTAAAAGATTCCTCCTTTGGAACAACAATAAAGAGGAAACACACGACATTTCTTCATCTGTTATATCGAACGATTTATCCTCACTGGTGATTGATTTGAGGAGAAATTGTCCAAATTGTGTGTATTGTTGCAGCCATATTTTTGGAATAATTATTTTTGGATTTTAGGAACAGCGAAAGATTAGGTGATGCTGCGGAAACAGTATCGGAAACAGCATTTTTCACTGCTCCGCAGTTTAGTTTGACTTCTATTCTCGTGATATCCAGTTCTCCTCGTGTGGGAATGAATTATTTCCCGTGGGGTGATTTCCCCGAAGACGTGTGAACACACTGGTTTTCACAAAAAAACCCTTTGCACAATATTGAGATTGTAAAATGTTCATTCACTCAGCTGGGTATTTACGCAGAATGTCCATACTAAATACCACCATATATCATCCTATACACAGTATGTTAGATTAGCTCAAATGATCTTTGTAACACAGTTCCGGATTGCTAAACTACCAAGGTAACCCAGAAGGTTGAGGTTCACACTAACCATTATACCAATTGCCAAAGTAATTGTAGTGTGTAGCACAGGTAGTCGCACGGAAGTCCCATGTTTTCTTCAAAATTGTTTATTCGTCAACATCAATACCAGACCGACAATTCTGGATACATCTGGACCTCGTGAAACTGTATAAAAAACATAATAATATTCTTTCAGGTACAATGCAATATTCAGAATCTAGTGCAGAAAATACAGTCATGAACACATGTACAGTTACTCCATATATCGCCCGCCTCATTTATGCGGTTTACAGTTATATTACACGAGCAATACAAAACCTTAAACTGAACATATTGAAATATTATTATTGATCATTTACCTCCTTTGGCCTGACTAAACAACAGGAAAAATGTAAACAATAGCTGGAACTTTGGAATCTCATCACTAAAACCACGTGAAAAATATGCCGCTCACGCGCTGCCAAAAATGGAAATGTTCCTACGACATTCACCTAATAATAATAATAATAATAATAATAATCAGATTTGTTTAACGACGGTCCATGATGATAGGCAATTCTGCCTGTCTTCCCCATCCCCCGTCGGGTGACAATTTAGAATTTGGAAAGCACATTCGAATGAAGAAACCTTTGCATTACCAGGATGAAAACTCCACCTACTTTGTGCCGGTGACGGGGATCGAACCCACGTCACCTACCGCCTCTGAGCTTCGTTGCTTCAAGAGCCACCGGTCCCATCCACTCGGCCACAGAGGCGGTTTCACCTATGGAAATCCTAAAACCACAAACGAAAACTACGCAATCCACTACACCGGCCCATAAAATGGTAAACCTATCCATTTTCCAATGACAAAACGAAAAGATGAATCAACCATCTAACCTACATCACACAAACTAAACACCAGACTATGGAACAGCCTCCAAAAGACATAGTTTATCCACCGGTCGTACAAGCTCTGAAGATTTAGTCTTGACAGTAGCAGACCTCACCAATCCATCACGCCCTGCTGAGACACTTGTGACTCGACCCAGTGGCCAACTGTTTCTTGGCAACCCTTCTTCAAGGACAATCACAACGTCCCCGACAGCGATGTTCCGTTTCAGGTCACGCCATTTCTGATATCCTATCAAGGTTGGTAGATACTCCCTTGTCCACCTTCGCCAGAAGTTCTCAGTTAAAAACTGGACATGACACCAACGTTTTCTGTACTCGTCAATCTTGGAGAATGAGCCAAAAATGACGGGAGAACAGCTTCGCTGAAGCAACAGGTGATTTGGTGAGAGAGGTTCCAAGTCTTTTGGATCATCTGACTGGTACGTCAATGGCCGGTTGTTCACGATTGCTTCAACCTCGCAGAAGAAAGTCTCCAGTCTCTCATCATCCAGAACCTGCTTTCCAATCACTGCAGTGAGTAGTCTTTTCACCGTCTTAACTTGTCTCTCCCAGAATCCTCCCATATGTGGTGAGAATGGTGGGTTGAATTTCCACGTTATTCCTTTGAACAACAAATGATCTTTCAGTCGTGAATCCTTCTGCCACTCTTGGTATGCCTTCTTCATTTCTCGATCAGCACCGGTGAAGTTTGTCCCATTATCTGACCGAATTATCTCTGGTGTTCCTCTTCTGGCCGAGAAGCGTACTAAGGCATTTATGAAAGAATCTGTTTCAAGACTGTGCAGCATCTCCACATGAATTGCTCTAATGTTTGAACATGTGAACAAGCACCCATAGCGCTTCTCAGTGGTTCTCTTTTTCTTCACCAGAACAGGTCCGAAGCAATCAACTCCCACACAGGAGAATGCTGGCTTTTCATTTGTTACTCGGTCCTCAGGCAGCAGATCCATCTTCTGTTCAGTCGGAACACTGTTGAGCTTCTTGCAGAATGTACAGCTCTTGAGAACAATCCTCACAGCAGTTCGGCCACGAGGCATCCAGAATCGACGTCTCAGCAAAGACATCACATGCTCTCGTCCGGAATGACCCGATTCCAACCGATGAATGTGGTCTATGATCAATCTTGACACATGAGACTTAGCAGGTATGATCACTGGATGTTTCGCCTCTTCTGATATTGACGCATTCTTCAGTCTACCTCCAACTCTGATCAGTCCATCTGGTTCTGTAATGTATGGATCTAAATTTGCTATGGTGCTGGACTTGTTGACCTGTGTATGGATCTTCAAATCCCTTTGTTCCCTTCCAAAGTGCATCTTCTGAACATATCGCAAGATGACTTTCTCAGCACTGTTGAGTTCGCCTGGGGACAATCCACCAGTGGGTATTTCATCACCTGTGATCTTCTTAACAAATCTTCGAATCCAGGCAACAGCCTTTCTCAAGCGATACCAACTCGAGTATCGTTGGAACAAACGGTCTAGCAACTGATCTTCATCAGCCACAATTTCAGTGGCACAGGATTTGACTTCTGTCTTGACTTCTACATCATCATCCAGGCATACTTCACTCTGTTCTGACTGTGGCCACTGTTTCTCATCCAGTCTCAAGAATGCCGGACCCTGTGACCATTCTTGACGATGTAAGAGTTCATCTACATGTAGCCCTCGTGATACGTGATCAGCCCGGTTACTCTCTGTGCTCACATGGTGCCACTGTTCTGGACTTGAGCCTTCATGGATCCTGGCCACCCGATTGGCTACGAACACCTTGAATCTCTTCGTTCTGTTTCGAATGTATCCGAGAACTATCATGCTGTCAGTCCAAAAGCTCGTGGACTTCAACGGCAGTGTCATTTCTTCTCGCAGAGTTTCATCTATTTTCACAGCAAGTACAGCTCCCAGCAGCTCAAGACGTGGAATTGTCAGTCCTTTCATTGGCGCAAGCTTCGACTTCGCAAGCACAAATGAGCAATGAATCTCTCCCTCAGAAAGCATCCTCAAGTATGTCACAGAACCATATGCAGTCATCGAGGCATCACAGAAGTGATGCAATTCATAGTCGAGTCTTGTACTTCCATCATTTGGAATCAAGCATCTGTCAATCTTCAGATTTTGTAGTTGAGGCATTTCTAGCAGCCATTCATTCCAGGCTTTCTCCACAGCTGGATGCAGACGCTCATCCCAACCAGAGTTCTCTCGGCACTCTCTTTGGAACAGTAGCTTTGCTCGAAGTAGAACTGGAACGGTCATCCCCAGAGGATCATACAGGGAAGATATCAAACTGAGCATGCCCCTCTTCGTGAAGACAGGTTTCATTTCTTTCACCTTGATCATCAGTTTGTCATCACTGGTACTCCAATAGACTCCATGTACCTTTTCACCAGACACCAGGTCAAGATTTTTGTTGTGATTATTGTCGAGAGGCAGTCGGCGATCTACAGGAATCGTATCAATCACCAGTGGACTGTTTGACACCCATTTCGTGAGGTGGAAACTCTTCTCATCTAAGCAGACACACAGTCTCTGAATTAGGTCACACATGGTTCTTTCATCATTTTCTGACAGGAGGCAGTCATCAACATAGAAATTTTGAAGTACAGCCCTTGACACCGCTGGATCACTGCAAGTTTCTGTTGCTTTCCTCAGTGCATACATCGCACAGCTAGGGCTCCATACCCCTCCGAATAGATGAACTGTCATTCTGTATGTCTTGATTGGTCCATCTAGATTTCCATCTTCCCACCACAGGAATCTGAGAGCATTTCTGTCTTCAGGTGCGACTTTCACCTGGTGGAACATGGCACGAATGTCTCCGACAGCTGCGACTGGACCTTGTCGGAAACGCAACAACACTCCCAGTAGACTTGCCATGAAATCCGGACCCTGGAGACATCTTTGATTCAATGACACACCGTTCTGTTGGGCAGCACAATCAAAGACGATTCTGAATTTCTCTGGTTTGTTGGGATTGTGGACATTGTGATGAGGGATATACCAAACATTCCCTGGGGCCCCCTCCATCACATGGGTGACTTCTTCAGCATACCCACTCGTCAACATTGCATTCATTTCTTCTTTGTATCTTTCAAATACTTTTGGATTATTCTGAAATCTCCTCTTCATGGACACCAGTCTCCTCATTGCCAAGTTTCGACTGTCAGGCAACTGGACACCATCATCTTTAAATGGTATTTTCATGCATATGTTCTTCCCTTCTGTGACTGTAGTCTTCTCCCACAAATTCAACACCTTGCGATCATCCACAGACATTGGCGGATTCTTGTGAATACCTTCGATGTCAATCTCCCAGAACCGCTCGACCTTGTGCTCAAGGACCGTATCACTGCAAGCCTGGATGAAGTTTGTCATGATTCTCTTCAAGTCAGTTCCTCTATTGAGTGGGCCATTCACTGTCCATCCCAATACTGTGCGAACAGCATAGGGCTCATTGTCGCCAGCACTCCTAATCTCGAGAGGTTTCAACGCTTGTGGATAATCTTGTCCGATGAGCATGTCTACTTTGACGTCAAGGGGAACTTCTATGCCTCCGAGATGTTCCAGATCCTGTATATCTGAGTGTTGAGCAACACTACCACCGAGATTTGGAAACTGATCAACGACCAGGACAGACTGCAAGAAAATGTACTGGCTTCCCATACCTTTAACTTCCATGGAAACGTCACGCACAGAAACCGACCTGTCAGAACCTAACGTCTCTACCTTAACCTCAGTATCAGAACCAGACAGACCCAGACTTCGAGTAAGACGAACAGAGCAGAACGACCTATTGCTCCCTGGATCCAGAAGCGCACATGTCTGAACAACAATGTCATTCCTACCTCTGACCTTCAACTGAACAACTGGGAGAGCTATCTTGCCACCTTCTACTGACGATGCACAACTCTTCACTTGTGTGTCGTTCTGGATTTCTTTCTTATCTGTGGCAAGTGCATCGTGGAGTTGTTTTGAGTGTCTCCTTCCACATGAGCAGTCAGTTTTCTGTCGACAAAACCTTGATCGATGTCGACCATTCATGCAGTTGTAGCATAGGTGCAGACGCTTCACATTCTCAAGGAGACTTTCTGAAGACATTCCTTGGATCTTCTTGCACATGCTAAACACATGGTCATTCCCTTCGCACAGGAAACAATGTTTTGCCTTTTGTTCACCTGCACTGGCCTTGTTTTCAGTGGCTTGAATATTGAAGCTAGTTCCTTTAGAGCGTTTCTTACTTGTCTCTTTGTCTCGTTCTTTATCTTTGTCTCTGTCTCGTTTATTGTATCTCCCATCCAAGCTTCCAAAAATTGGATCATTGACCTCCGCAGCAATTGTCTGTAGAAACTCTACCAGTACCTCGACATTTGGATATCTGCCTGTTCTGTTGAGGAACGTCACAGCCTCTTTCCTCCAACGTGTCTGTATAAAGAATGGAAGTCTTCGGAGAATATCTATGATCTTGTTTCTTGTATTGATTTCGTCGTATCTCCCGAGTGCTTTCAGAGATTCTACACAACATCTTAGATCATCAGTGAGATCCTGCAGACCAATTCCATCTCTCCCTTGTATCTGTGGACCATCAGTTACCCTTTTCAACCAGGCCTCAGATATCTGATATTGATTCCCGAACCGCTCTCTTAGCAGTTGTCTTGCTCGTCTGTATCCTTCAGTTGGGTTCATGATGGCACATGGTTTTATCACCTTTGCTGCTCTGCCAGTGCAGTACTCAAACAACCTGGTTAGCTTGGATGCATCATCTACTGCAGTGCGATCTACAGACGTGTCGAAGGCGGTCATGAACTCACTAAAGTACAACGGGTCACCATCAAATGACTTCAGGCAAGTTTTGGGAAGACTGAGTACATCAATGAGCTGTCGCTGGATTTGAATCACCCCATAGCTAGTTTCATTCGACAAAGGTAGCTCTCGGCCTTCCATGGGCAATTCACGGCCTTGCTGCAACCCAGGACCTCCACCAGGTGTAGTTGTCCATCCAGAATACTGCACATTCGGTGCGAAATCACATCGGACACGTAAATCATCATACTGATTCACACCATGGACTGGAGCCTCAGTTCGATCAGGAGCAACACCAGTTTGGTTCACACTATGAGCCGTCATGTGATCAGGTGACATGTTGGAAGAGTACACTTTCTGGGTGTGGCTCACCGGCCTTTGGTACACAACATCTGTTCGGTTCAATAGAAGAATGTTCATTAGGACGCGAGTATTCAGCTTTCACATCTGAGAACATTTCATGAAGATTTGATTGCCTATCTTCAACATTGTGTTCATTCAGGACACGCTCCTCTGCCAGTGCAGCCATTAAGTCTATTTCAAGTTCGGCATGGCGCATTTCTAGGTATGTTGGTTTCTGCTGCAGCTCCAACCTTTGCAATCGTTTGAAGTTGTCAAGTCTCGCTTGAAGACCGGCACGCTTAGCAGCTACTTTAGCATGAGCACTGGAAGTGGAGGAACTCCCGGAAATACTGGACTTTGTCTGTGATGCACTATCACTGGGATCAACATCATCCCCACCAGGGCCAGACTGATCATTCATCAAACTCGAATTCATGGCCTCAAGATCAAATATCAACCAACAACACACACACAAAATAGTAAATGATAAGGTATGATGTTTACTCTTTCCGGTTTCCTGATCACCTCCTTTTGGGTAAACTTTGTATTTTCAGAGTCAACCAAAATAATGTGAAAACACTGCCAAGGGAAAATAAATGAAATCTGATATCCTTGAAGTAACACCAAGACCTGCAAAATCTGGACACCAATCGAGAATGCCACCAGAACAACACTGACAATCAAAGTATCAACACTTGGATGATGGTCCGAAATTAGCACCAAAACTTGCAATGTGTGCTAACACATCCTCATGGCATGCAGATCATATACACATATTACAGCAAATTATGATACATAACACAGTTTCATATAGTTACAACAGCATCACAATATTACTGTTAATGTTATATAATAATTCTGTCGATATTCTCAAAGTACCCAAATTATACCACTTTGTCTTCAAACAGACGAATACAAATCACAAAATACCAGTAGTAATCTTACACATTCAAATTATAATGTTCGATACAGGTTCATACAAATTCAGATTATCATAACGTCTTTCACAGATTTCACGTTCCAATTGACTTGTTCACAAGTCCACGTTCAAAAGCTGGTAACTTGAAATGTTCTGTAGATTTCAGTCCTCGATTCCAGCCCGGGTTCCTAATACTCCCTATGTCACGGTGTAGGAGTTTCACTGTAGTGTGTAGCACAGGTAGTCGCACGGAAGTCCCATGTTTTCTTCAAAATTGTTTATTCGTCAACATCAATACCAGACCGACAATTCTGGATACATCTGGACCTCCTGAAACTGTATCAAAAACATAATAATATTCTTTCAGGTACAATGCAATATTCAGAATCTAGTGCAGAAAATACAGTCATGAACACATGTACAGTTACACCATATATCGCCCGCCTCATTTATGCGGTTTACAGTTATATTACACGAGCAATACAAAACCTTAGACTGAACATATTGACATATTATTATTGATCATTTACCTCCTTTGGCCTGACTAAACAACAGGAAAAATGTAAACAATAGCTGGAACTTTGGAATCTCATCACTAAAACCACGTGAAAAATATGCCGCTCACGCGCTGCTAAAAATGGAAATGTTCCTACGACATTCACCTATGGAAATCCTAAAACCACAAACGAAAACTACGCAATCCACTACAGTAATATTTTTTTTGCCAGTTGATGTGTTGCACGCGAATATGACATTGATGTTACTTTCTCGCCACCAGTTTTTCATCTGTCAGTGATCAGCATTAGCTGTAATAAGTGGATGTGTCGGTGATAGACTGAGTATATACGATTTCATATGCATGAGCTGACCTGGTCCCTAACCCAGACATCCTCTGGATTACACCAGAAATACATGATATAAATGGGTCTCATGTTTCTGATAACACCTAATGCTGAAAATTGATAGTGTATACCAAGTGGTAACCAAGCAAAATAATGAGCAGTATCACTAGCGATTAAACATATATAGCAGCACTAGGAATATGGATGTGAATAGATCTTGTTTTCACCTTTCCCATATGCATTGCTTCTGATAATGACAGATGTAGCAATTCATCATGAGGTAAACTGGATGCAACTATGACAGTCACCGACTCGAACAGATCTTGTGATTGTATTTTTCAAGATTAAAATAAGTTTAAATGAGATTATTTTCAGGAAAACAACAAATAACAGCTACTGGAAACATCGTTTTTATGCATAAATAAAATTTAATGGGAAGTTATTACACTATCCCTATATTAACCTTTTTGCATTATATTGATACAGATAACATTTCAATACTTCATGTTGACAAAATAGCATGTAAGGTTTCAAAATAAGAAAAATCTACTAAAAATCAGATTCAGCAGTACAGCTGTGTTATCACAATATCATGCAGCACATTGTTCACACTGTGTGTTTTTTTTTTAACGAATCATTGTTGGTTCTTCGTTGTAATATTGTTTTGTGAAATTTCAAGGCGAGTTCAATCCCAGTTACCCTTTTCTCCCAACTTATTATACAATGGCATGTTACAATTGTACACGCACATTAGTCTAAAGATTGTTTCATGTTTTTGTATATAAATTTTGTATATATAAAATGGACAAACACCTAAATCATTAGTATGCATAATAATGAAGTTGTGTGTCTGACATCTAATAACGCCAATCAAATGAGATAAACTGAGCTCGGGATTGTGCCAGTCATGAAATCCCTGTCAATACTTGTGTGAATAAAGTTGTTCCTATTTTATTGCAATCCGGTACAATGTCTAAAATAAGATAGTCATGATGATACAACATCTGCAATTTGAATAGCTAGATTTACTTTGTTTTGGCGGCAACGACAAATGACAAAAACGATGTACATATAAACATATTACCGGAACAACAAACATAATGTTTTACCAAAAATCGCTGATTCAAACTTTAATTACCTTCATGTGGAATGTATTTTGCAATATGGAAAATGGAGATCCTGATTTTGTTTTCATGCACTTTGCTATATCCTGTAATTTAGGTAAAATTGTTACGTCAGGGATTATAGCTCAACTAACGAATGGTGATGTTGGACATTATATCTCATTAAACAAATGGCGATGCTACTTTATACTTTACGGAAAGAACGGGAAAGCGGATTTCACAATGTAATTTTCAGAGCACAAAACAGATGGTGGCATGAATAATTAACTGTGACTTTCAATAGGTAGGTGTAGGCGGGCATCCGTGCTGTAGAATAAGTGGAGTAAAGTGGAGTGGTGATACCATCCTTTGACCTCCAGAAGTGGATGAGAATACGCAGATCATCTGGATAGCACACACAGGACGGCTCTGGCTCACTCCCAAAAGAGAGATATTTTCCCCTTCAAAATAACATGTGTAGGTACGGTTCCTGGCACGGTGTATTGAACCACTTGTTCCAATTTCCACTGTTCTTAACCTTCGAATTATCACAAACAACAATATTGATACCAAGTTATTCGGAAGATTCTTGCAGCAACTCTGCCACCAAAACATTAAACAAAATAGAACATTGTGAACGCTTGTTCTACTGTTTAACAAAAGCATATATATACATGCGAATTTTAACAGGAACAACCGCCACAGGTTATCATACATGTACATGAATATACAGTCGAGTAAGGCAAATCGTGTCTGCAATCACAAATCTATGCCCGATATCAGGCAAACTCGGTAAATCATCATTGTTCCATGCCGAAAATAAAAACAACCGAGGACGATATAGGCTACATATATTTCAAAGACCTCCAGTAAAGTGGTGTGTGTCTTAGTGCCTTCTAACCCCTCCCTTTCCGCTGTCTTCATATCTTCTCAACCCCATCTTCGCTCACGTGGAATGCAATCACTCACCTCAAAATGATAGTTACTGCAAATTTACTCTGCACTTACTTGTCTTGCTCTCCGAAGACATTATCCGGGGTAAAGACATGTCTATCTCAGAAGTAGGTGTTATTTCCTCTCCTGACAACAAATCCTGAAGACCAGCGTGGTTTTGGATGTCAGTCAGGCGCTTTGCCGCAAAACGTTTCTCCATTTTTCGTCATTGAAATATTATACCAGTAGTAATAGGTAGTATTGGCTGACAACCAACGTAAACATGATTGAATTGTACCCACATGAAAAGCTTTCATTTTCTTGTTGGGAACAACAACACGCAGGAAACAAACATACCAGCTGCTGATCTGCGAATCGCCCCAGACTCACTTTTGCGGAGGTTGGGGATTTTAGCGGTTCGTTATATATATAATTCCACTAAGCGTTTATGGACATGGGTTGATTATTATTACTAATTGTGTTTGTTATTGTTAGTGGCATATAATTATCTTACATTTAGGGAAGTATGTCTTATAACGTTTTGAGCTTCCGATACTTTTTATCGTCATTATGTCTTGTATCCACTGTGATATATTTTGTATATCCAAGATGTTTATAAATAGACTGATTGATTGATCGATGATTGTGATCGATGGAAGTGATTGTGCCCCACCCCCTCCCCCTCATTACTCTTTCTGTATAGTAAAACAAATGCTACAATATGTTGCACTATTACATGAAAATACTCCCCTGAGTCCCCTCGGCAATGAACACAATTTGTATGATAGTATTTGTATGATACAATAGCTGTACATGCAGTGTATGTCGCATATATTCTTTCAGTGGTGAGAACCGATTTGTCCATGGATATTCACACCAAGAAACCTGTATTCATTTTCTCTTGCATGGATATGAATACATCTTGTACTCGTATACCCCGGTATTCATTTTCTCTGATAAGGACGGATGCAGAAAGGCATCGATACATAAATCAGTTCTGATTGGAAGTTAGAATGTATTATTTTATTACCTGTAAATGTCGTTTTGTCCATTTCTGTATTAACTTTTCTATTACAGGGGTATAGAGAATCACAAACAACTCACCCAGCAACCTTGTCAATAATACATTGTCAATAAAACTAAATGAAAACATTGTAAACACTTGTTTTCTGTCTGACACAATCATAAGTAAATGTGATGTAACGCTAATACTCACGTGAACATGTGTGTATCTAGTTTCTTTTTTAGCAAATCGTATCTGTAATCACAAATCTATGCTCGACATTAGGCAAACTTTTCATTATTGAGCTACATCCAACTTTTTTGTCGTTCCTTTCTGAGGAAGCCCATTGTTCATAATGACATAATATAAAAACTTTTACAACGGGATTGATGAACAAGCATCAGCTTATATTAACGTCTCTTGTTGGCTCGGATCTTGGCGTAAAGTTGGTCATTAGCGTGGGAGGAAACCAGGTTTCCATTCAATAATGAATGGAATGACATGATATATACCGCTAATCGTCTTTTCACTTACCTGAGTTGCTCTCCGAAGACATAACTAAAGACGATGCCATCTATAATCTCAAAAGTAGATGTTATTTATTCTCCTGACAACAAATCCTACTGTCGATTAGTTTATAATCCCCTATAGGAAGCAACCAACTGCCACCAACGCTATCATGTTGTGGCCTCCTTTCATCTCTGGTTTCCTATCATCCTGCATTCCCTAGCGGGGTGGACGCCTTGTGATCCTCGGGTGTTGGTCTTTTTGTAGAAACGGCCACTGCACACAAAAACACGTGTGTTTGGTGCTTTACACAACGGATGTCATTCTATCCCATGCATTTTTACAAAATAAATGAACAAGCAACGACGATATGAGGCCAATAAACATCTGCATGATGTGACAACACACACATCAGTGACTGTGTTTTAATGGATTTCAAGAACACTATAACGTCATCTCAGGGCAACGCTCGTGACTGACAATTGAAATGCATATAAACAATGTACATTTATCACCCAAACTTAAGTAAAACTTTCAACTTTTCGCCTGTATGTAGCCTAATTATTGAATGGAAATATTTGGATTTGGTAGATGAGTCCCAACCTGAAATCGTGTGCGACTGCGTAATTGAAACGTTTGCTAGAAGTATACGACACTGTTACTCGACCTGCTAAAACATCAAATTTTCAATATAGATAACGCTGTAGGGCATTATAGGCCTACAAAACTTATTACCTGGCACTAGTATACTAAAACTAGCTTAGATTGTTATGCATTTTACCGGTTTTTGACTGATAACTTGATGTTGTGAAGTGTTGCATCCGTGATTATTGCCACCAAGAAGTATCAATTAGGATATGGCTTCATTGAAGTTGACCTTTTATGACTATTGGAAAACTTTCCGGATATAAATGGAAATAAAGATAACAATACATTCATATGTCGAGAAGTTTCATCGATCATTCTGATGGACGAGGTTTAATTATAACAGAAACCCATAAGAGATATGGGTTTCTGATTATAAGAAATGGAAGATCTCTGACAAGCATTCTTCGCCCGGAGGTCTATTATTAGAATTATAGATTAACCTACATGTCATCAGTTCACAAAAATCATTTCCGAACAAGAAAATAATCACATGTTACTTTCAACCGGGTAAAGGGTCCTATTGGTTCAATATTCAATTTGTTTAATTGCTAAAGTGGTTTAATAAATTACTGGGTTTACCGCGATATAAATGTACATATTGGAATGAGTGTGGTCTTATCTGAGTCAATGTGAACAATATTCGATTAGTGAACGAGAACATGTGCTCAATATCCCTAATATTGGGCAAGTGTGAGTGTTGAATACATTAACTAGCCTATTGAAGGCATATATCATATGCATGACACACGCCATGTTTTCCATTTATTCCTTATCTGTACATCACGATGGAGAAGTCAGACTGAAATGGTATATTCACTTACATTGGCAGATTAGGTCCATTAACAGACGCAACAGACACTGAAACCACAAAACACCATTATGTATTATGAAATTATCACAAAACACAAGGGAATGCAAATGCATCAGTTGATAAATTATTGAAACAACCAATAAAATGATATAACGTGTTACTTTGAGGGAACACATTTTATGTAGTGGAGCGGTTTACCCTATGAAAGTGTAAAATCGTGTGATTGATCACTGCCACCAGCAGCTCATATTTATGCAGAACACTTATACCGGCCAACCCATAGGTCGTTACACAATTTCGAAATAATTAATGATCAGTTTCAATCAATTTCAGGTCAAATGTTGGTTGAGGTTACAAACAAAATACTGAAAAATCACCTGGAACCAAGTAAATCAGTATCTGTGGCGGAAAGGTGGAATGGTCAGGTGACTCGAGGTATGACGTTTGACGAGCGAAGGTAATTTGCACTGAAAATCTACCATCCATGTCTACAAAAGTCATACTCTATAGGTTATCAAACATTTGCCACATACCGGTACAAGTGACATCGACTTCGAGGTATGTGCATACCTTTTCCTTATGCATAATTCAGATAATGCTAACCTACGTGTTTACTGTTTTCAAAGAGTTTAATATGACTAAAATCATTGTGCAACATAGTATTGAAGTTCTAGTATTGGAGTTCACTTCCCGGTTTCTCTCAGTTTAAAGCCATGTTCAAAATCAGCAAAGTATCTAGCACATTTGATTTACATTAAAATTACAAGACAGGTACTATCCTGGACAAATAACAATTTTTTAGATTTGGAGGGTCAAATCATGGGAATCTGTTCGACGTTCACACCACATCAACTACACGTACAAGTTAATTGTCGAATCTGTTTCGCTACCATATCAAATAGGCTTCATATGATAAATTTATATATATTATACATGTAGGCTATATAATTTGGTTTTTTTTTATTTCGCATATTTTACGTGTCTCGAAATTTCGTATCGCTTATGGTTATTTGGAATTTATAGCGATCCTGATCGCAAATATGTAAAGCACACCTTGGATCAATGGTATAAATCGATTTTCCATCATGACGTACCCAGATATTTCAAACTCGGCGTGCGAGGTGGTAAGATCGAATGGTTTATTCTTTATTTGGTATCTTCTCACATGAGAGGCTAGCCTTATGTGAGTTGATTTCACTCAAAGTCATGTGGGACCTAGTGGCTAGCCTCATGCCAACTGATATCACTCAAAGTCTTGTGGAATCTTCAAGTAACCTTGAAATTGTCCTCAGATGGCATTGAGTGGTGAATATCAAACCCATTAATCACATTGAAATTGAATGTATAAATTGGCACCCATATAAACCAGTTGTACATGCATGGAGCGCAGGATGGAGTTATCAACATGTATCTGAGTAATATATATTTATAAAAATATCCAATATTGACCCCAGACAACCGTCCGGTCACAACTGTCGTTTATCTGCTTGCTTGAGAAACTTCAACACTTCTTGAACTAATGGTTCTCACAACCTGCTCAAGCCATTTGACTAATTTATAATCATCACAATAATTGTTCTCGAAATTGTCTTCCAGACTGTCTACAAAATCATATGTTATTTTGTAAACAATCGTATGTTGGAATGAATGAACAAAATTACCACATCCGCGTCATAACGCACCTTGAATCTCATGCACTTTGTGAACGTACGACGCGCCATTTTTCCAATAATGGGACATATTCATACGTCTTAGATACTACATGTATGTCTTCTCGGTTTGATGAGCCAAATCATGCACACCAAGATCACTACCTAAAGAACAAGATGTTTTTCTCTTTGTTCTGCATACAAACGCACTCTCTGTTATAAGGTAATCTTCTAATTCTAAACATATATTTTGACCTTTTATTCGACGACTTTATCAACTTTCAACTCCAGATGTGTACTGCATAATGACACCAGTCGCGTGTGTTATACATCTAGTGCGGTATCATGCTCGAGGTGATGCACGAGCAATTTGAACCAGTAAATTGCATATCACCAGTTCTGATATCACATAGTGGCAGAAATATGTATTTCTGATATTGGTTAATGCCCAATGTGGTAGGCTAGGTCCGGTATATCGAGGCCTAGCCAGACTGAAGAAATTTGTATTCGAATGTAAACGTTGAAACGCTATTTTTTGCTTCCATTCACCATAAGCCCATCTAGTTCGTTAATAATTAATAATTCAATTCTGCGTGCATCAAATGCGAATCGATTCGTGCAGTGTTGTAGAGGCAACAATCGGACACCGCACATGTCAGGGCTGATTGTACTCACACAGATCAGCAGCCGCGGCAGCAACAGCCCCGTTAATAACGGATTATTATCACTAAGAGACACAGGCTGTGCACACATAAACACACTCGGTCTACCGGAAAATCTGGCAGGCGGTCCTAACGATTGATGCTAACAGGCCTTAAACGGATGCAACAGTTTTAAAGCAATGATTGTGCTATTAAATTGCAACAATTTTCCTGAGTCGATGGGGGGAAAAACATGCTCGTTGTATACAATCTGCTAAACAAACTAATCGATTTTCGTTTAGCTTGAGCTGAAGATGATAGTGTTACCGCTGTACAGAGCTGATACTCAAGGAGAACAGTCGACCGTTGGACACTCATTTTTTTCTGCTGTTTAGCGATTGTTATCATTTCAAGGAGTGAGCCACTTAACGATAAGGAAAGAACGTGATCTACATACAACAGACCAAGTGCTTCTTTAAATAGCATTTAACATAGACACAAAGGTGTCATCACTTGATCGGATAAAGAACGTGTAATATAGTGGTATCAGTTGTATCAAAGGTGCATACGTTATGTGATATTACACTGTGTGGATACAGCAGCCAGGACTTGTTAGCACTGTGAGTATGTATGGTACAACACTGAGTGCCCCTTCCACACAGTGTCACTGTACGGGACATTTCAAACAGTCCGCGGGCTTGTGTCCGGGTAAATTGTACAATTGATAGGGGAATGTATTTTGCTTTATGGTGTATTGTTACTTAACGTAAATTGTTCATGATATGAAAAAATACAGGTACATAAATGGTTCGTATAACCATATTAATACCGCTCTGAACTATATCGATGCGTTATACGTTATACGTAATCAGAGAAAACCCCACAAACAAATAGCGTACAGTTGAATATTCATTTGATATCATACGCTGCTGGCTCATATCAGTTATCAAACTGTTACCCAAAACCACACCCGTCGTGTAAATAATGCACTGGAGAGCGATAATCATGATACATTCCATGTATCCTACATAGATATATCTCAATCCCATCTCAAATTGATTCTAATATTTAGACGTTGAACGAAAATGCATCATATAATATTGGTAATCCGTATTGGCTTCGGAAAGAGTAATTTCTCTACTCTTAACCCACCAGTGCCACTTTATTCCTAGTTTGTTATCGTGAATAATTGGACTAATTTTCTCTGGCACATCTTGGTATTGTAGTTGTAATACACGTAGCCTAGTCTACCATATGGAGGTTATCAGATCCAGTGGAAGACACGCCCGTGTGTACGCATTCCATAGTGACCCTCTTGTAAACTGCAATATACTTGTTAGATTACTATACAAAGTAAATGTATCTTTGAGAACGTGTAACATATATATATGTTATTGACTGGCATATATGTAAAACGTATTGCCCTTTTGACAACTGACTCGTGTTTGACCCAAGGTGCTTCTGCTCGAGATGAGCCCTTGAAAATAATGTTTTTATGTTTTATGTCTGATTCATGTCTTTCTTGTTAAAAATAAATAGTTTCTTGATAAATATAAAGATGTCGAATTGTGTGTGTAACATTTTAATGTAAGTATCTACCGTGTCTACCGGGATAATGTACAAGGTACTTGTATAAATGTGACTTCTTACTTACAGCTCAGTGGCCCTTGATATATTTACCTATACATGTATACATAATGATGAGCAGTGATGTACGTATATCACCTGCCTGTGCCTCGTTGGGTCATGTAATAGACACTTGTAACTAGCAGACACACACCAAAATTGGTACATTATGTGCTGTGATAGCGATAAATACAATTTTGGGTCGATCTGACATGGAAATCTTGCTTAATTTAACTTGCATGAGCTGTGAGATCATATCTTACATTACATGTACATAAAACTACCTGACACACAAGGTTTTTAGTTGCCTGGATTACTATGATGATGGGTATAATGTTGTCGTATGTGACTCTACGTTACCCAGGTGGACGGTTGCCTAGCGATGAGGGACCAGTGGGAGAAGGAGAGGCGGATCCAAGCCAGCCGCAGTGGGGTCCACATGGGGGGCCGGTGGGACGGCGAGGGGCGGATCCAGCCCAGTGCCCCAACCAAACACACGTTCCTCCACATCACAATGCAGGAATATAATGTGAGTTAACGTATAAATAATGATTACGTGTAGTACATGTGTTATATATATGTAATAACAGTTTCATTTGGATCCATTGCTTTGTGTTAAAATTTTCTATCAAAGTAGATATCATGCAAGATGATAAATCAAGACCTCAACCGACAATTTCATTTATCTACACAGTTTACATTTGTTGAACATGGTTTGCAATTGGGGGAGAGCGGGAGTGCTTAAATCGACGCGGGGGCAACCCAAGTCGATGAGTCGGCCCCGGAAGCCACATACATCTAATACATCTTATATTCTGGGGCCCTTCTGGCACCAAGTTCATCTTTGAGAAGATGTGTATAATTCAATTGCAAACAATTTATTGCTCACTTGCAAAATCTTTCTCAAAAGCACCTAGTGTGTAAGTATTACATATCTCTCCGAGAAACGGGGATTACATCCAGCCGTGATCCAGGTGGCGTGGGTGTGGGGCGGCCCAGTCCGTTCGAGAGCATCAGAAGCCCAAGACATGCTTCGTGCTATTGCTCTACTCCAAATTTGTTAACTTCATGGAATCAATTTAAAGAATGACGGCGCAACCAAGTCGACGTGTGGCTTGGAGATCCGCCGAGAAGCCCTTGAAGCCAGAGACACCTGTGTATTCTCTCGTGTACGCTGGGGTTTTGGGACCCCCAGGTTCATTCACTTTTGAAATCAAATGAGATGACAGTGATTTGAAGCCGTGAGTGAAATGTTCTGTGGTTCCTCGCTCACCTGAAATAGTGGCGCATACTCAGTGGAGACGATCCTATATCAAAAACGTTATGACAAGTCATAATGTGTCCGTGAAGATTCCGTAATTTAACTCTAACGCAAATGAGTATGTGGTTAAGGCCTAATTACATGTTGTTCACAGGCGGTCATATAATCTTCCTGCGAATTCAGTCATGAATTACGTGCAACTTATATTCGCAAATACCAAATGCAAATGTACTGATACCAGAATTATCACCGCTGCCATATGGGCTTGTGGTTTTACATTTATAGTTGCAATATGACAAATTATCCTGAAGTGTTGAAGATTCGATATCTTGACATCATTATATATTGATAGAGAACAATGATCTATTGTGATAGCGGGTACGTACTGTACTCGGGTCTTTGTGATTATCAACAACTCGACCGATATCCATCTATATAGGCCCATTTGTAAGGCGAAACCCACAAATGTTAACACAATTCCTATATGGACAGTAAACCACTATGAAAACAATTAGGGCTACGTGCGACGTGATTAGGTTTCATTTAACATTGAATTCCGGTTTTCCGACCAACAGAATATTTCCAAGGAAATTGTACACTAACCATTTGAAATTAATGCTATTGTGTCACATGTTTTGGCACGACAGGCTATTTAATTTTTTTTCTATGAATTCCAGTTTACAAATGCATTTCATCGATATGAAATTATATCAAGTTTTCTGGTTGGCTGAGCATTTCTTCTGTGTTAGCGGGCTGCAAGTGAGTGCGCACTTCCGAAGAACCACCCTATATGGACGTGAGACAGGCGAGCAGACAGACCCCGGGGCCCACCCAATTCCCCGACCCGTCGTCTCGAGCCTGGCTCTGAGGCCTGGCTCTCTCGGCCTGTGTTCTTAGCCGAGGTCTGCAGGGGCTAGCGGCTCCACGCCACTTGAGTTCGTGACTCGTGGGTACAAACACGCACGTGACGGCCGCTTGTCCGTCGGGGATATAAATAAACGCGGACGTTCTTTCGGCATATTTACAGGTAATCAGTTGTCTTTCAATCGGCTAGGTCTATTGGATAATTGCTCTATGATCCAGGGAAAAGTCTCAGGAAAAATTGAATGTACAATGTTCTAGGGAAGTTTAGAGACTGCTAGACCGCCGCGTACCAAACCCGCGTGACGTCCAGGGTCGGGATAGAGGTGGCAGTACCGGGATAACATACAGCATATAGCACACAGACAGAAAAGTTTATATATCAAGTTGACTTAAGGTTGGATTCAAATGACGTGCTTATAGTGTAATTCATAATTATAATTCTTATACATTGGGCACACTCCAAATGTTATGCGCAGTAGGCCTATTGTATATATGTTAGTTTTATTGCCGCAGCGATGTCTACATATACTATCATTTTTTATCCGTATAGGACAGTATATATTGTTTATGGGTTACATAATTGTATTGCAAAGAAAGACTCACATTACCGTGTGGCTGCCAAACGCATTGAGGATAGTTAAAAAGGCAATTTAAGTGCGAATTCATGTTTGGATATCTACATTCATCACCAAACACATGGCTTTTGATAAATGTGATAAAAAGTTCGATGGCATGGCTGCTATAGCAGAAAGTCATACATTGAGCGCAAACTACTGTGGACGAACGTTATATGATATTGCCGCTTCGCTTCGCTTTAATGGCTTCTTAACTCTCGGAAAACCTCTTGTGGTGTCTACTACATGCAGGAATGTTATTTTTAATTCATGCACATTTTTTTTCTCAATTTGAAAAAGCACTTGACAGTCATAGGGCATATCACCTAGAGTTTACTTCCCTTCCAACTAACACAGGACACAAATATAGCCCTTGATTAACTTCCTAGTAGAGAATAAACACTAAACAAGTCATTACTTCTAAAATGAACACGGTTTATGGTGTGGTCATTAAAGACACATTATATGTCAATTTGCGATTTTATTATGTATCTTGGGTTGATTCCTTGGGTTGATTCCTTCACGCATGTGTGGCCGCTGGGCTCAGCTGGTCTATAGAATGTACATGGTCACCTCGAACCCTCCAGCCCAGACGTGGAACATACATGTACCCACTTACCCCAGAATATTGTGACTAATTTCAACCAGATTGGTTTACATTACCGATCTAGGCATGATTACAAATTCAGTGGTTTCTGGTGTTCTAAAAATGCGCCGCAGACTGATTGCTGGTTTCAATGCAGGTGAACATTCCTGGCGTAGTAACGAGTAGGTTTCCAGCCACTTATAGTGTGTCACTTGCAGTTTAATCACACGTGGTCCCTGCTGTGTTGTGTAGCCTCATAACATGCACCAAATCCTGGGGTCTGTTGTGCTGATACGTGCATGTTTGCGTGTGAACTTGTATCGAGAAGGTTAGTACTTGAGTTTTATCCCTATAACAACATTTGCTGACGGTTGTTGCATGGCCCGGTCTTTTCTCCACATAGCGTCTGTTAGGTAATTCAATGTCAACAGTAACGTCTTTTGACTGTCAACATGTGCTATGAACTTCCAATAGGCTCGAAAATCCTGCTGGAATTTATCATTAATGTAATATGTATGGTTTATGGGAATAATAGTACATGTACGGAGCCGCTGAAAGGACATGGAAGAAATATTTTTTGACATATGGTTATTGCGTTCCCTCGCAATATTATTGCGTTCCCTCGCAATAATATTGCGTTCCCTCGCAATATTATCGCGTTCCCTCGCATTCCGGATCGCGTTCCCTCGCAATCCGGATCGCGTTCCCTCGCAATCCGGATCGCGTTCCCTCGCGATCTTATTGCGTTCCCTCGCGATATTATCGCGTTCCCTCGCGATATTATCGCGTTCCCTCGCGATCTTATTGCGTTCCCTCGCGATATTATCGCGTTCCCTCGCGATCCTATTGCGTTCCCTCGCATTCTGGATCGCGTTCCCTCGCATTCCGGATCGCGTTCCCTCGCGATCTTGTAGAATGACCTTGTCAGAAGTCATTGGCAGCACAATGCGAGGGAACGCGATCCAGAATGCGAGGGAACGCAATAAGATCGCGAGGGAACGCGATAATATCGCGAGGGAACGCGATCCGGATTGCGAGGGAACGCGATAATATTGCGAGGGAACGCAATATTATTGCGAGGGAACGCAATAACAATGTGCTAAACATATTTCTTCCATGTCCTCTCAGAGGCTCCGTATTCATGTACATGTATGTAAGGATAGAAAAATTTGGTTTCATTTTTTTTTTATTTCCTCTTCAGAAAAACTTCCGTGTGGATTGAGCAAACGTTTGTTTTGTAACTTTGATATAGAGTACTGAACTTGGGGTGGCTCAGTAACAGGCTTTACACAAGCAGTATTGTGCGGTGTTTTAACATAGAGTAACCTGAACTATATGCTATTATGAAAACAAATCGCTCTGTTGTATTCTACCGTGACGATTTTCAACAAAAAACCTGAAACCAGCATACAAACCTAAAACCAGCATGTGTAGATTAATTAATGCCAGAAATCATGTTCTAAATAAATGGAAATATGCTCCAGTTTTCAGGTTGCATTGTGACCTTGCTGTTATCGCGTGTGCAAACCGTGTGTGTGTAACTGCAGACTTCACCAGCCAGATATTTCCATTTATATAAATACCACACAGGCCCGGATCTAGAGCATAAGCGTGACAGATGCACAATAACTATACAAAACCCCAATCGGCCTGGGGTTCGGGGGCGCCGTAAGCCCCCGAGAAAATTTTAGCACTTGTGTGTTCATACAAGCATTCTGAGGCATGATTTGATCATGTTGATGAAGGCATTCGAAAGCAATTTTATCCATATATACTCCAAAAATACTATATTTTTAAATTGAAATAAGGTTTCATACATTCCCATTTGAATTCGCGACACAAATATTGAATTTCTGGGTTAAACTGAAATCTAACTTGAGACAAGGGCATGTAGAAACATTTGGAAACTATTGGAGGAGAACACTTTTATTGCCGCATAATAATGAAGAATTGTTGTCATTGAATATATTATTGCAATCTAAAAAGAATTGCATTCGTCACATTCTAGTAATATGCATTTGTGAAATAAGTTTTCATTGAATGACATTTATGGGTAATAATATATTTCTGTACAACAAATTATATATTTATGTCTTAATAAAGATATCAATGACATTAGTACATTTACGTTCTAGAACATACCAAAATGTGATCAACATTGAACTTGCATGCGCATCTACATTGCATGAAACAATGTACGTAGATCAGTAAAACTACAGCTTTGGACACTGGCAATCAAGTAGGCCTACTACTCCGTATATACAGCCACTAGGCCCCCTATTCGTAAACATTGCACATCCATCCAGATCGATGCTATATAGGCCTATGTATCACACAAAAACATAAAGTAATTGGTTTGTGCAAAAACAATTTATACAGGCAATATATGGTCTCTTATGAAAGGAATAACAATGACACTAGCAACTGCCCACTGTATGGACTCTACGAAGAAAGTTGCATTATTTGATGGGATGGGATGTTCAGTCACACTGATCAATGCTCTACTAATACATCCCTATATGGGGGAGGGTGAGTGAAGTGGGTAGGGTCCACTGTGGTGGGTCGAAAAGCGTAAATGTTGGCAGAAAAACAAGGTTGGAGGGAGAGGGGGATGGAGGACAAATCACTAGGGAGTCATTATTTTGCCCTGTATCTGAAGGCATGTGTAAACTAGGAGGATCAGAGAAAACTGACAGCAGGGTGCGATATTTCTTACCGATGCCTACTGTTGCACTAGAAGATCTGACCGATGCACGTGCATCGGTGTGCACCGGTCTAGATCCGGGCCTGCCACACATTTATGGATAAAATCACATACTGTACAGTAGACAAGGGTGTATCAGAAATCCTCTTATCACCATGAATATGCAAACAAACATTATTTCTATGGAGAGTATAAAAATAGTCATAGTGTCTGGTCTGTGTTAAATATTTATATCATGCAATACCAAAACTCACTCATATTTTAAAGAGAAACTACCTATTCATACTTTATACAATAGTGGCAAACATATGATATAGAGAAACGTAATAGATATTTGTAAATGGTATAGGTAGATGTACATGATATCCTAAACCCATCTTGTCCATCTTGGGTTGGCGCAAGCTGCACTTTACGGTAGTAATGTGCATATTTAGGACAAAACACTTTGGGGACAAAGGACTGACTGTTCTTTTCAAGTAAATGTGGCTTCCACAGATTTCTTTTCTCCAATTGAGACCCATCTTTCGTGAGTGATGTATCACAATTAAACATTCAGACCAGCCCTACGAATACGCCTGAAACTTATAAAACACAGATAAAGTTTTAACTATACACTAAAATATGGAGGAGATCCACCTTTCCTCCGATAAAAACAGCCTGGATTTTTAAGTAGAAATTTGAATGCAGGTTGTTTTATCACGTCGCCATCAGTAGCTACAAACAGTACATCAGTATGGGAAATGAACAGGAGAAAATATGTGTTAGATAAGGAATGAATCACCATTTATTGATAAGAACTGGATGTGGATTAAGCCTGGTGGTGAGGGGTTATATGCATTGATACTTGTCTTGTGGACATGCCAATCAAAATATGTCACATTGTGATATCCATCTCGTTCTACCGTTTTTTGCATGCTTGATACATCTACATTAGCCAGAGTCTGAACTTTGTATTAATGGCCTCCCAAGATTTCTACATTGTTTTACTACATCTGTAAATAGCGACAAGTCACAGTCTTCAGGGACCGAACGAACAACATAACCTTTCAACGCTGTCGTAAAAGTTTGTTTACCCAACATTGGCTTTAACAAGATTTTACTTCTTTTGCTGTTATCAGGAGGAGAACCACCACTTTCTGGTGCCCCGCCTCAGCGAGCAAGCTGATAACGACTCGGTGAAGGTGTCGGCCTTCGACTTGCGCCCGGAGCAGAGCCATAGGACGACTGGTGCACGTCGCAGTACACACGGCGGTCCCCAGCGTCAGACCAGCTGCTGCCTGCTGCCAGACTTCCCGTCCAGGGGAGACCGCAAGTCACCCGCCTCGCCGCAAGCGATCGTGCCCCCGTCTCCGCCCTGTATCCGGGTCGGCTTCACCGGCGCCATGAGGCCCTCGGGGTACGCGGAATCCGTGTCGGTGAGCGAGGCCCCACCCAGCCAGGACACGTCCGTGGCCACGTTCTGCGAGCAGGAATCCGAGCCTCACTTCAAGAGTTCGGTGGAGATCGTCCACGGTCTCAGTCCTGCCTGGTTCCAGTCCCGCATCGTCTGTCACGGCACCACCACTAAGAAGAACTTTCGCAGCTCAGTCGACTATGTACCTAAGATGAAGCCTTGCAGATACGAGGAGACTAACTACGTGCGACCCAAGCACCTGGTCACCACCTACGTCTCATACTACGACTACAACTCTAACGACAACGACAGGTGGTACACGACCACCGTGCATTTCGTCCCAGCTCCCAACGGCAGCAACACCGTCAACAACTACCAGATGCGACCGGCCGACGGTCAAGACATCACCGCCCAAGTCACAGTCGTCAACGGAGACGTGGACGACGTCTTCGGCGACAGTGACAGCGACGAGCACAATCGCGGACCTGGAGCCGGCGACATCAACATGAACATTATCAACAAGAGCCTGACGGTGGCTGCGCGCCAGCCGCCCATGCTGATGTCCTCGGGGCCCGAGGACGACGACGAGCTGCGCTTTGGCAGCACGCGGCTCTCACATCGCACCAAGATGGTGGTGGAGACGGCGCCGGGCCAGAGCGGCATGAGCGGCGAGGATTACGTCGTGTACCTGCAGGGTTACGCCAGCACGGGCGAGGTGGTGAGTCACGGCTTCGAGCCTCGCCGGGGCCTCTCCAACGGATACCTCTCCTCAGACGAGGACATCTCGGAGGTGTGAATCAACCTGTCTCTCGTTGTAATGTTCATGTACTTTTCAGTGCTTTTTATTCGATGTTTCAGACCCTTTATTTTTTAATATAATGTACGATTATATCTGAAAGAAAGGGGTTTCTGAATTATTTTCATACATACATTTTAATGTACAAGTGATCCGTCGTTAATTAAAAATCGATCACAGACAGGTACATTTTGTACTGATATTTTATATAACTGGATTATAACCGGACTCTTGCGATGCCTGTATTTAGGGATTTGAGTTGCTGTATTTACCTCTGTATTGAGATGATGGAACAAAATTGCTTGATATATACGCTCGAGTACGTAGTTGAGACAATCCTAGAAAATACTGCCGGTACACATGTAATAGGACACGATCTTCTTATTGTGATGATTTGGGAACCATAAACAAAATACCAACATGTTTAGTCTGAATGTCTCCAGAACACTCGCCAATCGTATTTCATATGTTGTCAGAGAAACAAGAATGATTAATATATTATGTGAAGGTCTTTTTGGTTTTGTTCATTTACATACATGCATGAAATCCTAGAAACATAAGCTTACCTATATTCCTATGATGAAATGCTCAGTATTTCTAAAACATCATTTACAAGCCGATTTGCTCAGATGTAATTATGATCATTTATACTTACCAGAGAATGTGATGTTCAAACGTGTTAATATGTACATATTTATGGATAATGTTTTGATATGACTAACGATGTGAATAAAGATTTATACGGAAGGAGGTGTACTCATATTTTTTTTATTGTAGACAAAGCATGAATATATGTGTATGATATATTGTGTATGACAGAATCTATTTGAATGGATGCATGATCATCATTTTGGAGGTGTTTTTCATGGCCATTAGGAGAAGTTATGATATATATGTTAATATTCAGTCTTGAGTTCTTTCCCTAAAAATAATGCAGCACAGTAGACTGTCTCAGAACTGTAACACTAATTAAGTTTTTCATATTACCTCTTTGTTGACATTACCTACATAGCCTTCTTGGGTGTAAAAATGAAACACTTTTCTACATCATTTCCACATCTTCAGATACATGTACATGCAAAGCTTCTAGAGAAGCAAAGCTTCCAGAAGAATTCAGCACAAGTGCAAAGAACATAAATTATCAGAAAAATGATGTAAATGTACGTAATCTGGGTTAGCGATTCGAGTGGATATATTTGCTCGTCTGGATATTTCGGGTCTGGTTCGCAACACCTTTATAAAACCATATCAAGTTATATGCCTCTGTTTCAAAGGAGGCCACAATGCTTTGGTTTTTAGGTTACCGGACCTATGGTCCGATAACCTATTGGCATGGCGTTGTGTCCGTCGTCCGTCCGTCGTCCGTTCACATTTTTATCTTTAAAGTATATGATCAAATCTTTCTGAAATTTTGCACAAAAATACCTAAAAATATTTCAAGGAAAGGTTTTTTTTTAGTTTTTCGATTTTCGCATTTTTTTCAAAATGGCGGCCGTTTTCGACGAAAAATGCCTGATTTTGGACTTTGGCGGCCATTTTCTCAAAAACTGTTCAGTAACTTTTTTTCGTTTTGATACACAACACTCCTCATATGTACTCCTGTGATATGTATAAGTTTCGTTGCGCTTGAATCGCTGGAAGTGGGCCATTTTGGGCCAAACTTGGCCCAATGGGACTTTTCCATGTTAAATTTTCCTATGCTTTATAATGGGACACATTATGCCTTATATCTCACTTAATATTGAGATTAGAGACTAGGAATCAATTGTGGACATATAGGAAATAATAGATGTCGAATATTCTCGTGACCTTGAATTTGACCTCTGACCTCAGTTTCGAGGTCAAAGAACAAAATGGCTAATATCTCTTTTATTATCGACTTTACAGCTTAGAAATCAATTGTGGACATATAGGAAATGATATATACCGAATATTCTGATGACCTTGAATTTGACATTTGACCTCATTTTCAAGGTCGCAGGACAAAATGGCTCATATCTCGCTTGTTATCGACTTTACAGCTTAGGAATCAATTATGAACATATAGGAAATGATATATGCAGATTATTGTCATGACCTTGAATTTGACTTTGACCTCATTTTCAAGGTCACGGGACAAAATGGCTAATATCTCATTTATAATCGATTTTACAGCATAGGGATCAATTGTGGACATATAGGAAATGATATATGCTGAATATTCTCATGACCTTGAATTTGACCTCTGACCTCATTTTCAAGGTCAAGAGCACAAAATGGCTTATATCTCGCTTATTATCGACTTTACAGCTTAGGAATCAATTGTGAACCTATAGGAAATGTTATATTCTGAATATTGTAATGACCTTGAATTTGACCTTTGATCTGATTTTTTCAAGGTCAGAGCACGAAATGGCTAATATCTCGCTTATTATCGATTTTACAGCTTAGGAATCAATCGTGGACATATAGGAAATGATATATCCATAATATTTTTGTGACTTTGAATTTGACCTTTGGCCTCATTTTCAAGTTTCTTTTTAATACATAACATTCCTCATATGTACTCCTGCGATGTGTATAAGTTTCGTTGCGCTTGAATCGCTGGAAGTGGGCCATTTTGGCCCAAACTCGGCCCAAATGAGACTTTTCCATGTTAAACTCTCCTATGCTTTATAATGGGACACATTATGCCTAATATCTCACTCAATATTGAGATTAGACACTAGAAATCAATTGTGGACATATAGGAAATTATATATGCTGAATACTCTCATGACCTTGAATTTGACCTCTGACCTCAGTTTCAAGGTCAGACCACAAAATAGTTAATATCTCGCTTATTATCGACTCCACAGATTAGAAATCAATTGTGGACATACATGTATAAGAAATGATATATGCCGAATATTCTCATGACCTTGAATTTGACCTTTGACCTCATTTTCAAGGTCACAGGACAAAATGGCTAATATCTCGCTTAATATTGACTTTACAGCTTAGGAATCAATTGTGGACATATAGGAAATGATATATGCTGAATATTCTCGTGACCTTGAATTTGACCTCTAACCTCAGTTTCAAGGTCAGACCACAAAATAGCTAATATCTCGCTTATTATCGACTTTACAGATTAGAAATCAATTGTGGACATATAGGAAATGATATATGCCGAATATTCTCATGACCTTGAATTTGACCTTTTACCTCATTTTCAAGGTCACAGGACAAAATGGCTAATATCTCACTTATTATTGATAGCTTAGGGATCAATTGTGGACATATAGGAAATGATATATGCCGAATATTCCAGTGACCTTGAATTTGACCTCTGACCTAATTTTCAAAGTCAAGAGCACAAAATGGCTAATATCACGCTTATTATCGACTTCACAGGTTAGAAAATCAGTTGTGGATGTATAGGAAATGAAATACGTCGAATATTCTGATGACTTTGAATTTGACCTTGTTCTCCATCTTCAAGGTCATAGGAAAAAATGGCTAAAATCTCACTTATCATCGACTTTACAGCTTACAAATCAATTGGGGCCATGTAGGAAGTGATATATGCTGAAGATTGTCATGACCTTGATCTTGACCTTTGATCTCATTTTCAAGCTCAGAGCATTAGATGGCTAATATCTCGCTTATTATCGACTTTGCAGCTTAGAATCAATTGTGCACATGTAGGAAATGATAAATGCTGAATATTGTCATGACCTTGAATTTGACATTTGACCTCATTTTCAAGGTCAAAGCACAAAATGTTTAATATCTCGTTTATTATCGAACTTACAGCTTTGCAATCAATTGAGCACATATAGGAAATGATATATGCTGAACGGTCCTACTAAACCCCGAAACGGACTCCGTTTCGCGAAACTGACTCATAGTCGCGAAACGGATCATAACGTTACCCGATTGTTACTGTCCTCCATAGACCTTCAATAACTGTCTGTTGCATACTTGTGATGGGTGATATAGCCTATAATACTAGCATAGTGCTACACAGCTCGTGATTTCTGTATGATCTCGTTGATCAAATCACACATAATCAGGCAATGAGTAGGCCTAATCTGCTACATATAGTTTAATGATCATTAAAGTCAACCGGGCTCGGCTTCATGTATCCCTCTCTTACTTATTTATATTAAAAATCCAATTTGACCAGTTGAATAAGGCAGCTACATTTTATGAAAGCTGTGTTGTGTTTACTACCGCGGACCCGACAAACTCATCGGCCAGAACGTCTATCATGCCCGTGAGTGCGGCGTCGGCCCGGTGACCCCGGGGAACAACACACATTTCCAGAATTTGCAGAAACGTTGATTTCAGCATCAATGTCATAAATCTAGCATGCTTGAAACTACCGGTACATGTGCGAAAGTTTATTATTTCTATGCTTGATACACTATTCATGTTTATATCACCTTAGCACTAAGGTAGTCATACATGTAGTTTACATTAAATACCAAGCGACCAATCACTGGTGGTTTTATGCATCCCAGCATCTGACCCTGGCAAGTCCGTTTCGCGAAACGGACATTCTTACAAAGCGTAGGCCTAATCGGTCAAGCGGTATCCACACGCTGGTTCTGTGTCGATACAGGCAGACATGAAAAATTTCTCCGCGAGGGAATTACGCTGTATTGTGGCCAATGAACCTGAAAAATATGGCTATTACTTAAACGAGTACTTTTTAAAAAAGAGATTGCCCGAAGCGATGAACAGAACATGTACATAAGGATCTACTAGTACAAAAATAGTGTTCACAGTTCAGAACATGTTACGGAATAATTCACAAAACAAATGAATTTTGAGTAAACAAAAACTGTTCATGTTGCAATTAGCTCATAAAGCATACGATATGTAGAAGCTTGTATGTACATCGAATCTGTCGTGTCTTGGCATAACAAATGTGCACAGGTGCTAGTTATTCTGCTGCTGCATATTACCACCCGTGGGCGATGGCAATACACGTTCTATGAGAACACGAAGATAGATAGCTGCATATTTTTTACAGTATGGAAGCTTGGAAAGCTTGACTATGTTGACTATGATTTGACTTTCATACAATAATTCTACTGCCCAGCATTGACAGACGAAAAGAGGACCCAGGATCAGGGCGAAAAAAATCCAAAACTGCAGATAAACAATCGATATACATGTATAAAAAATCCTTCATCATTATTGATAATTTTTGGGAACACAATTATATACCGGCATTAATACTAATATCTATGGATAGTAAAATTTATTATTTTGTTTTATCCTCATTTGCGTTTCTTTTCAAATTTGAAACAATAGGTAGGCCCCTATATGTTGTTGGACGATCCAGGCACGGGCGTTTCTAGTGCACGCACTCGGAATAACGTCAAGGAGCAGAAACCAAACAACTAACATTATATTAGGTTGGGGTCAGTTGATTCGAAATCTGCATAGAACCAGCATTATCATTACAAAGAATCGGCGTTGACATGAAAAACATTTGATTCCTTCAACTTTCATAGCGATTTGTTCGAGCTCACACTTGCCAATCACTTCCAATTACTTCTTATGATTATTAGGCATAAGAACGAAACATGAAACCACCTATTACCCCCAAAATATGGTCTCTCATACGAGATTGTCAAAATTTGACACATACTGAAAAGCTTCTTTGAAAAAAACGATAAAACACGTATATTCATCATCCATAAGTTCGTATGAATCATTATTACTACATATTCCAACTAATAGATCACGTCATATTACCATGGTAGCCATAACATTAGATGTGAGTACGTTTCATTCAGTTAAATTCACATGTTTCACATGAAGTATAGTTTTCAAAAATAATATTGCCTGTTTTTTTATTGCCTGTTATTGCACACAATGTCGACTGAATGAAATTAACCGGGCTGGGGAATCCAGGACCAGCCTCCGGTGAGGTTATCAGTAACTAGTCCATATACAGTGGTCCCCCTCAGATAAGACCTCGACCTTCTGCCACATTATTGAAGTTTTATCTAAGGGGTGGGGTCCTATTAGAGGGGTTCATTTACATGTCATCCTAGTGCCATAATATATGAAAAACTCATTGCAGAAGGGGAAGTCTTTATAGAGGGGGTTCACATCTGAGGGAACCACTGTATATATTATTTTTTGTTTAAACAATATTTATTAGGCTTGATCAACAGGCCAAGCCGATACGAAGATATTTCCAATATATATATTTATCATGCCTACAGATATATGGCATGGAGAACAGGTGATTTCAGATTCATTGGATCTCAATTACAATGATATGGGGTGTATGTAATATATGGGTTATATAGCAGAATGTATCTTTAGGTAAATTTTGTTACAAAGATGATAATTGAGTTCGTCTAGAGGTATTTGAAAGCCAATTTTTCAGAAATTTGTGAAAGAATGCTGCTGTTTTTAGGCTAGCTTAGGGGTCCGATTAGGTATATTTTAAGAAGCTGGAGTCAAATTTGAACTAAGTTTCAGACGATCAAACGTATTCACATAATGGTTGTACCCTACTTATTTTAGGTTTAACTTCACATTGAACCACCTTCCACACAATAAGTATTAGGAACCACAACCTGACTAATGGACCAGCTATGTTTGTAAGCCAATTGTTTCATTTTCTGGCGAGCTTTTCGGCGACAATCGATACATGTACATAAAAAAACCATGGCTTTTCTCTGGACTTGTATGTCTGATGACATGTAGTAGACCTATATATTACATCCTTGCTACTAGGGATTGACAACCAAGGAAAAATAGTTTGTGTTAATTTCGAAGCTTTATCCTTTCTAATGAGGATTCACTGCCAAGGACAAATAGTTCATGTTAATTTTACCGCTTTCTTTTCCGGATCATTCCAGGAATACTCCTTTGAACCCGGGTCAGATAATTAATAGTCCGCATCGTAAACAATCCACGGCTCTCGGCACACACCGGTCGTAAAATACGTCTCCATCTGATAGGATCCGAGTGATCTGAAACGGTAAACACAGCCCACGATGCATGCCCCATCACGGGAACAGCAAGAGATTCCTTTTGCTAATGTATCTCCAAATCTAGGAATACTAGTAATCACGTGATAGAGCCATCACGTGAATAATTCCGGAATCATCCCGCATTCTAATGTGTCAGGGGTATTTGAAATCCCCGTGGACACAATTAAGATTGAGTATCGAGCACGATCCACGTAATTTCAATGGTTTCATACCACGTGCAATTTCGGTTCATATCTCGGCCGTTTCATAACAAACTTACATGAAATTTGGAATATATATTCTGTATATATCTGTGAAGCTGATGTGAATAAGAGTTTGAAGATTTCATTGATAAATTAGCATATAAATGGAGTTGAATGGTGCTTGAACAAATGTAACTTACGTTGCGTACACGAAGCATTACATGGTGTAGTTTCTTAACTGCAACGAGTGCACATATCCGTGATCAATAACCTACCCTTGAATTTTAAGTATCCCATCGATAATCATGTCTAATTGATGTGCCAATGTGTATATCTATTGCGATCTGGCGAAAATGTCTTGTGCCGCTGATCAGTGAAGCGCTAAGTACAGATCAGCGGATTATTCGTATAGCAAATACCGTCAATGCTCAGCTGTCGAGAACGTTGTACTCAGGAGTGAGATGTTGTTGTGATTTTGGTTCTATACTGCACTTAGAAAATATTAGAGTCGCTAAGATCTTGATGTAGTTTGCGGTTGAGTTTACAATGCCAACGGATATAGACGTTATTAATGCGATTGACAATCAATTTCTTTCGCCCAGTCTATTTTCAATGCGGATGATATATCACATGCTATTTTGATCATCAAACTCCCATCAAGTGTCTAGGAAAATCCCAAAACAGGCAGTAGGTTATTGTTCTATGATATGTAATCTAACCATAATCAAGAAACTGTACCCTAAAACGCTGTCAGTTTTCTATGTAAGTTACATTTGATTGGCGGTGTATAACGTTCAGGATCTGTATGAATATCGACTTGGTCTTCGATATGGCCATTGGACAAGCATTGTAGTCGTGGATAGAACCTACACAACAATTTTCAGCGCAATCCATGACAAAACTGTAGAGTTATAGGCCAAACAAAACATACCAGAATTCTGCTGACAAGGCATGGATTCTGACTGATAAGCATCCTTAACAACTGGACCACATGTTAACAACTGTAATCAATAGGCTACCACCCACGATAGTGTGACGTTGTCTGTCCTAACATCTGCTTGCAGACGATTATATATTCGACTAATAATACCCGGTACATTTCGCATGTTGTTCCCACAAACAGTTAATTTACAGATTTCATTGACCTTTTAACATACGTAATTATACACACAGACACACACGCCTACCTACGCGAACGAGTCAGGCCTACTATTGTTATCATAATATATTTACTGAGTTGATCCTTCGAAAAAAAATTGGAAGGAACAAATGAAAATAAACACCAAAAATATATAGTTAGCCGAGGAAACGAATATAATTTACAAAGCCAAAATGTGTATATTTGTTTGTCCCCAGAATAACACCGTATCGTTAATGTGACTGTCCAGCCCTCATTCGATGCAGCAATGCCTGCGTTCGCTCCTGATCCAGTTCCAGGCAGATCCGTTTCGCGAAACGCACTGTCCGTTTCGCGAAACGGAGTGTTTTTGTGTAAACTTGCGAGTCAGTTGCTAGACTGTTACAAACACAGGTTTATTGGATCGCGGCATGTTCTTTTTGCAACTATGCAATATACAATCATACAATTTGTACCATATATAGGTCAACAATGGTATACAGATCTCTTTTTATTCGCTATTCGCAAAAACTCAACCATTCTCGCGCATAAATGTCTATAAAGAGGTCGGCAACGTAGTTAGTCAAACACATTCATGATTTCGTAAGTCTTGCATTTCATCTTATATTTCATCCTGTACATGGAACTGTTCACTTTGTGCAAGGTATCGATATGTGTCATTGTCCTCTTATCTTCATGTACGTGTGTATCACATCAATTCAATAGAACATATTAGAACCCATATTTATAGGACAGTGTTGATTTGAAGATCTACGTATCCACCTTGCTTCTGTGAGCTAGTACATACACGTATGTCTGGCTGGCCAAACACTTGGATATGGGCAGGAAAACATTGCATATGAAAAATCGGAAGAGATGGGCACGAGTGAACTTTGCCTGGTGTTCCAATTAGTACTAATACTTAACGGGAAAGTGGCAGTTGGCTTGCGAAATGTGTAGAATGATCATATTTTGAACATGTCATTTCTAAACAGGGGCACTCATTATATGGTGTGAATGAATGGATGAATGACTTTATTTTCCCAATTTCAACAGCACAGTTACAGCCTGTTATGTGTAGACATAAATTTACTACATAAAATAGTTATTGATTATATCTCACAATAATACTATTATATAATACTATAATAATACTATAAACTATTTCACGAAATTGTTACTCAAAACCATATGGAAATTATTAATTCGGCTGATTAAATCCTATGTAATGAAATTTACAATTTATATTTTAACAAATGAATTTGGAACTGTAGATACATTATTGCAAAGTTTACACGGGACGGGAAAAGTGTACTCTGTCGCTCGGGGTGAGATCAGGCGGTGGGAGGGGCACTATAATTCATTGATACTACCAGTATTGGGGAACGAAATGGTAATAATAATATGCCAATGAAGACTTAAATTGGCATATACGAAGATATATCAATTGTATATCGATATAAAGATATCACCGATTCTATAAAGCATACCATGCAGCATATGTTGCACATATGTTGCATGGTGTTTACGTATTAGTATACAGCTTACTAGTATACGTACGGAGACGGTATCGATTGTCAGGGTAGTGGTTTTTCCTTGAAAATACCAGATTGATCACAATTTTGCCAGATTGATCACAAAAAGAGGCAAGTTATTCGATTCGAATTGTACGATTATTTGTGAAGTGCCTCTGAGGATATTTCATTGAAATACCCCTATACGCCTATGTGTGTTCTGATAACAGGTAAAAATATCCATTTCATACCAAAATATACTTCGAGAATGCGCATGATTGATCGAAGTTCAAACATTTACGAAACTAGACGCTTCCGGTCGCCTACGACCACTTGGGTGTATCCCCCGTAGCCCTATCATCCCTGTTGCCCCAAATATATTACTGTTAATTAAGTGTGAAAAACTAGAGCAAGGGCTGAAAAAGATTACCAGAGAAATGTTAAATCATAAGCCACAACTGCTATTTTTCCCACCAAAATTGCTGCATTGATCTTTCAAGGTTATTGAAGGTCGAATTCAAGATCACCACTGAAATAACTGCATATGAATTTCCATTTCAACATGTTTGATAAAATAACGAAATTACAGCCAGATTAATCTATTCACTTAGTTATATTTCAACTCGGAATATTTGACAAACTTGGTTCCAAGTTGAAATTCAAAGGAAAAGTTGACCAAAACTGCATTTCAAGATGACAATTCGGAGCCAGATCGAACTTTTCAGCATAACTCATATTTTAACTCATGATATGTGCCAAACTTGGTTTCAAGTTGAAATTCATGTAAAAGTTGACCAAAACTGCACTTCAAGATGAGGAAATTTGAGCCAGATCGAACTTTTCACCATAAGTTATATTTTGACTCATAATATTTACCAAACATAGTTTCAAGTTGAAATTCAAAGTAAAAGTAGACCAAAACTGTATTTCAAGATGACAAAATTGAAGCCAGATCAATGTTTTCATAAAAAGCTCTATTTTCACCCCAAATATGTTCCAAATTAGGTTCGAATGTGAACTTCCAATTACTTGGTTGAGCTCAATATTAAATGTTTCTCGTCTTTATTATTTTTATTGTGGTCAATAATAGACCTAACTTGCAAAAATAATGTTAACTTATTTGGTCAGAGCCATAAAATCTCTACTGTACAGTTCTGTACCTTTACCTTGTTGAGCCCAAAAATAAATATTTCTTGTCTTAACTATTGTTATTGTGGTCAATAATAGTGTTAACGTATGAAAATAATGTTAACTTATTCGGTTACACAGAGAAATCTCTCTGGACAAAACCTTGTTGAGCTCATTAATAAATGATTCTCGTCTTAACTATTTTTATTGAGGTCAATAATAGACTTAACTAGTAGAAATAATGTTAATTTATTTGGTTACAGCCATAAAATCTCTACTGGACAGAACCTTTACCTTGTTGAGCCCAATAATAAATATTTCTTGTTTTAACTATTTTTATTGTGGTCAATAATAGACTAGTAGAAATAATGCTAACTTATTCGGTTACACCCATGAAATCTGTAATGGACAAAACCTTTACATTGTTGAGCTCATTTTTTTTTTTCATCTTAACTATTTTCATTATGTCAATAATAGACCTAACTAGTAAAAATAATGGTAACTTATTTGGTTACAGCCATAAAATCTCTAATGGACAAAACTTTTACCTTGTTGAGCCCAATAATAAATATTTCTTGTGTTAACTATTTTTATTGTGGTCAGTAATAGACTTAACTAGTAAAAATAATGTGAACGTATTCGGTAATATTGTCCTGTTTTCATCGAAAACATCAGTTCTCCACTCTGAACGAGAAACCAGTGCCATTACCTTCCATGATAGTACAGACTATTGGAATGATCATACATATCAAAATGAATATTTCACATTTCTGTGATAAGTTAGGCTGTAACATATAAATATTTATATGATCGTTCTGAAAAACGATTGGTTTCGTGTGACAGTCCTTCCAAACAACACTTCCAAGTATTTTTGAGATTCGTCGAAAACTGCCATCTGTAGAGCGTTCACAAGCCATGTGTCTCAAACAGGCTGTTCTCAATGCAAATGTGTCCCCAATCGACCAATTCAGTTGCCATGGCAACCAAAATCGATTAATATCGGGGTCTTATCATTATATATGTGCCTGCAAAAAAAATAATGGTAATCGGGTGAGAATTGCGGCCTGTAGCGCGTTCGCAAGAACGATCGCAAATCTATAGTATATAACAATAGGGCGATGGACAACTTTTTACGGAAGTCCGTAGAGGCCAGAAAATGAAAGGTGTGAAAATATATTTATCTGGCGGCCGCCACATAATTATCTGGCGGCCGCCACATAATTATCGGGCGGCCGCCACTTAATTATCTGGCGGCCGCCACATAATTATCTGGCGGCCGCCACTTAATTATCTGGCGCCGCCACATAATTATCTGTAGGACGTGGCTTGAAATATGAGGAGATTCTTGTAAAGCAATATACATATAGCTAATTAGGCCCTATTATCCAAATAAAAGTCGTGACATACTGTATTAATGACAATACTGTTTTTAATGAGACAATGATATATTGGGTATTGTGGGGAGGGGGGGGGGGTTGTTGACATGCAAATTATTCAACAAAACTTAACTTTCACACTTAGCATTATATAGAGAACATCAATTAATTCATGTTATTTGTTGTGGCCATGGCAACTGGGCCCTCTGCAATTATGGTTGCTACCATCGATATATAGGTTAAAGGAAACAAATAAAAACAGTGCATATTCGATGGTGGTGACAAATATTCGTCAAATTATCTGATTAATATTGTGTGTTCCATTTTTTCTTATTTTTTCCCCTATGGATTATGTATTGAAAGTTGCCCTATGCTCCATAATACCAATCAATGACATGAAAATATGTACATTTCATCCCCCAAACAAATATTCGTTAATTTTATTGAGGCATTCTTGGGCCATATATGTTACAATATAAATCGGCATTGACCGATCAGAGTCACTTTGCATGTGACTAACGCGCACCACTCCTATGGGATGCTGGTATTCGAAGAAGGGGGGGGGGAGAAGATTTTTTTTAAAAATCTGGCGGCCGCCAGATAATTAAGTGGCGGCCGCCAGATAATTAAGTGGCGGCCGCCAGATAATTATGTGACGGCCCCAGATAATTATGTGGCGGCCGCCAGATAATTAAGTGGCGGCCGCCAGATAATTATGTGGCGGCCGCCACTTAAATATATTTTCACACCTGGCACTAACGGTCTTCCGTAACTTTTCACCTGTGGGTGTATGTATTTGGAATTCACCAAATTTTCCTTTCAGAACCCAGAACTTCTAGCAAAAAGGCATGTGCGTCTTCAAAAAAACTCGATCTTAAAATTACTATCAAACACAAGCAGAGGTTCGTTGATTCTTCTTCGTCTCCAAGTCTGGTAGAGGTCCATATGCGCAAACTAACTTCTACAAAACTAAATTTTCACCTACATGTATTCGAGGAATTCGATATTTCTCTCTCCCCTTATTTGCATCCGGGAGTTACACCCTTCACGATAATATCATGTACGCTGTCCAGTGTGAGCCCATTGGCATCAGCATTAGCCTCACAGGTCCGTTTCGCGAAACGGACTGTCCGTTTCGCGAAACGGAGCTCGTGTTGAAGACTAAAATGAATCATTTAGTCGGTCAACAGTAGTGTAATTGTATCGTTGTTGCAACTCACACTTTAACATCGTAGAAGTGTGCAAACGATGTAATTATACAGTTGTGAAATCACACCTGTGTAATACAAACTCAGAGCTTAAAGCGGCTGCCTTCGAACCAGTCAATATTTCTTGACAAGTATATTTCATATTAAACATGCAACTGAATGAAACATACTCACATCAAATGTAATGAAAATAACCAGTCCTAAGGGAAATTTTGCTCATTTGATCAGGCGGTTCTCGCGTAAATACAGGAACTTTTCGCGAAACGGAGCTCATGTTGAAGACTAAAATGAATCATTTAGTCGGTCAACAGTAGTGTAATTGTATCGTTGTTGCAACCCACACTTTAACATCGTAGAAGTGTGCAAACGATGTAATTATACAATTGTGAAATCACACCTGTATAATACAAACTCAGAGCTTAAAGCGGCTGCCTTCGAACCAGTCAATATTTTTTGACAAGTATATTTCATATTAAACATGCAACTGAATGCAACATACTCACATCGAATGTAATGAAAATAACCAGTCCTCAGGGAAATTTTGCTCATTTGATCAGGCGGTTCTCGCGTAAATACAGGAACTGTATCCATCACACGCAGATGTAAACAAAGCATAGAAGTGCGAGATAGACTGACAATTCCACGCACATCATGGTATATCACTGATTAATTTCTCATAACTACACTATATATGCACATACGAACTGGAAAATGTACTCGATGTGGACTTTTGAGCGCGTTTTGAGCATTTGTTTACATTCGGGTTTGATGGATACACTTTTTGTTTATATAAAAACCGGTACAAAATGGGCACTAAAACGGATGAAAAGACAACTTGGACGGACTGTAATGGTCAAAAACATTGAGCACACCTTTTGTTTTATTGCATTAAATGTGTTTAACAAAGAATTGGTTTTGAAAAAATATTCGAAGGCAGCAGCTTTAAAGAACTTGCGTGCGATAGTTATAATCATGATAATAGGCCTACATTTTATCATATGCCAGTGATGATAGTGCCGAGAGTCTTATTGCAATCATTAGTTCTGTGATTGTTATATTACTATTCATCATTGCTAACAAAGGCCCTCCTATCCACCCAAAGTAATTTGCCTAACACCATACATTTCCCAATGACTAAAAAATGCTCGCCGAGCCACAAATGTCACACAAATGTATTGCCCGTTGCCCGTCATGGTACCGGAACTACACTTTGGACATGAGCTAACTACTCAAATATTCGCAGATTAACAAAAGTGTTCTTAAAATTCCCGGATTGGCATATGATAAACGGGTTATGCCACAATATGGGCTCTGTGCCCTTGGTTCAAGTTCTTCAAACGACCCTCCGCTTCTCGTCGGGCCTTAGAACTTTAACCGCGGTCACAAAATCCCATATTGTCCAATAATCTATATATACATACATTTAATATGAGAACATTGATCAGTCACTCGATTAACGGAAGTAGGCTTAAGTGAATCAATACACGTTTCTTATCTTAGCGAACATTATCGGCACAGTTTGCATAATTTATTTTCACGTTAGATTGCTCGTTCATTCTTTTTTTATGAAAGCAATGATGAAACATTCTCATCGGTAATCCGATTGCCTGCAATTCGTAGGCGACTTCATCGGGCGCTGGAGATATATCGTTTTCATCTTTCAGATGAAATAATCAATTCTGAATACGTAGCCTACATTTACGTGTCCATGTAAATCATTAGCCTTGAACACTACACCACGTAAACCGTACATACTCCAGTCAAATGTACGCGGCTACGTCAGGAGTACGACTATTGAACCGGTGTACGAATTCTACTGTTAGAATTGTCATGAATTTGTCTAAATTTCTTAGGTATTATTCAGATTTTTAAACATGTCCAGGAAACATGGTATCAGTATATGTACTTATTTCCCCAAAAAAATTAGTTTGGCTCAATTCTTTGATCATAGCAAACGCGAAACTTGAATCCTCCATCCAGGAATAGCATTGAGTGCATGTTGTGGCAGAAAACTATAAGGAATAAGAAAAAATCTGCAAACTGTGGCGTTTTTTTTGGTATGATTGGTTCTTCCCATACTCATACTCAGAATCGATTCTTTATCGTGCGTGGTCGTACTATATATATATATATATATGCCTTATTAATTTTACAGCTTACAACCACTGTAGGCGGTTTGTGGTGGATGGATGGTATGTGAATCTGAAATTCATTTGATAATCACTTTTATACAATCATCAATATGACATTGTGCATTTGAAAACGGAACATTGGTATTAAATATTGGTATTAAACACACTGTGTGATTGGGACATGTTCGGATTGCAGCCTGTGGGAATACATTTACTCCGTTGCTTTAGTATTTCGCCAGGCAAGGTCGGGGCAAGGTCCGTTTCGCGAAACGGACAGTCCGTTTCGCGAAACGGAGTTCATGTTTAGAGCTGGTATGATAATTCATTACTCGGTCACAACAATCAGTAGGTCTCTTGTTGTATGCCTATCTCACTACGCAACCAGGTACGGTAACCACCAGCATGCAACTGATTTTGAGTTTGCGGTCAAACATTACTGTCCAGTTTATTTTCACTTATTACAATGTATGATGTGGTATGATGATGACTGATGTTTGCTAAACGAATGATAGTACATTGCACGTGCTAATTCCAGTCGTGGCATGACGTTTTATAATCATGCTTCGACAAACATGGAACGATTAAGCCTGCGTGTGATTTATGCATGTCTGTCGACAGCTATCTTAGAAAATGAGAGCCGGCGAAGTGCATGCGACTAAGAATGGTGGGCCTATCTGCTATCATAACGCCACATATCCCACTCATTTTCACCGCTGTCTCTCAGTTTCGCGAAACGGGGTCCGTTTCGGGGTTTAGTAGCACCCATGCTGAATATTCTCATGACCTTGAATTTGATCTCATCTCCAAGGTCAGAACACAAAATGGTTAATATCTTGCTCATTGTCGATTTTGCAGCTTAGGAATCAATTGTGGACATGAAATGAGTGACCTTGAATTTGACCTTGTTGTCAAGGTCTCGGGACAAAATGGCTAATATATAAAATGTAAAACATTGTCCGGTAACCTTTCTTAGCCCTTGGGCTAATTTTTGATGTTTAATTAGTTTCCAGAAATCTAATATACTGTATTGGTCCTAATAGCAGCATGTCCTCTTCTTTTCTCCATTAATTATAATTTTATACCCTTTTATTTCACTTCATATCGTTCTAATACACTCTTGGAGTGTTTCAATCCTGTTATTCGAATCATAATCAAGGGGATTGTAGGCTATAAGTATATTATTCAGTGATTTTCTCTAATTTGACATCAAATTTCAACTCATTTTTCTGCGCGTTACTGTAGGAAGTTTTGCTTTGGCACACCGTGCTACTATTAGGACCAATACGGTAGAATTAATGCCTATCAAATACGTTTAGTTCTATCGGAGGTGAGATCAGGGGCGGATCCAGGAATTTGAAAAGAGGGGGTCCAACATTATACTGCGTGGGGTCTGGGGCCCGCACAAGGGCCCCAGAAGCCAGAGCCTTTGTTCTGTCTTGTGGTAGCGCCCTGGTATCTCCTGGGTGTAAATCCCACTTTTTGCCCCTGGTATATTTGTCAACAAGAAAATGCAGCTAACTGCGGGAGATGACATTAGAGCTCGAGCACATCATCAGCACCACGACAGCTGAATGTATCTTACACAACGTTACCCCCCCCCCACCCCCCACCTGCAAAAAAAATGAAAACTGAACCATATCATGCCCCACATGATTCCAATTCATTCCCTATATTATGATGAAACACATAATCGTACTTTCATCATATTCCTAATAAGTAAACATTTATTTTGAACTCAATGAAACAGATACGTCTGATTAAATGATATTGAAGTTCAATAAAATATCCTTAAAATATTGGGAACTATGAGGAATATCTGCATCTGATATCATGATATAGATAACACATGCATACTGAGCAAATTGAAAGACCAGTTTAAAATAAAACGGTTTCGCAACCCAGCAAGGAACACCTTCTCAAGTGATAAAATATGTCAAATTACGGTAAATGTAGTCGTGGTACCGCAGACGAATCGTTGTGTTTACTTGATAACGCCACAAAAAGGCCACACGCAAAGTTACATGTACATGCATGCACAAAATGCTGCACAGAAAATTGTGCCTTCCAAAGTGCGCGTCATTGCGGTAAAATTTGCTTTGCATTCTGGGAACGTGAATTTCCATCGGCTCCGCCATTTTGACGTTTTTCAGACGAGCTGACCATTTTGCGTAATTTTCTCAAACCTAACACATCGATTTATGCATTATATATCTGTGGAATATTCAAAGCTTGCCATCAAATCGAGAGATTTTATGTCAAGGACGAAGAAAATCCTTGTTTGAAGTAGGTGTAAAAAGGTTTACATGCCAAAACGGACGTTGATAGGTTGGTATGAAACCTCCATAAAAAAGTCAGCACATAGACATGTAGAGAGTTGGCGGCGAAGCCCCCAACGCTCTAATGTCAAAAAAGTTGTGAGTGAAGCGAGGCTGTCCCAGTATGGGTCTGGGGCCCGCTCAAGAGACCCTGAATCCAGAGTCTTTTTTTATGACTTGAGGTAAGTTGATGGCATCTCCTGGGTATAAATTTCATTTGAATACCCATTGATCGCCATACTTTCATAATAAACGCAAAAACTAGAAACGAAGCGAACCTGTCTCAGCTGGGGGGGGGGGGGGGGTCTCCGGCCTGCTGAGGGGCCCAGAAATCAGAGCCTCTTTATCATGTTTATGTTCTGAATTAGTTTTATGGCCTTTCCTGGGAATTAATTTCACTTAAAAATTCATCGATGACCATGTTCTGGAAACTTTGATAGAAAGTAGAAGGGAAGCCACCCATTTTAGCCGGGTCTGGGGCCCGCTTAAGGGCCTCAGAAATCATAGCCTTTTTTAATGTTCTGAACTTATTTTGTGGCCTTCTCCTGGGAATGAATTGCACTTAAAAATTCATCGATGACCATGTTCTGGAAAGTTTGTGAAAAATGTACATGTAGAAGGGAAGCTACACATTTGGGCCGGGGTCCTGGGGCCCGCACAAAGGCCCCAGAAGTCATAGCTTTCCTTATGTTCTGAACTAATTTTGTGGCCTTTCCTGGGAATGGTTGCACTTAAGAATTCATTGATGACCATGTTCTGGAAAGTTGGAAGGTGGAAGAGTAAAAAGGTGGAAGAGAAGCTGGACATTTGGGCCGGGGGTAATGAGCCCACTGAAGGGCCCCAAAAACCATAGTATATATTGCACTTAAAAATTCATTGATGACTATGTCCTGAAAAGTTTGTAAAAAAAAAGTAGAAGGGAAGCTGCACATTTGGGTGGAGGGTCCGGGGCCCGCTGAAGGACCCCAGAAGCGAGACCCCTTTTTATGTCCTGTGGTAGCTTCCTGGGTCTCTCCTGAGTATACATTTCGAACAAACTCACCATGATCAACTTGTTCTTAAACATGGTATTTCGACATCATTTTTTTCGGACAGGAAGGCTGAACCCGCCTATGTATATGTATTTTTTTTTTTTCGAAAAGGGGGGGGGGGGGCTCCTGACCCCAGTAACCCCCCCTCTAAATCCGCTACTGGAGATTGTTCATCACGTGTCTACAGAGATCATAATTAAGGACGGAACAACACAAATACACTAAGCACCAAAAGTTTATCATTCAAACATGTAATTTAGGCGACATCCGGGATCAGAAGTGGTCAGCTCAAAATCCAGACCTTAACCCGATCTACTAGTATATACCTTGGTCGGATGGTGCGACAGGGGCCTCCAGACATCCTGGCAGCTCTTGAAACAAGTTTGTATTTGTTTTCGTCAGGAACTTGTAGTGTAGAGCACAGGCCACGTGAGAGTCCTGATGTCGCTACATGCTGAACCGCAATTGAAACGAATTTTAACATTGAATCAATACATTGCATATAATGACCTATTATATTAGGTCGGTTTGTGATCCTTATTTAACCCACTTGTTTATACATGTTGAAAAGCTTTCACAAACTTTCACCAAATCTGTCATATATTACAAACAAATCTACACCAATAATTTGGTAGATTTTGTTTGTATTTATTATATGTGTGTACATAAATATTTTAAAGGTCCTTTGGTATATTTACAGCTGCAGTGACTGGGTGATCATCACATGTACATGTGGGGTACATAAAGGTCTTTTGGTATATTTACAGCTGCAGTGACTGTGTGATCATCACATGTACATGTTTGGTGGATCACATACATAAAGGTCCCGTGGTATATTTACAGCTGCAGTGACTGGGTGATCATCACATGTACATGTGGGGTGGATCACATACATAAAGGTCCTTTGGTATATTTACAGCTGCAGTGACTGGGTGATCATCACATGTACATGTGGGGTACATAAAGGTCTTTTGGTATATTTACAGCTGCAGTGACTGTGTGATCATCACATGTACATGTTTGGTGGATCACATGCATAAAGGTCCCGTGGTATATTTACAGCTGCAGTGACTGGGTGACCATCACATGTACATGTAGGGCGGAACACATACAAAAAGGTCCTTTGGTATATTCACAGCTGCAGTGACTGGGTGATCATCACATGTACATGTGGGGTGGATCACATACATAAAGGTCCTTTGGTATATTTACAGCTGCAGTGACTGGGTGATCATCACATGTACATGTAGGTGGATCACATACATAAAGGTCCTTTGGTATATTTACAGCTGCAGTGACTGGGTGATCATCACATGTACATGTGGGGTGGATCACATACATAAAGGTCCCGTGGTATATTTACAGCTGCAGTGACTGGGTGATCATCACATGTACATGTAGGGTGGATCACATACATAAAGGTCCTTTGGTATATTTACAGCTGCAGTGACTGGGTGATCATCACATGTACATGTTTGGTGGATCACATACATAAAGGTCCAGTGATATATTTACAGCTGCAGTGACTGGGTGATCATCACATGTACATGTAGGGTGGATCACATACATAAAGGTCCTTTGGTATATTTACAGCTGCAGTGACTGGGTGATCATCACATGTACATGTGGGGTGGATCACATACATAAAGGTCCAGTGATATATTTACAGCTGCAGTGACTGGCCTGGGTGATCATCACATGTACATGTAAGGTGGATCACATACATAAAGGTCCTTTGGTATATTTACAGCTGCAGTGACTGGGTGATCATCACATGTACATGTAAGGTACCACGATTAAAGTTATTTTTAACTTAGATCACATTTCTCATCTTCAGTTTTTATTATTGTTCAGTATCACATGGTGTACATAATTTCAAAATTATACCAGTCGCTATATGCATAAATTGACAAGTTTGGCACAATTATCGCCATGTGCGATTGTTACCAGGCGTGCTGTATGGCGTGGTAGTTCAGATAAACATGGTTTCATATGATATGTGAGGTCCTTATTAAACCTGTCAATGTAAAACGTATGGCTTCTAAACATGGTTTTATACATGAACAATATGTGCAATCCGTTTTAAACCTAATTCAGAATTGGTTTAAACCAGGTGTTTGCTAACCTGGAGAAATCCACCCGTAATGTCAGCACATTATGGTGGCTGATAGCGTCCATCTGACAATCTCGCTCCCTCGCGGCGAGAGAGCGAAGCGAGGTAGCGAAAGAGCGATACGAGCGCACGAGACAGCGATGCGAGAGAGCGATGCGAGGATGCGAGGGAGCGATGCGAGGGAGCGAGTGAGCGATAAGATAGTGACATAAATCCACCTCGCTTCCTCGCATCGTTCTCTCGCTCCCTCGCACTCTCGCTATCTCGCATCGCTCTCTCGCTCTATTGCATCGCTATCTCGCTATCTCGCATGGTTCTATCGCTCTCTCGCAATCTCGTTCTCTCGCTACCTCGCATCGCTCTCTCGCTTTCTCGCTCTCTCGTTCCCTCGTTCTCTCGTTCTCTCGCTCACTCGTTCTCTCGCAATCTCGTTCTCTCGCTACCTCGTTCTCTCGCTCTCTCGCTCCCTCGCTCTCTCGCAATCTCGTTCTCTCGCTATCTCGCATCGCTCTCTCGCTTTCTTGCTCTCTTGCTCCCTCGTTCTCTTGTTCTCTCGCTCTCTCACTCACTCTTTCTCTCGCTACCTCGTTCTCTCGCTCCCTCGCTCTCTCGCAATCTCGTTCTCTCGCTACCTCGCATCGCTTTCTCGCTTTCTCGCTCTCTCGCTCCCTCGTTCTCTCGCTCTCTCGCTCACTCGTTCTCTCGCAATATCGTTCTCTCGCTACCTCGCATCGCTGTCTCGCTCTCTCATTCTCTCGCTCACTCGTTCCTTCGTTCTCTCGCTCATATGACAGGTCACAATAAATTAATCCGTTCTAACGATAAATTTCTCGTTATCACGTTTTTTTTTTCTATTGTTCAGATGCTATTTTTTTATTCGTTACGACAATATTTTTCGCGCACACGAAAAATAATCACGTCCACTCTGCTGCATTAATATTTATACATGTATACCTACCAGTGAATATGTTCAAATATCGTTTATTGCATATGGTCAAATATGATCAGTTAATTCTTTACGGCAAAACTAATCTCCCTGTACATATTCAAGCGCAAAACATATGACGTTCAATACCGAAATAACGATTTATATAAATTTATATAAATTAACATGAATAGATGTTGTTTTTCACCATCTATTCACCTATATACCCCGCCCCTTCCCTTCGAACAACGTACACAATAACCGATGTTAACAAATTATTATTAAAATTATCTATTGAACGCTAATCTTACAACAATTTTGTGTCAATTGTGACAAAAACAAAGTTGTAATTGAAGTGAAAGAATATATCTCCGTTCAAATAAGATTCTGATATCGGAACTTACATGATATTTCTGTAACTACTGATATTTAATGAATATTCTCAATCTGAATTAAATATGTGAAGATTTTATGGTTAATTCTTATGTATTAATATTATAATTTCGTCGGATTACATGTGTATTTTACAGGCCCTATATATCATATTTGTACATGGTTCAAGCATTTAGATTTCGCTAACGGCATCTACAACAGGTACATATAATTTGCACATGCTCCGATCCTACAGCCCAGAAGATTGCGTAAGAGAGCCTGTTGAGTGGATAAGGCTCGCTACCACGTGACAGTGACATAACCAATGAGATGACTTGCAGCGGATGAAGGTGTAGACTGGCTGGAGGGGGTGAGGGTAAGGCGGCTAGGTGGGAGGTGGTGGTTCACGGATGAGCATACAATACACGTACTTCAAATAACACGATAATCATCACAGTTTATTGTGATATTATATCATAATAGAGCACGATATGGAATTGTAATTTTCGAAACAATATGGGACTCATATTGCATAATTTTACAACTTAATCGCCTATGCATACAGTGGTTTTCAAAGAATACACTGTTAAGTAGAAACTATGATGTAAATTTCAGATCAATATCATCTATTTTAAATGTCCTATTTTTATATATCCTACAAGGAAACTGGTATGACAGGGGCGTGTCCAGGGAAGGGTGGGTACAGTCCGTACGTGCTCCTTCCCTTCCATTATTTCTGTACTTGCCCATGAGCATTGTAATAGCACTGACCATGTCGAAAATTTTTATCAATATCATTAAAATATACATAAAAGTTAACTTCGTAGATGAATGTACATGTACATACATGGTCGTATGTATGATTATTTTAGAACAAACAAAAATCATCGTGCGAGTTCTCAAAAGTGCGTTTTATCTGTATGCTGAAATCTTCAGTTAGTTTCTGATACTGCATACCTGGTACATGAAAATTAGTTTCTGCATACGAGACAGCGAGAAAGCGAGAGAGCGAGAGAACGAGAGAGCGAGAGAGCAAGAGAACAAGAGAGCGAGAGAGCGATGCGAGGAAGCGAGGTTGATCTATGTGAATATCGTATCGCTCATTTATTCTCTTGCATCGCTCTCTCGCTACCTCGCATCGCTCTCTCGTTCCCTCGCATCGCTCTTTCGCTGCCTCGCTTCGCTCTCTCGCCGCGAGGGAGCGAGATTGACGGATGGACGCTATCAGCCACCATAGCACATGTTCTAGATTGTATGGTGGCTGATAGCGTCCATCTGACAATCTCGCTCCCTCGCGGCGAGAGAGCGAAGCGAGGTAGCAAAAAAGCGATACAAGCGCACGAGACAGCGTTGCGAGGGAGCGAGAGAGCGATGCGAGAATGCGAGGGAGCGATGCGAGGGAGCGAGTGAGCGATAAGATAGTGACATAAATCCACCTCGCTTCCTCGCATCGTTCTCTTGCTCCCTCGCACTCTCGCTATCTCGCATCGCTCTCTCGCTATCTCGCATCGTTCTCTCGTTCTCTCGCTCACTCGTTCTCTCGCTCTCTCGCTCTCTCGCTCTCTCGCTCTCTCGCAATCTCGTTCTCTCGCTACCTCGCATCGCTCTCTCACTTTCTCACTCTCTCGTTCCCTCGTTCTCTCGTTCTCTCGCTCTCTCGCAATCTCGTTCTCTCGCTACTTCGTTCTCTCGCTCTCTCGCTCTCTCACTCCCTCGCTCTCTCGCAATCTTGTTCTCTTGCTACCTTGCATCGCTCTCTCGCTTTCTTGCTCTCTCGCTCCCTCGTTCTCTCGTTCTCTCGCTCTCTTGCTCACTCGTTCTCTCGCAATCTCGTTCTCTCGCTCACTCGTTCTTTCGTTTCCTCGTTCTCTCGCTCATATGACAGGTCACAATAAATTAATCCGTTCTAACGATAAATTTCTCGTTATCACGGGTTTTTTTCTATTGTTCAGATGCTATTTTTTTATTCGTTACCACGATATTTTTCGCGCACACGAAAAGTAATCACGTCCACTCTGCTGCATTAATATTTATACATGTATACCTACCAGTGAATATGTTCAAATATTATTTTTTGTATATGGTCAAATATGATCAGTTAATTCTTTTACGGCAAAACTAATCTCCCTGTACATATTCAAGCGCAAAACATATGACGTTCAATACCGAAATAACGATTTATATAAATTTATATAAATTAACATGAATAGATGTTGTTGTTTTTCACCATCTATTTACCTGTATACCCCGCCTCTTCCCTTCGAACAACGCACACAATAACCGATGTCAACAAATTATGATTAAAATTATCTATTGAACGTTAATCTTACAACAATTTTGTGTCAATTGTGACAAAAACAAAGTTGTAATTGAAGTGAAAGAATATATTTCCGTTCAAATAAGATTCTGATATCGGAACTTACATGATATTTCTGTAACTACTGATATTTAATGAATATTCTCAATCTGAATTAAATATGTGAAGATTTTATGGTTAATTCTTATGTATTAATATTATAATTTCGTCGGATTACATGTGTATTTTACAGGCCCTATATTTGTACATGGTTCAAGCATCTAGATTTCGCTAATGGCATCTACAACACATACATATAATTTGCACATGCTCCGATCCTACAGCCCAGAAGATTGCGTAAGAGAGCCTGGTGAGTGGATAAGGCTCGCTACCACGTGACAGTGATATAACCAATGAGGTGACTTGCAGCGGATGAAGGTGTAGACTGGGTGGAGGGGGTGAGGGTAAGGCGGCTAGGTGGGAGGTGGTGGTTCAAGGATGAGCATACAATACACGTACTTCAAATAACACGATAATCATCACCGTTTATTGTGATACATTTGTATTATATCATAATAGAGCACGATATGGAATTGTAATTTTCGAAACAATATGGGACTCATATTGCATAATTTTACAACTTAATCGCCTATGCATACAGTGGTTTTCAAAGAATACACTGTTAAGTAGAAACTATGATGTAAATTTCAGATCAATATCATCTATTTTATATGTCCTATTTTTATATGTCCTACAAGGAAACTGGTATGACAGGGGCGTGTCCAGGGAAGGGTGGGTACAGTCCGTACGTGCCCCTTCCCTTCCATTATTTCTGTACTTGCCCATGAGCATTGTAATAGCACTGACCATGTCGAAAATTTTTATCAATATCATTAAAATATACATATAAAAGTTAGCTTCGTAGATGAATGTACATGTACATACATGGTCGTATGTATGATTATATTAGAACAAAAAAAATCATCGTGCGAGTTCTCAAAAGTGCGTTTTATCTGTATGCTGAAATCTTCAGTTAGTTTCTAATACTGCATACCTGGTACATGAAAATTAGTTTCTGCATACGAGACAGCGAGGGAGCGAGAGAACGAGGGAGCGAGAGAGCGAGAGAACGAGAGAGCGAGAGAGCGAGAGAGCGAGAGAACGAGGGAGCGAGAGAACGAGAGAGCGAGAGAGCGAGAGAACGAGAGAGCGAGAGAGCGATGCGAGGAAGCGAGGTTGATCTATGTGAATATCGTATCGCTCACTCGTTCTCTCGCATCGCTCTCTCGCTACCTCGCATCGCTCCCTCGTTCCTTCGCATCGCTTCCTCGTTCCCTCGCATCGCTCTTACGCTGCCTCGCTTCGCTCTCTCGCCGCGAGGGAGCGAGATTGACGAATGGACGCTATCAGCCACCATAAGATTGAATGCAATCTCTGTGATCTTGATGATAAACAGAGATTGCGACCAACGTCACAAAAATATAAACATTCAAGCTGTATGTATAGAGTGCAAACGTAATATGATGATCGGGTGGGCAACTCAAAATGGGGATCGATAATCATGACTGAAAATGAAAACATTTGTCTCAAAAACTTCCGTGTGTATGTGCAGTAAGGTGAGTTATTTTAGATCCAAACTACATGTGTTAGATGGTGTCCCCCGTCAGTTTTCATATGTGTATTGATGTTTCAAAAAGTTGTTTCTAATAAAAAGGCATGTTGGTTTACAGCCGCTCTGAGGCGGCTGTATTTTATGGCTACACATGTTCTCTCAAGGACCACGAGAGGAAGTCTGTGTTCGACACTCAGTTGGATGAACATCAAACGTATATATGTGCACTAATAACAGTGCGCCACATTTAGTGTGAATGATTTCACAATTTATTTACTCATCCCATTACCCCATTAACTCGAATGACATAACAAGCTCTGCCACGCACAGCTTACCAGTCTTACCTTCCACATAACCATGAAAGTCAGTTTTCTGAGTAGTCCGACAGGGGACAACAAACCTCAACATCGCTCCGTTTGAAACATCTCATAATAAAACATAGAATCTCACATCGTCAGTGCCCCCTCAATACATACATGTCTCCAACCCGAGCCAATTGAATAACGAAATCGAGTTGGCCAACTGTGAAAGCCGAGTTAACAGACGTCCACATGCATACGTTTAGGTCCAAATTTATCAATGTTTTTCATAAATTCACACATTGAAGAGACTGGCGAACATTGGAAAGTATTAAATCAAAACATTACATCAGAATTTCTTTCGCGTCCAAACGTTAATCATAATGGAATAGACCCCTGATGGACCCACTCAGAGGGTCTAAAATTTTACATTCAACGCTATTGAACTATCACCTATAAAGATATGACGTTGTCATATACATGGATTGGGGTTTAAATGTTTGGAGAAAAAAATTGATTTCAGCACTCTCTGTGTGGGAGATTGCTTGACTGAACCGGTGCACCGAGAATAACGTGATATTAACATGTGTTCACGTGCTCTTTCATAACTGATTAATACGGGTGAAGATGTATTCAGGACTAGATAAAAAAGATTACCAAAGCCCACTAGTAAATGTACCCTTGGAGTATGACACTATTGAAGCTATTTATGCTAAAGATAAATGCATGACCATGTTAATTAATGTACATGTTTTGTCTTGTTGAAAACATGGATTTGGTCACTGCTATGACAAGTCATATATTACCCCAGACATCGACTTACAGGAATATTACATGGTGCTGGAAAGGTATGTATTCTCTTTTCCTCTCGAATATAATGAATCAAATTCATCATATTTACTACATGTCCGCCACAATACCGCAGATCCAAATACATGTCTTATTACTATGTGTATTTGCCCAAATGTAATTTCCCAACATGTATTATCATTTCACAATTTGATATATGGATACATTTGTAGAAATAATGTATGTATTATTACTTCACAATTTCACGAATCTGAGGACATGTATAAGTCCTTTGTAAGTTGACATCTATAAAGCATTTATTATTACTTCACAGTTCGGACGATCTAAGATTATGTATTATTACTTTAGAAATTGGCAGATCTAGGGACATGTACATATATCATTACACAATTTGACACATGGGTATATTTATGGAGGTATGTATTATTACTCAACACTTGACAAATCTAAGGATATGCATTTATCTTTCACAATTTGGCAGATATAGGGATACGTATGATTACTCCACAATTTGGCAGATCTAAGGATCAGATGTAATGGTATATTGTTATTTACAATTTGCCTGATCCAGGGACACATATTATTACTTAAACATTTTACAGAACTTACAATATGTATTATTACTCCATAATTTATCAGAACTAAGGATATGCATTTAAACTTCACAATTAGGCAGAACTTAGGATATATGTTATTACTTCACAATTTGGCGGAATTTAGGATATGTATTGTTACTTCACATGTTGGCAAATCAAAGGATATAATTCCTCCACCATATCACGAATTTATCTAAGGATATGTACTATTACTTTCCAATTTGGCAGATTTAAAGATACTGGTATGTATTATTACTCCAAAATTTGACAGAACTTAGGATATGTATTATTACTCCATACAAATTTAGGATATGTCTTATTACTTCATAATTTGGCCGATTTAAGCATGTATTAATACTCCATAATTTGGCAGAACTTAAGATGTATTATTACTCCACAAATTTAGGATATGTCTTATCACTTCATAATTTTGCAGATCTAAGCATGTATTAATACTCCACAATTTGGCAGAACTTAGCATATGTATTATTCCTCCACAATTTGACAAATCTTAGGATATGATTTATGACTCTGGAATTTGACAGATCTAAGGATATATTTCATTCTTCCACAATTTGCCAGATTCAAATTGATTTAATTACCAGAATTAATTTTTACTTAACAATTTCCTGACATTTTTTCATTGCTGTACCTTTCGTCGTCACATGCTTAGAAGTTACAGATGTTCACTGTCGGAACCCCGACTACCGTAACGTCACGTTACGGTAGTCATTAAAATGGCGGAAGGTTTGTCGATTCGTTTTATTTCTTATCAATTTTTCTCGATAAGTTGTACGATACAGCTTGAGATCGGAATAATTTTCAAGCCACATAATGAATGAAGTTGCCAGGTTTACTAGAGTAGCCAGAGCAGTGCAATGAGTGTACGTGTGATATTCGTTCAATAAAAAACCAATGACGACTATCGTAACGTCAGGTGATATCAGAGTAGTGACAACCGTAACGCGAACGGCCGACTACGGTAACGTTACGAACAAAGCAGATCATTGATGTGCTATTTTGTTCTATATATTGATTTTCTATAAGAAATATGGAGTCTGATTCTATGTGCATCATTCTGAATCTCTGGGCAAAAAGTCTGATTCTATGAGCAAATTGTCTGATTCTATGGGCAAATAAGTAAGCAAGCGGTGGGGCACCAGTAAAACGTGCTGGATCAAAGACAAATTTCTCAACACAATCTGATGGCACATGTTCTATTTACTCCATAAATCATTGCAGAATATGGATTATGTTCAGTTTCTTATGCAGTGTTCACAGTTGTTCATACATTTGTCGCGCAAAAGTGGAGCGGCCAGGTGGTGGAGCAGTTATCCAAATTAAATCACCAACTGCAAAGCGTTCACACTAACCTACCTGGGTATCTGGACAAAAATTAGTCCAGTTACCATTCTGATTGTTCCTAGATGGGATCAGCTACCGAATCAAACAAAATTGATCACAGATTAAAAATAACAGAAACAAACCTGATTCTATGGGTAGGTTTATCTCATAACCATGGAACTATGGGTTACGATCTGTCATCCTTGTTATTGACCTTCTCCTAGAAACAGAACATAAAATCAAGCTTCAAGACTATATTTATTCAGGATCAGCATCGAGAAGCTCTTAGTTCCATGGCTATAACAACACCCTACCCATAGAATCAGGTTTGTTCCCATAGAATCAGGTTTGTTTCTGTTATTTTTATTCTATGTCCAATTTTGTTGGATTACGTAGCTGACTTAACATCCAGGAGCAATCAAAATGTTAACTGGAATAATTGTCATGCAATTGTGGTCAAGATATCCTGGTAAGTAACTGGAAGCGCTTTGTCTTTGGTGATTTATGATGGCTAGCTGCTCCACTGCCTAGTCGTTCCACTTTTGTGCGACAGATATATGAAGAGCGCTGAACACCACATAAAAAACTGAGCATGAATCATATTCTGCAATGATTTAAGAAGTAAACAGAACATATGCCATCAGATTGTGTTGAGAAATTAGCCGTCGATCCAGCATGTTTCACTGGTGCCCGCAGCTTACTTGCTTATGTGCCCATAGAATCAGACAATTTGCTCATAAAACCAGACTTTTTGCCCATAGAATCAGGCAAATGCACAAAGAATCAGACAAACGGTTCCTCCCTGTGTAGATGTGTAGAAGAAATAAACGTATCTCGTTTTCCTTTGTGGCTATACACTTGCAAGGTTGTGTATCTGTTGCCAGTATTATATCGTTCATGTAGGGCTACATAGGCAGTCCCACTGTCGCAAATAATTGTTTGTATGGAACAAAAATGGATGACGGGGTGATTTTTTTTTCAATGTTTCATAGCCCTTCATCAATAATTACACAGACCATGTATGTAACAGCTCTTTGTTATCGTTGACTGATGTGTTCATGGATTTCGAGTTGTGAATTCGGATGTGGACTTGATTGCATGGAATTTCTGCCTGCTTCGCATGTTGAATTCGTTGAATCTATAGCAGTTATTTGGTTATAGCTCTTATAGTTTAAAATGTTGTGGTCAAAGCAATGTTTCAGTGTAATGAATATGCAAACATCCGAATTTTCAAGTCGTCACTGGAAAGTAGGCATAGGTTTCATGTTTGTCAATTTGATTTGTAGATCATTGCAGCAGCTTTCACAGCGGACAGTTTGAATGTAGATATTATTTTGTTATATATTTTTGTCATTTATTCTGTTGTAATTGAGGTTATTTTTGTGCATGCCATTATTTCATTTTCCTTGGTCGTGCTTCTTCGTATAGGACAAGAAGTGAGAACTTACGTTGAATGTTATGGTGACACATACACAGTGTAATATTTCTTGTATGGGCATTGAGCAGTTCTTAATTTGAAATGCAACATCTGTGATCCATGTACACGTTTAATTGAAACACCGATGTGAACCAAATATTTTATTTATAACCTTTATTTCTACGCGAGAAGATACAATGAGGATGGTCACTGGTTGTCAGTGGTGTACCACTGAGCGACTGAGCTTAATCTGTAAACATATTAATGTTTGTTTTCGAATTTATTTCCAAAGTAGAAGCGATAGCCGTGGAGGGGTCTTTGTTAACTTTAGACAGCCTTGAACCGGCACTGACCAGCACACCCTGTGACGCACGTTGGCTTTCAAACTGACAGAAGCGGCATCTGAAACCCATCTTTGTAATGATGAAAATGATTGCTGTTCAAGTTCACCTGCGTATTTGCCAAATGACAGTTGTGACGTTATGGCAGTGCTAAACTGCAGATCCATCCCGTTACGGTAGTAGGACCGAAACGTTACGGTAGTCAGTAGCAAATCTTATCAACCGCTTTCATCCAGAAAAAAGCCGTTACAGTGTATTCTGCATGACAACTTATGGATTCTGAATGTCTCATACTATATGTCTGTGGAATAGTTCGTGTCAGTATATAATTTTTTGCAAGTGAAGAGCAGACAATTAAACGAATCGATTTACTTTGCGCCATATTCATGACTACCGTAACTTGACGTTGGGTAGTCGGGTTCTGACAGTGTTGTTGCAAGTGACTTGAAGTTGGCCAAGCATTCCTGAACCGAGGTACACCCTAGCACTGGTGCAGCCAGACTTGCCAACGCGGCGGATCTGAGAGTATAGCGTTATAGGTTCCGCCCCGGCTGAGCCATGGCTGACATGCAGGTGGGCAACCTCCACGCCGGGGACATTGCAGTCATAGTCGTGTACCTGGCTGGCTCACTCGCTCTCGGACTCATCGTGAGTACTGAGTAATATTAGAGAATGGGCTATGCTCCCAGTTCTCACATCACAAGGGACAAAGTTGTCTAGTTGTGATTCCATCGTATAAATACAATACCTAATTGATCATACCTGCAACATCCCTGATCATTTACATCATTATTCATATATTTTGTAAAATTCAGGTGATTGCGAAGAGCAAGACGAATATTGAGAGTTTATTCTTGGCTGGAAGAAATATGGTGTGGTGGCCTGTAAGTATCCAAACTATACATGTATCAATGGCGAGCAAAACCCAATTAGGACAAATTTCCACACTTTCCTGCGCTTCAGATCGGACTATCCCTGTTCGCGAGTAACATCGGTAGCGTCAACTACGTGGGCATAGCCGGGGACGCGGCCGCGGCCGGGTATGCCGTCGTCATGTTCGAGTGGGGCGTAAGGAAACGAACTATAACTATTTAGGATTATGACGTTATAATTAGTGACATTATTATTATTTTATTATGGAATTGAGAGTGTCTTTGGCTAGCATGATCCAATATATATGCATATTACTTTTTGAGATGATTTAGCATGACGTTTGATATATAGTTCGCTCTCGTTATTTTATTCAGGCTACATTTCTGCTCGTGCTGTTAGGCTGGATTTTTCTGCCGGTGTACATCGCATCGGGGGTAGGTTTCTTCATTTTTAGGTTACCGAACCTTTGGTCCGATAACCTATTGGCATGCCGTTGCGTCCGTCATCCGTCTGTCCGGGAATACCAGAAGGGTTTACGGGGAAAGCTTAGGGAGAGAAAAGCTGGAAATGCCCCTTAACCATGCTTTAAGCCAGAAGTGCGGTATTACGGGGATTTTACGGGGATTTCACGGGGATGTTTCTGTACTGTTTGCCGTGATTTTCTTAAAATATTTGATGTACACCACGCACATCACTTGGCCACCGACCCTGGAATCACTGCACTGAAATGTTCATTTACAGATATACACAATGCCAGAGTATTTACATTGGAGATTCGGCGGTAAACGGCTGAGAATATATCTGAGTGTCGTTGCCCTGCTGACCTATCTGTTCTCTACTGTGTCTGTAAGTGCTGCCAGCAAACGAGAAATGTAAAATCAGTTGTGAAATGATAATATATGGACCTCCAAAATAACGATACACGCCATCAGAAATACATAAGACCAGTCATATATTTGAAGCGAACAGATACATCAACACCTTTATTGATTGCCATCCACTTGCCGTGGATCATTTCAGTCGGATCTGTACTCAGCTGGGCTGTTCATGAACCAAACACTAACAATCAACCTGTACGCTGGTGTCGCCATTCTGCTTCTAATTGCCCTGGTCTTCACGGGACTTGGTATGTATGGGAGTGATGTTGAGTACAAGCACTACTAATTCTGGCATTTGCTGTGGTACTCTGACGAGAGATTTTGGAATTGTTTAGGTGGTCTGGAAACTGTGATCATAACGGACTCCCTCGCGGTGGCTGTCATGATGATCGGGGGACTTATTCTCTGTTGCATGGGTCAGTGAGTCTCAGGGGCTCCATAACATTTCAGAAATTTTGAAATCTCAATATATATCTGAGTCATGCTTCAGCGATATCTTTGGTTTGTGGAAAATATGCATCGTGCATCAGGTTCTTATTCCTGCAGGATTTGTGGAGATTGGCGGGTTAAGGGGACTGGAGTACAAGTACATGAGAGCTGTACCCAATACGACACTGTATAGCAACACAACATGTGGATATCCCAACGAGGATGCCTTCCACATATTCCGACACCCTTGGAACTCCAGCTATCCGTCTGTCGGGCTCATTCTCCGGGTTACCCTCGGCGCACTCTGGTACTGGTGCGCCAACCAGGTACTCCCAATGGACAATATATGTCCATGTATGTCATGTATACTTGAATCCAATCACGCACTTGCGACATAAAACAATATATGTTCCTGACCAACAATCCTGGTTATTTAGCATGGTGTGATTAGCAGTTTGTCTACTGTTTTCTAAAGGTTCTAGTACAGCGTGCGCTCTCAGCCAAGAACATAACACACGCCAAGGGAGCCTGTGTATTCGCTGGTTACCTCAAGTTGACGCCCATGATCCTGATGGTATTCCCCGGCATGATTAGCAGGGCGCTCTATCCAGGTACGTTAATCGAACCATTCTCTAACGTGGTTTCGAAATTCTATGTCGGGATACGATTGTTGCTCACGGAATCCTTCTATATTAATAATTATTCACCTGCTACAGATGAGGTTGGGTGTGCCGACCCTGATGTCTGCATGGAAGTGTGTGGATCAGAACTCGGCTGCACCAACATCGCTCTCCCCAAAATAGTCCTTGAACTGCTTCCTATCGGTCAGTGTACGACTCAAATCGCATACATTCCACTGTGCTTCCTGTCACTGTTTGAATAGTATGTTGTTCCTTTCAAGTACAATACGTGGAACTGTACAGTACGTGAGTTGCAGGTTTGAGAGGTCTGATGGTGGCGTCTGTGATGGCAGCTGTGGTCAGCACACTGACGTCTGTGTTCAACTCATCCAGTGCAATATTCACCATGGACATTTGGGTAAACATCCGACCACAGGCATCCAACAGGGAGCTTCTCATCTGCGGCAGGTAGCAGCAAATTCTAGATTTCAATCTTTCAACGATTACATGGATAGACACATAACACGTGAAAGATCCTTTCAATACTTTATACGCAAATGACAAGCTATCTAGTGCACGGGTCTTGTACATGCCTGACATAGAGTGTACATGTATACCCCAACAGGGTATTCACTGCCATACTGGTGGCCACGTCTATCCTGTGGATCCCGATCATGGCTCAGGGAGGTGGTGGACAGATATATGCTTACACCACCTCGGTGACCGGCTACTTGGGGGCGCCAACGTGTGCCATGTTCGTTCTAGCCATGTTCTGGGGCAGAGTGAACGAGGAGGTGGGTAAAACGCGTGACGTATATTATTTATTACTGATTACACAATTACCTGTACATGTAGATCCATCGATGCAAGCAGATGTTTCATTGCAATGTTTGTGGTACAGGGAGCGTTCTGGGGAATGGTTATAGCCCAGATATGGGGAATGGCGCGATTTGCGCTGGACCTTGTTTACCCCGCCCCACCGTGTGGAGAACCAGACAACAGACCACTCTTTGTATCTGGATGGCACCCGTACTACCACACCATATCGGAGATCATACTAGCCTTCCTTGTAGCTTCCATCATCAGCCTGGCAACCAAAGCACCGCCCAAAGAAAGGGTAAGAACTATTCCTCCCCCCACCCCCATGTATTTTTCGCCTTTAATTTCAAGGGATTTTCTTGGTTACACGTAACTTGAAAACATTCCCCGTGTATTCAGCTGGCAGGTCTGACATACTGGACCCGGTTCGAAAAGCCGCTGAAGGACAGAGAGCTGGAGGAGAAGAGGATGATGGTTGCTACTCTGGATAACGTGGTAGACGTCAGAGTACCAGGTTCTGTAGACATCAACCACCACGGGGAGAAGGAAGTTCTCTCTGACGGACGGAAGGAAGAGTCTATACTACAGCTTGGGAGTTCATCTGTTATAGATCCTTCTGTTGCTTTCGTACGCAGGAAGTCGGGTAAGTCTTCCTGATGTCATAATTGACTCAATATTCACATACCCTTCACAAAAGTTTGCACACAACATAGGAAATCCTACATGTATTTCAGCATCGTCGCTCAGCAGTTCACGTTTGTCAGTGGTCGAGGAGTTGACGTTGCGGAAGCGATTTGTGCAGAAGTTATGCGGGGCCGAGGAGGATGGAACATATGCGGAGAACAAAGAAGACGCGGTGGAGGACCACAGGGACAGGGTGGCCAGCATACGGCAGCCACCATTCTGGAAACACGCCATGAACGCACAAGCCGTCTTGATACTCTTCATCACTGTATTTCTCTGTGGTTTCTTCTACTGAATGAGTCCACAAAAGTACACCCCGCGAGGGGTGATTTGAAATACATGCACAGAGAATGTTGTGCATGTACTATTTTTACTTGCAGGAATCTAAAGATTTCGGCAAGTATGTTGGTTCGTTCGTGGATGGATGGATGGGTGTGTTTGTTTGTTCGCACTCTAGCGTCCACAGTTCTTGATTAAAAGCTCTTCGTGTGCACAATCTGTAGTATATCGGCCAGAAAACGTCCTATTTTGGTGTATCTAGGTCAAAGGTCAAGGTCAAGGTCAAGCAAAATGTCGAAAACATAAGTGGCCATAACTTCGGTTCTAATGGTCCTAGAGACTTCAAATAAAGTTCATATTGTAGATAAACTCGAGTTCTATCATTTGTGACCTTGACTTTGACATTTGACCTTGACCTTGAGAAGTTCGCCCGAGGTCGAATATTTGACCTTGGAGGTCACCTCCTCCGATTTTCGATCTAATGCTTGGAAACGATGTGGGACTGGTTCCTTATGGTCAATCTCAATTTTTAGCGCGATCGGTCAATCCGTTATGACGTAATTGACGTTTCTATGGCAACGAAATTGGTCCCATTATAAGCAAAATTGCATGTTTCAAGCTGTCCATGCAGATAAAAGCGTCAATAATGTGCGTAAAAATCCAATAACACACCTGTTAGTAGCCAAGGATGAAATCTTGTTCCACGAAATTTCAAGGTCAAAGGTCGAAAGTCAAGGTCAATATTGACCCGCAAGTGAAAACCATGTAGGTCACTATATCTCAGGAAGTAAGCAAGATAGAGACACGAAAGTAAATCCACAGTATTGCACTCACTTAGCCTAACAACTTTTGTATTTACACCTAAGGCGTATGAGCGATAGCCTTTGCAAGCGCCTGAGGTCGAAGTTGACCTCAAAAATGACGTTGACCTTGACCTTTTGCAAAAATATCGAGTAGTATCTTATTTGAAAGGTCTTCGAGAGTACTTTCCAAATCTGTTGTTGTTTTTTTCAAATCGGACGTCAATTGACGTCATAATGACGTCAAACGTGATTTCCGACTGATATTTAGGATATTTGAGTGTCAGATGTGCAAAGTTATAACATTTACTGCAGACCTAACAGATGCAAACGATGTGAAATTTTCCTATGATGGTCTCTATCAATTTTTAGCTCAATCAATGTATCCGTTTTGACGTAATTGACGTTTTTGTGACAACAAATCAGTGAAATTTCAAAGGAAACTCACTATTTGAAGATCTTATGATCTTGTAAGGTTATGATATAACTCATATGGACACGATTTTATCATGCATATTCAAAAACTCCATTCACAGTAAGTTTGCAGTATAGAATTGACGACAAATGACGTCATAATTACGTAATCATTCCGGCAAGTGTGTGGCCTATGGCCTCTCGTTTTTTTTGTTGTTGTTATTTCATTCAAACGAAATTTATTTTCCGAGGATTGGTACACGCAAAATATGCACAAAGGTAACGTTCCTCGTCCAGAAAGAGTGAGTATTTATCTTGGCTACTCAGAATCGGCAGCACAGAAGCAGGATTCACATAAAACGCTCAGTTTCCATAATAAAAGCATGTACAGCATTGAACAATTCAATATTCCAAGCAATTCCCAAAGTTTCTCTCCCAAAAAGAAAAAGTTCCGTCAAATATTTTTGTGGGTTTTGTGTGAATGAAGTTGTATCGAGATCAGGCATTATTATCAAGAGGAGGGGGTTGGTGGAGGCAAACAGCTTGTGACGGGCAGCTCGATAGGACGGACAGTCAAGTATGTAATAATGTACAACGTCTTCGATTCGAGACCCACATGACCCACAAGAAGCATCGGATATAAAATTATATTTTTTCCTATGAGAATTCAGTCCACTGAGACCCATTCGCAGCCGTGCCTGAAAGACAGGTGCACGTCCAGTAATATAAGAATAAAGTGGGTTGCTTTCAGGAAAAAACGAATCTTTCAGTCGCTTTTTGAATAAAGGGAGGCTAGTTGTGCCTCTGATATTTGCGTGAAGTTTGTTCCACGCCCGCGATGCAGAAGGAACGAACGATTTTCTAAAGGAGACGTTCTTAGCTTTAGGGACCCCGATGTCTCCTGAGCTACGAACACTATGACTGTGTATATTTGACACAAACTCTGGGCAAATAGTTGCCATGTAACGGGGTGTCAGTCCATTCATAATTTTGTACATTGTAGTCAAAATATAGTAATCACGACGAGTTTTCAGTGTGGGCCAACCCAATTCTGATAGAAGAGCAGTATTACTCACAGAAGTGTAGGCACCTGTACAAGATATGGCAGCAGATCTTTGACATTTTTCCAATATATTGCACAAATTACTAGTACAGTTGTTATACAGCAAACAGCCATATTCGAGGATTGACCTAATAAATGTTTTGTAAATGTTGTCTTTGCACTTCCTTGGTAGAATATTAGCGCCATGGCAGTGTCCTAGGACCTTTGTTATTTATACGAATGACCTACCAAATTCATGCGGTGTATACGCAATTAATTCCGTGAAACACTATCTGTCATGTGAAAATCTCCAAACAATATATTATGCTCTCGTGCATCCTCACCTAGTTTATGGGATATTATTATGGGGTTCAGCCTATCGAAGTAAACTTTGTAGACTGCAGACATTGCAGAAAAAAGCAGTAAGGAATATTTTGAAGAGTTCCTATAATGCACCGTCTGCCCCCTATTCAAGCAACTGAATATCCCGAGTACAAATGCCCTTTATAATATTGAGATTTCTAAGTTCATGTATAAGCACAGCGTCTGCCAATTGCCGCCTGCACTTCAGTGCTTGTATATACAAAACTCCGTTGTTCATGAACACAATACACGTCATAGTACAGACCCTCATATTGCAGCTATTTCTGCTAATAATATTAAGCGATCTTTTATAGGAAAAGCGCCACATACATGGCTCAATTTACCCAATGATATCGAACTGTCACAGTCACTCAATTCTTTCAAGATTAAAATTGAAAAATATTTCATATCATTACATGGTTGACCTTCCTCCTCGATCCCGGGTAGCAGTGTATCATATCATTGACTTTTTGCCATAATATTTCTTGCGTATCCTTATACTTGTATCTTTGATGTATCCTAGAACTTTAGGTTATTTATGTATTGTGAACTTATGATTTGTTTTAATTCTTCCAGTTCTGAATAAAACGTCAAACCAATAAAAAAAACCATACGTTTAAGCATGTTTATCATAGGTCCGGTTTTCGCAACCCTATGATCGTGAATATGACTTGCCCAGGACATATCCTCACATAAAATGACACCGAGATGGCAATGCTTTGTTACTCGCTCTATAGTTGTATTATTGAAGAGAACATCTTCGTAGTGTAATCGATCTCGTTTCTTGGTCATAATCATCATTTTTTATTCAGAAGGGCTGGAAGAAACTGCCCACTGATTAGCCCACTGACATATAGTCTCTAAATCAAAATTCAATTCACGTATACTCTGACTGGGGTCAGTGATCACTTTCATGAGTGCAGTGTCGTCGGCATACAGATACATTTCACTTGTTATGTCAACCGTTTTATCATTGATGAATATCAAGAACAATAAAGGTCCTAAAATGGACCCCTGAGGAACCCCAGATTCAACGAAAATTGATGAAGATTTTTGACCGTTGATGACGACTTTTTGTGTTCTATTTGTGAGATAATCAACCAACCAATTCAACATTATATGGTCAAGACCGAATGTTTGTAATTTATAAATAAGCCCTAAGTGCCATACCCTGTCAAATGCTTTGGATATGTCCAGGTATACCATGCACACGTCCTGTTTATTATCTAATGCACGATAGATATTATGTGTTACTAAGATTAATTGATTCGTGGCCGAATCTAGTGGTTTAAACCCTGAATTACGCCAAGTTAGCAGATCATTATTGATAGAATAAGAATATAAGTGCTTGAAGACTAGTCTCTCCAGAACTTTGCCAACAACTGATATGAGGGAAACTGGTCTGCAATTGGTCTTCAATTGGTGATCGCCTTTTTATACAAAGGGGTGACGTTGGCATGTTTCCATATATCTCGGAATTTGCCAGTTCCCATTGATAAATTAAATAGTTACGTTAGATGCTTGCAAACAGCAGAGGAAGTGTGTTTCAACAATCGGTTACTAATCCCGTCAGGTCCGTTTGCTTTATTAACGTCTAATGTATCAACTATTTGTTTCACATTTGTCGCGTCAACTTTTAGATTTCGTAAGCGAGCAGGAGTCATAAATCATAGCGGCGGGAGCGCATTCGGTGGGTCAAATATTGAGGATTGTTCTGCAAAATACTCATTCAATAGAGTGGCCTTGTCTATATTGGTGGAATAAACCTCGTCATTATCGAGTAAAGTAGGTACTCCAGCTTTTACTTTAACACCCAATAAGGATTTAGCAATTTTCCAATATTCTTTGGGAGTTGAAATATTGTCAAGACGGCATACCATTTTTTGATTGTAAGCTTGTTTTGCTAAGGACCTGACAAGTTTTGCCCGCTTGCATTTTTCCTTGTATATTAGTAATGAATCGGGTTTCCCGAGCGGCGATATCTTTTGTGCCAACGGTCCCTCACACTGTCGGCGTACCGACATGCACTGGTTATTGAAGGCTTATCTCTAGGTTTTATTTTTTACAATCTTATGGGGAATGTGGCGGCTCGCTTCTGCCAATATGAAATCAGTGAATATAATAGCCCGTATGTCTAAATCTTCAGATTCACAGAAAGCAAAGTTCTTCAGAGACTGTTTCAAATGTCCATAGTCAGCGTTTGAATAATCCCATATATATCGCGGGTAAAAGAACGGTCATGCGCGTAGGAAAAAGCGAGACTGCACGATATTATGCAGTGATCCAAGTTTGATAGTGGCGAGTGAATTTGTACATTCGACACATAACTTGGAGCATCTGTGACGATTAAGTCTAGCAAACTAGCATTTGTTTCTGTATATCTAGTTGGTTCTGAAACTAACTGAAACAAATTGTTGGCATTTATTAAGTCAAATAAGTTCAACTTCAATTCGATGTTGGGGTGTGAATCATTCCAATCAGCACACCTGTTATTGAAGTCACCAGTTATTATAACACAATCGAGATCTAGTGACAGTGCCATATTAACGCTGTTTTGCAAATTACTAATGAAAAATTAAGCGCTCCGAGTCATATTTGGTCCAGAAATAGGAGGACGGTAATATACGGAAGTCAGTGCATTTCTACTACCTATACCAACTTGAATCCATAGACATTCTATATTATCACCCTCGATCTCATCAAGTTTCAGAGTTGCCCGAGTAGCATTGTCTCTGCATCCAATGCTGCGAGCATTTATGTGACAAATGTCTATTTTCGTTTGTCACTGGGCCCGGGAATCCTATGTACATCACCTGCCAATAGGAGCAATGTACTCAACATGCACACTATTTTAAAGGTAAGGTTCGATATCTCATGACTCCCCGAACACCTTGTCGTTAATTGCTTAGGTTCACTGCAAAAGAATAAATGCCACCAGCCTATAGCTGCCCGATACTGCCCAATACATTTCATGGCGGATCATGGTGCACAACGTGCACGAGATGATAAACAAAAAGCCAACCACACAAGCCCCCCTCAGAGCTATGTTTAGAAGAAATACGTATGGTGGTGTGATGTGTAACTGAGCAGCCATACATAATAATTTCACTCGTTCCGGCGATCACAATGTATATAATCACACAAACATATGAGAGCATGGCTACATTGTATGGTACGTGTCTCTATATGGGACTTACTTTGCAATGCTCTACCAGCGAGGAATTGTGTCAATATACGATATTTAGAAATCATTTAGTACACGAGTAATGTTTGGATGGAATATGGATACAGCCAATTACTCTAGGACATTTCACATGATTCGAACAAGTCGCTATTAAGAATGCAAATTAAATCGAACTTTTGTCAGACGTAGTATACATGTCGCTGTTGAGAGAAAACATACTACCACAAAACGTAAAACCGGTAAGCAACACGACGTGATTTTGCATTGTTCTATAGAAAGGTATACAAGAAAGACTTAATGGTCAGTAGATACCTGTAACAAAATAACACAAAATTGCATTTTGTATCCATCGCCTGAACACGTACACAGAGATACACAGAGAGATAATCGTTATTTGATTACACGTGGTTTCCAAAATCGCGACAACAAAATTGTACAGGAAAACCCAAACACCGCAAAAAGAAACAAAACAAGAAAAAAACGACGTTACAAAACCGTCTAGTGATGAACGAAGGGTCAAGTTTAAGCCAACACTTGAGCTGTACCATTCAGTTCATCGCGGATACTTGACCATGAAGCAAATTAGATATGTCGGAGACCATTGCACGTGGTGCTTAATAAATAAAATTCGCATCAGACGTATACACAACCCTGTTGAGAGCGAAGCATTTTACCACCAAACCTTAAGGTGTGATTGTATGGGTGGCCAGGAGGGTCATAAGTGACCGGCGCCGGTCGACCGGAAAAGTCAAGTGACCGGACCGGTCGACCGAGATGTCAGCCAATCAGACCACTCCTTCTTGTCGACCGCGAAAAACGCAAACAATCTTGAATGCACTTTGTGAATACCGAGTTAGAACCAATGAGATCACATCATTTTGGATACCGGGCGAGTCGAGCGGGATTCAGCCAATTAGCATTTGCCTCATGCTTATTCAAACAGGAAGCAAGACAAAGATGCCGGTAATATATGGCTGATTTTCTGCATAGATGCAAATGCGATAATAATAATTGTATAGAAATATGCAAGCAAGCCGACATTAAAGGAAAATTGGATATAATAACGAGGTAGATAACATGCACACATATCGGGAAAGGATAAGTGTGCAGTTTCGTTGGTATTACATCTACCTGAAAGAATATTTGTGAATACTTTTGAATATAGGGCCTACGATGCTAAGAATTCAGTTATCCTTCTCACCATAGGCATATACTGATAAGGTAGACTTGTCATTTTTTTAACATAGCTATTGATCAGTTCCCTGCTCGCATTCTTTGTTCCCAGAAACAATTCTTTTACACTACATCAGCGGTAGGGGGTCTATATGTATTTTGTCCATTCAGGATATTCCATCCCTAACACTTAGGAAAACATTTATATCAAAATAGTTGTCTCATGATATCATATCTCCCAAAGTTATCATTATATGTTTAAAACACACCTCCGAGCTTTGTCAATTCAATTACTGTACCAATTTCATCTCCACAAATTTATAAGGTTAGTGACCTCGTAAGTCCATTAATGGCATAGTTCCCGAGATCCAACGAAAGTCTGTTGTTTTTTCTAACCCGCTCTCATATTGATATTCTTAGCTTGTACATGTATCTGCTCAAATAATATCTAGGCCTATATTCTTATTTTTCTAAATTGTTTACACCGGTTTTTGACGATATTTTTGCAATGGTAAATGTTATCGTTTAATAATTTCACTTAGGAGTTAAACGGCTACCAAATTTCGGACTTCTATGTATCACAAAAATTGAAGAGGTTGCCAATCTACTCCAATATTGAATTTCTAATAAAAAACGGGATCCCTAGAATTTGAGCATATTTGATGATTTGGTCTTGTTTACATACATCCAGTATCGAAGTGTTTTGCAATTTTGGACCAGAAGACACATTTGGATGTATTCTACAAATTGTCAAATAGGCGATTTGGCATAATTTGGTGGATTGTGATGTCCTCTTAATTCAGTCCTTTTAGTCAGAATTCAGAATACTGAAAGTGAAAGAATTATTATTATTAATATAATAGCTATATATTATCAATTTTTATTGTACAAAAAGCACGTTCTTATATCACCATAAATAACGATTCAGATTGATGAGTCATATATTGTATTGAGCGATCATGACATCACATTCAATTACAGCATTCAATTATAGCAAATCACGAACGAGTGTTTTGTCTGAAACTCGCTCTGATCCAAAGTCAGAGAACTGCCAGAATAATATACTGCAGCAAATTGACAGGTACCAAAACAACGCTTTCTTGTGTTTAATCATTTTCATTAATTTTCCGCATTTCTATCGGTTCTCGGATCATCACTCATCATGGCTGAAGAGAGCGTGAGTAGATCAATCGTAAAAGTACGCTTCTCTAATGTATTTTGAGGTAACGATTGCTGGCAAACAGAATGAGCTGTATGACTTGTCAAGTTCTTGAACATATCTCAAATAATATAATAAAACACTTGTTGACTTTTACTGTCGGTTATTATGTTTTACAGATCCCCGAAATATCGCCTCGGTTATTATGATATTTCTGGCGTATGTAAAACAACATAATGACCTCTGTAAAAGTCAATAACTGTTAATTATTGTTCGTTTTGTACTGTAGATGTTATTCAAAGGAGAGTCCGCCGCTTGGATATATCTTTATTACACTTCAACGTGTTGAGGCCAGGTGGACCTCGGTCACGTGTTGAGGCCACGTGAACGTCGGTCAGGTGTTGAGGCCAGGTCGACCTCGGTCACGTGTTGAGACCAGGTGGACCTCGGTCAGGTGTTAAGGCCAGGTGGCCCTCGTTCATGTGTTGAGGTCAGGTGGCCCTCGGTCATGTTTTCAGGCCAGGTGGACCTGGGGCATGTGAGCCACGTGGCTCTCGTTTGATAATATCGGTCAGGTTTTGATATTCGGTGATTCATTAGGGACATGTGAAGTGGTGAGATTAGGCATATTAAATACGGGATGGTGACTGGGATCAGGCTTTGACAGCACTTCGAGGCCTGGTTTGTTCCATAAAAAATTGGATCAAGAAAGATATTTTTTATCAAATTTACATCATCTGGAATGTAGCTGATTTAGGTAGGCATGAGGTACTATATATCACAATTATTTGGAGTGATGAAACATTCGCAGTTCTGTGGTTAGAACCATTTTGCAGTATGAAAAATTCTCTATGAATCGGATGCAATATATCTAAGATATTTTTTGTTATGCGGACACCACGAAATTTTCACACCGCGAAATGGTTTTATAACCACAGAAACGCAAATTTTAGTCACGCCAAATATTCGTGATATACAGTAGGCCTACTGGATAGATTAGGTACCTTATAGATGTATGCTAAATCTGTAATGATGTATGTTAAACGTGGTGGGGCCTCCTTCAAGTGTGAATTCTACCATATTTTAAAAATGTTTTGGTCACCACTTGATAGAATGTCATTGCAAGAAAACCGGTTGTCATGCAATATATAATGTCTTTATCTCTGTGTAATAATGTGGATACGGCTTTCAAAGGTTGTTGTGACTTTCAGAACGTTTCAAAATATTTCACTTCTGGATTTTTTTTACCCTGAGAAGTTTCGAAAGTTGCATCAAAGCATATACCACAATCAAAGATCGGTAATGAAAAGTGTATTCTGTAATGTGTATTCTGTAAAATATATGAGGAGTTGAAGTGTACAGATTATTAAGCTCCACTGAGGGCACTCTGAGTTGAACATGCAGAAAATGTAAATAGCATTCACCGTAGATGTTTAGTGATACAAGAAAAAAAATCTTTGTACAAGAGGAACAATTGAAATACGCTGATCTATATAAATATTGATGGTTCGCTAACAGTTTTAGCCGCTCTACTCCAAAATGGAATGAAACGCACAAGAGTATGAGTATTCAATCATGATGAATAGAGCTCCTGTATGGGATAAGCATGTATGAAGTATTACATGCTGGTAATCATAAGGGTTTGTCTTTCTATGAAAGCTTTCAGACATGTATTTACATGTACATGTACTCTGACTTTTAAAATTCGTTTATACCGCTTTTTTCCTCTATATTTTTGCGCTGCTAAATAATATCATAATACCTGGCACACTTCACCTCGGAGTCAAACGGCAATATTTTATGAAATTTCACACTTTTATCGCAAAGAAAATTTGGTTGGCAAGGTTGGCAATGCACCCAATGTTAAACTTCAGCCCAAAATGACACCTCAGGAATCTGGGCATATTTCACTATTTGATCTGGTTTACAACCACCCTGAGTTGAAGTATTGTTGTAAATAAGACCATATCTATCATGAACGTACAGTAACTCGCTACCCTTGAGTTTGGATGTCCGATAGAATCCTATCCCCATAGCAAAGTACATGAATATGTTCAATTTGTGATATCTACGTATGTCCGTGAGTAATAAGTTTCCGCAGAATTTCCATCAATCAATGAATTATTCACAAATGCATGTATTTTTTCTGCTCGTAGTCACAATTTCACAGTGTGATTATTCTTTTCAAATATTAAAATCACCAAGGAAGGAGACGGAGACGGAGGTGGAATTCAACGGAGCAACTACGGAGGCGGTATCGGACGGAGCAGTTGCAGAGACGGGAACGACGAAGCAGTTGCAGAGGCGGTACCGGACGACGGAGTTGCAGAGGCAGTACCTGACGGAGCGATTGTGGTAACCGAAAGTGAGAACACTTCCGAGATACCCCATTTCAGGTGCAGTCGCAGGTTGCGGTGAGGCGGAGCCAACCGGAGCAGTTTGCAGTGCGGCGGAACCTGGCAGAGCGGTTGCAGTATTCGGAAACGGCAACGTTCCCGGATTCTCTATTCTAGGTGCAGTCGCAGTTTGCAGTAAGGCGGAAAACGACGGAGCTGTTACAGTAAAGCGGTAACCCGACGGAGCAGTTGCAGTACCCGGAGACGGAAACGCCTCCGGATTCTTACTTTACAGGTGCAGTTGCAGATTGGCAGTCGGACAACGGTTAAGAGGTCCATTCCAGACCACGCTACCAACCTTCAGAGACTTCTAGCCGAAGTTCAACCGTACAGCAGTAGCAGTTTCCCGGAGTTTTACCGTTTCAGCTCCGGTTAAATAACAACTCACCCACCTCCCTAGAAAACCGGTTCATCAAGACGTCACAGAAGGGTGAAGAACCCGTTACAGTATTCACAAATATTCTTCCAGGTAGATGTAATACCAACGAAACTGCACACTTATCCTTTCCCGATATGTGTGCATGTTATCTACCTCGTTATTATATCCAATTTTCCTTTAATGTCGGCTTGCTTGCATATTTCTATACAATTATTATTATCGCATTTGCATCTATGCAGAAAATCAGCCATATATTACCGGCATCTTTGTCTTGCTTCCTGTTTGAATAAGCATGAGGCAAATGCTAATTGGCTGAATCCCGCTCGACTCGCCCGGTATCCAAAATGATGTGATCTCATTGGTTCTAACTCGGTATTCACAAAGTGCATTCAAGATTGTTTGCGTTTTTCGCGGTCGACACGAAGGAGTGGTCTGATTGGCTGACATCTCGGTCGACCGGTCCGGTCACTTGACTTTTCCGGTCGACCGGCGCCGGTCACTTATGACCCTCCTGGCCACCCATATGATTGCACGTAACTTACCAGTGACTGCACTGAGGCACTTTTCCATTGACTTATAATGTGAAAGTAAAGGTAACAAAATCACCAAAACAATACAATCCCCTGACCTAAAACTTGGCTAGCACACACACATATACTTATGGATGATGAACCGAGACATGGTTTCATAAATGATATCACGAAAGCTGTGCAATTTGATGATTAGATAAATCATTTTATACGTTTCACCAAAACGAAGATTCGAGTGTTCTGCTCGACAAGCACTGGCTGTTGCATATATTTATTCCTTGTTGTCGTCGTCAAAATAATGATAATATCTAGGACTATACTTTCTGTGAGATGAATACAATGAGCTGAACATTGATAATCCCAAACACCTCGGTGCACCCGAGTGCATATCACCTGTGAGTTTCACTGGCCTCACTAGCCATTTGCTGTACAGCATAATCCTTTCGCTCGCCCTGTTGTGAGTGTATTTTGTAGACTGAGAAATAGGCCGGAAAATGACATATGAAAACGATGAATTTAACAAATTTAACATTGCTTAGTAAGAAACAGAGTCTCGGTTAGTAATCCTTGATGGCTAACAATCAGAAAGGCAAAGTTTCACGTTGATTGGAAGTGTGTAAATTCATGAATTTGTTACCTTTATATTTACATTATAAGTGAATGGACAGCTGGTCAATGTCAGGTTCATGACGATCGATGTCTTCTAAACGCTGGTACACTGGTATGCTGGTACAGGCATTGCAAGGTGCATGAACTCAACAATACTGCTCATTTCGTGTATGCCTCAATAAGCCTCACAATGCTTGTACCAGTATACCAGCGTACCAGCGTTTAGAAGACATCGCATGACGATCACATGCAATCAATCCTTAAACCGGTAAGCAACACTTCGTGTTTTGGTAAACATTCAACATACCAGTAGTCTAAACAAGATAAACGTAATGATCAGTTGAATCTGGATACCCGAAGAGAATAAAACAACATTGCATTTTGTATCCATCGCCTGAACGCGATTATATACGAAGAGATTCACTAGATTTAACAATAATCGTTAGATATTTTTCATTTCACGTGGTGTGCAAAATCGCGACAGCAGAATTGAAAATGAAAAACCAGACAACGCCATAACATACGAGTTGTGCTTAAATGATGATCTACTTTAAATTAACAGTTAAACTGTACCATATAGTTTATGACGGATCACTGGCTACGTTGCAGATGCGATACATCAGAGATCATTGCAAATGGAACTTATCAAGTAAAATTGTATCAGATGTAATACATGACGTTGTTGAAAGCAAAAATAAAGGCTATCACACAAAAAACTGAAGCGGTACAAGTTAAACATTTAAACCGATAAACCACATTTCATGTACTAGCAACCATACCACAAATTAGCATTATATATACAGGAAAATAGCAAATACAAATGTAGACAACATTGCTTTTTTATCCATCACGTGAACGCAATTATATACAGAGAGATTCACTGGAATGATCAGTAATCATTGACAATATTTGACAACAATTTTGAACAGGAAAACCCGAACAGCACTGGAATAATGCCCAACGCCTAAGACAGGCTACCAGACAATATGTTTTTTATTTTTGACATCAGCGAATTTGTCCCGTAGCCTTGAAAATATGGCCAATCAAACTCAAGGTCATTGGAAATATCCAGCAAACGCGTATCTCTTTCCCTAGATATGTCCACAATTGATTGCTAAGCTGCAAATTCGACAGCAAGAAAGATATTGACAATTTTGACATGTGAGCTTGATAACGAGGTCAAAGGCCAAACCCAAGGTTCTTATAATATTCGGCATGTATCAATCTCCACATGTGCACAACCGAACCCCAAGCTGTAATGTCGATAACGAGCGAATCATAAGCCGCTCTGTGCCCCGACCCCAAAAACAAGGCCAAAAGTAAAATTCAAGGTCACGACAACACTCAGCATACACTATCCCCATACATCCACAAACGGCTTCCAAATCGCAAAGCTGACAACTAGCGAGACGCCAGCCATCTTGCACTGTGACCTTGAAAACTGGTTCAAAGGTCAAATTCAAGGTCGCCATAATACTCAGCATAGGCCTACATCATTTCCCACACATCCACAACCGACCCCAACAATGTTCAATCTCAACATTAGGTGAGACAGCTAGAATACGGTGTGTCATAAAGCACAGGAGAATCCAGCATCGGAAAGCCCCATTTGGGCCAAAAGGCTCAATCCAAGCGATTCAAGGGCAACGAAACCCACGCACACCCACAGGGGTGCTGATAAGGAGTGTCGCATGCATCAACAAAAGAGAAAAGCCACTAGAAATATTTTGGGCATTTTTGGGCCAGCCCTCAGAAAAATGCAACGCACGCTAAACACTATACACAAGGAAATATTTTGGGCATTTTTATGCAAAACCTCAGAAAAATGCAACGCACGCCAACAGGGTTAACTTTAAACCAACATTTAAGCTGTGCCATTCGGTTCATCGCAGATTCTTAGCCACGAAGCAAATGAGATATGTCAAAAAAACAAGCTTTAAACCAACTTTAAACCAACATTTAAGCTGTGCCATTCGGTTCATCGCAGATTCTTAGCCACGAAGCAAATGAGATATGTCAAAAAAACAAGCTCCATAGCACATGGAGCTTACTAAATCAAATTTGTATGAGATTTAACACACATGACGCTGTTGAGAGCGAAAACATACTAATATACCACAAAACATTAAACCGGTAAGCAACACTTCGTGTTTTTGCAACCATTCTACATGTTCTATAGGCAGACTGTACATACAAGGAAAATGTAATGGTCAGTAGATACCCGGAACAAAATGAAACAAAATAACATTTTATATCCGTCGCTCGATAGCCGTTATATACAGATATTGTCACTATATTTATCAATTATCGTTAAACATGTTTGATTACACGTGGTTTTCGAAATCGCGACAACAAAATTGAACATGGAAACCTAAACTACGCCAAGAAAATTACGACTTGTGATGAACAAAGGGTCAACTTTAAGCCACCGGTTAGGCTGTCCCATACAGTCCGTCGTGGATGCTGATAAGCATCTCCCCAAGACGGTTGCTGCCTGTCCACGAAGCGGAGTTGAAAGCCGATTTGTCATGAGTTCCCCTACCAGTGCCCCAAATCTTATCATGAGGATTAGCCTCGGCTAACTTTTGTTGACCAGTGCTCAGCAGAATGGAGCGCAAATAAGATGACTGCGTGAATTTCGCGCGAAGGGCTAACAACATCACTGCGGAGCTAGCATCCTACTCATTCCAGGCATCATCATCACTGTTCACGGATTTGCCAAGCGACTTTTGTTTTGCTGGATCGGATGCTGCCAGGACCTTGCTCGCCACAGACGGACTGTCGAAGTACATGCACTTATTTTAATAATAGCATTGTTCGACGCTATTAAACGTGAGACCATTGTGACTGAAGGACGCGGATTAAAAGTTGGAAAGAGGGCACTGTAACCCGAAGAACAAAGTGGTGTTGCCATCAGACACAGAACCGGTTGACACTTTCAGGTCATCTGGGAGTGTTTCCAAAGTGTCTACCCAGTAAGGTTTTCCCTCAATGATTAGCTTGTCGTTAGATGGGTAAGCGTTACCCTTGTAATGCTGAGTGGACTGAGCATATTCGGCGACTGCCTGAAGGACACGACGGCGGCGCCCGACCTCTTCCGGGTAACAACACTTTATGTACTTGCCAGGAGGCAAGTCCTTACGCTTGGAGTAAACCAGCTCCTTGTCGAGTAAGTGGTGAAATTTGGCGATAATTGGCCTTGTGCGATCTTTCCGGTACCTGCCAGAGCGATGTATGGGGAGAAATATGCAAGTATCGAAAGGGATATTCAAGGCTGACAGCACACCTTCAACACTTTTCCAACAGTCTTCCCCTTCGGCTTCGGGTATCCCACAGAAAAGCAAACAGTCACCCCTTTGGTAAAAAACTCTCAATTTTGAGAAGCCGTTCATCTAGCTGTTCATCAATGACCCTCTGGGTGTCCCGCTCCATCTTAAGCCTGTTGTTTTCATCAGTGAGTTTGCCAATTGTTTTTTTGCAATTCATCAACTTTGACATTGAGACTGAGGCCACCGCACCCAGTTCATCAGTATTTTTATTGAAAGCTGTTCGCAGGGCAGACATTTCAGAAATTAGGACATCAAGTTTGTCCGAGACACTGGATTTCTCGGAAAGTCCATACCCTGTCGAACAGTGGTACTCATTTTAGACCTTTTTGGTAAAAGACGGAGGATGGGAGACCCTTCACTGCTGTTGAAGCTGCTATCTGAGGATAACGGCCTTCTTGACGACATGCGAACAACGGACAATCAGAAAAGTCACACCAGCGTGTTTACCATGTTTACCAGGAAATGTCTATACTCTGATTTTTCTAACTCGTTTACACTGTTTTTTGCTGATATTTTTGCGGTGCTAAATGGTATAATTCTAGAACTTGGCATACTTCAACTGGGAGTCAAACGGTAATTTAGTACCGAATTTCGGACTTCTATCTCAAAAATTGAAAAAGTTGGCGATCTACACCAATGTTAAATTTAGCCCTGTCATCCAATTTCTGGGTACGCACACGATTTTGTGTATTTGCTCAGTTTTGTAGCAGTGAAAAACTTCGAAATCAACATGTTTGTGTATAATACATCCCAGTGTGTCTTCCAGTCCAAAAATACAATCATACACTGAATCCTGATGGATGTAAACAGGACCAAATGCTCGATTATGCTCAGACTCTTGAGATCACGTTTCGGGTTGAAATTTAACATTGGGGTAGATAGCCAACTTCTTCAATTTTTGCGATAGAAGTCTGAAATTGGGTACAAAATTGCCGTTTGACTCCCAGTTGAAGTATGCCAAATTATAGAACGATCTGATTTAGCACCACAAAATTATCGTCAAAAACCGGTGTAAACAAGTTAGAAAAATCAGAGTATAGTGCATGTGCACCACACAGTGACCTGTGGCAGACAGAAAGCGAGCAATGGAACATATAATATAGACAAGTGTGGACACACAAAAAACTGAAATGAAACATGACTGCTTAAACATTAAGCACTCCTTCAAAATATCGGTACATTCAGTAGGTATCATTGGCATACTTGCTTTCATTGACAGACACCTCAGAAACACTGATATTTGCTGATTTTCATGCGAAGAAACCATGATATTTTCCCTGTAACGGAAACATAAAAATGGCACGTAGCAAAACACGGAATACCGGATTAGGATTATTGTTGTAGAAATGTCAATATTGGCAGGGCGTAAATACCGTATATAACACATTATATATTTTGCCGTTCGAATGTAATACACGATTGTGAATATTTTTCAGTTAGATTAGATTGCGAACCATTCGTGACAAACAAATGAAGACTAGTGTTTGCGACAAAATCTCAGATTCCTATTCCGTATTTTATATGCTACCGAAGTTGCGAATTCAGACCGCAGTGAATGTTGGGTAATGTCTCAATGGTCACTGCGTGATTTGGTTACGTGTCATTTCGTACTTTTCACCTTGGTCGGTTGTAAAGTTTGCAAAGTGCAAACATGATGGAAACCATCACGGACGCTTTCGAGTCCGGCCACAATATGCTAATTACTGGCTCGGCTGGGACAGGCAAGACATCTCTGTTGAAATCACTCAGAAAGCAATGTGGAAGCAGGCGCATAGCGTTCACAGCGAGTACTGGCATTGCAGCTACAGCTCTACCCGGGGGCATGACAGTGCACAGGTAATAATAAGAATAATTATATGGTACATGTGGTGTACGTATGTTTGATATCCAAGGTCATCATCCAATGAGTGGCTAATGTAATTGATCACTTGGGGGAGGGAGTGTCATTTTCCAGCATTATACAACCCTGACTTAGGCGGATACCTAATTTATACACCCATCATTCACACATAGATACACCGGTATCTTCGATGGGAGGTACTCCAGTGATGACATCATTAAGGGTATCAACTTCGAAGATGACAAGATGGAGTGCCGCCATCGATTGAAAAATACAGATGTCATGATTATTGATGAGGTTTCAATGCTGTCATCATATATGTTCGAGCTTATTGAGCAGGTGTTTATGCATTTCAAGTGCCTTCATTTTCGTAAGATTCATGAATGTTGCTTAAAGGCAACACACCAAAATACCCAAAATAGTAAAATCATGAATTTGCTCCAAAAAATATGACACACATTTTAGTCAGCACCACTTCTGTCAATGGTGTCCTGTTAGGTTTGCCGTGGGGTCCGAGACAACAATAAGGCTTTTGGCGGGATGCAGATTGTGTTGTGTGGGGATTTTCTGCAGTTGAGGCCCGTTCCAAATCCCAACTATGGAGACTTCGGTCACTACATATTTACTTCTCCAACGTTCCAACAATGCATCCCGCATCACTTCAAGCTATGTCAAGTTTTTAGACAGAAAGAAGGTAAAGAATTCCTAAATACTATTGCTAAATCTGTTATTGATACTATGTTTTTTGTGTATCATTTGTATCATGGCATTTATCATCGGCGAAAACTGAAATTGTATCACATATTTTCTTCAAGGGGACCATTCACATTTTCAGAAGACTTAGTGCATGCCATTTCCCAGATAAGCTGGGGAAATCTGGATGATCAGTCTGAGAAACTCGTACAGCGTATGGCCAGGCAGCTGCCTCCAGGAGATGAACCGTTACGACTCTTCGCAAGCAATATTGATGTGGAGAAATGTAACTCTGAACATTTGATGGCAATGCCTGGTAAGATGGTCTATATGTGATTTTCATTTCAGAAATTGCAAGAGTTAAAATGTTGCTTCAAGTTAGTTCTAAATGTATTGCGAACACAAATTTGGCAATGCTGAATGGAACATTTACAAAGTCAATGCAGAACATTGTGGGGCTAATGACATATTCATTCAAATTGGGTAAATTAATAAATTATGTGCAATATTGGCTGTACATGGCCATTACGGTTATACACACCGACGTATTGTCACACGATTTTACTGTTTTCTCTCTTCAATCCATATACAAAATTGTGACTCTTCCTTACATTGTCCCCCTTGTGCAGCTTTTTCAATCAATACTTGTGATCGGGCCCTGATGAACACCTGTCAAATGAAGAGAGGTAGTCAGGACAATACTGCTGTGTCGTGCAATGGACTGTCCGTGGTGAAATACATATACGAAACCTTGACAAAGGCATATTATAAAACATATTTGATAATGTGTATATATACTGTTGTCAACAAATAGCATTCGTTGCATACAAGTAGTACAACACTGCAAAATAAAAAATACATGAAGAAAATTACCGGTTTCATTTTTACCTGAGACCATGATGGTTGCTCCCGATCAGGCAGGAGGCGTGTGAATGTTTGGGTAGCGGCTCAGCTTTGGACATCTCGAGTGTACCTCCATTCGATGAGTTTCATATGGGTTGAACCCAAGAATATATCTGTGGTTGTTATGGCCATGAGGGACTCTTTACAGAACAGCAGCTATAAGATCACATGCCTTAGTGTTTAGTGTGGTGTCCTGGACAGGAAGATTGGTGTGTAAAGTGGAACTTGAAATATGTTCGACATTTCACATAGAATGGAACAATGCTACAAATTATATATATATATATATATATATATATATATATATATATATATATATATATATATATATATATATATATATATATATATATATATATATATATATATATATATATATATATACGCGATAGTTGTTAATGAATGTGTATATTATCCACTGATATGTGTGTTGGGTCAAGTATTATGTGGATTGGTGTTATTCCAGGGATATTCATTCGTGATGATTACTATGGTTCAGACGTGTGGCATGTTTCCCCAATATCTATATGAAGTGTTTCCCCAATACCTTCTGAAACATTTCCATTATTCAACCAATTGCTGTAGGTGAGGATGCTGCTGATATTATGATGACACGGAGAAATGTGATAGAGTTTGTAATCAAGCATCTGGAATCCACTACTGGTTTTTCTCTTCCATATCACTACTTCTTACAATAGAATGGAAATGACTGTGCAGCTGGGATGTCAACATTACTGTTGCGACCTCTGGATTTTAGTGACTGGCCAAGAATTATGCTATTGACTGTACAGCAGTATTGAGCATAGGATGGATTCGTCATGTTTCCATTGAACAACCCTCTCATTTGGCAGAAGTGATTTTCAACTAGATCTGTATTGAACCTTGAGGGCACGATGGAGCTGTTGGGGTACTTGTCCAAATGTCTCTTGCAAATTTCTGGGAAAGCTACCAGTAGACATAATGTGTCCTCTCGACTTTCCCAGGAGGGCAGCATGCGCGTTGCTTTAGAGCCATGCATTTGTTGCATCTGTTCTCCCCACTTGGAAAACCACATATAGACACTTTTGAGCTTCTGCAGACGCTCATCTAACACTGAGCTGATAGGCCGAGAGTCTCTGAATATACTGATCATTTGGCTCGTATTCTCCAAGAACTCTAGTGTTGAATCCAGTGATGCTGCTATTTGTTTGGGAAGCGCATTCTTGTAATGACACATCAGGGATAACATGTCAACATCAAGCATTTCTTCTGCTAGACAGTTTCTCATCTTTTGGGGACCATCTGGATTGAGATGCTCAGGTGTGATTTTGCGATGTATGGGTCGACTGTTTGTCTCTCGATCCCATGCAGCCGCATCCTCACAGTGTTTCCACACTATGAATTGCCCATCTTTCATAATTTTCCTGGTGTGTTGCCCTTTCACATCACCACTACTGAGAATTGCGTTGCGGAGCTTCTTGAATATATGTGAAGGGTCTTGACAATGGACTACCTTCTCCAAGGGATTCACAAAGTTGGGTGAAACATAGCATGAATCTAAAGGGTTTCCTGTAAATTGTGATTTCACAAATTGACGATTTTCTTCCCCGCCATCTTGCAATATGAAGTCAACATGGAAGTCAAAATCACTCAGTTGCGCAACAATGTCCCACAGGTGTAGGTTCATCTCGGATGCTTTCATTGACGTGCATGGGAAATGACACACTGGGAACCTGAATCCTGTGAATCCCAGAAACGTAACCTGCCAAACCTGACTTGCCAGAGTCTGTGAAAGTTTCTTGTCTCGGAGCACCCTCAACCCATTTCCCTCTACACCAGTGTCCACCCACCCAACCAGTTGAGGCATTCCACTTGTCTGTACCAGAATCAAATCCTGCTGCAGTTTTGCTTCATCATGCAATAGACCGCCATGCCTGCCCCATTTTGGGAGAGATGCATTTTGGGCAGCTTTGTGCATCCATGTCAACACATCTCTATGTAACCCTGCTTGTTGACGAACATAGTTCTTGTATCTCCTTAACTGGCGCCCAGATGGGAGAATAAGCATGGAATTGTTTTGCAGACGCTCATAATTTGACGGACTATGTACCCACAGGTTCAAACATATACTGATCACTTTAGTGTCCCATCTACGGCTATTTGGGGTCGTTGAAATGAGGGCATCATGTTGGGATTTCAGTAGCAGTTTCATGTCTTCTGAAGCTCCCGGAAATATTTTATTCAGAATCACAGTAAGATCTTCATCATCGGCTTCATTGAGTGTGATGAAGTCAATATTGCCATCTTGTTATCTGTCTTGGTGAGTCACTTCTGGCAGAGATATTATCTCCACGTATGTGGTTTGGATGTTGTCATCCGCAACTTCTTTTCCAGCCTTCACATGATTCATAACGTGCATTGATGATGGTTGAGGGCATGATGTCGATGGTTGATGATGGTTGTTGGGGATGTCAACACCCGAGCATGTGTTAGGCTCTATGATACCTGCATTTTGACTGTCACGTTGTTTGTTTGTATATTTGTGTTGTACATTGTGTAGCACACATGATGCACACAAGTCTTTGTATGCACTGAAACTAACAACTTGTTGGCAGTTGGGACTTTGACTATTGCATGATCTTATTTTGTGTGTGAGTCTCACAATGTTCATGATGGCCTCTTTGCTACCAACGAAAAATGAGTCAATCCCAAGTTCGGATAACGAGACATCATTTTCATAGACCTTAAGTGTCCACTGACATTTTCCCCAGTCCAATTCGATGACTTTGTGACTGTCAGGTACCATGTTCAGTACTGTTTGTCCATGATCAGATTTCAAAACAGTGGCTTTTCCAATTAATACTTTGGCAACATGGTTATGTGTGACCTCCGTGTATGATCTTTTTCTCCAAATTATACCCCGGTAGATTTTACTCATTGTCGATTCTCCATTTCTTTTGTTAGATATGCGAACTGAAGGGAAGAGGCTTTTCAGGATTTTCCCTCCCAAATTGGTGTTGTGAGCGCCATACTGAGCTGCATACTTTTCCCACAACTCTTGACAGGCTATTATGCCATCAGCGTTCTCCTCAATGTTCTCATTCAGCCTGAAACGGGAATGAAGAAAACACAATACTTATGAAGTTGTATACCATGATGGGAATCTAAGGTACTGCATGCTCATTTTCCAATACATTAGATGTTTCGATAACAGCTGGAACTTCATTGAAGGATGGCTAGTGTAACGTTTGACGCCCGCTACCTAGAGCACAAGCACCCAGTTTTGCAGCACTGTCATGGTAGGCGACATAATTACTGAATTATGGCCAGGTAATAGTCCGCCAGATGAGATCTGACTCAATACATAACTCAGAAATGCTTCATCACTGTTATGTTGCCAGGTGTGTCGAGCCTGAGAGCCATGGGACGGCATACCGGAACACGAGCACTTGTGCATGTTGCTGGATGGCCTGGACTACGGTCCACCATGGGGATAGAACCCCGGATGGCCCGACAGTCTGCCAGTATGCCAGAGCCTTTCAAAGTAGCCTCCCTCCTCGGCCCCTAATTCGAATTATTCCTGGATCCTAGGACATGAACGAAGGAGATCGGAGCCAAGGACCATGTGTCAACGTTCCTTTCACGCTTCGGCAGCTCTGAGACAACTGAAATAGACCAAAAGCGGCTAGCTACATTTATAGCAGCCAGCGCCCAAGAACCAGGGTGCCATGTCACAGTCATTAGCAGTGCAACAGCGGAGTGGATCGATAAATAACATGAATCTTCCGAGGCGAATTGGCCATAATATGGAGTCCTAAAGTGGCCGAAAGCCCATTGCTATCTTCTGACAAAAATCATCACACTAATACATATAAACGTGGTAATATGTTATCAGAATATTGGACACATTTTGTTCAATTTATTAAAAGAAATGTTTGCGTTCCTTGCACAGGTGCCATGGTGGAGTATAAATCTAAAGACGATGGTGACAACAAAGCTCTGTCCAGCTGTTCAGCACTGAAAACACTGTACGTCAAGAAGAATTGTCCTGTCATGCTAATTGTAAATTTGTCTTCCACTTTGGTCAATGGCTTGCTTGGGAAAGTCGTTGCAATGGATGAGCATTCAGCTAAAGTTCATTTCCCTGCAGTAAAGGACACTATATTGATCGGAGAACACAGATTTTCAGTTTTTTCAAAGGAAAAGAAAAGAGATATCGCCACCAGGATGCAAATTCCACTAAGAGTAGCCTTTGCCTCTACTGTTCACAAAGCTCAAGGGATCACAATTGATAGGCTCGAAGTTAACTGCAGAGGCATGCGAAAGCCCGGTCAAATAGCAGTTGCAATTAGTCGTGTAACATGTAAACGAGGACTCAGAATTGTTAACTTCCGGAAGGAATTGCTCTGCAAGCAGCCACCAGCCATAGAGCAGCTTTACCAAAGTGAGCCAATGCCAGTTCCAAATGACCTCAACATGTGCTGCCACAAAAACCCACACAAACATGGGATGACACAAGTCAGCACAGAACCAGACGACATAGGAGGAGACTTCCAAGAAGACGAAGAAGATACTATTGTGGCAACAACTGTGGAGGACAACTATCCAGATATTTCCAATGATGTTGTTGAAGTTGAAGACCTGCCCCAACAATTCAATTTACATGATATTTTAAAGAAGTCCATATTCCAGGAAGAGTGCACCCAACAACAAAGCGAAATCAATGTAATACTACTTGACCTAACCACTGAACATTTTCAAAGAGCTACTGACTTTGCTAAGCACATTCATAAATATTTCATGACGTTGTCCTCACAAACACTACAGCAACAGGTTGAGAACAAAGATGCAACCAATTTCTACAAGCAAGCCATGTATTTCTTGGCCACACCACAATATAAGAATTTAGTACAAAAGTTATTCGAGGTTTCAAATCCTACTCCATGTCAGTACCGAGTATGTTTTCAACTTGCACAGCACATAAGATCCTATATCATCCAAGAACTGTCTAAAAAAACAATCGATGTAGTGCAGTCTGAAGCATCACAGGAACAAGGGTCATCATTCCCCGGTTCACCTGGAGGAGATGCAGTAATACGGTACATAGCAGGATGGGCTTATGCATCGCTGAAGCACACAAAAATAAAGTCCATGAGCATGAAGTTGTACAAGTCCAAAGAAGTTGAAAGTGTAAATAGACTTAATGATCAGATTGATGTGCTTGAAGGTCTGACCACAAGTTCCAATTACATCCATGACAACACAAAATACACATCTTCCCTGGAGCTCATCGATAGGAAGAACAATATCAGACAAGGACTGACACATGTTACAGATACCACTTTCATGTTCTTCAAGAAACTTGATGACGTCATCCGCAAAGTGCAGACACCTGCCAATATGACACTCCATGGAGCAAATTTGGCTACCTACATGTTTTCGGAAATCACAACGAATTCGGAACTGCTCACTGCATGGACAGACATCGTGTCTAATGTCAATATCAAGGGCCACGATAGTTCCAACGATATTTTGTTGAAAGAGATCTCCAAGAAGTACTGTGTTATGTCAGTGAGTCAACTGCGAAGAGACTATATCAATAAGATCAGGCGTGATAAAGAAGAAGCGCACAGAAAACAGATCAAGATCAAAGCCAATGAAAATAGCACAGTTTGTAATTATGCTTTCATCCTGAGTGACAACTCAAACAATAGGGAAGCTAGTCATAAGAGATTGCAGAGTGAAATTGCACGAAAGCCAACTTTTATGGAGTCATTCACCAAAGAACAATTATATGGGTTATGTTCTGTGTAAGGTGTGTCTTTCAAAAGGTCTGAGAAAAAAATTGTCCATAGCCACGAGACTTGGATGTGCAATTCGGGAAATGACTGACATTCCAAACTGGGACATACTTTTTGGAGGTGATTTGTTTGTGATTATGCACATACACTAACATTTAGACCAATAAGGATAAAAAAACAGGATCAGCATACACTTTATTAACGACCTCATTAATAATATACTGCAAGGAATATGGACAAAGTATTTCACTTCAAGCATACTGCAGTGTCAATGCACTGGCATAAATATACATAACACAATGCAGGATATTTTTATACTATTTAGGTGTGGTGAACTGGTCATATTATGTCGGTAATGGTCCACCAGCTCCTATCCCATGTAGGGAAGCCCTGATAAAGCGGGAAGGCCCCATGATCAATCGTTCCATCAGCAATGGTCTATGCCTGACGGTGCCTGATGCTCTCTGAAGGGCCGCAGAAGAGCAAGCCTTTTAAGTTTGGTGGTAACTTCCTAGCCTCCACTTACATTTAATTACCCATGGTTAGTAGGGGGTCCGCTCAAGGGCGCCAGACCCTTTTTATGTTCTGTATTGAAACTCAGTAGCCTCTAGTGAGTCTAAATTGCACTTAAAAATCTACTGATGAGAATGTTCTGAATTTCTTTTCAATTTACAGGCGAACGTTCGCATTTGAGCGGGGGTCTGGGGCCTGCTGAAGGGTCCCAGAAGCCAGAATATGCTCGTAGTAGCTCCCTGGGATCTCCTAAGTATACATTTGAAACAAAATCACTATGATCAATCTGTACTCGAACATATTTGTACCTTTAGATGAGTGGGAGACCTGGATCCGCCTATGGAAGCACTGAGGTATCTTTTTACAACACCCCCACCCCCATCTGAATGCGCTACTGTGAATGTCTTAGATGCCCAATGGGGGAGGGGATGCGTGCGTCCCCGCCTGGATTCACCAGTGATTAGAACCATGGTAATACAGATATCTTTTGTGAACAATTTGCAGTAGCGTGTGTATGTTTGTGCATTCATGTTTTGATGTGACATATACTCGCACATTATTTTTGTACTTTGGCGTTTTCAAATCGTGCAGTTTTGGCAAAATAAAATCTGTGAACAATTATAATACTGCGTTTACCATGTTCACATTCACAATGCACATGCCTCATTCATACATATTTGCAGTTCACAGTGCCATTTTTATTTTAATTTTGAATCATGGACCATTGTACAACATTTAGTCATGTAGAATAATCACTTTCTATAACCACAACAGATGGGGATTAACATGATTTGAAGTGACGTCTATTGGCTGCTTATGGTATATGCCTACTATATGCGTATGACATTCTTTAGAGAGCGAGCATGATTTTCAAAGCACAAAAACAAAGCACAAGTCACCTAATCAGCACCTAATCCAGGTTGAGCTCTCAACAACCTGTACGTGACGAGTGCTGACAAAAATCATGATCACACTCGAAAGATTGTTACATGTATTTTCTCGCACGAGTACACAAGAAATATAACCAATGGCCTCGAAATAGATTGTTTTCATTACATGTGTACTGGGAATGATTTCGCGGAACTGCATGTTGTCATCACTGGGAAGTCACAGCAGAGTGCGAGAATTGAAGTTAACCCCATCATAGTATACCGATAGTGAATGATTGGTCCCGACCGATGTTGTGAATCACAAATAACGCTTTTAAAAATACAGCCTTCGCCAAATCTTACCAAGACACTAGGAAATGATGTTTTGTAGTCATCCTTGTTGTTTATCTACTGATTTACAGTTTTTAAAAGCTGCTGCTTAACCATGTGCTTTTCCTGCGAATGAACATCGACATGACCTTGAACTGCGGAACATCACAAATACCGACTTCCGTTACGAGCAAAATGTTGGTTTTATCTGATCTCACTGATACACTTATTACTTTTTATGCAATTTTTCTGCACTGCGTGACCCACTTTGTTCGAAGGAATTGCTGAGGATCACCAAAACTTTATTTATTACAGGTAATAAACAAATCCTATTGCGTTTGAATAAATCCCCCCAAATGTGTCCTCACTTGTGTATATGTATATGTGCCGGGCATCCTGCGACAAATTTCGTGACAAGCCACTGTGGTGCACCACAGCTCACCTGCCAAAGGCCCCTCCAGGGTCACAAAGCCACTAACAAAGCACAAGCGTTGGCCGGCAATCACCCAAGCGTGCCAAAATGTCCACGTATTATGTACCAGTGTAAGTTGTCAATACTTATCACAAAATGCTGATATCTTCACAGGTGTAGTCCAAAACAGACAGCCAGTGTTCATTTCTGTATCCAGGAATCATCACACACCACTTGATAAGTTTCCAGCTCTCGGCATTCAATATATGCACAGAAATTCTGACATTTTCCCCACACAGAGATCACGAGCTTTCACTCAGTCAGCCAAAGCCATTCATCCAGTTTTTCACCCACCATTCAGTTTTTTGTGTGATATATTTTGTGATGCATGTAGTATGTAGTGGTCAACTAATGCATTGTTCACAGTGAATTTCCAGTTTTGTTCATCAGCACGGGTCAGGAAAAAAAACTGTGATACTTGGTGTGCAATAAAACGAGTAAGGTGCGGTATTTGACTTTCACCATGGTGATCTAACCCCCCTCATTGGCTAGAGAGGCCCCTAGCACCAACTCAAATATACTATAGCTCACTAATGTGCTCGTACCGCACCTTAAACAATAAAACACAGTTTATTTGAGTACAGTTACATTTGCAGACTAAGTTTCATGCAAACTATACCCACATGGTCTCAGGCTCTCAACTTCTCCCACTACGTGTGGAAGACGAATACGAATGCATGGAATTTTGACATGCACATATATTAGTATTCACCATTCCCAAAACCGTTCAAAATGTGACATAAGAAAATGCAAAAGCAGAAACATAAATAGATTCCAAGTCCGTTACAATACCGTTTGGCACGCTGATTGTCCGCAAAAATCTCCCATCCGAACCACTTTAATACATGTACATGTACAATAATCAGCTGCGTTTGTTGACGAGTTCTGGGAAGCTGTCTGTCGTTCTCATGATGGCCTCGTCCATGTTGACCAGTGGTTTGTAGCCGAGGTCGCGCTTGGCATTCTCACAACTGTAGTAGTGGTGTGTGCCGGCTAACGTCACCAGGGTCGGTGTGAACGTCGGTCTGATCACCTTGAACGGCCGTAGCAGGAAGCAGAACACCTGCAGCAGGATGGCTATCGTGTACACCAGGCAGAATGGCAGGTGACGCTCGGGGGCGGCGTAGTTCAGGTTCGTCAGGATCCTACCCAAGAATGTCCAGAAGAAGATGGGTTCATCGTTCGTTATGTGGTATGCCTAGAAAGGCAGAAGAACAAAGAGTTGCGAATGATTCGGCAATATTGAAGTTGTATACATCCGAAGATATGTGATGGTTTGAAAGAGTGTTCTCAAAGGGTGCATGATGCTCACCTTTCCACAAATATCTGAACCTGGTTCAAGATGTTCGGCAGCCAGAATATGTCCGTGAACCACGTTGTCGACATATGTAAAATCCACAATATTCTTTCCATTCCTGGCAACAACGAAGAACACAACGCATACATAACGCATTGAACAAGATGGAACAGACGAATATGCTGAGCTACAGGTGTTTTCCATCACCAGAACATACCCGATTGTGTATTTCATTTTGCCTGCTCGCGCTATCCGGACAGTTGTTGGAACCACATGTGGATCTCTTGGACCGAATATTCCATGAGGACGTACTGCAACCGTATTGAAATCCTCGCTGTTTGCTGAGAGGACCACCTTGAAAACAGCACGTTGGAATAACGATTATAAGACATCTGAGATTAATACAGCTGTAGATGATGAGGAAATGTTGCATCGCGACGGACAAAACACAGACCTTTTCCTGTAGGATCTTAGTTTCCGTGTAGGGATCCATAGGCCGCCTTGCGTAGGGCAGGTCTTCGGTGCCACCCTCGATGTTTTTACCCTCGTACACAACAATAGCACTACTCGTCAGTACAAACCGCTGTAATAAATATCAGCGTTTGCTGTTTAATGTTATATTGTAGGCCCTACTTCCCTGACGGAGCTTGTGGTTACATTATGACGAAGGTGCCATCTCCAAAGAATATTTTCCTGGTTATTCAATATCATGATGTTACCGGTATCATGATACTGTGTGCGGGTATGATGTAGATTATACATGTACGTGTAGTAGCCTACATGTGTTTATAGTTTCATTCATCACGTATACCGGTAGTTACATCAATTAGGTTTAAGTTTTTGTTTTAAACGTATGAATGCACCATATAAGGTACATCCTGCTACATCTACGTTTCCTATTGCCGAGTAAAAATAATTGTTGTCACCTTGACACCTGCCTCCTGACACGCCTCTAGGATCGTCAGTGTCCCACTGTAGTTGACTTTGTGGAAGAGCTGTCTGTTGTTACTGAGCGGAGGCGGCGTGGCGCAGTGGAAGACCACGTGCACTCCTTGCAATGCTGGGAGCAAATCCTGATAGTGAACAACAATTAGATTACACGTGTTAGTAAGAAGGGAATTATATCAATCTGTAAAGATTGTCGGATCTCAAAAAAGAGATAGGAATGGAAAATAATTATGTTGTCTGGGAGTTGGAGTGAGGGAAGCACACCTCCTTTTTGCAGAGGTCTCCGATGAAGAAAGTGATGTTTTCATCATCAAATGTCTGTCTGATGTCGAACACGCTGACTATGTAACCTCTAGTCTGTAGAGCCTCCACCATGTGGCGCCCCAGGAAACCACAGCCTCCAATCACCAAACACCTTAATCCCTACAAAAAGAAACCATACATGTTCATGCACATGACATTATAGACATGTTCTAGTGGTATAATTTATTATTTAGATCAGAAATTATAAATGCATATTGGTTGACTAACAATGCTGCAATATTAGGCCTACAATTTGTGGAACAATTAATGTTGAATATACTATGCGTAGGAAATACAGGTTTATAGAATCAACATCATGAAATATTTAAGTGAGCACAGTGACATGAAATTAATCTGAGTAAAGGCCACATATATGAAAGTTGCATGTATATGCGTCAAGCTTGGTCATCATTCAGCTAGTCGTGCATGGGTACAGATGAAGCATTTATTATTCGACATAATTTACTTGAATTCCTGTGAGCAGATCACATTAATTTTCTGAGTACTGGCAATTATAACATAGACATATAAAACGTACCTATCAGTCTAATTATTAGGACGATCGAAATATATATTTGATGATCCCTGATTTATTATAATGCAAGGCATCGGTATATTATGTAGGCCTACATGTAGATCTACTAGTGTTAATGCATCACCCACCTTCATCCCAGACATATTTTAATCCAATATTTCGATCCTATCTAGGCCTATGACGCAAACATACAAATTCAACAGATTTCATATAATACTACTGATCGTTTTGTATATATCTAGTATAAATGCATTTGATGCAGGCCTGTCTGCACGTGGATAGTAAATGCCGGTAGGATACCAACAAGGCGACAAGAGACTTGGCAAGCATCTTTCGAGAAAAAGGGTCGCATGTTGGCCGACGAGCCAATGACAAAAGCCCATCAGCTGTTACACTGCTCCGGCCCATGTTGAACAGTTGAAGCGATCGATTTCCGACTGCCACATGATGCAAATATCGTAAAATAATAATGTTATTTTGCCACTTATTTGAAAGAAAAATATTTTTTGAATATTTCCTAATTATAATATGCCATCGTCATTGCGTCATTCGAGTTGAATTAAACGGCTGTAGTTTTCTTACCTTTCTGCTCCGTGTTGTTGACATTTCGACGTGCATGGGCCCATATGCAACTTTTTACTGTTGTTCCTTTTCATATTTTGATTGTCTTTTTGTAGTTGTTGTTGTTGTGTGAATTTTTTTCTGTTCTCTCTTGTGTAGTTAATATGTTATGGTCACCAGCTCGATGAGGTTTCCTCCTCTGGTGTCCAGCATGTGTGTTGTTTATTACTTAAGTGTATTTTCGTTCACACATGTAAAATAAATTCTTCTTCTTCTTCTTCTTCTTCTCATATCAATTTCAGCCAATAGAAAATCGCCTTATATTCAGCACCGAGAGCTTGATTCATCTCATTTCCGATTTGGTTTCGGCGGCTCGTTACGAAGATCAACAAACTGTCGAAATGGTAACTTGAAAGCTCCAATATTTAAGATATATCTGCGTTATTGTGGATATGTTCAGATCAGTTTATGTGTTCTTGTATATTTACAACCCTCATAGCCACGATGGCCGTTATTCGGCTCCGAAATTGTGAAAATTCTGGATGTAAACACACTCGTTTGGCGTTGCTGGGTCGGACTCGGGAGTGTCACTCGCCAATGTAGACTGGAGTATTCATTCTCTGATGGCAGACATGTTTCAACAGAACATAATCATCGGTGATCATGCCGTCCCAATTCTTTACTGTAGTGTATACATGAGCCAATTCAAAACAAATTGGATGTCCCGAGGGAAAACGCTCAATCTGCCAGAGATAATTCCCTCGCCTCTCTGCATTTCTAATTTCACTTGCATTTTTAATTTCATTTGTTTTGAACATTTGAGCAGATTGAATTGGGCTGCACTTCACTTGCCAACAGCACAACAGCTGGCTATTGGCATTCACGTGAAATACGTCCCGCCGAATTATGACAAGGCTTATTCAGTTAAAACAGTCAGTAACACCATTTCAGTGTTTTCTGTCAACTATAGAATCCCGGAGGGAGGTGGTGGAGGGGATGGAGGCACACACTATAGATCACAACATCCGAAATAAGCGCGACTTATATCACGATACGGCCTTTGCGTTTTTTCATCAAACATATCTACTAGTTAACATCTGGTGGTATGCGGTTCATTATTTCAAAATCAGTTTTTTCCTTAATTGAACTGAACCCATGCTTGGTACCTGGGAAAGCCCTTATAAGTCATCGTAGGGCCTAGGCTCACAGGCTACAGGGACCAAGTCAGTTTGGAAGAACACTCCTTGTATTTATATATTCTGGAATATTTCTGTATTACTGGATTTATTCAATTCTCACCCATAGATGAGAATTTTTTCAAAACATTATATGAAATACATGTATGGCGTAAGAAAGCCAAGATGGCAGCTGCCATGTATGAAAGTTTTTGTGGTCATGTGATTATAAATGGTAAAAACATGGTTAAAATATATGCTTTTCTGGTAGGTAGTTCATGGTAAGCTGACGCGAAATTAGCTCCCACGAAATCTTATCCAGTGCAATTTTATGCGACGGCCATGCGGCAGTCCGTCAGAGCCACCCTGTAGCGTCGCTTCACACTGTTTCTGTTTATGTGACGGGCAAGTGGCGGTCCGTCGGATAGCTGTTGTAGCGCCACATAAGAACATTTCCCTTTCTCCAAGTGACGACCAAGCGACGGTCCGTCACATGGATGTTATAGCACCACATAAGAACATTTCTCTTTCTCTAAGTGACGACCAAGCGACGGTCCGTCAGATAGCCGTTGTAGCGCCACATAAGAACATTTCTCTTTCTCTAAGTGACGGGCAAGTGACGGTCTGTCAGATAGCCCTTGTAGCGCCACATAAGAACATTTCTCTTTCTCCAAGTGACAGCCAAGTGATGTCCGTCACATGGACGTTATAGCGCCACATAAGAATTTTCCCCTTTCTCCAAGTGACGGGCAAGCGACGGTCCGTCAGATAGACGTTATCGCGCCACATAACAATTTTTCCCTTTCTCCAAGTGACGACCAAGCGACGGTCCGTCAGATAGCCCTTGTAGCGCCACATAACAACATTTCTCTGTCTCCAAGTGACGGGCAAGTGACCTTTAGATAGGCCTTGGAGCGCCACATAGCCATATTTCCCTTTCCCCAAGCGACGAGCAAGCGACGGTCCGTCAGATAGCCCTTGTAGCGCCACATGAGAATATTTCTCTGTCTCCAAGTGACGGGCAAGTGATCGTCAGATAGGCCTTGGAGCGCCACATAGCAAAATTACCCTTTCTCCAAGTGACGGGCAAGCGACGGTCCGTCACATAGACGTTATAGCGCCACATAAGAATTTTTCCCTTTCTCCAAGTGACGACCAAGCGACGGTCCGTCAGATAGCCCTTGTAACACCACATAAGAACATTTCTCTGTCTCCAAGTGACGGGCAAGTGACCGTCAGATAGGCCTTGGAGCGCCACATAGCCATATTTCCCTTTCCCCAAGCGACGAGCAAGCGACGGTCCGTCAGATAGCCCTTGTAGCGCCACATAAGAATATTTCTCTGTCTCCAAGTGACGGGCAAGTGACCGTCAGATAGGCCTTGGAGCGCCACATAGCAAAATTACCCTTTCTCCAAGTGACGGGCAAGCGACGGTCCGTCAGATAGACGTTATAGCGCCACATAAGAATATTTTCCTTTCTGCAAGTGACGACCAAGCGACGGTCCGTCACATGGACGTTATAGCGCCACATAAGAACAACTCTCTTTCTCTAAGTGACGGGCAAGTGACGGTCCGTCAGATAGCCGTTGTAGCGCCACATAAGAATTTCTTTCTTTCTCCAAGTGACGGCCAAGTGACGGTCCGTCACATGGACATTATAGCGCCACATAAAAATTTTTCCCTTTCTCCAAGTGACGACCAAGCGACGGTCTGTCAGATAGCCCTTGTAGCGCCACATAAGAACATTTCTCTTTCTCCAAGTGACTGCCAAGTGACGGTCCGTCACATGGACGTTATAGTGCCACATAAGAATTTTCCCCTTTCTCCAAGTGACGGGCAAGTGACAGTCCGTCAGATAGCCATTGTAGCGCCACATAAGAATTGTTTTCTTTCTCCAAGTGACAGCCAAGTGACGGTCCGTCACATGGACGATATAGCGCCACATAAGAATTTTCCCCTTTCTCCAAGTGACGGCAAGTGACGGTCCGTCATATAGCCCTTGTAGTGCCACATAAGAAATTTTCTCTTTCTCTAAGTGACAAGCAAGTGACGGTCCGTCAGCTAGCCATTGTAGCGCCACATAAGAACATTTTTCTCCCTCCATGTGACGGGCAAGTGACCGTCAGATAGCCCTTGTAGCGCCACATAAACAATTTCTCTTTCTCCAAGTGACGGCCAAGTGACGGTCTGTCACATGGATGTTATAGCGCCACATAGCAATATTCCCCTTTCTCCAAGTGACGGGCAAGTGACGGCCCGTCACATGGACATTATAGCGCCACATAGCAATATTTACCTGCCCCAAGTGACGGGCAAGCGACGGTCCGTCAGATAGATGTTATAGCGCCGCATAAGAATTTTTCCCTTCCTCCATGTGACGGGCAAGCGACTGTCAGTCAGATAGACGTTATAGCGCCACAAAAGAATTTTCCCTTTCTCCAAGTGACGGACAAGCGACGGTCCGTCAGATAGACGTTACAGCGCCACATAAGAATTTTTCCCTTTCTCCAAGTGACGGACAAGTGACGGTCCGTCATATAGATGTTATAGCGCCACATAAGAATTTTTCCCTTTCTCCAAGTGACGGACAAGCGATGGTTCGTCAGATAGATGTTATAGAGCCACATAGGAACATTTCTCTGTGTACAAGTGATGGGCAAGTGACGGTCCGTCACATGGATATTATAATGCACATATCAATAATCCCCTTTCCCCAAGTGACGGGCAAGTGACGGTCAGATAGGCTTCGTAGCGTCACTTACCAATATTCCTCTTTCAGCAAGTGACGAACAAGTGACGGTCCGTCACATAGCCCTTGTAGCGCCACATAAGAACATTTCTGCTTGTCTGTGTGACGGACAAGTGACGGTGCATCAGATAGATGTCACAGCGCCACGTATGAACATTTCTCTCTCTACAAGTGACGGGCAAGTGACGGCCCGTCAGATAGAGCTGATACCCCCACATGAAAAACATTATTAACTTTGAAAACTGGACAATTTCTGATGCATTGGGACATATTTCCGGAAATCAAATGAATATTTTGAGAAATAAATCTCTGCGTACATTGGATGAGAAGCAAGTATTGTTTTCCTTGTGGACCTTTGATATCAGTAACATCAAACAATGACAAGCATTTCAAAGCAATATCCGACCAAATGATGATGATCCCAACATTGGCACTGATTGTGCTTTAGATATAAACATCATAGAAGATGCTTATATTGTCAGTTATATGCAATTAGTGGATACTGCTGTCACAGATGACTTGGCTGATAAGCCTGAGACAAAAGACAATGGGGTTTATACAAACAGTGACATCAGACATGGGTCCAGAGGGTGAAGGGGGGGGGGGTGTTATTCAGCAATGTTCTTTCATTGTGGTGAAAAAGTAGCACCCCAATATTTCTACACATATTAAGGGGCAATTGACTGCCATATTTTACCTTGTTGGAATAAAACTTTGACCAGTCAAAGACATGTTCATTTATTCCTCAATATTATTCACTTTGGGCAATGGTTAATGATATCATGCTATACTTTCCTGGCAATCACATCACTGAATGTTGTTACTTTTCTGCAAAATCTATCAGTTCTAGGTAATTAATTACTGTCGTTGCGGTAGGGGTTGAAATGTTCACAATATTTAAATCAAATGAAACATTGGAGTAGTGAAAGTAATGACTCCATCACAAATATTCTTAGTTAGAGCAGAAAAATGCTTTCACGCATATCCTTTGCCATTTGTTTTCAACTTACTGACACAAGTTTTAATGCAATGAACTAGTAAAACCAATGTTGTCTTAATCATCAATGATTTTCCAGTTACCATGGTAACCATGGTAGCAGCAGACCTATATTTCTAGACATATCCAGTGTCATTCGTTTTCAAACAACTGACACATATTCTAACTTGTTGGAATAAAGACGTTTACCAGTAAAGGTAATGTTCAGCTATATCATTTCATTTTAACCAATGATAATTGGTATCGTGTCATACTTTCCTTTCAGTGGCATCACTGATTGTTGTTATTCTTTTGACACATTTAGCAGTAGCAATTAATGAACGCTTTCGGGTTACAATTGTTGCAATTTATCATGTTTATTTGTATATGTAAATAAAATAACACACTGAAGTAGTAAAGGTAATGTTAAATAAATCAGCAATATTCTTTCAGTTCGAGCGACCTATTTAGGATACCATTTCTTTGTACATAAAATAACACACTGAACTTGCAAAAGTGATGTTAACTTAATCAGCAATATTCTTCCAGTTAGAGCACACCTATAAATGGTGACTGTTTTGGAGGGGAACATGGCAAAATGTTCCCTCGAGGAGACAATGTTACCGGAGGCGAAGCCGAGGTTAACATTGCCTTTGAGGGGGAAAATTTCCTGACAAACGAGTGACCATTTATCATGTTTATTTTATTATACCGAATGTCACTGATCTTATTATGACGTTATACACATATCTGCAAATGTACCTACAAAGTCATTGTTGAAGTCAACAATTTTCTGAAGTCTTCGACGGCAGCGGTAAACTGAATCAGCAATATTCTTCTAGTTAGGGCAAACCAATATGATACACAATTTCTTTGTACAAGTAAATAAAACAATGCACTGATTTGGTAAAAGTAATGTTAACTTAAATAGCACTATTCTTTCAGTTAGAGCAAACCTACATAGTATGTAGAATTTATTTGAACTGAACTAATAAAACTATTGTTAATGAAGAATGCACTGAACTAATAAACTAGTGTTAACATGATCAGCAATATTCTTCCAATTAGAGCAAACCTACATATTATATAGAACTTATTTGTACCAGTAAATAAACTAGCACACTGAACTAATAAAACTAAGTTTAACTTAATCAGCAATATTCTTCAGTTAGAGCAAAGCCACGTAATATATAGAATTTATTTGCACAAGTAAATGAACTAACGTACTGGAGTAATAACAGTAATGTTAACTCAATGAGCAATATTCTTCCTGGTAGGGCAAACCTACATATTATTTAGAATTTATTTGTACAAGTAAATAAACTAACGCACTGAACTAATATAACTAATATATAATATATATAATAATAACTAATATTAACTTAATCAGTAGTATTCTTCCAGTTATAGCAAACCTACATGGTATATAGAATTTATTTGTACAAGTAAATAAACCAGAACACTGAACTAATAAAACTATTGTTAACTTAATCAGCGAAATTCTTCCAGTTAGAGCAAACCTACATAGCATATAGATTTTATTTGAACAAGTAAATAAAGTAATGCACTAAACTAATAAAACTACTGTTAACTTATTCAGCAATATATTTCCAGCTGGAGCAAACCTATACATAGTATATAGAATTAATTTGTACAATAAATAAGCCAGCATATTGAACTAATAAAAGCAATGTTAACATGATCAGCAATATTCTTCCAGTTAGAGCAAACTCTTGAGCGTAGATTTTCACCAGCCATTCTGTCAAACTAACTTTATTCCAGCAGTGAACACAATGACATTTACAAGTCAAACTGAAACATGTGAACAGAAACACAAAGTATATAATACATGTACAACTCATGACCACAGAACTCGAAGCATCAAAGGATTTGTGCATGTAAGTTAACTCAACTAAATCAATAGTCTCCGTGTCACTGTCCAGCTGAGCATAACAGTTATCCTGCAGTTACTCTGCTCAGTGTCAACATAATAGTCACTGGAGTGACAGATTGTCTATCACTCAACACGCCCCCTCAATCTGGAGCTTCTTCCTGAGGAACTGATGTCGAATTGAACCCAGGGACTTCGGTTATCACAATGCACGACAGTTGGTGTTGGCTGCTGCATCCCTAGTGTGGAGCATATGTTCCTCAGGTATATGGCCTCTTTCATTGCTTCAGTTAGAGCCATATATTCAGCCTCACATGTGGATAAGGCCACTGTTGGTTGCTTTCGTGTTTTCCAACTGATTGGTGCAGAGCCAAGCGTGAAGATGTATCCTGTTGTTGATCTTCTGTCGGCGAGGTCTCCTGCCCAATCGGAGTCGGCATATCCTGTCAGGATTCCGTTTGATGGTGTAAAGTCCAACTCGTAGGACTTCGTTGATTTGAGATAGCGTAGCACACGTTTTACTGCAGTGAAATGTGCTGATCCTGGTTTCTCCAGAAACTGTGACAGCTTCGACACTATCCAGTTGATGTCAGGTCGCGTGGCTGTCACCAGATAGATCAAACTCCCAATGGCCTGGCGATAGGGAAATTCCTGACTTTGAGAGGACACTTGCTCGTCGTCTGTTGACTTTGTCAGTTGAATTCCCTTGTCCGCTGGTGTGCTCACTGGAGTTGACTCAGACATGTTGAAACGTTGTAGTACAGCTTCTGTGTAGCGTAGTTGGCTCATCAGCATTCTGTCATCTGAGAGTCGTTTGAAGTCGATCCCCAGAAACCATCGTAGTTCACCACGATCGTCCATCTTGAAGCGATTGCAGAGTGTCTGTTTCATGTCTTCGATTGCTGTGGGGCTACTGCTAGCAATGATGATGTCATCCACCCAGAACAAGATGATCAGACGTTCGCTTACTGATGTCCCATTGCGCATGTATACACACGGATCAATGTCATTGATGACAAAACGTTCGGATTTCAGAAACTCGGTCAACGATGTATACCAGTGACCAGTGACTTCTTCAAATGACAGGTGAGCGGCTTGCCGTGTTCGCCCTCCACTTCATACCCTGATGGCTGTTGCACATAGATGTCCTTGTCAATTGGGGCATTGAGGTATGCGCCTTTCACATCCATCTGATGTAGATGCAGATTCTCGTTCACGGCCATCTGCATGAGAATTCGTATGGACGTGAAACGTGTTGTGGGCGAGTAGGTCTCGTCGTAGTCCAATCCGTGGATTTGTGAGAACCCTTTGGCGACGTATCTAGCTTTGAACTTGACTTCGTTTGTCTTGCCTTGCTTGAGAGTATACACCCACTTTCCCTTCGTTTCCTGGCGGTCGTGAGGTAGGGTTGTGAGTTCCCAAGTGTTGTTGTCAGCAAGCATGCCGATTTCAGCGTCCATGGCTGCCCTCCACTTGTCTGAGTCATCAGAATTGATTGCTTGTTCATATGTCTCTGGAATCACGGGTACCACAGCATAGGCATAATCCACACTGGTTGTGCAATGGTAGTCCTGTAGGTATGCCGGTGGTTTTCTGTCAGTACGAAGGTTGTACCTGGGTGCTCCAGGTTGTTCTACTGCTCGGATGTCACCTTGACCTTGTGCTGTTTCTGCATCATTGCTTTGCGCCCCCTGGCCCTCATTATCAGATTCCTGTGTGTCATGTGCCTCTTGTGGTGGCGTCATAGGCACTGGTCGTGAAATTGTCTGATCAATCTCGGCTGGAGGGTCATGTACACGCACGTTGCGGGACGTAGTGATAGTGTTGTTCGGCCTGCTGAGCACAAAACATCCTTGGTTGATTGGATTGATGCCCAGGTACACGCCAGGTTTTCCTCGTGGATCAAGCTTGCGTTTTGGTCCTTCTACATACATAGTGCAAGGAGAACCGAAGGCGTGGAGGTGTCGCATGTCTGGCTTGATGTTTGTGAACAGTTCATATGCCGTCTTTCCACTCCGACGCTGATAGCTGCGATTTCTGAGGTACTGTGCATGGCGTACAGCATAGGGCCACAGATACTTTGGCAGTTCTGCATCTGCGAGCAAGCACCGTGCCATTTCAAGAAGGCTTCTCCATGTTCTCTCTGACTTGCCATTCTGGTATGGCGAGTATGGCGCTGTTGTGGTTTGCTTGATTCTGTTGTCGTTTAGAATTTCCTGGAACTTTCTGCTGGTGTATTCCGTACAATTGCCGTACCATAGTTCATGTGTCCAAGTGTCTGATGCCAGTGTTCGAGTGTTCTGACTGTTCTTGCGGAGTTTGTCACGACTGTGGGCAAGAAATACAACTGTCCTTCTTGTTGTATTGGGAAACGCGTTCCTTTGCAGATGAGGTTTGTCGCCCCCTTGCTGAAGATCAGTTTTGCTCCAGCCTCCGTAGCTGCTCGGACGGAGAACAGGCTTGTTGGAAACGTGGGTGCGAGTAGAGCGTTTTTCAGAATGATTTCAGTGACGTTGCCACCTGTATCCAAGACTGTGTACTTGGCGTCACCCCGTGCTACTGCAAGTTCGTTGCTTCGACGACCGTCTGCCAGTTCGATGTAGTGGCGTTTGGGGTCGTACGTTGTGTCGTATGTCGTGAAATGTTCAGCACTGTTAACAATGTGGCATGTTGCACCACAATCCACAAGTAGTTGGCAGCTACTTTTGTTGCCTCGGTGTGTAGTGCTGTCCATCGTGTTTCTTGTCGTGAACGAGAATGTTGCCGTCATTCGTGTTGATTGTGTGGATTGGTTCTTGTTTTTCTTCGCAAAACACACACTTTCTACATGTCCCTGTTTCTGACAGTATTGACAGAAGAGCTTGGCTTTTTCTCGACAGTCGCGTGATTTGTGTCCAAGTTTGCCGCACCACAGGCATTGAGTTGAGTTGCGATCCGGTTTATTTTTCTTCCTGACTGTCATTGCAGAACTCTGTGCAGTTGAGCGTGTCGCTTCCGTGTTGGCATAATTCCGGAGTGCAGCCTTGAACTCCACTAGAGTCTTCGTGATGTCCGTTTGTGTGTGGACAACAATGAACGGCTTGTATTCTTCAGGGAGACCTTTCAGAAGCATCGCTATCACCAGATTGTCTGTAATCTTTTCTCCTGCGGCGTTGAGTCCAGTTGCGGCCCGTTCTGCGCGTATCAAATAGTCCGTTACGTCCTCGTCGGGTGACATTTTGATCGTCGTCAGTTCTTCATAGAGTGTCAGAACTCGGGGTTTTTCTGTGCTGGCGAAGTGTGTTCTCAGTATTTTCAGTGCTTTGTGCCCATCATTCGATGCGTCTGTCATGATAAGCTGCAGTGAACGTTCGTCCAACAATTGCGCCAGTTCTGCGTATGCCCATTTGTTCTTTGTCTCAAAATCGTCGTCGTCCGCCACATCAGTCACCGCCGGTAAAATGGCTTTTTGTAATGTTTTATCCACTGTGTAGAGATAACTGAGAAATCTTGTTTCCCATATTGGATAACTTTCAATGTAACCGTCAAAAAGCAGGAGTTTCCTGGGCCCATAACCTCTTGAGCGTAGATTTTCACCAGCCATTCTGTCAAACTAACTTTATTCCAGCAGTGAACACAATGACATTTACAAGTCAAACTGAAACATGTGAACAGAAACACAAAGTATATAATACATGTACAACTCATGACCACAGAACTCGAAGCATCAAAGGATTTGTGCATGTAAGTTAACTCAACTAAATCAATAGTCTCCGTGTCACTGTCCAGCTGAGCGTAACAGTTATCCTGCAGTTACTCTGCTCAGTGTCAACATAATAGTCACTGGAGTGACAGATTGTCTATCACTCAACACAAACCTATATAATATGTACAATTTTTTGTTCAAGTAAAATTAAGGATTGATTGCATGTGTTCGTCAGGAACCTGGCATTGACCAGCTGTCCATTCACTTATAATGTAAATATAAAGGTAACAAATTCATGAATTTACACACTTCCAATCAACGTGGAATTTTGCCTTTCTGATTGTTAGCCATCAAGGATTACTAACCGAGACTCTGTTTCTTACTAAGCAATGTTAAATTTGTTAAATTCATCGTTTTCATATGTCATTTTTCGACCTATTTCTCAGTCTACAAAATACACTCACAACAGGGCGAGCGAAAGGATTATGCTGTGCAGCAAATAGCTAGTGAGGCCAGTAAAACTCACAGCTGATATGCACTCGGGTGCACCGAGGTGTTTGGGATTATGAATGTTCAGCTCATTGTATTCATCTCACAGAAAGTATAGCCCTAGATATTCTCATTATTTTGACGACAACAAGGAATAAATATATGCAACAGCCACTGCTTATCAAGCAGAACACTCGAATCTTCGTTTTGGTGAAACGTATAAAATGATTTATCTAATCATCAAATTGCACAGCTTTCGTGATATCATTTATGAAACCATGTCTCGGTTCATCATCCATGAGTATTTGTGTGTGTGCTAGCCAAGTTTTAGGTCAGGGTTTTGTATTGTTTTGGTGATTTTGTTACCTTTACTTTCACATTATGAGTCAATGGAAAAGTGCCTCAGTGCAGTCACCGGTAAGTTACGTGCAATCACACCTTAACACACTCAACCAATAACTCAATAATATTAACTTAATCAGCACAATTCTTCCAGTTAGAGCAAACCTACATAGTATATAGAATTTATTTGTGCAAGTAAATAAACTAACGCACTGAACTAATAACACTAATGTTAACTTAATCAACGATATTCTTCCAGTTAGAGCAAACCTATATAGTGATCAGCACTATTCTTCCAGTTACAGCAAACCTACATATTATATAGAATTTATTTGTACCAGTAAATAAACTGACACACTGAACTAATAAAACTAAGGTTAACTTAATGAGCAATATTCTTCCAGTTAGAGCAAACCTATCTAGTGATCAGCAATATTCTTCCAGTTGGAGCAAACCTATACATAGTATATAGAATTAATTGGTACAATAAATAAGCCAGCACACTGAACTAACAAAACTAATGTTAACATGATCAGCAATATTTGTTCAAGTGAAATTAACACACTGAACTAATAACTGAATAATGTTAACTTAATCAGCACAATTCTTCCAGTTATAGCAAACCTACATAGTATATAGAATTTATTTGTGCAAGTAAATAAACTAACGCACTGAACTAATAACACTAATGTTAACTTAATCAACGACATTCTTCCAGTTAGAGCAAACCTATATAGTGATCAACACTATTCTTCCAGTTACAGCAAACCTACATATTATATAGAACTTATTTGTACCAGTAAATAAACTAACACACTGAACTAATAAAACTAAGGTTAACTTAATCAGCAATATTCTTCCAGTTAGAGCAAAGCTATATAGTGATCAGCACTATTCTTCCAGTTACAGCAAACCTACATATTATATAGAATTTATTTGTACCAGTAAATAAACTGACACACTGAACTAATAAAACTAAGGTTAACTTAATCAGCAATATTCTTCCAGTTAGAGCAAACATATATAGTGATCAGCAATATTCTTCCAGTTGGAGCAAACCTATACATAGTATATAGAATTAATTGGTACAATAAATAAGCCAGCACACTGAACTAACAAAACTAATGTTAACATGATCAGCAATATTCTTCCAGTTAGAGCAAACCTATATCATATGTACAATTTTGTGTTCAAGTAAATAAATTAACACACTGAACCAATCACTGAATAAAGCTAATTTTAACTTAGTCAGCACAATTCTTCCAGTTAGTGCAAGCCTACATAGTATATAGAATTTACTGTACAAGTAAATAAACTAACGCACTGAACTTATAACACTAATGTTAACTTAATTAGCAATATTCTTCCAGTTAGAGCAAACCTACATATCATATAGATTTTATTTGAACAAGTAAATAAAGTAATGCACTAAACTAATAAAACTACTGTTAACTTATTCAGCAATATTCTTCCAGTTGGAGCAAACCTATACATAGTATATAGAATTAATTTGTACAATGAATAAGCCAGCACACTGAACTAATGAAAATAATGTTTAATATGATCAGCAATATTCTTCCAGTTAGAGTAAAGCTATATAATATGTACAATTTTGTGTTCAAGTAAATAAATTAACACACTGAACCAATAACTGAATAAAGCTAATATTAACTTAATCAGCACAATTCTTCCAGTTAGAGCAAACCTACATAGCATATAGAATTTATTTGAAGAAGTGAATAAAGTAATGCACTAAACTAATAAAACTACTGTTAACTTATTCAGCAATATTCTTCCTGTTGGAGCAAACCTATACATAGTATATAGAATTAATTTGTACAATGAATAAGCCAGCACACTACACTGATTAAACTAATGGTAACATGATCAGCAATATTCTTCCAGTTAGAGCAGACCTATATAATATATACAATTTTGTGTTCAAGTAAATAAATTAACACACTGAACCAATAACTGAATAAAGCTAATGTTAACTTAATCAGCACTATTCTTCCAGTTAGAGCAAACCTACATAGTATATAGAATTACTTCGAATAAGTGGAGGGACAGTCCAGAAAAGAAACACATATCAAAACACACTTTCAACACTGAGATACATGTATATCTATTGCAATCTGATGACCGCTGTGAATGGAAAGTACTGCAAAAGATATGATAATGATATTGTGAGTCCCACCAAGACAGAACTGTCTAAATGTAGATACTGCAAAAAGACTAATTTCGGCAGCTATTAAATTTGGCAGTTGTGTGCCCCACGTTAATTGGTGGATATTTATTTTGGCGGTTTCAAAACCACATATATTTCTTAACATGTGTTTACTTAATTTGGCGGACGATTTAATTTGGCGGTTTCTCCCCTACTGCCAAATCCGCCGACTAAATCGTCCGCCAATATTAGTCGCTTTACAGTATTAATTCCTTGACAGAGAAACAGACCCCATGGATGAAAATTATTTTTCTGAAAAACAGACCCCATGGATGAAAATTATTGTCCTATAGTAAACATGATGCAGAATCACAATTTGGCCATCTGACATGTACATGTATACTGTACCCTTCTCAATATTATCATCATTGTCTTTAAAAATCCACCTGTGCCCTTGTCCTCCACGCCACCAGTGCAACACTGATGTCCTGCATTCTATATCATCTGTGCATGTTCCCCCCCCCCCCTTCCCCTCCCCCTCACCCTAGCTCACCCTCTGGGCCCATGTCTGATGTCACTGTTTGTATAAACCCCAGTCTGTTTCGTCCTAGGCTTATCAGCCAAGTCATCTGTGACAGCAGTATCCACTAATTGCACATGACTTGTGACTAAAATCTTCTATGATGTTTATATCTAAAGCACGATCAGTGCCAATGTTAGGGTCATTATCATGTGGTGAGATATTGGTTTGAATTGCATGTCATTGTTTGATGTTCCTGATATCAAAGGTCCACAAGGAAAACAATAGTTACTTTTAATAGTCCATGAGCTGATCTCGAAAAGAGGCTTAGAAATAGGATTTTAGTGCACCCCCTTCAGACCGCACAATTTTGGTATCAGTGGAAAGAGTACAAACTTGGCTTTCATATTCTGCTTGTTTCCACCCTGGAAACTTGTGCGTCTCCATGGCAACGGCTTGGCAACAACATATACTAAATATGATGATTTTTCACTGATGGCCGTGACGATTTTCACCATTTGAGTGTTTAGGTGTATAGCTGATGTTTGAAATGTAATTGTGCTCTCAGTAAGTAATATTTGCACTCCCTGGTGAAGGATTTATTGATGCCAACACTAATATTCAATTGCAAGTGGTAAAACTTAGAATGTATAGGTGAAAATACCAGCTACAGGAATGATTATCCGTGAATGGTCGTTCAGGACAAAGTGAAATAATATATATTGAACAAATCATTTGATATAACATTTGTATCATTTTACACTATCAGTCACGTTTCTGGACATACATTTTGAAAGATGTCTTCATTGCATGTTTGTGGCTGACAAAAAAACCACGAAAATAATTGCCATAGTGACATATTATGAAAGTAATTCATGCATAATTGTATATGACTAAAATCAATGATTCAGTCACTCAGATATGGTAATGAAGATAAATTGATGTTCCTAATGTAAAAGTATACTCAGTACAATTAGACTTACAATACACTTACAATATACCTAGTACAGTAAGGATGTGTATCGTTGAATGTTTAGCATGAGGTTGTATTGGCATTGTTGCCATGGTAACCACATATTTGGTGACAGCAGTTTGGACATCATAACTTATCTGTCAGTATAGAATCGACTTTAATAATCGACGATCAACTACTCACATATTCATCAATGGCTTAGGGAAAGATAAATGAATGTGTATGTTTTTTTATCTATATAGTAGCTGTTACCATGAAAACAAATTTAAAATTTTTTTTAGATTGAGGCATTTGCGGTAAGCTGTCTCTGCCAAATATCTTCACATGTTTTGTGAAAAATATCGTGTGTTTGAGAGTTTGGTTGTGGTAATTGTTTTCAATTGTATAATTGCTAGTATGATAGTAATACAACACACATATAGCATGATGTCATAATCAAAATTTTGATGGTTTACTGACCACGCCAGGACACTATATCATGGCTGCTTCGCACCCAAAGCTTGCGTTGTCTTGACGATGGTCAATAACGTATTGACCGACTTCACTGTTTTGGGGTTGTGCTGTCACACCCTGGTTCTCGTGCGTTGGCTGTTAGGCCTGAAATAATAAATGCTGTGTTGAGGGCCAAGTGGTCAAAAATTTTAGAGTAGGTAGATAGGTTTTTTTTCTTTTGTGAATTTATTTTTTCCCTTTATCATCTAACGATGGACGTGTCTAGACGCAGAAAGAAGAACCTTGTTCAGAAAATATAATTATGTACATTTCCAAATACTATCAATCAGTTATCAAGTACAAGAAGCGAGTATGACAAAAATATATTGAATAAAATAAAGACTTTAATGAATAAAATGGAGCTATTCTGGGAATCAATGGGCACAACTTGACCATTCACAATTGATTTAGGCCCACTACCATCATGAACTGGCTGCTTCTGTATACCACTGTATAAAACACATGTTGCAACATGTACACTGCTGGCACATGCAAAATGTATGTTTTGTGTCTCTACAAAGGAATGCCAGGAATGTGAGCCATTCCTGAAAATAAAAAAAATAAATAAATAGTTCAGAGTAGGGTGCTCTGATCTAGGGTCGGTAGGATGACCCTGAACACAACATTTTTTTAGGCCTTATGAATAGTGCCAGCCCGTCTTGGTTTCCTTGAGTTGTCTCAAAGCTGTCAAGGCGACAGGACGACGGTGTACCATGGCCATGTGCTCCTGTCCCCTTCGTTTAGGGTAGAGGGCTTTAGGGCCCCGGGGACAATTCCAATTGGGAACCCAGGAGGAAGGCTACTTTTATCTGGTGTTCACTCACTTGGATTACTAGTCTAGGGTTCTATCGTTGTGGTGGACTGTCACTCCGGAAGTCTGCTCCAGCAGAGCCTGAGTTTGGACGACCATAGTCCTGAATGAATTCCTCTGCAAATTGGCCCCATTATATGGCTGCGGCCATTCGCCCCAGACTCAGGGCCTGATCACAGGGTTGCTCCCCCTTTCCACGAAGGCAGATCTCCTGAGAGCGGCTATCCCACGTCCGCTCCAGCAGAGACCGAGTTTGGACGACTACAGTCATGAATGAATTCCTTTGCAAGTTGGCCCCATTATATGGCTGTGGCTATTCGCCCTGGACTCAGGGCCTGATGGTAGTGTGCGCTCACCCTTTCCACGAAGGCAGCCCTCCTGAGTGCGGCTGACTGTGAGGGAGCAGAAGCTGATACAAATACCACTTGATGAGTACAAGCCCAGTCAGGACATCACAGTGAGCATGGATCCTGCTCCCATGGTTTCGGCCCCGAGTTATACCAGCTACTACCCTACCCATTCCTCATTCGACAGAGCAGGCGGGAGTTTCATGCTACAGGTAAGAAGCGGGTGTACCCAAACTCCTATGCTTTGACAGCTGCAGCAGTTGCCCTGTCCACACCTGCGGTGTATGGACCAACTTCGGCGGGACCTCCTGCGGGTCTGGATGGGACTTAGGCTGCCAAATCGTATCCCACAGACTCTGTTCCCGGCTCCCAAGAGTGCTCCCCACATGACAGGAAGCCGGACAAGTCTGCCTGGCGGAAGTGGTTCAATGGCATTGGAGGACTACCTGATGGAACTCTGGAGAACCGCTACCTGGAGGGAAAAGCTCTCCAGGTAAATGCCGAATATTGTGCCTGGGCCTGTGACGTGTGCCGAAGTTGCTGAGCAACCATGGCTTCTGTTTGTGTCTATGTGGAATATCGGTGCAGCTGGGATGATTGGGATGAACATGCTCTGGACCAATTCAGTGATCGCGGACTTTAGTGCCAGAGAACTCTGAATGGGGGATGAAGTTCATTTCCTGTTATGCGCAGGTCCATTCCATTTTTTCCAGCTCCGGTTGGGAAACACCACTGTTGTGCCACTCTACAGTGAGATGATCATGGAGTCGCATCCAAACCAGTGAGTAATTTCGCCCGGGGTTCGGGACTCCTGCTGGGTTGGGCTCTGATCAATTCTGATCCTAGTGTGATCCCTCTTCTCATAATGAATGTCACCTAATATACTCCTGTTGTACATGTACAGTGCTACGAGCTAGTTGCAGCCACCTGCACGCTAGCAGCGTCTTGCAGGGCTCTCCCCAATGATCAAGTCTGCCGTGCTGCCTGCGCACGTGTGGCTGCCAGGGGTGACCCCATTACTTTGCCAGACCATTTTGGATCTTGAGTTCTGAAAGACCAACTGGAGGACGAGCGGCAGCTCGTATTTGCAAACTGCTCCGGCAGAACGCGGATGTGTTTATGAGTTCGGATGGTGCGGTTGGCAAAACAGACGTTGCCGCATCGACCTCCTGGACGAGTGTCTACAATAAGCAAGTCTACTTCAACCGAGTCTCATCACCTCTCACCCATTCGTGGTGCTCTGAAAACATCTTCAATATGCAGACTATCAAGCTAAAGTTTGGCGCTCTCGAAGTACATCCAGTGGTCCGAAACCCAATTAAAATGAGTGAACAGGAAACCTGAAGTTGACTGAATGGACCAGCTTCCTGCACCAGACAAGGTTTTGGCATAATTGAAGTGTGTGTGCAAGACGGGTTGTAGTGGCGTGACGTGATCATGCCACAAAAACCACATTCCCCGCACTGACGCTTGCAGCTGCTGCGATTCGTGCCTGAACGAACCAAAGAAGGTGTTGTTTTATAACATTTTGATTTCATACCACTGTTTTGCTATCTACAAGTATGGTGTATATGCCATGATCTGTTTTTACTCTGGTTTCCATAGCAGAGATAAATTTATATCAGGTAAATTATATATCAGTGCCTGTTTTTACTGTTGTGTTTTTATAGTACATGGTGTATAAGCAAATTACCACCTCTACAGTACTCACATTCCATTTGGGTATAAGTTGATTCATATCATAATGTGTTGCCAATCAGCCATTTTGGTTGCTATGGTAACAAAAATTGAAGCGTGTCGTAGCTGTACCATCATACATGTCCATATAATATATTCGGATGAGAATTGTGACCTGTAGAGTACTCACAAGACAATATGTGAACATGGGTGCAGAAATAGCGTGACAACGCAAATCTATAGTATCCTCCAACATTTTGCGAGGGATACAATAGTCTATTTCATGTAGGCCTATGCATAGCTATCATATCTGTTTAGAACAAATTCGACCAGCATCAATTATGCTAAATAACTTTCTTTTCATGTTCACAATAGCCTATTGTCGTGATTTTTCAGAATCGAAGCTGCAATCAACTACCTGTTGTTATTCCCCTGTTTCCATGGCAACATCCGATTATCCAGCTTGTAAACAAACAAAGTATACTAGCCTAATTTTTTTTACCTTGTCATTGATATATAGAACAATGGGTCTGAACCATCACACATGTCCGTACAAAAAAAAATAACCTCGGATGGAAAATTTGACCTATAGAACACTCGCAAGAAAGGTTCTGCGATTGTGAATGTAGGTGCAGTGCAATAACGCGAATGCAGAGTACCTGCCAAACTTTCCGGGATACAGTAATATATTTCACATAAAATCATATCGATCACATTTGTTTTGAACAAGTTTGTACACATTTGCACAAAATTAGGCTCAATAACTTCCATATGTATCATATTGTCATAAAATTTCAGATTCGCAAGTCGCAATCAACTAGGTGTTGTTAGCCCCCTGTTTCCATGGCAACGCACAACCAATCAGGGTGGAAACAAGCAAATTATGAAAGCCTGGCCTTTTACCTTTCCATCGATATATAAAACAATGGGTCTGAAGGGGGGTGCAGAAACATCTTCATTTTGGGGGGTGATCTCATGGACTATAACCGGATCCCATGCATTTTGAATATGTACACAGAGATAACATTTATTTGTCATCAAATATTCATTTGATTTCAGACAATACGTCTTAATGCATCAGGGATTGTGCAGTGTTCACCACTTATAGCGTGTTTTTCATGTGGCACGATATCATCTATCTCACGGACAGTCACTTGGTCATCACTTGGGGAAGGGAAATCCTGCTGTGTGGCGCTTTTTGCCCATCACTTGCTGAAGGAATATATTGCTATGTTGCGCTATGTTGCGTCATTCGTTTTCAAACAACTGACACATATTCTAACTTGTTGGAATAAAGACGTTTACCAGTAAAGGTAATGTTCAGCTATATCATTTCATTTTAACCAATGATAATTGGTATCATGTCATACTTTCCTTTCAGTGGCATCACTGATTGTTGTTATTCTTTTGACAAATTTAGCAGTAGCAATTAATGAACGCTTTCGGGTTACAATTGTTGCAATTTATCATGTTTATTTGTATATGTAAAACACACTGAAGTAGTAAAGGTAATGTTAAATAAATCAGCAATATTCTTTCAGTTCGAGCGACCTATTTAGGATACCATTCCTTTGTACATAAAATAACACACTGAACTTGCAAAAGTGATGTTAACTTAATCAGCAATATTCTTCCAGTTAGAGCACACCTATATATTATGTACCATATAAATGGTGACTGTTTTGGAGAGGAACATGGCAAAATGTTCCCTCGAGGAGACAATGTTACCGGAGGCGAAGCCGAGGCTAACATTGCCTTTGAGGGGGAAAATTTCCTGACAAACGAGTGACCATTTATCATGTTTATTTTATTATACCGAATGTCACTGATTTTATTATGACGTTATACACATATCTGCAAATGTACCTACAAAGTCATTGTTGAAGTCAACAATTTTCTGAAGTCTTCGACGGCAGCGGTAAACTGAATCAGCAATATTCTTCTAGTTAGAGCAAACCAATATGATACACAACTTCTTTGTACAAGTAAATAAAACAATGCACTGTTGCACTGTTGCACTTAACTTAAATAGCACTATTCTTCCGGTTAGAGCAAAGCCACGTAATATATAGAATTTATTTGCACAAGTAAATGAACTAACGTACTGGAGTAATAACAGTAATGTTAACTCAATGAGCAATATTCTTCCTGGTAGGGCAAACCTACATAGTATTTAGAATTTATTTGTACAAGTAAATAAACTAACACACTGAACTAATATAACTAATATATAATATATATAATAATAACTAATATTAACTTAATCAGTAATATTCTTCCAGTTATAGCAAACCTACATGGTATATAGAATTTATTTGTACAAGTAAATAAACCAGAACACTGAACTAATAAAACTAATGTTAACTTAATCAGCGAAATTCTTCCAGTTAGAGCAAACCTACATAGCATATAGATTTTATTTGAACAAGTAAATAAAGTAATGCACTAAACTAATAAAACTACTGTTAACTTATTCAGCAATATCTTTCTAGCTGGAGCAAACCTATACATAGTATATAGAATTAATTTGTACAATAAATAAGCCAGCATATTGAACTAATAAAAGTAATGTTAACATGATCAGCAATATTCTTCCAGTTAGAGCAAACCTATATCATATGTACAATTTTGTGTTCAAGTAAATAAATTAACACACTGAACCAATCACTGAATAAAGCTAATTTTAACTTAGTCAGCACAATTTTTCCAGTTAGTGCAAACCTACATAGTATATAGAATTTATTGTACAAGTAAATAAACTAACGCACTGAACTAATAACACTAATGTTAACTTAATTAGCAATATTCTTCCAGTTAGAGCAAACCTACATATCATATAGATTTTATTTGAACAAGTAAATAAAGTAATGCACTAAACTAATAAAACTACTGTTAACTTATTCAGCAATATTCTTCCAGTTGGAGCAAACCTATACATAGTATATAGAATTAATTTGTACAATGAATAAGCCAGCACACTGAACTAATAAAAATAATGTTAATATGATCAGCAATATTCTTCCAGTTAGAGTAAACCTATATAATATGTACAATTTTGTGTTCAAGTAAATAAATTAACACTCTGAACCAATAACTGAATAAAGCTAATATTATCTTAATCAGCACAATTCTTCCAGTTAGAGCAAACCTACATAGCATATAGAATTTATTTGAAGAAGTGAATAAAGTAATGCAATAAACTAATAAAACTACTGTTAACTTATTCAGCAATATTCTTCCAGTTGGAGCAAACCTATACATAGTATATAGAATTAATTTGTACAATAAATAAGCCAGCACACTACACTAATTAAACTAATGTTAACATGATCAGCAATATTCTTCCAGTTAGAGCAGACCTATATAATATGTACAATTTTGTGTTCAAGTAAATAAATTAACACACTGAACCAATAACTGAATAAAGCTAATGTTAACTTAATCAGCACTATTCTTCCAGTTAGAGCAAACCTACATAGTATATAGAATTACTTCGAATAAGTGGAGGGACAGTCCAGAAAAGAAACACATATCAAAACACACTTTCAACACTGAGATACATGTATATCTATTGCAATCTGATGACCTCTGTGAATGGAAAGTACTGTAAAAGAAATGACAATGATATTGTGAGTCCCACCAAGACAGAACTGTCTAAATGTAGATACTGTAAAAAGACTAATTTCGGCAGCTATTAAATTTGGCGGTTGTGTGCCCCCACGTTATTTGGAGGATATTTAATTTGGCGGTTTCAAAACCACATATATTTCTTAACATGTGTCTACTTAATTTGGCGGACGATTTAATTTGGCGGTTTCTCCCCTACTGCCAAATCCGCCGAATAAATCGTCCGCCAATATTAGTCGCTTTACAGTATTAATTCCTTGACAGAGAAACAGACCCCATGGATGAAAGTTATTTTTCTGAAAAACAGACCCCATGGATGAAAATTATTGTCCTATAGTAAACATGATGCAGAATCACAATTTGGCCATCTGACATGTACATGTATACTGTACCATTCTCAATATTATCATCATTGTCTTTAAAAATCCACCTGAAGTGCCCTTGTCCTCCACGCCACCAGTGCAACACTGATGTCCTGCATTCTATATCATCTGTGCATGTCCCCCCCTTCCCCTCCCCCTCACCCTAGCTCACCCTCTGGGCCCATGTCTGATGTCACTGTTTGTATAAACCCCAGTCTCTTTCGTCCTAGGCTTATCAGCCAAGTCATCTGTGACAGCAGTATCCACTAATTGCACATGACTTGTGACTAAAATCTTCTATGATGTTTATATCTAAAGCGCGATCAGTGCCAATGTTAGGGTCATTATCATGTGGTGAGATATTGGTTTGAATTGCATGTCATTGTTTGATGTTCCTGATATCAAAGGTCCACAAGGAAAACAATAGTTGCTTCTAACCGGATCCCATGCATTTTGAATATGTACACAGAGATAACATTTATTTCTCATCAAATATTCATTTGATTTCAGACAATACGTCTTAATGCATCAGGGATTGTGCAGTGTTCACCACTTATAGCGTGTTTTTCATGTGGCACGATATCATCTATCTCACGGACAGTCACTTGGTCATCACTTGGGGAAGGGAAATCCTGCTGTGTGGCGCTTTTTGCCCATCACTTGCTGAAGGAATATATTGCTATGTTGCGCTATAATGTTTTATCTGACGAACCGTCGCTTGCTCATCACTTGGCGAAGGGAATTATTGCTATGTGGCGCTATAACATCTATCTGACGGACCGTCACTTGCCCGTCACTTGGGGAAGGGAATTATTGCTATGCGGCGCTATAACATCCATGTGACGAACCGTCGCTTGCCCGTCACTTGGGGCAGGGAAATATTGCTATGCGGCGCTATAACGTCTATCTGACGGACCGTCGCTTGCCCGTCACTTGGGTGAGGGAAATATTGCTATGTGGCGCTATAATGTCCATGTGACGGACCGTCACTTGCCCGTCACTTGGAGAAAGGGGAATATTGCTATGTGGCGCTATAACGTCCATGTGACGGACCGTTACTTGGCCGTCACTTGGAGAAAAAGAAATTGTTTAACAGTCACTTGCCCGTCACATGGAGGTAGAGAAGTGTTCTTATGTGGCGCTACAAGGGCTATCTGACAGACCGTCACTTGCTCATCACTTTGAGAAAGGGAAATATGGTCACTTGGAGAAAGAGTAATTTTGCTATGTGGCGCTCCAAGGCCTATCTGACGGTCACTTGGCCGTCACTTGGAGACAAAGAAATATTCTTATGTGGCGCTACAAGGGCTATCTGACGGACCATCACTTGCTCGTCGCTTGGGGAAAGGTAATATGGCTATGTGGTGCTCCAAGGCCTATCTGACGGTCACTTGCCCGTCACTTGGAGACAGAGAAATGTTGTTATGTGGCGCTACAAGGGCTATCTGACGGACCGTCGCTTGCTCGTCACTTTGAGAAAGGGTAATCTTGCTATGTGGCGCTCCAAGGCCTATCTGACGGACACTTGCCCGTCACTTGGAGAAAGAGAAAATTTCTTATGTGGCGCTACAAGGGCTATCTGACGGACCGTCACTTGCCCGTCACTTGGAGGAAGGGAAAAATTCTTATGTGGCGCTATAACGTCCATGTGACGGACCGTCACTTGGCCGTCACTTGGAGAAAGAAAAAAATTCTTATGTGGCGCTACAACGGCTATCTGACGGACCGTCACTTGCCCGTCACTTGGAGAAAGGGAAAAATTCTTATGTGGCGCTATAACGTCCATGTGACGGACCGTCACTTGGCCGTCACTTGGAGAAAGAGAAATGTTCTTATGTGGCGCAACCTCAACAACCTCAAAATCGCTCCGTTTGAAACATCTCATAATAAAACATAGAATCTCACATCGTCAGTGCCCCCTCAATACATACATGTCTCCAACCCGAGCCAATTGAATAACGAAATCGAGTTGGCCAACTGTGAAAGTCGAGTTAACAGACGTCCACATGCATATATACGTTTAGGTCGAAATTTATAAATGTTTTTCATATATTCACACATTGAAGAGACTGGCGAACATTGGAAAGTATTAAATTAAAAAATTATGGAATAGACCCCTGATGGACCCACTCAGAGGGTCTAAAATTTGACATTTAACGCTATTGAACTATCACCTATAAAGATATGACGTTGTCATATACATGGATTGGGGTTTAAATGTTTGGAGAAAAAAATTGATTTCTGCACTCTCTGTGTGGGAGATTGCTTGACTTAACCGGTGCACCGAGAATAACGTGATATTAACATGTGTCCACGTGCTCTTTCATAACTGATTAATACGGGTGAAGATGTATTCAGGACTAGATAATAAAGATTACCAAAGCCCACTAGTAAATGTACCCTTGGAGTATGACACTATTGAAGCTATTTATGCTGAAGATAAATGCATGACCATGTTAATTAATGTACACGTATTGTCTTGTTGAAAACATGGATTTGGTCACTGCTATGACAAGTCATATATTACCCCAGACATCGACTTACAGGAATATTACATGGTGCTGGAAAGGTATGTATTCTCTTTTCCTCTCGAACATAATGAATCAAATTCATCATATTTACTACATGTCCGCCACAATACAACAGATCCAAATACATGTGTTATTACTATGTGTATTTGCCCAAATGTAATTTCCCAACATGTATTATCATTTCACAATTTAATATATGGATATATTTGTAGAAATAATGTATGTATTATTACTTCAAAATTTCACGAATCTGAGGACATGTATAAGTCCTTTGTAAGTTGACATCTCTAAAGCATTTATTATTACTTCACAGTTTGGACGATTTGAGATTATGTATTATTACTTCAGAAATTGGCAGATCTAGGGACATGTACATATATCATTACACAATTTGACACATGGATATATTTATGAAGGTATGTATTATCACTCAACACTTGACAAATCTAAGGATATGCATTTATCTTTCACAATTTGGCAGATATAGGGATACGTATGATTACTCCACAATTTGGCAGATCTAAGGATCAGATCTAAGGGTATATTGTTACTTCACAATTTGCCTGATCCAGGGACACATATTATTACTTAAGCATTTTACAGAACTTACAATATGTATTATTACTCCATAATTTATCAGAACTAAGGATATGCATTTGAACTTCACAATTAGGCAGAACTTAGGATATATGTTATTACTTCACAATTTGGCAGAATTTAGGATATGTATTGTTACTTCACATGTTGGCAAATCAAAGGATATAATTCCTCCAACATATCACGAATTTATCTAAGGATATGTATTATTACTTTTCAATTCGGCAGATTTAAGGATACTGGTATGTATTATTACTTCAAAATTTGACAGAACTTAGGATATGTATTATTAGTCCACAAATTTAGGATATGTCTTATTACTTCATAATTTGGCAGATCTAAGCATGTATTAATACTCCACAATTTGGCAGAACTTAGGATATGTATTATTCCTCCACAATTTGACAAATCTAAGGATATGATTTATGACTCTGGAATTTGACAGATCTAAGGATATATTTCATACTTCCACAATTTGCCAGATTCAAATTCATTTAATTACCAGAATTAATTTTTACTTAACAACTTCCTGACATTTTTGACATTAGAGCGTTGGGGGCAAAGCCCCCAGCTCTCTACATGTCTATGTGCTGACTTTTTTATGGAGGCTTCATGCCAACCTATCGACGCCCGTTTTCGCATGCAAACTTTGTACACCTACTTCAAATTAGTATTTTCTTCGTCCTTGACATAAAATCTCTCGATTTGATGGCAAGCTTTGAATATTCCACAGATATATAATGCATAAATCGATGTGTTAGGTTTGAGAAAATTACGCAAAATGGTCAGCTCGTCTGGAAAACGTGGAAAACGTCAAAATGGCGGAGCCGATGGAAATTCACGTTCCCAGAATGCAAAGCAAATTTTACCGCAATGACGCGTACTTTGTAGCGTACAATTTTCTGTGCAGCATTTTGTGCATGCATGTATATGTAACCTTGCGTGCGGCCTTCTTTGGCGTAATGAAGTAAACACAACGATTCGTCTATGGTACCACGACTACATTTACCGTAATTGGACATATTTTATCACATGACAAGGTGTTCCATGCTGGGTTGCGAAACCTTTTTATTTTAAACTGGTCTTTTAATTTGCTCAGTATGCATGTGTTATCTATATCATGATATCAGATGCAGATATTCCTCATAGTTTCCAATATTTTAAGGATATTTTATTGAGGTTCAATATCATTTTATCAGGCGTATCTGTTTCATTGAGTTCAAAATAAATGTTTACTCATTAGGAATATGATTGAAGTAGGCCTATGTGTTTCATCATAATATACGTTAATGAATTGGAATCATGTGGGACATGATATGTTTCAATTTTCTTTTTTTGTAAGGGGGGGGGGGGGGTGTAAGATATATTCAGGTCTCGTGGTGCTGATTAGGGTTTAATCCCGGGAATGGAGTTCCCGGGAATTCCCGGGAATTATCAAGATATCAGAGTTCCCGTTTCCCGGGAATAAGGTGGCCAGGAACCGGGAATATATATCTCCCCCTCCCCCAAGAAAAAACTACATATTAACAGAAGAAAACAACGGTATCTTTCGTTCCTGTACATTTCCTACAACAGTCTGTGGTAGAGCAGGACAATGTATTGCCAAAATAAGGTAAAAATAAAGAATAATAAGTACTCACTGTCCTTACTGTATGCTTCCATTTGTCGTTGTCAACTTGTCATGGAAAGTTGGTGATATTTTTGTCTAGTGCATGCAAAATTTTTAAAATCTAAAACAAGACATAATGTAACATTGGGACCACACAGCGATTTGTCCCTTCACAATATTTGTGTCCATATTAAATATGAACAAAGACGGGGGGGGGGGGGGGGGGTTGTGAACTTGTGAGCCCTCTCCTGTTACATCATACCTCCAACGTAAATTAGGATTCTGAATTTCTGATTTCACCCATGTTTACATTTGCATGCTTAATAAATAGCTGTAAGCATGGTTGCATGGTGATTTATAAGGAAAACTCGTTGACAGATAGTGTCTGCAGTGATAACTAACGAACCAATTCATGTGTACTATTGTTTTGAAGCTACGAGTTTATTCCCGGTTCCATTCCCGGGTACCCGGTTCTGAGAATTTTTTATTCCCGGTTCCCGGTTCCAGAAAAACCGGGAATATATTAAACCCTAGTGCTGATGGTGTGCTCGAGCTCTAATGTCGTCTCCCGCAGTTAGCTGCATTTTCTTGTTTCATTGCTGTACCTTTCGTCGTCACATGCTTAGAAGTTACAGATATTCACTGTCGGAACCCCGACTACCGTAACGTCACGTTACGGTAGTCATTAAAGGGTCAGTTCCTAGTATATGTAGCATACCCCACCTTCGTTTGAATCGACCTCGTGGTCTAAGTTTCAATGATTTCATTGAAATATCATCGTATTCAAGAAGCGGGAATATTAAGCTATTGAAATATGTAACCCAAATGCCGATATCTTTATTTAAAATGGAACTACGAACGATTTAATACAGAAATCATGTGGATTTTTAGATGTTTTTGACGTTTTCAACTGCCGCCCGCACTTTACGTCATGTGTAGCGATCATAAACTTGTGACGTCATAAGTTGTACAAGTGCATGTGCCCCTACATGTAAACAAACGCCGGCAATCCAGTATCGTTTGACAGTTTGACTGGGATTGTGGATGAACTATCCGAGAGAAATGAATAAAACTGCACATATCAGTTGTATGCTTGATTGTCTACAAAACATCTTTACAGAATTCAAATCGAAGAATTATTGACCATGTGGTACATGCAAACAAACACCGGCAATCCGTTTTGGCATCTCGACTTGGTTCTAACTTTTCACACTAAAATGTTTATGAATCTTGTTTTTGCGAGTGGAATTTGGGATGAATCTAGCAGCTAGACTGTCAGCATTATCGATGATTAGAACGATGTTAGCGAATACGGGCAGTATTGTTTGGCCGTGAGTTTGAGCCGTGCGTTCCACACGTGCACGTGGCAGAATCGAGCAGTAGGCCTAACAACCAACGCAACGGGACATGCACGGGGGGGTGGCGTCTGGAGAACCACTCCCTCCCATCCATGGACGCCTTCATTTTATTATAAATCGATGCTTACAGGTCCCCAGTCCATTTTCATTTATCAGTGATGTCCCCAGTTCATTTTCATTTATCAGTGATGTCAAAAGAATGAAAAAATGATGGTCCCGGGGACCTGCATCTTCAAAATTTTGCGAGCCCAACTAGATATTTGGTGGTCCAGGATTGAAGGGCCGGCAGTAATTTCTATCCCTGCTGTAGGGATGCTTCGAGCGCTTTGAACTAGATACTATAGATGTTACAGGATAAGCAGGGGAATACAGTACCAATATACTAGTATGCAAACTTAAGGAACCCTGGAAATGTGGTGAAGGCTGAAAAAACACATACCACACTCGAAACAATGTCATTTGCGTGTAGTCATACGACCGCACATCCCCCGCCCCCGTCCACCCCACACTCGGACAGATTTAAAAGGCAAAAAAATACAACTCGATGAAAAGTTATGGTGACTGCTGCATGCAAGGTACCGGCCGGTATTATGACGACTGCATGTTCCATATATGGACACTAAGCGTTTAGAATACTTTTGTGGTCCAAAGTCCACTGGCGGTCCAGCTGTATTTTTTTCCATATATGGACACTAAGCATTTAGAATACTTTTGTGGTCCAACGTCCACTGGCGGTCCAGCTGTATTTTTTTCCATATATGGACACTAAGCATTTAGAATACTTGTGTGGTCCAACGTCCACTGGCGGTCCAGCTGTAATTTTTTCCATGTAGTCAAAATGTAGTTACAGTCAAACTGTTTTTTCACGTCATTTCCTTGCAAAAATTTTCTTACTAAAACATGTCAATGATAATATAATTTTGCATGGAAATGTTATATTGACCAACGGTTAAAGTGATGAAATGTTTCTTTGTGTATCATGTGTGTTACTAGTATCCTTAAAGTTACAACAAACGTCGACTTACCGAGGGCAGCATTTAGTTCCAACCGTAGGCTTAGGAATTAGAAGATTAAAAAAATCCAGAAACAAAGGACATAAATGATACCTTTTATTCTCTGACGTTATATGAATTTCATACTCTACTATAATCCATACAAAAAATTACAACTCGATGCAAAGTGCATACAACAACATTTGTTATATACATGTACAGTAGTCACTAGTATCCATACATTTGAAAATGCCTTTTGCCGCTGTACTGTCAGTACAATGTTTGGAATGTATAAAAAAAACATGAATATTCCATATAACACAATTACTCGGCAATATTGTAACTCTCTATATTTTATATGCAGACCAAACTATTCATGCATCCCAACCTAAGTTATAATAAAACAAAAATACATACTAATTAGTATGTGAAAATCAAATTTTCTATTTTACAAAGCAAAAATCAGTGTGTTGCATATATGTATGGTATAGCATCGCCTTGACATCTGCATACTGCTGTATGTGACAACAAAGTGCTGTTTCCAACTTGTGTATGCTTCATGAGGTCTCCCCTTCTCACAGCAGCCAGTACTGTATCTGAAAATACAAAGTAGTTTTTTGTGATTCATTTTGTCATTATCGAATTTAGTATTAAAAATTGCAAATGGATTTATGTACCAGTGATTGAGAATACATCTGTTTTTGTGCTTGGTGTAAGTATCAACATATTACAAGCAATACAACCAGATTTTGATGATGCCAATTGAACACCAAATCTAAAATACAATTTTGGAATAGAAACAGAGCCGACCACACAGTTTATCCAAAGACAAAATTGCGTTATCATGGTCAGACAGTGTATGAAAACGTGTTTCTAATTTTTTAATGTTTTGTTTTAGAATTGATAGCAAATTTCTCACCCTCCTAACTTCAGTGTGAAGTGCTTGTATTCTATGAGAGGCTGTCGCGTCACATACCCCCAACTTTACAGGACCAGTTCCAGCACCATCTTCCTTTAAATGGAAAGCAATGCATTTAGCAAAGCATTTCTCGGCGTTAATTTATGCATTAATAATCATCATAAGTGAGAAATGGTCGTGTTTCACTGCTTTCGTCACAGTAATTTATTCCCTCGAATGAAAATGAGTAGCTATGAGATCATTTTTTATATGATTGAAATTGTATGATATGAAACATTACCAGATCTACGAAGAATATTTTACTGCAAACACTCACATCGCTTACTTCATTTACCTACACATTTCATGGTGCAGTTTATTTCGAATGATGTAATCTTTATCCAGCAATAAGTACCTCAGTGTAAGATGGTGGTAATAGATTGATAGTTACATTGTCCAGTGGTTGAAGTTGTGGTACCTCCTGTGGTGGTGGTGGGGGGGGGGGGGGGGAGAGAGCGTTGAAGATGGCCGCTGAACATGTATGGACTTGTGTGAATAACCAGTCTCAATCGTGTTGGTCAGTGCAACCACCGACAACGCAACTCCATTTTTATCCACGGACAACTGGTTTGAAACTGTAATATAAATTTATCTCTTAAAATACCAGTAGGTATGTCGGACTCTTAGCTATACGTACTAGCCCTATATCTAGACTGCATGATGTAGAGGTATGGCTTTTCAGGTATAAATATACTGGTATTTGTTGCATGCGTGCGGTTTGGCGGTATCCAAATTCTTCCTAGTATAAAATAATCATCCCTAATCCTTCTCGTGATCCAATAATTTCCATATAGTTCTAGTCTAGACTAGATCTAGTCTCTAGAGTGCGCAAATGACCACGATTAATATATATGATAAATAAATTCCAGATCTATATGATAAAATATACAGAATATATACGAAAATATTATAGAAAAGCTGGAAACTGCGGTAGACATTCCATGAAAAAAAAACTCGCATCATGATGGATGAGGACGCCGACGGTCAGAAATAAGAAAAATCATATCGTACGAATCAGCGTTTTAAAATTACGCTTGTGGACGAACTACTAGAGGAAAACGAATGAAACTGCAAGATTTTCTTGAATGGATAAATGTCTTATGAACACCGTTTACAAAATTCAGATCAATGAATTATTGACAGATCTACGCCCCGTCAAATACCCTATACACCACTTCGCTGATTGTCGCCATTTTGAATGCGCAAAGGCTCGTGGGTAATTTTTTGGTGCTCGCCGAGTCCCAGATTTTGACCCGGAAATTCAACAGCTGTCAAGTTGTCAAGGACGCCACCAGTTTTGACAGGTGCTTTAACGAAATCAAAAGTTGTGTTGGAACTTAATTAGAATCACCAACAATGCCTGTTAGGTGTGCAGTCTTCGGTTGTGACAATCAAAGTGACCAAAAGGACAGGTATGTTTGAAAATATGTTTTTTTTAAAAATCGTTTGGTCCCCCCCCCCCTCCCCATTCATGTCCCCATTCACTATTTTACCGGCAAGGCCGGATTTTCTCATCACTGACTGAATAACTTCAGCCTTAGGCTACACCCCCCCCCCCCCCCCACTCAATCACCAGATCTATAAGTTTATAAAGTAACTGTCATCTGTTGTGATTTTCAGATGGATTGTAATGCCACATGTAGCTCATGGTCAATTGTCATTCCACGGATGTCAGGATCCACGAAACTATGGGACATGGACAAAGATGATCAACAGGAAAGATGCTGCCTGGAAAGGTGTAAATAAAAACACAAAGGTCTGCAGCAACCATTTCAAACTAGGGCGGCCTTTCCCGAAATCACCTCATCCAGTTCTTTATCTGAAAGGATATACAGATGAAAAGAAGAAGCGACCACCACCAAAGGAGCGCGAAGTGAAGCCCTGCCCAAGTAGAAAGCGGAAGAAGATGGCTGAGGAGAACTATGACCATAGCACTTATACAGTCCGGGATGATGAGGATCACTCCTGTCTGTCGGATAGCATTGAAGATCAAGGCCTACCTGAAAGTGATCAGAAAACTTCCAGTTATTCACAGGTCGATATGTGCAATGAACACAGCTATGTCCAACCCACATTCGAAACATGTCACAAATGTTCGCCGTTGGTTGAATCACTTCTGGACACTATCAGCAATATGTCAAAGCATATCAGTGAACTTGAATATCAAGTAAAGAACTTTGGAACAGCAACAGAGACAGTAACCAAGAGTAACAACACAGAGACAGCACAGAACAGCACATCTACTAGAGCCCTCAACAAGAAATTCACCATAGATGACATCAAGGATAATGATGCCCTGGTTTACATGCATACCGGAGTCCAGAATTATGAAACATTCAAGTGGATACTTGAGGAAGTGGCTTATGGCAGTGAAAACATGCACTACTACAGAGGAAGCGAAAGTATGATCCTGAAGAACTACCAAGTTAAAAACACAAAAAAACCAGGCAAGGTGCGCACTCTGGGCCCTGAGAATGAACTGCTCATGACACTCATGCGGATCAAGCTGGACTTGATGGACGAGTACTTGGGTTTTCTGTTTGGAGTTTCTGAGAGCACCGTCTCACAGATTATTTCCACCTGGGTACCGCTCCTCTCTAGAGAGTTATCAGGACTCATACATTGGCCGTCACAAGAAGAAGTGAAGCAGTCCTACCCGAAATGCTTCAAGAAATATGACACAGTGCGTGCAATCATCGATTGTACAGAAATTGCCATCCAGAAGCCATCACTTGCAAGTGCGAATAGTCAAATCTTCAGCAGTTATAAAAACAAACCAACTGCCAAGTTCTTGCTAGCCTGTACTCCCACGGGAACAATTTCATTTCTGTCGCAACCAGCTGGTGGACGTATGTCTGACAAGGAGATAACAGATAAATCAGGACTGTGCAACCTATTCGAACCAGGCAAGTAATAATTAGTGCTCTCCAATACATATCCTAAGGGCTGAAAAAAATATTTCATGTAAATTATCTATACCGTTATATGGAGCTAAATGTGATACATTGCGTTATTCATTCTGTCCAAATGACTTCTTATATCAGCTTAATCAGTCTATCACCAGACTACCACATTGCATGCATATTTTTGTCCTTCTGTACTCGTCTTTATTGCAATTATTTCATATATCAATGAGGTAACTGACTAACTAACTATATAAATCTGAATGTTTATAGGTGACATCTGCATGGCAGATCGAGGATTTACGATCCAAGACCTTCTGCTGCCACGGGGGACTCGTTTGGTGATGCCACCTTTCACGCGCAAAGGGAAACAGTTCACTCCGATGCAAGCTGCCAAAACTAAAACGGTATTCAAGCAGTTAAAAGCAGTTCATATAGTATACACTTGCAATGATATTTTTGATTGTTTGAAGTTGTACAATTACACTAGTACATATGTAATTACAACTAATCGTCATATGCACTTATTGCAATGTTTATTTTTATCAATTCTGATCAATATCGAATCAATATTATTTCTCAACTATTATTCTGATGAGTGGTTATTGTGGTATGCATTATGTGTGGTCATGGGCTAGCAGGCTTTCTAATTTCATATTTTGTTATAAATTACAGATTGCCAATGCACGAATCCATGTTGAGCGCGTCATAAATCGATGGAAGGACTTCCGCATTCTGCAAGGCACTGTTCCACTCAACATGAAGGACATTCTTGGTCATATCGGTGTGATATGTGCAGCATTAGTTAATTTGTTGCCGTCAGTTGTACCATTGTAAGCAAAGTGTGCTGTATTCATCCACATGAATATAAACTGTACTTGTATATGTGTACCATGAATACATCACTAGTAGTTGTATCTCATGAATCGGTTGGATTATATGAAACTGAGCAGAGCAATATTTTTGTGATTAGCAACTGGATAATGAGAACAGTATTGAGTCCAGTCAATGGTATTTTCAATTGTAATTATGAAAATAGAAGAGAATATCATTCTCAGGATCAGAAAATTGTGTCCATAACTGAGCATCCCTCATGTCCATGTCGTTCTAATTGTACAACTGTAGATTCTATGAACTTCTGAATGGTGCGGTGACTGCGGTCCAATAACTTAATCACAAAACCTTGATTTTCATTCAATTTCTTTAGTCTATTGTGCAAGCATGAATGTATTTGCCATAACGGATGGATGAGTCAATGAACAACATTAAAATTTTGACAGAAGACATTGTTTATTGTTTACCACATGTTCTTAATACAGGTTCATAAACATACAGCACATTGCCTGTCATTTTCTCATTTAAGTCTTCAAGTTATATGTACATACACATATTTCAATGAATGTCCGTTTGCTGTTGGCAGATTCGAAAGGTGCAAACCTTAACACATTTAGACAAATATACACACAACTAGACTTAAAGGCCTGGAGGCCTTCGGGCATTTCGATAGACCACACAAATACAGGTGAACTGTTAATTACTGACAATTTGCACTACCACCAAATTTAAGGAACAAGCTCGAAATTAAACTAAAAACAAATTTCAAGAAAAGCCATAAATTACATAAACTCTCATTACATTTATTTGGTACAAGCTACTTTAAGTGTACCAGTAAGCATAATGTAATCTGTGAAGTTTGGACAGCTCGTACTGAAACAATGTACTGTTTGATACTATGTCACACAAAATTTTGCAAGTTTTTTTTACGTGTGCACAGATTTCAGAGCAACACACAGGAAAAATACTACTCATCACCTTGAAATTCAACCTATTGTAATCATGCATGTAGTGCAGGCAATCACAATTGAACAGTTCGGAGACAACAATCAACACAGTCCCACTCCACGTCAGAAAAGAGGAAATCCTCATCACCTTCAATTTCTGCACATTTGTAGTGGTACCACAACTGACACTGATTGCACTGGATAGACTTGTCATCTGGGAGCCACAGTGCAGAACACCCACCGCAGAGAAAGCTGGTATTGTCATCACCAGTGATGGCTTGTTGTGTCGATTGCTGCGTTTGCTGTTCTACTTTTGTGAGTAGATTTTCCATCACACGCTGAACGTAGTGACCTTCCACTTTCTGCTGCACTGCGCGAGATTTTAGCTCAGGGATGATGCACTGAGAGAAGATGATGGCTGCCTTCTGTACGAGTTTGGTCATGTACTGTTCATCTCTGTCTACTCGCAGAACCAGGATGTTGTCCATCTTTGCAGCAGTGTAGACCACGAAGTCACACCATGCACTGTGAGTACAGTACATGTGTGTCTGTACCTGTGCATAGTACGGATGTGTCCGCTTCAGTTGGATGGAGTCATCCACTACTTGGAGGCATGAATCTGTTTGCTGAGCATAATTCGATACAGACTGGTTACGGTACTTCCATGGGCACTTTACCTCGAGACATCCAGTGCCACAACACTTGCAGGAAACAATGCCATCTGGGCTTGCAGCGACAAAAGGTGACTCGACTGATATCCACAGGCCTGTTTGAGCCATTTTTAGTTGCCTGTGCAGGGAACGTTGTTTCTTGACGTAGAGTTTCGCTGCAAATTTCTCTTGGGTTAATCCCCATCGAAGCTGCGGAACATCTGGTTGTTCATAGTAACCCATGACGCTGGCAATGATGCTGTGAGTAGCCCCAGTAATCTGCACGCAGCTGCCTATCTTGGAAGAAGTCAACCGACCTAGGCGTTGGGATTTCCATAGAGGTGATGAGGACTGTCCGACTGTTGAGTTGGCGAGATGAGCAACTGATTCTGGAGTCACTTGCATTTCTGACTCCATACTACCTGCACTTGGCACACACATCACGGCGCGAAGAGCCTCGTCCACAGTTTTGATGTTCGGGGGTCCTGCAGATGCTGTGATGTCAACAGTTTCTGCAATGTGTGTGATATCTGGAGCATCGAAGATCCTGTCATCAACTTTGCGCAGCTGGTAGCGAAGTATCCCGCAGTTTCCATTTGTAGCCTCAGCCAGCCTATCCAAGTTGTAGTCATGGATGGTCCTCTTTCGCCTCCGACTTGGACATCTCGGATCAAACTCTGCTCGTCCTGAGCGCTCCTTCAGAATTAAAAAGTACCACACATTGTTTATGATATTTCATGATTCTCTAAGCCAAAGAGAGTATTTCACAATACCTGATTATTCTACAGCATTACATACCTCTGGCGATTTCAGTAAATCCGTCTCGGCAGTTACTTTGCGGATGTTAATATCCCTCATGAATGCAGGTTGGCTTGCCTCAATAGCACTTTGACTCGGCTGGTGCCATGTTTGCAGCTGAGATGTACAAGGTGCCGACACGGTCATAGATGCAGCGAAGTACAAAAGTGCTGCAACATGTTTGCAGCAGCCACTCAGCCTAAAATAAATCATATATTGCACATATTGAGTATAACCTTATGCCCGTACTTGTAAGTTTGAAAGAGATCCTTGCAATGAATTTAGCAAATAATGATAATACAAACTTTAAATTTGCGAATATTTTTGAAAGATATATATATATGGCAACTATTTGTATTTCAATGATAACAAACATTTCTATAAGTTATCACTGGTAAACATTGTTACAATAATTGTTTGATTACACTGATGCTTAGTAAACAGAAAACATGACAATGATATGTGGATAAAATGTTTCGTACATCACTCCAGAAATACTGCATTCACAGTTGCTTGGGATACAAGCAGCATATAGTCCCCATCTTCGTTGCTTCAATCATGTCTGTTAAAATGAAAACAAACAGTCAACTGTAACTATGAACAACTTACTACTTAGTTAACAGTCAGCAGTCAATGTTAATAATGATTTCATGTACATTATGCTATGCCTATCGCTCCACAATATATTAATTACAATTATAACATGGCATAAATGGCACAGATTTCACACAAAAAAAACGTCAGACATAAAGAGACACATAAAAGAAACAGCCCATAGCTGTTTGTAAGCAACTCAAATTTTGAAGTACGATGCCATATTGTAATCAGGAACAAATGTGTTTGCTTTACTGTCTATGACCTGACAATAAACCCCCAGGATCTTCGTTGGAGTTTTGTGACGTCACAGACATCGAGATATACACATTTTTATCCTTTAAATTTTACTTTAAACAAAAACAACAAAAGACTTACATGAATAAACTTATGTAAAAAAATAAGATTACAAAAAAATTACCCAGATATACAGTGACAGTCGGCTGTGTTGATCAAACCGGACTTGTCAAGTAAAGCCCACACACAGTAGGGTAGTGCATGCATCCTAGTCTGGGGGTGTACCTTGGCCATGATGAAACACACATCCAAGTGCTTGTCAATTGGATGCACACAACATGACGTCACCTTCAATACAATGCAATACAATACACATGATACAATACAATACAATACAATACGATTACATTCCACAAGTTCAATACATTCCTTGGTAATGATATTGCTTGGAAAAAATAACATTATATGACAGAGAGCCATAAAAATGTTTAACAAAAGATTTATGTGGAGATACAACAGTCTGTGGAATGTCATGTATGTTCTGTATATAAAATTTAACACAAACACAAACCTTCTTTGACAGCAGCAGGGATTTCCCTTCTTTTTTCGCCTTCAATCCATCAGTATCGATATCCAGGGCTTGATTACCTGCATGTGAAAATATACTGGTAATATATTATGAAACTAGACGCTTCCGGTCGCCTACGACCGCTTGGTTGTATCCCCCGTAGCCCTATCATCCCTGTTGCCCCAAATATATCACTGATGTACATTGTGAGTGTGAAACCTTTCAAGCTTATTGAAGGTCAAATTCAAGATCACCACTAAAATCACTTCATACGAATTTCCATTTTGACATGTTCGATAAAATAACGAAATTACAGCAAGATAAAAGTTTTCACCTTAAGTTATATTTCAACTCAGAATATTTGACAAACTTGGTTCCAAGTTGAAATTCAAGCAAAAGTTGACAAAAACTGCATTTCAAGATGACTAAATTGGAGCCATATCAAACTTTTCAACATAAGTTATATTTCAACTCATACCTTGTGCCAAACTTGGTTCCAAGTTGAAATTCAAAGTAAAAATTGACCAAAACTACATTTCAATATGACGAAATTGGAGCCAGATCAAACTCTTCACCATAATTTAAATTTTATTTCATAATATGTGCCAAACTTGGTTTCAAGCTGAAATTCAAGTAAAAGTTCACCAAAACTGCATTTCAAGATGATGAAATTGGAGCCATATCGATCTTTTCACCATAAATTATATTTTAATTCATAAAATATGCCAAACTTGGTTTCAAGTTGAAATTCGAAGTAAAAATTGACTTTACTGGTAAAAATAATGTTAACTTATCCGGTTACACCCATGAAATCTCCACTGGACAAAACTTTTAAATTGTTGAGCTCAATAATAAATGTTTCTTGTCTCAACTATTTTTCTTGAGGTCAATAATAGACTTAACTAGTAAAAATGATGTTAACTTATTCGCCTACAGCCATTAATCTCTACTGCACAGAAGCTTTATCTTGTTGATCCCAATAATAACTGTGTCTTGTCTTAACTATTTTTATTGTGGTCAATAATAGACTTAACTAGTAAAAAAAATGTTGACTTATTCGGTTACACCTCTACTGGACAAAACATTTACCTTGTTGAGCTCAATAATGAATGTTTCTCGTCTTAACTATTTGTGGTCAATAATAGACTTAACTAGTAAAACCAATGTTAACTTATTCAGTAATATTGTTATCATCAAAATCGGTTCAGATTTGCAAGCTGCAGTGCTTTCACAAGAAAGTGTCTGCGGACGCGGCGGCGGCGCGACGATCGTAAATCCATAGTATTCGCCGAACTTTGTTCGGGGGATACAAACATATACAGATATATGGTCGATACTAGTAACATCAATTATGGAGGCTCAATTAACAATTTGATAATTTCTTTTTTTAGATTACAATCAAAATTTCATGCTCGAACAGGATTGGGACGTCACCTGCAAAGCATCTATAGGCATCCGATTTTCAATCTGATTATAGCAAAATTAACCTGAAACAACAATCAATTATCTTAGGCTTAGACCCATATCAAATTCTAGCAAACATAGATACTTACATGTTGCAAAATACTTTTCTATGTGATCCTCTGTGACCACAGGAACATTGCTGGGAGTGGGACTTGATTCCCATTTATCCAAGGTGGAGGGGTGGGGCAACCGGATGAACGGACCAAGTTTCAGTTTGCCAAGTTGGCAAGCCACTTTCAGTTTGTCCTCCTCTTTCTCAGTGGGCAACACTTCAAGTCCAAGTCGGTTTGCATAGAAACACAATTCAACCAAGTCTTTCTTATTGTATGCACTGAAAGGTACTCCTCGATCTCGTAAAATTGATTTCAGTTCGGGAAGTTTAAAAGAATTAAGTTTCTCCAGCAGCTCTTCATCTGTCAGCGACGCCATGACACAACAAATCTGGGAAATCCAAAATATTACCCACGATGCATTGGGTGACCAGTGGCGCGGCCCTAGCGACTACTTCGCAAACTGCTATCAACAAAGTGGTGTATCGCGCACGAATTGTCCCGCACCTATCATCGCCCACTTCAACCCCAAATCGACAACTTGGGAGCAATTTTATATATTCTACTGTGTCTATGATTTACATTAAGACATAATAATGATTATTATCCCTTATTTTCATTCTGGTTACTAACCTAGATGCATTTTCTCGGCGTTTGGCTGAACACAGTGTTTGAGGCGAACGACACGTGTTGACAAGTTGTACAACCGATGACGTCACAAGGGATCGCGCATTCATAATCCCGGAAAGAGGGGGCGGCCGCAGACATGTCATTATTGACATATAGAGCGCATATAGGATGGAAAATAAAATCCACAAATGGGTGATTCTGAATCAGTACACCACCATAAATCAATTTATACTTAATTTTATTTGTTTTGACAACTTTATGTTTAGCCTACTAGGAACTAACCCTTTAAAATGGCGGAAGGTTTGTCGATTCGTTTTATTTCTTATCATTTTTTCTCGATAAGTTGTACGATACAGCTTGAGATCGGAATAATTTTCAAGCCACATAATGAATGAAGTTGCCAGGTTTACTAGAGTAGCCAGAGCAGTGCAGTGAGTGTACGTGTGATATTCGTTCAATAAAAAACCAATGACGACTATCGTAACGTCAGGTGATATCAGAGTAGTGACAACCGTAACGCGAACGGCCGACTACGGTAACGTTACGAACAAAGCAGATCATTGATGTGCTATTTTGTTCTATATATTGATTCTCTATAAGAAATATGGAGCTGACATAGATCACAGGGAGGAACCGTTTGTCTGATTCTATGTGCATCATTCTGAATCTCTGGGCAAAAAGTCTGATTCTATGTGCATCATTCTGATTCTATGGGCAAATAAGTAAGCAAGCGGTGGGCCACCAGTAAAACGTGCTGGATCAAAGACAAATTTCTCAACACAATCTGATGGCACATGTTCTATTTACTCCATAAATCATTGCAGAATATGGATTATGTTCAGTTTCTTATGCAGTGTTCACAGTTGTTCATACATTTGTCGCGCAAAAGTGGAGCGGCCAGGTGGTGGAGCAGTTATCCAAATTAAATCACCAACTGCAAAGCGTTCACACTAACCTACCTGGGTATCTGGACAAAAATTAGTCCAGTTACCATTCTGATTGTTCCTAGATGGGATCAGCTACCGAATCAAACAAAATTGATCACAGATTAAAAATAACAGAAACAAACCTGATTCTATGGGTAGGTTTATCTCATAACCATGGAACTATGGGTTACGATCTGTCATCCTTGTTATTGACCTTCTCCTAGAAACAGAACATAAAATCAAGCTTCAAGACTATATTTGTTCAGGATCAGCATCGAGAAGCTCTTAGTTCCATGGCTATAACAACACCCTACCCATAGAATCACGTTTGTTCCCATAGAATCAGGTTTGTTTCTGTTATTTTTATTCTATGTCCAATTTTGTTGGATTACGTAGCTGACTTCACATCCAGGAGCAATCAAAATGTTAGCTGGAATAATTGTCATGCAATTGTGGTCAAGATATCCTGGTAAGTAACTGGAAGCGCTTTGTCTTTGGTGATTTATGATGGCTAACTGCTCCACTGCCTAGTCGTTCCACTTTTGTGCGACAGATATATGAAGAGCGGTGAACACCATATAAAAAACTGAACATGAATCATATTCTGCAATGATTTAAGAAGTAAACAGAACATATGCCATCAGATTGTGTTGAGAAATTAGCCGTCGATCCAGCATGTTTCACTGGTGCCCGCAGCTTACTTGCTTATGTGCCCATAGAATCAGACAATTTGCTCATAAAACCAGACTTTTTGCCCATAGAATCAGGCAAATGCACAAAGAATCAGACAAACGGTTCCTCCCTGTGTAGATGTGTAGAAGAAATAAACGTATCTCGTTTTCGTTTGTGGCTATACACCTGCAAGGTTGTGTATCTGTTGCCAGTATTATATCGTTCATGTAGGGCTACATAGGCAGTCCCACTGTCGCAAATAATTGTTTGTATGGAACAACAATGGATGACGGGGTGATTTTTTTTTCAATGTTTCATAGCCCTTCATCAATAATTACACAGACCTTGTATGTAACAGCTCTTTGTTATCGTTGACTGATGTGTTCATGGATTTCGAGTTGTGAATTCGGATTCGGACTTGATTGCATGGAATTTCTGCCTGCTTCGCATGTTGACTTCGCTGAATCTATAGCAGTTATTTGGTTATAGCTCTTATAGTTTAAAATGTTGTGGTCAAAGCAATGTTTCAGTGTAATGAATATGCAAACATCCGAATTTTCAAGTCGTCACTGGAAAGTAGGCATAGGTTTCATGTGTGTCAATTTGATTTGTAGATCATTGCAGCAGCTTTCACAGCGGACAGTTTGAATGTAGATATTATTTTGTTATATATTTTTGTCATTTATTCTGTTGTAATTGAGGTTATTTTTGTGCATGCCACTATTTCATTTTCCTTGGTCGTGCTTCTTCGTATAGGACAAGAAGTGAGAACTTACGTTGAATGTTATGGTGACACATACACAGTGTAATATTTCTTGTATGGGCATTGAGCGGTTCTTATTTTGAAATGCAACATCTGTGATCCATGTACACGTTTAATTGAAACACCGATGTGAACCAAATATTTTATTTATAACCTTTATTTCTACGCGAGAAGATACAATGAGGATGGTCACTGGTTGTCAGTGGTGTACCACTGAGCGACTGAGCTTAATCTGTAAACATATTAATGTTTGTTTTCGAATTTATTTCCAAAGTAGAAGCGATAGCCGTGGAGGGGTCTTTGTTAACTTTAGACAGCCTTGAACCGACATTGACCAGCACACCCTGTGACGCACGTTGGCTTTCAAACTGACAGAAGCGGCATCTGAAACCCATCTTTGTAATGATGAAAATGATTGCTGTTCAAGTTCACCTGCGTATTTGCCAAATGACAGTTGTGACGTTACGGCAGTGCTAAACTGCAGATCCGTCACGTTACAGTAATAGGACCGAAACGTTACGGTAGTCAGTAGCAAATTTTATCAACCGCTTTCATCCCGAAAAAGCCGTTACAGCGTATTCTGCATGACAACTTATGGATTCTAAATGTCTCATACTATATGTCTGTGGAATAGTTCGTGTCAGTATATAATTTTTTTGCAAGTGAAGAGCAGACAATTAAACGAATCGATTTACTTTGCGCCATCTTCATGACTACCGTAACTTGACGTTGCGGTAGTCGGGTTCCGACAGTGTTGTTGCAAGTGACTTGAAGTTGGCCAAGCATTCCTGAACCGAGGTACACCCTAGCACTGGTGCAGCCAGACTTGCCAACGCGGCGGATCTGAGAGTATAGCGTTATAGGTTCCGCCCCGGCTGAGCCATGGCTGACATGCAGGTGGGCAACCTCCACGCCGGGGACATTGCAGTCATAGTCGTGTACCTGGCTGGCTCACTCGCTCTCGGACTCATCGTGAGTACTGAGTAATATTAGAGAATGGGCTATGCTCCCAGTTCTCACATCACAAGGGACAAAGTTATCTAGTTGTGATTCCATCGTATAACTACAATACCTAATTGATCATACCTGCAACATCCCTGATCATTTACATCATTATTCATATATTTTGTAAAATTCAGGTGATTGCGAAGAGCAAGACGAATATTGAGAGTTTATTCTTGGCTGGAAGAAATATGGTGTGGTGGCCTGTAAGTATCCAAACTCACTCACTCTGACTATACATGTATCAATGGCGAGCGTAGCCCAATTAGGACAAATTTCCACACTTTCCTGCGCTTCAGATCGGACTATCCCTGTTCGCGAGTAACATCGGTAGCGTCAACTACGTGGGCATAGCCGGGGACGCGGCCGCGGCCGGGTATGCCGTCGTCATGTTCGAGTGGGGCGTAAGGAAACGAACTATAACTATTTAGGATTATGACGTTATAATTAGTGACATTATTATTATTTTATTATGGAATTCAGAGTGTCTTTGGCTAGCATGATCCAATATTTATGCATATTACTTTTTGAAATGATTTAGCATGACGTTTGATATATAGTTCGCTCTCGTTATTTTATTCAGGCTACATTTCTGCTCGTGCTGTTAGGTTGGATTTTTCTGCCGGTGTACATCGCATCGGGGGTAGGTTTCTTCATTTTTAGGTTACCGAACCTTTGGTCTGATAACCTATTGGCATGGCGTTGCGTCCGTCATCCGTCCGTCCGGGAATACCAGAAGGGTTTACGGGGAAAGCTTCGGGAGAGAAAAGCTGAAAATGCCCCTTAACCATGGTTTAAGCCAGAACTGCGGTTTTACGGGGATTTTACGGGGATTTCACGGGGATGTTTCTTTACGGTTTGCCGTGATTTCCTTGAAATATTTGATGTACACCACGCACATCACTTGGCCACCGACCCTGGAATCACTGCACTGAAATGTTCATTTACAGATATACACAATGCCAGAGTATTTACATTGGAGATTCGGCGGTAAACGGCTGAGAATATATCTGAGTGTCGTGGCCCTGCTGACCTATCTGTTCTCTACTGTGTCTGTAAGTGCTGCCAGCAAACGAGAAATGTAAAATCAGTTGTGAAATGATAATATATGGACCTCCAAAATAACGATACACGCCATCAGAAATACATAAGACCAGTCATTATATTTGAAGCGAACAGATACATCAACACCTTTATTGTATGCCATCCACTTGCCGTGGATCATTTCAGTCGGATCTGTACTCAGCTGGGCTGTTCATGAACCAAACACTAACAATCAACCTGTACGCTGGTGTCGCGATTCTGCTTCTAATTGCTCTGGTCTTCACGGGACTTGGTATGTATGGGAGTGATGTTGAGTACAAGCACTACTAATTCTGGCATTTACTGTGGTACTCTGACGAGAGATTTTGGAATTGTTTAGGTGGTCTGGAAACTGTGATCATAACGGACTCCCTCGCGGTGGCTGTCATGATGATCGGGGGACTTATTCTCTGTTGCATGGGTCAGTGAGTCTCAGGGGCCCCATAACATTTGAAAAATTTTGAAATCTCAATATATATCTGAGTCATGCTTCAGCGATATCTTTGGTTTGTGGAAAATATGCATCGTGCATCAGGTTCTTATTCCTGCAGGATTTGTGGAGATTGGCGGGTTAAGGGGACTGGAATACAAGTACATGAGAGCTGTACCCAATACGACTCTGTATAGCAACACAACATGTGGATATCCCAATGAGGATGCCTTCCACATATTCCGACACCCTTGGAATTCCAGCTACCCGTCTGTCGGACTCATTCTCCGGGTTACCCTCGGCGCACTCTGGTACTGGTGCGCCAACCAGGTACTCCCAATGGAAAATATATGTCCATGTATGTCATGTATACTTGAATCAAACCACGCACTTGCGACATAAAACAATATATGTTCCTGACCAACAATCCTGGTTATTTAGCATGGTGTGATTAGCAGTGTGTCTACTGTTTTCTAAAGGTTTTAGTACAGCGTGCGCTCTCAGCCAAGAACATAACACACGCCAAGGGAGCCTGTGTATTCGCTGGTTACCTCAAGTTGACGCCCATGATCCTGATGGTATTCCCCGGCATGATTAGCAGGGCGCTCTATCCGGGTACGTTAATCAAACCATTCTCTAACGTGGTCTTGACATTATATGTCGGGATTCGATTGTTGCTCACGGAATCCTTCTATATTGATAATTATTCACCTGCTACAGATGAGGTTGGGTGTGCCGACCCTGATGTCTGCATGGAAGTGTGTGGATCTGAACTCGGCTGTACCAACATTGCTCTCCCAAAAATAGTCCTTGAACTGCTTCCTATCGGTCAGTGTACGACTCCAATCGCCCACGGTGTTCAACGGTGTTTCCAATCCCTGTCTTCGTTGACAATGTGTTATATATATTTGAGATGGTACAGTAGAAGAATGCTATTCAAATATACAATTATCCCGGTCCAAATTCATCATTATATCATACATCATACATATACTAGTTCAGGCTTGAACAGTATGTTGCTCATTTCGAGTACAATACATGGAACTGTACGGTACGTGACTGAGTTGCAGGTTTGAGAGGTCTGATGGTGGCGTCTGTGATGGCAGCTGTGGTCAGCACACTGACGTCTGTGTTCAACTCATCCAGTGCAATATTCACCATGGACATTTGGGTAAACATCCGACCACAGGCATCCAACCGGGAGCTTCTCATCTGCGGCAGGTAGCAGCAAATTCTAGATTTAAGTCTTTCAACGATTATATGGATAGACACATAGCACCTGAAATGTCCTTTCAATCCTATATATACGCAAATGACAAGCTCTCTAGTGCACCGGTCTTGTACCTGCCTGACATAATGTGTACATGTATACCCCAACAGGGTATTCACGGCGATACTGGTGACCACGTCTATCCTGTGGATCCCGATCATGGCTCAGGGAGGCGGTGGACAGATATTCGCTTACACCACCTCGGTGACCGGCTACTTGGGGGCGCCAACGTGTGCCATGTTCGTTCTAGCCATGTTCTGGGGCAGAGTGAACGAGGAGGTGGGTGAAACGCGTGACATATATTATCTATTACTGATGACACAAATACCTGTACATGTAGATCCATCGATGCAAGCAGGTGTTTCATTGCAATGTTTGTGGTACAGGGAGCGTTCTGGGGAATGATTATAGCCCAGATATGGGGAATGGCGCGGTTCGCGCTGGACCTTGTTTACCCCGCCCCACCGTGTGGAGAACCAGACAACAGACCACTCTTTGTATCTGGATGGCACCCGTACTACCACACCATATCGGAGATTGTACTAGCCTTCCTTGTAGCTTCCATCATCAGCCTGGCAACCAAAGCACCGCCCAAAGAAAGGGTAAGAACTATTCCTCCCCCCATGTATTTTTCGCCTTTAATTTCAAGGGATTTTCTTGGTTACACGTAACTTGAAAACATTCCCCGTGTATTCAGCTGGCAGGTCTGACGTACTGGACCCGGTTTGAAAAGCCGCTGAAGGACAGAGAGCTGGAGGAGAAGAGGATGATGGTTGCTACTCTGGATAACGTGGTAGACGTCAGAGTACCAGGTTCTGTAGACATCAACCACCACGGGGAGAAGGAAGTTCTCTCTGACGGACGGAAGGAAGAGTCAATACTACAGCTGGGGAGTTCATCTGTTATAGATCCTTCTGTTGCTTTCGTACGCAGGAAGTCGGGTAAGTCTTCCTGATGTCACAATTGACTCAATATTCACATACCCTTCACACAAGTTTGCACACAACATAGAGGAATCCTACATGTATTTCAGCATCGTCGCTCAGCAGTTCACGTTTGTCAGTGGTCGAGGAGTTGACGTTGCGGAAGCGATTTGTGCAGAAGTTATGCGGGGCCGAGGAGGATGGAACATCTGAGGAGAACAAAGAAGACGCGGTGGAGGACCACAGGGACAGGGTGGCCAGCATACGGCAGCCACCATTCTGGAAACACGCCATGAACGCACAAGCCGTCTTGATACTCTTCATCACTGTATTTCTCTGTGGTTTCTTCTACTGAATGAGTCCACAAAAGTACACCCCGCGAGGGGTGATTTGAAATACATTCACAGAGCATATTGTGCATGTACTATTTTTTTTTTTGTTATTATATTTATTAAACGTAATTTATTTTCCGAGGATTGTTACACGCAAAATATGCACAAAGGTAACGTTCCTCGTCCAGAACGAGTGAGTATTTAGCTTGGCTACTCAGTATCGGCAGCACAGAAGCAGGATTCACATAAAACGCTCAGTTTCCATAATAAAAGCATGTACAGTATTGAACAATTCAATATTCCAAGCAATTCCCAAAGTTTCGCTCCCAAAAAGAAAAATTTCCGTCAAATATTTTTTTGGTTTTGTGTGAATGAAGTTATATCGAGATCAGGCATTAATATCAAAAGGAGGGTGGTGGTGGAGGCAAACAGCGTGTGACGGGCAGCTCGATAGGAGGGACAGTCAAGTATGTAATGTACAACGTCTTCGATTCGAGACCCACATGACCCACAAGAAGCATCGGATATAAAATTATATTTTTTACCTATGAGTCAGAATTCAGTCCACTGAGACCCATTCGCCGCCGTGCCTTAAAGACAGGTGCACGTCCAGTACCATAAGAATAAAGTGGGTAATTGCTTTCAGGAAAAAACGAATCTTTCAGTCGCTTTCTGAATAAAGGGAGGCTAGTAGTGCCTCTGATATTTGCGTTAAGGTTGTTCCACGCCCGTGATGCAGAAGGAACGAACGATTTTCTAAAGGAGACGTTCTTAACTTTAGGGACCCTGATGTCTCCTGAGCTACGAACACTATGACTGTATATATTTGACACAAGCTCTGAGCAAATAGTTGCCATGTAACGGGGTGTCAGTCCATTCATAATTTTGTACATTGTAGTCAAAAGATAGTAATCACGACGTGTTTTCAGTGTGGGCCAACCCAATTCTGATAGAAGAGCAGTATTACTCACAGAATTGTAGGCACCTGTGCAAGATATGGCAGCAGATCTTTGACATTTTTCCAATATATTGCACAAATTACTAGTACAGTTGTTATACAACAAACAGCCATATTCCAGGATTGACCTAAAAATGTTTTGTAAATGTTTTCTTTGCACTTCCTTGGTAGAATAGTAGCCCCAGGGCAGTATCCTAGAACCTTTGTTATTTATACGAATGACCTAACAAATTCATTGCCAAACACAAAATGTATCTTATTTGCCGACGACACAACTGTTTATCACAGTTCAACCAATTTGAATATGCTGCGTAAACAAATTGAAACTGATTTAGAAACACTGTACTATTGGTTTTGTGCAAATAAGTTATCGCTGAATGTACAAAAGACTAATTTTATTATTTTTGGACCGAAGTCACGTGCTCTAAGCTCACAAATCAAGTCTCTAAAATTGGGTAATAAAGTAATACACCGCATTAAAAGTACAAAGTTCCTTGGCATATATATTGATGAAACTCTTGAATGGGACTCCCATATTAGTTATGTTGCAAAAAAAAATGTCTAGCGGTGTATACGCAATTAATTCCGTGAAACACTATCTGTCATGTGAAAATCTCCAAACAATATATTATGCTCCCGTGCATCCTCACCTAGTTTATGGGATATTATTATGGGGTTCAGCCTATCGAATTAAACTTTGTAGACTGCAGACATTGCAGAAAAAAACAGTAAGGAATATTTTGAAGTGTTCCTATAATGCACCGTCTGCCCCCTATTCAAGCAACTGAATATCCCGAGTACAAATGCTCTTTATGATATTGAGATTTCTAAGTTCATGTATGAGCACAGCGTCTGCCAATTGCCGCCTGCACTTCAGTGCTTGTATATACAAAACTCCGTTGTTCATGAGCACAATACACGTCATAGTACAGACCCTCATATTGCAGCTATTTCTGCTAATAAAGTTAAGCGATCTTTTATAGGAAAGCGCCACATACATGGCTCAATTTACCCAATGATATCAAACTGTCACAGTCACTCAATTCTTTCAAGATTAAAATTAAAAAAATATTTCATATCATTACATGGTTGACCTTCCTCCTCGATCCCGGGTAGCAGTGTATCATATCATTGTCTCATATCATTGACTTTTTGCCATAATATTTCTTGCGTATCCTTATTTATTGTGGTTGAGTTATCGACTTTCAAACGTTTTCAATTAATAATCTTTTGGGTATGTATTTATTTGGAGATGATCACCACTGGATACACCTGCAAACAGATACTTGTATCTTTGGTGTATCTAGAACTGTAGGTTATTTATGTATTGTGAACTCATGATTTGTTTTAATTCTTCCAGTTCTGAATAAAACGTCAAACCAATAAAAAAAACCATACGTTTAAGCATGTTTATCATGGGTCCTGCTCTCGCAATCGTGAATATGACTTGCAAAGGACATATCCTCACATAAAACTAGACGTTTCCGGTCGCCTACGACCGCTTGGGTGTATCCCCCGTAGCCCTATCATCCCTGTTGCCCCAAATATATCACTGATGTACATTGTGAGTGTGAAACCTTTCAAGCTTATTGAAGGTCGAATTCAAGACCACCACTAAAATCACTGCATACGAATTTCCATTTCGACATGTTCGATAAAATAACAAAATTACAGCCAGATAAAAGTTTTCACCTAAAGTTATACTTCAACTCAGAATATTTGACAAACTTGGTTCCAAGTTGAAATTCAAGCAAAATTTGACAAAAACTGCATTTCAAGATGACTAAATTGGAGCCAGATCGAACTTTTCACCATAAGTTATATTTCAACTCATACCATATGCCAAACTTGGTTCCAAGTTGAAATTCAAAGTAAAAGTTGACCAAAACTACATTTCAAGATGACGAAATAGGAGCCAGATCAAACTTTTCACCATAATTTAAATTTTAATTCATAATAATTATGTGCCAAACTTGGTTTCAAGCTGAAATTCAAGTAAAAGTTTACCAAAACTGCATTTCACGATGACGAAAATGGAGCCAGATCGATTTTTTCACCATAAATTATATTTTAATTCATAATATGTGCCAAACTTGGTTTCAAGTTGAAATTCAAAGTAAAAATTGACTTTAATGGTAAAAATAATGTTAACTTATCCGGTTACACCCATGAAATCTCTACTGGACAAAACTTTTAAATTGTTGAGCTCAATAATAAATGTTTCTTGTCTTAACTATTTTTCTTGAGGTCAATAATAGACTTAACTAGTAAAAATGATGTTAACTTATTCGGCTACAGCCATGAAATCTCTACTGCACAGAAGCTTTACCTTGTTGAGCCCAATAATAAATGTTTCTTGTCTTAACTATTTTTATTGTGGTCAATAATAGACTTAACTAGTGAAAATAATGTTAACTTATTCGGTTACACCTGTGAAATCTCTACTGGACAAAACCTTTACCTTGTAGAGCTCAATAATAAATGTTTCTCATCTCAACTATTTTTATTGTGGTCAATAATAGACTTAACTAGTAAAACCAATGTTAACTTATTCAGTAATATTGTTCTGTTTTCACCAAAAACATCAGTTCTGTATTCTGAACAAGAATCCAGTGCAATTTGCTTTCATAGTACAGGTTATTGGAGTGATCACACATGTCAAAGTAGGCATTTTAATTGTTGTAATAAGTTAACCTCTCAAACTTATTAATATTTATTCGATCATTCTGAAAAACAATATGTTTCGTGTGATGGTCTTTCTCATTGAGCCTGTGCGATTTCATCATCATTCATTGAAAACTCCCACCCGTAGAGCGTTCACAACTCATGTGTGTTAAACAGGCTAATTTGAGCACAAAATGTTACGCCAATCGGCTATTTTTGTTGCTATGGCAACCAAAATCGATAGGTGTTGAGATCTCACCATAAGTCATATCCATATAAAATATTATCAAAATCGGTTCAGATTTGTAAGCTGTAGCGCGTTCACAAGAAAGTGTCTGCGGACGCGGACGCAGACGCGGACGCGGACGCGGCGGCGGCGGCGCGACGATCGTAAATCCATAGTATCCGCCGAACTTTGTTCGGGGGATACAATGACACCGAGATGGCAATGCTTTGTTACTCGCTCTATAGTTGTATTATTGAAGAGAACATCTTCGTAGTGTATTCGATCTCGGGGGTCAGTGATCACTTTCATGAGTGCAGTGTCGTCGGCATACAGATACATTTCACTTGTTATGTCAACCGTTATATCATTGATGAATATCAAGAACAATAGAGGTGGACCCCTGAAATGGACCCCTGAGGAACCCCAGATTCAATAAAAACTGATGAAGATTCTTGACCGTTGATGACGACATTTTGTGTTCTATTTGTGAGATAATCAACCAACCAATTCAACATTATATGGTCAAGACCGAATGTTTGTAATTTATAAATAAGCCCTAAGTGCCATACCCTGTCAAATGCTTTGGATATATCCAGGTATACCATGCACACGTCCTGTTTATTATCTAATGCACGATAGATATTATGTGTTACTAAGATTAATTGATTCGTGGCCGAATCTAGTGGTTTAAACCCTGAATTACGCCAAGTTAGCAGATCATTATTGATACAATAAGAATATAAGTGCTTGAAGACTAGTCTCTCCAGAACTTTGCCAACAACTGATATGAGGGAAACTGGTCTGCAATTGGTCTTCAATTGGTGATCGCCTTTTTGTACAAAGGGGTGACATTGGCATGTTTCCATATATCTGGGAATTAGCCAGTTCCCAATGATGAAATAAATAGTTACGTTAGATGCTTGCAAACAGCAGAGAAAGTGTGTTTCAACAATCGGTTACTAATCCCGTCAGGTCCGTTTGCTTTATTAACGTCTAATGTATCAACTATTTGTTTTACATTTGTCGCGTCAACTTTTAGATTTCGTAAGCGAGCAGGAGTCATAAATCGTAGCGGCGGGAGCGCATTCGGTGGGTCAAATATTGAGGATTGTTCTGCAAAATACTCATTCAATAGAGTGGCCTTGTCTATATTGGTGGAATAAACCTCGTCATTATCAAGTAAAGTAGGTACTCCAGCTTTTACTTTAACACCCAATAAGGATTTAACAATTTTCCAATATTCTTTGGGAGTTGAAATATTGTCAAGACGGCATACCATTTTTTGATTGTAAGCTTGTTTTGCTAAGGACCTGACAAGTTTAGCCCGCTTGCGTTCTTCCTTGTATATTTCGTAATAAATCGGGTTTCCCGAGCGGCGATATCTTTTGTGCCAACGGTCCCTCACACTGTCGGCGTACCGACATGCACTGGTTATGTAAGGCTTATCTCTAAGTTTTATTTTTACAATCTTATGGGGAATGTGGCGGCTCGCTTCTGCCAATATGAAATCAGTGAACATATTAGCCCGTATGTCTACATCTTCAGATTCACAGAAAGCAAAGTTCTCCAGAGACTGCTTCAAATGTTCATGATCAGCGTTTGAATAATCCCATAATATATTGCGGGTAAAAGAACGGTCATGTGCGTACAATGTGGGAAAAAGCGAGACTGCACGATATTATATGCAGTGATCCAAGTAGATAGTGGCGAGTGAATTTGTACATTCGACACATAACTTGGAGCATCTGTGACGATTACATGTAAGTCTAGCAAACTAGCATTTGTTTCTGTATACCTAGTTGGTTCTGAAACTAACTGAAACAAATTGTTGGCATTTATTAAGTCAAATAAGTTCAACTTCAATTCGCTGTTGGGGTGTGAATCATTCCAAAGCGCACCCGTCATTGAAGTCACCAGTTATTATAACACAATCGAGATCTAGTGACAGTGCCATATTAACGCTGTTTCGCAAATTACTAATGAAAAATTCAGCGCTCCTGAGTCATATTTGGTCCAGAAATAGGGGGACGGTAATATACGGAGGTCAGTGCATTTCTACTACCTATACCAACTTGAATCCATAGACATTCTATATTATCAGCCTCGATCTCATCAAGTTTCAGAGTTGCCCGAGTAGCATTGTCTCTGCATCCAATGCTGCGAGCATTTATGTGACAAATGTCTAATTGTTTTCGTTTGTCACTGGGCCCGGGATTCCTATGTACATCACCTGCCAATAGGAGCAATGTACTCAACATGCACGCTATTTCAAAGGTAAGGTTCGATATCTCATGACTCCCCGAACACCTTGTCGTTAATTGCTTAGGTTCACTGCAAAAGAATAAATGCCACCAGCCTATAGCTGCCCGATACTGCCCAATACATATCATGGCGGATCATGGTGCACAACGTGCACGAGATGATAAACAAAAAGCCAACCACACAAACCCCCCTCAGAGCTATGTTTAGAAGAAAAACGTATGGTGGTGTGATGGTGTAACTGAGCAGCCATACATAATAATTTCACTCGTTCCAGCGATCACAATGTATAATTACACAAACATATGAGAGCATGGCTACATTGTCTCTATGTGGGACTTACTATGCAATGCTCTACCAGCGAGGAACTGTGTCAATATACGATATTTAGAAATCATGAGTAATGTTTGGATGGAATATGGATACAGCCAATTACTCTAGGACATTTCACATGATTCGAACAAGTCGCTATTAAGAATGCAAATTTAATCAAACTATTCTCAGACGTAGTATACATGTCGCTGTTGAGAGAAAACATACTACCACAAAACGTAAAACCGGTAAGCAACACGTCGTGTTTTTGCATTGTTCACAGGGCACAACCGGTTCAGTGATTCTAGGGGTATTTTATGATTCTAGGGGCAGGTCCCATGATTCTGGGGGCAAGGTTTCATGATTCTAGGGGAAATTCTTGTCAAAACAGGTGGGGTGTCCCTGAATATTGAGCAATAATGATATAAATTCTGCAAGAATCAAAATATTTATCATTCGATTAGTTGGCTCAATTGTTGCAGCGTGCACACAAAAGGAGATTTCATGCAGAGTGTCTCCTATATTCGTGTATTAAGCTCCACCAATTCCAAGTGGACTGTCAAAGCTACAATAAGTACTCAAGAATCATACATTTTGAAGCATTTGGTCATGTTTCGTATTGATTTTAGATGGAAAAACATCACTACATTTAGGTTCAGAGCATCAATCGTCGATGGCGCTGGAATAATTGGAATGAAACATCACAATTTTTCACGCCCCGTCGAGAGGTTGCAATGTATATTCAATATCAAATCTCAAAATGCTGCCTTGGTATCGACAGATAATGTAAATATACAATGTAGGCCTATACCGGGGATTCCCGTATTTAAGCCCTTGGCTTATAATTGGGGAAAAGGGGTTGTGTCGAATGAAATTTAACTCCATATATGGGCTTATATTTGGGGAATGATTATTCTACGATTTTTATTTTGCACGCTTGAATTTACAATGGATTAGACAAGAAGGCACTTCTTATATGCGTAATAACAGAAACTCATAAGAGAGAGGAGATGTTCTTGATGAAAGTGGACCAAAAATGATTCTACATTTGTGATTTTGACATAGTATTTTACAGTTCTCAAAACAGCTGAAAACCGTGTTTTTCACTTCCATGTTTCTCTCTCTTATGGGTTTCTGGTAATAACTATATTTATACAAACATTTTATTCTGTAGTTCCATAAAGATATAATATCACAGATATTCACTGTCATATTAAACGCACGCATGACGAATAAAAAAAGTGTACACATATACATGCCTATGCATGCATGTACCGGATAAAATCCAGCTGGTCACTTGTATACGTACTATAGTAGTCCTAGGCAAGGCATATACGTACGTCTTTTATCAGTTTCATTTCAGTAGCTTATTCTAGGTACCAACACTTACCAACGTCTCCTGTGAAAAACAAAACGTTAACTACGTTTTCCCCAATTATAGGCCCAGTCCTGATGCGAGACAAAATTTTATTCTGTTTATAAGCCCATGGGCTTATACAAGAGTAGTACTCCCCTTGTATTAGCCCATGGGCTTATCCAAAGAGGGGCCTAAATACGGGGATCCCCGGTACGTAAAATTTTTGTTAACTGGATAACGTTTCTTTTTTACCCATTTGGGGTTCGCGGGCCTTCGACGCTTCTGCGTAGACCGCGTAAGCCAGACCTAAGATTATTAAAGCAGCATTTCGTTAATTTCGAAGGTACGATTCTGAATGTACAAATAATTGTGAAGTACTAACATCGATCAATACTCGCCCGCTTGACATCTCAAAGCTCCTTCCGGTGCATATTCAAATATCAAGAAGTATTTTTCATAAACTAGTTTTATGTAAACAGGATAAAATCATGGAACTGTTTATTTCAATGATATATTAAGTAGAGATAGATTCAATATCACAGTACATCAGCTAGGAATTCCGAACATATATGTGGCTTATCAGGTTTCAAATCAATTGCTTTTATCTGGCTTTGAGACAGAATTCATCATTTATTTACAAGACATGTACATGGGTGTTTGCCCCTAGAATCATGGTAGTCTGCCCCTAGAATCATATTTTCCCTGAAAAATCCAATTTGCGTAAAATCAGCACATTTTCTAGCTTTAATTTTATCAGCAAAGGTAATAGTGATGTTTTTCCATCTAAAATCAATACGAAACATGACCAAATACTTCAAAATGTATGATTCCTGAGTACTTATTGTAGCTTTGACAGTCTACCAGGAATTGGTGGAGCTTAATACACGAATATAGGAGACACTCTGCATGAAATCTCCTTTTGTGTGCACTCTGCAACAATTGAGCCAACTAATCAAATAATGAATGTTTTGATTCTTGCAGAATTTATATCATTTTTGCTCAATATTCAGGGACACCCATGTGTTTTGACAAGAATTTCCCCTAGAATCATGAAACTTTGCCCCCAGAATCATGAGACCTGCCCCTAGAATCATAAAATACCCCTAGAATCACTGAACCTGTTGTGCCCTGTGTTGTTCTATAGAAAGGTATATACCTAATGGTCAGTAGATACCCGTAACGAAAAATTGCATTTTGTATCCATCGCCTGAACGCGTACACAGAGATACACAGAGAGATAATCGTTATTTGATTACACGTGGTTTCCAAAATCGCGACAACAAAATTGTACAGGAAAACCCAAACACCGCAAAATGAAACAAAACAAGAAAAAAAACGACGTAACAAAATCGTCTAGTGATGAACGAAGGGTCAACTTCAAGCCAACACTTGAGCTGTACCATTCAGTTCATCGCGGATTCTTGACCATGATGCAAATGAGATATGTCGGAGACCATTGCACGTGGTGCTTAATAAATAAAATTCGCATCAGACGTATACACAACGCTGTTGAGAGCGAAGCATTTTACCACCAAACCTTAAACCGGTAAGCAACACTTCGTGTTTTGGTGAACATTCAACAAGATAAACGTATAATGATCAGTTGAATCTGGATACCCGAAGCAAATAAAACAACATTGCATTTTGTATCCATCGCCTGAACGCGATGATATACGAAGATATTCACTAGATTTAACAATAATCATTAGATATTTTTCATTTCACGTGGTTTGCAAAATCGCGACAGCAGAATTGATCATGAAAAACCAGACAACGCCATAACATACGAGTTGTGCCTAAATGATGATCTACTTTAAATTAACAGTTAAACTGTACCATATAGTTCATGACGGATCACTGGCTACGTTGCAGATACATCAGAGATCATTGCAAATGGAACTTAACAAGTAAAATTGTATCAGATGTAATACATGACGTTGTTGAAAGCAAAAATAAAGGCTATCACACAAAAAACTGAAGCGGTACAAGTTAAACATTTAAACCGATAAACCACATTTCATGTACTAGCAACCATTCCACAAACAAGCAGTACAAGAAAATATCAAATAGACAACATTGCTTTTTTATCCATCACGTGAACGCAATTATATACAGAGAGATTCACTGGAATGATCAGTAATCATTGACAATATTTGACAACAATTTTGAACAGGAAAACCCGAACAGCACTGGAATAATGCCCAACGCCTAAGACAGGCTACCAGACAATATGTTCTTTATTTTTGACATCAGCGAATTTGTCCCGTAGCCTTGAAAATACGGCCAATCAAACTCAAGGTCATTGGAAATATCCATATCTCTTTCCCTAGATATGTCCACAATTGATTGCTAAGCTGCAAATTCGACAGCAAGAAAGATATTGACAATTTTGACATGTGAGCTTGATAATGAGGTCAAAGGCCAAACCCAAGGGTCTTATAATATTCGGCATGTATCAATCTCCACATGTGCACAACCGAACCCCAAGCTGTAATGTCGATAACGAGCAAATCATAAGCCGCTCTGTGCCCCGACCCCAAAAACAAGGCCAAAAGTAAAATTCAAGGTCACGACAACACTCAGCATACACTGTCCCCATACATCCACAAACGGCTTCCAAATCGCAAAGCTGACAACGAGCGAGACGCCAGCCATCTTGCACTGTGACCTTGAAAACTGGTTCAAAGGTCAAATTCAAGGTCGCCATAATACTCAGCATAGGCCTACATCATTTCCCACACATCCACAACCGACCCCAACAATGTTCAATCTCAACATTAGGTGAGACAGCTAGAATACGGTGTGTCATAAAGCACAGGAGAATCCAGCATCGGAAAGCCCCATTTGGGCCAAAAGGCTCAATCCAAGCGATTCAAGGGCAACGAAACCCACGCACACCCACAGGTGTGCTGATAAGGAGTGTCGCATGCATCAACAAAAGAGAAAAAGCCACTAGAAATATTTTGGGCATTTTTGTGCCAGCCCTCAGAAAAATGCAACGCACGCCAAACACTATACACAAGGAAATATTTTGGGCATTTTTATGCAAAACCTCAGAAAAATGCAACGCACGCCAACAGGTCATCGGACCAAAAGTCCAGTAACCTAGAAATAGGACGGTGATGAACGAAAGGTTAACTTTAAACCAACATTTAAGCTGTGCCATTCGGTTCATCGCAGATTCTTAGCCACGAAGCAAATGAGATATGTCAAAAAGACAAAAACAAGCTCCATAGCACATGGAGCTTACTAAATCAAATTTGTATGAGATTTAACACACATGACGCTGTTGAGAGCGAAAACATACTAATATACCACAAAACATTAAACCGGTAAGCAACACTTCGTGTTTTTGCAACCATTCTACATGTTCTATAGGCAGACTGTACATACAAGGAAAACGTAATGGTCAGTAGATACCCGGAACAAAATGAAACAAAATAACATTTTATATCCGTCGCTCGATAGCCGTTATATACAGATATTGTCACTATATTTATCAATTATCGTTAAACATGTTTGATTACACGTGGTTTTCGAAATCGCGACAACAAAATTGAACATGGAAACCTAAACTACGCCAAGAAAATTACGACTTGTGATGAACAAAGGGTCAACTTTAAGCCAGCGGTTAGGCTGTCCCATACAGTCCGTCGTGGGTGCTGATAAGCATCTCCCCAAGACGGTTGCTGCCTGTCCACGAAGCGGAGTTGAAAGCCGATTTGTCATGAGTTCCCCTACCAGTGCCCCAAATCTTATCATGAGGATTAGCCTCGGCTAACTTTTGTTGACCAGTGCTCAGCAGAACGGAGCGCAAATAAGATGACTGCGTGAATTTCGCGCGAAGGGCTAACAACATCACCGCGGAGCTAGCATCCTACTCATTCCAGGCATCATCATCACTGTTCACGGATTTGCCAAGCGACTTTTGTTTTGCTGGATCGGATGCTGCCAGGACCTTGCTCGCCACAGACGGACTGTCGAAGTACATGCACTTATTTTAATAATAGCATTGTTCGACGCTATTAAATGTGAGACCATTGTGAATAAAGGACGCGGGGGTCAAAGTTGGAAAGAGGGCACTGTAACCCGAAGAACAAAGTGGTGTTGCCATCAGACACAGAACCGGTTGACACTTTCAGGTCATCTGGGAGTGTTTCCAAGGTGTCTACCCAGTAAGGTTTTCCGTCAACGATTAGCTTGTCGTTAGATAGGTAAGCGTTACCCTTGTAATGCTGAGTGGACTGAGCATATTTGGCGACTGCCTGAAGGACACGACGGCGGCGCCCGACCTCTTCTGGGTAACAACACTTTATGTACTTGCCAGGAGGCAAGTCTTTACGCTTGGAGTAAACCAGCTCCTTGTCAAATAAGTGGTGAAATTTGGCGATAATTGGCCTTGTGCGATCTTTCCGGTACCTGCCAGAGCGATGTATGCGGAGAAACATGCGAGTATCGGAAGGGATGTTCAAGGCTGACAGCACACCTTCAACACTTTTCCAACAGTCTTCCCCTTCGGCTTCGGGTATCCCACAGAAAAGCAAACAGTCACGCCTTTGATAACTCTCAATTTTGAGAAGCCGTTCATTTAGCTGTTCATTAATGACCCTCTGGGTGTCCCGCTCCATCTTAAGCCTGTTGTTTTCATCAGTGAGTATGCCAATTGTTTTTTTTGCAATTCATCAACTTTGACATTGAGACTGAGGCCACCGCACCCAGTTCATCAGTATTTTTATTGAAAGCTGTTCGCAGGGCAGACATTTCAGAAATTAGGACATCAAGTTTGTCCAAGACACTGGATTTCTCGGAAAGTCCATACCCTGTCGAACAGTGGTACTCATTTTAGACCTTTTTGGTGAAAGACGGAGGATGGGAGACCCTTCACTGCTGTTGAAGCTGCTATCTGAGGATAACGGCCTTTTTGACGACATGCGAACAACGGACAGTCAGAAAAGTCACACCAGCGTGTTTACCATGTTTACCAGGAAATGTCTAGTGCATGTGCACTACAGCTCACCTGCCAAAGGCCCCTCCAGGGCCACAAAGCCACTGACAAAGCACAAGCTTTGGCCGGCAATCACCCAAGCGTGCCAAAATGTCCACGTATTATGTACCAGTGTAAGTTGTCAATACTTATCACAAAATGCTGATATATTCACAGGTGTAGTCCAAAACAGACAGCCAATGTTCATTTCTGTATCCAGGAATCATCACACACCACTTGATAAGTTTTCAGCTCTCGGCATTCAATATATGTGCAGTTGTATTGCCCGACAGAACGACGCTCACTCATGTATGCACACAGATTTATTGAAGAAATCCGGTGAATCTACAAAGGACAAAAACACACCAAGAAAGAACACACAGACACAAATTTGACACAAAATTGAAAGGCTGAATAAGATATATCTCTAATTTGCAATGACCTATGATCGAGATTAGAATATTTACAAAGTATACTGGGAAATGACTCACAAAATCGTTCGGCATCAGACAAAAGAGTCGGGTACAATACAGCGGTCTCTGTAAACAGTTCAGCCTTGGAGTAACCTTGAAAATATGCCAAAAAGACAACATGGCCGCGTTGACTGTTAAACCTTGACAAAGAGAACCCAATTCTGACTACTCGGCTTTATATATACGCGCCTGAGCCTCACGTGACTTCCAGGAAGTGGTAATAACATGGATACAATACAATAATAAACAAACAAAAGCACATGTACGTACACAGAAATCTAAACACAAACACGTGTAAACACTTGCTCTCACTGACGAGGGCAACACTGCCTCTCCTTGAGATAACATATTATCTCAATACAGCTATGATACATTGTTGAATAAGATACATTATACCTGACAACTTCTACCACACAATTTACTCTTCAGAACATTCCAAAAAGACAAGTTTAGTTACAGGACGTGTAAGAGATGATACATTGGTTCTGACCTTAGCTGACCAAACAAATTATCGGTGCCTGCATGTACATCTTCGACAATACCAATAGGCCACACGCCTCTTGGAGTGTTCTCGTTAACAATCAAAACAATGTCACCAATTTTCAAATTTCTACAAACATTGACCCATTTGTGGCGCCTTTGAAGCTCAGGAAGGTATTCTTTTAACCATCTTTTCCAGAATTCGTTAGCATAATGCTGTACACAGCGCCATCTACGCTTATATACATCAGTGTCCTGAAATACACCTGGTGCCAGAAAAGGACACCTAACAATAACAAATGATTAGGAGTGAGTGCAGAACAATCACTCACACTGTCACTGACTTTGGTGATAGGCCTGCTACACGTATTTACAATATGCTCAACTTCGCATAGCAATGTGCGGAAACTTTCATCACACAGTTTGACAGGAAACTTAAGTAGAGCAGTCATGACCTTTCTGACAGTACGGATTAACCGCTCCCATATGCGAAGCCCCTGGAGGATGGAACTTCCAGGCAAAACCTTTATCCGTTGAAAATCTTTCAATTTGATCTGAGTCTAGACGTAGCAACTCGCCTCTACCACCAACAAAGTTGGTACCGTTATCTGACCAAACCTTTAATGGCATAACTCTACGACAAACAAACCTACGGAATCCATTTAGGAAACTATCAGTGTCCATGCTTTCCAGCATCTCCAAATGAACTGCCCGTGTGTTCAGACATGTTAAAATAAGACCATAACGTTTAATGTCACTACGACCCCTTCTGACGACAAACGGACCAAAACAATCAATACCAACATAGGAAAACGGAGGATTACCAGCTGCAACCCTTTCCAAAGGAAAATCCGCCATTTTTTGGCAACAAGGACTTCCAAACAACTTCTTACATATTACACAACGAGTCTTAATACTCTTAAGCAAAATGCGAGCTCTTGTGATATAGAATCTTTTTCTCAGCAAACTAAGCGTCCACTCTGTACCGAGATGAGCAACGTCATGATAACTGCAGACTATCAAACGAGCGACAGTATGATCATGTGGAATGATGTACGGATGTCTCTGCATCATAGAAATATTGGCATTCCTAATTCTTCCACCTACACACAATACACCTTGGTCATCTAAAACTGGACACAAGTCACGTACGGAACTACCTTTGTGAACGGATTTGCCAATCGAGAGGGAGGACAATTCCTTTTCATAAGCACTAGCCTGAACATGCTTGATAATAGCTCTTTCAGCATTACGAACGTCTGAAATTGATAAGACTTGACGTTTTGCAATGGAACACTTCGATCTCAAAATTCCTTTCAACTTCATCCACCAGGCTACAGCGCGTTTCAGACGATGCCAACTTGAGTAGTGAGATATCAGCTTATCTAGTGGATGAATAGTTGTCTGAGTAGCATATGTACAAACTGGCTTCTCAGCCTTGACTTCAGGATCGTCAATCGACAGTTCAGCAGTAACATTCTTGCTAGGCCAGTTGGCTTTATACTTCCGAAGGAAATCTGGACCTTTGACCCACTTTTCACAGTTATGCTCATCTAACGCAGTTCCCCTGGACACAATAACAGCAGGATTTATACTCCCAGGAATGTGCTGCCATTGGGAAGGATCAGTAATCTGGCGAATCGTGGATACTCTGTTACCAACGAATACATGGAACCGTCTCGTCTCATTACAAATATACTTGAGCACCAACTCACTATCGACCCAGAAGTATGAGGGTGGCAAAGCTATGTCCAATTCTCGCCTTAGCATGGCATCCACCTTAGCAGCAACCACAGCAGCTTGTAACTCAAGACGAGGAATAGTAACAGATTTGAGTGGAGCTACCCTGCCTTTACTCATGATCAACATAGAAGATATCTCACCTCGTTTATTGATAGATCTCAAGTACGTACAACAACCATAGCCTTTTTCACTGGCGTCTGAGAAGTGATGCAATTCAGAAACCATATCGTCTGTTTCTCCTGGCCTAATACACCGAGGAATACTGAGTCCACCAAGAGCACGCACATCATCGAGCCACGAGTGCCACTTCTGTTCTAGAGCAGATGGAAGTTTTTCATCCCAACTCAATTTCAACCTTGAAGCATCTTGAAGTAACATTTTACCCTTCATAGCGACAGGACTAACCAGACCTAGAGGATCGTACACTGATGCAACTGTGCTTAGAACTATCCTTCTAGTTACCACAGAGGCGATAGCAGGACTCAACTTGACGTCGAAGAAAATACATCCTCAGAAACATTCCATTTAACTCCTAGCGCCTTACTGGATATTTCCTTGCCTATTTCTTTCACTTCCTTAGCTCGGTTCTCTGAAGGAATGCTCTGCAACAAATGTTGATCATTGACAACGAATTTAGTCAAATTAAGCCCACCAGTTTCCAAGAGTTCCCTTGTGCCATGAATAACAGCATAACCTTCATCTCTACTAGACACTGATTTCAAACAATCGTCGACATAGAAAGCACGGAGAACTGTATCCGATAGCAAAGGATCTACGTCATCACAATCCCTAACGACACGTCGCATAGCATAGGTTGCACTACTGGCGCACCAAACTCCACCAAACACGTGACGAGTCATCCTGAAGTGAGACACTTCGCCGTTTTCATTGAACCACAGGAAGCGAAACGCATCTCTGTCATTATCAGGAATCAATACTTGATAGTACATCGCTTCAACGTCTGCCATAACTGCGATTGGGTGTTGTCGAAACCTCAACAAAACAGGGGGTCAAAGTTGGAAAGAGGGCACTGTAACCCGAAGAACAAAGTGGTGTTGCCATCAGACACAGAACCGGTTGACACTTTCAGGTCATCTGGGAGTGTTTCCAAGGTGTCTACCCAGTAAGGTTTTCCGTCAACGATTAGCTTGTCGTTAGATAGGTAAGCGTTACCCTTGTAATGCTGAGTGGACTGAGCATATTTGGCGACTGCCTGAAGGACACGACGGCGGCGCCCGACCTCTTCTGGGTAACAACACTTTATGTACTTGCCAGGAGGCAAGTCTTTACGCTTGGAGTAAACCAGCTCCTTGTCAAGTAAGTGGTGAAATTTGGCGATAATTGGCCTTGTGCGATCTTTCCGGTACCTGCCAGAGCGATGTATGCGGAGAAACATGCGAGTATCGGAAGGGATGTTCAAGGCTGACAGCACACCTTCAACACTTTTCCAACAGTCTTCCCCTTCGGCTTCGGGTATCCCACAGAAAAGCAAACAGTCACGCCTTTGGTAACTCTCAATTTTGAGAAGCTGTTCATTTAGCTGTTCATTAATGACCCTCTGGGTGTCCCGCTCCATCTTAAGCCTGTTGTTTTCATCAGTGAGTATGCCAATTGTTTTTTTGCAATTCATCAACTTTGACATTGAGACTGAGGCCACCGCACCCAGTTCATCAGTATTTTTATTGAAAGCTGTTCGCAGGACAGACATTTCAGAAATTAGGACATCAAGTTTGTCCAAGACACTGGATTTCTCGGAAAGTCCATACCCTGTCGAACAGTGGTACTCATTTTAGACCTTTTTGCTGAAAGACCCTTCACTGCTGTTGAAGCTGCTATCTGAGGATAACGGCCTTTTTGATGACATGCGAACAACGGACAGTCAGAAAAGTCACACCAGCATGTTTACCATGTTTGCCAGGAAATGTCTAGTGCATGTGCACTACAGCTCACCTGCCAAAGGCCCCTCCAGGGTCACAAAGCCACTGACAAAGCACAAGCGTTGGCCGGCAATCACCCAAGCGTGCCAAAATGTCCACGTATTATGTACCAGTGTAAGTTGTCAATACTTATCACAAAATGCTGATATATTCACAGGTGTAGTCCAAAACAGACAGCCAATGTTCATTTTTGTATCCAGGAATCATCACACCCCACTTGATAAGTTTTCAGCTCTCGGCATTCAATATATGTGCAGTTGTACTAGTATTGCCCGACAGAACGACGCTCACTCATGTATGCACACAGATTTATTGAAGAAATCCGGTGAATCTAGACAAAAACACACCAAGAAAGAACACACAGACACAAATTAGACACAAAATTGAAAGGCTGAATAAGATATATCTCTAATTTGCAATGACCTATGATCGAGATTAGAATATTTACAAAGTATACTGGGAAATGACTCACAAAATCGTTCGGCATCAGACAAAAGAGTCGGGTACAATACAGCGGTCTCTGTAAACAGTTTAGCCTTGGAGTAACCTTGAAAATATGCCAAAAAGACAACATGGCCGCGTTGACTGTTAAACCTTGACAAAGAGAACCCAATTCTGACTACTCGGCTTTATATATACGCGCCTGAGCCTCACGTGACTTCCAGGAAGTGGTAATGACATGGATACAATACAAGAATAAACAAACAAAAGCACATGTACGTACACAGAAATATAAACACAAACACATGTAAACACTTGCTCTCACTGACGAGGGCAACAATATGCACAGAAATTCTGACATTTTCCCCACACAGAGATCACGAGCTTTCACTCAGTCAGCCATAGCCATTCACCCAGTTTTTCACCCACCATTAAGTTTCTTGTCTGATATATTTTGTGATGCATGTACCATAGACATAGAACAGAGATGGACTGCCAACTCTGACGTCACTCTCTCTGTTTGTAGTTATTGAGCTTGAGGTCAACAAAGGTCAGAGGAAGAGGGTAGTGACACTTCCGTTGTTAACCTAAAACGTCGCATTGCCATTGTTCAATCTTGATGATCCTCTGATTGATGACTTCACGAATGACATTTGACGTATTTTGACAATTAAATTTTGCATGAAAACGCCAAACCGGAAATAACGTACCCCTCTTCCTCTGGACGCAAGCTCAAGGTCACTGAGTACGAGTTGGCAGTCCATCTCTGTTCTATGTCTATGGCATGTACTATGTAGTGGTCAACTAATGCATTGTGATACTTGGTGTGCAATAAAACACAGTTTATTAGAGTACAGTTACATTTGCAGACTAAGTTTCATGCAAACTATACACACACGGTCTCAGGCTCTCAGCTTCTCCCACTACGTGTGGAAGACGAATACGAATGCATGGAATTTTGACATGCACATATTCACCATTAAAAAAACCGTTCTGACTGATAAGAAAATGTGACATAAGAAAATGCAAAAGCAGAAACATATAAATAGATTCCAAGTCCGTTACAATACCGTTTGGCATGCTGATTGTCCGCAAAAATATCCCATCCGAACCACTTTAATACATGTACATGTACAATAATCAGCTGCGTTTGTTGACGAGTTCTGGGAAGCTGTCTGTCGTTCTCATGATGGCCTCGTCCATGTTGACCAGTGGTTTGTAGCCGAGGTCGCGCTTGGCATTCTCACAATTGTAGTAGTGGTGTGTGCCGGCTAACGTCACCGTGGTCGGTGTGAACGTCGGTCTGATCACCTTGAACGGCCGTAGCAGGAAGCAGAACACCTGCAGCAGGATGGCTATCGTGTATACCAGGCAGAACGGCAGGTGACGCTCGGGGGCGGCGTAGTTCAGGTTCGTCAGGATCCTACCCAAGAATGTCCAGAAGAAGATGGGTTCATCGTTCGTTATGTGGTATGCCTAGAAAGGGAGAAGAAAAAAGAGTTGCGAATGATTCGGCAATATTGAATATACGTCCAAAGATATGTGATGGTTTGAAAGAGTGTTCTCAAAGGGTGCATGATGCTCACCTTTCCACAAATATCTGAACCTGGTCCCAGATGTTCGGCAGCCAGAATATGTCCGTGAACCACGTTGTCGACATATGTAAAATCCACAATATTCTTGCCATTCCTGGCAACAATAAAGACCACAACACATACATATTATAAACGCATTGATCAAAATGGAACTGACTGATACGTTTGAGCTACATGTGTATTCCATCACCAGAACATACCCGATTGTGTATTTCATTTTGCCTGCTCGCGCTGTCCGGACAGTTGTTGGAACCAAATGTGGATCTCTTGGACCGAATATTCCATGAGGACGTACTGCAACCGTATGGAAATCCTCGCTGTTTGCTGAGAGGACCACCTTGAAAACAGCACGTTGGAATAACGATTATAACAGACATCTAAGAATAATACAGCTGTAGATGATGAGGCAATGTTGCACTGCGACGGACGAAACACAGACCTTTTCCTGTAGGATCTTAGTTTCCGTGTAAGGATCCATAGGCCGCCTTGCGTAGGGCAGGTCTTCGGTGCCACCCTCGATGTTTTTACCCTCGTACACAACACTAGCACTACTCGTCAGTACAAACCGCTGTAATAAATATCAGCGTTTGCTGTTTAATGTTATATTGTAGGCCCTACTTCCCTGACGGAGCTTGTGGTTACATTATGACGAAGGTGCCATAATCTCCAAAGAATGTTTTCCTGGTTAAATTCCATATCATGATGTTACCGGTATCTTGATACTGTGAGCGGGTATGATATAGATTATACATGTACGTGTAGTAGCCTACGTGTGTTTATACTAAGTAGTTTCATTCATCACGTATACCGTTAGTTACATTAATTAGGCTTAAGTTTTTGTTTTAAACGTATGAATGCACCATGTAAGGTACATCCTGCTACATCTATGTTTCCTATTACCGAGTAAAAATTAATTGATTGTCACCTTGACCCCTGCCTCCTGACACGCCTCTAGGATCGTCAGTGTCCCACTGTAGTTGACTTTGTGGAAGAGCTGTCTGTTGTTACTGAGCGGAGGCGGCGTGGCGCAGTGGAAGGCCACGTGCACTCCTTGTAGTGCTGGGAGCAAGTCCTGACGGCGAACAACAATTAGATTACATATACGTGTTAATAAAACGGGAATTATTATATTAATCTGAAAAGATCGTTGAATCTCCAAAAGAGATAGGAATGGAAAATAATCATGTTCTCTGGGAGTTGGAGTGAGGGAAGCACACCTCCTTTTTGCAGAGGTCTCCGATGAAGAAAGTGATGTTCTCATCATCAAATGTCTGTCTGATGTCGAACACGCTGACTGTGTAGCCTCTAGTCTGTAGAGCCTCCACCATGTGGCGCCCCAGAAAACCACAGCCTCCAATCACCAAACACCTTAATCCCTACAAAAAGAAACCATACATGTTCATGCACATGACATTACAGACATGTTCTAGTGGTATAATTTAATATTTAGATCAGAAATTATAAATGCATATTGGTTTACTAACAATGCTACAATATTAGGCCTACAATTTGTGGAACAATTAATGTTGAATATACTATGCATAGGAAATACACACTGAAAATATTACCCAATCAGCGGTTTGTCAAAATATAGTCAAAAACTTGTTTTTCTGACAAGTTTGCTATCGTCGAGTACGTGACTAGTTTTCGAATCACAGTGGCTGGATCGTTTCGTCAAAACCTAGTCATGCCTTCGTCAGAAATTCATATTCGGTTAGTCGGAAGTGATGTCACAAGTGATTACAACCATGACAACACGTGAGACAAAATGACAAGCAGCTGGGTTTGTAATTTTGTCTAAGGAATTGATTTTATATCGTTGAAAATCACTGTACTGGTCGGTAATCTGTACAAGTAGAATAGTGTTTTAGCAAATATCAACATTATAGGGCATTGTGATGGAGTGAATATTGAGCTAAAATGTGTTAGATGGAGCTAGATTGCGATTTTAGATAGGCATTATGGCCGGGTATATAACTGCTGATATTGTACATTGTCTCAGAGCTCATGCTTCGTGGATCATTTCTGGCGCTCATTGTACAGGTCGGAGATAAGGCAGAGGAATCCATCGCACTAGGGAATGACCAGGTAATTTTAAAAGATGGTGCGGTTCCACATCCAAATTGTTTTTAGGTTACCGTACCCTTGGTTCGATTAGCCTATATATTGACCTGGCGTTGCGTCCGTCGTCATCGTCGTCTGTCTGTATTTTCATCTTTAAAATTTACAGTGGAATCTTTATGAAATTTTGAACAAACACAAATCTAGAGGGTCTACCTAAAAATATTTACGAAGGAGATATTTTTAGGTTACCGGACATATGGTCCGATAACCTATTGGCAAGGCATTGCGTCCGTCGTTGTCGTCCACATTTTCATCTTTTTTGTTTACGGACGAATTTTTCTGAAACTTCCCACAAAAGTGCTTGAAAATAATTAAAGAAGGAGGTATTTTTCAGTTATTTGATTTTCCCGATTTTTCAAAAATAGCGGACATTTTCGTAAAAAAAACGACCAATTTTGAATTTTGGTGGCCATTTTTTCAAAATCTGTTCAGTAACTTTTTTTCTTATTGATGCATAACACTCCTCATATGTTGCCCTTTGAAAAAAAATCTCGAATTGGAAAATTTTCGGCACTTTTTTCCTTCATAAGGTCAAAAAAAAAAGTATTATGGTTCTGGTTATGCGCGTGTCAGTTTTAACCCTGCACATCACTCGTTTTTTTTTAAAAACCAAGAAAAAAAAAATCTCGCGCATCACTTTTTGAGAGCTGAATTTCTTTTCTTTTTTTTCAGTAAATTGACACCCGTACATCGATTTTTGGGAGATAATGATCAAGTAAAATGGTCCCAAGTGTCTTCGACGCTGCAAAACTTGGTGTATGGCTGGCCGAACAGAGCTATTTCAACCGGGTAGCTTATCAACAGCCAATTTTAGGGGAAAATGGTTGGCCAAATGGGCCATATTTGACCGGATCAGTCATCGGCCGCCAATTTTAGCAAAAAAAGAGAAAATTAAAAAAAACAAGTATAAGTCGCGCCCGCCACAATTGGGCGGGTTGCATCGAGGAGGGCTGTTAGTGGAAGGAATTGGCATTGTTCTCATGTATTATCAAGTTCGAAGTCCTGTCACGACTTGAAAAATAGGTCAAGGTCACCCATCATCGAACTTGTCCGAGATCTGTTCATGATGCACCTCTGGTATGATTTTGGCGGTATTTCGTTAAAAACTTTGTAAGTTATCGCGTTCACAAGGTACAAAGTCCTGTTTTCATGTATTGTCAAGTTCGAAGTCCTGCCACGACCTGAGAAATAGGTCAAGGTCACCCATCATCGAACTTGTCTGGGATCTGCTCATGATGCACCTCTGGTATGATTTTGGCGGTATTTCGTTAAAAACTTTGTAAGTTATTGCGTTCACAAGGTACAAAGTCCTGTTTTCATGTATTGTCAAGTTCGAAGTCCTGCCACGACCTGAAAAATAGGTCAAGGTCACCCATCATCGAACTTGTCCGAGATCTGTTCATGATGCACCTCTGGTATGATTTTGGCGGTATTTCGTTAAAAACTTTGTAAGTTATCGCGTTCACAAGGTACAAAGTCCTGTTTTCATGTATTGTCAAGTTCGAAGTCCTGCCACGACCTGAAAAATAGGTCAAGGTCACCCATCATCGAACTTGTCCGAGATCTGCTCATGATGCACCTCTGGTATGATTTTGGCGGTATTTCGTTAAAAACTTTGTAAGTTATAGCGTTCACAAGGTACAAAGTCATGTTTTCATGTATTGTCAAGTTCAAAGTCCTGCCACGACCTGAAAAATAGGTCAAGGTCACCCATCATCGAACTTGTCCGAGATCTGCTCATGATGCACCTCTGGTATGATTTTGGCGGTATTTCGTTAAAAACTTTGTAAGTTATAGCGTTCACAAGGTACAAAGTCCTGTTTTCATGTATTGTCAAGTTCAAAGTCCTGCCACGACCTGAAAAATAGGTCAAGGTCACCCATCATCGAACTTGTCCGAGATCTGCTCATGATGCACCTCTGGTATGATTTTGGCGGTATTTCGTTAAAAACTTTGTAAGTTATAGCGTTCACAAGGTACAAAGTCCTGTTTTCATGTATTGTCAAGTTCAAAGTCCTGCCACGACCTGAAAAATAGGTCAAGGTCACCCATCATCGAACTTGTCCGAGATATGCTCATGATGCACCTCTGGTATGATTTTGGCGGTATTTCGTTAAAAACTTTGTAAGTCATCGCGTTCACAAGAAATTGTTGACGGACGGACGGCCGGACAGACGGACGGACGGACGGACATGCGAACGGATGGGCGTTACGGGCAGACCCAATGTTAAATTTCCTATCTTAACTTTCCCCACAAGTCTTGAAAAAATCCCCATAAGACCGCACTTTCGGCTTAAACTGTGGTTGTGGGGCATTTTCAGCTTTATTCCCCCTAAGAAATCCCCGTAAACCCTTCTGGTATGCCCGGACGGACGGACGGACGGACAGACAGACGGACACGCCAATCTAATAGGCGGGTTGGTTGCACGCAACCCGCCCAAAAAGAAAATTGCGTTGTCGCATCACTTTTTTGGGGACCCCAATAACCAGAACCATAATACTTTGTTTTTTTGGGCCTAATGGGAGCTGCCAGAACTGTACACTGGAACGCCTGAAGATAGAGTTTGAAAATTGGCACTTTCAAATAGGAAGTCATATATGGCGAATTGTGTGGTGACCTTGAAAGGTCAAAACAGCCATTTTGGGGTCGAAAAATGCCTAAATTTGTACCTGGTAGGCCAAAATTGTCCGGTAACCTATCTTAGCCCTTGGGCTATTTTTTTTTAATTTCCAATGATTTTTTTTTGCAAATCTAAATACATACATCAATGTGTCTTGTCTATCCAAGGATGAGAATGAGTCGTTGAAGTTCGTGGTCATAGAGCCCCTAAAGACTTTGGTGGATATGGGATCGGAAATATTCCCTGTAGTCATTGGCGGATTCACCCTCTACTTACTGGATTGTGTGATGAAAGGAGTCCTTTCGCATTTGATCAGATATGACCGGTTGAATTGGATATCCGTGACATATATATTGACCAATAACATTATCAATATATCACACTGCTTTGCAGAATTGTTTTGGAAAAAGGGAATAATTTGTGTACTTGTATATACATGCATGTGCCTTTCTATTGTTGTGCATTTGTATTATCATGTCATGAAAATAAAATGAAGTTAAATAGAATAGTCAGTCTTGATGATGTTTCGACAATCTTTTGACAAATGTGCGACAAACTTCAATATTTGACGAATAATAAATAAAGTTCATTTACTCAACTAACTATTGACTAACTTTTGACTAACTTTCGACGATGACCAAGTTTCGACAACCCAAAACTTGTTGTTTTCAGCATCGTCAGGTGGACGACCCAAACTTCGTCAGGATGATGACCTTTTGACAAACCGATGATTGGCTAATATTTTCAGTGCAGGTTTATAGAATCAATATCATGAAATATTTAAGTGAGCACAATGACATGAAATTAATCTGAGTAAAGGCCACACATAAGAAAGTTGCATGTATATGCGTCAAGCTTGGTCATCATTCAGCTAGTCGTGCATGGGTACAGATGAAGCATTTATTATTCGACAAAATTTACTTGAATTCCTGTGAGCAGATCACATTAATTTTCTGAGTACTGGCAATTATAATATAGACCTATAAAACGTACCTATCAGTCTAATTTTTAGGACGATCGAAATATATATTTGATGATCCCTGATTTATTATAATGCAAGGCATCGGTATATAATGTAGGCCTACATGTAGATCTACTAGTGTTAGTGCATCACCCACCTTCATCCCAGACATATTTTAATCCAATATTTCGATCCTATCTAGGCCTATGACGCAAACATACAAATTCAACAGATTTCATATAATACTACTGATCGTTTTGTATATATCTAGTATAAATGCATTTGATGCAGGCCTGTCTGCACGTGGATAGTAAATGCCGGTAGGATACCAACAAGGCGACAAGAGACTTGGCAAGCATCTTTCGAGAAAAAGGGTCGCATGTTGGCCGACGAGCCAATAACAAAAGCCCATCAGCTGTCAGCTGTTACACTGCTCTGGCCCATGTTGAAGCGATCGATTTCCGATTGCCACATGATTGCAAATATCGCAAAATAATAATGTTATTTTGCCACTTATTTGAAAGAAAAATATTTTGTGAATATTTCTTCATTATAATATGCCGTCGTCATTGTGTCATTCGAGTTGAAACACGCTTTTAAACGGCTGTAGTTTTCTTACCTTTCCGCTCCGTGTTGTTGACATTTCGACGTGCATGGGCCCATACCAATTTCAGCCAATAGAAAATCGCCTTATATTCAGCACCGAGAGCTTGATTCGTCTCATTTCCGATTTGCTTTCGGCGGCTCGTTACGAAGATCAACAAACTGTCGAAATGGTAACTTGAAAGCGCCAATATTTAAGATATATCTGCGTTATTGTGGATATGTTCAGATCAGTTTATGTGTTCTTGTATATTTACAAGGTGTACTGTAACCCTCATAGCCACGATGGCCGTTATTCGGCTCCGAAATTGTGAAAATTCTGGATGTAAACACACTCGTTTGGCGTTGCTGGGTCGGACTCGGGAGTGTCACTCGCCAGTGTAGACTGGAGTATTCATTCTCTGATGGCAGACATGTTTCAACAGAACATGATCATCGGTGATCATACCGTCCCAATTCTGTACTGTAGTGTATACATGAGCCAATTCAAAACAAATTGGATGTCCCGAGGGAAAACGCTCAATCTGCCAGAGATTAATTCCCTCACCTCTGCATTTCTAATTTCACTTGCATTGATTTTTAATTTCATTTGTTTTGAACATTTGAGCAGATTGAATTGGGCTGCACTTCACTTGTCAACAACGCAACAGCTGGCTATTGGCATTCACGTGAAATACGTCCCGCCTAGCCATAAAATACAGCCGCCTGAGAGCGGCTGTAAACCAACATGCCTTTTTATTAGAAACGACTTTTTGAAACATCAAAACAAGTATGAAAATCACCGGGGGACATCGTCTAACACATGTAGTTTGGATCTAAAATAACTCACCTTACTGCATATAAGCACAAAATTTTACATCCTGAGTGCAGAGTCGTTTTATCCAGAGTTTTTGAGACAAATGTCTTCATTTTCAGTCATGATTATCGATCCCCATTTTGAGTTTCCCACCCGACCATCATATTACGTTTATGACGTTTTCTATTGCATTGTCTATGCATACAGCTTGAATGTTTATATTTTTGTGATGTTGGTCTCAATCTCTGTTTATCGTCAAGATCACAGAGATTGCATTCAATCTACGTCCCGCCGAATTATGACGAGGCTTATTCAGTTAAAACAGTAACACCATTTCAGTGTTTTCTGTCAACTATAAAATCCCGGAGGGAGGTTGTGGAGGGGGATGGAGGCACACACTATAGATCACAACATCCGAAATAAGCGCGACTTATATCACGATATGGCCTTTGCGTTTTTTCATCAAACATATCTACTAGATCTAGTTAACATTTGGTGGTATGTGGCTCATTATTTCAAAATCAGTTTTTTCCCTTAATTGAACTGAACCCATGCTTGGTACCTGGGAAAGCCCTTATACATGTTATAAGTCAGCATGGGGCCTAGGTTCACAGGCTACAGGGACCAAGTCAGTTTGGAAGAACACTCCTTGTATATATATATATTGTGGAATATTTCTGTATTACAGGATTTATTCAATTCTCACCCATAGATGAGAATTTTTTCAAAACATTATATGAAATACATGTATGGCATAAGAAAGCCAAGATGGCAACTGCCATGTATGAAAGTTTTTGTGGTCATGTGATGATAAATGGTAAAAACATGGTTAAAATATATGCTTTTTTTAGCACCAGTATTTGTGATTCAGATATTATTTCATATCTTTTCTTACTTTCTGTTTTGAATAACAATCGGTATTTTATAGTGATGTCTATATTACTAGGTAATGTTATTGTACTGTACACATGCAATCAAATATATTTTTGCATGTGTTTTAAAGGCATCCTACAAGAAGTCCGGTTTAACAGGAGGCCAACGCAAGAAAACTGGACCAAAACCAGAGCTGACAGAGGAGCAAAAACAGGAGATACGTGAAGCATTTGACTTGTTTGATGCAGATGGATCTGGTACAATAGATGCTAAAGAGCTCAAGGTAAAGTGTGCACTATGATAATATGAACATAAGTGCAGCTCGCAAACTTTATAAATTTTAAATTACCCTTTAGCAGTGTTGGAATTCCATAAAATGTGTAATTTTAATATTATATATGATCAGAAACCCATTAGAGGTTTCTGATATGGTACATTTGCATGTCTCGAATGCATTTTGAGAAATATTTTTACAAACATTTCAATTCTGAGTTCTATAATGTGGTATGGTAATAGTTTTGTTGCGAATATATATTTCAGGTAGCCATGAGAGCACTGGGCTTTGAACCAAAGAAAGAAGAGATAAAGAAAATGATTGCAGATATCGACAAGGAGGGAACAGGTGTGTTCAATATCTATACTAGAATAAAAATGTGAGTGTATTATAGCCCTTTCAAGCCCTGTTGGGCTTGAATTTGTGATAACTTGTGACTGATCTACATTGTGCATACTCGTACAATTTTACTATCTGAACTGAATGTAAAGGCACTGAAAAAGGCCCGACAAAATAAATACTAGTATCATGTTTCTGATACCGTGACCATATCGGTCGTTCCCATATCGCGAATCTTTATGGGACAATATCCACCATCTTAAATAAAACATGTGCGGCCTCAAAATTTTTGCTGGGCTCATGAAATTTTTCATGTTTTGTGAGAAATGATTCTTGTTTTCAGCAGGAATAAATCGACCTTCAATCAAAAATATCCCACGTATAGCTCCAGAAATCGTAACTCCGGCTCTAAATTGGTGAATTGTCATCACTGAATTGTACTGTTGTTTTGTTGTTACTGAAGATCGAGGCTGAGAAATGGGTAGTTCTTGCATTTATGTGTAAAAGGCTAGTTAATCGGTTTGCATATGACATCTGATGACTATCACAAGACCAAATCATTGAATGCTCAGATTGTAGGGGGCGGATCTGGCTGTGCAATCGTTGACAAAATTAATAGCTAAAAAAATTTCAATCCATGAAATCGGATTTTCATTCTGCCGTGAAATTGCAAACATAATATTGATTTTGTTAGGCCTAACCATTTCAAGGAATCAACCATTGTGTCATCTTTTCTTTTTCAGGTGTGATTGACTTCAATGACTTCTTGACCATGATGACTCAAAAGATGAGTGAAAAGGACTCCAAAGAAGAAATATTGAAAGCATTTAGGTACATGCGTTTACAAATTATATGAATATGAATTCTATAACTGACTATCTTCGTGCTAAAAAATATTTTATACTTTTATTTCAGTGTGATATAGAATTACTCGATGCTGAACTTGTCAGCATGGAAACACATATGCTCAGTAAAAAATGTTGAAGGTTTTCTTCCTCAGGCTGTTTGATGATGACGAGACAGGCAAAATATCCTTCAAGAATCTGAAGCGAGTGGCCAAGGAATTAGGAGAAAATTTAACAGATGAAGAACTACAAGTAAGTTTATGCTGAGTTTTTTCTCAGGAGCATCAGCTACGATTGGTTCTTTATACTGCTACATCTGATAGATGTGAATATTTATTATCAGAAATGTATCTATTCAATCGTAAATACATAAGAGAGAATTCTGATTCAATATTCCTGAAAATTCAAGCAATGTGAGTTAGTGATTCAACATTGTACTTCCTGCAAAGTACGTTGTATGCCTGAAAGTTGTTTGTTGCGAGTGTTGACGCTGTGTTTGTGTCGCAGGAGATGATTGACGAGGCTGACCGAGACGGGGACGGGGAGATCAACGAGCAAGAGTTCCTGCGGATAATGAAGAAAACAAGTCTCTATTGATATCTCACTAGTATTTGCATCAGGAGTGATTGTGCGTCACTTGAAGTTTGTGACACTGGGACTATTGTGCATCAAGTTTGTGTTGAATAATTATGGGATGGACTTGTGTGATGCTGAGTATGTAGTATGTATGGGATAGTTTTTGTCTGCTGTTACAATTTTCTGTGTAGAACAGTACCATATTTTATCAATATATTAAAATTTCTACATGTTAATTCACCTAGTAATGTTCTGTAACATCCCTCTTCACTGTACCAATATATCTTGCTCAATATAGTACTGAGGCAATAGGCAATTTGCTTCACATAGTTTTCTGGTTACATACAAATGCTTGCATGTCCCACATTCCATTGGTTCTAATATATCAGGAACATGTACACTATAATACAATACCTTCGACATATACATTTATTTTGCTGACTCAGCATTTCTCATTTTCTTTGTACCCTCTAATGCTTTGAAAGTTTATTTCATGATAGTGTGTGTGGATGTTGTGTATTTCATCTACTGCTTGTTCAACACAAGTACATGTATACCAGTATGAATGTTGTATATTGTGTGAAATAAGTTATCCATAACATAAGAGCACTTGTGGACTAGACCATCATTGTCAAGTTTTTGTGAATAATGCATGTAATTTAAGGTTGTCAAATGTTGTGTTTCTGTAATGTACATTAAACTTTTATTGACATTTTGATAATAAAATTCATTCCATCTTATTTGTGATGGATGCTGTGATTTGTTGGTTGTAGTTAGATGCGGGCTGTGACTACACCCTCATCAATGGTAAATATACATCATTAGTTACAAACTCTACATTCCTTGTACGTATATTCACCAGCCATTTTTAGCACTTATCTAGAATCTCCACTGGCTACCATATAAGTATCTATGAATGCCAAACCATAGACTCTCGTTCAGCTCTATGGCCAAACCAAGCTGAAATGAAAATTAACCCAAGGGCTAAGAAAGGTTGCCGCCACTTGCCGGACAATATATATTTTACATATTAGCCATTTTGTCCCGTGACCTTGAAAATAAGGCCATTGGTCAATTCAGGGCCACAAGAATATCCAGCATATATCATTTCTAGTATGTCCACAATTGATTCCTAAGCTGTAAAGTTGATAATGAGTGAGATATTAGCCATTTGTGCTCTGACTTGAAAATGAGGTCAAACGTTCAAGGTCATGAGAATATTCAGCATATATCATTTCCCATATGTTCGCAATTGATTCCTAAGCTGTAAAGTCGATAATAAGTGAAATGTTAGCCAGTTATCTGCCTATATCTTACCTCCAAAACACATTACGGGTTATGGCTTATTAGCCTTACTGACATAGGAGTTCTCCATAGAGAGAACCCCATTTGGAAAATGGGCTAGACAATGAATTGTCCAAGCCACTAACCCACGTGACCGGATGGTGACGTCATTCTCGTCTCCTATGGCTGCTCTACCACATTGGATTTGCCTTGCTGACATAACTTTGCGAATATTTTAGTTTTCATCGTCTTACGAACACTTTCTTTGCATGCCTTTTTGGATATTTCTTTTCCTCACTCTTTTGGCGTGCTTCGCGTGGATAGTTTCCGCTCCTCGGACTTCGTTTTGTGTTTGGAGCGCGGACTCCCCTCTTGCCGTGATGCGCCGCTGTGCTCAGTGCAGGCAGCAGCTTCCGTCGTGGGAAGTACACTCAGAGTGTATTGCGTGCCAGGACCCGGTGCATACGGATCAACTTACGTGCGGTTTGTGTGCGGACCGTTCGCGGGAGGAGTGGGGGCAGGTTCTTGGAGCTGTTCTCGCACGGAGAGACAAGTTGTCCCGTCAAGTGTCTCCAGCCCCGTCCTCTTCATCTTCCGCGTCGTCGGCCAAGCGTCGCCGCCGTCAGGAAAGGAAGACTTCTGCCCTGCTGGGCAAGCTGGATCGTACCATGGTTTGCCTAGAAGCTAAGTTTTCTTCCCCTTCCTCTTTGTTTTGTTCCGCGGGTGATCTGCTGGTGGGAGAGTCGCACTCGACCCACGGTGGCACGCCCCGGAAGTCAATTCACTGTGTATTTCATGTACCGTCAGCGGGGATCCTGTTTGCGCGTGTCACCTCCGCTGTTATCGGCGAACAGGTTCCTGCAGCTGCGCCCGCGCCTTTTCTGGCCAGTTCTCCCGCGTTTTTCGGTTCCCGGCCCTCGGGGTCCGGACCCCGTACGGGGTCCGGCCCCCGGACTTCGGTCCAGGGGCTTTGTGTGGCCCGTCGTAGCGGTACTCTGGTTAGTGTGATGGCGCGGAGTCCGGACCCCGACCCTTCGGGTATTCTGCGCTTGGCACAGCCTCAGTCGCAGAGGCCGGCCCCCGTGCTTCGGGGGCCGGGCCCCGTGTCACGGGGGCCGGGCTCCGTCCGACGGGGCCCGGACCCCGTGCCACGGGGTCCGGGCCCCGGGGTGCGGATCCGGCACTCGACTCTCAGTGCTGCTTCTGCCCTGCCGTTGCCCGCTCGGGGCTCGGCCCCCGTCCTACGGGGTCCGAGCCTTGAGTGCATGCTGTTGACAGCTGCTTCTATAGAGAAATCTACCGCTTCTTTCTCTTTGCAGAGTTCATCGGCGTTGACTGCCTCTTCGGCCTCTCTCACCGTGACGACTAGCTCGGCGGCCCAGCCTTCCTTGCCAGGTCCTTCTTCGGTGGTCTCCCGGCCCCCCTCTCCGTCTGGAGTTCCCCCAGCGGCCCCAGCGATGGATGTGGCTAGCCTTGTTACGGCTGTTTTGGCAGCCCTGGACGCCCGCGCGGGTGTGTCCCTTCCCCCCACGTCAGATGCCTTACGGCGTACTCAGGCCTTGGAGCCTCCCCAGCAGTTGCCTGCGGAGATCTTCGGGGAGGAGTCTGATGAGGACTCTGGGGAGGAGTCGCTTGCGTGCGGGCAGGATGTGCCTACTCCTTCGGCGCCACTGGCTCCAGTTTCCAGGAAGCGCCCAGCTTCCGTCGTGGCTTCCGTGGCTCCCAGCGACAAGCGCTCTCGTCTTGACGCCGAGCCGGCCGACAGTGAGGAGGGAGAGGAGGACCTTTCCTTTGATCACAAGCTCGACCTCGTGCGTTCGACCTTGGAGCCCACCCTCTTTCCAGCTGAGCCGAAGCCAACAGTGTCTAAGTGTCCGACGTCGCTGCTGGCATCCCAGCGCTCCCCGGAACGTCAGCCTCGACGGGGTCTCCCTTTCCCGGACGGGCTCCGCGAGGAGTTTTCCCGGCGCCGCTGTGAGACACTGGACCAGGGGAAAACAGAGTTGGGGAAGTTTCCCCGTCGGCCTCCTTTCCACAAGAAGGACTACCTCCCGTCCAACCCGGACTACCTGGATAAGCCAGCGGTATTCCCCGAGGCGGCGGCCCAGTACCTTGGCGACAAGGCTCGCCCCGTGACCCTTCAGCCGGAGACCTTACTCTCCCTGAACCACGCCGTCCGCGCCGCCACCTGTGTGTCCTCCCTGGAGGACTGGTTCCGTACTGCGGCTTACCGCCAACTACAGTCTGCCTTGACAGCGCTGGAAGACCTGGAATCCCCACCGTCTCAGCTAGTGTCCCTGGGGGACCACCTCCGTTCGGCGTCCCAACTCCTGGAGTCCTGTGACTTGGCGTCAGCCCACCGGATGGAGCAGTCCACGTACGTGGAGTGGGTCCTCCACTTACTGAGGAGAGACGATTTCCTAGGCCAAGCTAGGTTCAAGCTTCCCCCGGCCTTGGTGACGGAGCTTCGCTGTGCCCCGCTCGTAGATCCAGAGGCAGGGGCTGCTCTTACCTCTCCTCCACCTCTCTTCGCCGGCCTAGAGTCTAAGCTGCCTGCAGCCCGTGAGCTGGCCCGTCAGGAGGAGTCGGTCTCGACCAGTAAGCGTCTCACGGAGACGATCGCCAAGCGTCTGGCCTCCCCTCTTCAGGCGTACGCCCCCTCTTCCTCCAAGCCTCCACCGACCAAGTCCAAGGAGAAGAAGGAGAAGAAGCCCTTTCAGAGGGCCCCTGCCGGCAGTAAAGCGACCAAGAAGTCAAAGCACAAGGGCAAGCCCAAGCCAGCAGGGGAGAAGAAGTCCTCCGCCCCCGCAGCAGGTGAGTACTTCACAGAATCAGCTCCCTGCGATGGACCCTGCGATACCTCGGGCTGTCCCACCCTCGTTCCAAAATTCAAGCGAGCCTGTGGGCGCCCGTCTAACAAATTATTGGCAAGAGTGGCAGACACTCGGAGCCAGCCCGTGGATCGTGTCGGTCCTTCGCAGGGGCTTTCGCATCCAGTTCAGTCAGCGTCCTGCACTGGCTACCGAGCCTATTCCCTTTTCACTTCCCGGAGCTCACGCCAAACGGTTAGCACTCTCGCTCGAGATCGCCGATATGCTGGCCAAAAACGCGCTCGAAAAAGTAGGAATTTCCTCTCCAGGTTACTACAGTATCCTGTTCTTGACTCCCAAGAGCTCAGGCGGGTGGCGCCCCGTGATCGACCTGTCCGCTCTAAACCGCCATGTCAAGACCCCCAAGTTCGCCATGGAGACGGCGGAATCGATCCGCTTGTCCCTTCCAAAGAACTCTTGGGTCGTCTCCCTGGATCTGAAGGACGCGTTCTTTCACATCCCGATTCATCCGGTCTCCCGCAAATATCTGCGCTTCGTGCACCGGGGCACCGTGTATCAGTTCCGTGCCCTGCCATTCGGACTGTCCCCGGCTCCATGGATCTTCACAATGGTGGTGAAAGAGTTACAGATACTCGCCCACAAGGAGGGCATCCTCCTCTACCAGTACCTAGACGACTGGATTGTCTATCACCAGTCTCCCGAGGTTCTGACTCGGCACTTACAGTGGGTCCTGGACTTGTGCAAACGCATGGGTTTGCTGGTCAATCTCCAGAAATCAGAGCTAACGCCGGCCCAGGACTTCGTGTTTGTCGGGTACCGGTACAAGACACAGCTGGGTATGGTTTTTCCCACGGAGGAGCGGCTGTCAAAGATACGGTCCTTACTCCGCAGATTCTTGGACGAGCCCAGTCAGTCAGCACAGGTCTGGCAGTCGATGCTCGGGTTGCTGGCAGCAACCGAGAAGTTAGTTCCTTACGGTCGACTCCACATGCGGGAGTTACAGATCGACCTTCGCTCCCAGTGGATCGCAGCCACGGATTGCCCTCAGCAACCGGTCGTCCTTTCTCCAGCAGGGAAGGCGTCCATACTGTGGTGGATGTCCGCTACCAACCTCACTCGGGGCTCACCCTTCCGTCAGCCTCCTCCCTCCAAGCATCTATTTACGGATGCCTCTACGGAGGGCTGGGGGGCACACCTGGACTTCAAGGAAGTGTCTGGGGTGTGGACAGAGCCCGAGAGCTCGTGGCACATCAACCGCTTAGAGTTGGAGGCGGTTTCCCTGGCCCTGGCCCACTGGGAGGAGGAGTGTGCTGGTCGTGCTGTCCTGGTGTCCACGGACAACTCCACTGTCGTGGCCTACATAAACAAACAGGGGGGTACAAAGTCCGTTACCCTGTGTCGGCAGGCCACGACGCTTCTTCTGTGGTGCCGGTCTCGGAACATTCACTTGCGTGCACGTCACATCCCGGGCCGGTTGAATGTGTTGGCGGACCAGCTGTCACGCAGGGGGCAGATCCAGCCAACAGAGTGGTCTCTCCATCCTCAGGTGTTCAGTTCCCTGTGCCTCAGGTGGGACCGCCCTACAGTGGATCTCTTCCCGACCAGGTGGAACAACAAGCTTCCAGTGTTTGTCTCTCCGCTTCCGGACCCCCTTGCGATGTCCATCGACGCGTTGTCCACGGATTGGGGCGGCCTGTTCGGGTATGCATACCCTCCGGCGATTCTGCTGCCCAAGGTTTTGGCCAAGATCAGGTCCCACACATGCCGTATTCTCCTGGTCGCTCCATACCAGCCACAGCGGCCTTGGTTCCCAGAACTTCTGGGCCTTTTGGTAGATCAACCAGTGGCCCTACCCCCTCGGGACGACCTTCTCAAACAGCCCCGGGCGCAGCTGTTTCACAGCCGACCCGCGAGCCTGAACCTCCACGCGTGGCTTCTGTCCAGCGATCCCTTCGCGCAAAGGGGTTTTCTTCAGAAGTGTCCAGTAGGATCGCCCGCCCTAATAGAAACTCATCCTTGGGAGTCTATGAGTCTAAATGGCGAGTCTTCGCTGCTTGGTGCGATGGCAGGCAGGTTGATCCATTCAACGCCTCTGCTCAGACAGTAGCTGATTTTCTCTTGGAGAAATTCCAAGCGGGTGCGGCCCCTTCGACATTAGCGGGTTATAGGACCGCTCTAGCCAAGACTATTTTGCCTCACACTGGTATCAATCTCGGCGAGGATCAAGATCTGAGCGCCTTGCTCAATAACTTTAAAGTTGAACGTCCGCTTACCCGTAACTCAGTTCCGGAGTGGGATCTATCCCTGGTTTTGAACCGTTTGGCGTCTGCTCCCTTTGAACCTATGTCTTCCGCCCCCCTAAAGTTCCTTACTTGGAAGACAGTCTTCCTGCTGGCTCTGGCTTCTGGACGTCGCAGGAGCGAAATCCACGCCTTGGATTTCTCAAAAGTTAGATGGCGAGGATGGCCTCCAGGTCTCCTTACAGGTCATCCCTTCTTTCCTGGCGAAAACCCAGCTGGCGTCGTCTCCCCCGCTGGCCTTCACGATTCCGGCTTTGTCGGCGTCTGTAGGCCCGAATCTCGAGGAAGACTGTCTCCTGTGCCCGTTGCGGGCTTTGCGCTTGTACCTTAAGCGGACAAAAGGTCTCCGGGCTGGCAAGCGACTGTTGTTCATTTCACATCAGTTGAAATTCCGTCCAATGGAGAACTCCTATGTCAGTAAGGCTAATAAGCCATAACCCGTAATGTGTTTTGGAGGTAAGTATAGTATATAACACTAGTTTTATTAACATAAAACAGCCATTTTGTTCTCTAACCTTGAAAATGAGGTCAAAGGTCGAATTCAAGGTCACGAAAATATTCAGCATATATCATTTCCTACATGTTCACTATGGATTCATAAGCTGTAATGTCAATAATAAGCGAGATATTGGCCATTTTGTGCTCTGACCTTGAAAAAAAGGTCAAACGTCATGAAATATATCATTTCCTATATTTCCACAATTGATTCCTAGGCTGTAAAGTCGATAATAAGTGAGATATTAGTCATTTTGTCCTGTGACCTTGAAAATTAGGTTAAAGGTCATATATAATTTCCTATATGTCCACAATTGAATCCTCATCTCTAATCTGAATATTAAGTGAGATAATTTGAATAATGTGTCCCATTATAGAGCATAGGAGCAATTAACATGGGAAAGTCCCATTTGGGCCAAGTTTGGGCCAAATGGCCCACTTCGAGCGATACAAGAGCTGTCGGCAACAAAAAAAAACAAAAGCTAAAAAAAAAAAACTTTCATGGAAATATTTTTAGGTATTTTTGTGCAAAATTTCAGAAGAATTCGATTGTAAACTTTAAAGATAAAAATGTGGACGGACGGACGATGGACGCAACACCATGCTAGTAGGTTATCGGACCAACGGTACGGTAACCTAAAAACGAAGTTTGCTGGGACTGAATCAGGCCGTTGGCAACTTCATGTAGGACATGTGTTATGCCATGTCAGTGACATGGCCCAACATGTTTTAAGTTAATCAAAAACATGCAGTGCATAGGACTTCCTATATGTATGACCTAATACAAACCTATCACAATACTTAGTGCGCTTTGTCTCCATTGGCCAAGTTATATATACATGTACATAATGGAAATGATGTTCAATATTAACTTATCAAACCTGAGGTTTAATCAGTAAGGAAACCAAAAGATGCAGCACACACATACATGTATGACATAATTTCTGGTCATACTAATCATACTGGTCATCATAACAAGCACCTTCCACATCCATGTGTTTTGGCTCGAATGGCCGAATTACTAGTAGCTGTCACCTTGGATTGGAGTACCCAAGCCACGCGTAATCTGAGGTCAAGCTCAATGTCGCCATTTAAATGCGCAGCAAATGAATGTCTGTATGCTCATAGTAAACTACCTTAGCCTTCTCTCCATAAATCGTCTCTAATAGGCAATTTACACAACTTCGGGTAGTCCTAATATGACTTCCTATATGCCCTCGTCAAAGGAGATCTTATATGCTATCTAAAATTCATAAACTTTTTTTAAAACTTACCTTTTTTCTGAATTCTCTAAGTGAAGAGGAGTGTCGATTTCTCTGTAAATGAGCTGGATTGTATAATTGACGAAAGCCTTCATTAATTAAATTTTGCCTATCCATTATTACGACTGCACTACCTTTATATGCTTTTTTAATTACCAAGTCTACGTTATTTTGTAAATCCTTTATAGTTTTATATTCCATTTTCCACATAACTTCCTACACGTAAATGTAGTGGTATAAAGGTGGGTTCATGATATCAACCTGGACTCATCTTCAAACATTTAGCCTCCAGACGACATTTTTAAACCTCAAATGCATAAGTAGCCATATTGGACAGATTTCGGTGTACATTGATCCACTCAGAAGGATTCAATGGAAATAATATTGTACATCGGTACTTATATAATAATTTATCTCCATACAGAAACAAATTTATCAGATATATTTCTGCCATTTCACGTAGTGACTCCAAGTGGCTCACTGGTCGTTCAATGAAACAAATGTACCCGAAGGTGTTGTAGCTGGCAGACAAAACGGTGCTCACTGCCAAACACTCAAGTTGGGGTCAGCAGTTTCTCCTCGTCTGCCCGAAGCAGGGGTCGCCGATCATTCGGGTTGGAGTTCGTCTTCTTCTATCGACCTCTTCTTCTTCGACTGGATGTTCGGTTGATAGATTGGGTTCTGAGCTATCTTAGACGTTATCAGCTTCGTTTCACCCGTCTGGTCTTCCAGCCAATTCTAAGTTCTAACTTCGGTTGACTCTACTTCTAGAAGTTCTCTAAGTCTACTTGTGTAGTGTCAGGAGATCATTCAAACGAATACACTTCAAAATAGGAAATTGTACGGGAACATATATCCTTCTTGCAACTCGATAAAAGGAGATTCCATATTTGAAGTAGGCTTCTCCTTCTGTGTTGTGAAGGTACCAGTGCACAACACGCACCGGACCGAGCTTCGCGTCTTTCTGCAAGCCCGCACCAAAGGAGACGTCAAGAGCAGGAATCACGATTGCTAACAGCGGAGCCACGTAAGGCTGAATTCTCGAACCAAAAGGAGGAAGGACGCCTAGTCTGACCTACAATGTAAGAGTATTATTTCCTCCAGCTAACATTCAATCGCGTACATCTCACTCTGACGCCTGCTAGAAGCCACGGCCGAAGGAAAGACAGTTTTCCAAGTGACTAGTTTGAGAGGTGCCGACGCAAAGGGTGCAAAAGGGGCAGACGGTTCAGAACCAGTGATAGGTCCCACACAGGGATGGAATTACGTGATACCGGGCGATCTACCTCAAAGTTCTTGAGTAAAGAAGTCAATGCCTGATCGATTCCATAGTCAATTCTTTCTTGTGGTAATGAAGTCTTATTGATAGCCAGACAGGGTAGAAGTTGCCCTGCTTTCATTGAATTTAAGCGATAAGAATCCAGCAATTGAGCGAGCAATAGCCATGAAATGAATAGACTGCCAGATCAAGCACTGAAGACCCATTTTGACCCGTAGACCGCCACAGAAAACTTTCTACTTGGTTGTGCAACCCGAGAAGACACTTCTGAAAAGCCCTTTGACAAAAGGATCATTGGACAACATCCACATATGAAGGGTCAGTTGGTGAGGACTCTGGTCGTACAACGGAGACTGTGGCTACTTCAGTAGATACCTGGTACCATCGAAGAGGCAATAGCCTTGGAAAATCGATGAGGAGACCCAGAAGCTCTCGAAACCACAGCTTGTCAGATTGCAGAGAAGCGATCAGCAGAAGGCTTCAAGAATATGCTCGACACTTGACGATCACCTTTGGAATCAGGATGGATGGAAGGTACAGTGCAAGCATAAACATACAGACTCTCCTAAACTATTGGAGATCATTGATCTCCACGCCTGTGGGTCCGGGATTGGGAAAATTGGGAAACCTGTTGTTCGACTGGGTGGCGAACAGGTCCACATTGGATCGATCCCACAGTCGACGCAACTGGTAAATTTCCAAAGGTGACAAGGTCCATTACATGGCCTACACTTGACCCCGGCATGAAAGCATGTCACCCAAGCCATTTCGTCACCCCAGGATATGGCAGGCATGGAGTAGCCCCAAAAAAGGCTCTTCAACCTGGTGATCGATATGAGCATTGATGCCCGTATCGATCACCAGGTTGAAGAGCCACTTTTGGGGCTAGGCATGGAGCAGAATTGATAGTGAATTGCACCACAAGAGCAGAACTGACGACTGAGCGTCAGAGAACGAGTGCTGCTCTGCTTGTTTATGTACATACATGTAAGCCTCGACCATGGAGTTGTCCATGGCAACTAGCACTAACTGACCTGTTAATTTGGGCTCCCAATTGACCAGGACCCGAGATTTTACTTCCAACTGTAGCACATTGAACTTGATGTGCCACGACGAACAATGGGGACTTCAAAATCTCCAAAGCTCCTGAAACTCTAAGTGGGCACATACAAATGCTTGGATGGTAGCGGAAGATGGAAAGGGGAACCAAAGTGAGGTATCCAAGTTGAGCCTACTACCGGACACAGCAGCGGGAGTCAACAGTACCAGAGGACGATCGAGGTCGGCAGGTTGACATCAACTCAGTCTCAGACAAAGCTGGAGCTCTCACATGTGGAGGCGACCAAGAGGTACCATGCAGCTTTTCCATCGCAGCCAAAAGACCCGGTGTTGGCTTAAGCTTGGACTTGGCGAAATTGATAATTAGTCCAATCGGTCCAATAACTGGTCCAATGTTCCACAAATGTCTCCCGAGACTGACTTCACAGGAGCCAGTCGTCGAGTTACTGATGTAAAAGATGTCGCGTTGGTGAACTTGAAGCCTGATCCCGGACCCACAGGCGTGGAGATCAATGATCTCTGGAAATCCCCTCGATTAGCTATTTCAAGCTACTAAGTATTGGGTAATCCAGGTGAAATAAATATGTTTAAACTAAACTAGACGCTTCCGGTCGCCTACGACCGCTTGGGTGTATCCCCCGTAGCCCTATCATCTCTGTTGCCCCAAATATATCGCTGATGTACATTGTGAGTGTGAAACCTTTCAGACTTATTGAAGGTCGAATTCAAGATCACCACTAAAATCACTGCATTCGAATTTCCATTTCGACATGTTCGAAAAAAATAACGAAATTACAGCCAGATAAAAGTTTTCACCTAAAGCTATATTTCAACTCAGAATATTTGACAAACTTGGTTCGCAACTAAGTTGCGAGATGACTAAATTGGAGCCAGATCGAACTTTTCACTGTAAGTTATATTTCAACTCATACTATGTGCCAAACAACTCATACTATGTTCCCAGTTGAAATTCAAAGTAAAAGTTGACCAAAACTACATTTCAAGATGACGAAATTGGAGCCAGATCAACTTTTCACCATAATTTAAATTTTAATTCATACTATGTGCCAAACTTGGTTTCAAGCTGAAATTCAAGTAAAAGTTTACCAAAACTGCATATCAAGATGACGAAATAGGAGCCAGATCGATCTTTTCACCATAAATTATATTTTAATTCATAATATGTGCCAAACTTGGTTCCAAGTTGAAATTCGAAGTAAAAATTGACTTTACTGGTAAAAATAATGTTAACTTATCCGGTTACACCCATGAAATCTCTACTGGACAAAAATTTTAAATTGTTGAGTTCAATAATAAATGTTTCTTGTCTTAACTATTTTTCTTGAGGTCAATAATAGACTTAACTAGTAAAAATGATGTTAACTTATTCGGCTAGAGCCATGAAATCTCTACTGCACAGAAGCTTTACCTTGTTGAGCCCAATAATAAATGTTTCTTGTCTTAACTATTTTTATTGTGGCCAATAATAGACTTAACTAGTAAAAATAATGTTAACTTATTCGGTTACACCTGTGAAGTCTCTACTGGACAAAACCTTTACCTTGTTGAGCTCAATAATAAATGTTTCTCGTCTTAACTATTTTTATTGTGGTCAATAATAGACTTTAACTAGTAAAACCAATGTTAACTTATTCAGTAATATTGTTCTTTTTTTACCAAACACATCAGTTCTGTATTCTGAACAAGAATCCAGTGCAATTTGCTTTCATAGTACAGGTTATTGGAGTCATCACACATGTCAAAGTAAATATTTTAATTGTCGTAATAAGTTAACCTCTCAAACTTATTAATATTTATTCGATCATTCTGAAAAACAATAGGTTTCGTGTGATGGTCTTTCTCATTGAGTCTGTGCGATTTCATCATCATTCATTGAAAACTCCCACCCGTAGAGCGTTCACAACCCATGTGTGTTAAACAGGCTAATTTGAGCACAAAATGTTACGCCAATCGGCTATTTTGGTTGCTATGGCAACTAAAATCGATAGGTTTCCAGATCTCACCATAAGACATGTCCATATAAAATATTATCAAAATCGGTTCATATTTGCAACCTGCAGCGCGTTCACAAGAAAGTGTCTGCGGACGCGGCGGCGCGACGATCGTAAATCCATAGTATCCGCCGAACTTTGTTCGGGGGATACAATTAACTAGGCTCTGAATTTGCCACACCAATACGGTGAAGATCCAGATAGAAAGGGACAAGGATGGAGAGCATGAAACTGCCAAACCGCCGGTAGATACCGGTGGAACGCCAGGTGCACGTTTGTCACGACGTTATCTGTAAAGTGCCGTTAAGTGTAAAGTGACTGAACTCGAATCTACATCGAACTCAAATTAGATTCAGGTCAAATGCCCCGCTACTACCAGTACGCATGTATGCTGTTGATGTACACAATGATGCACATTTCGCGGAAGTTTTATTTGTGATCAAAATAAAACATCAACTATTAGATTTAGATCTATATATCGTACTGTCGTTAAAATTGTAATGATCATTTTATCTATCTTATTTTGTTCTCGTGAAACGTTATGACGAATTTATGCCAGCTAAAGCCGAAATTGTAATCTTGACACATTATGACGAGATCAAGCTATACCCTGATTTTGCCGACTCGTTTATAGAGTTTTTCGCCTATATTTTTGCGATGTCAAATGGTATCGTTCTATAACTTGGGATTCTTCACGGTTATTCTCTACAGAACTTCATACTTCTGGGTTTGCACACAATTTAGTGTGTTTGCTCGGTTTTGTACAGCTGTAGAGGAACAATCTTTCAAAATCAACATGTTTGTGTAGAATACACCCAATGTGTCTTCTGCTCCAAAGCTAGAATAATATTTCGAATACTGATGGATGTAAACATGACCAATCCTCGAATATGCTCATATTCTCCAGTTTGGGCTGAAATTTAACATTGAGGTAGATTGCCTCATTGAGGGCGTTGCGGGCGTTGAGGGCGTTGCGTCCGTCGTCGTCATCGTCCGTCGTCCGTCGTCCGTCAACATTAATATCTTATTAAGTTTACGATCGAATCTTCCTGAAATTTTGCACAAAAATGCCTAAAAATATTTCGAGAGGGGGGTATTCCTTATTTTTTTTATTGTCGCATTTTTTCCAAAATGGCGGCAATTTTTGTCGAAAAATGGCCAATTTTGAACTTTGGCAGCCATTTTCTCAAAAACTGTCAAATCAGTTTTGAAATTTTTATTTCAAAAGATTCCCCTTATGTACCTTTATGATGTGTATAAGTTTTGTTGCCCTTGAATCGCCGGTCTCCGTGTGGCGGCCATTTTGAATTTTTGACGAGTCGGCGAAAAAAAATTTTCTTGCCCCAAATCGCATTACTATCCATTTTGGGCCATTTCTAGGCAAAAAAAAAAAAATTTCACCCTTTGAAAAAAATTTTGGACTTGGAAAATTTTCGGCACTTTTTTCCTCCATAATGGGAGCTGTCAGGACTGTACTCATAGAACACTTGAAGACACAGCTTAGAAATTGGCACTTTCAAATGGGAAGTCATATATGGCGATTTGTGTTGAGACCTTGAAATTTACCTTCGATGACCTTGAAAGGTCAAAACAACCATTTTGGGGTCAAAAAATGCCCAGATTTGCCTCTATAGATGAAATGCTTGCAGATAGAGCTTATGTTTGCATTATGAACATGTAGGAAGACATATATGGCACAACTAATGATGACCTTGAACTTGACATCAGATGACCTTGAATGCCAAATGTCTGACTCGGAATGTGTAAATTGACCTGAGCGGCCTAAACGATTCCACCCAGATATATCTTTGTATTATGAACATATAGAATATCAAATGCCGCACACATACATGTATTATATAATGTAATGGTGACATCGAAGTTCTCACGGATGATCTTGATTGGTGAATCTCAAGGTCATATGTTCACACTGTGAACCTTGATTGGTAAATATCAAGGTCTGTTACCAATGCTGCCATGGCCAAACCAAAATTGTCCGGTAACCTATCTGAGCCTTTGGGCTAATTTTTAGGTTACCGAACCTATGGACCGATAACCTATTGTCATGGCGTTGCGTCCGGCGTCCGTTCGTCGTCGTCGTCATCGTCCATCCACATCCAATCTTTCTGAAAATTTGGGAAAAGATACCTTGAAATAATTCGAGAAGGGGGTATTTTTTAGTTTTTTTATTTTTAAATTTTTTTTCAAAATGGCAGCTGTTTTCGTCAAAAAACGGTCAATTCTGACTTTGGCGGCCATTTTCTCAAAAACTGTCTGATCAGATTTGAGATTTTTGTTTCAAAAGATTCTCCTTATGTACCGCTGTGATGTGTATGAGTTTGGTTGCCCTTGAATCGCCGGTCTGTGTATGGCGGCCATTTTGAATTTTCGACAGGTCGACGAAAAAAAATTTTTTTTGCCCAAATCACATTACTATTCATTTTGGGCCATTTCTAGACAAATAAAAAATTTTACCCTATGAAAATTTTTTTGGAAATGCTTGTAGATAGAGCTTAAGTTTGCATTATGATCATATAGGAAGTCATATATGGAACAACTGATGACGACCTTGACCTTGACCTCAGATAACCTTGAGTGATAAATGTCCGATGTGAAATGTGTAAATTAGCCACCGAGGCTTAAACACTTGCACATACAGGTTAGGATTGTGTATAAGCTTACAAGAAGTCATGTATTTATAGCACATCTCTTGGAAACCTTGAATTTGACCTTATATATGACCTTGAAATCCAAATCACACAAGCTTGCCTGACCTACCATGTGTAAGTTGGCTTTTACAGACAAAATACTTGTTGATAGAGCTTATTTGTTTCTATTATGAACATATATGAAGTCATATGCAGGATACCTAATGGTGATATTGCAGTCACAAAGATGATCTTGATTGGTAAATCTCAAAGTCATATGTCACTTGCAATGCTTAAAGCCAAAATTGTTCGGTAACCTATCCTAGCCCTTGGGCTAATTTTTGCAATAGAAGTCTGAAATTTGGTAGAAATTTGCCGTTTGACCAAATATAAATAATAAGTTGTGTAATTGAGATCGCGACAAGAGTTTCATTGTTAATACAATTCTTGTTTTAGCAGCTTCATGTTTGAAGCACTGCATTGCATGGCAACGCTCTCATCCCTTGTGTCTCGTGCTTGGGGTTATAATACTCCCAAGCCGCTTTGTATGTTCGGAGTTGTCTAAGAGCTAGCAAAGCTAGAGGGCGACGGGTGAGCTCGGCCATGAGCTCCACGTCCCTTTCATCCGGCTAGAAGTGGGCCGTAAGGCCCCGGGAACGATTTCCAATCAGGGGCCCAGGAGGGGGACCATGCTGATTCGGGGCTCGTCCCTGTAATCACCGGTCTCTCGCCCTGGGATGATGCGACACAGGCTCTGCCAGACCGTCGGCTGTCCAGGGTTCTATCTCTGTGGCAGTGCCATCGGCGAGGCCGGGTAGCAACATGCCTACGTGCGCGGGTTCCGGGGCGCCGCTCCCATAGCGTCTCAGACTCCATACAACGGGCTACATTACCATAACTGATGTATAATGTATTTTGTATGTCTATGATGTGTTACTATGATGTATGACGGCAGGATTCGTCCGGACAGACTGTTACCTGGTTGTAGTTCTAGTAATCACGATGCCCGCCATGACGGTGCCTCAGCGCGGGGTGCTTGCGCCCTAGGTAGCGGGTGTCAACATTACATTGGTGCCGTGACCAGGGTCAGTCTGACGGCGTTCCATTGCAGCCTACTGTCGCAGTGTCTTTGCTCCTTAGTCCCTGGGGACCGCCTGCTTTCCTCTGGGATATTCTGAAATAAAGAGAGGCAAGACAATTCAATATGAATCAAAGCCATGTGTCCCAACACACCCGCTCCCAGGACAACCGGGAGCTAACCCAGGATGACTCTGGTCAGGACCGAAACCAGTCTACAGAGACGTCCCCGGCATCCTGGACTCTGTGTGCGGACGAGTTGAACCCTGCGGGGTTGCAGCAAATGCTGCCACAGGATGTCCCATACAGCGTTCCAGACGCCATGGGCGGGTCCGGAGACGGATTCACCCCACGCCTTCCTCAGTCCGGACTGCTGCGCTTTCCAGTACTGTTTCCCCCGACACCTCTGGATGCGAGGACGCGAGTGCCAGTGACTGCGCTGATGCCCGGACAGATGGATAATCTGTTCCGACTTCCCCAGGTGGCGGACCGGCTGTCCTAAGAGCAGTGGAACAGCTCACTGACTCGCTTAATGAGCTGGCTGCCGATGGCCGCTATGACCTCAGCCAATCACCCCATGCGAGACGATCAGATCACAGGACGTGCTCACCTTCTCCACGACACCGGCCCTCCGCTGAGTGGCTGACGGAGAGGGAGCGGCGGTTAATCCAGATTGCGCTGGGCGAATATAAGCGCAGTCAACCCACCGCACCGAGCACGACTTCTGTGGTGGCCCCCACACCAGTGATGACCAGTCCGTCGGTAATACCCTTGGTACGACCGGGCCCGCAGGTGCCGGTTACCCATGTTATGGGACCTGCGCCTGTGCCACGACTCGAAGGGACTACGCTAGCTACCGCTTCCGCTGTTCTGGCAGCTGGAGCCCTGGCCACGTGGTCCTATCCTATCCTGTCGGCCCGGAGCTACGTCGGCAACCCCGCTTCGCCTGCATTCTATCCGTTAGGATCAACAGGGGCTCCTTCCAAAACTGAGTCAGAGTGGGATGTTTGCAAGGTCTTCCCTGCCAGCGGCGCCAAGTTATCCAGTGCCCACGTCCGTGGCCTACAAACCTACTGCTGTAGGTTTCGCCGCAGGTAGGGCCGATGCTTGGTCTGCCCCCTCTTATCCACTGGCCTCGGGTCTGGATCAAAAACCCGAGAGCGCTATGCACAACCAGAAACCAGGCCAGTCAGCTTGGCGCAAGCGGTTCAACGAGGACAACGCTTATCTGGAGGACTGCCTCCTTTAGCTCTGGCAAACCGCTGTTTACAAGGGTTGGACCCAGCAACAAGCTGGGCACATTCTCTCAGGCAGCCTGGAGGGCAAGGCTCTCCGGGTGATGTCCTGTTTGCCGTTAGTGAACACTACGTTCACTGAGGTTGCTGAGCAACTTCGTTTACCATTCACGCCAACGACTAACAAGCGGATGTATGAGAAACAGTTCAAGGCCCGTCACCGCTTGCCAACAGAGGATGTTACCGACTACGCGTTCAACCTGCGCGTACTTGGCTGCCGAGCCTACCCGGAAAGCCGGCGAGTAGGTTCGAACAAATGCTGATCGAAGTGAATGATGGAGGAGGCTATCAACTCCGTGCTAGTGATAGAGGCAGCTGTCCGCTCCAGACAGACGCCTCCGTCCCGCCTTCGCCGTCGATCGCTTCATCGCTGGCCGCTGCTCCATCCGCGAAAGAATCACGAGTGGTCCCTTGGGCATTTTTGGGCTGTCAACCCCCAGTGGGTTGGTGTGCCCGCATCGCCTATGGTGGCGCCGGTGCAAGCGACACGGCCACGGCATCATATTTGTCCCCGGATGAGTATGATGTCGAAGAATTTGATTTCAGCGCTGCACAGATGATTGCGCACTGTGCTGGGATCGAAGGTCCGGGACCCTTAGATTACTGCACGTTCACCTTCAGACCTACCAGACCTAACGCCTACCGGCCCTGCTACTTCTGCGGAAAACAGGGCCACTACTGGTTACAGTGTCATGAGTTGCTCAAACGCCTACGGGCCAATGGCTATAAAGGCAGCTTGTCTGAGCCCCGCCAGAGGAACTCAAACTTCCGGCATGGTCCTCCGGGACAGAGGCGGCAACCCTCTCATGAGAGAAACTGAAATCGGACGTGGTGGCCAACACTGCGTCCGGGGACAGTTGTCCTGTGGCACCTGCAGCTTCCTCACCTGCTGATGAGCCGGACGATTCTCAAGTAGATATAACTCCTACGGGAGTGGTCCTCGAGGATACATCTAGTTCTTCCACAGCTGAAGCAGATAACGAGGACTCTGTATCGGAAACCAGTGCGCCGGGTGACCTCGGTCATCCAACGTGTGCATTGGACAGGGATCCCTGCTGGTACCTGCCCTGTGCCATTTGGGCGGTAGCCGGTGCGGTTCCTTGTCGACTCTGGTTCAGAGGTCACTCTCGTCGCCACGGGGAAGTATAAGCGGGAACCCACTTTCCGCAGCATGGAGAAGCGGGATCCTGGCAGGTACAAGCACCACGGAGCGGGTAACAACAATATCCGTATCCACAGACTGATCGACCTCTCAGTCAAACTTGGAGGTATCACTTACACTACAGAGGCGATCGTCGCGGATATCGGGGCAGCTGGGATCATTGGAATGAGCTTTTTATGGATCCACCGGGTGATCGCGGACTTTAGTTCCGGCGAACTCTGGATATGGAGAGACATACATTATCTCTTCTGCCAGGGTCCATCTCATTCATTCCATCTCAGGGCGGCGCCCATCAGGGTAGTGCCGCCCCTAAGGGAGATGATCGCCAAGGTCAGACCGTGCCACCCACGCATGATCCTCGACGGTCGCCCTTGCATAGTACAACCTTCGCCCGGGTAAGTAACTTCGCCCGGGATACTTTGGCCAAGTCTGACACTTGTGCGAAGCCCATTCTCATGGTGAATCCCACCGAGGCTCCAGTTGTACGACGCCGCAGTGGACAGATTCAGACCTCCAGTGAAGTGCAAAGTGGTCACAATGGACAGAGTCAGACCTCCCGTTAAGTGTAAAGTGGTCACAATGGAAAGAGTCAGACCTCCCGTTAAGTGTAAAGTGGTCACAATGAAAAGAGTCAGACCTCCTGATAAGTGTAAAGTGGTCACAATGGACAAAGTCAGACCTCCCGTTGAGTGTAAAGTGGTCACGATGGACAGAGTCAGACTTCCCGTTAAGTGTAAACTGGTGACAATTTACAGAGTCAGACCTCCCGTTAAGTGTAAAGTGGTCACAATGGACAGAGTCAGACTTCCCGTTAAGTGTAAACTGGTAACAATGGACAGAGTCAGACCTCCCGTTAAGTGTAAAGTGGTCACAGTGGACAGAGTCAGACCTCCCGTTGAGTGTAAAGTGGTCACAGTGGACAGTGTCAGACCTCCCGTTAAGTGTAAAGTGGTCACAGTGGACAGAGTCAGACCTCTCGTTAAGTGTAAAGTGGTCACAATGGACAGAGTCAGACCTCCCGTTAAGTGTAAAGTGGTCACAATGGCTGAGTCAGACCTCCCGTTAAGTGTAAAGTGGTCACAATGGACAGAGTCAGACCTCCCGTTAAGTGTAAGGTGGTCACAGTGGACAGAGTCAGACCTCCCGTTAAGTGTAAAGTGGTCACAATGGACAGAGTCAGACCTCCCGTTAAGTGTAAGGTGGTCACAGTGGACAGAGTCAGACCTCCCGTTAAGTGTAAAGTGGTCATAGTGGACAGAGTCAGACCTGCCGTTGAGTGTAAAGTGGTCACAGTGGACAGAGTCAGACTTCCCGTTAAGTGTAAAGTGGTGACAACGGACAGAGTCAGACCTCCCGTTAAGTGTAAAGTGGTCACAGTGGACAGAGTCAGACCTCCCGTTGAGTGTAAAGTGGTCACAGCGGACAGAGTCAGACCTCCCGTTAAGTGTAAAGCGGTCACAATGGACAGAGTCAGACCTCCCGTTAAGTGTAAAGTGATCACAATGGACAAAGTCAGAACTCCCGTTAAGTGTAAAGTGGTCACAATGGACAGAGTCAGACCTCCCGTTAAGTGTAAGGTGGTCACAGTGGTTAGAGTCAGACCTCCCGTTAAGTGTGAAGTGGTCACAGTGGTTAGAGTCAGACCTCCCGTTGAGTGTAAAGTGGTCATAGAGGACAGCGTCAGACTTCCCGTTAAGTGTAAAGTGGTCACAATGGACAGAGTCAGACTTCCCGTTAAGTGAAAAGTGGTCACAATGGACAGAGTCAGACTTCCCGTTAAGTGTAAAGTGGTCACAATGGACAGTGTCAGACTTCCGGTTAAGTGTAAAGTGGTCACAATGGACAGAGTCACACCTCCCGTTAAGTGTAAAGTGGTCATAGTGGACAGAGTCACAGCTCCCGTTAAGTGTAAAGTGGTCACAGAGGACAGCGTCAGACTTCCCGTTAAGTGTAAAGTGGTCACAGTGGACAGAGTCACACCTCCCGTTAAGTGTAAAGTGGTCACTGTGGACAGAGTCAGACCTGCCGTTAAGTGTAAAGTGGTCACAATGGACAGAGTCAGACCTCTCGTTAAGTGTAAAGTGGTCACAATGGACAGAGTCAGACCACCCGTTAAGTGTAAAGTGATCACAGTGGACAGAGTCAGACCTCCCGTTGAGTGTAAAGTGGTCACAGTGGACAGAGTCAGACCTGCCGTTAAGTGTAAAGTGGTCACAGTGGACAGAGTCAGACTTCCCGTTAAGTGTAAAGTGGTGACAACGGACAGAGTCAGACCTCCCGTTAAGTGTAAAGTGATCACAATGGACAAAGTCAGACCTCCCGTTAAGTGTAAAGTGGTCACAATGGACAGAGTCAGACCTCCCGTTAAGTGTAAAGTGATCACAGTGGACAGAGTCAGACCTCCCGTTAAGTGTAAAGTGGTCACAGTGGACAGAGTCAGACCTCCCGTTAAGTGTAAAGTGATCACAATGGACAAAGTCAGACCTCCCGTTAAGTGTAAAGTGGTCACAATGGACAGAGTCAGACCTCCCGTTAAGTGTAAGGTGGTCACAGTGGTTAGAGTCAGACCTCCCGTTAAGTGTGAAGTGGTCACAGTGGTTAGAGTCAGACCTCCCGTTAAGTGTAAAGTAGTCACTGTGGACAGAGTCAGACCTCTCGTTAAGTGTAAAGTGGTCACAGTGGACAGAGTCAGACCTCCCGTTAAGTGTAAATGATCACAATGGACAAAGTCAGACCTCCCGTTAAGTGTAAAGTGGTCACAGAGGACAGCGTCAGACTTCCCGTTAAGTGTAAAGTGGTCACAATGGACAGAGTCAGACTTCCCGTTAAGTGTAAAGTGGTCACAATGGACAGAGTCAGACGTCCCGTTAAGTGTAAAGTGGTCACAATGGACAGAGTCAGACTTCCCGTTAAGTGTAAAGTGGTCACAATGGACAGAGTCAGAACTCCCGTTAAGTGTAAAGTGGTCACAGTGCACAAAGTCAGACCTTCCGTTAAGTGTAAAGTGGTCACAGTGCACAGAGTCAGACTTCCCGTTAAGTGTAAAGTGGTCACACAGTGACATATAATCGATCATCAATAATCTGTCTGATTTTCAACAGATTAATTTTAACCGGCCCATCAACAAAAATAAAATATTTTGACTTAACATCATGGCCAGCAGATGACTGCTGTCCAGCACAGGCAAATTGTACCCAAGTTTTCCCAATCAACTTAGTTTGACGCTTATAAATGATCTACAACACGTGCTGAACGCAATACTCGTCGTGTATTGACCAGAGGGGGGCACGCGCGCGCGATTGTCATGCCATGGAGAGACACCTGGCGAATAATCAGTACACCAATATAGATAGTTTGATATAAGACACAGTCATAGTTCGATCCCCCAATCGAGTTATGCTACTTTACACTTAACGGCACTTTACAGATAACGTCGTGACACACGTTACGTGACGTTACGGTAGTCGGGGTTCCGACAGTGATACTGTAATCTTATTCATTGAATTCTGAAGTCCAGACTCGCATAAATGAGGAATTTGATGTTTCCTTTCTTTATTTTTTGAGCATCAAATGACAGGAAATATGATAATGTTATTTCAACATTTTTAAAACAACAACAAAACAATCAATTAAATTAAATGGACATAAGATCTGTGATATCAAGCATGTGAATCATTCATCAATTTCACCTGAAATGAATACGTATATATCGTACATGATAACCAGTAGGCCCTATGCAAACAGTTATCACACTTTCATCATTTGGTGGCGAATCCCGAGCAGTGAGGCCGCAGTATTGGAGGCATAGCCAAGGCCCTCCATGTGCTCTTGTACTGCAGGGTGTATCTCTCGATGTTGGTTGCTGAAAACCCAGCCTGTTCGATGTGTTTCCATGTTTCACTCGTAAGGTTACAATCGGCAGCATACAACCACACAGGAGCCAGAAATCCTTGCATTTTCCGCACCAATGTCCCTCGTTCAGCAGCAACGTGCTCCATGAAGAAAAACTTTCCACCCTGAAATATGGGTGATTTCAATCTTTATAAAGACTGTACCGGGCCATATTGTTTGTGAATAGGAGTTGTTATAATAGGACCTAATACATGCATAATGTAGACACATGTAGTGGCCTAGGCATTGCAACGTGTTCGAACCACAAGTTTATGAGAAATGGTCATAATACTACTAAACATATAGGTTTGTTTGTATTTGTGTGATAGGTCGCAATAGCTGATACCGCTTCACGAACATCTAATTAGGCCTAGTAAATGAATCAGATAGAATATTGGCGTGGTAAGTACCGGTCTGAGGACTCGCTTAGTCTCTCGGAGAACACGCTCCACATCATTTACACTGCACAGAACAAGGGTGCACACGACGGCGTCCACACTGCTGTCTGTTACCGGGGACATGTCCTCGGCCGAACATACCAGGAACTCCTTTATACGGACGTGTGGAAACTCGTTTGAGTTCTTCTTAAGATACTGATCGAAATAAGGGTTGGGATCGACACACGTGACGTCCGTGCCTTCCGGGTAGTACTTAAAATTGGCACCGCTTCCTGCTCCGATCTCCAGAACCTGCAGCGGTCTTTTTAATTCTGATGCCATTGTTTTCAGTTCAGAAAAGAGTGCTTCCTTGCGATTGTTCATCTTTATATTGTACTTTTTGGCAAACGAATTTAATAATACAGCAAACGCCTTCTGATAGAGTGTCCTGAGCGGTTGCCTGGCTATCCTGAGAGCAGCCACAAGGCCTACGGCGCATGCTACGTACAGTCCATATCTATCCATCCAAATGGAACTTGACATGCTTCTTGTGTTATGGGTTTATTATAGTAATATAAATCTCAAGGGTTAATTGAATAGCAAGAATCAACAGGAGGTATTTCGAGACATTCCCGTATACCAGTATACGGGTCGTACTAGTATTGTCCTGTATTAGAACCTTCGGTCAATGTCCCGATAACCACTGATAACACTTTGTAAGTTTGTAACTAAACATTGGGCGCGCTCGATTTCTGTGCACGAACTGCCACCAGAAGAGGTTACGAAACCACCATGCACTCGATTTCGCAGAACTACACTAACGGTGCTACACTTTTCAGTCCGTCTTAGGTGGCACCACTGAAACTATAGCAGAAGCAGCAACAGCAACCACAACTCCATCCTAGATTTTGCTGTTTGGTTCTCACTCACTCGTGTTAGTCAATTTGGAACTGGTTCTGTTGTCCTGGCAACATATGTTCTCGTGTGGGGAAATCGAGCACACCCAATGTTTCGATATTACCCGCAAGGGACCATTATGTTTCACAGTAACGAGGCTAGGACTGCATTACTATAGCTCATCGAGAAAACATATCTTATGCTACGCGCGTTTCAAATCTTCTTGGACGACCAAGGTTACATGTAAGTGAATAGCTCGTAGTTTGATCCAATTTTTTTTCACGTAAAACAAATTTGTGTTGAACTTGACTTCAGTGAAAGGATTTTTTTTTCATCAGCACACAAATTGTTTATTGTAAATGTATTTGACATTTTCATTGATCACATTTATACATAGCAGAGAACCTGAACTGAATTTATTACTTGTAGTATATATTCGGCATTGCCACACAACACAGTTTCTTTTCAGAAAATATGAAATCTTCTACTTAAAACTAGACGTCAAGGCCTAAAGATGCCTTTAACTAATTTCTGTGCAGAGACTAACTTCAAACATTTATGTTTGCCACGAATGACATCCGTTTTGCTCTATGACACACCATACCGAGAAACGAAAACAAACAAAATGCAGACAAAATGCATACTTTTTTAGTTATCGTCCTGAAAGCAAACCTCAAAATCAAGCTTGATTTCATCCTCACGGACCTCATGGTCTCGGATCAGGCTCAAAAAGAAGAGCTTTCTTCCACATATCATTTCTGACCAGTGGCAAGGATACAACAAGGCAAACTAAAGTTATCGTCCGGAAACCATAACGGTGGAAGAAAAAAAAAATTCTGCTAAAACCATAAATGCTTTAAAGCTGCAGCCTTCGAATGTATGCAATATTTTTTTCAAAACCATTTTTTTTGTTAACCACATTTAATGCAATATAACAAAAGGTGTGCTCAATGATTTTTTGACCATTACAGTCAGTCCAAGTTGTCTTTTCATCCGTTTTAGTGCCCATTTTGTACCGGTTTTGTAAATAAACAAACAAAGTGTATTCATCAAACCCGAATGTAAACAAATGCTCAAATCGCGCTTGAGAGTCCACATCGAGTACATTTTCCAGTTCGTTCATGTATGTGCATATATAGTGTACATGTAGTTATGAGAAAATAATCAGTGATATACCATGATGTGCATGGAAATGTCAGTCTATCTCGCACTTCTATGCTTTGTTTACATCTACGTGTGATGGATACAGTTCCTGTATTTACGCGAGAACTGCCTGTTCAAATGAGCAAAATTTCCCTGAGGACTGGTTATTTTCATTACATTTGATGTGAGTATGTTTCAATCAGTTAGTTTAGCATGTTCAATATGAAATATAGTTTTAAAAAAATATTGACTGGTTTCGAAGGCAGCTGCTTTAACAAGCAGCTGCAGCTAAAAAGATAAAAGGTATTGACTTTAGGAAAAGGAGTTTTTTGTCATCATCACTCCATGTGTTTATCGTAAAATATAATTACATTTTCATTGATCACATTTTACACAGCAGAGAACCTGAACTGGTTACATTACTTGTAGTATTTTCGACTGGCCACACAAGACAGCTTCTTGTCAGAAAATATGAAATCTTCTACTTAAAATTAGCAGATGCAGCTAAAAAGATAAACAACAATCTATAGGTAACACAAAAGTGATACATGACATACAAATCCACATTTTGTCAAACTTCCATGACCCCTTATCAGTGCATACTTTTCTTATGCTTGGACTTGTGCTCTTTCCCGTGCTTGTGTTTATGCTTGGACTTTTTGCTCTTCTTTCGCCTTTTTAAGCTGTGGTCATTGTCACTTGAGTTTCTAGAGGAACTCCTTTTGCGATGTGACTGGTGATGAGCTGCTCTACTATTTCTGGAATCATCACTCCGTCCATCATAGTCCCTTTTATACCTGTCCCTTTTATCAGAATTATTCAGTGATTCCTCCTTCTGCAGTTTTTCATTCTTGAGGGGATCATTTGGAGCTTGGTATCCATATTGATAAGCATCGTAAATATAACCACCTTCTGGAGGCTTCTTGGGCTCAGTGTGGCAGACGTTTTTAGGACTGTGTGCACCGCTGTCCGAGTCGTCTGAGTAGGAAGACTCCCATTGGTGCTGGTCGGTGGTAGGGGGTTCCCTGGCAGCAGGGTGCGAAGTGTTGGAGGGTCGCGGGTCCCTGACATCATGCTGGTGATGGTAGAAAGGCCGCAAGTTGGGAGACTTGCTACGTCGCTCTCGGCCCTGCCCAGGGGATTGCTTGTGCCTGGAGTCTTGCCGCTTGCCCGAGCGGTACGGGTTCCGTAGCGTGCTAACTAGAGTGTTCTTTAGAAAGTTCTTGTTTGTTGGTGGCACTTGTGGCTTCATCCTGTTAGAAGTCAAATAGTAAAACATATGTGTCAGGACATATTTCAACACCAACACATGTTTTTTTCCCAAAGATGTACTGGTATCAAGGCTAAGTACCAATATAAACATGAAGTATCCCAGGCATGTGTAGCACTTACCATCCCCCGGCTCCCATCTCCTTGGACCTCTCTGCTCCACGCTTGGCCTCCAGCATAATCTCCGCAATAGCTTGTCTGTAACAACATTAAATAGCATTGACCAAATATATAACATGACAGTATTGTATCAGCAGTGACCAAGCATCAGACACTCACAGACAGTGAACATGTAAACACTGATTGGCACATGAGCAAATTTCATGATCCATTTAGAGTACAGACAGTTTAGGCAAATAACTTTAGGATTGTCTGTGCCTTCACCCTAATTTGGCCATTTTTCTCACTAACATCATAGATATTTTGTTACATTTGTTGAAGAATTTAAGTGGAATGGATTGACATCGCCAATATAATCAAATCTGTTACACCATTCATTACAGCCCCGAGGGAATACCATACATAGTATCAAAATATTGAATGTGTCTACTGACACATAGAGAGTCAAATTTAAAGTAACATATAGTACAATTTAGGGACTTTCAAGTTCTACCAGGGATGGGGTCAAATACGTATTTGTATTTGTACTTGTATTTGAAATACACTAAATCTCGTATTTGTATTCGTATTTGTATTTGACAATTTCAATACTGGCATATTTGTATTTGAATTTGTATTTGAGGTCTGTATTTGATGTATTTGGAATCAAATACAGTCAAATCCACAGAAGGGATTTATTTGTCTCATAACTTATATTTTCTTGTGTATATGTATATTAGATAACCAATGATAGTGATATGAAGGGGAAATTTAGGACAGCGACGAAAACTTCCACTGAATGCATCAAAAATATGACTAAGAATCGACGAATGACTAAGAAATAAATATTTGCATTTGTATTTGTATTTGAAGAAATGTATTTGTATTTGTATTCGTATTTGGTCGACTCTGGGAGTGTGTATTTGTATTTGTATTTGAATTTGGCTACGAGTATTTGTATTTGTATTTGACAATCTGTATTTGACCCCATCCCTGAGTTCTACTTTCAGGCAAAGAAACATACAGAGTCAAATTCAGGGATTCCAATTTCTACTGACAGATGAAGTAACATACGGGGTCAAATGTTGAGACTTTCAAGTTCTACTGTCAGGTAAAGTAACATAGAGAGTCAAATTTAGGGACTTCCAAGTTCTACTGTCAAGCAGAGTAATGTAGAGTCAAATTGAGGGACTTCCAAGTTCTACTGTCAAGCAAAGTAATGTAGAGTCAAATTGACTTTCAATTTCTTCCAAGTTCTACTGTCAGGTGAAGCAATATAGTCAAATTTAGGGACTTTCGAAGTTCTACTGTTGGGCGAAGTAACGTAGAGTCAAATTTAGGGACTTCCATATTCTACTGTCATGCAAAGTAATACAGAGACTCAAATTTAGGGACTTCCCAGTTCAACTATCAGGCGAAGTAACCTAGACATGCAAGTTATACTGACAGGCAAAGTAACATACCGGTAGAGAGTCAAATTAAGGGACTTCCAAGTTCTACTGTCAAGCAAAGTAATGTAGAGTCAAATATAGAGACGTCCCAGTTCTACTGTCAGGCGAAGCAACATAGCGTCAAATTTTGAGACTTCCATGTTCTACTGTTGGGCAAAATAATGTAGAGTCAAATTTAGGGACTTCCAAGTTCTACTGTCAGGCAAAGTAATGTAGAGGGTCAAATTTAGGAACTACCAAGTTCTACTTTAGGCGTAGTAGCATAGAGAGTCAAATTTCTACTGTCGGCGATGTAAGATAGAGAGTCAAACTGAGGGACATCACAATTATACTGTCAGGTGAAGTAATGTAGGAAATCAGATTTAGGAAGTTCCAAATTCTACTGTCAGGCGAAGTAATATATAAAGTCAACTTTAGGTACTTCCAAGTTCTACTGTCATATGAAGTAACATAAGAGTCAAATTTTGGGATTTCTAAGTTCTACTGTGAGGCGAAGTAACGTAGAATCAGAAATACATAACGAGAAATACATCTTTCGTTATGTATTTCTAGTAGAATCAAATTTAGGAATAACTTGGTTCTAATGTCAGTCGAAGTAACATAGAGGTTCAAAGATCAGGGACTTCCAAGTTCTACTGTCAGGCGAAGTAACAAAGATAGTCAACTTTTAGGGACGCTGGTCGCTGGCCACTCATAAATTGTATGTGCCGCATAATATAATATCAGAAATACATTTAAGACCAAGAGACCAAGAGAAATACATAAGAGGTCTTATGTATTTCTGATAAGATTACAAGAGGGTCATGAATTTTGCCTGAAACTTGCTGAATGGAATATAGGCAAATAGGCTGCTATACATGAATTGGGTGAATAATAATCACAATTATTTCAAACTACCAGTATATTAAAATTAAGAAACTACTACAACAAAACTGCCTAAAACCATGCTGTCCTCGTGATCGCGGAGAGCGTGCGCAGCCGTTAAAGCACGTGTCGGCGAAGAATGTAGCATGCCATGTGATTCACTCAGGCTAGCGAGACTCCATGCACATGTCATGGGATTACTAGTACAAGGGAAACTTCAATGGGAATGGTGCAGGGACCCAAAAATCTGGTCCGCAGCCGTACAATTCATTGAACCCCTGTCTTCATATGTTATAGCACTCGACAAAGCTGCGGTTTCTCCTTTTACAAAAGTACGTGTGGGCAGAGCTGAAGGAAGTCCACTCTGACGTGCGGTGACAACTGTCTCTGCAACAAACTACTGGTTCTGCCTTCCGCAGAGTAGAAGGAAGTTGCACAGACGTGCGGAAACACCCATTTCTGCCCATTACGTAAACTGCACCCGCGGAAGACGGAGCACTGGAGACTGAGACACCAGTCTCTGCGAGTGTTGAGAACTGCACATGCGGAGCAGAGTGACATCTTCCGCGACGGTGAAATCCCTGGCACTGATGACGGCTAGATCCCTTGCATCAGAAACTCAGAGTGCGGAGAACCTTCGCAGAGACATAACCCTTGTATTGCAGAGATCGAACCTCCGCTGAGAAGAGACCTCTGCTGAAATGTTAGATCCAGGTATCCAGCTCTCGAGAGCTGGATACCTCAATCTACTGAAATGTCTGATATTAGTATTGCAAAGACGTGTCCTCTGCAGAGACATCATCCCCGCATGAGTCACATTGTGGCTCTGCAGCTACCTCTGCATGGACTCAAGTGGGGGGGGGGGGGGGGGGGGGAATGGCAAAATCAGAAGTTGTGGATTACTATCATGTCGATCCGAAATGATGCTCATATCGGATTCCACTGGGTGTGACCAAGGAATTCTACTACATAAATTTGATGCAGAAGAGATCGTAGGACAATCTGGTGCCAGGTAGATGTTAGCCAGGATCAGGCCGAATGTATATCCTGTACCATGTCCTGGGCCTGCATTCTGGCAAGGTAGATGTCTGGTCATGCAATCGGAGGCTTGGTCACGCTCGAAGTGTAAACCAGTACGACACCTGTGCACGCTTGAACCTGTGACCCACTCGCGCCTTCGGCGCTCGAGAGAGTGGGACACCTGGGTTTAGGCCGAATGTACCCTGTTCTGGGCCTGCAATCTGGCAACCCTGCACTACCAGTTCAATGGTGAGCGATAATAGAGATATAATAAAATTATTTCGTTCAAATTTATCACAAATTATTACTTTTCCAATTCGTCATCATCTGCTTGCATGTCCGTTGGCTTGGAACATTTAACAAAAGCGAAACAGCGCGCCGTTTTGACGTATTTTTGGCACAACTCCCAAAATATACAAGAGATTCTACAACACCGTGAACACACTCGCACAAGGCAAAATAACTGAATTGTCCCTTCAAACTTATTACTGTGGCTCACTGATCACACCAAGTTTTGGATCACAGGCTCCTTGAAGTAAATCCCGGGAACTTGCGGGAAGTAGATATATTCCAACCAGTCCGTGTCGCAGGAGTACTTCAGGAGATTACAATATTTTGAAAAAATTTAAGTAACCGTAGGTCTATGTAGGCCTACATGTAATACATTAGGCCTACAGGATTGGCCAGCCTAAATATAGGCCTACGTAGACAACTATATCCTCTATCGAAAGCAGGATACCCATTGATTTGCAATGAGAAAACATTTTTGTGATCAATATCATGCAGGATTTACCTAGAAAAAAATTTATTAGTAATATTCATATTGTTTCAATTCAATTAAAAGCATTTTATTCAATAATCATCATTCAGAAAATAAAGTAGGGTAGATTCAGTATGAGCGGGACAGATAAGGCTTCTTGTGCCAATGTGTAACAGTCAGTGAACCCCAGCTGAAATGTTTATACATAGTATCAACCCTCTTACGGCCTGCCATTACATTATTAACTAACAGTGCCTCTTAACTTGAACAGCGGGAATAATTATAAACATGCATTCAGTGTCCCGGTGAAACCGAAAAATGTAGACAGAGCGGGACAGTACCTTAAAGACCTAGTAGCATGCCGATGAAAGTGCTTTTCATTTAGTCAATTATGAATAGTTATCTGTAAATTCGAACGAATTTTACAAATACAATCAATGGGTTTCGAGATATTGAATCAAATAGGCACTCCTTCCGTAAATTGCCGAAGATTTTGATCACGATTTTAGTATGGGTCACGTGGTTTGTGACGTCATTTGAGGCAGTACTGAAAGTACATGTAGCCAGCAAGGTAAACTGCATGTCGCATATTCATTCTCGTTGTGTATGTTTGACAATTCAAGTAAACGGGTGAGATGGTTGGAATACGGCATTTCATGTCTTGATATTTAGAATCAGTACTATTCATTCTCCCAGAAGGGAGGTATGTTGAACTGCAAGATGTCCAGTATTTGTTGGTTTTCATGTGTTTTCTTTTGAATCTCATGCATTTTGGAGTGGTTTTCTATCTTTGAGCTGACCGCCCAAATTACGTGTTTTACGTTTTTGGCCAGCCATCAAAGCACATTTTGCCCATTGAACTAAAATGTATTTTTAGTTCAATGATTTTGCCTCAACTGACGTCACGATTACGGAAACTGCCGAAGCTATTTTTTTCATCGGCATGAGAAGGCGATTGCAATACTGGCTCAATATACTCGATTATATGTCGCTGTTATTAATTACCAATTAACGCGAACATCTTTTTTATCACCAAATGTCCACAATGCCTTTATCTGAACAGGAATAAAACCATATAATGGTACCTTGCTACTATGACTTTAAGATTGACCGGGACACTATTATAATTGTGGCTTACAATGATTGCATCAGTGAAACTGTATATTAGAAACATAATTATATGAATCATCAAGGTAGTAGCTAATAACTGCAAAAAGAAAAACAAAAATATGCTAAAAAAAAAATACTGAAAGTGCAACCAATTATATTGTTTCAGATGCTGAACATTAAGAATGAATGGCACCAAAAACGGTATTTTTGTGAGAAATAATATACAGTTGAAATTTTACCTTTGACCTAATTTTCAAGGTCACAATACAGAATGGCTGATATCTTGCTTCCTATCGACTTTATAACTTGGGAATCAATTGTGGACATATAGGAAATGATATACATTTTTGTACGTTGAATATTCTGATGACCTTGAATTTGACCTCGACTTCATTTTCAAGGTCATAGCACAAAATTGCAAGTATCTCGCTTATTATCGACTTTACAGCTTAGGAATCAGTTGTGGACATACAGCATGTATAGGGAATGATGCTGAGAGTTCTCGTGACCTTGAATGTGACCTTTGACGTTATTTTCAAGATCAAAGCACGAAATGGCTAATACCTCGCTCATTATCAACTTTACAGGTTAGGAATCAATTGTGAACATATGGAAAACAACGTTCCCCTTGGGCACATGTTGTCGAAAAATGATCATTTCTGACTTTGAGAGCTTAACACTGTATTTCTCACGGTGACCTTTCTTAGTCTTTGGTCAGCCCATACATTTCAGGATAAATTGAAATAAATCTGATAAAATAAATCTGATATTTCACAACATAGACACCTCATTTAATGTGTCCCGCTCAACCTGAAATTCGATGTCCCGCTCTATCTAGTTGTATTCAGGCTGACCGGGACACTTCTGTTTTCTGATCCATTATCGCTCATCTACACTAATTGAAACTGCACATGATGAAGACATACTCTGCTACCGACGTGGAGTTAATACAATATAAGTTTTAATTTCTGGTACTTTTTCTGTGATTGTGAATAGCTTAACAAAAATAACTCACTTTTCACAGTATGGGAACTTTTTATGGTCAATTTTTGTACATTCGATGCTCAAACTATATCTTGTTGCAGACGACCAGTAACTAGAGACGCCAGAAGTGCGCAAAATACGTTAAACGGTTAGCTGTTTTAAAGTTAGATGGGTATGGGAGTCAACTGGATCGAAACGAGTGTCAAACATTGTTTTCATAAAAGTGTCCCGGTCAGTCTGCTGTTCCGCTCAACCTGAATGTACCCTACGTGAACTCAGCTACATTTCAGCGTTTCCAACTGGACTGCATATCACTTAATATCACAGATTTGAATGAGAGGAAAGATTCTCTAACTTACGAGTCACATTTCCCTACCTTGCCATCCACTGTTAAATATAACGGAAACAAAAAAATATATACAACAAAATAGTGAAACAATTGCTAGAGTGTCACCGAGCGTCTCAAGTCCACCAACACATGTGCACCATTACCTACTCTGAATTTTCTATCTTGTTTTCAACGGTTTTGAATATATTTTTGCGATGCTAAATGATATCATTCTATAACTTGGCATACTTCACTTGGTAGTCAAATGACAATTAAGTACCGAATTTCAGACTTCTATCTCGAAAATTGAAGAAGATGGCAGTCACCTCAACGTTAAATTTCAGCGCAGGACGGGATCTCGGGAATTTGAGCATATCCGAGGAATTCTTCGTGTATTTTTATATTATTATAATAATATTATTATGATTTTGGGGTTGTGGGGTGTATTCTACACAAACATGTTGATTTCGCAAGGATTGCACCGCTACAAAACCCAGCAAAAGCACAAATTTGTGTGCGGACCTAGAAATGAAACGACAGGGCTAACACTGGGGGGTATAGATTGCCAACTTCAATATATAGATTTATATAAATTGATATATAGATTTCAAATTTCGTGATAGAAGTCGTGATAGAAAAATTCGGTAGGAAGTCGTCGTTTATTACACCAGGATTGAAATATACCAAGGTGCCTACCATTCAGCACCGCAAAAGTATCAGCAAAAAAAAGTGTGAATGAGTTGGTTGAATCAGAGTATGTGCAGATCAAACATGTCATGGTGCTACAGTAATTCTCTCTAATTCCACTGTTGCGCCACATCAGGATCGACGGCACGCCGAGACGAACTGTCCGTCAGTGGTTCGAAAGGTACGGTACGGCACCAATGTAAAGTTAACCGACCCCACAATGAAGATCGAGGTATGTACCCTATCAGGCCTTCTGGGGTGTCGCCGAATGTCTTATATAAGTCCACCAGCACATGTGCACCATATAAACCGTGGACGTCCTGCTTAATATCGCAAGCAGGATCGCAATTCAAGCAAACTTTGGGGATATATTTTTTTACTTTTATCTATTTGCATAGCACAAGGCAAATCAAAGCTTCAAAAATCAATAACTGATCGATAAACTGTTCGAACTGTACGTGTTGGTTAAGCAATGTGAAACTCCTGTATCAATATGATCAGAAACCCATAACTCTTATGGCTTGTGGGTTTTTGATTTGATTGTATGCGTTGAAAAAAAATATATGGAATATTCATTCAGTATGGAATTATGGTTAACTAGGTAAAGCCTCGATCACATAAAAGCTGGCGTATCCCCGGCGATCCACGAAGAACCACGGCGACCCACGGTGTTGAAAATCACTGTGCCATGGTCGCCGGGACAAAATTCGCAAATAAAAAAGTCGTCGACGGTCGACTCCTGACAGTCGGTCTCGGTGACCCACGGCGACAATTCGGCTCCTTCCAGGCGACCTCCCAGTAGGTCACGGTGTGGGCACGGTGCTCCACGGTGCCCCATAGCGAGCACCCTTGGAGCAACGTGGCGCTAACCCGGCGCCAACCGGTACTCCCGGCCTCACTACGGTGGTGACGGTGTCACCACGGCGCAAAATACGGTGCCGAGCTGGAGCATCTCGATGCAGGCTTTCGTCCCGGTGCACCCCGGCAGTTTCAAGCAGTTCTCCAAGGGATCAAGATGGCGTGGCCCCATTAGGCCACGGTTCATCAACGATTCGTTCCGGTTCTGACGCCGGGACTCGCCGGGAGCCCTATGTGACCCAGGCTTTATTTTTGGCCTTTGGGCCGATAAGCTATCATCGTGGTTTTTCGTTCGTCGTCCGTCGTCCGTCCGTCGTCTGTCGTCCGTCCGGGTCTGTAACTTTTATTTGGCATGATGAATTTCCCCATAAATTTGTCAGAACATACCTTAGGCCAATATCTAAAAACGTTTTTTAAATTTTTTGATTGAATCGTTTTTGCCGATTTGGCGGCCATTTTTGACGAAAAATTGCCAATTTTGGACTTTGGTGGCCATTTTCTCAAAAACTGTCTGATCAGTTTTGAGATTTTTGTTTCAAAACATTCCTCCCATGTACCTCTATGACATGTATAAGTTTCGTTGCCCTTGAATCGCCGGTCTGCGTGTGGCGGCCATTTTGATTTTTTGACGGGTCGGCGAAAAAAATTTGTTTTGTCCCAAATCAAGTCACTATTCCTTTTGAGCCATTTCCAGCAAAAAAAAATAAAAAATTTTTTTTGGCCATTGAAAATTTTTTTGGACTTGGAACATTTCACCCAATTTTTTCTTCATAATGGGAGCTATGCAGAGTAATCTCATAGAACACTTCAAGATAGAGCCTAAGTATTAGCACATTCAAATGGGAAATCATATATTGCGGATTGAGTGGTGACCTTGAATTTGACCTTCAATGACCTTGAAAAGTCAAAACGACCTTTTTTGTCGAAAAAACGATGAATTTTGCTTTTGGTGGTCATTTTATCGAAATCTATTCAGACAGTTTTCCTCAAAATCATGTATAAGATTATCTATATTTATCTTTGTGATGTGTATAAGTTTTGTTGCCTTTGAATCGACTGTCTGTGAAAATTTGTCATTAACGAAAAAAATCTTTCAATATGTAACTTGATTTCGTATTATAGTTCATAAAGAAAATGTGTTTCTAACAACATTTACGAACATATTTTAATAGATTTTAACATCAGTGTAACAATTTATATGTATTCAGTATTCCACGCAATTCAAATGATTGCCGGTAAGCTACAGTACCCTTGGTGCTATGTTTTACTAATATCAAAGATTTTCTATACCAAGATAGCCAACTCACGTCATTACGTGCGACCAATTGAATAGTGGCGCCACACGGCGGAGTCTCTGTAAAAATGACGTTTTGGCGGCAAATGGGCGAACGATTTCTAGCCCGACATGCAGCATTCAAATGCAGATTGCGAAAATTCTACCGCAGTGACCCCCACATTTTATTTCATTTATTACATGTGTACAATCCAGTAGACATGTAGACTAAATTTTGGAAGTTTCTACCGTATGGATTTTTTTCTGGGGCTGTTAATTCATTTTGAAGTGAATAATATTGCGGATCTCGAAGGCTAGCTAAATTTCGTTCAGAAGTGTTTTGCAACAAATCCAACTCGACGACCCTCATTTTTTAATCAACGATTTCAATCTACACATATCACGTGATAATCAGACAAATTCGGAAAGAAATCTGATAAACACATTTTTACCAGTGGGTGATAATTCATCAACCATCTGGAAATATTATACGATTATTGCATGATAAATCCAGCGTGACGGAATAGCGTCAATGTGAGGGCATGGGTTGTGCAGAATTTTTCAACTCAACCATATATTTTATTATAACAGTGCCATCTATATACTCTCCTGAACATGCTTGCAAATTTTCAAGTCAGTTCGTCCAGGAATGGGCGTGTTGCAAACATTTGTTTGTGTCCTCTCATCGTGAGACTTAGTTTCAAAATGTCGCGGCAATGTCAACGAAAAACTATGAAACCGATGCCCGAACGTACTTGTTTCAGTCCATGATTGTGACAAAACCAACGCGACGACCCCCACTTTTTATTTGATTTTCTTAACAAGGATGAGAATAAATAATAATTTGTGAAATATTATTAAATTCTATGGGTTAGAAATGTGGCAAAGTACCTTTTGTACTTACATCGAAAGTCAGAAGTGAAACGTCATATTTCGTTGGTATTCAGTATCTAGTGCCTGAAACTTGTAGATATATTTCTGACAAATTGTAGGATGGAACACGTTTTCAATACTGTATGTATGACAAAAATAAATGTAGATTAGCACACGGGTGTATTCGGATATTGTTGGTTTTTCAAGTGAAGCAGTGATATGGCGGTGCTACTGTTATCCTATACTGGTACTAAGTTTTCGTTTGTCTTGAGGCATTTTGTTGGGGTGGCGGAGAAAGAAAATTCCCAACATTTCCTCAAGATCCACGGCGGCTTTCTGTTTTCTTTTTTTTTCACTCTAAAATTAATACAAAAAGTGCCCAGAATAACATATCAACATTTAGGTAAAATCGCAAAACCTATTGCAACGCAGTTTTGTGCCGCGTCCAGATCGTCGGTCACGTTAGTCGACGCCCTTTTTCGCATCGGACATACACGAACTGCGTCCAAGATGTTGACAAGTTCGTCTTGAAAGTCGGTGACATGTACACGGTGATACAGGAAAAGCTTACTCCTCAACCTCCTCAACAGTCCAATATCAGACGAGAAAGCTCTGACCTTGCTCGCATTCAGTCCATGGCTGAATTTAGTGATAATAAGCAGGACTATATCTTCTATGTCGCTGCATGGATACTTGACAAATCACGGCATCATCCGACAGTGAATCCTCCAACTATGAAGCATGCAATTCACGCACACTAGATTGGTGAAAACTGGAAACGCTAATGAATTTATGTACATTGATAACAAACAGTACAGTGTCGTCAAGAAGGTTGTGAGTGAGTCTGTCGAGGCTTTGACTGAACACATGGATTGATGGAAAGCAGATTCGGAAACGTGAAGGAGCGAATCGAACATGGCGGGCGTAGGCCTATCATGAGAAAAAACCCTTCCCTATGAGTTAGTCCGAAACGGCATCCCAGCAGTTGCTTGCCCTGAACATTCAGAACAAAAGTCGCCTATTTGCCAACCTAAACCTGCACGCCTAATTGCCAACCTAAATCTGCATCATTACATCATTGCTTTTTTAATATGGTTTGAATATACTGAGTAGCATGCTGACTGGCTAAATGAATATAAGAGACAGCATAGGCCTTTAGTGTATGAATGCAAATTTAATGATACAGCACTATTTTATTCATATTTGTAAGTGCATGAGCGTGCGTGTGTGAATAGGAGCGTGCACATGTGCTAACCAAAAGATATTAGTGCGATACTCTTATTTATAAGTAATATATAGCCTGGAATCTGGCTTGACTTGACTTCATAGTTATGTCGAATGGTAGGCCTACTATATGAATGAATGAACGTGTTCAAGTGATGTACAGTCATGATATATCCCGTTCCATATTTTCACAGCGATGATAATTCTATTGAAATCATTAAGTTCATTGTGTTACTCAGTAAATTGTAACATGCAATTCACTTCTTTTCACATAGGCCTAGGCCTACTGGTATTTAAAAAAATGGTAAAACAATTTATAAATCGGTAATGCTCACAAAAACCCTATAAATTACATTCCAGGTGTCATAACTGCATTTGATAATACGAAGTTATCGTTCCGATAGTTTAGAAATACCAAATATGGATATAGTGAATATTTCAGAGTGTCATTTTATTGGAATTGAAACGGAGTTGTAGCCTATTCGTAGGCACATTGAACACAACTCGAAAGTTCCCATTTGATATCGGAAGTGAACCAGCGGTTGCAGACAATTTTGGCATGTTGTATTGCAAGAAGCCTACATCGGGTGATAACAATAGGTCTGAACAAGCAGAGCATTGACTGTACATGTCTGCTATTATTATAATGACAATTCTCGAGTGTAGCGTCAAGTTCTGTTGCGATTTTCCGTGATATATTCGGCTGATCGTGAAACCGACAAAACACAGATAGTCCTGGCACGCCACATTTGCCTGTAGAATATTCCCATCCGGTAAATAAAATAGTTCAGATACTCATACGTACACCTATTATTGGGTAATGAGATATCAATTTAGATTCCATTCAGTGTCCGTTACAGAGACCCCGCTAGATGGCGTTTACGTCATCATGTCGCAATACGTTATAACGTGAGTTGGCTATCTTGGTATAGAAAATCTTTGCTAATATCAGAGTTTTCAGTGATAGCGACAAGACAGACTCTATGGAATTTTGGTGAAAAACTAATATGAAATGGTAGGAATTATTCGGAATAGCAAAAAGTAGGTATTACTGACTGAAGTTTTTATATGTCGTCAACTTTGTGTACGTCAATAATTTTTTTTCGAAATTTCACCAAAATTCTCGAATGATATAGAAGCTTGTAGCGTTAAATTAAGAACGGTGACCTCCATATCTTTATTGATATAAAAATATTAACATAAAGGCCCAGGAACGTTACCGGACAATATATGATTTATATTTTAGATATTAGCCCTTTTGTCCCATGACTGAAAATAAAGTCACAGGTCAAATTCAAGGTCACAAACATATTCAGCATATATCATTTCCTGTATATCCACGATTGATTTTCATTCTGGGCTCTGACCTTAAAAATATGATCAAAGGTCAAGTTCAAGGTCATGAGAATATTCAGCATATATCATTTCCTATATGCACACAATTGAATCCTAAGCTATAAAGTCGATAATAAGCGTGATATTAACCATTTTGTGCTCTGGCCTTGAAAATGAGGTCAAAGGTCAAATTCAAGGTCATCAAAATATTCGGCATACATCATTTCCCATATGTCCACAATTGCTTCCCAGGTTATAAAGTCTATAATAAGCAAGATAATAGCCATTTTGTTCTGTCACCCTGGAAATAAGATCAAAGGTCAAGTTCAAGTCATCAACTTATATGTGCACAATTGATTCCCAAGCTGTGAAGTCGATGAAAAGTGAGAAATTAGTCATTTTGTGCTCTGACCTTGAAAATGAGATCTAAGGTCAAATTCGAGGTCATCAAAATATTTGGCATACATCATTTCCTATTTGTCCGCAATGGATCCCCAAGCTGTAGTCGATAGTAAGCGAGATATTAGCCATTTTGTGCATTGACCTTGAAAATGAGGTCAAAGGTCTTATTCAAGGTCAACAATATATTCTTTATATAGCATTTACTAAATGTCCACAATTGATTTTAAATCTCTAATCTCAATGTCAATGTGTCCCATTTATAAAGCATATTAGGGAAATTTAACATGGGAAAGTTCCATTTGGGACCCGTCGAAAAAATCAAAATGGCCACCACACGCAGACCGTCGATTCAAGGGCAACGAAATTCATACAAATCACAGAGGTATATGATGAGAATCTTTTGAAACAACAATCTCAAACTCATCAGACAGTTTTCGAGAAAATGACCGCCAAATTTTAAAATTGGCAAAAATGCGAAAATAAAAATTAGCCCAAGGGCTAAGAAAGGTTACCGGACAATATACATTTTAGATATTAGCCTTTTGTCCAGTGACCTTGAAAATAATTTTTCAACAAATATATCACTTCTAGTATGTCCACAATAAATTCCTAAGCTGTAAAGTCGATAATAAGTGAGATATTAGCCATTCTGTGATCGGTGATGTGACCTAGAAAATGAGGTCAAAGTTCAAGTTCATGAAAAGATTCAGTATATATCATTCCTCTATATTCGCAATTGATTCCTAAGCTGTAAAGATGATAATAAGCGACATATTAACCATTTTGTTCTCTGACCTTGAAAATTGGATCAAAGGTCAAATTCTAGATCACCAAAATATTCAGCATACATCATTTCCTATATGTTCACTATGGACCCCTAAGCTGTGAATTTGATAATAAGAGAGATATAAACCATTTTGTATTCTGACCTTGAAAATAAAATGACTGGCCTTGAAATTTAGGTCAAAGGTCAAATTCAAGGTCATGAGAATATTCAGAATATATCATTTACTATATGTTCACAATTGATTCCTAAGCTGTAAAGTTGATAATAAGCAAGATATTAGCCATTTTGTCCTGTTGACCTTGAAAATGAGGTCAAAAGTCAAATTCAAGGTCACTAGAATATTCAGCATATATCATTTCCTATATGTTCACAATTGATTCATTAAGGCGTAAAGTCACTAATAATCAAGATATTGGCCATTTTGTCCTGTGACCTGGAAAATGAGGTCAAAGGTCAAATTCAAGGTCACAAAAATATTCAGCATATCATTTCCTATATGTTCACAATTGATTCCTAAGCTGTAAAGTCGATAATAAGCGAGATATTAGCAATTTTGTGCTGTGACCTTGGAAATGAGGTCAAGGTCAAATTCGAGGTCACGAGAAAATTCAGCATATATCATTTCCTATATGTTCACAATGTATTCCTAAGCTGTAAAGTCGATAATAAGCGAGATATTAGCCATTTTGTCATGTGACCTTGAAAATGAGGTCAAAGGTCAAATTCAAGGTCACAAAAATATTCAGCATATATCATTTCCTATATGTTCACAATTGATTCCTAAGCTGTAAAGTCGATAATAAGCGAGATATAAGCAATTTTGTCCTGTGACCTTGGAAATGAGGTCAAGGTCAAATTCGAGGTCACGAGAAAATTCAGCATATATCATTTCCTATATGTTCACAATGTATTCCTAAGCTGTAAAGTCGATAATAAGCGAGATATTAGCCATTTTGTCCTGTGACCCTGAAAATGAGGTCAAAGGTCAAATTCAAGGTCATGACAATATTCAGCATATATCATTTCCTATATGTCCACAATTGATTCCTAGTCTCTAATCTCAATATTAAGTGAGATATTAGGCTTAATGTGTCCCATTATAAAGCATAGGAGAATTTAACATGGGAAAGTCCCATTTGGGCCGAGTTTGGGCCCAAAATGGCCCACTTCGAGCGATTCAAGGGCAACGAAATTTATACATGTCACAGAGGTACATATGAGGAGTGTTATGCATGAATAAGAAAAAAAGTTACTGAACAGATTTTGAGAAAACGACAGCCAAAGTCCAAAATTGGCCATTTTTCGACGAAAACGGCCGCCATTCTGAAATTATTGCGAAAATCAAAAAACAAAAAAATAACCCCCATCTCGAAATATTTTTAGGCATTTTTGTGCAAAATTTCAGAAAGATTCGATCGTAAACTTTAAAGATAAAAATGTAGATGGACGACGACGGACGACGACGACGGACGACGGACGCAACGCCACGGCAATAGGTTATCGGACCAAAGGTCCGGTAACCTAAAAATTAGCCCAAGGGCTAAGAAAGGTTACCGGACAATGTATATTTTAGATATTGGCCTTTTGTCCCATAACCTTGGAAATAAGGTAGTTGGTCAATTTGAGGTCATGAGAACATTCTGCCCATATCATTTCTAGCATGTCCACAAATGATTCCTAAGCTGTAAAGTCGATATTAATTAAGATATTAGCCATTTTGTGTTTTGACCTTGAAAATGAGGTCAAAGGTCAAGTTCAAGGTCATGAGAATATTCAGCATATATCATTTCTAATATGTACGCAATTGAATCCTAAGCTGTAAAGTCCCTAACAAGTGGGATATTAACTTTTTTTGTTCTCTGCCCTTGAAAATGAGGTCAAGGTCAAATTCAAGGTCACCAAAATATTCAGCATATATCATTCCCCATATGTCCACTATGGATTCCTAAGCTGTAGAGTCGAAAATGAGCGAGATATTACCAATTTTGTTCTCTGACCTTGAAAATAAGGTCAAAGGTCAAATTCAAGGTCACCAGAATATTCAACATTATATCATTTCCTATGGGTCCACAATTGATTCCTAAGCTGTAAAGTCAATAATAAGCGAGATATCAGCCATTTTGTGCTCTGACCTTGAAAATGAGGTCAGAGGTCAATTCAAGATCATGAGAATATTTCCTATATGTGCACAATTGATTCCTAATCTGTAAAGTCAATAATAAGCGAGATATTGGCCATTTTGTACTATGACCTTGAAAATAAGGTCAAAGGTCAAATTCAAGGTCATCAGAATATTCAGAGTATATCATTTCCTATATGTCCACAATTGATTCCTAAGCTGTAAAGTTGATAATAAGCGAGATATTGGCCATTTTGTAGTATGACCTTGAAAATAAGGTCAAAGGTCAAATTCAGGGCATCAGAATATTTGGCGAATATCATTTCCTATATGTCCACATTTGATTCCTAAGCTGTTAAATCGATAATAAGAGAGATATTGGCCATTTTGTACTATGACCTTGAAAATAAGGTCAAAGGGCAAATTCAAGGTCATCAGAATATTCGGAGTATATCATTTCCTATATGTCCACAATTGATTCCTAAGCTGGTAAATCGATAATAAGAGAGATATTGGCCATTTTGTACTATGACCTTAAAAATAAGGTCAAAGGGCAAATTCAAGGTCATCAGAATATTCGGAGTATATCATTTCCTATATGTCCACAATTGATTCCTAAGCTGTAAAGTCGTTAAGAATCAAGATATTAGCCATTTTGTCCTGTGACCTAGAAAATGAGGTCAAAGGTCAAATTCGAGGTCATCAGAATATTCGGCATATATCATTTCCTACATGTCCACAATTGATTCCTAAGCGTTAAAGTCAATAATAAGCAAGATATTAGCCATTTTGTGCTCTGACCTTCAAACTGAGGTCAGAGGTCAAATTCAAGGTTACGACAATATTCAGCATATATCATTTCCTATATGTCCACAATTGATTCCTAAGCTGTAAAATTGATAATAAGTGAGATATTAGCCATTTTGTCCTGTGACCTTGAAAATGAGGTCAGAGGTCAAATTCAAGGTCATCAGAATATTCAGCATATTTCATTTCCTATATGTCCACAATTGATCCCTAAGCTGTAAAGTCGATAATAAGTGAGATGTTAGACATTTTGTCCTGTGACCTTGAAAATGAGGTCGAAGGTCAAATTCAAGGTCATCAGAATATTCGGCATTTATCATTTTCTATATGTCCACAATTGATTCCTAGTCTCTAATCTCAATATTAAGTGAGATATTAGGCTTAATGTGTCTCATTATAAAGCATAGGAGAATTTAACATGGGAAAGTCCCATTCGGGCCGAGTTTGGGACCAAAATGCGCACTTCGAACGATTCAAGGGCAACGAAATTTATACATGTCACAGGGGTACATATGAGGAGTGTTATGCATCAATAAGAAAAAAAGTTACTGAACAGATTTTGAGAAAACGATCGCCAAAGTCCAAAATTGGCAATTTTTCGACGAAAACGGCCGTTCTGACCTTGAAACCGAGGTCAGAGGTCAAATTCAAGGTCACGAGAATATTCAGCATATATCATTTCCTATATGTCCACAATTGATTCCTAGTCTCTAATCTCAATATTAAGTGAGATATTAGGCTTAATGTGTCCCATTATGAAGCATAGGAGAGTTTAACATGGGAAAGTCCCATCTGGGCCGAGTTTGGCCCAAAATGGCCCACTTCGAGCGATTCAAGCGCAACGAAACTAATACACATCACAGGAGTACATATGAGGAGTGTTATGTATCAAAAAGAAAAAAAGTTACTGAACAGATTTTGAGAAAATGGCCGCCAAAGTCCAAAATCAGGCATTTTTCGTCGAAAACGGCCGCCATTTTGAAAAAAATGCGGAAATCAGAAAACTAAAAAAAACCTTTCCTGGGAATATTTTTAGGTATTTTTGTGCAAAATTTCAGAAAGATCGGACCGTATACTTTAAAGATAAAAATGTGAACGGACGGACGACGGACGGACGGACGGACGGACGACGGACGACGGACGCAACGCCATGCCAATAGGTTATCGGACCATAGGTCCGGTAACCTAAAAACTAAAAAATACATCCCTCTTGAAATATTTTTAGGCACTTTGTGCAAAATTTCAGAAAAATTCAACTGTGAACTTTAAAGATAAACATAGCACCAAGGGTGCTTCAGCTAACCGGCAGATCATGAGGATTGCACAGAGTATTGATTTTCAAATATATAAATTGTTACACTGATCTATTGTCAAAACATGTTCGTAAATGTTGCCGAAAACACTTTTCTGTATGAACTATAATACGAAATCAAGTCACACACCGTCGATTCAAAGGCAACAAAACTTACACACATCACGAAGGTAGAATCTAATGCATTTTGAGGAAAATTGTGTGAATAGATTATGAGATAATGGCTGCCAAAGACAAAATCATCGGGGTTTTTTTACGCAAAGAGGTCGTTTTGACTTTCCAAGGTCATTCAAGGTCAAATTCAAGGTCACCATTCAAACCGCCATATATGATTTCCCATTTGAATGTGCCAATACTTAGGCTCTATCTTGAAGTGATCTAGGAGTTTACTCCGCAAAACTCCCATTATGAAGGAAAATTGCATGCATTATCCAAGTCCAATCAATTTTTTAAAGTCCAAAAAAAAAAAATTGTGACATACCGAAAATATTTATCAATTCGTGAATTACCAAACCGTGCGCAAAAATTGTGACATACCGAAAATATTTATCAATTCGTGAATTACCAAACCGTGCGCACCATTTAATGAATTAACAATCCGTGGGCACGATTTACTATGTCGTTCCCACGAAATACTAATTCGTGCCCACGGATTATTTATACCAATATATGTGGCCACGAAATACTAATTCGTGTGCATGAATTGTTAAATCGTGCTCACGCATTGTTAAATCGTGCCCACGTATTAGTTAAGGTAATCCGTGCGCACGAATTAGTATTTCGAGGCCACGAATTAGTATTTTATGCGCATGAATTGCTAAATCGTGCACACGGACTAATAACTATTTTCTGTTTGTCCCCGGGGGGTTCACTCTTGGGACAAAAGTACACGTATGCTCGAAAGAGAAAACGCGGGAAAAGGGGGTGTTTTGACAGCCCAAGCGCGGGAAACGCGGGCCGCGATAAGGAGGGTGAATAACAGCCAAATTCCCCGATATAGTTATTGTGGTTCTGTGTTTTAATTATTTGTGTGATTGGTGGTCAATATTTGTCCAGTAATTCCCTTGTATTTACCATGATAGTTGTGTTGTGTATTTGTAGGCCTATCCGTCAAGACTGTTTCACTATAGCACAAAATATGAACACATAAAGCCGTTAAAATGGGGGTTACTTTTGCCGTAAAATCCTAGAAAAGGGGGTCATATGGCTCGGGATAAAATCCTTGGAAAGGGGGTCAAACTGAAAGTCATTTTTGAGCATACGTATATACTTCTGTCCCAAGAGTGACCCCCCCCCCCCCGGGGGGTTTGTCACCTCAGGGGCTCCGTATATACATGTACGTAGGCAAATGACTCAATACGAATATAGTGACTTGATTTGGGACTAACATTTTTTTTCGCCGACCCGTCAAAAATCAAAATGGCCACCACATGCAGACCGGCAATTCAAGGGCAACGAAACTTATACATGTCATACAGGTACATGAGGGGAATGTTTACAAACAAAAATCCCAAACTGATCAGAACGTTTCCGAGAAAATGGCCATCAAAGATTCAAAGTCCAAAATTGGCCATTTTTCGGCAAAAATAGCCACCAAATCGGCGAAAACGATTGAATAAAATCGGGCCAAAGGTCCATTAACCTAAAAACATGCAGTCCAATCTGGTAAATAATTTTGAAAAATAACTCGTTGGGGTTTTTTTAGTTGATTTTAGTGCAAATAGCCAAAAACATAATTATGAATGAATGTGATCATAATATGATCACATTCACACATTTTATAGAATTACACAATATATGTCCTCGTAAAAATATGAATTGTGGGCCTATTTTCTCTTTGTATCGCACATAATGTAAACCTACTTCGTTGCAACTCGATATCGTATTAAATGTTAAAATTTCTCAATTTGTATATTAATAGGCTGATTTATTAAAGTCTAAGTAAAGTCAAAATAGATTTTCGAATTTTATATTTTATATTGAAGAACACATTGAAATAAACAAATTGTTTTTTTACAAAATCGATTTATCTTTATTAGTTAAACTTTATGTGGGCAATCTAGGTCATATTTTCACTGTGATATTTAGCCTCATTAGCTATGATAATTAGTATTCATGACGTCACACCAGGATATTTATTTTAATTAGTGACTCATAGTGTCATTCTGACGTTGATTTGCGTGGTATCACAAATATATATTATTGGAAGATGTAGCTATATAAATTTATACCATGCTTATGTAGAGTGGTACACAAGCATAGCAACCATTTCTCTGATACTGCCCCTAGCAACCATGGTTGCTAAGGGCGTAATTCACAGCCTAAAAGAAAAATTGGTTTTAAAAAGCTTTGTATGAGATAAATAAATGAAGATAATTGATATTTTTACTTTCTTGAACCACAAAATAAAATAATAATGCCATACAGGCCCCTAGCAACCATGGTTGCTAGAGGCTATATCAGAAGAATGGTTACCATGGTAACCAATTGAGATAACTAGATACTGCTTATATTTCATGTTGAACATTTAAGATATTGGATTAAACCGATATCTTTAATCAAATATTTAATTTCAAGACTTTCATGTAGCTAATTAACATGTGTTCCTGTTGTGACGTCATGAATGCTCATTATAATACTTAATTAGGCTTTGATTTTTGGTTAAAAACTGTAATAAAAATCCTCATAACTTTGGAACTAATTATGATAATGACATGCCGTAAAAACCACAATGATCAGTGTGATGTCCTCTTTGGTGTGTTAAAAATGACTTCTGAGACCATACTTAGACTATAGATCTATCAACAGATGTTAAAACGTGCAAGTTACAAGATATAAGAAATGTTTTTTCTTATACCTTAAATATCTTTTTTTTAGTTATTAAATTAATATCGATATATCCGAAGATCTTAAGTTCATCGATTTGAAATTTGGTAAAAGAAAAATTGATCGACCACGACGAGACTCGAACTCGCAATCTTCTGATTCGAAGTCAGACGCCTTATCCATTAGGCCACGCGGCCGTCCGTCTCTTCACGTGTCAAAAATCCATCTGGATAGGCACTGCGTGTGTCTGCATTCTAGCACTTCTCCTCACTCTCACGGTGAATGAAAAGCGTTGTCACACACATTCAACTACAGAAAGTACACAAGAAAGGTGTCTGTTGACAAAACGTGAAACCGCAATGTGTCGATTTTGCCATTACAATTTTACGCACCTGCAGCGAGAAACTCGTCATAACGTTTCCATTCAAACGACCAACAGCATAGCGTGGTGAAGCCGGCAACTACCGTATAATCGCGCATATGAGGACATGTTCTTATATTCGGAATATTGCGTTTTGGGACTCTCGCCAAAAAAAACCAAAGTGTTTCGAATATAGGGACATGTTCTAATATTCGAATATAAGGACACCCCCAATAAACCCACATATGAGAACATGGTAAGCTCAATCAAATAATAGCCTCATAAACCTTCGTGTGCAAGTAGCCTAGACAAGTCATAACCACCACTGATGTCAAATTACATTATATATGTTGGCTTAGGTAGGTATTGGACTCCTATTTCCAATGAGCCCCCAATAACCTCGTGTATATATATATTTCCGACAGTGGTCGTAAGCTTGGCAGTACGTGATAGCACGTGCAATGGGTGTACTTATATTCGGGACACCTTTGCATTTTTGGCGGCAAAACCAAAGTGTCTCGAATATAATGACATGGGTGTCCTTATAAACGATTATTGCTTTATGGCGCGAAAAAGGTAAGCCTTTTCGAATATAGGGACATGTTCTTCGAATATAAGGACAGTGTCAAATATGCGCGATTATACGGTACGACCCAAAAGGCCAAAACAGACACATCTCGAAATGGAGTCGTTATATGTACAGTTTTACATGAGAACGTTTTAACTCAACAAAGTGTCTTAGTCCTATATGCTTTGACTTTTATTTTATTTAAAAAAACTGTTTTGCTTTTGACTTATTTGCTTTGACTGTGTGATGAATAACTCCTCAAACAAATCACATTAGGCTTATTAACATGATAATTTAATTATGGCGCATTTTCACAAATTTTGAACAATAGGTGCCTTTCTTTGTACCCGGTTGAAGGTAAATTTTGTCGACTTTGGAATTCCCAAGGTTGAAAAAGTTGAAAGCTTGTCAACTTTTTCAAACATTTTTTTAGGTTACCGAACCATGGCGTTGCATCCCGTGTCAGGCCCCTACACATTTTTATCCTCAAAGTATAGGTGTACGGTCGAATCTTTCTGAAATTTTGCACAAAAATACCTAAACACAGGAAAGAGTTTTTTTGCTGTTTGATTTTCGCATTTTGTTCAAAATGGCCGCCACTTTCCATCAAAAATGCCAATTTTGGACTTTTATGGTCATTTTTTTCAAAAACTGTTCAGTTTCAATATTTTTGTTTCAAAAGATTCCCCTTATGTCTGTGATGTACATAGGGGCCTAAGTTTGATTGCCCTTGAATCGTCGGTCTGCACACGGTAGCCAATTTGACAGGTCGATAAAAGAATTTTACCAAATCGCATTACTATCCATTTTGGACTATTTCTAGGCAAACATTTTTGTTCACCCTCTGAAAAACATGTGTGACTTCTTTCCTCATTTTTTTCTATCTTGAGAGCTGAATGGCGAACGTGAATGTGTAAATTGGCCGCTGAGGTTTAAACGCTTGCACCTAGAGGTTATGATAATAAGCTTATAGTCATAACTCACACGTGACTAAATGGTTCACATTTTTCATGAAACGCTCATGATTTGTGAACCTGGAATTTCCCAGAAAAAGATTTGAAACGTTGAGAAAGTTTACATCCAATCTGACACAAAAAAATGCGCCCAATATTCAATAGAATTTAAAGCACGTGCACCATGTGCACAAGATCGACTACTCGCAAGAACGCACGATAGGCTCAACACGGAAGCGTACATGTATATATTATCCGCCAATACTTGTTGTCTTCGATGTAAGATATCTCCCATAGTAGGGGACCCTCCTATAGATTCCGTGACCAACTTTTTAGACCCATGGTTTCAGGTTTTATTTTAGACCTATATATATGACAAATATCAAAAACGCCATGATACACCTCGGGAATGTTTGGGATAACTCTGCCAGAGGGCAAAATCCAAGATGGCCACCACAAAAATTGAACATAGCATATCTCTGGTCCTAAACTAGCTACAGTTCCAGATTTGGTAGCTAAACATAAGTTTTCAATACCAGGGAATCCATGTATGATGTGTTTCTTCTTTTTTGATAAAGGAAAAAATTAAATTTGTGCATTGTTTGACTCAAATGCAAGGCCAAAATTTAATGAAGGCTATCGCGAATTTTGAAAATAGCATATCTCAGGCCCTAGAATTGTTACAGTTACAATTTTGGTGTCTATACATAGCTTTTCAATGCCCAAGGAATCCATTCATGATGTTATATGACAAAAGAAAACACAATTTGTAAAGGACAAAATCCAAGATGGCTGCTGCAGATTTTGGAAATAACATATCTATAGCCCTAAGCTAGCTACGGTTACAGTTGTGGTTGCTAAGTTTAGGTTTTTAGTGACATGGAATCCATTTCTGGTGTCACATTTCACTTGTGACAAAGGTAAAAAAACAAAGTTTGACTGAAATTGAAGGCATTGATCCAAGATGGCCACTATTATATACACGCTATGTAATCATTTGTATTGCTTTGTCAGGTGCAGTCAAGTTTTTGTTGTCAACTACCTATGGACTGGTGTTCCTCAACCAGAACCTGCTGAGAGCATTGAGCTTTTCCCTGATAGCTGTGGCAAGGAATGATAAAGGAGTAACCTAAAATTGACTTACTGGCAATTGGTAATAATATTTGATCTCAGAATTGACATGAGTTGAACACTCGTCAGTATATATTCTGTAAATAATAAGGAGAGTGTAGTAGCAGATACGTTATCAATTTTACCATGACGTTGATGATGTATATGTGGAAAAATGCCGTTGAAAAGTCCTACATGTAACTAACTAAAGATTCGTAATATAGTAGACCAGGCACCATTCATTCATATACATTTCTATTAGTTTGCATATAATTGGAACACAGACACAGAGAAATGCCGATGTACACAAACAATTCCTTTCACATTAAACCATGACGTCGGCAAATGTGTAAATTCCAGTTACATGTAAGCTCATACAGTTCACCCCCCCCCCCCCCCCCCCCCAAACCCCTCACGACTTTTGTCTACTATAGGCCTATATTCTACATCAGCATTCCACACCAATCCCACAAGGGAGAACCAGTGTTCAATGTTCTCCAGGATACAGAACTCCCATCTGCCGGCGTATTTCATCGATAATTGACATGACATATAACGTATCGTCGTGCGACCATATCGTAGATTCCAACGATCCTGGAACGAACAAGTAGCAGTGTATTAATGTCAGTGATATGTATATCATATAATTACTGACTATGTCCATGAGAACACATGGATTCCACGAACACCACTGAAATCTCACAGACATAATGTATACATGTACCTTTCAATAGAAGTTCTCTCACGTGATCAGCTTCGTAGAGGAATCCTGGACAGTTGAAATAATTGAAACTGAGGCTGGTTTCAGGAAGAGGAAACGTGTGCCAGTCGTCCTTGACCTTCAGTTTTATCGGGCACCAAGGTTCAGGTATCTGCCAGGTTATTAGGCAATAAACATTAGATATTATACGTGTTGTACATGTTAACGTGACATTCCGTTCCCAGTATAGACAATTGGCCAGTGTAATGTACAGCCATCGGGAATAGTATTATTGTATGATGAAAAGCCAATAACAAAATCTACAATCACTATAACAAAGTCTACGACGAAACATCAAGGCCTAGAGATGCCTTGGGCATTTCGATGTACATCTTTACCAGCCCATTAGTGAGGTAAGATAAGTTTGTCTACGAATATGAGAGTTTCACTCTATGAAGACTGGTGAAGATAAAAGATGACGACTCAGCTGAAAAAAATTTAGGCCGAAGTCAAAGTTAACTCATCGTTTTTTAAGACATGATTGTTCAGGGCGACGAGTCTGAAAAAAGCATCCGTTTCACTCTACGATTCCCCCTTTCCGAAATATGGCCGAAAATAAAGAATCTGGTCCAGAGCCTAGTTCACACAACCTAACCCTAAGACATGTATATCTCGAACGACGAGTAAAGTCCGTTTTCCCTAACGACGCACTGTTTCTGCGATAGATGGGAATAAGAAATGCTGCCTGTAGAAAGAAAAAATTTGCCCATATTCAAGCCCACCAAACATAGGCCTACCCCTTAGGCATTTTTGCTCAGAGCGAGGATTCCGAAAATAACGTCCGTTTCGCTCTACGACACACCATTTCTGAGATATCGACAAAAATTTTAAAACCCATAAATTCAGACTGAGCACTGACGTCAAAGTTCAGTCAAAGTTCATAAGCCTTGGACAGGTTTGTCTAGTGCGACGTGTCCAAAATAACGTCCGTATTGCTTTACGACGCACCGTTTCTGAGTTATGCAGTGAGCCACAAAGATGATTCGGCAAAAAATGTTTTGAGGCCTGGATCAAAGACCATTTGACGGGTTGGCCAAAAAATCATAAGGGTTCCTTTCGGACACTATATAAATCGCTGTGTTTCAGAACGGTAAAGCAAATCTTTTTTTTAGTAAACCTCCGAAAACCATTCAACAGGGAACTCGGCCTCACAGACTAATCGAACCTTGGAGTCAGCTCCAAAACAACAGGAGTCCTCTACTAGATATGCTTGATAGCTGGTGAAAAATTCTTGATGATAGGACAAAGCGTTCTTGAGTTATCATCCAGAGTGTAAAAAGTGGAAACAAAAGCCGACAAAACCATGCATGTAAGGATGCCCTAATTAACGTAGTCCACTGCAAACAGTGAGGTAACGAAGAGTCTAAATTAAAAAGTTATTTCTTGAATATTATCTCTTCAAAATGACCGATTATATAGAATAACTGATCAGCATCCTAATACTGAAAAGAAAATAGGGGGTTACCGTGCTGGTTTATTCGACGTATTCGATCAAAATCACAAACATTTACCCAAAATGACATAAATTATGACATTTTTGCACATTTTTTTGTCCATATTCACATCTTGCATCATGTTTTCCAAGCGAACGGATACGGTGACCCCCTATTTTCTTTTCAGTTATATGATACTAATCATATATACATTATTTTTGGGGGGGCAGTTGGCGCAGTCAGTTAAGGCGCTCGTCTCGTGACCAGCAGGTTGTTGGTTCGAGCCGCGGCGCTGGCGCTGCTGTGTTGGCTGTCTAACACCCTTGGGCAACTGAAGGTGTGTACCACAATGTGTCTCGGTTCACTCAGTCGTATAATTGAGTACCCGATTGGCAGTGTTGGAAATTGTACGTGTGTCCTAGTCACCTTGCGCCAAGATGGCAGCAAAAAGTCTCTGACAAATAGGTGATTGTCTATGGAGCCCAGGGAGTCGGAAAGTGGTTCCTGGCCATATATCGGGGGTAATAATTGTGAAGCGATTTGAGCAGGTTCCTGGGAAAGCGCTATATAAAAACTTCACATTATTATTCATTATTATTAATCAGTTTCTCTATGAAATATATCATTTTGAAGCTCTAGATTTTGTTGATACAGTTATTCATTTTTAAAAACTCTTTGACCCCCTCCCCTCACTGTTTGGAGCGGACTACCTTAATGCCCATATTTTATATACCTGTACCTGTATGCAACCCTTCTTGCAGGACACTGTGGCCAAATTGCCCATAAAACACTCGGATGAAACTGTACACATCATTTTTCTGTTGTTTGAAAAGTCCAAGGTGAACACACATGTTTCGTCACAGCCTGCAACGGCGACAGCGTACGATACAAACGGCTCTGGTTAATGCTCGGAAAATTCATTCTAATGGGGCAATGCATCACAATACATACAATGCGCATGTCATGATGTGCACCGCCACAGCTGGCTCGGGTCTCCGAGACCACCTACCGGTCGGGCTGATGTTGCCGTTTGCCTGGATGCGCTGGGGTTTGTCCTTGAAGACCCAGCGAGCCAGGGCGACGGCGTAGATACCGAAGGCCAAGCCGATACCTCCGCCACATTCGGGCTTCATTCGCCAGTCGATCTCATCGTGAACGAACAGGCCCCCAGAGTAGTTGAAGCCCATGTTGTAGTTGATGAGGAGCGGGTCGCCAAGAGAACTCTCCTCGAGAACCTGTCGCAGCTTGGTGAACACGGGGAAGTGCGTCGTCCACATGCCCTGCATGCATAACGGAGGGGACATGAGACATTTACATACATGTATACGTCATGTGAAAACTGCATAGGCTTATATTACGTACGTGGTGCTCCTGAACATTCCATTTTAAACTAATGGAAGTAGCTTAGACGGTCTGTAAATACACGTAGGCCTATAGTATATTCGTTTCAGCAGTTTGTAGGCAAACTTCTATTTTTGGAGATTTACATCGGAATTTGGATCTTCTGATACAATCTATGTACATGCACTTGCCTCGACAAAGAGGACGCGTTTCTCTCTGGCCAGTGCGATGAGGTCGGCCGCCTGTTGCCGGGTGATGCAGGCCGGTTTCTCCGAGAGCACGGGTTTGCCGGCCAGGATCATCATCCGCAGGAGATCGTAGTGGGTCCCGGGTATCGTCCCCACGTACACCACGTCTGCCGGGGTGATGTAAACGTGTGCGTGAGACCGTCTGTCTATGGTTCTTGAATAGTAAGCCTACTCAGTACTCACAAGAATGAACAAATTGCATGTGTTTCTCCTCCATCATACATACATTACAGTATATACCTTCGTTCGGGGATACAATTATATGTATGTGTATGTATACCTAGATGAATCTAAACTTACCCGCTGTCGCTATGTCAAACTTGCCTATAAACAATTGAAAACCCATTGACATTTAGGGATTGGAACGAAAGATTCACCAACCGATATTTGGGTCATCGGCGAGTTGTTGGTAAGATCCGTAAGCTTTTGGAATGTTAAGATCTTCGGCAAATTTCTGCGCTCTCTCAAGACTGCGGGCTGCGACTGCTCCAACCTGTGACGTACATGCATGTATACTAGTATATCACAACGGGAAGACATTGCCTAGAACCTACATGATACATGTATATGTGTGCACAGATCTGTTCATACTACTTGGAAGTTTGGTAACGCCACCAAGCTAGGCCTTACCATGTGTGTGTCCGGCGAGGCAATGGTGAGTACCGAGGCGAAGTCCCGGCTGATGAGTCCGGCTGACGCTATCCCCCAGCGTGTCGGTGCCATCGTCCCGGGTTGTTTCCGTCTGTAGGCAGGACAAATACTGAATTAGGCCTGAGTTCAATGATACATGTACATGTGTACATCACCATCACAACCCAACCTAACACTATCCGTGTCAATTGTTGGTACACGCATGCAGGCCTGCATGTAGACCTTGAACCTTGTGTGTGGAATGCTTAATTACATGTAGTTTACAAACTTATAAGTAGACCTACACATAGATACATATTCTTGTGACCTGGAAATCGTGCATTGTCACATATGTAGTATATCATCGGATAGGATTTCTTGATCATACAGTACTGAATGCCGCTAATAAAAAAATCACCATTGGCATCATATGTATAAAGCCTATAGGCCTGGATTATTTAGAGACATTCGACATGTATCACAATTCATAGAAATACTATAGAAATGTATTTTATAATCGATACATGGTTTCGCCAATTTCCAAATCAGTATAGACACATCCAGTGTAATGTGCCTAACAGTTGTAACATGTAAATACTGCTACACATGTACATGTAAATGTACAAGCACATGTTATACTGTACCAATACCCGAAATGGACCGTCTACTTGTACGCGTAACGCTTGTTTTGATAAATTTAGATTTTGTCGAAAAAAATTGTTTGTTTTGGACCAACATAATTATGTGCAACCTTACGTTCACCTTTCAAACAGCGATAAAATGAAAAGGAGAGATAATCTTTAGAATATCTTTGTGCCACGTCAAAAACACGAGTGTCTCGTGGAGTTATTTACAAAGCACTGGAACAACTCCAGGTCACATGCCTGGTAGGAGGTCTGTAAATAATTATCACGCCGGTTTCTCAATATTTAGCCGTCTGGTCAATAGAGCTGTTTGTGGTAGCGGCGGGTTGAAAGCGCTACGTGTCGAGAGCGATATTGTAACAGTCTCCGAGAACAGTACGCTCATGTACTCATGGCACTGCGGGAGTCCCACGTAGAGAACGTCCCACGGAAACACACGGGCAGTTCACGGTGTCACCTCACCCCACTGCCGGAGATCGACACTGTGTAATACAAGTTGTCCGTGAAATACATAACGAGGTAGGTGTGTAATTAAGTATAGATTTCCAACACCTACATGTACATGTATGCATGTATATATATATATACATGTATATATGTTTTCTAGTACACCCCGCTGTATAATTGAATCAACCAGTTTGACATCAATGTGAACTAATGTTTACATGTAAACGATAGGTCACATAGTCTTGGAACTGATTTATAAAAGTCGGTACAAGAACAATACAATACATGTTTTGATTTGAATCCACAAAACGCATGTAGAAAATTTGCTCAAGGGCCAATTATGTTACCAGAGTAACGTACAGTGTTTAAAAATATTTTTTATTTCATTGAACTTGCCGCTTTGACACACGTGTACTCGTACATGTATCAACTTCACTAAAGGTCAATTTTGAGGTCACAAAAAGAACCACCTCGTATGACTGCCTATACGTGCTTGCTCATGTTTGTGCATATCATGCCATTTTAGGCATTTCTGGCCTAATGCAACATCAATTATTCCAATTGGTATGTTCTGAAATAAAATCTAAAAACTGATCAGATCTAGTTGAAGAATAGACAAAATGCAAAGTTGGCATTTTTACCCCAAAAATGTTTGTTTTGTACCTTTCAATGTCATCGAAGAACAAATTCAAGGTCACCACACAATCACTACACCATATGACTTTGAAACTGCCAATATCTCTGCCTTATCTTCAAGCTTTCTAGTTCAGTTTTGACGGGTCCCATTATGAAAGGAAAAAGTGGTCCAAACGTCCAAAACATTTTTCAAGGGAAAATCAAAGTCAGTGGCCGACCGGCGATTCAGGACGACAAAATTTACACAAGTACATGAAGGAAAATTGTATGCTTGATTATTATGCAAATGACTCGAAATTCTCTCTCAGGGAAATTTGGTTACGTCCATAAATACATGTATGCCAAATATCTGACAGATATTTAAAGATATACATGTATACATGTAAATACAATAAACTCACGATGTAATATAATTGTTGCGGACAGATATTATGGCCATAATACATTAAATAGTATGAATAAGGGCACAGCATATGCAATTAATATTGCAAAATGGTGGACAAAAATGGTGTCCGGAGAAGGTGTTCTTTTTATTTTGAGATAGATGTCACATTATTTTAAAATGTAATGTTGATGAAATGTTATCTCAATATATCGGTAACGTCCAAATCTCCTAATTTATTACAAAATTGCCCATTAACATGGCCCATTAACGTTTTTCCCCAGTCATTTTTCGGTGTCCATATTGTTACGTCCAGGAATATTACTTATGAATGATGTGAGACGTAGAAATTCTTGGCACACACGAGTATATTTGAAGTGCACACACAAGTATCTTGAAGTGCTCTAGAAATTTAATCAATACAGCTCCCATTATGAAGATTAAATGAAAATTTTCCGGACAGTCCAAAAAAAAATCAATTTTGTCTAGAAATGAAATCAATTTTGTCTGGAAATGTCTGGAAATGGCTCGATACAGATAGTAACTCGATTTTGGCCCCCAAAAAATATTTTCCGCCAACCTGTCGGAAAATCAAAGTCAGTGGCCGACCGGCGATTCAGGGCGACAAAATTTACACAGGTACATGAATGAAAATTGTATGCATGATTATTATGCAAATAGTCTGAACAGATTTTGACGAAGGGACTGTCTAAAGGCCAAAATTGAGCGAATTTTAGCTGAAAAGGCCATTTTGATCTTTCAATGTCATTGAAGGTCAAATCCATTTGAATTTGCCAATATTGAAACTATCTTGAAGTGTTTAGGAGTTTACTCAATACAGCTTCCAATATCAAGGGAAATCGAGCCCAAAATTTGTTCAGTGATGAAAAAAAAATGGGGGGGGGGTGGGGCTGGAAATGGCTCAAAACAGATAGTGACTTTAATTTGGGCCAAACAACTGATTTTTTCCGCCGACCGTCGAAAAAGGAAAAAATAAATGGCCGCCACACTAGTGATTAATTTTAGGCATTTTTGTGCAAATTTTCAGATAGATTCGACTGTAAACTTTAAAGACAAAAACGTCGGACGACGATGTCGGACGCAACGCCAAGTCAGTAGGTTATCGGACCATACATGTAGGTGCGTTAACCTAACAAACAAAATTGTATAGCAAGTAAATTGTCACAATCACAAATGTTTCACTTGTTTTATTGGGGTGGGAATAATAGTAGATTGCAGTAGATAGACTCAAAATCAATTTCGTTGCACTGGATCGCAAAGTTCAGATCACTAAAATGTTTTTCCCCTGATACATTTTATGACACGTGCGCCTGTCATTCAGCTATCAATGAATCACATGAACAGCGAAAATGGAATCTCACGTGCTGTATTCGTTCGATTTCTTAAACCCCGGAGCCACGTGTGTTATGGTTTCTGGCTCGGTTGATCGCTTCCGATCCAAGGCCACGCCGTTCCATTTATCGACAGAGAACACAAAGAAAATCTCGGGTTCAGACGTTAGAAGGGTTCACTATAATCCCATACTGACATCGATCCCACTAACAGCGAAAGCAGGATCATCGATCATCCATCCAGGAGTTTCGTGACACTGAAACATATAGGCCCTACACGTACATGCACACATCAGTGTCACCAGCCGTCAATGTGTACCAGGTACAAGTAAAGTCAACATTCTTATTTTCCCGAAGGGTACAGTTTGGATGATGTAATCAAAGAGTGTAAATTAAATATGTAATATCAATTAATATTACACTATTTGGTGTAATGAAAGAGCATGCATTTATGTTGTTGTGGGTGTGAGATATTACAGGTGATATAGATGAAGCCGCCCCCCACCCCTGGTCCAGGATCGCGACGACAATACACGTATATACAGGATTAAATACACGTTTAGCCTATAGAGTTTGAAACACTTCCGATGGGAGTCAAACGGCAACTTTAGCTACTCTACACTTACATGTATTAAATATTAAGTTTGCAATCTACATTCCTCCAAAATGTAGCCCCTTCGTGTGATTTCCGAGTGCATTCGTATGCCTGATTAAGTAAGTGCAACAACACTTTGAGATCAACATTCACGTACATGTAGTGGGTATGGCTTATGGGTACATGAGTATAATCTCATGAACAATTACATGTATATGCATACGCATGAATATTATACACACTCATGACCGATTCCACTATTTCGCTTAAGGTCCCAAGTTCCCATTCAAGGCCGACATCCAACATGGAGTAGATTGTCAAATTTTGGGATAGAAGAAAATTTGGTGGAGAATTATTGCATTTTGACTCTAATGTGAAGCGGGTCAAGTTACATGATCATATTCTACATTGGACTAGGCATGTACGGGCGGAGACTTGAAGGCTTCGATTTGATGTATTGTGCAATTCATCAAATGTGCGTGACTTCAGATATTTATTTGTCTATCAAGTCTGTCTGTGAGATACTCAATGTAGAGACATTTACAGCCATTTCTGGGTAACAATCAAGTGTGCTGAGATCAGAAAGCGAGCCGCTCTTCTTGTAGGCTTTTAACACAGAGGCAAATGTCAAATCGATGAACACGTAAATATTGAGGCCTTGTCTAAATAACAAGTAACATGTACCTGTATCTCTTCGTTATTACAATTAGTAATTGGGCCACATTGCTATGATTAGCTACACATTCAGTCCTGGTCAGCTCATATGCGTGTTATACATGTATTTGAAATGTACATGCATGTCCAAATTCGACAAAAATACTCTCGAACCGGTCACATGTACTAGTGAATAAAAACATCATAATTACAAGATGATTGCAAAAATAGTATTATACTTGAAAAGATAAACATAGCCGTATAAGTATCAGTGACATGTTTATCATACCTTGAGGAATTTGTGCACGTTTATGTGCCTAACGACTTGACTTGTGGGTACATGTGTACATGTGTATTGCTACTCAATCAGGCATTTAGTTAAAAATATCAATAATCTTCTCATAATTCTTAGGAAATAATATTTAATACCAAGTGAATAACAGGGATATTGTCGTCAATACAATATCACTAAGCCTATAGATGGCTGCCACAGATAATATCAAATGTACATGTGCGTGTGAGTGGTGTCGATGTGCGTGCCATAAAGGGATTGCTGCCTTGGGACCAATAATGAGATTAACGTTCATGCTTCTGGAACTACATGTACATGGACAACCTTGATCATTGGCCGATACGCCTGGTGCGTGTAGAAGCAATTTGTGAGAAAATGCGATAAGAACATGGTATATGTTATTGAAATAATATGGTCGTTCGTTCCCTAATAAACCTGCAGATAGGCTATAAAATGTACATTTCGTTTTTGATCAGAATAACACAAATTCATACATTATTCATAAACGAGAGGCACGTGTGATTTGAGCTGTGGATGATTGGCAGCTGTGTGTAGTCTCGGAGCCCGGGATTGTTCTGAGCTGCTACGGGAGACAGGCCGGACCCCGGGATTGTCCCGAGCTGCTACGGGAGACAGGCCGGGGGAGAGATCGATCTGATAGACAATCTCCGGCCACTGTTCCCATAGCACCAACTTTATGGATTACATCAAGACCAATATCCGGCTCGCGTTTCACACCATATATGAGACGGGATAAATATTAATTTTTGTCGCTATATACGTGACAAGTGGGCGTCAGACATGCAGGGATCTCAGTTCTGAGGAATACATTGTATGCTTACATGTACACACACACATCTACACGGGGTATTGACACTCACCGCCCTGGAGATAGCGGGTTATCACCCAATGGACAAAATTAACTGAATTAGGACTAATTGACTCCCACTTGTTTACACTACACTGTATTTCAAGGAAAACTGGATAAAGCAAAGGTGCGAACCAAGTAAAATATTTGTGATGTATCAACAAATACAAAAGGTATGTGTATTGACAATACTGAGCGAAATATGCATGTACATGTACTTGTATGACATTTTACTGAATGCCTACATGTATATATGTCGTGATAAACTGAATGTCATGAACAACAATCATGGCTGTGAAATACATACATTACCGTTGGTTACGTGTATATCTATATTAACACTGATACACAGATACGTCTACACGCCCTTTGAAATAATAAAATATCTATAATAGTATGCGTAGATATCTGCATATGATGTATTGACCTTCGTCAGGCAATAATGTTACATTCACATGTACAGTAGGCCTATACCAGGTATATAAACTATATTCATGACAACCATGGCGGGGTCGATTTACACGTAGGTCCCCTAATAGACACACGTGCGTTACTATTTAAATACATTCTACTGTCAGATTTGGTTCACTCGATTATCCATTGCAGAAAAACCTGATTTTTTTGTTGAACTAAAATTGCAATATGCAAGACCAACAACGTGCATGAGCCTACATGTAACCATGAGCCATGAGCTGATTGTACGACAACGTGGAAGAATTTTATAGATAGTACATGTACCACTAAAGACACGTACTGTTTGATGGTCGAGCAAGGATATTACGGCTTTATGTGCTTTATGCATGTCATTATGACATATATGATCACGGCAAATAACTAATCTCTTTATGCAGAGCACGGATCGCTCAAAGCTCGCCTAGTATGCCTAGCATCAGAAACCCATAATATGCTAGATACAACACTGAATCGGCACCAGCACATGAATTGAAACACTAGAGACTTATATCCACGTACTCACATGGAAATGTTTGTGTATCTCTGCTTTTGGTCAATTGCCGAAAATCGATAATTCCCTCTCATTTATGTCACAATTATCTAATATGTTTGCTCTACTATTTCAGGTTGACCCCAGAAGTTTACCCACGAGGTGTTACAACTATCAGCAGAAATCAACTTTGATGAAAAGGAATTTGTTACCAACAACTGCTTTAGCGACCCTTGACGAAATGATTTGTCGCACAATAAAGGACCGACACTAGTTGGCCGGATAACGCGATTTACATTCGCTCGACAAATACATGCAACGCCTAAAATAAACAGTACAGGACGAGGTAGGAAGATGTATTCTCTGGCGCGGCGCTGGCCCGCGGAACACACCGATCACGACGGCGAGGCCTCAGGACAGACCAGGCGCTGTAAGCTCCAGGTAAACAGCTATATACCCCGACATTCGGACGGCGTGGGCCGGAGACAGGATCTCCGTGACAAGACCAACGGCAGAACCAGAGGCATAGGGATACGGAGAACCAGAGGCAAGCAGTTCGATGTGAGTGACTCCAGTGTAGACAGCGGGAGCGGCGGTGTTGACCTCGACTCGCAGCCTGTCGGGATATTCTTGACGCCACCACATGACAGGCAGCAGGCGTCAAGGATAGCACGACTGGAAAACCAGCTTCAGAACCGCGCGGAGTCACTGCGGAAACTCGTCGACGATAGCGGAGATCTGAAAGAGACACCATTCAGACATCGTTTGGGTGTCGTACCCGAGACCGTCGCGTTGACATCGCGCTCAGAACCTCCAGACTTGGGGAACGTCAAAGACAAGTGGCTGCCGAATGAGTCCGTACAAGCCTCACACAGAGAAACAGTCAGCTCGCAAAATTCGCAGTCACATAGTTACCGTGAACGTTCTCCACGTAGAGAACACGCAGATTTGACTGCCGACGAGGGACTGGGAGCCAGCAACGAGATGAAGACACATAACAGGGACGACATCAACAACGAACTCGGATTCTTGCCAGTCATTAACCTCTCGGGTAACTTGGCACTGATAGACACCAGCAGTGACACTTCCTGCACCAGCCGCTCAACAGGACAAGGACTGCGGCCGAACAAACTCTCCTCGCCTCAGAGAAAATCTCTGAACAACCTCAGTGGTGGCTACATCAGTGGACGGCAGATCACAGAAAGTTCGGAACCAGCACATCACATGAAAAAATCCACGAAAGTGTCAAGTCCAACACCCACGGAGAAAGACTTATATCAGAACGTCATCAGTTCTTACTCTCAGAGAAACCACCACACACCGCAGTCAAGAACGAAGAAAAACTCCAAACGGAGGAAGAAAAGACACGGAGACTCCCCACCGATTGACCCCAGAAGGAGCATTGAGTTGCCTCCGGTGGATACGAACCACCACAAAGCCACTCTAGTCGGTGCTAACAGCCTGAGTCCTCCACAGGACCCTGGGACCCCGAGCACCGATCTGACTCTACCACCGGGCCAAGTGGACTTGAACGCCACGGTCAGGGAGGTGGATACCCCGCGACCCTCGTCACCCGAGCCGGAGGAAGATGTACGTGGCACCGTGTACAATTTCGTCGGCACTTCCAGCAAGGCGGGCCGGGTTAGGACGTATACACTGAAGGAGCTGGCCGATATACACCACGACAAGAGTCCTCTGTATAGGGACTCGACCTCGGACAGAATGTGGAAGTCCAAAGTCAATAGAGATCAGAGAGTCTTTGATGTATCATCCTATGACAACTTTGCCAGGAAAGGCACGAGAAAGTCTTCACAATTAGCAGAGCCAACGAAACCTGGTGTCATGGACTCTTCTCGTGGTGTGAACAGAGAGGCACAGCACAAACTGAAGAACGAAAGTGAGTCCCTATCGGGGTCTGATCTCAGTTCGCTCAGCCTGACCAACAAGGATATACATGAGTAGATATATTTATACAATGCTTTTCAGAGAACAGAGAGTTAATACATGATTGTGTTCAATGCACCTGACATTGTGACCTGTAATATATCAGCAGTTTGTTTTTTGCACTGATTCCTGAATTTCCTGTGATACCAATTCAGACGTGCGTGTAGGTTGCGCTATATAATTTGAAGCAAGCCTGGGTTGAAATAAAAATGGACCAACTAATACATGTACGCGTAGACCTACATGCACATCTCAATCACACAAACATTACCCAATATGTCATTTTTATTATCATCAATGACATGAAAATGACCATTGACAATCGGAATGTAAACTTACGTATAGTAGGCATATACAGTACTTACTCAACATACGTGTACACGTAGGTTTACATTATGTACACCAGTCTACCACATACACACACGAAACCACGTTCAGTTCCGTAGTACAGGTGTCATTTGATATGGGAAGATTTATTAAACTGATAACTAGATTGACTGATTCTTTATTGTTACCTCATGGAAAATAATTGCCATATAGGGGACCAAGTAGGGTATGCTGCGTTTTGTTTGATTTTCAAAGGTGACATACGGATTGAATTCATTCAGTGGATGAGTAGTATTAGAGCGCAGCATACCATACTTGGGCCATAATTGGTAGTTTCCTGTTTTGTGTCAACGAGCTTCCATACTATCATAACGTGCTCGTGCACGAACACTTCGCGCAAAATACGATACTTTTATTCTATCGACAGAATCTACGGTCCGCATATTAAACAATCACAGCAGCTTTTGTGTTGTGCATCGTGTATTATGCAAATATACATAAAATGTAACATACCTTCTTGAATTTAAAGGCTCAGGAAATATCCTCACTTAATTTATATAGTAGGCCAATGTAGCACGAGTGTGTAAACACGAATACTCAATCGACCTTGTTTGATCCCTCAACAGTGATAGCTTACAACGATCCTCTCGTCACGGCCCAAAGTGCATTGGGATATGTACATGTATGGTAGCTCAGCTGTACACACCCAGAAGGCAATCTTAGGTTGCATCATCTATGGTACGATAAATATTGTCGTGGCGTTGCGTCCGTCGTCGTTTACGGGAGAATCTTTCTGAAATTTTGCAAACAAATGCCCAAAGATATTTCAAGAGGGAGGTATTTTGTTTCTTGCAAGTTTTTCCCCCAAAATGTCAGCCATTTTCAATAAAAAACGGCACTGTTGGACTTTGGCAGCCATTTTCTCAAAAAGCGGCTAATTAATTTTGAGATTTTTATTTAAATAGATTTTTCTTCTTTTTTTACCTTGTACCTGTATGATGTGTATAAGTTTCGTTGCCCTTGAATAGCCGATTCGTGTATGGGCCATTTAGATTTTTTCACTGGTTGGGCGTTACTATCCATTTTGGGCCTTTCTAGTGAGAAAAATTCACCCTTTGCAAATTTTTTCCTTCATAATTGGAGCTGCCGTAGCTGTGCTCCTTGAAAGCTTGAAGTAAAGCTCAGATAATTTATGTGGTGACCTCGACTTTGACCTTCGATGACCATAAAAAGTCAAAACAACCATTTTGGGGTGAAAAAATGTCCAAAACTACAACAGTATAGTACTCCATAGTTAATCTGTGTTTATACTGGTATGAGTTTTGCCCGCGACGGCTCGAGTTACCATCATGTAACTCAAACGACAATTTTGTACCAATTTTCCAATTAATTAGTGAGCAATTTAACACAATGCTGACTATCAACCCAAAATGATTTCAACGGAATCTGATCAATTTTAAGGATTTGGCCATGTGCATATCCATACAATACTTTGCAAAATAAACTAGCAAATTGCAAAATGAACTAGAAAGTACATTCGGTGTATTCTAACCACTCATTATAGATATTGAATTTCAGAATAGTGTGCGATAATCAAGCAAAATAAAAATAATTGTATTTGGACAAAGAAAATTCAAGATTGGACTGAAAGTAATATTGAGATAGATTGTCAGTTCCCCGATTTTGGGGACTTAGCGATCTGAAACTTGAAAGAAAGGCTCCAAACACAAAGTTACTTGAAGAATTGTTTCCATTGAAACGTTGGAAAGTTCACACGGCCATGCACAGGTCGGCGATTCAAGAACATAGAAAGTTATACACAACACTGATCACAAAGATCAATATCGCGAATCCAGATCAACATCGTTTATCTTCTATTTTGGGGAAGGGGAGGGGGGGGGGGGTAAAAATACTCGATTGTAAACTTTAAAGATAAAACGTGGACGACCAACGTACGGCGACGGACGGACAGCGAACGCATCGCTACAACAATAGGTTGTCGGACCATAGGTTCGGGAGGGCGCCTAATACACTGCCTATTCTTATTCAAAAGGCAGATCCATACAAGTTCTGAAGGCTTGACGACATCAAAAGATCGAGGGGTGCCGTGTACATCTAGGTTTGATGTCCCGAGTCAAGTCCAAGTAGAAATTATTTGATATCTTAAATGCAGTCAATGTAATTTTTCACATGTTGATATCTTCAGTAGTGTTAGCATCCGAAGTTACATGTACATGTAGTTGAACTAACGCTTAGTGTTATGTTTTTGTCGTTATAGCCTACCCATGTATGGATATCTGGTTTGTGTGAAGGAGAATTTGGCCAACCTGAATGAAAAGATACATAGTTCACTGATAACGGATAACTATTTCTTGGCCAAAATATCTGCGACCAAAGAGTAGAAAGATTATCATCTGGATGATAATTTGCATAAAGCCTCGATCAACGATGGATAATTAGAAATTACAAATACATTAAGGTTTAAGTTAAACTGAAATGGCTCTTTCTAACAAGTCTGTGGTGGTCGTTATGGCGGTGCTGGCCATCATAGGTCGAGTAGGTTACTTCATAGATGCACCTTTGTGGCTAGACTATTTCAAGGTCAATGCCACGGCGACGGACAACCACACGTTGTTCCCGGCTCACCCGACGGCCAACTCCACACGGACGATCAGTCCGTACTTCGTGCTGGTCTCGCAGACACTGAGCATGACGCTCGTGTGTGGCCTGACGCTCCTCGCTATCGGACTCTGGTTCCCGCTCTACATCACCGAGTTCGACAGAAACTACCCCAAGAAATTCTTCCTCGTCATCGGCGTGTCGCAATGTGTGTCGTCAATCTTGTTCAACTTTGCCATATCCGGATCAAGAACAGCACCGTATCTACAAGCCATCCTGTCCAACTTCAACATACCCATACAGTTCTCAATTAGGTATGTTTATCTGCTCAGTTGGTGTCATTTGGCTTGAACCTAAAACCCTAAATAGACGTTGTCCTGAAGCCCAACGTGCCCTGTCGCCGAAACCATGTGCATTTGGCTGAAATATCGTAACTGCCCAAATGCTTGACAGGACAAACTCTGAACTTTATTGGTGTGATACATATCAGCTGTGACCCCATGTACATGATGTACCCACACTAATATTAATCCATACGTACCGGATAATCTAACGTACACACCAGTTTACCTCGAAGCACTAGTCACAAAAAATATTCATGGACAGTGTGGATGGTATAACTGTTTCACTGACACCCCTTTCAGGTTCCTCGTGTTGCGGAAGCGGCCGACCTGTATCAAGCTGGCCTGTGCCGTGGCGGTGATGGCTGCCGAGTTTGTCTGTCTAATTCCCCGGATCTTCCCTCAGCTCGAAGGCGCCAAGAACATCGGAGAAGAAGGTGGGACCAGTGGGTTAGCTGGCGTCCTTTGGCACACTTGTCTCGTGGCTTCCATGGTAACATCGCCCTTGTAGAAATTCCCACATCGTGCATCATACACCTGTACGTGTACATGTACACCCATCGATTGTACATTTGGCTACCTGCACCATGCAGACACTAAACAATGATATTTTTTAGATCAATACGAGAATATGAGAGTGGAAACTCTTACTTTAACTATATATACATGTACCACGTAATCACTCTTATTCCAGATCCCCTTCGCATTGGCTAATACCTTGATGGAGCGAAGTGTCAAGAGTGAGGACAAGGCGCCGTCTAATGCCACAGCTCGTCTCAATATCGTCTACTTCCTCTTCTGGTACAACTTGTGTTTGTTCCTGGCAGCATTGCTCTGCTGGTGGACCGACATAATACCTGGCTTCGGGACATCTTCAAGCATTAAAGAATTCGGAGAAACGTGCGTACAGAATCCCATCAACCACTGAATTATTAGAATACAGTACATGGAGTGACACCCCCATCAAGAATTCGTGATCAATCGTTAAATTAGTGGTACTTTTATCATCTCACTGATTGTGGCTCCTGACAGCCTGTGGTTTGATGTGCGCTGTGTGCTGGGCCTTGCCGGCTGTGGTCCTCCAGTGGTCGCTCTAGCCTGGCTCAACTACACTATCAATGTCCTCGCCATCTTCTCCTTCACCGCACTCATGAGAGCCTCCGAGGGAGCCAACTTCCTCGCAGTCGTCCTGGTCAGCCTAGGCTCAGTGACAATAATGCCCATGTGTAACTGTAGACAATTATTATGGCTCAATGACTTTGGCCTGTGTTAGCATCCGAGGCTACAACAATATCTCATACATGTATTCGCCGTACCCCGACAGACGATCCGGACGCCGCTGCTGTTCCTGTTCTGGGAGCTGTTCCAGGAACAGCCGTTCCGCTGGAACCCGCAGGCCCACCTCAGCACGTGGCTCAGTCTGGCCGCTATCGTCGTTATGGTGCCCGCCGTCATCATCTACGACAGGGCGTATGTATAAACAGAGATAAAGTCATATGTAGGCTTGTGTATATCGTGCTCATTTACAATATATTACCCCTGGTGGTTGACCACAGATGCTAATAATATACATGTACTTGCCTCGCTACATTGCAGTCCTGCAGAAAGAGATCTACTAAAGGAGAGACTCCGGGCAGATGATACAGAGCCCATACTTTACGAGGTCGAGAATAACAGTGCAGAGAATATGTTAGCAGATGACACAGAACCCCTCACAGAACAGACTAGGAATTATGGCACAGAGGATACCGGGGATCGCGTTACACAAGATTTGGAAGTATTTGTAGACGCTCCTCATACACATGACAGGCAACCATTGCTAATAAATAAATAAGCTTTGCGTGATAACGATTTCGGAAGAAGCTGTTAACTAACTAGTCAGCCATACATGTACAGGGTTTTTCGAGCAGTGGTAAGAACATGACATTTGATTGAGATGCACTAATCGTGTCCACGTGTATGCCTCGTGGGAAGTCTTGAAAATGAAAACACAATTGTGGACAACATGCATGGTCATGTAAAAAAAAATCACATCAAATATGTGTATTTTCCTGTTCCGAGATCGTCTAGATATCATCAGTGTAGTGTCTGATTGTAATAAAAAAAAAACACAACATCACAGTGTTTGTATTTAATATTAGGACCGATTATCTTTATGCCTTTTTAGGACCAATTATCTCTATGCCTACCTATTTCTCGTTATCCACACAGTATCCACAAAACAGAGCACAATATACACACTGATAACTGACCTGTATTACATGTATGTAGTATAAAGACAATTTATCAAATACACGTGGAGTCGGCTGGCACCCCACTGCCCTGTTCAACTATTTCTTTTTTCTTCTGAATACCACCATTTATGTTTGATGCCATTATCTGATTTACACACGTGATATTATTCCCATGACGAAAATAAAGTACCTGCTATTTTCGTCATATGAGAATAAAGCACGGAGAACTGGGAAACAAAACATCGTGATGAGGAATAATAGACTAGTCTTTGGGTGATTTTTGTTGTTGTTGTGTGAATCGTGTATTGAACTCGCATGTTATGAAAGTATGCATGTCCATGTAAGGACAATGCTAGTATGAATCAAATATTACTGCTAACTCAATTGATCTAATGTCCTCTTCAAACTCATCTTCAACTTCTGTACAGTCGTGGACCATGCACGTGTCACAGTGTCACCCAGTGGGGTGCCTATCACGGCCTCTCGAGACACTGTGCCTCCTTATCCCCTCCCTGCCCTGGAATGTCGCGCCACAAATCAATACCCAAACTACTCGGGGGCACACGGGGGGGGGGGGGGGGTATTGGGGAGAGGTCGGGAAAGCAGCCAGATGTGGATCGAAAACTTGGGATATTGACTTGGGCACATTGGATACTCCGGCTGATACAATAAACGTAGTGGCAGGATCAATCAGTGAACAGTTTGTTGGATGCATAAAAGTGCGGAAAGACATCACAGATTAGCGGAAGCTTCCCGAGGCTTCTGACGTTCCAACACTAACGAGCCTAATTGAGCGCTATTATCCGGGGGTGACAGGAATGTACACAAGCCACAACCCCCAGGGCAAAATGGTCATCCAATGGATGGGGTTCTCGGCTATTGGCTGAGGCCATCACACGGGATATTGCTTCGGAGTACTCCATGTAAACACTCATGGATTTATTGCTAAGGTGAAGGTATAGTACATGTATATATATACCCTATATTTAGAGGAAGATGCGATTTCCAATCAGGTGTCATATCGCTGGTCCTGGAGGCAACCAGCTCTGCATGCATTGTCACTGTATATACCAAGGTAATGTATATATAATTGGTGGAGAGTCACACATTGTGAACGATAAATGCAGGTCCATATACTTGCTCTGACTGCAACAAAGCACGAGGAAATTTGTTTATATCAAGGAAACATTCATAACTGCGCAATAGATTTCAAGGAGGCAGTGTTCCAGACAGTAAGGCAGGGACGGAAAGAACAAAAGTCTGCATTGAGTACTATTTACTCGTGCGGAGAGCATCATTCTGTATTATCTGCAGCGTGCTGTAAAGGAGGTTGCACAGAAAATAATCGATAGTTCGTGTTCACTCACTGGCGCCGGGAGAGATGAGGTGGGGGGAGGATGACAGTTACAACCATGTCTAAGTAAGAAATCTAGGGACCGGAATGGAGAATCTAGAGGGACCAATATAATACACCCTCTTGTTGTAATCGAACCGGAGATTCTTTGGATGGATTCAGTCCCACCACATCACCAACATGCTGGCAAATGCAACCAACGACCAGGGCGCCTTGTGTCATCACTTGAGTAATCCATGGACACGGCGTGTGCTCTGACATCAGGCAATGCTGCGGACGTAATCCTTTTATACACGTTGACAATTCATTATATAAATTGTGAAAAATGTAGACCCGTATCTATACATCACACAAAATAATTGTCATGATGATTCATCATATGTATTATTTATTATTGATAGACGTCAGGTATGACATGTATTGCTCATTTCGTGTCTTATTTCAATTGTGTTTCTGTATTACTCAGAAATGCTGACCCGAAAAGTGGGATAACGACCCCCTGATCAGAGATATAGGTACCTACTTGTACCACTCCAGATCGACACTGTTCAAAGGCAGACAACACAATGACTGGGTACAACCCGGGAGCATTCTCTCTACCGTAAGTCAGGCCTCGTCCTATACCATGTACATGTATATGTATCTAAAGTCTTATTGCGTGTATGTATGTGGGTTGAATTTTTTATTTTCGGTTATTGTTACGAGAACGTAAGTCAATTGAAAACAGTTATACTTTCACTCGGGGTTTATTAGTCAATCTCCCTGCTGGACGTACACGTGCACATGATCCAGACAGTATTCTGTAAGATGTTCTCAGAGGGAAGCCAGCTCGTAACGGATCCCGTACTTAGTGCCGTCCGTGCTGACGTCTATCAGGTGCATGTTGGTCTGGTCCGGTGTCGTCGTGAAGATGCCCCACTCGTTCCCAGTGCGATACTCGAACTCCGTCGAGCTGAGGCCGCACGTGTAGGCGTCCTGTAGGATCTCACCGATTGCCGGGTTGTCCAGCGTGTGGTCCCCGCAGTAGAGCGGGTCGGCGGGGTCCGTCACTCGCGGCTGACACAGCGTGCCCACGTACTGGATGAAGGCGTCGAAGACTTCACACCTTGGGTGACCATAGCTGTACCAGGCGTCTCCAGAAGACCACATCAGTTTGGGAGCTACGGCGTCTCGCCAGACTGGCTTATTGGCCAGGTTGGAGGCCCCATGGTGAGACACGTGGTTGACCACCACCTGCATTTCTGGTCCGTAGAAGTCGGACATCCATTTCTGGGGTCCATCCTCATCCCAGCTCGAGGTCTCGTCCTCAAAGTCGCCGGGCAGCATGATGCTGAAGGCCCCGTAAGTTACTTTGGAGACGATGCTGTCCATGTTCTTGTTGCCGCCGTCACTACAGTGCTGGCCCAGGTTGGCCGCCAACACGTCCAGTACGATGCCAGGATCGTTGGGACAGATGTCGATGGTGCCACAGGGCCCACCAACGGGACCACACTCGCCACCACTGTTGAATTCACGAAGCTTGTCCGTGCCAGATATGGCGTCGACCCAGTCGATCATGGTGGATGCCATGTCGGCCGCTGTACACGAGATGTAGATGTTGAGCAAACCGCTGATGTCGGTCTGTGTGGGGAAGGTGTCGGGCAGAAGGCGGTAGTGGTCCCAGTGTTGGTGCGTGACGATAACGTTCTCGATCAGATGGGTCTTACCGCTCAGAAAGGTACTCAACTGTGGACCGGCCCAGAACCTTTCCGCGTCGTCGTTACTGGAACCGAAGTCCACTATACTCAGGGTTCCACTCGGACACTGGATCACGTTGGCATCACCCTGGCCAATGGGTAGAGCGTAAATGTGCAGGTTCCCGTCCGGGTCTGGCATCGGGTCAGCTACATGCATGGATACACTTACATCAACACAAGGCCAATTCGTATATACTATTGTATGTGTATGTGAACTCATGCGATCTTTTTATGATCATTGCCATCATTAATTGAAATAACATGCCTATACGATTACGATATAAGTACTAATGCTTATACCTTTCGGGATGCGCTCTTTTTTCACAGTCGGCATGGCCAACACGCTAAAAGTTAAAAATTCAACCGCTTAATGTTATTCGCCAATTCTATATCAAAAGTTAATGTCAAACATAGTCGAATATAAACTGATTCATACGTACTGCAGTCGTTTTTGTATTGAAATAGTATTACACATTGTATTGGATGCTGAATTAGTTATAATTTAAAAACGAAATGTAGGCTTATTAGCGTTAATAGCTTGTCAGTTTATTCTATATTGTATGTTTTAAAGCGTAGTTTTGCACGTACCCAGTTGTGGCAATAAAGCTCACCAGAACTCCGAATTTCATGTTCCCAGTTTCTGTCTAAATGACAATCGCATAAAATACTCCTATTTAAATACAAATATTCATATATCTTCAATATGGACATGGACCTACATGTAGGCCTACGAACGCTTATCTAGAGATTTGGCATATGTGCAATTCTCATGATCGCGTGCATTTACACTTTTGATCACTCTAGAACGTATCACAAGTGACAATTTTGAGTGTTTGTTTTGGTTTTGTCTACCATTATAAAACAGCTCACACCAACTCATTCGTGTAAAAAGGCGCAAAAATGAGTGGAAATTCTATACGTTCAGACAAAAAAGTAGGCCTATCGTGCAGATCATATTCAAATAAATATTTTTGTTAAATTCAACAAACGAACTGGGTCATTTTTGGCCATTTCCACTGAAGTAAATTTTTTAACCAAAAACAAATTTCTGATTTTTTTTTATTCATCATCTGGAGTGGTAGACTTGTTTCTGATCAAAAAAATATGCGTGTCACCGTACAATTTTTTTTCGCTAAAGGTACAGTCCCACTGTCCTGGTCTGAGACCCGGATGACTCCCGGATTGTTTGACCCGGTTTGGGCCGGTTGAGACCAGGTCGAGGGTGAAAAAAAATCGAAAACTTTGCGAGGAATGAGTTGCAGTCCCACTGTCCCGGACGAGCCCCGGTCGAAGGCCTCGGCTGGATAAGACTATTTTATTTGTTCTCCCTGGGCGCCCGGATCAGACCAGGTTAACTCCCGGATAAGTCCCGGATAACTCCAGGTTAAACCCAGGTCAATTCCCGGTTAACAAGGTCAACTCCCGGACTACTCCCGGTTCATAAAACCACCCAATTTTCATACGGCCGAGACCCGGTTGAGACCTGGTGTGGCCGGATGACACCAGGATGACTCCAGGATGATTCCCGGTACCCCCGGTGGATTCCAGGACGATTCCCGGTCACGCCCGGTTCGGGGGCTCATTTCCCACCCCCCTCTGAGGGTCCCTCGGTCGAGACCCGGTTCACCTAAAAAATAAAACATGTTTCATTTTTCGCGCAAGTTCCCGGACAAGACCCGGTTTGCCACCCAGATTGACATGGCGTGGCCGGTCAAGACACGGTGTGCCCGGTTCAGACCCGGTTCAGAACCAGTAGAGACCCGGTCTGGTCGGACGTGACCCGTTGAGGCCCGGTCCGTGATCCGGGAGTTGACCGGGCGTCAAATTACCTGAACAGTGGGACTGGGCCTTAAAGGCATTTTGCCAAATTTGCTTTGAAAACTTCGCTTAGTTACACTGCTTTGATAATATACCCATTCAACAACAAATATCTGTGGACCCCATATTTTACATAAAAAAAAACATGGACACTGGTCCATTGATTAAAAAAAGTTCAGGAAGTTTTGTCTCGAAATTTTCGTTAGATATTTGTTTTTGGTGAATTTGAAATTAGGTACTATTTTGGGTCAGAATCGCTCATAATTCCACATCAACAAGAATATTAATCCAGAACCTATGTTCTATTTGTTGAATATTCTACAAAGGGTCTAACCAGTGTCGTCTCCCAGACGGCTCTGTGTCTAGCCATCTTCCAGAACTTTTAGGCCAACACACATTTCACATATACATCACAACATTGGATCAGCATTTCGGATCAGAGAAATCAGTGTTTCATGCGGATTTTTCTTATCTCAAAATGAAATGTTTGGGATCATTGATCCTGCTACGTAGGCCTAGGCCTACATTTTTTTTCTGCAGGATCATGGTTGTGATTTGTGGTTAGATTTGTGATCCGTAGGATTACGTATTGAAACGCACCCAGTATCATAATTTACTGTGCAAGTGCTGTATTGAACAGCAACCAGTGTCATAGTGGTGGTTGCATCAAAGAGTGATTTTACACTCTTTGGTTGCATTAAGACTCCTGAGAAAATTAAAATATGTTCTCAAATTGTAGTCCCTCTGAGTAGATGTCTCGCTGAAGAGCTTGTCATTAGAGGAGATAATTTTTTCAAATGTTTCCCCTTTTTACAAATTTTCTGAATGGGCGGGTCTAAGTATAGAGCCTGTCATCAAATTAAAATTATATATTGTGGGGAATAAGCAGCCGGATTGGCATCGTGGATAGAGAATGATTTTTGAATGCTTCTTGCAGTGATCGCCAGGGGGCGCCAGTTGGTAAAGTTTTTACTCGACAGATGGCGCTAACTTTTGACAGATGAATTTGTTTACACACAGGAAAAAGATTTATACTCGAATAACGAAAAAAAACCCATGAAAACAGTTATTGAAATTTGATCATCAGAACGCATAACACATGTACACTCTAAATTATTCATTATTATGTTTCAAATAAATGCACATTGAAAGCCAGAGAGAAAATATGGTTGACGTCTACAGCACATTCTAAATTTACTGGACCTGGCTTGTCTCATGTCTGGTACGAGCGTACGGCGACACGTATTAAGTTAACGATGATGGCCGAATCAGGGTGACGCTTTGGCTAGTATGATGACCGATTTAGTGATACGGCTGATTGCCGAATACGTCCATGAGTGCTCGGTGAAAGTAGTTACTTGACTTGCTGAGATTTGTTCTTTCGGTGGCCGACTCACTACCCACAGTTTGATGTGTATGGTATTGACTGATGTTCACACAAAAATCATCAACACAGGCCAAAGCAAGCCCAAGGCCATTACAGAATTGCCTTGGTTCTGGAATATAATATAGGAAGGACTGATATCATCGACATTAGATCTGCAACGAGTCGCGACATACATTTGACGCAATGTTCTCCAGATTGGTCAAGTTTCGGAAAGGTGACAAGGATGGATATGAAGATCTCAACGGCGAGACATCGACCCAGATGCCGAGTCGAGTGCGGTTCACGAGTCTGCAGGATCAATCATCGCCAACCTCACCAGACTCGACAAAAAACCTGCCAGAAGGTGGGCTTGTTAGCCATCCATGTAATATCCAAATTGTCTTTGTATTCATTACCTGTTTTTACAAACAAGATGAGCTTGTTAAGTAAGAAATACCCAACAATAGTAGGTGATGCTTATACATATTCATTGCCTCTTATTACAGACACCTTCACAGTGGACCAGGCTGTGGATGCCATTGGGTTCGGCAAGTTCCAAGTCAAACTGTCCTTCTTCACTGGACTTGTTTGGGTGAGGATATCATAAAATCATGAGTTGTGACTTTAACTGACTTCATGTCATCACACTTTACATAGATAACAAAAATCTCGATCTTCTTTCAATACATTGATGAATTGTTTCACTTTGATGAGCAGATTTGTTACATGTACAACATTTCTTTTGTGTGTGCGCAGATGGCCGATGCGATGGAGATGATGATTCTGAGTATCCTGGCTCCCGCGCTCCATTGTGATTGGAAACTTACACCTTTCCTTCAAGCCTTACTGACCACTGTTAGTGGAGCTAAGTACAATTCAAATTACATGTACTGATAAATTTTTTTTGAATAAAGTGAATTCAGTGTACAGTCAAAATGAGAATTAAGTAGGGCAGTGTTTGTTAATTTTGAATCGTTGTCCAGGTTGTGTTCGCTGGGATGATGGTGAGCTCCAGTCTCTGGGGAACAGTTTGTGATCGATATGGCAGAAAAGTGGTCAGTATTCTTCTAACTCATCTCTTTTATGCTGGTAATGCTGTTATTTCTATACGTAGAAACCTATTGCAGAAGATCCAGACGGTTGTAAGTAGTGCTCTCATTTATTACAGGAGCTGATCATCTGTTCATTATTCACATTCTACTACGGCCTGCTGAGTGCTTTTGCGCCGAACTACATCTGGTTATTAATTCTGCGAGGCCTTGTTGGTTTTGGTATCGGAGGAGTACCTCAGTCGTGAGTAGGACTTATACTTGTCCTGCATATTGCCACAATTAGTATGTGCATAATGTCTGACAGAACATTTCTTTTACAAGCACTTTTGTGTTAGTATGTGCTTCATTTCTGTTTCAGAGTGACATTGTATACAGAGTTCTTGCCGACAAGCACAAGAGCGAAGTGCGTTGTGATGATTGAGGTAAAATCAATTAGAATTCAGCAGCTTTCATTAACATTAATTTTGATACTACATGTACATGTATACAACACGTTCTTGTTTCAGATATTCTGGGCTATTGGGGCCTGTTTTATCGTGTTTATCTCCATCTTTATCATGCCAAACCTGGGCTGGCGGTACCTGCTTGGTATAGCTGCCATCCCACTGTTGATCTTCGCGGCCTCGTGTGTGGTGAGTGTTCCTCTCTTCTTTAGTCATTCTGTCAAGACAGTACAGAAATACTGGTATTGTAGCAAACTTGCCATTGGTAATTCTGAAAAAAAACGTAATTACATTGGCATGAAACAACAAAGAGTAATGTCCTAAATGATGTAGATGATCAGATGATTTTGACCGGGTGATATATGTTGCCATGCAGTGGTTGCCGGAGAGTGTACGCTTTGACATGGCTTGTGGGAACCATGACAAAGCCCTGGAGACCCTGCAGAGGATCGCCAATGACAACGGCAAGCCCATGCCCCTGGGACGGTTGGTGGACTCAGGGGGACAGGTCAGTCCAGGAAATGGTTACTTTAAACTTTAGCACATAAATAACATTATCCTTGAAACGTGGTATAAAAGAACTGTTGCAATGTACTGGTATTATGTAATGGTATATGCACATGTAGATTCAGTAGTATATTTACCATCAATACTGCTGTATATGATTAGAAGGACAAACCAGGCTCGAAGGTGAAGCGTGGCCGACTACAGGACTTGTTCTCCCCTGAGCTCTGGCGAACAACACTGCTGCTCTGGTTCATCTGGTACAGTACCATTCTCTGATCACTGATTATCTGCCTTGATTTAATACATGTACATGAATTGAAATAGTTCCATAATCTAGAATTATGCCTCAAAATATAATGCATATACATGTAAATCGGGAATTGTACTAAATCTAAGATGCAAAATAATAACTGACAAATACAGCTTTACACGCATATTGGTACATACCTACATATAATGATAATTGCAAGGCAACATGCTTTCACTTGCAGGTTAGCAAATGCATTTGCATACTATGGGATAGTGTTGATGACCACTGAACTGTTTGAGATGGGAGATAGTTGTCATGGTAAGGGCTTGTGTGATCAATGTCAATGTGAATTCAAATTGCATCACCCTTCACATGTACATGTATTGTATACAAAATGTACATTGCCTCACCATGTTACTGACTGTATTGTATGTACAGGAGGTTCCAGTGGAGACACCCCCAGTGTGGGAGAGCCGCCGTGTTCTCTCGCCTGTAAACAGCTCTCCACCAAGGACTACACTGACTTACTGTGGACCACCGTCGCTGAGTTCCCAGGTCTGGTCAGCTGGACATGTACAATACTAGCGTCAATCTGTAGTACTCGGATTTGTATGAATCAATGTATATGTAGCTATTCAAGGTTTTCACTAGGGTAGTGTTACTGAATACAAAGTTGATTAGTATGTTATATGTATGTGCAAATAACAATATGGTTTGGTCGTATTATTTGGTATGCACAGTATATATTCAATGGCACACATTTCATTGCCCATTGTTACTTTCAGGACTTTTTATCACTTTCCTGATCATTGAGTGGTTGGGGAGGAAAAAGACCATGGCAGTAGAATTTCTAGTGTTTTCTCTATTCGTGTATCTCACCAATATCTGCACAACGAGGTCAGTGGAACTACATGTACATGTATTTCTATTCATTTGACTGAACCCTTTTTTATTCATTTGTCAATTTTGCTCCGATTCCTAGTAATGCAAGCAATGTATTGGTACTATACTGTTCACATATATTACCAGTTCATGTATATTTCATAAAAAAATCCTAAATTAAATACTTTATGTTGTATAATGATCACATTTTTTCCAGAACCGTTCTGACTTTTTTCCTGTTTGTGGCGAGAGCGTTTATATCTGGAGCCTTCCAGGCAGCTTACGTCTACACACCTGAGGTCAGAACCTGGCGTGGTGTAGACACATCCATCACTTGATACTTGTGCTTTGTCCCTGACTAGATCTGCTGTCTCCAATATTGTTGACTGTTTTTACTATTAATTGAAGACTCTGAAAAATTGTCTGGAGCATTCGAAAAAGGAGCAGAACATTCAATAACTAACTCTCCATACCTTGTTTCCTTGTAAAGCACCAAAGAATCCTCTCCACAGTTTTGAGCCTTATACTAAGTCACTTAAATTAAACTAATCAGTTCTACATGTTGCTGTGTTGAATCTGTGCTGATCCATGATTGCAGGTGTACCCGACTACCACCCGTGCTCTAGGACTTGGTGCCTGCAGTGGAATGGCTCGTATTGGTGCTCTGGTCACACCATTTGTTGCACAGGTACCTGTAATTTATTGTCCTCATGTCCACATCTTTGTTAGAAATTTTATGTTAAGTTTAACTAACATGATTTGATCGCAGCTGACATCTACCCTCCATTCCCTGACAGGTGTTGTTGCGGAGGAACGTGTACATTGCTATCAATTTCTATGGTTCTATATGTATCCTGGGAGCGATAGCAGCCTTGCTTCTACCCATTGAGACCAAGGGACGCCAGATGAAGGTTGGTGATGGTGTGCTTGATAAACTAATTTTGTGTTCAACTATTCATTCAAAAAGCATTCCAATCACTCTGTACAGCATAATCAAGCCCAAATAATAATGAGAAGAATGATCAATTTTTTTTTTCGTTAATTTTACAAGTATTTTCCATGTAAGATATGCTAAGATCAATGTTCACGATTCAAGGATACATTATGATGTGTTTTGTCTCGGTGTGATCTATACAGGAAACACACACCGAGGTACAGAAGGAACCCAGCACACACTCAGCACGGGACAAGACAGCTGGGACTAGCGGGACAGCTGGGAATGGGTAACAGCTGTCAGCTACACATATGTTACTGTCAAGGATATTGAACTCATCATGTCATGGTAAAATTGTAAATTACAGGTACAATTGTTTCGTAAAAGTGTATCGTGAAGTTGCTTGTATTGGTATTGACCTGTATAAATATACAATTATAGATATTGTTATTCATTGGTAAATGATGATACTTGAATAGAAATTTAGTTCCACTGTCTATATTATATGCAGGTGGCAGTGAGTGGGTTTATGTACGTATAGCTTAGTACTGTCAGGCTATTAAAATATAATATGTATCTGAATATTTTTCTTATAGAGACAGTAGTTAAGTGTAGTGAACAAATATTGTGGTAAAGATGTTGAATGTTTGACGATTGTGTTCAAGATTTTACAAATCATCTCGTGTCCTCTCCAACATACAGATCAGTTGACAATCCCAAGCTTTTTGTGTTGAATGGGTTTGTGCGACAGAAATTGAATGTCAGTGTCACTACATTATTTCGAAGTAGTGTCTATTGAATGTGATAAACCATTTCCTGTAAATCTTCGCCCATAACCATCACACAGTACATGTATTTGTATAGATGAACACTAGTACAATCGTTTTGACAGCATTCCTGCTGTTACAGTCTATAATCATTCCTGAGAGTTTTTCATGGGATGAAGAATTTTTTTGCATGTTTCCCAACAGAATTCCATGACATCCTCTGAAATGACAATTTGGGATGTCATGTGTATAAGTTCACTAGGAGATATATTTACCATTTACAAAGTTATTATCTCATAAATTTGTGAATTACAATCATGGGACATGTACCTATAACAAAGTGTTATTGCTGGAAAGTATCGGCCTTTCATGTTGTTTTTGTGTGGGAGTTTGATGACAATTCATGTTTAAGTTTATTTTATACATCACCAATCTAAACTACTACATGCTCCTTTTCGATCCTTTGGATCGTTCTGGATAGAAATTCGCGTACTGAAAGCAAGGCACGATCGTCTGCCTGCATGACTCGAGGGCTCCTTTTGCCGCCAAAACTGCCGCGCATATGCGCGCGCAGCTGCGCAGAAGCTTCACTTTTCTGTCCACCGCCATTTTTGCTTGGCAGCTTTGGATTTTGGTTCCCGGTGAATTCGTAGAATTTAGTCTGCAAACTAGACTTTTGCGATATATTCTTACGGAATTTCACCTGCCACGTTCATAGACATCGTTTTGTGTCTATTTGGATAAGTATTGGTCGATAGTTTGTTACTTGCTAGATCGTCAGCGATTGGTATAGCCAGTTCACCCTATTATCGTCCATCCGTCGTACTTGATAGTGTACTTGTTGTTTACATCTATCAATAGTTCTACGTTAATTTTCTACTGTATATATTGTGTATACGTATACTGTAGTTTATATATTCGTAGTCCTCTTAGGGTTCTTTTTCAGCGCGGTCTCAGGTTTGCGTATTTTGCCCGCCCTGTTACTGTGTGTGGTTAGTTCCCTTGTGTGATCATGACTTCACAATCCTCCCTTGGTACCGGTGCCATGGACGAACGTCCATGCCCGAAGTGTCTGGTCAATACCCTCCGAGGAGGGGAGAAACACAGTTTGTGTTTCGACTGTTTAGACCATGGCCCGGTATCTATGGAGGATTTGAGGTGTGATCTGTGTCGTTTCTGGCGTCCCTCTTCCTTCGTGCAGGCGACTGCAAAGTATTCCGAAGCCTCGTTGGCTCGTCGGGATGCTTTGAGGCTTGCGGAAGCTTCGGCTCCGCAAGTCCGCCAGTCGCCCATGGAGGTGGAGACTCCGCCTGTGACGGCACAGATTGCGTCCGGTGTTAGCCAGCCCCTGGGGCTAACACAGGACATGGTCAACGCGGCTGTGCAATCTTTCTTTGCACAGTCGTTATCGTCCCTTCAGGGTCCCCTCCTGCCGGGTCTCTCTTCCCTGCTTGGACAGGGAGTCCCGGCCGGTTCTTCGGCTGCCCCTTCGTCGCAGGGAGAGCTTGCTCCCCCTGCTGGCAAGAAGTCGAAATCTTCTAAGAAGAAGGTTTCAGTTCTTGCCAAGGCGAAAGCAGCCAAGGAACCGCACTCCACCTTCGTCGTCCCTCAGTCGGGGCCGATCGAGGTGGAGGGGTCCGTCGTCTCTTCCCCGGGGCCTTCCAAGAAGAGGAAGCGTGCTTCCTCTAAGCGCCGTGGTGCTGAGACCACATCGATTTTCGATGTGGCTCAGGCTTCGTCCGACCTCTCGGTGGGCGACGATCAGGCTTCGGGCTTCGATCGGCGGAGCGTCTTGGATGGCTCATTCGGGTCCTCGGTCTCGAGGTTCGAGGGGGGAGAGTTCCCTTTGTTTGGGGGTGAGGCTCTCGATCGTTCGTGCGATCGGGAGTCTTCACTTGGCGGTCGTGCTCCTGGTCCTCGATCAGGGCACGATCGGGCGGGTGGTGCTGGGGTCGTTCCTCAGGGCCACTCAAGTCCTGTGTACGCGGATGTAAGTCGCCGGACGGGCGCGTTCGCTGAGCAGGCATTCCCTCGCCCGTCCTTTGATGTACCCTTGGGGTCGTCGAGGTCTTCGATCGGACCTGTGAGGTCCAACGATCGGGGGGGTCGAGTGGAAGCTGATCAGGAGTCGTCCTCCTCGGAGGATGAGACTTCCGATCAGGCCGGGGGTTCTAACTTCCGGTGGGCTTTGGAGTCGGTCGCAAGGCGAATGGACTTGCCGATCGATGCTCCAGGGCCCTCACGGGGAACCGGTAGGTTCGCGTCGGCGCCAGTTCGTCGGCCGATCCGGCTCCCTGTGGCTCCCGCGTTGGTCAAGTCCTTCGACAAGATCAACAAGGGAGTTACGGCTAAGAAGGATGTGGCTCGTACGGAGTTGACATTCCCGACTAGCCGTGTTCGACCTGAGTCGATCGACACCTATCGGACTGTAGAGTCCGAGGGTGGACATCAGACTTCCGTCCCGGTCGAAGACCCTAACCTTCACCTGCTTTCCCGGAAGCAGGGTACGGTCTGGTCAGCTTATGTGAAAAAGGCTCGCCTTTCTCACTGGCAGACGCTGTCTCATCAATTGATGGGGCAGCTCTCGTTGACAGATCACCTGACCACTTTGGTTCAGGAGTTTGTGGACGAGGCGGATCTGGAGGAGGGGAGTCGCGCCAACATTCATGCAGCACTCGGCGTCTTGGCCGGAGTGGTCCATGCTGCTGAGCGTGACAGTGCGCACCTGGGCGCACAATTGGATCTCACCATGCGTGATGCCGATCTCCGTCTGCTTGACGTGTCCGCTACGGACGTCGCTGAGCTACGTGGGAGGCCGCTTTTCTCAGGCTATACCTACGCCAACCTCTCTCGATCGGATATTTCCGTCATGCGGGAACATCTCCGGGATGAGGCTATGGCCAAGGCTTTGCTTGGGAAGTCGGCGGGGTCTGGGACAGGCAAGAAGACCAAGGGTCAGAAGCCTGCCCAACCTCAGGCACCACATGCACCCGCTTCTACGCAGCCGCCCTTTCGTGGGGCGCAGCCTCCCCCTCCCCAGGGGGATGGCAAGCGCGGAGGCAAAGGGGGTGGACGCTTCAAGGGCAAAGGGAAAGCTTCTGGTAAGAAGTGACTCGTTGCGGGAAAGCGTAGGCTCTGCGGAAGGTTCAGTTCTGTCGGAATTCGATCTTCCACAACCTGGTCCAGTCGGGGGACGCCTGGCTCAGTTCGTCCAGAACTGGAGCGATCTGGCGTCGTCAGACAATTCAGTCGTGGCATGGGTGAAGTTCGGTCTCACCTTCAGATGGGAGGCTGGAAAACCACTGATCAGACCCAAAGCGTGGTTCTTCCCTGTGCCCGGCGATCGGGAAAAGTTTCAGCTTCTGCAGCACGAGGTGCAGCAGTTGCTAGAGAAACGTGCGATCGAGGTGGTCAAGGACGAGAGAGGATTCTATTCTCTCATCTTCCTAGTGCCGAAAAAGACAGGTGGGTGGCGTCCCGTTTTCGATCTGTCAAACCTCAACAAATTCCTGATCATACCCAGGTTCAAGATGGAGTCGGCGCTTTCCGTCCAGAAAGCTCTGTCCAAGGGGAAGTGGGCAGTCAGTATCGACGTCAAGGACGCGTACTTACATGTGCCAATACACCCAGCCGATCGGCGATACCTCAAGTTCGCCTTCGAAGGTTCGGTGTATCAGTTCAGGGTACTTCCTTTTGGAGTAGCCACCGCCCCTTACGTGTTCACCCGTATCGTAAGGACGATGGCAGCCAGGTTTCGATCGGTTGGAATTCAATTCCACCATTATATCGACGATTGGTTAATCATAGCCGACTCCCCGTCTCAGGCTATAGAGCAATCCGGGTTCGTCCTCAGGTTGGCGACCAGCCTCGGCTGGATCCCCAATTGGGCGAAGTCTCATCTGTCCCCGACACAGAGGTTCGAGTATGTCGGGGTAGATTACGATCTAGATCGAGGAGTAGCTCTTCCTCCGCGGAAGAGAGTTCTCAAGGCGATTGCGGCGATGGAGGTCGCGCTGACGCAGTCGTCGATCACAGCTCGACAGTTTCTGTCCATCATCGGTCTGTTGGCGTCGATGGAGAAACAGGTGCCGTTCGGCAGGTGCTTCCTCAGACCCATTCAATGGTGTCTAGCGTTGCAATGGCGGATCCTCACCGATCGACTAGACCAAGTCGTATCGGTGGACGATCGTGCTCGGGAAGCAATGCATTGGTGGCGGGACCATCGGAATCTTTTCCGAGGGATGCCACTGGCGGAGTATCTGCCCGATCGGACCTTCTTCACCGATGCGTCAGAATTGGCTTGGGGAGCTCATATGGATGAGCACGAACTCTCTGCTGTGTGGAACACGAGCGAGAGGGCGTTGCACATCAATGTCCTAGAGCTGCGAGCCGTGAGACGTGCGTTCAAGATCTGGGGGCCTCAGAGTCCCCCAGGGACGAAGTGGTTGGTCTTCACAGACAACAGCACAGTAGTGGCGCACATAAACAAACAAGGTGGAACTCGGTCGAGTCAGCTTTGTTTGGAGGCCGAGTGTCTGATCAGGTTTGCCTTCAAGTACCGTCTGTTTATCAGGGCGAGGCACCTGCCGGGTCACAGGAATGTCCTAGCGGACGCTCTGTCGAGACCGGACAAGATCATAGGCACGGAGTGGAGTCTGCATCCGGGGGTGTTTCGGCGCGTTTGTCAGGCGTTTGGGACACCGAACATAGACCTGTTCGCAACCTCTCGGAATCACAAGCTCCCGGTCTACTTCTCACCTCTGCCAGAGAGCGAGGCACTGGCTGTGGACGCGATGTCTCAGTCTTGGGACGGGATGTTCGGGTATGCGTACCCGCCAACTCGGTTCCTAACAGAAGTGCTGCACAAAGTAGCCAGGTCTCAGTGCGAGATTCTGTTGGTGGCGCCATGCTGGCCGATGCAGGCGTGGTTCCCCCTGCTACTGTCCCTCCTGATCGATGTACCACGGGTTCTCCCGATCGAGGACAGGTTGCTGAAGCAACCGGGGCGGGATATATTTCACGATTCCGTCCACGTGCTCAAATTACACGTGTGGAGGCTATCGAGCGATCCTTCCAGGAGGCAGGATTTTCTCAGCAGGTGTCCGTACATCTCGCGAGAAAGAATAGGAGATCCTCCTCTAAAACGTATGAGGCTAAATGGAGAGTATTCGTACGTTGGTGTAACGGAAGGCGCATTGATCCGCTCTCTTCCCCTCTGAATGCAGTGCTAGACTTTCTCTGCTATCTCTTTGATAGGCTTAATTTGAAGCCTACTACGATCGAGGGATACAGGTCCATGCTGGGCCCTGTATTCCGTGCTAGGGGGATCGATTTAACTAATAATCGTATCCTTGCTGATCTCTTGGCGTCCTTTAGGACGCAAAGGCCACGCGGAGTTCCTACTCTACTGGATTGGGACATGGCTTTTGTGCTATATTGTCTTACTAAAGCACCTTGCAGAGGTTAACTCTTAAGACCTTCCTGCTAGTTATGCTAGCAAGTGGTCGAAGACGCTCAGATGTCGCGGCGATCGACGTATCGCGAGTCGCATTTGGCGCGGATGGGTCCGTTTCCTTATACCCAGTACGTGATTTTATGCCTAAAACACGTGCTGCAGTTGAGGGTGGGAAAGCGTTCTCCCCTATCGTAATTCCGTCACTGGGCGGTTACGTAGGACGGAATGAGCCGGACGCTCTATTGTGCCCGGTAAGAGCGCTGAAAATCTACATCGATCGTACCAGATCGATCAGGAAAGATCGCAAGCGATTATTTATTTCCTATCAGCCTAATAGGGCTACGGATATCTCCACAGCTACACTATCCCGATGGGTGAAGGTTGTAGTGAGGACTGTCTATGCGGAGTCAGGTGCTGACGATCGAGTCACTTACAAAATATCGTCCCACCAAATCCGACACATCTCGATGTCTTTGGCGGCCAGGTCGAATATTCCGTTGGAATATATCGTGAGGGCTGGAATGTGGACTAATTCTACGACATTCATCGGGTTCTATCTGTCCAATGCTGCCGAACTTCAGGACCAGTCGTCCAGATTTAGACTGGGTCCGCTGGTCGTAGCGCAAACTGTTGTTTGAACCAGCTGGACAGAAAAGTCTTGGTTTTAATGTGCACGTGTATATAAGCAACACTTTGTGTTTGTGTTTGAGTTCTTTATGTTACGGTCTCAAGTAGAGTTCCGTTTTCCACCGATGGGTGAAGAAGAAATTCGTGCATGTCGGAGGCAAGCGATCGCACCGCTAGGTGAGTATCTTTATTATATTACTAAAGATATATCGAAAATGTAGCATTTTAGCGATTCGCTTGAAATCAAGACTATCGTCTGTTTTCATGACTCTCTAGCACTACTGCTCCACCGCCTATCCTTTGATTCTAAGGAGCATGTAGTAGTTTAGATTGGTGATGTATAAAATAAACTTCCCAAATTTTAATTGTAAATTTGCCGTTTATTGTTATTACTCACCTCTAAACTACTACAGTAAAGGCCCTCCCATCCATCCCCGCCAGTTGTGTGCTAGGGGCTTCCTTTTGTCGTTTTTTGGACAGAAAAGTGAAGCTTCTGCGCAGCTGCGCGCGCATATGCGCGGCGGTTTTGGCGGCAAAAGGAGCCCTCGAGTCATGCAGGCAGACGATCGTGCCTTGCTTTCAGTACGCGAATTTCTATCCAGAACGATCCAAAGCATCGAAAAGGAGCATGTAGTAGTTTAGAGGTGAGTAATAACAATAAACGGCAAATTTACAATTAAAATTTGGGAATTTTGCACTAGTGTCTGAAATTTTCAAGGGATTTGTATGTTAACAAATGGTTGATGGGGCGGGTGTTTTTAAAGGAGTTTGTGACATGAATGTTTGGTTGTGGTATGCCCGTATGCTATAGATCTGATATTGTACACACTGACAATCTTTTGTCCAAATGCTGTTTTGCATTCATTTTGGGACATATTTTGTTTTTACATTTGATATTTTACATTTGTTATTCCCAAGCATATTCCTTAGTGTTCTCTATTTTATTTATTACACATGTTTACCTCATGTGTAAGTCCACAAATGTTCAAGATTATTTTATTCTTACTGTTGGCACATGGGACACATATACGTACTGTATGTATTGTGTAAAGTCACCAAAAAGCAATATGCCTTGCTGTTATGAACACACTGACACAAATTATTCATGGTATTTCTTCACTGGTATTACATTTCGTATTTCCAACTCATGCATCACTTTATAGTGTATATCCCTTGCTTCTCAATATTTTCCAAGTGAATTGCTTTTTTTTTATTTGAGAATGTTGAAGATTTTTAATGATGTGTACATTTACTACCGCCAATGAAAACTAATCTTTAAGTTGGTGTTTTCATTGCAATGACCATTATGCAAGTGTACCAACTACCAACCAGGACATACGAGATTGTTTCAAATTTGACATATTGTTATTACATGTATGTACAATTGTACTGAATTGTATATAAAGAATTGTTGCCTTGTAGGAAATTCCCAACAACTGATTCTCCTTCTATTGGGAACTGAAGTTGTGTTCCAGCATGATTTTCTGAACTCTACTCTACTAATCAGTGTGTTTGCCATTCTTATGGGACAGTCCTAGTTGTGTACAAGGTATACATGAAATCATCAATCTAATCGGAATAGATTCCATATCTACACTATTGACTACATCATATGACATTACAATGTACATGAATATGGTTCCAGCATTTATATATATATAAATCAATCATACACAAATCATTCCCATGTCTTCACTACTATTGTGTTCATTGTTATATTCACATGTACGCCCTTGTTTTTGTTGCTTTGTTGTATGTTTGTGACAAGACAATGTTTCTGTTGACATAGCATGATGTATTTCTAGTGCACTTTTTGTTGATATTGTAAATTATTCATATGTGATGTACTGGAATTGTATACATGCATACAATGTACATGTTGTTTGTGAGGTTCCTCGAATGTAATAAACATTGCAACCTGAAGAAAACGTTGGAGGAAATCTTGTTATCTCATCAGTTTGTTCCTTTGCTGCAAACACATTGTTTGGAAAGAGTGTCGGCTTTAATTTTACTGTATTTGATCTGTTTTGTTGTCTCCATTAGCCAGACATTCCTTTTGGATGGTAACGGTAAAAGTTCTTTTCAATGAATCAGCATTCTTGGAAATTTTTTCTACATTTTGAAATAAGTGGACTATATTATCTCGGACTCAGGAAATGGGCAAAAACCAAATTTTCACGGCCATCCTGTATTTATGCAAATTATTTACGTTGTATATTAGATGGTTTTCATGAGATATTATAAGACAGACTGTAGATGGAAATACATTTCCTTGCATTTAACTCCAAGTGGACCACCAGTTTGTCAGTACTACACATATAGGTTGCGTTATGAATTCGGAAGTTAAACTTATCTGCTTATGTGTTTTGGTGGGTCATATGGGGAATATATGGGTCATATTCCCCAGGTAACAAGATCAAGAATAGACATTTTATTTGTCTTTGAATGTTAAATATTAAGAAAGTTATGACCATATACATAGTTTGACATGAGCGATGGCGGCCATTTTGGATTTGGATTTTTTGGCCATATTTCTGGTTTCAGGCAAAATCTTGCTTGGTATCGTAACTAAAATCAAGATATATATACTCGGCTACATTTGTACCAATTTTGGTGCTTTTACCACTAAACCCACAATTATTCCACTTATCTGTTGCACTGGGTCTTCGTTTGAATATTTTCGGATACATTATCCTCAATGTCTTTGAAAATTAGTGTATATAGTGTGTGGTGTTTTCGGGCTCATTTACATACAGTAGGAGCCAACTAGTAGATAAATCTTTTTGATGCCACATATATACAAAAATATCGTTCACGAACTAATCAGTGAAAATAAACACCTGTAACCAACCAATTGACAGTTCGCAGGGTTCCGTTTACATTTGTATATGTCATCATCCACAGGTGACAAGTCTGGCACTTTGGAGTTGGTAAAGCTTGTATCATGTCAAGCTTTGCACACATCTATGCACTGCATGGTAGATTATATTTCCTGCGGGTCCACCTTCTTCGACTGCAGTCTTTTTTGCAGTGACACAAGATGACATCCAGTGGATTTGATGGGCCTGCTGGAAGGTCAGTCTGTATTTGAAGACGTTGATGATATATACCACCCCTAGTCAACGGATCTCACGTTGTTGCAAGTTCCTGCCCTTTGCATTACCTGATAGTGAACACGAAAGCGGTGATACATACACATCTAGCAGTTGGTGGTAGCATTTTTGGTCCCGATGCAGAGCTGTTCTTCGCTACTTTGTCACAAAACATTTGTTGGTATCCGAAGTTGTCAATCCTTTCATCTTCAGCACCTCCGTACAATGATACCAAAGCTTCATCTCCTGTAATTGTGATGGCTTGCTTTGTTTGGTCCAAAGTGGTGAATATCTTCTTGCTCACAGAAACTGTCATAGCTTTTTGGTTTCTTGGTATCCAGTCTCCTCCCAATCCAAAGAGAGGGGGGGGGGGAGGGGGGGTGTCGCATCCTTGTATTGAGAGGATGAACAGATGGTCGCATACATTTGGCCCAGCAACTCTCGACAATGTATATTGAATCATCCCTGCTGTGTTGGCTTGTTAGGTTCTGGTACCATGAAGTCATGTTTAATATCATCAAGTCTATTTCAAGCATATTTCAGCATAATGAAGCAGGGGAATCAACAAGTTGGTGCCTCCCCCTGTCAGTAGTGTTTCCTACTATTCTCTGGAGCTGAAGACATTACTGTTTCATTACCAGTGTATTTCCATTGCGGATTGCAACCAGCTACCCATGTGCTACTCAGGAGGTATATGAAGCACTGCTTGTTGCCTGATCTTCTGGGCATTCCCTCACAGTAACCAGCCTCTGATTCCATACTTGATCTTCGTGGTTGTTCGAGATGCAAGTGTCCTGGCTTGATCACCGTTTTTCTCACTGACTTCCCAAACCATCCGAGTTCAGAAATTTCTGACTAATTTTTCAACATTGACTCCATCTCGAGCTGTTATCTTAAACTAATATTGAACAATGGCATACATTGATTGTTAGTGAATGGATCCCTGTCTCTGAGATAGTCAACGATATCCAAAGAACCTCTGACATTGCCTTTGTCCTGCATCTGAATTGTTTTTGTGTTGATCATTAGTTTCTAATGGTTACTGCTGAATTGACTGAATGGATGGTTACACAATCTGAATTGAACATAACCCACAGTAAGTGATCAGGACTCGTGATTATCGAATCGGTGAACCGAACTAAAAGGTGTCGTACTCCATCGTTTACCCAGGCCTCGAGGCTCCACATTTGATGGTCTTTGAATGCAGGCCGTACGTGACCCAGAAACATGGATTACTGTTGTAAACCAGATGCAACTGAAGCTGATACTCATCCTCTGCCGTGTCAGTGCATTTCGATAAAGGAATAACCAACCAGTCGAAAAATAAAGCACACCTGAAACATCCATGCAAGCAGGGACGCTTTATAAAATAGCAAAGAGTTGGTTGCTGTATGACTGTCACTATGTAGGTAATACACTGATAGATCAAGCGTGTATCCAACAACATGTATGCAACCATTTGCTGTTCATCTGTTCAATCAATGTCACAACATGTGCCACCGTTTTGGATTGAAGAAGGTTTTGGCAGTCAAGGAACAAAGAACACCATAGCATCTTCTGTGAGCAAGCGAAAATATTCACCCCTCTGAACCAGACACAAAAAGACATTGGGGAGAAAGCAATGGTATCATCGTTCGGAAGTACTGAAGATTGGGAGATTGCAGCTTGAAATACCGGCGGTTTTGTGACAAAGTCACAGAGATCACTTCTGCATCAGAACTACAATTACTATTGCCTAGTGTTGCAGCCTCACAGCCGAGTACCATAGTGTTAACTGCCAACCGAGGATGACATTTCATCAATGGAGATTTAGAGACCAACCGTTCAGAATACTCATCAAATCTAATGAACATCATCTCATATGACTGCAGGAAGAATGAAGTCGAAGAGTTGTACAGGAAAAATAGCCTGTGCTACACAGAGTTATGCAGATAGTGTCATAGAATAAGCTTTACCAGCTCAGAAGTGTCTACATGTCCCTTGGTGTTCACGACGACATACGACCTGGACTCTTTCAACTGGTTCGTTGCATATGTTCATTCTCACTCATCGGGTATGGAACGATATCTTTATGTCTGTTACGTCAAAACACGCACCATATCAGTTTCTTCTTTTTGATTCAAACATATTGTTAAAAAAAAACCTGTCCATCTCCATGGCTGATCATTGTGGATCATTTAGGCAGCCATGTTGGATTGATGTAATGAGTATTTATTACGTTATTTCTGATGAATTAGCAGTGATAAAAGTGTGATTTTGACATTTTGAATGACTGAGTTTTTAAATTTGGACTCAAGAAATAGGCAATATATTTATACAAATGGGTGTTTAACATGGTTTTCAGAAACTATTAGAAGAGGGAGTGTATCCAGAAGAAAATAATCTGTTACAACTGTAATTGCAAGTGGAATATCAGTTCGCCTGGATTAGATGATCCATTCGTTCAGTTTTGACTGCTGATTCCTAGTGTTATTTTATTTTATTTTTTTGGGGGAGGAGGGGGGGGGGGTGCACCTTGCAGGTCACTGTATGCAAATTGGAATGGTCTAGTTGGCTTCCCCAGATAAGAAAACATAGGTGTAGATACCTTTTTGTATTGATATGTTAAATATCACGGAAGTTATGACCATTTCAACATTTTTACATGAACGATGCCGGCCACTTGGATTTTTGGCCATATTTCTAAATTCGTGCAAAATCTGGCTTAGTATTGTAGCTAAAACCAATATATGTACTTAACCTAAATTGTACCAAATTTGGTGCTTTTACCATCAAACCCCCAATCTCACATATTTGGTACATATCCGCTGCACTATTCTGATCTCTGATTGACAAAATGTATATAAGGTACACAAGATCGAAACTCCACAATCAAGAATAATGTCTCAAAACATATCTGCACATATGCATTGTCCCATGGACACAACCTTTACCACTCGAGGCCATCGTTTCAAGTCAATTGTGATTTTATAATATTCAGTGTGTACTTCATATTCTTACAATATACATTTCCGTATCTGAAGCCCAAATTAGACAATTGGGTCAAAATAATATGGAGACATGTGTGTTCTAAAATCCAGGTTAATTGTCAAAACATCATCATTGACAATAAGCTCAACAACACGGATGTATACATGTAGCCGGGGATCTAACAAAGATACCTGTCAATACATTTATACACATTTTACTCGTCAAAACCAATATCAATTCAATACATTCAGAAATATCAAGACTTCTAAATCAGTTTCAAAGCTTAGAAACTTCAGGTCAAAGTTGGACTTCTTCAACATATAAAGCTCCTGATCGAATTGTTGTCTTGGGTAATGGAGATCCATGGAGATCTTTCGTCTTCGAGGTCCCGAAATTCGAGCCTTCGTGAACTCCTGATCATGCGATATCCTGATGCTAAACTACCGAGATCCTAGTTTCAACGAAACTGTGTGACTGAACTACCGAGATCCCTCATTTCCCGCAGTGGCATATTTTATGGCTTTCACAACGTTTCATAAAAATAAAATGTTGACGACATGTGTTATTTGATTTGATACACTATCCATTCAACATCAAATAATTGATAAACTAATCATTGTGCCAAAACCAAACCACTCAAAACAAGTCAACATGTGTAATTTCGTCATATGTATGCAACTAATATGTTGAAACTAATCATATCTGTTAATTGTTTATTTCGAAGCCATTATCGTTATTCTGATGCCATGACACATACAGCACCCAATTTTCCAATATGACAAGAATAAATAGTGTAAAACAAACTATCGTCTGACCTTTTGTTATCATTTGAGATGTCACGCTCGGCAATATGCGGTGATCGTTTTATGGCTTGACCTACATGTAATGGGGCACCTGAATGAATTATCAGATACTGTAAACATGTAAAGAAACTGATTAAATTGCCAACGAGTCAAATGATAATGTCCATAATGTATCCAGTTCAAGGACGACAAGGTGTCCCCGTATGCACACATAGGATCATACCAATGACCCGGTCGAGCAATTTCCTACAACATCAATTTCAAAATGGACAAGTTGTTCGAGGAAACTTTGTTTCGTATAATTACTGCATACGAAGAAACTCTCTTGAACAAGCGAAACCGGATGCAGCTGACGATATTCCATGTTGCGCTGTCCCGTGGAGATATAAAACTTGTTCGTGACGTCTTCTTGAAACTTCGCTCTGAGGCAATCAGAGTATATCTCGCTAACGCCGAGCTGTATTTCCCATGTGACTCCCGAGTCGACCATGACGGAAAGTTCCCGCTGAAGTTCGGAAGTATCAAGCTGTCCACAGATTTATTCACACATAGACGAATGCCACGACATCTACGACTGCAGCTACCACTCGGGCTAGCAGCTTTCAGTGGAGACACGGCCATGCTGACGTATCTGCTAGAGATGGGAGCAAGTCCACAGGCTACCGACCAGCAAGGTAACAACATCGTTCATTCACTGGTCTACATGTCTGTGGAACATCCAGAAAGAGCAACGCTGATGTTTGGAGTTTTGGAGGGAGAAGTCGGTGTGACTACAATGTCAGAGATACTCAACACCGAGAACTCGTCTAAAATGACACCTCTCGACTTGGCCGCAGATCTTTCGGTGCCGGAAATGATGACAGCGATATCTGAAACAACTGGAGTGTACAAACATGTCTACCGACAACACGGGATTCATGACCATGTATTATATGACGTCACTAGATATGAGAAGGCTCGTGGTGTTATCCATTTCTTTCAGTACCTAAGCTTCGTGACGGAATCAGAACTAAGTAGGATGCATGATGCTAAATTCTTCCAATCGAGCTTTTTCAAAGCATGGCTGGGCGCCAAATATCGAGCACACAAGTGGGCGATCATCGTCTGGGTGCTTCAGTTCTCTGTCATCCTAACGCTACATTTGATCAGTATTGCTTACTTCCTATCCAATAGACTGAGGCCATTTCCCCTTAGTATTGCGATCATAACATGTGGCGTCGTTTCATTGGTAGAGGAGTGTTACAATTTGTATTGTATCCGAAATACTCTTGGCTTATTGTGGACGCATTTGAGGCTTGGGCGGTTCCCTGTATCGAAGGGAATGTGGTTTCGGTCCGCGCAGATAGTCTTCATGATAACGTCGACGATGATGTCTCTATGTGACTTGGTGCATGCAAATGGAGGAGAATTATTCGTATTATTGCAGCTGGTCAGCACTTTCTCCTGGATTTTCTCTGTCGGAGTCTTCTTGCAGATGACACGGCGCGTTGGTATCATACTCGTCACCATGGATAAAATGACAACAGTTATGCTATTCGCCGTTGGTAATATTATGATGTTCGCATGTGGGATTGCTTTCAGTTTCTTTACGCTCCACTTCAACCGAGATGGCACCAATGACACCAATCTCTACAATGTGACATCTGCAGACGGGACGAATGAGGGTAATACGCAATATCCTACGTTCCTTGCCAGTTTTTACGATTTGATATTGCTGGGACTGAAAATCACGTACCCCGAATCCATCTACTTCACCGACTCTCAACTCCCACAAGCCGCTGTGGCTTTATATTTCTTCTATGTCATCGCTGGTGGCATCGTCCTCGTCAACGTCGGCATTGCTGTAATTAATGAACGAGTGTTCGAAATGGACGCATATAAAGACGACCTGGCAGTCATACAATCTCTCCACAACCTGAACTATGTCCAAGAGAATGTCAGTAAGCAGTTCCTGGGACGACTGTTACGGCGGCTTGTGTCTACGCTAATTAGATCTGAACCGACACAATTTATTCAACCAATCAACTCAAATTCTCTGTATGTGCAAACAGTAGAAATTCATCCAAGTACAGCTTGATTGTTTTGTCATACACCTGTGAGACTTGTATATAATGTTCATATTTTAATGCCCTCATATTAAAGGACTAATATTTGTAAATATCATGAGTGGGAAAGTTTCAGAGTTTTACCATTTGCAATGATTTTTTTAATCGTATATTCATAGAACTGCACTAAAAGTGGTGTGATAACTGACTTATCATGTTAACGTTCTCGCGAAAATTGTATGAATGCATAATTATTATTTAAGTTTTTGTACACTTTTAAATGCATCATGACTTTTTGTTGCATGTGAATAAGTCATGCTGAGAAATAAATATATATGGTGTCATAATAACTAGAATCCTTATGTTCTATATGCTTGATGTGTTCCATTGTGTCACGAGCAAAAAAAATCATTGATTTCTACGATGCTCAAATCTATGAAAGCTTAGTCGAGCGCAGCGAGTGAATTCCCAAGCAATGGGATATTATGTACTTTTCTGTCACCGGAAAATGTCAGAACTGCTTTTCTGGCGTCTTCGCATTCTAATATGATTTTGACTTTGCACCAATATCAAAATATAAAAAGAAAATCGACTTATAAAGAACTAAAATCGATACTTCGAGTTTTCTGTGCATGATATTATTTAACAACTTGTAGCAATATCATATTTGAAGAAATAATTATATTATTTACGGGATACTGATAGACGATAAAACAATGAACAAAATTTCAATCAGAAATAAAATGGCTTCAATGATATTGTGATATTGATACTGCGCTCTCTACTGGCTTTACTAGGCATTTCTTTGCGCAAACAAACCATCCACATGTTAGAGATGAATATTGTACTACATTCACATTTATATTGCAATTATTGAGAAATGTTAGTATCTAATGTGAAGGGCATGTACATGTGGAGATTCAAACCAGTGCAAGAGTGTCTGCCCCATGCCCTGACGCACAGTACATTGTACATTGGGAACACAGTTTTAAAACAACAAAATGCAATCGACAATGATCCGTTCGGTATCCAGTTAGACCGAATGTAGACGATTTACTGGGGTAGAACCGCAGAGCATCGTGTCTTTGAGGTCTCCGGAGATGACGATGGCGATCACTCTCAAGCCCATGCTTGAGTCCAGCTGATGTTCCGTACAAGAATCATTCAGAGGTTGATTCTCCCCGTCATTGCTTGCCCTGAGGACTATGTGTTCTCTAAAGTGAACAACAGAATAATCTCACATTTTTGGTAGGCTATAGTCCTACTGCTACCCTAGTTGCCTCCGCCATGTCGTTCACCCACGATTCCACTGCCAGTAATTCAGGGGCGCGAATATGTTCCTCCGAATAATTCAGTTACGCTTGAACCCCGTGGAAACGCATGTTGCAATTACCGTCCCTGCGTAAAAACATCTCTAATTCCACATTTTGTTTGTGTTGTGTATGTTGTATCAATGTGTCTGTTTATCAAGCTAGGCATTTTCCACGTCGTGATATCCATTTTGTACTTGTCAAACTAGGTCTACTATGGAAATAAGACATTAATTTTTTCATGTCTTTTTAGTACTCCTTTTTCATTTGTCAAACAGTTCAATATGTACATCTATGCTTGGACATTTGCCATTATTTGTAAATATTTTTATTATACCTGTATTAATCTGGGCTGTTTGATGTGAATAAAATATCTTCAATCAATTCAATCAATCAATCACACGTAGAACCTCCTCTGTCGCGGGGGTCTCTGTCAGCTCATCGAAATATGCAGTATTGCATGAGAGTAATTTGTGGGAAAACATAGAGATATTAAATATAAAATTCAAATATATTCAACACATCATTTTCAAAGCTACATTGTACACACCAATGGAATGACTATAGGTACATGTATATCATTTGAAAATATAGGATATTTATGTATGCATTCAAAATGCTAACACTGACACATCTAGATGATATAAACAAATTACACGCAAGTGGCTGACAAAGTTTCATTAATTGCCGGCAGTCTCATTTATCATCAGAATGCTCATCTTGCGTTATCATTAACGCGACTGACGGCTCGAAATAGTCGGCTCGAAACAGTCGATAGATACAACACCCGAAAGAATAATCGTGACTGTTCGGAAACGATCAACTACGTTTGCAGAATACAGTGTTGAAAATACAAATGTACACATGTACAGTAGCTCAGCTTTGACTGCAAGCACAATTTCCAATGTGTCCGAGAAGTGTAGTCGAGATCACATTGTTTGCAGAATGATTTGTCAAGGAGACTAATCCTTCCAGGCTGGATGGTATCAACTGGATGTGCAAATCTCGATAATCAAAAGAGAGGATAATTGTCAAAATCACATCGTCACACCCGTGAGTAAAATGGTGAACTTCGAGGTGTCGTAACAAAATTAAAACCAAATCCAACCTATAATGATATACGGAGTTAAACAGGCACATGTTTAATGTATTGTGAAGAATTAAATATTCCTTCATTGCAGAAATAACGACTTCTTTATTCGGCGTGTAAATGGAAGATACTGTTGGGAGAACACTGTTGGACATTGTAACGAATTATGAACAGTTTTTGGTGAACCGCGATGTAGGGGCAGTTTTGTCAAGATTCCACGTTGCTCTGGCACGCGGTGATGTGGACTTTGTACGAGGGATTTTCCAACATCTGTCTTCAAAGGATATCCAATTACATATACTGAACGTGTCCGTGTCTTTTCCTTGTGATAAAATGCTGGACAATCAAATGCTGACGTCGCCAGAAATGCATGTCCATCCGCATGGAAATACCCCGGAGAAGCATGTGTACAGCAAAGCTATCGGTGAGAGGCTACATGTACGTTTGCCATTGGCCTTGGCTGCCTTCAGTGGAGATCCAAACATGATGACGTATCTGATAGAGATGGGAGCAAGTCCACAGGCTGCCGACCAGCAAGGTAACAACATCGTTCATTCATTGGTCTACATGTCTGTGGAATTTCCAGAAAGAGCAACACGGATGTTTGGAGTTCTGGTGAGCAAACTCGGTGTGGCTACGATGTCAGAGATACTCAACACCGAGAACTCGTCTAAAATGACACCTCTCGACTTGGCCGCAGATCTTTCGGTGCCGGAAATGATGACAGCGATATCTGAAACAACTGGAGTGTACAAACATGTCTATCGACAGCACGGGATTCATGAGCATGTACTCTATGACGTCACTAGATATGAGAAGGCTCGTGGCAATATTCACTTGTTCCAGTTTCTGAGTCTGGCGACGGAATCGGAACTTAGGAGAATGCACAATGCCAGATTCTTCGAATCATGCTTTTTCACAGCGTGGTTTCGAGCCCGATATAATGTACACAAATGGGCAATCGCCGTGTGGATGGTACAATTTTCGACATTGTTCATCTTATACTTGATAAGTATTGCATACCAACTGTCATCAAATGCGTACCCGCCATCTCTCAGTGTAATACTTCTGACGTTTGGATTGATTTCTCTGTCGGATGAGTGCTACAATCTGTACTGTATGAGAAAAGTTCTTAGGACGGTACGGGAACATTTGAAACACAGAAGGTGGCCTATGTCCAGCGGACTATGGCTGAGGTTCATACACATTGCATTCTCATTAACAGTGACTGTAACATCCATACTAACTTTGGTACGAGCTCCAGATAAAGAGTACAACGGTCTTGTGTTTTTGGAAATGATGAATGTCTTCTGTGGCGTGTTGTCGATGGAGTCGTTCTGCCATCTCTACAAGTGTACGAGCTTCATGAAAGTGTCAGTCGAGAAAATTAGCATAATTGTACTGTTCCAAACTCTAACTCTGATAGTTGTCGGGTGTGGAGTTTCGCTGACATTCTTCATTCTACATATCGGGGATGACTCGGAAACCTTTGTATCAACAACTTCACAAGAGGATCAAACAAGCCAACCGATGTTCTCCACATTTTTGAATAGCCTATATGAAGTCGGTTTGATGTCAGCTAATGTTATATACCCCAAACCTTTGTATTTTACGAATTCTGAACATCCGGTATTAGCAATTATATACTATTACGCATTTTTGCTTGTTGGTGTCATCGCAGTGGTGAATGTTGGATTAGCTCTAATTAATGCAAGAGTGAACGAAATGAGGGAATGTAAAGATAGCATCGTCGTCGTTGAGAGACTGAATATTTTGAACTACATTGAGAATAAAACAACAAAGTACCATATAAGTCAGCTGTTGTTCAGATTGTTTAGTGGAATATGGAAGAAAAAACAGAAACATTTTATTTGTATACGAGATCGTGTTTATATATGTGTGCTTGACGACGCGGTGTAAACAGCTGTTATGGTACTTAGTATTGTCTTTAGCATGCTACAAATGTATATAAAGAGAGCATATTAAATCCACATACATGTTTATGTATCAGTACGACCAGTTCATTCGACAACGAGGTCGGTATTTTGCCCACAATAAAGCGTTTAGCAAACCAAAGGATTGCATTTGTTCTGTGAATAGATGTGTATGACACTCAATAAGTGACAAAGTAATAGATCGTGTCATGCATTTCTGGCAGAACCAAGTCATTGTCATTGTGAGATTTATTACTACTCTTCAGCACAGTGGTTCATGATATTTGCGCAGCACTTGTGCTCTTCGAAGCTGGCGCCCTTCAAATGTTACATGAGTTGGCGTCAACTGCAAGGTTTGCAGATCAGGAAAAACAGGTTTTGACGATTGAAGTTTTGTTCTAAAAACATTCATATGATTGATTACTACAAGTGAATGTGAAAATACTTGCTGAGCCGTTCCAACGAAGATGAGATCATACCCATTGCAAGTCTACTGTAAGAAACATAAAGACTCTTTACAGAAATGAATGAAAACGGGATAAGACGCCGATACCCCTGACAGATTTTCACATCGCTCTGGCTCGTGGCCGATTGACTTTCGTCGAGTCAGTTGAATGTTCGGACTTTGAAGAAAAAGGAAATATCACACTTTATAACAAATACGTGCGTGACATACCAGGGACAACACATGGCTGGAAACCACGATGACGCATCCAAAGACACAAGTATCACCAACTACCGTACACTCCATAGGTATGCAAGGTTGCCGTCACAAATTGCAGCTTTCAGTCGGGAGCCAGAAACGATTTCACTTGTTAAAAAAAACCTTTAAACTTTATTTATCTTACAACGATTGATGAACAAGCATCAGCTTATATTAACATCTCTTGTGGGCTCGGATCTGGGCGTAAGGGTGGTCAATAGTGTGGGAGAACCTGGTGAAAACCCACTTGCCCGGTTTGGCGACCACATACCACTTCACATACTGCCGAGGCCGGCGATCGAACCCGCGCCTAAACCGACTGTATTGCTGAGAAGTCCACTTACGAACTGAGCTAACCGGGCAACCAATTTCACTTCTGTTGAATACCGGAGCAGATCCAGGTCAATGTGATGAAGGAGGAAATAACATACTACATTACCTAGCCTTAGACATGTACATATAGCACCCTGAGAGAACGCTTAGAGTATACAACGCGCTGAGGGGACACCTGTCGTTACCGACCCTAGGGGTCTCCTGGGAGCCGAGAACAGATCGGGTCTGACACCCCTGGACCTGGATGCCGACCTCGCTGTGCCCGAACACTTGGTAGCCCTGCTCAAGACCTCAGGGGTCTACATCTACGTGCAAAAGCGCTGCGGACCGCATCGCCACGTGCGCTATGACGTCACTAGATACGAGTAAAATTTTTCGAATGCCTAACACTACCTTCCATTTTTTAAGCATCATGACTGAGTCGGATATGGAAAGAATGAGTGACCGAAGCTTCCTACACTTCAAGATCCTGTTGGCCTGGATAGAGGCAAAAATGAACATACAAAGGAGTTTGGGTATATATCATGGATTTTGCAGTATGTGGTACTACTTCATACGTAGGCCTATATGGGTGGCGTTGTGTATTTACCATAGACATAACGGGTTATATGTCTATGGTATTTACATCGCTTCGAGGAGGAATAGCCCTATAGCTATTGGTATCATTCTGGCGTGTCTCAGTTGCCTTTCTCTTGTCGAAGAATGTCGCCACATATACTATGCTCGTTCACTTGTGCTCGCTGTTTGTAGACGGCTGAAGCAACTACATGTAGGCCTACGCAAACCTGTGTCGTGTCATTCTGCTCTGGGCTGTACAATGTATGTTCGTTCTGACATTGTCACTGGTATCGGTGTCAGTGATTCTGAAAAGTTATGACGAGACCACTGGCCGAGAACGGTCATGCATATATCGCTAGTTGTATCGCTGGTTTTGTTCTACCAGTTCAGTCGTCATGCCAGAAACATGCTAGCATCTGTCGAGAGAATGATCATGGTGGCTCTATGCCGGGTTCACTATCGCCCTGATGCTGATTGGAGCCGCCGGAGCTTACTTCATCTTGCACGTCAGGCCACCAGAGCAGGGTGTGGACACTGAGGGCGGAAACTGGACCACGGGTACAAGCGAGGCGCCCGAAAACTTCTGGCATTGCATCTACGAGGCGAGTCTGACCAGTATCGGGGTCATGGTACCCAGATTTCTCTACTTCAGGAAGTCAATGGCACCACAACTCGCAGTACCGTTATAATACATCACCAGCTGACTCTACTTCCACGTCGTCTTCTACAACATAGGCCTGGCCCTCTTGACTCTCCCCGTCGCAGATGTCTTCAAATACAGAAACGCCTCAGCGACAGCTCACAAGCTTAGTCTACTGAACTATTTAGAGCTGAGCGTTCGCAGCAAACAGTTTCTAGGAAAGAGACTACTGGATTCATTGTAGGCTATGGCATTTCGTCTGATCGTTCCAAATACTTCGTTTGCAAAGGAGAGCGTGTTTATGTCGCGGTCATCGAATGGCGAACGACATATGAATGAAGAGGTTTCATTTTATCCCAAAACCAAAAATCATGGTGAATCAAACTTGAGTTTCAACAGATTTCGGATTCTCCTCAATAAATTCTATATTTAATGTATCAAATTTGTATGATATTATTATTTGAACTTACGGTTCATATGTTGCTCTTTCACTTGGTCGATTAAAATGTGTATTCGTATAAAGTGTAACTTCATATAATTTGTGTGATGTCCCATGTTTTAATTGAATAAAATGTATATTGTAAGAAATTCATCAATCCCTAACTTGACAATTGGGTAAAGTTGAATGAAGGTCACATGTATTGTTGATTTTTAAGTGATTTCAGATTAAGGTAGTCCGCTCCAAACAGTGAGGGAAGGGGGTCGAAGGGTTTCTTGAAATAAATACCTGTATCAACATAATCTAGAGCTTCAAAATGATATATTTTATAGAGTAACTGTTCAGCATCATGAAACTGAAAAGAAAATAGGGGGTCACCGTATCCGTTCGCATAGAAAACACGATGCAAGATGTGAATATGGACAAAAAAATGTGCAAAAATGCAAGAATTTATGTCATTTTAGGTAAATATGTGTGATTTTGATCGAATATATAGAACAAACGAGCACGGTGACCCCCTATTTTCTTTTCAGTATTACGATGCTGATCATTTCCTCTATAAAATAATGTCATTCTGAAGAGATAATATTCAAGAAATGACTTTTAAATTTTGACTATCCAATACATCAATGTTTGTAGCGGACTACGTTAATGGCATTCATATTCAGCATCTGACATTAATTCGCACAGGTGCGAGTCATTCCCTCGAGGTTGGTATCCGGTAAGTGATTTATTGTGGGCGGGGATATTTCCAAAGGTTATCTTTATCGATATTTAATATCACATCAACCCCACTTGGCAACAGTTTAGTGTCAATTATCACAGCTCCGCATAATGCACGAAATTGGATGATAAATGTGTTGTTTCTGTCTGCACTTGTTTTATCTCTCCACGAAGGATTGGTGATCACGAAGAACAGATTCGTAAAAAAAATCACAAGATGGATGATTCATTGAGACGTCTCCTTTTCCAAATTTCTGATTGCTACAAACGTGACATTGAGTGTAGGGATACATGTACAACGATTTTTTTAAACACGTTCCATATTTCTTTAGCAAATGGTGACACAGATGATGTCAAACGTGTTGTGAATAAAATAAATGACAAAAAAATCATCACGTATTTGCTAAACAAACCAGTAACGTTTCCATGCAGCAACATAGGACAGATGCGAAAAGCCATCGAAGATGCCAGAATAAAAGACACGACTGTCCTAAAACTAATCAACGAAAACACACTATGCGACTTCGGAGGAACGCTGAATTCTGGGCACCTGTCTACGCCCTTATCAATTGCCGCATTTAGTGGTGATAGTGAACTCATCCGATATCTTCTGTCAAAGGGAGCGGACCCGCAAGGAATAGACGTTCTAGGGAACAACATCGTCCACAACCTAGTACACCTCGCTCGGTATCGTCCGGACCAGGCTGTTTCCGTGTACGAGTTGCTCACCAATGAGCTGGGCGCTGGTTCTCTGTTGATGCTGCTGGACACGGAGAACAAGCGGTACATGACGCCGCTGGAGACGGCCGCCGACCTGTGCTGTCCCGTCATGATCAAGGCCATCTACAACACAGACAAAGTTTGTCGGAGAACCCAGCAACACTGTGGTATCTACAAGCACGTCTTGTATGACGTCACCAGGTACGAGGAGAGAGGGTCGGCGGTGGTGCACCTCTTCCAGTATCTGGCTCTCTCCACAGAGGAAGAACTCGTCAAGCTGGACGACACGAGGCTGCTGCAGTCGGAGCCGTTCTCGGGCTGGGTGGAGGCCAAGTACCACAGCTACAGATGGGCGATAATACTTTGGCTTGTACACTCCATGATGTACCTGGCCCTTTATTTATCAATGCTTGGATATACTATTGCGACCACGAGTTATGCCCCCAAACCTCTCCAGATATTTGTTCTAGCTTGGGGTATATTATCACTAGTGTGCGAAGTTCACAACTGGTACTGTGGTATAAAGGGTATTTCGTTTATTCTCAAGCGTACATTAAGCGGTCGAACGCCAGTATCCAATACTAGAATTCACAGATTCTGTCAGGTAATTTTTGTTGTACTGGTTACTGTTACCACATTCCTCACTTTGTTCGAGGTGATATCTTTGAAGTCCCATGTGTTCCGGACTTTATGTGTTTTGAACGTGATGACAGGATTCATTGCCGGTGTGCTGTTAACACAGCTCAGTCCCGGTCTTGGCCATTTTGTGACTGTTGCGGAAAAGGCTATCACGGTCACGTTGTACTTTCAAGCTACTACCATATTTCTATACCTGGGATTCAGCCTCAGTTTCTACCTGGTGCACTTCAGGCCAGGCACTTGTTTCGATGACCCTGAGAATGCTACTACTCCTTTGCCAAGCGCTGGAGAAGATGTACTTGATACATGCGTTCGTGATAGAGACGCGAGTGCAGACTACGTTATGTTCGGGTCTTTCATTCGCAGCGTGTACGAAACTGGACTCCTAATGATAGGCATGATGTACCCAAAATCTATATACTTCATGGAGTCTCACAAACCAGGGTTGAGTGTGTGCATTTATATATTCTTGCTGGTGATCTTTACGATCATGACCTACAACTTGCTGATAGCGCTGATCAACCAGCGGGTTATCGAGATCGATGCCCACAAAGAGTCCATCATGGCCATCCAAAAACTGAACCTGTTGATGTTCATCCAACAGGGCTTTGGTGACAAACGCTTCATCAGTTGGTTGTACAGGAAGCTGTTTGGGAAAATATCCCTGATCCGACATCCGCATTATTTCGTGTACAGCTACAACCCTCCCCGGGTATATGTCCATGTCATTGAGTAGCCGTTTTAACCCAGCGATATAATATATGTTGTCCTGTTGATGTGCAGTAGTGATCATAATTGACCAAACCGAGTTCATACTTGTGATACATACAAAGTGACACTAAATATACTATGTCAGTGTTTTTTGTGAAATATCTGAATGAATGCATGTTTCCACATAAAGGTATGTTATCATATAGTGACAATTGTGTACTATATAAAATTCTCACCTGTACATGATTTATTGGGTAAAATAAGTGAATTTGTATCATATAGGCCAATCTCAAGATGGAAAATTGATGTCGTCAATTATTCATAGTATATATGCAGCTTAATTTAATATGTGGTGTTTTCTGTTCCTCCTGTTTTGGATATAAGGGATAGTATTTATTGTTCTGGTCAAGAGAAGTGTGATGTTGCAAAGAAAAAGAAAACATTTTGGTTATTATGTATCTAACTATAGAATTTACCTATTCAAATGTACACTGTGCATGCTGTTTAACTTGATGTGGTGCTCAATGTTTCATCATATTAGAGACGTACATGTATGCGAGGTATAACAACTTGATCATTTGCAGTTCGTGTGCATAGAAATATATGTATAAATGAATTACTACAAGGTGTTGTATTATTCAACCAATGGTCATCTGATAAGTGAATTTTTTTGAGTTACCCGATATGATCCAGGAGCTACATTAGATCAGCAATACCAGATTTGAATGTAAGCGTTATTTATTCCTGCGGTAATGCTGGGAAAAAAATCAACTATTATCGTGGTCGACGTGTTCTTGAATCTGTAAAGAATTGCATCGGAAACATCACGCGATTTTGCAATAGTCCTGGAGCGTCCAACCAATTTCGACGGGCGAAACGTCACGGGGCACAGCAAATTAAAGTGACTCAAGTGAGATCTGTCTGTTATTGTAGTTGCCGTGGAAATAACAATTATGAAAGAGAGTACCTGACTATTGAACGATAGGCAGGCCATAATTACACACAAATGTTTTCTGCACATAGCGAAAAAAGTCAACATCTATGACACACATAAATCATCGTTCGTTTTATACATACAACAAAGAAACTGAACATGGAAAAAAGGCATGCATATGCATGAGTTTGTTTGTTATGTATGAATATTGAGTTATTGTCACACACGTAATTCTAGGCGTGGTCCAGAAGAAAATCACCTATCGCTTTTATAGAATTGATATACTCACAAAACAATTCAGAATCCGAGTTACATAATATAAAACATAATAACATAATATAAAATAGAATGATGAACAGTTGTCGAAATTGCTGAACAAAAGTTATTTGTATGTCCATTTATAAATGTATATATTTATAATGTATATATATAATAGCTACACTAACTCCAGTTATGGCTGAGTATATTCATCAGGTTTCAGCTATCGTGATTGCAAAGTAAACAGAATAAAGTCCTGGTGTTCGATCTCCATTCCCCGGACGGGAAATATAGTGGTTGATGAGAGTTTGCACCATGGAACCGTAATGAGCAATTTCGGCCATCAAATCAAATCGTCAACCAGTTGTTGTGGAGTTCAATTAGTTATACCCAATGCCAGGTTATTCGATGGGCCGTCTAGTTACATGCTGGCTTCTCTGGAGCAACGGCAGACAGCTCCACAAATACAATGGGGACATATGCGGCCGTGTGCAAATACTGGTCACTGCTACTCTGGAGAGGGACAGGGAAAATGAATCAGTGCACTGCTGTGCCAGGTTGTGTCCCGGGCACACTGTGTCTGGAAAACACAATACTCTAGCACATGTATTGACAGGGATGATATTCAGCATAGAACTGCGTTGATCCCACAGACCAAATACACATCAGAAATCTCATCATTACACGGCAAAATCATTGGTCTCCGCAGTATCAAACGATCGTATACGCACTGAAGTGACAACATGGAGAAAAGGGATCTGGAACTAATCATGAACAAATCGAGTAGTTTGGACGAAAATGGAGATTTTAAAAGCCTTTTGTCCGAGCTGAGGGGATACTACAGATCCTACGTGAACCACATGAACGAGACGATTCCTCTCACCAAATTCCACGTGGCTCTGGCTCAGGGAAATCTGAGCTACGTCAAGTTAATACTGGAACACGTGAAGACGCCGACCATGATTCATTTCCTGCTGAACCAAACAGTGCGATTCCCATGCGATCGACGCTACGAAAAGAATGACCAGGTTCACCTCGTTGACAGCACTGAATGCCCACTGAGAGAGCGTAAGAAGATGCTGACTAAATTAAAGATTCCTATGTACATGTGCATGCCTCTGTCTATGGCAGCCTACAGCGGAAGCTTGGAGCTGGTGAGATTCATCCTTGGACTGGGAGCGAACCCGGAGCTTGTTGGCGGAAAGGGGAACAACATAGTACACTGCCTGGTCTATATGTCGGCGAATAAGCCGGAGGAAGCTCTTCTGCTGTATCAGGAGCTGGTGGAGCGACTGTGTCCGTCGACTCTGTACTCTTTGTTGACTACTGAGAACAAGAACTGTCGGACGGTCGTAGACCTGGCGGCGGACCTCGCCCTACCGGAGATGCTACTGGCTCTACTCGGGACAGAGGGCGTCTTCAAGTTCAGCCAGGAAGATTGCGGGATTCACTCGCATGCCCTTTACGACGTCACACGATACGAGCACTGTGGCACTCAGGTGTTGCATCTCTTTCACTACCTGACACTGGTCACTGAAGATGAACTTGTGAGGATCGACACAGTCAGAATGCTGCAGTCGGAACCGCTATCCAGTTGGATCGAAGCCAAATTCACCAGCTACAAGAGAGTGATATGGTTTTGCGTGCTGAAATCGTTTTTGTTCTTGATGCTTTATCTGAGCAGCCTTACATACACTATCATCGCTCTGAAGAAACCACCACTAGCACTGAATGTCATGCTGGCAGCTGCAGGCATAGTCTCCCTGGTGGGTGATTTTCACAGCGTGATTCGTCTACGCAGCACAATCGCTTTATACTGGAAGCACACACTCCAGAGACGAAAGCCGGTCTCCATCTGCGGCACGTACCGTCTCTTCCAGATCCTGTTCAGCATCACAGTGACCACGACCTCATTCCTGTCCATGCTCGACGAACTGAGTGACACTGAGACGACCCTGGGTCTCCACGTGTGCAACGTGATGTTCGGTTTTCTCTCCGTGGTGTTCTACTTCCAGCTGGGCGAGTACATGGGGCACCTGCTGACCGTCATCGAGAAGATGATTGAGGTCACCTTCTATTTCCTCACGATGATTTGCCTGGTATTTATGTCTCTGGCCCTCTCCTTCTACATCTTGCACTATCACCCGAGCAAATGCATCGATACATCCAAGAACGAGACCCTCATGGACACCTGTCTCGGAGCCCAGAATACCGACTATGAAATGTTCAGCTCGTTCTACCGCAGCATCTACGAGACCTTGCTGCTAGCTATGGGGCTGATGGTGCCGAAGTCCATCTACTTCCAGGAGTCGGAGGCTCCGCAGTTGAGCCAGGCACTCTACCTGCTATGTCTACTCTTCGTGACCATCGTGCTGATGAACTTGCTGGTGGCACTCGTCAACCAGCGGATAGCGGAGATCGGTGCCCACAAGCAGTCGATCCTGACCATACAACGGCTCTCCGTGCTCGTCTACATCCAGCAGAACTTCGACAACAAGAAGCTGCTGAGGAAGATTATGTACCGACTGAGCGGCAGGCGGACCCTCCTGATGGACGAGTCCGCCTTCGTCTTCAGCAAGGACCGCTCTAGGGTTTACGTCCATGTCGTCGAGTAGATGTCATGTTTATCGTTTAGCTGCTTATCCTAAGCCGGTTATGTCGAAAAATGATGAACGGTCATACAAGTCATCGAGTAGATGATACATGTCGCCGAGTATATGTCATGTTTGTCGTTTGGCGGCTTATTGTAAAAGTCAATTACATAAGGAGAATGTCAAAGAATGATGAACGGTCAAATATACATGTATATTAACACTTTCTTGTTGTTAGTTTGAGTAACTTGGGTCTACTTGTCAGAAGCTAAACAATCATAAGAAAGAACAATTATTGAGCGAAGTAACTGTGTATCATTAGTTGTTGGAAATAAAATATAGAAAATGACCGACAAAACCATGCTTCAGATTATTTTTCATAGATTGTTTTCACTTGCTAGACAGTTGAACGACTGATGACCATGACGTTCACAACTTTTATCTTTTTACACAGTAATGTATTTATATATGCTATATTAAACTGTTCACTGGAATACTCTCTAAATATAGTTCTACAAAAATATTTTGTAGAGCACTCATGCTATTATATACGTATGCTATTCGCACTTTTTACAATGCTTAACGGTAAATAAAAAAAACATATCGTGTGTGTATCTTGCATGATGTTTGCTCAAGAGACAAAAAAAATAAGGAGAAAGTGACGAGAGAGACTCGCCGAAGATAGCCTCAAACAGTTCGGCGTGCGCAAGATTCCCAGGGTCCAATGCGTCAGCCAATTCCGTCACGAACGACGGATTGCGAACGACCAATTTCTGCACCAACGTGAAGCCTTCGACATGGTCTGCAAGAGAAAATCGTATATTTAGTTAGGAATCACGGTTTGCGCGTCTCTGACGAACGCTCACGTGGGCGGATACGATGTTTTAAGGCTCGCAGTCTGTCTGGGAACTCAGAAGGCGGACTAGGTGGTGAGATAGATTGCACATTCATACAGAGAGAACGATTCGAATCAGTTGCAACAACTGACTGAGATATGGAACTCCGTGTCTTGTTTTTATGCCTGGTATTGGCGACATCAACTGTAGCTAGACCAAGTGCAAAACGTTCGAAGGTATGTAATGCCATTTTTTATTAACTGTCCATTAAAACCAAGCAAAATATGGTGTTACATGAAATGTATAATCATTGATATTCATGCAAAATTATACTGGTACGCTAAAAAATATATTGAGTCTCATCATATTTTTCCGTCTCATCATATATCTATTCTTTATTATGTTTTACTATGTCATTTCATTCATAAGATGCAGTTCTTATCCGAACTGTATTGTTTAAAATAAATATCATTGGGTAGATCCATATTCAAACTGACACAAGAGGCAGGAAAAGGCAAATATTTGGTTTGTGGGACTTGTTTTTTTTTTTTTTTAATTTATTGCAGACAACGTTTCGACGGTCTCAGTAACATTGATGTTTTAGACAACATACATGTACATGCCCATGTTTACCGGAGGTGTAAAAAAATAATGAACTATTGTTTCAAAATGTGTTCGTGTTATTGCTTTCTTGACATATTTGTCACTCTCAGAAGTTTTATTTATCTCCGCACATCAATTATCTCTGGGAAATATATTAAAATATTTGGTAGTTTCGTTTAAATGAGAATACAAGGTCTGAAAATTTTGCCGATAATTATCGTAAAAAGTGCTCTCACAAACACATTGCTCAAATGCATTTGGGCTAATTTCTCCGGAATATTGCTTCCAGTTCGCTGTATTATATCACTATTGCAGACTCCTTTCTCTGCCTAATGAAACACAAGCTGTTGATTCTGATGATTTTTCGTGTTTAAGCATCGACTGGAGAATATTGTCAAAAAAGCTGTCAAGAAGCACTTCGATGGATTCGATCCTTCCACGGGACGTAAGTGAAAGTCAATGTAAATTTATGAAGAAAAAAATTATTGAGAGCCTCGCAGGTACACTGTATGCTATTATTCATGGTTGTTGCGATGTCATACGTCGACAGCGCTGACGACAGCTGAACTGACTGAAGCCACTGCTCAGCTTGCCGAGCGTGTCAACAACTTCAAGAACTACATCCAGCAGCAGGCGCTACAGATCGAGAGCGATCCCGACACCTCGGGTAAGTACCGTATGCCTCCATGTATCTACTACCATTGACTGACTAGTGTGATCAGGCAAGTTATCGATCAGCAATCGATTGATTGATGAATCGAAGCAATTTTATTATTCCAATTGATTGATTAGGGGATGGGCGCCATTGGATGGATGGATGGATGGATGGATGGATGGATGGATGGATGATGGATGGATGGATGGATGGATGGATGGATGGATGGATGGATGGATGGATGGATTGATTGATTGATACAGACGGAGCGCTGTCTGGTGTGCTGCGGGCCGTAGAGCAGCATGCGGCGGCCACGAGGACCGAGTCGATGGCGGGGCTACAGAAGCTGGAGGAGCTGGCTGTACGGGCGTTCCTGCTCGGTCAGTGGTCCAGGCTAGATCCAAGATTACATTCCTACTACATAGTTCAGTAAATATAATAATTGTACACAGAAAGTATCATTTGTTTGAGTATACGAATTTGTTCATTCTATAGGCGTGGATGGGAACACGGTCTGTTCACCGGATGATGGTATGCACAATATATCAATATGCACCTATCCTCTATAGGCCTATGTATAGTGTCAAGAAGTGGCAGTATAAATTTTCACAGCCATACTACAATCATGTACCAATGTCCTCATTCAGGAGAATGCTTCCGGAACCAGGAGCAAGTAGTCCGCCAGATATACGGCACGGTGGCTCGGGAGGTGTTCAGCCAACGTGAGTGCAATCGATATCGCTACACAGACAAACTTCCGAAGACATGAGATTTTGATATTTTTTAATGAATCCTAATTTATTGCTTTTACAGTTTCTGAGGATGACTTCTGTGCAAACTTAGTCAATGTCCTGTCTCCAAAACCTGCAGGTGAACTTGCTAATTGTTGTAAATATGGTGACCATAGTGAACGTACAGACAAAATAGTGTAACATGAACTTACACAAGTGATGCATGCATGCATAATTATATAGACTTAGCTTTTTATATCAGCAGGAACGGCGCGTCGAGGCCCGACACGTCCGGTCGGCGGCGAGGGCGGCCGAGGAGGCAGCGACAGGGAAGGTTAGTCTAGTCATCTTACAGAGCGATCTTCACGAGAGGAACTCATACGAAGCGCCGTAAGAAATATCAGAGGCGTGTTCTCTGTTTTACCATTGTGAAGGCACTAAGCATCTGAATACATGTATTGTACTTACAGAGCGCTATGATATTGTCATGATGTCCCACGATCACCGAATACTAATAGTCTGACAATACACTCAATGAAATTCCTGCTTGCAGATTCTGGAGAGGACAGACACCTGCTGAGTCTGATCCAGCACCTGGCTCGGGAGATCCTCCGGGAATTTCCGGAAACTGCCGAGCTGAGGACCGCTGTTGTCCAGGATTTCAACTGTTTCGGAAACCAACTTGGAGAGTTCGCACAGTACCTCACCAGACCCATTGCCAAACGTAAGTATTCATATACTTAGTTGTACTTAGATATGTCATCTTAAATTATGCGATTGCATTGATTCATATGCTGTTTCATTACAGAGGCCCCGGAAACGGACCCCGTGCTGAGTGAGATCGCCCGGACGCACATCTATCTACACCTACTGGGCATGCAAGCTCACAGCATCTTCCGCGACATCCGCAAGATCAGACACATCCTCGAGTTCAAGCGTCAGTACACTTTATATCAAGTCACGAATACTAATAATTTATTATTTAACCTTGTTATATACCCCGAAGTAATAACAAATAATAATAATAATACCCAAACAGAGGTAACACCTGGTGATCTCAATGACTACCACACGAGACTGAGCGATGCTTTCGACGACTTGAGACAGAAATTCGCGGACGCACAGTCCAACCTTGGATCTATCAACACCGACACAGGTAAGCTACACTATACAGTAGCCGATTTAGATGGGGGGTTACTGGAGTCAGGACCCCCCCCCCCCCCCCCTTTTCGAAAAAAAAAATTATATATCAGAGTTTCCGTAGGCGGATTCAGGCTTCCTGCCCGAAAAAAAATATGTCGAAATGTCATGTTTGACTTCAGGTTGATCATAGTGAGTTTGTTTGAAATGTATACTCAGGAGAGACCAGTATGCTCAGCTACCACAGAACATAAAAAGAGTTCTGGCTTATTGGGCCCTTCAGCGGGCCCCAGACCCCCGGACCAAATGTGCAGCTTCTCTTCTACATTTTTTTACAAACATTTCAGAACATGGTAATCAATAATTTTTAAGTGCAATTTATTCCCAGGAAAGGCTACAAAATTGATTCAGAACATACCAAGCCCTTCAGCGGGCGCCAGACCCCCGGCCCAAATGTGCAACTCCTCTTCTACATTTGTTTTTTTTACAAATTTTTCAGACAATGGTAATCAATAATTTTTTAGTTCAATTTATTCTCAGGAAAGGCCACTAAATTAATTCTGAACATAAAAAGGCCCAGAACCCTGGCCCGAATGTATAGGTTTTCTTCTACATTTTTGACAAACTTTTTAGAACATGTTCATCGATGAATTTTCAAGTGCAATTTATTCCCGGGAAAGGTCACAAAATTGATTCAGAGCACACAAAAGGCTCTGACTTCAGCAGGCCCCAGACCCCCAGCTGAGACGAGCTCGCTTCGTTTCTATTTTTAACACTAAATAATTACGAAAGTAGGGCGATCCATGGTATTCAAGTGGGAGTCATACCAAAGAGATGCCATCAACTTAACACTGAACATAACAAAGACTCTTGCTTCGAGGTCTCTTGAGCGGCCCCAGACCCCCACCGGGATAGTTTCGCTTCACTCCATAATTTTGTGACGTTTGGTAATGACTTGTTTTCGGTGTGGCCCAAAAAACCTGGTTTCTCTGATCGTATAGACTTTATGTAACTCCCGCTCGTTGTGATTCGAGAGCCGTCACTAAATTGGTGTCCCCCAACGCTGGTGTATCATCACTCCGTAGCTTACCGGCTTCACTTAGGCAAGAAGCAACTCAGATGTAAATAAATTGAAGATTTATATACATCAAATCAACTTACAATTGTATGGCTGGTCACCCACGTGACGTACAAATATGAAGTTCAGACATGGAGCACTGTATGATCACATTTCAAAAATAAATAGTGCACGAGGGCACAACTAAAAAGAGTTCTTAGCCGGCGGCGTCTCTCTGTCCCTTCCCGTTGAAGTTTCCCGTCCTGTTTAGTCGAATGGTTTCTCCAGGTAGTCGGTCTAATCCCGGTTGACTCTAAGGCCCTGAAGAAGGAGTCGTCCGCACGGAGTTCGTCGAGTCCCTTGGCTGTGGCGGTGACGATCTCCCCACGGTCGATGTCGCTGTTGCAGTGCTCTCAGAGCGGCCGTCCGCTCTCCCTTATATAGCCAGGGTGGCTGCGCGCGCATCTTCGTCCGCGAACGTATCTTCCGCACTCTTCTCCACGTGGTGAAGACTGCGTCCGCGAACGGTTCTTCCGCGAAGGCTCCTCTTCCGCGAACGGTGCTTCCGCGACTGATGCTTCCGCTGATGATGCTTCCGCAATCGTGCTTCCGCGAACGGTTCTTCCGCGAACGATGCTTCCGCTGATGATGCTTCCGCAATCGTGCTTCCGCGAACGGTTCTTCCGCGAACGGTGTCTTCGCAAGTGGACTTTGTAGATCACGTGACCGTTCCTAACGAACGTTTCAGCGCGGCAGTTGCATGGTTTTGTTACAACTCCACCCTTTCTGGAGATCAACGTCCCCGTTGATCCTTTCTCTCTCTTCTTTTCTCTTCTTCCTCCTTCTTCGTCTTTTCCTGCCTGTCTGTTGTTTACAGGGCTCTCTCCCTCCACTTCACTGGCGATCCACCTCGCTTTCGGACGTCTCCGCCAGCCTGTCCCGAGTGTCTGTATATGCTCGGAGCTGTTCCCGGAGCAGCTTGGTCTCTCGGACGTGGGCTCGCAGCTCCTTCCGGTGGCTCTTCTCTCGTTGAGAGGCCTCCCCTCGCAGCTGCAGCACCTCGGCATCGAGCTGTCTCTGCTCCTCCTTGGCTTGGAGCCGAGCCTCCGCTTGGGTGAGGTGGCGTCGTTCCATGGCTATCGTGGATGCCAGGTCCTCCAGGGCCTTCTCTCCGGCAGTGACCGCTCTGCCCAGGCCCTCCACATACGGTCGCAGTTGGTCCTCCTCCTCCGGAACGGGCTTAAGGTACCAACTCAGGTCTAGGGGCTTGTAGGTAGGGGCCGAGTCTCTGGGAACGGGGGGTCCGTCGTCCTCGGGGGTGGGGGCCTCCGGGGATTCCGCCTCTCTCCGCTCCTGCTGAGACTCCGGTTCCTCTTCGCTATTCGGGGGGTCGTCCTCGGGGTCTGGGGCGTCCTCTGACCTGGGGGCGTCCTCCCGGGGGCTTGACGGCGTGGAGCTGGTCATCCCGCTGGCCGCAAAGCTGACAGTCTTCAGCTCAGGGGCAGACACAGTGGACGGACCATCCCGGGGGTCGGACACGGGCGTGTCGGTTGCCGTCCTCCTTCGTCCTGGCTTGAGGGTGTTGCCGCTGGCATGCGACGTCTCATGCCGGTCTCTGTCAGCTCGGCGGGCGAATCGCTGGCTGCACATCTTGCAGAGGTGCCGCCCCTCCTTCTGCGTGTGTTTGGTCGCCACGTGTCGGCTAAAGTTGGATGCCGTCACGTGGATCCGGCAGGGGCTGCACCAGCGTCGCCCTCTCTCGGTGGACAACTTCCGGGCAGGGGACCGTCGACCTCCTCGGGGCTCCTCACGACGCTCCCGGCTCCTCGAGCGCTCCCGCTTCCGGTCAGGCTTGTCTATCTTGGTAGGTGGGTCGCTCATCTTGTCGACTTCAAGGGGCAGAAAGTCAGCCAAGTCAAAATCTGGAACGTCCCCGAAATCTTCGTCTGCAAATGCGGGTATCTCAATGATCTGCAGAGTTGGTGTGTTCATGGTTGAAGTGATGACGGAATCGTAGGCCGGCCTGCTTATATAGAAAAGGCGCGGACCAGGGATCTGGGGGAAAAAGCATTGTCGTGGAACGAAATAACGTTTTTCGCGGTTCTTCCGCGAACGCTGCTTCCGCGAACGTGCTTCCGCGAACGGTACTTCCGCGAACGCTGCTTCCGCGAACGCTGCTTCCGCGAACGGTTCTTCCGCGAACGCTCCCGTCATCGTTTACATCGTTTGGACTGCATTCCCGCTGTTTTCCACTCGTCCCTCGTCACCACTGGGGGTCCGGACTGGGGTCACATCGTCCGGATTGGGTATCCAGGCGTCGGTTTCAGGGGTAAACCAGCACCTTTTTATATTGTCGATGGTCCCGGGCTCCAGAATATCCATCGCCACCCTTTCTAGCTGATGGCTCACCGGTCGTGGGGGGCTCCGGTCTTCAGGCAGGGACTCCTCGGTCGGCTCTGCAGTCGTCCTCGGGTCCTCCTGGCGGCGCACCTCCCAGATCTGGAATATCCCGACTCCATCTCCGCAATAGTGATCTTCCATCAAGGGCTCAACAGGGACCTCCAATACGATGTTGACTTGAGGTCCTCCTGGGCTCCATCCTTCTCCGCTGATCGGAGGAAGCAAATCCTCGTCAGAGAGGTCCTCCAGGGGTAGGGGACACTCCTCCTGAGTCGGACAGGCCTCCTCTTCTCCTTCGGGTCTTGTGGTGTGGCGAGGGGCGGGACAATCCGGTCTCCGGCACTGTCGGCATCTGGACATCCCGTCTGCATTCCCGTGTTGTACTCCCGGTCGGACCTCACACCTGAAGGCGTAGCTGGCGATGCGAGCTGCCCATCTAGCGATCATTCCTTCCGCATCCCGAAAGTTCAGTAGCCACTTGAGAGAGGCGTGGTCGGTTCGTAGTAAGAACGCTCTCCCCCACAAGAAATGTCTGAAATGGTGTATCATACTGACGACGGCCAGGAGCTCCCGCTTGGTGGTGCAGTAATTCCGCTGGGTGTCCCTCAGGGTTCTGGAAGCATAGGCGATCACCCGCTCTCGTCCGTCCTGCACTTGGGATAAGACGCCTCCCACTCCGTAGCCGCTAGCATCAGTATCTAAAATAAATTCTTGGTCCATGTCAGGGTACACCAGCAGGGGGTGCTCGGTCAGGGGTTGACGCAGCGCCTCGAACGCCTGCTGATGAGCCTCGCTCCAATGGTAGTTGACTTCCTTCTTTAACAGGTGGTTGAGGGGTCCCGCTCGGGTGGCAAAGTCAGGGATGAATCTGCGGTAGTACCCCACGAACCCAAGGAAGCTCCTTAGTTCTGTCAAGGTGGTCGGAGGAACCATTTTTGTTACAGCTTCGACCTTGGCAGGGTCGCACTGGATGCCTCGGTCGGACACGACATGGCCCAGGAAGTTGACCTGTTGTCGAAACAGCTCACACTTGGCGGGTTTCAGCTTCAGCCCGGCAGCCTGCAGTCTCCGGAACACGTCCTCGAGGTTGTCCACGGCTTCTTGGAAAGTCTTTCCAAGACAGACGACATCGTCCAAATAAATTAGACAACGCTTCCATTGTAGTCCCCTCAGTGCCAGCTCCATTAGACGTTCAAAAGTAGCCGGGGCCGTCGCCAATCCAAACGGCATCACTTTAAATTGATAGAGTCCACTACGGGTAGTGAACGCCGTCTTCTCCTTGTCCCTGTCGTCCATCTCGACCTGCCAGTAACCACTAGCCAAGTCTAGCGTCGAAAAATATCGTCCTCCTGACAAGGTATCAAAACTCTCGTCGACTCGAGGCAGGGGGTGCGCATCCTTCCGGGTGACATCATTTAGACGGCGGTAGTCGACGCAAAATCTCAGTGCACCATCCTTCTTTTTCACTAGCACGATGGGAGACGACCATGGACTGTCGCTTGGCTCCACAACGTCAGCTTTCAACATCTTGTCGACCTCGTCCTCGATCAGCTCTTGTTGGTAGTACGGGGCTCTCCTCAGAGGCTGCTTGATCGGGGGGTGATCTCCCGTGTCGATGACGTGTTTCGCCAGGGACGTCCGGCCCAACCTCCCATCTGGTCCCATAAAGACCTGCTGGTGGCGTCGAAGGAGATCGCTGACGACCTCCACCTCCTTTTCCGTCAAGTTCGGATGCATTCCCTCCAGGAGCGGTTCTAAATGCTCCGGGCACTCTGGTGTCTTCGTCGACGATTCTGCGTGCATGGCGTGCACTCTGGTTTCGGGCTGCTCAGGCGTCCGGTTCCGCCACTTGGTGGAGTTTGGTGTAAGGGGCTCATGCTCCCTCCCGCTCTCCTCCCGGTACCACTGTTCCCTTTTAGGTTCATTCTGGGTTGTTTTCCCTCCATCGGGACGAAATCCCAGGTCGATCACGGCCTCTATTCCGTGAAGCTCGGCTAGGATGGTCCCCATCAGCACAGTGCAAGCTCCAGCGCCGGCGTTCAGAAGTACCACCGGTACCAGGCGTCCTCGGGGTCGTACCAGGGCTCGTCCCACTACGAGGGGGTCGTCCTCCAATGGCTCTCTTGCGGACTGCACGAGGCCGGCCTTCGGAACTCCTCCCTCACTTCCTGTCAGCTTGAGGTCCACCATCATCTCTGAAAAGGGTGGCAAGACGACCGTCTCCTCCGTCACCAGTGTGTAGACGGCGTCCTCGTGGCCCGAGCTCATCACTACGGTAGTGTCGCCCACCTGCCACTCGCCCTTACGCAGATCCAGCTGTCCCCCAATCTGTTGAAGTACATCAAGCCCCAACACTCCCGGGATCCCTAGTTTGGCTACCAGTACATCTGCCGACACGAGTCGTGTGCCCAGTAGAAGTTGAACTGTCATCTCTCCTTGAACCTGTAAGTAGTCTCCGGTTGCTGCCCGTAACCTTATTCTCGTCTGCCTTATCATTGCTTTATGTTCGTCATCCATTTGGTCGAAGAGACACTCATCCAGAACGGTGGAAGAGGCACCCGTGTCCACCAACATACGAGTCGCCTTCCCCATAACGTGGCACGCCGCATACCACGCCAATGTGCCTCGGGCACCGGCTGACAGCGACACCACCTGGCCATTTCTGTCAATCTTAAGAGAGCTGCCACTCTCCTCAGGGACGCCGCCCTGGATAAGTACTGAGTCGTCCACCCACAGTGATGCACCACCCTGGTCCTCTCTGTCAGTCTTAAGGGAATCACTCCCCTCGGAACCGCCGCTCCGGATAAGTAATGAGTCGTCCACCAGCAATAGCTGCTGCGCTGGCCCCTTGGTCATTCCGCTCCACCGGCCCTCCGTCTCCTCTTTCACGGCCGCTTGTGGTTCAGTTGCATAGGGGGGTCCCTGCTGTTTCGCAGCCTCCAGCCTCAAGGTTGTAACCTGTTGGTTCTCCTTGCTGCTAGCAGAAACCTCGTTGATGTCTCCGTGGGTCCCCAGACGCTCCACGGCTCCATCGGTCTGCATTTCGTCGACGTCTCCGCGGGTCATTAGACGCTCCGCGGCTCCATCGGTTTGCTGTACATTGGCACTCCCGTCTGTGTTGACAGGCTTGCCCTCCAAATAGTCGAGAATTCGATCCTCAAGCTCCTCCTGTGCCCATCCAGTTACTTCGGATGCACACCGGAAAAACCTATTAAAAATCTGTGAAACTAAAAATTCCCCCCTGGCAATGTGTTCTTCACGTCTTCGTCGAGCTTCTCGTCTGTGAAGCCGTGCACACACCTGCCAATGGCCCATACGGTTGGGGGCTGGTATGAGCCCTACTGGTTTTCCGACACCTCGTCTGTCAAACTGTTCCGCTCACCAATCTCCTCGATTAGTCGACTCAAGCGCTCCTCCTTGGTCCGAGGTGGCGGCCGATCTGGACACTGGTACTTCCGATGACCCGGCTTCCCACAGTACCAACAGTCATCTGGTCCCGGCCTAGCGCTTGGTCCCTTGTTCTCAGCAGTGGCGGCCCTCGGCTTGATGGATAGCACCTGCTCACACAGCTCGATTAGTCGATCCAGCTTCCTGTCTTGGCTCTCAAAGAGCCCCTTGAAGTAGGGAAGTCTGGGTAGACCCGCTACGTTCGGCTGGTTGCTCTGCTGCCCACTGGTGGTAATCTCGCCTCCCTGCTGGTTCTTTAATAGCTGTAGGACCCGTCCTAGAGCTGGCTCGGAGTCCTCCGACTCTATGGACATCACCGGCTTCCCAGGCTTGGGTTTGACACATTCGTACTGGGTCACGAACGCTATGGCCTCCTCCATGGTCTTCATCTTCCTCATGAGCGCCATCACCTTCATGTCCCCATCTGGATGGCCCTTCCAGAAGTGGTCTAAGGCGATAGCCTCCTGAGCTGCGGAGTTCAGATCCGGATAACCACGGCCGGCCAGTCGCTGCAACTCATAGCCGTACTGCTGGGGTGTCTCTGCCTTCCTGCGGGTTCTCTGTCCCAAGGTCGCCTTGTAGGACTCCTCCTGACAGTCAGGGTCGAATCGTAGGGTCAGCTTGTCGGTCAGAACGTCGATGTCCCTCCGGTCTGCAGGACTCAGGCTGGTCAGCATTCGTCGCGCCTCTCCTGTCAAGCTCCCGGCTAAGTAGACGCCCTGTTCCCGCTTGCTCCATCCGTTGACCTCTGCGATGACGTCAAAGTGGGCCCGGTACACCGGCCACTCTATGGAAGTCCCATCGAACTTGTCAGGGGTCAGCATCTTCCGGTTCCTTCTGCCGTTCTGATTCCAGGCTGCGCTGTCCTCGGACGACGAGTCCTCCTGCCTCCGTCTCGGCCTAGGGCTTCGTCGGTGCAGCGGCGGTCCCCGCCTCGGTGGTCTCCTCCCCCGTCCTGGGTAACCATGGCTGCTCTCGGTCCCTCCATCAGATGAAGGCCCCTCATCGCCCGATGATGAGAAAGGGTGCTGTCTCCGGCCTCCCTGGGTGACTGAAATAGAAGCTGGATTTCTCCAGGAGGCTGGCTGTCTCGGTTGTCGACTGGGTGAAGACCTCCCTCTTCCGCGAACGCTGTCTTCCGCGAACCTTCCGCGAACACTGTCTTCCGCGAACCTCCCGCGAACGGACTCCTCCGCCAACAGCTCCCGAAGAAGTTCTTCCGCGAACAGGCCTCTTCCGCGAACGCCGTCTTCCGTGAGTCTTCCGCGAACGGGCTCGTCCGCCAAGATGTCTCGGAGACGTCCCTCCACAAAAGACGCACGTCCGCGAACGCCATCTTCCGCGAGTCTTCCGCGAACCGGCTCATCCGCGAATGGTCTTCCCCGTCTATTCTGAAAAACTGGAAAGGAAGATTGGTCGCCTGGATCACTCCTTTCGTCGAGCCGCCGTCTGGGTGAAGACTCCTCTCTTCCGCGAACACTCTCTTCCGCGAGTCGTCCTCGTCCGCGAACGTGGTCGTCCGCGAAGGGCCCTCCCCGGTCACAAGCGTCCTCGTCACCAAAGACCCCCCCTCGCCCACGAGCCCGTTCATCCACGAAGGATCCCCGGCTGCAAGCGTCCCTGTCGCCGAAGAATGCCTCTCGTCCGCGAATGTTCTCTTCCGCGAAAAGTCCTCTCCCTCTCGAGCTGCTCTCTTGGGTCGGAGCCCAAGTAACCCGTCCTCCAGTCACTCCCGTTTGTCGACTCGTCACACCCGACCGCTGCCCTGTTGCACCAGACTGCTGCTGGGACTGGTCCCAAAGCCGTCTCAATGCTGCATTCTCTGGAGGTGCCACACTTGGACTCTGCTCCGGTAGCTGTAGCCGATCCCTCCTCGCCCAGATTTCGCCGTCCTCCCCGTCCAGATTGACGTACTCCGGTCCCAGCACTCGTCGGAACTCGGGGCCCCTCCTAACGCTCTCAAGGTAGGTTGACCTCTCCCTGTCTCGATCGTGCTGCCACCCAGAGTCGTGTCTGAAAAGAAAACGGTTGTCGGGTGTCTGGCTCCGGGGTCTCTGTTGACTAGTCGACTGGCCCATGGAAGGTCTCGACCTCCCTGGTTGCTCCTCACTCGTCGAAACGTCCCGTCTACCCCTGGCTGTGAAGCTGCTCTTCCGCGAACGGTCGTCTTCCGCGAACGTTGTCTTCCGCGAACGGTCGTCGGCCTCTTCCGCCAAGGTCGTCTTCCGCGAACGGTGGTCGTCCGCGAACGTCTTCCGCGAACGGTCGTCTTCCTCTTCCGCAAAGGTCGGCTTCCGCGAACCGCTGTCTTCCTCGTCCGCAAGTGAGGCCGTCCGCGAAGAGTTTTCCTCTTCACCTCCTGTCTTCCCTGGGGCAGTTTCGTCGTTTTCGCCGGACATGAGTGATGCTGAGGTTCGTTCCCTGGCAGTAGACCCTCGGGGATCCTGGTCACGGCACCAAGTTGTGACGTTTGGTAATGACTTGTTTTCGGTGTGGCCCAAAAAACCTGGTTTCTCTGATCGTATAGACTTTATGTAACTCCCGCTCGTTGTGATTCGAGAGCCGTCACTAAATTGGTGTCCCCCAACGCTGGTGTATCATCACTCCGTAGCTTACCGGCTTCACTTAGGCAAGAAGCAACTCAGATGTAAATAAATTGAAGATTTATATACATCAAATCAACTTACAATTGTATGGCTGGTCACCCACGTGACGTACAAATATGAAGTTCAGACATGGAGCACTGTATGATCACATTTCAAAAATAAATAGTGCACGAGGGCACAACTAAAAAGAGTTCTTAGCCGGCGGCGTCTCTCTGTCCCTTCCCGTTGAAGTTTCCCGTCCCGTTTAGTCGAATGGTTTCTCCAGGTAGTCGGTCTAATCCCGGTTGACTCTAAGGCCCTGAAGAAGGAGTCGTCCGCACGGAGTTCGTCGAGTCCCTTGGCTGTGGCGGTGACGATCTCCCCACGGTCGATGTCGCTGTTGCAGTGCTCTCAGAGCGGCCGTCCGCTCTCCCTTATATAGCCAGGGTGGCTGCGCGCGCATCTTCGTCCGCGAACGTATCTTCCGCACTCTTCTCCACGTGGTGAAGACTGCGTCCGCGAACGGTTCTTCCGCGAAGGCTCCTCTTCCGCGAACGGTGCTTCCGCGACTGATGCTTACGCTGATGATGCTTCCGCAATCGTGCTTCCGCGAACGGTTCTTCCGCGAACGATGCTTCCGCTGATGATGCTTCCGCAATCGTGCTTCCGCGAACGGTTCTTCCGCGAACGGTGTCTTCGCAAGTGGACTTTGTAGATCACGTGACCGTTCCTAACGAACGTTTCAGCGCGGCAGTTGCATGGTTTTGTTACAATTTTTTATATACCAGGGGCATGAAGTGGGATTTATACCCAGTAGATGCCAGGAAGGTATCCCAGGACATAAAAAAGATCTGGTTTCTGGGGCCCTTGAGCGGGCCCCAGACCCCACGCCGTATAATGTTGGACCCCCTCTTTTCAAATTCCTGGATCCGCCCCTGCTATACGTGGTGCTCAAGCTGCAGCAGTGTGTCCAATTTGAAAGAGGATAAAGTGGAAGTATCATTGTTTGAGTGTTGCGTGTCACGTACACACAGGGGCGGAGCTGGCACAGGCCATAGAGCGTCTACAGGAGGACATCCACGCGATCGTCGGGAACTTCGCCGATCTCTATGAGGAGTCAGACGCTCTCAACCTCAGGACCTTCGTCCTTGGTAAGCGAAAGGTCTCAGATGTTGGGAACATTATGGTATGATATGAAGCATAGCTAGTGCTATCCTCCTGCTTGGAAAGAACAGTGCTTTCATCATATTTGTACATCAAGGTGGTTCTGTTTGCAGGCTCCCCAGACAACCCACGATGTGACCTTTCTGATGGTGAGGAACACGTTTGCTTACCTACAGATGTATGAAAATGAATACAATCCTTTATGTTAATAATGCCACAAAATTACATTACTCTATTAATAATTATTTCACTTGTTGCCAGAGACGACTCGGGAGGAGTGTGTACTGGAGCGTCTAGCCGCCCTGTTTGATCAGTATTCTGTAGTCGCGGAGCAATTGAAGGCCGCCGGTCAGTCACTCAAATGTAGCTTGGTCGCTCAATCTTCCTCACATAACAATGTAACGAGCAAGGTATACAGTACCTAATTCGTCCTTTTGTCTGTTCGTAGCGACCGGTGATGAAGCTTGTGACAGTCTGAAGAATCTCAAGGAGGAAGCAGTAGGGGACGTTATCGGGGGTAGGTTAGAGAAAAAAACTGTTTCAGATACCTAAAACACTAAAGGTAAACATTGTTTATGTGTCATGTAATATATTGCCACAGATTTCATCGATGAGGTGAGCGCTAAGTCTCGGAAGTCGAAAAAGGGTAAGAAGAGCAAACGTCGTGGGTCCAGTCGGCGCAGGTCAGGTAAGTGACGTCACGCCAGGTAGTCTACTCTATACTCGTACATGCAAACCTTGCTATATAGGTCGTAAAGGTTTGACAAAGAACTTAATTATTATGGTATGACAAACATTATAATCCTACAGGTGGAAGTAATGGCGACGACTTGGACCACTTTATGGAAATTCCAATGGACTTCGACATCGCAAAGGCCCGAGAGGCCCTGGCCAATGATCTGGGCTGTCTAGGTGGTCACATCGAGAACTTCGTCAGCAGTTTGGCGAGTATCGACCCCAGCGGTAAGCATCATCCGGTCACTTTTCAAGATAGTGTCAGACCAGCTGTCCAAATTTTGCTGTTTCCAACATTAATACTAGATATGTACCAGAGTTATCGATACACACACGAAGAGTAAAGTTGGCCCAATATACATGTACGTGTATTTTCCACGTCCGCCAATGGCACGGATGAATACTGGGACGTCTTATATCACTGCAGTGCTGAACGCAGAAGAACTGGAGAATCTCCTGATAACGAACCACATCATCATGCGCTGGCTCCAAGGTGAAGGTCGCAAGGTGTTCGATTTGGCCAGCCACATTCGTCACTTTCTGGAAGTCTCTGCCGCTACCACACCCGAAGGTCAGCAAATTCTTTTGGTACAAATCGTGTCATTACTTTGCACCGCACTGTCTGACACGCACGTGCATATATAGCATTGTAATTCAAGGTGTTGCTTTAATTACAGGGCCTGCTGACTCTAAAAAGAATAGATTGAGTTCATTGGTGAAGGAGTTGAATCAGCTGATGATCGACATGTCTGCAAAGCGCCGAGAGGGCGGCGGGGGTCGAGGATCTGGGGGTCAGGGAGGTGGCAGGGGCGGATCTCAAGGAGGGCGAGAAGATGGTGGGGAAGATGGAGGGGACAATGGCGGACTTGAAGGAGGCCGTGGCGGTAGTGACGAAGGTGGAATTGGAGGAGACCGTGGTGGATTTGAAGGGAGCCAGGACGGTGGTGGTGAGGGTTGGTTTGAAGAAGCCTTGGAGGGATTTGAAGAGGGACGAGGTGGTAGTGGTGATGGAGGGTTAGGGGGAGACCGTGGCGGCGAAGGACGTGGGGACGTTGGTCAGGATGGAGATATTGGCAGCGGTCAAGGTGGACGAGGTGGCCGAGGTGGTGAAGGAGAGAATGGAGGCGGTCAGGGTGGTCGAGGTGGCCGGGGTGGGGAAGGAGAAACTGGAGGCGGTCAGGGTGGTCGAGGTGGCCGTGGTGGGGAAGGAGAAACTGGAGGCGGTCAGGGTGGTCGAGGTGGCCGTGGTGGTGAAGGAGAAACTGGAGGCGGTCAAGGTGGACGAGGTGGCCAGGGTGGCGAAGGTGAAAGTGAAGGTGGCCAAGGTGGTCAAGGCGAATCTGAAGATGGGGGAAGAGGGAATGGTGGCGAGGAAGGTGGAATCGGTGGTGAATTCCCTGGAGACTACTTTGCTTTGAGGAAATCTGTTGCTGAATTCATCAGCAAATACTTTCATGCAAACCAAGGGAACGCCGGGGAAGGCCGTAAAAGAAGCATTTAATGGTACAAACATGCGTCCCCCCCCCCCCTCCATCATATGGTAATGTTATTTAATACATGTATGAAATTACCTTTTGAACTCTTTTCTCGTATTGTTTACTTTTGAAAATATTATAAACTTGTATCTGAGATTGCACAACAATTGTATACTTGAATGGACATCATACATCGCAATTTATACTGCTCTGATACTTCTGCTCTAGCATGTCATACATTTGACCAAATACCTGTGATATTAATATTTTGCTCCGTGTAAGGAGATTGTCAACTGCTAATAAACGTTTTCAGACATTGCTTCATACACTTGTTTGTGTCCATGCCGTTCATATTATTCATGCCACTCGATCCACATTAACAGGCGAACCTTTGAGGTCACAAGCGTGTTGAGGTCACAAAATATTTTACAATTCGATTCAAATACATTTAATCATAATTTCTCTTTCTCGATGTATCAAATTTATCATCCAAAAAAAAAGAACACTCGCTTTATCGAGAAATACCTATGTCGACAAATTACACCAAGCTATATAACAATATAACCCTAATACGCCTCCGTGAAAACGAGACACCCTGGAGACCAGTATTTATGTGTATGACTATTTATATCACCGATTATAGAGCACGGATCCATCAATTGGCTCCCATGTGATGTACAAACAGACGTCATACTTGACAAGGTCCCAGCCATTGAAGAGTTATGTGTTTATGAAGCAATTAAGATCAAATGATAGAGTTCAATGAAACACCCACGTGCTTTGCTTAAAAACTATTAAAAATTAATGGAAAGTTCAACTTTTGGGAAATTCTACATTTTGTCTGACAAGGGCAGACTAATATAATTTCGGCTGGATTGTATAATCCAAATGATCAGATAAGCCTTAATTCCTCATAGATTTTTTTACTATGTTAGGAATAATACAATATAAAGTCGAGTTTCACACACAACCTCAAATGATTTTTGGCCATAACCGTGTTTAGCATTGTCGGATCAATCTGAAATTTTATATGCTTCCATTTGGCGTAAGACAATATTTTTCTTTACCAACTTTCGGACGTCTATCTTGAGAACTTGAGGACTGAAAATGTCAGCAATCTACTTCGATGTTAAATTTCAGCTCAGCTCAAACATGAAATTCGCGAGTCCGAACACAATATGTTCGAATTGCACAGAACTTTGTAAAAACAATAATTTATTTAGAAAACACCTCTATGTGCCTTCAAGCTGAGAAAATCACAATTGGTACATTTCTGTTCAGGATAAGGATAATGAAATCCCAAAACTTGCTCGAATTCCCGTGATCCCAGCTGAAACCTAATTTGGTGACATTGTCAATTTCAGTTTTTAAGACCGACGTCTGAAATTTAGTGGAAAATATGTTATTACGCCAAATGGAAACATAAAATTTCAAAATGCTCGGACATTCATGGCCCAAAATCATTCGATTTGTGTTGAACGTGATAATAGTTCCTTTAAACCCACATAATATGTGACGTTGTCACAGAAATACGTTCGGATTACTTCAGGTTCCATTGTGGGAGCCAGATTCCAACTAAGGTCATTGACAATCGGTGCAAAGAGCTTCTGATGCGTACATATTACTATTATGTATGTAATGTATACCTATATGCACCTATTCGTAGTTCACGATTCCCTAACAACAGGTTTGCACTGAAATTGCTCGAGGAAATGGCAAGTAATGACCGTGAACACAGTGACGAGAATATTGTATATACTACGTTGAGTTATGAGACTGAATTCACGTTTTATCTGTTGGTGACTGACTTGTTCCACCAAGTGTTTTTCTACACAAAATATGCACAAAACATAACCTGCACCAGGTTAAGCAATACGCACTGGTTAAGGTTACACATCAATTCCACATTACAAATATCAGTACGTGATTACAATGATACAAGAAGCAAAACCTGCGGTAGAACCCGATACCTAAACCTAAAAGCTGATCTAATCGAAGCTATGGTCAATTTACGACAGCTACGTGTAAATGGTGTTTGCGAAAGTCACAGAAGTGTCGGCCGTTGGGGAAATCCAACGGAGTGAAATTATATCTCAAGAGATGTCTCTCGTCTGACCATCGCTAGGATGTCAATACACAGTGTCAAATGATGTCATATTGCTGGTCAGGTCTACTGTGGCACATGTCAAGTAATTTTTTTTTGCCAACATCGATTTCACGAGAGCGACGTTCTGGCTACGTGCATATATAAACAAATACAACATACAACAGCAATTTCCTGGAAATATCGTCCGATACTGGGTAATATGCTAACAGGTGTTGCTGACGGTTATAATCGTGGACACATCGCTCCGATACTCACAGATATTATGGATAGTATTCTTTAGTGTCAACCGATTAATTACAATGACTATAGGCCTACGCGTTGTATTGTTCTTTTTGACGGAAGACGAAATTACCTAGATAAAATTGGAATAGATATGATCACATTTACTTCATTCATTATTTCGCTGTGATAATTGCTAATTAAAAGTACATACATGTACATAATCAATGTACAGCTAGAGGCTTGCGTATACCTGAACGTAAAAAAGGGCAAACACGATAATAATCCATGATAAAACATTCAAAAACATCTGGCAGGAGTGCCTGGAATGAGAGAATGCACCAATTAACTGCATTGCATTGTAAATTCATTAACCGCCATGTTCTATCGTAAATAAATTTGCAGGAGAACTAATTTCCCGGGCCGAGATGAAGTACCTCTTTTAACATTGAGGGGAAACAATATCTGGTGCGTAACATGATAGCAGCATGGGATAACACCCCCTAGATCGATAACAGGGAAGAACTGGCAGCTGGCCACGCGGAGGGGCGAGATCGCTTATATAACACCCCAGAAAAAGCATATAGTATGCAGTAATGTATATCCCAAATGTCTGTATATACAGTTTATCTCTTGGATCTGGATCCGTCAGTTAGCCTTGATTTTTCGTTAGAGTCGTTGATCCGTGTTTCGCTTGAAATCGCGCCTAATGCAAGATCAGTTGTACATTAAGTAGTGATCAACACATATCTTAATGCGCTACTTCATTGTCTAAACAACCGTGATTACACCCAGGGCTGCGTAACATAACAATTAGAATTAGATTGGAAATTATCAAACAAACTCTCGTTTGTTCTGCGTGGTACTGTTCTTTGATTGTTGCAAGATGCCGATCTGTAATAACACTACTCGTACGTGTCTGCTCGCTATTGAATGCCAGAAGAACACGATGAGAAGCAAGTGTTATAGTATGTATTATAGTACGTGCCGTGTGCACACACTAGTCGGCACTTCCTCGTTTCCCACCCATTGATCACTCGGTGTCCGATGGCTACTCCATGTCCGTGAAGTCGTAGACCGTAGCAGGCACTGCCAAGGTCCTCACAGTCGGGGTGCCGCCGTCTTCTCTCATGGCACGGGAGTGTGATCCTTAGCGAGGCCCGGTCTGCCGTCCTGCCACCCATGCAATGCCAGGCCGTCCCGTGCTGCCAGCCGCGTTTATTGCCGAGCTAAATGCTCAGCGAAGCAAGCAAGCAATCAGCGGCAGCAGCAACAACAACAGTAGCGGCAGTCGCTCCACTCCAACACGAGAGAGGCATCTGTTGTCTGCGCCGGCTATATTCATTGCCCACCGTATCCCCTATATTTAGCACTCAATGCATCAGTCATATACCATGCCATAGGTAGTTGTTACCACCAGCTACCTTGCTAGGACGGTTGAGGTGAGGATGCTCAATCATTCCTTCCCCTCCACCTAGGATCCTACTCCTTCCGTGCCAAGAGAATATCACAGCAGCAAAAAAAACCAGAGCACGACAGCCGACTGCCGGCATTATCGCGTTTGACAGAGGATCAATAGTAGTGGACTGTGCCCTCAGGATTAGATTGTCGAATAAGGTGAGTGAGTTGGAAACTGCACGTGTTACATGTGAATGACCACTGTCACTCCAATGTCGATAGATATTCGAATGTTCAAAATACGTCTTTCAGAATACGCAAAGTGATATGTTCCGTTCGATAATTTGGTGATGATCAGATCAATAAAGTGTTTTGTTTCCATTGGGAATCTGTGAACAAGAACTAATTGATTGTATTTTCATTTGATTGTGTCTGGGACCAGGAAAATCTCCGACCGGGGCTCCTGTACTTTGTATGCACCTGTGTTTGAGAGTCAATGTATACCGAGACATAGAGAAGTAAATATTGACTACAACGTCACTGTATTACGACAAACTACAGGGCTATACGCCATATAGTCTGTGATGTTATGTTCTGATATCCCAAAAACATCCTTAGGCAAGTCACGTAAACCCACCCGTATATATATAATCAGAAATATAATGAATGGTAATAGTGCACATGTGTTACATAGCAGTGAAGATGATATCACTGAATGCAAACCGGCCAGCGTATTACGTTTATAGGAATACAATGCTGATAAAACCTTTCACAAGTCTAGAAGAGACATATGGACATGTTCTTATTGTTCTGTTACAATTTACTGAACAAATATGGTAGTAAAATTTAATTTATATTGTACACCCAGTGCAGTCACAAACGGACGAAATTCGCTGATTCGACTCATGTTGACCCCATTTATCTGCACGAAACAAAAGCGTTTTAGTTCGATACATCATCAGAATTATTCAAGGACTGCCAATGGTAACATTGACATGAGGAGGGCGTATTCAGCTACACATAGACATTCCCATCCATCACCATATTGATCAAATGAGTTCATGATAAAAGCCTAACTGTTGTTAATTGATTCTATAAAATTGAACCAGTGTGCTCCTTTTTCCAAATCGCTGCATTTGGCACACTTTTTCTGTTTCCTCACAAATGAACAAACTAGGTCGTTATTATTATATGTCGGGAAGAAATAAATAAATATCTATATACCAATATGTACCGACGCTCTGTGTATCGACATTCCGAGACACTGGCCTCTCTCCAAGTTTGATGTATGACCGTAATATTTACAGACCGACTGTGGTCATAACACGGGTCCATCCGTCAAAGATGCGAACACTACCGAGTCTAAAGTAGGTCCAGGTCTCACCCACGCGGAAGGGCAGATACCGAGGCCATTCTCCCCTTGAACGAAGAACTCCTCGCTCCTGTTTGCCCGCACACACATCTCTGGACATCGGAACATCGGTAGGGCCGTGTTTATTCAGCTGTGGAGGGCAAACAGAGCGGACGTGAAGTCAGGGCCGCTAGTAATCCCTGTCGCATCAAACTAAATCAGAGCACGCACCACTCCGGTGCCTACTTTCCTAGTGTTCTCCAGGACGACACTCACAGGGAAAACAGTCCGGGCGGTAACAGATATATCAGTTATTTTTTACGTAATATTTGTGTTATGTCATCCTTCTGGACAAAACAAATTATACTAGTAGTCATTCATCTTGTACTGGGATGAATTGCTCTATAATTTGATCTGCGCTATTTGTCATCTATACGCACAGCTGTAATGAACGTCTTGAGTAGAATTCGTAATCTATGATTCGATTATACCGATCGAGTAAAAACATATGCAAGATGGTCATTTCAAGAGATTCCCAGAAAATAAACAGAGAGACTGGATGTATGAAACTCAATGCAAAAACAAGGTACATAGAATGCCACCACGTTTTTTGTCGATCCCAAGAATATAAATATTTTAGAGAATCCTCGCATTCAATGTGCACGCGTGTTGCTGCCATATTATTTCAAGAATTTTATCCTATTTTTATTAACATACTGCCCGAAATCAAGACACAGTAAGGAAAGTTGATTAGTAAACATGGGAAACGAATGTTCATCGTATAATGATGGCAAATGATGCTGTCCTAGTTTCCTTGAAGGTATATATTCCTGCCCGATTGCTGGTATCCCTTGATCCAACATATCATAACTTCATACCCTTTGACATTATGCAACGATGAGTTTTCTGATTTGATATTCGCAGGTAGTTGGTCAGAGCAACTTCCAATTGATCAGTTCGATAATTTTGTTCGCTAGCTCAATGCATGAAACTTCCCAAGAAGTGAGTCCAGTGGAGATAATCTCATATCAACCTAAACAGAAAAATATTTGTTGAAAATCAGCCAATAACAACACACAATTATGAATATCGTTGAACCAACAAAGTATTTGTTGAACTTCCATATATTTAGAATACTATTTGACGATAGAACTGTCAAAAAGCCATCTGCTTGAAACCACAGCATAACCCCAAATGACCCTCACCGTAATGAAAAATGGAAACAGCATAATTCTGTTTTTTTTTCGATCAGTTCGACAAAAAATAAAAGTTTGAATTAGCTTTGCTGAAAAAGCAAACCGCTGATATGTGAAACAATGTTTACACTGAATTGTATATAGACTGAACCTGAAGTCGGTTCCTTGCATTTGGAAGATGACACCGGCATAAACCACTTATAAACATTCGTGCTCCAAGGCTCCTAGCTTCCACTCTACGCGATCCTGGAGCGAAAGGGCAGTTGTTTGGACAAACACCGAACTTGACGGCTGCCATATCAAACAAATAGTAGTATGACGAAAATCAACTTGACAAGAGACCCGTGTAATGAAACACACTTTATGCTCCGTGGTGAAAATTTATAAGAATAATTATTATCTCCAGATTAACCATAAATAAATTAATATCTCCAGAATAACCATTTCCATTCAGATCTGTACCTGCACGTGCCCTTGCCCGTAAGTTATTGTTTCCGGAATGAAAATCGGACGAGGATTAAAAACATGGCGTAATATCAACATCTAGAGTGTTTTCTTAGCCCAACTGCTATAAAACAGGATAATTTATGTGAATTTCACATTCTTTTATAATGCACAGTCTCAATTCGACTGTGAATATATTTTAGCCGGCAAATTTAAAGTTTTTGCAATGGAATCCAGAAAGAAAAGCAGATCTCGAATTTAAATGTGAAAACAAGATTTTCAAGATGCAAACTTTACACTCTGACTAAAACATTTTTTTTTGGTTTTAACTCCATATTATTTAAAACTAATAAAACTTCATGCACTAATGTGTCTATATATATCTCCACAACTGCAGTTATTGAAAGATAAATATACTAGATTGTAAGGGGCATGGATTTTCACTTGCATACATAGAATAAACATGACTATAAAGTTTTCAAATGCGGATTGCGTTTTGGCATCTTATATACATCTACCTAGATGGCGGCGTTCAATCTGGCACACATGTACATGTACACGTGCTAATGCTCACGCCCATGGCCCTGGGCTGGTCGATAATAAACAACACCCGTTTTCCTGTGGCTTCATCACTGGGACTTTATTTGGGTTTCATTTCGTCTCGTACGTCAATAATTTTTGTTGTCCAACTTTCATTAACTCTTGACGTGGACGAGATGTACTATTGATAAAAGCAAGGTGGGATTTGACGGTGCGCTTCCACAATCATCCCACAACGGTAATATCGGGGCCCGCGTATGGATCAAAGTCTGGCACTGAGGGTTCTGTAAGGTTGGTGGTGGTCCCACAGAAGGGGATTATGTGGCATTACGGCAACCAGACCGGTCTCCGGAAACTCCGCTCAAAGTAATACAACCCCGCGGCACTTTCTGGTCATCGACGTGGCTTTTGAATACATGTAGGCTACACCGACTGGAAAAGCTATTCGTGGAAATATTTTTGAAAAGAAACGTGACAGGTGTATTTATATTCCAGCGGGTAGACATGTAGCAAAATATTCATAACATGGATTGTCGATAATCAGATGGAACTGGGTGAGAGTGAAAGCGTATGAGTCCAATTACATATACACAGACAAACTGATTAGACAGGGACAGGTATGGAACACGTAGGTGTACATGGAAGGGATATTCTTGCATCAATACATGAATGAATAATTGAATTTGACATTTGAAGTGAATTAATGATCAGTTCATTACAGAAATTTCATACTGTCTCCGAACTTTAAAGGATTTTTTTAGAATACGTTCGAGTTTCATCGAGGATATCTCGTTCGGCGGACCATCAAATAATGATTGATAGTAGTTAATGTTATAACTAGGTATCCTGCCCCAAAAGAAAATATGATGTTTTCAGCTTCCATCTGATGCTGTTCAAGCCAGTCATTTCAACATGCTAAATCTGTCCAGCTTTTGTCGTTGGAAATCAGATCAAGGCTCTTAATTTCGAGTCCCTCCCATTAATAAACGACGAGAGCAAAAAAGAGTCTAAATATAGTATCGAAGGGTTCCTTGCGACGTAAAATGGTCGTAAAAGTTCAGCCCTGTGAGTCAAGTTAGCTCAGCTTGCCTGATTTTGTCCTGTAAATTGCGAGATGGACCGAGAGGGATCGTGATTTGGATGTCACCTTTCGTCTCCAGTATCAGGGATAAGCTTAGACGTCATACATAATGACATGCCACGCTTGAAACGGTATCCGTCCGAAGTCCTACAAACAGGACGTGTACATTACCAGATAACATGATTAGCACTACGTGGAAAGTCAAGTGGACACCTTAGAGTTATTGCACAAGTGGAATCAATATCGTGAGAGTCCTAAGTGACAGGCGCCATGACTACGTCGGATATTGCCCCTGGGGAATGGCTAGCAATATAGCTAAGAAGTTCGTCTAACCACCCCCTTAGTGTTAGATTTCAAGCAGCTTTGTTTTCTTGGCACAAAGGCATGATCAGTCATAATGAAATGTCGTAAGACTGTCGGTAACGATTAATCGTAAAACTGCAGTTCATAGAAAGTGCATTCACGCCATTAAAGGGGGTTCTTTATGAAATAGAGAGCTATTATATCGCCGCGAATAAAGGTTGTAGGACGATCATCAATCAGAATGAGAACTACAGTTGTGGGCTGAAATGTGGGAACAATCACGATTATTAGTTATTTGTTTTCAAAAACTTAAAATGTGTGCATGTTATCGAGTGAATATGTGCATGTTATCGCGTATCTACCACTAATGAATTTACACGCCGCTTCTTGTCATTTCAGTATGCCTTGTAGCGGGATCTGATTCAACAATACACATGTACCATGGGGACTATATCCGGATACTACAGCACCGTTCAGAAGATCCTATCTCGGGTGACATCAAACACATTGAAGGAGTTTGAAGGGCTAGAGACGAACGAACAACGTATGCAATATGTCCTCTCTTTGGAGTTCGTACAAGATGTGTTCAAGATCAAGCCAGCTTGCGAGCCCAAGTCGGTCGCGGAGTCAAAGCGCCTGCGAGAGAAGGGCAATGTCTACTTCCAGAAGAGAGACTACAAGGAAGCTCTCGCGCTATACAACAAGGCCACAGTCCTAGCCCCCGTACAAGGGGAGGTCACGGGTCAGGCGTCCGGGGTCGAGCTGGCCAGCGAGGAGTTCGTCTTAGCCCTGGGAAACAGGTCCGCGACCCTGTTCAAGCTCCGCGAGTGTAAGAGATGCCTTGAGGATATAAGTGTAGCCCTGAAGTACGGGTACCCCGTGCACCTGCTCTATAAGCTGTACGACAGACAGGCCAGGTGCTTCCAGGAGCTGGGACAGACAGAAAACGCTTTGGAGAGTTTCAACAAAATTCTTGGCGTTATCTCAGAGGCCAAACTAGACGACCATAAAAAGGAAAACATTGCCAAAGGTGTCAAAAGACAAATAGCCATTATTGAAGGCTCAGTCATCGGGGATGACCTGAATGTCAGTGACACTTCTGGGTCCAGTAATGGCTTGACTGACATGAGGATGTCCAAAGTGCTAGTGAACGATGACTGTTTGAGTCCCCCACCGTTATCAGGAACAGAAAACAAGACATATCCCGGCACGTGTGAGGCATTCCAGGTGAAGTATGGTCAGGAGAAAGGCCGGTACGTTGTAGCCTCAAGTGACGTTCATTCTGGCGATGTTCTTATGATCGACGAACCATACTGCAGTGTTCTCGACGCCACACAATATGAAAACAGATGCTATCATTGCTTCAGGAAACTCAAGTTGCCAATAGGATGCCACAAGTGTGTCAAAGTGTTATACTGTACGGAGAACTGCCGTGAGCAATCCTGGAATCAGTACCATGCCCTGGAGTGTCCTTATCTTGTACCACTCGTCTCGTCGGGAACTGGCAGCATTTCTCTTCTGGCATTGAGGGTCATTCTCAAAACTGGACTGCAGAAGATACTCAAATACAAGAAAAATCCATTCTCTGACAAGAGAAATGCACAACAGTCACTCTTCACTTCCAAAGGCGTGTACATGGGAGGGTACATGGGCATTTACAATTTGGTGACACACACTGACAAGCGCTCGAGAAATGACTTATTGCAATATACAATCTTGGCAGTATATTTGCTGCAGATTCTCCAAGACGCTGGTTTCTTCGAGCCAGATCCCTCCAAGGATGTCCGGTATGGAATTGGGGGCTTGATACTTCGCCTCCTACAGATCATCAGCTGTAACGGTATTGAAGTCACCGAGATGAGGACCGGCCCAGCATTGCAGAAGTCGTTCCCGGAGGCGATCGGCCTTGCCCTGTACCCGACCGCCAGCTTGCTTAACCACTCGTGTGATCCCAGTCTGGAGCTGGTCTTCTACAACAACACATGTGTGGTGCGCGCCATCCAGAACGTACCAAATGGCAAGGAACTGTACATAGACTACGGGCACTTGTACTACGTCACACCTAAGCGTCAACGACAGCTATCTCTCCGAGCCCAGTACTTCTTCGACTGCCGCTGCCACGCCTGCACAAAGGCCTGGACTGTGAAGTCCAATCTCAAATGCGACATTCCCATCCTCAAGTGCGTGAGCTGTGCTTACCCGATCATGAACATGTTCTCGGCCTACGACAGCGCGCTAGGCGAGGACCAGGACCCGTCGCAGCACCAGTGCAGGAAGTGTGGCTACGTGCAGAACCCGATGGACGTGTTCGAGAAGCTGCAGAAGTCTGCCGTGCAGTTCGAGCGAGCCGTGGAGCAGGCACGACGGTGGGAGACGAAGCGCGCCTTGCCCATGCTGCAGCATCATCTGGCTGAGCTGGACAGACACGTCTGTCTGCCATGGAAGGACTACGTCACTTGCGTGTCCACCATCAAACAGTGCTACCGCATGGAGGGCAACCGGGACAAAGACCCGCCCTCCCACACCCTGCTCGACTGACGGACTCACCACAGACACTGGACACGTGCAATATCGACAGAGAATGACAGAGACATTCAAAAATGTAATTTTTCCATTACTTCAGGGTAATTGCACCTTGATCCTACTAGAACTGCCAGATACACGTAACATGCCAAAAACCCACAGATTGTAATGCGTAGAAGTAGAGCTAGGTGTTCTCTTGTGCATTGTCATGGTGATTTTTCTTCATTCATGTACGAGATACATGTAGTGTATTAGTCGTGCAGATACTCCAATATACACGCATACATGTAGACAGGTGTAAAATGACCGACGTATTATTCTACAAATTGATGCACACAATGTACCAAAGCAAAAATGCATGTACATGTACCACACCACAACACAAAGGTAGAGTTGTAACACATTCGTTCCATACATCTGATCATATTAGTACATTGTCAAATGATAATGATGTCGGATCTAATTCATTCAAACCCCATTTTGTGGGACATGTGCAAAAATAAAATAATACTAATATCGTCTTGCACTAGTTTATCGAATAACCCAGTGTTATGATGTTTTATGCGATTTGGATTGTAGTAATATTGTTGAAGATTTCCATGTCAGTGATCAATCACCTACTCTTGCACGCATTACACAGTGATCAATTATCGATCTGCACCATGACCTAATTCCCGGTCGCCGTTATTTCACTGCGCGTTGTGATTCTGTGAATATAAATTCATTGTATAAAATGATTTTATGTGACGAAGATCAATAAAATAATTACAAAATAAGTTAATTCTGTATTATTTATATAAAAAAAAACATATATGCCTGTGTATACATGGAGTTATATTGTAGTAAATGCTACACCAAAAATGTGAATATTAGACATACTACGTACATTGTCACAATGTGTACCTTTCGAGCAAAATAAAGATATTGTATATGTATTTCATCAAATTGAAATCTCTTTTACTGGTACAATAATACCACGAGACATTGCTGCATGCACCGGGGACTCTGGTAAAGTACTAGATGTACACATGATGTTCAATAGCCAATTCCTGATCCAGTTCAGTCGCGTCTATGGGTGCATCATTGTTTGAGAATGTTGATGTAGGAGATTTTTCGGCATTGGCGCTTGTTTGTTTGCCCGTATTGACTTAAGGAGTTCCTTTTTGAGTTTATTTATCGCCAGTTGCCAAGCGGCCTTGATCAGTGTCTGGCAGAAAATCTGGTACTTCTCCTGTCAGAAGTATTATCAGAAGGCCCGACCGGCGTACACCTGCAATTAGCACATCACAGGTAATCGATAATTAATATACAATCTTCCAAGGCCCCGATAATTTATCCCAGAATCGCCCCAACCGCAGAATCAGCAACTAGGGCATGGGAGTAGTTTATTTAACACACATTTACACAGCTATGATTTCACCATTGGATACTTGCAAAAATACAATACATATTTTGGCAAACAGAAAACTGGGCATAATCTAAATAAAAATATCGATTTCCAAGTATTTAAGAGTTTTACAAGTTTACAGTACCAATGTAGCAATTCGAAAGTTCACATACTTTTTCAAGCCATCATCCAGAATATATTGAAAGAACTCGATAAAATTCAGATATTGGTGAACAAAAGTTGGAAAGAGGAATGAAACCCATACTTCCAGACTTTGCAGAGGTCACGAAGGATCGAAGTAATACTGTTGGTGTCGGTCTGATACCATCAGATCTCAACTTACCAGCATCTTTAGTGTAGAGGTTGTAACCGGAGTCAATGCCGGGAGCTGTCCGTGACCTTGTGTGACTGGGAGCAATACAAGCGTCCCCGACACAGTCAGCGGGCCGCCCCGGCAAATTAACGCCTTCTCAGGGGAAATAACGGCCTCCCAGAGAAAATAAACAACGATCACCACAAAATGGCGGGAGAGTGAAGTAAAGTATGGCGTATAACATATCTCATTACGAGAGAACAACTTGTGACAGTGCTAGCGTAGTACTACAGGAGTCGCAATCGCCTACGTCAGATGCTAACAACGTAACAATAAATTATCCTATTCAAATGTGTACATTTTATATCAGTAATGTTTTTTCTCACAATCAGAACTTGTATCACTGACACGTGATCAAATCATCAGCCAATGTAATGTTGTACCGCTCGCTCCATCTCCATCAATTGTACATCTCGAATTGCAGATTCAAACAAAGCTAGGCAGGCCTATAGGTAATAATGCTCGCCTAATATGTCATAAAACCGTTTTATTGAATAATAAATTGATATCTGATTAATACTTATGAACCTATTAGGTATATCCCGAACCAACCTAACCTAATATCCCGAACAGGTAACATCAATGTTAGCCATACTACGTGTAATTATTGAACAAATACATGGCCTGTCGAAATTCCCATTGGATAGGGGATAGAGACGTCTGGAAGCTGCCATTCTGTGACTGTTGCCCACCTGCAATAGCAACAATGCAATAATGTCATATTTGTGATCATGATTTGATACTTATGATATTTTTTTTGACACAGACATTATCATCAGTGAGAATAGAGCGAGTCACCTGTGCCATATGACGCAAGCGTATATAATAAAATATGTATAATTCGTTGTAAAATCGCGTTTACAAAGTGAATTCATTGGTATTTAATGCATCAAACAAGATACATGTGAATCTGATTGGCTGTTTCGGTAAAGGAACTGCATTGTTTCCTACCACAGCATTGTGTTGCTTCCTATCAATGATTTTTATTGCTCCCTACCATTCAATTGTATTGCTTCCTAACATTTAATTGTATTGCTTCCTACCATTCATTGCTTCATAATATATTCTCAACATCGCAGCATTAAGCCAAATGTAAGTGTTCTCTCCATTTGTAACGCCTGGAATGCGTGGGATCCCTGATGTCAAGTTCACACGAAAAGTGCTAAAAAGTATTGCTCTGCCTATTAAATTAATAATGCTCCAATGTGCTCAAGGGATTGTGCACCGTGTGAAGTATATATCTCCGGTGTCACGTACCTAATTGTCCCGAGTATTTATCCCCGATGAACGTTAAGTAAACCCACTGTTCCCGGAGGAGCAATACGTGTAATGGCCTGCACGTAACAGGTGGGGATCCGGAGGACGTTCTCACGGTGAAGTGTCAGCTATGGCAGGAGCGGGATGTTCTCATACCAACTATTTATGCTAGTAAATATGCGTGTAAATATCGATACACCACAAAAATTTTCGTTTTTACGTTATTTTCTAGCTGCATAATATTCACTTGAAAGGTAACACAGAGGGCTACATATAAATGACGAGAAATAATAACAAAATTGATATTAACCTCAAGATGTTATCAATATGCCTTTATACCGAGAATTATGATCACTTCTGAGAAACAATACAAAGGCTAAGTGAGTTACCGGATAAATTTATAGAGTTGAGCTACATACAATCATTTTTTTCTTTTCACCAAAATTGCCGTTTTGTCCTTTGAATATCACTCAAGGTCAGTGTCAAAGTTGCCACTGAAATCACTATATGACTTCTCATTTGAGTGTGTCAATGTTTAAGGTATATTTTGAAGTATACCATGTAGTACACTCCGCACAGCTCCCATTATGAAGAAAAAAATTAGCCCAAGGGTTCAGAAAGGCTACCGGGGAAATGTATAATGTTGAGTCATAACTGTTGCTTTTTTTCACCACAATTGCCGTTTTGACACTTCTATGTCACTGAAGGTCAAAATCAAGGTCACCACAGAAGTCATTATATCTGATTTCCCACCTGAATGTGCCAATATTATATCTTAGTGTTCTAGAAGTTTATACTCCACATGGTACAGCTCCTATTATGGAAAAAAGGTGGATGAATTTAAGTCCCAAAATGTTTCAATGGCGAAAAAAACACATGAGTGAAATCTTAGGCATGATATTGAAAAGAAAATAGTCTGAACAGATTTTGAGAAAATGACTATGTCCAAATTGGGCATTTCTTGAAAAAAACAACAGGCCGATTTGACCTTTCAAGGTTATGGAAGGTCATATGTGATTTCCCATTTGAATGTACCAGTATTTAAGCTCTATCTTGAAGTGTTCTAGGAGTTTACTCCACACAGCTCCCATTATTAAGGAAAAATTGGGTGAAAGTCCCAAAAATTGTTCCATTGCGAAAACCAACGGCGATCAACGAAATATATTCACATCACAAAGGTACATTCACGTAAGGGGAATCTATTCAAACAAAAATCTCAAAAATTGTCTGAACAGTTCTTAAAATATGGCCGTTAACGTCCAAAATTGGCAGTTTTTCGTTAAAAATGGCCGCCATTTCGAAAAAAAAATGTCAAAACAGAATAACCACCTTTTGAAATATGTTTAGGCAATTTGTGCCAAATTGAAGAAAAAATCCACTGTAAACTTTAAAGATGAAATGTGGACGGTCGACGACGGACGTAACGCCACGCCAATAGGTTACAGGACCCTAACGTGATTGAGTTACGTTCAGGTGACTATAGTCAACAAAACATATCAATCATTGCCATCAATATTGTCACACAACCATGGGAGAATGTAGGGCTAGATCGGCAAAACAAGACCTGTAATCAGAAACAACACCTATTGAATATCTACATATGAATTCCAGCACGGAATGTTCACACCCTACCATCATGAGAAAATAACGGGATTCTGATTTCATGATTACATGTCCACAGATCGAACGTTATGTTTACATTTACCTCGAAGGTAAATAGTAACTTTGTGTTTTATGAGTACGTAATGGCCTGCGAAGTGGACTGCACTGATTTTTATGCCATAAGTGTAAAATATTAATGGGAACCCATATAAACACAATAACACTTCATAACCATGATCGATCTATTCTATTCAAACTCGCTGAGAAGTTGCAGAAGATGTCAAGGGCTTGATGGAATCGTTTTGTTTTGGACACTTACGTCCCGGCGTCAGTTCAATATATGGGAGAGGTTGAATTGCACAACCAAATTGCTGTCGAATATGAATATGCAAGAAGAAAATCACATGGAAAACTGTGATGTGAAAATATTATGTATATCTGTTATTCATACATGGGAAATACCCTCAGTCGGAATAGTAACTAATTAAATATTGTGTGCATGTAATGACAAGGTCGAGTTATAGTACAGTACAGTGAACTGGTCGAGATCCATAATACTACACGTAATATGCATCCATACCGATGGCAATGAGTATTAGCGGAATGGGCAGAAAACTACCCTCCAACTGAATGTCCACAAACCGTTTCTTATCCACTACCACTTGAAACCAGAACACAAGATTTGCGCTGTGGACGTCCCCTTGTGAAAGACGGGGAGCAATAGAACGTGATCAAGTGAATAGCTGCTTGTTGTCAGGACGTCCAATCCAGCGAGCAGTCTTTGTCCTCTTGTCAGACAACCGTGACTACGAATCACGTGCAACGGGTTTGTGCTACCTTTTGGAGAATAAAACTAATAAAACGCCAGAATAGACTGCGGGAACGAATGTCGTCGCAGCGTTTTCAACATGAACGAATTCATCATTTTCTGGAAACACTGAATGACATTGATTGGCCACATGCACATTTCCCTTTCCGTTTCGAATAGCCTATACGAAAATAATACCGTAAAACTTCTAATAATAAATGCGTTCCAGACCCTGCGTTTATTAGGGGCCCTGCGTTTATTGATTTTATTCCCTACCGGGATATACATAATTGCCGATAGGACGTTTTCACAAATAATTGTGCTCTTCATTGCACTGAACTTGGTTTACAGTCTTCCGACTCACACCTTACATCTTGCACTACACAAATAACTTTACTGGCAGACGATTCATTTGGCTGATTTGACGGTAGGGGAAAAACCGCTAAATTAAATCGTCATCCAAATTAACTAGATATAAATTAAGAAATACATGTGGTTTTGAAACCGCCAAATAAAATCTCTGACAAATAACATGGGGCTCACAACCGCTGCCAAAATTAGTCTTTTTACAGTATGTTGCTCTGTTAATTGAAGTATATTCAATGGAAGTACCAATAAACTACATCCATAATGTGACGCTGATTCTCAAAACAGTTAACTGTCCAAATTGTGGAATCGTGTTCATCAAAGAGACCTTGCCAAGTCAAACTGTATCATCATGATCATTGGTTCGTTATAAAAGTGCATGGGGACATTATGACATTAGTAGGAAATGGCTTGTGATATCTACCCACAACTGATAGGACACAAAAGAATAATGTAACAGATTTATTGCAAATTGCCTGCAGTTATATGGAACACACATAGGAAAAGTAACCGGGCGGCGCCTGTGTTATCTGGGTTTAGACTTGGCCGTGGTTCGTACGACTAGGTACAGAGTCATCTCCATTCTAAAAGTGTTCATCAGCTCTTGCTTAGCTTCAAGAGCAATTTTCTTCAAGATCGCTCCCTTGTTTTTCAACAGGTGAACCTGAAAAGGCAGTAATAATCTCTACATAGTTCAAGGCATATTATTCAGTTGCGGGAAAAATTATCTAAAATGTGGAATATTCATATATTGTATGCAAGATAATGTCCACAAACATGCAAAATAAAAAGAGTAAAGCACTGACTAACATCGGACAGTTAATTAGTGCATACGAGTTGATGAAAAATTATCATGTATATATTTACTGTATGTCGCTTCCGTGAGCATATGAGGTCAAAGGAGGTCCTGAGGGAGTTTTCCTCGTCTATGTGCCAGCCAGTGTTCTTCTGGGAATTGACATAATTCACATGTAGCATGTACACTATGTTCAGCAGTTAACTTTTATATGGTTTAAAAGACAAATTTCATTTCTGAATTGACCTATCAACATTTTCTAACAGAGCGCACTTTCAAAAGGTATACATACTACAATGATCTCATAGGGAATCTCGTCTGGTAGGTGGTCAAGGAGTTTTTCCCACACACACATCCTAGCCAGCTCCTTGGGGTCCTGGTCTGTGATCAGACTCCGGTCATACTTCCAGTCAGCCGGACGTGCCATGTCCAGCAGGTAATCCTGGGGATAAACAGTTTGTGACATCAGAACTTTTCAGAAATCATCTTATAAATGTTTACGGTATATGTTGTTCTTCAAGAACGAATCAGTGTTTTGAACGTGTGCAATGCATTTTTGTTCATGTAGACTGAATTAGTGTGGCAATACAGTTCATGGGAAAACATGGTACATGAAGCAAACCTTGATCTCTTCTACCCCATCGTCATGGAGAGCTGATATCATGAATACTCTGTCAAATTTATCCCATCCACGTAGTTTGGCAGTCTCTTTCCGTGCACGTCTGAGTCGCCTGTTGTACTCCTTCCACCACTTGGACTCCAAGTCCATAGACTCCTCCTCCCCACCGACATGTCCCAACTGACCTCGGGAGTCCACCTCGTCCTCGGCGTCACGGTCCGAGGTCCCCTCCCCAACAGGGTCAGCTTCACTCTGCCCAAGACGCTGCTCCATGTTGTCCACCAGGCGCTGGTAGTCCCGGGCTCGGACCTCCGGGATACTGGCGGTGCTGTGGACATCCACGCCACCAATGTGACCACATGACAGGATCCGCGTACAAGTCAACAGGTCTGACTTCACAGCCACCTCGTCTACCTGGTTAGATGGAGATTGATATCAGCTGTGACAACGTACAAGTGGGATATCTCACTTGTAAGGGAGTATTTTACATGATGTTTGGTATTTGAATATACATGTATCTGTATTATCATGTAAATTTATTAATGATGTACGTGATGGGCCCATTAGATAGCATCGTCCCCACATTTACATCTTTTCATTTATTTTGCACAGACATTCATGTATATTCAGTATGTAAGTATTATACTGAGAATCTCAAATCAAAATCAACCAGTCATATACGTTTGACTGACCTTGTTGAGGACCAGTGCAGACCGTTTGTTGGAGTGTAGTGTCAAAGCTGTCAGAACGTCATTGTCCAGTCTAGATCTGTTCCACACCTTGGAGACGTCCACCACAGCCAGAACTGTTGGTAACAAAAACACTCATACAACAGGTGGGTCAAACTTTCCAAACATTGAACAATTGAAGTGTATTTTTGCTGTGAAGGTAGTTACGATGTCTGCACTCACTCAAATCAGCTTCAAACAGACTGGAATATGGATCTGTCAGTAAAGTTCTTTCTAAATTGTGTCTGGAAGCAAAGGGTAAAATTACGAACTATTTAGAAGAGTAAAACCAACTGTAAACATTAAATAGACTTTATGCATATAGTGATGATCAAAAGTATTGAAACATACTTTCTAACTTTTTCACTTGTAGTAAGGCCTGGCGTGTCGAGGAAGACCTGAAAACAGACATGTTAGCATGGTAAGACTATACATGTATAGTATACATTGTATTTGCAGTGAATTAGCGTGGTCATACCTAACCGTACATAGATACTCATACCAGTACTGTATTTAGTTCATTCAGTACTGTATCACTTTTCATTTTGACAAATCTTACCACTTGAGAGTTTCCTTCTGTTAAAACACCAACAGAGTTATTTCTTGTTGTGTGCACCTTCTTAGATACTGCTGAAAACTGGCGAAAAATATACTACCAGGTACTGTAACTGATATTTGTGCAAAACTTCTCTTATTCATATTTACAGTATATCTATTCATACATACTTGTTGATTGATTTTAATTGTGGCATGTGACTTACCCTCCAGCCCAGTAACTGGTTGGCTAGTGTGGACTTGCCCGCGTTGGGTGGCCCTATGATTGCTACCTTCAGCATGTGGGGGTCCGGGGGCTGTACGAGCTTCTTCCGTGACAGACTCATCTGCTCAGCTTGAGGTTACCATTGAGGTCAGATACAATTCAAATATCACATTCTAATTCAATCAGTATACATTTTTCCAATACATCATGACAAAAAGTTGAATATTGACCTATAACATACACATGTAATTATTACTATGACACAAAACTAACGAAGTAAACTAATCTTACTCAAACAGATATGGCATATTGGCACCGACCTTTAGTGATTGGTATTCTGCGGGCCTGTGATGTGGTCTGCTCCTGAGTGCTGGTGTTCTGACGGCCGTACAGTCGACAGTTTCGCAATTGAACAAAGGCTCTGACTGGTGGTTCGTTGCTCAGACACACACGCCACACCCGACCCCATCCCAGCACTGATGTACACATGCCTAACAGGGAAGACAGAGCAGCACGCAAATTATTATTAGTGAGTCTGTTATGTATATAAACAGCCGGGGTTTATGTTGAACTAGGAGAATGGAAGGTTAAGTATAAGACACTGTTCATGCTGTTTGGCATGAGTTGGCTATCATGGTATCGAGTATGTTTCCAACAGTTTGCAGTGATAATAAAAATACGATAGGATGAGCAAATTTTGAGTGTCATTTTTTAAACCATAACGTACCCAGTATAAGGCACATCATCCATGTTATACTAGTACTACACAGTTAATATGAAAGTGCTGGTGCTTCGTTTGTTTATAAAAAAAACTGGCATAAAATGTGTGTTAAATTGGATGAAAAGACAACTCGGATGGAGTGTAATCATCAAAATCAGTGTACACATGTTTTATTATCTTGTATTAGATGTGTGGCACTAAGATTTAGTTTTGAAGAAAATATTGCATACATTTGAAGGCAGCTGCTTTAATTCAACAGTCTACTGGCAGCCCCAGTGCAATATGTAGTGAATTGACGACCTAAAAAGAATTGCCATTTCAATCTACAGTTGGTAATTTTATACAGGTACTCGGTTACGAATCGAGTCACAACAATGTCAACATGCGAGTAGCCGGTATTCTCGTGAAATAGGTCCTGCTACATGACAAGGCTTATTCAGTTAAAACAGTAACACCATTTTAATGTTTTCAGTCAACTTCTATATCTTGGAGAATCCTGGAGGGTGGTGGTGGGGGTGGATGTGGATGGAGGTACACACTAAAATCATTAGGTACGAAATAAGCGGGACCTATTTCACGATAAGGCCGAGTAGCCTACTCAAGTTACGAAATCTGTACTTGTGCTGACCCTACTTTTATTCCCTATGCTTTATCCAACGTTGCCTACACAATTCTCTCGGCATGTCGGAAAAGGAATGTGCACTCACGTCAGCCCTGTTGTGGCTCTCATTTGGCTCGATATCGGACGTTCGCCGGATCATGTCAACTTGAAGGCGCACCACACTGCATCGCTCGAGATTCACGCCGAATCTCATCTCTGCTACAACACGCATAGGACTCTGGGAAATATAGGGAGCTACTTTCAGTGGCCAAAAGTGGCTCTTCAACCTGGTGATCGATATGGGCGGTTGTGGCTCTTCAACCTGGTGATCAATATGGGCGGTTGATGGAGCCACATGACACCCTTGGTTAGAAATCGGAAATCACAAGTCTTCATCCGTGTGGCTCTAAAATCAGCAATGTGACATTTCACAAAATGATTATTTTGTTTCCTTGACAACTTTTGAAGGGTGTGGCACAGTTTGAGAGTGCCTGTAATCGTTCTTCATGTGATATCAATGTATTCATATTTTTCAGTGCTACAGTCCGAGAGACTAGAATTCAAGCAAAGATGGATGGGTTGATGCATTAAAAGATGTACATACAAAACGAAGAACGATTATAGATAACCCGAACTGTGCCACACTCTTCAGAAGTTGTCAAGGAAACAAAATAAACCATTCATGAGTTGCCACACCAATTAGCTTAGAGCCACACGGATGAAGACTTGTGATTTCCAATTTCTAACCAAGGGTGTCATGTGGCTCCATCAACCGCCCATATCGATCACCAGGTTGAAGAGCCACTTTTGGGGCTAGGGCAAGAGTGACAGCGACGACTGCTGGCTTTAGCGCAGAGGATGCTGGGAACAGTATGAAGGCGCACCGCTAGTTTACATGCTCGAATTGACATGATCCCTTTCGCCACGGCCACGGGAGTTTTGACGCACTGACTGGGCGATAATAAGTGAATTTCGATTAGTGACTGTCAATTACCTGCACAAAAGTTGGTATTCTTTACGTATGAATGTCACCATCGAACATTACAAAGGTCTCTTGTTTAACCAAATAATTAAGAGCACAATGACAACTGATTTAACGGTTATATGTTGCAAACTCAACAAACATTCAACCTTCCAAAATCCCACACATCAAAATATCTCCGTGCAAACTCGCCAGGTGGATTTATGGATCATTATGACGAAGAAATGGTCCAGCCTATCATAGCGTGCACAATAGCCACACCGTTGACTAGGAATGCGAGTAACGTCATAGACGGCGTTCTTTTAGGCTGTGTAGGCCTATGTATTAGGTACCTTCAGAAGCAACAAAAACGCGTACGGCTACGGGTAGAAAATGCTTACATCTATACGTAAAGCTTGTCATGCAAATTTACGTCAGATTAACGTAACGTGTACGGGTATACATGGGGATATGCAGGTGCTCGTATGTGTAGCGGTTGATGCTTTCCTCACGAGTTAATTAAATAATCGATTATTGCATATCAAATACGCATTAAGTTATGTAATATATATAATATAATAATATGTTTTAACATGCATAATTATTGATGTATTTTGCATTTGCATGCACATGCAGGGAATTTCCCGAGATATTAATTTATTGAAACAACTACTTGTCCTGTTTCAACAGGTTTTTGTTTGTAATGTTTATATGGGTGTAAGTCAAATATAACTGCCAGATATACAGATATTTAAGCATGCATTTATCATTGATAAAAGTTGAAAACAGTTTAGCTTTCGTCCATCAGCCCCAGAATTAATGGAGATCAGGGCACTATTCTTATTCCAACTTCATTATGAATAATATATGAATTAACGTTAATTACGTAATATTCATAATAGCTAAAGACGCAGGAAAATGTTAAAAACAGATCATCAGCATTTCCGAACCACATGTACGCCTGGTTTCACATAGAGTACAGGCTACATGACTACTTCCAATGGATGAGTTAAATGCTTTACTTGCGGATGAGCTCACAGATGAGGAGATGCTGCTTTGGCATCTCGGAAAGAGAAACAATGACAGGACACTTTGTCGGGATCGACTGTGTGTCGATGAACTAGACAACGAAAAATGCCTGTCGCTCTTCCACTTTGCGAAAGAGGATTTACGTCCTCTATGCGATGCTTTGCGCCTCCCAGAAAAAAATGAAGGGTGCTAACGGGACGGTGTGGACGGGACTTGAGGGACTGCTCGTCACTCTCAGACGCCTCAGCTACCCTAGCAGATACGATGACCTGAATGATATATTCGGACGCATTCCATCAGAATTATCATATATCTTCAACACAACAGTTGATGTTTTGTTCAACGAACATTCACATCTCTTGACAGATGTCAACCATGGATTTCTACAACCTCAGAACCTGTTGCGCTATGCACAAGCAGTTCATGCCACGGGGGCGCCAATGACGAATTGTTGGGGGTTCATCGACGGGACCGTTCGCCCGATATGCCGCCCAAAGATGTACCAGAGACATGTATTCAATGGCCACAAACGCGTTCACGCCCTGAAGTTCCAGAGTATTGTGATTCCAGATGGACTCGTGGTGAATTTGTTCGGACCCGTGGAAGGAACAAGGTGATATAAATTATTAATGGTATATCATGCCGTCATTTGCATGAAACCTACATTAAATGAGACTCTAGCACTGATATTATACTGTGCAAAAGGTTAATATTCCGATGGATTGTTGAATTGGAATTTTGATGCTCAAAATTTATAGCTGAACCTGTTTACAGACACGATGCAGCATTACTTCAAGAGAGTGGTATTCTGGAGACCGTATCTCGCTTGACAGCCCCGGATGGGAGTGCCATGTGTTTGTTTGGTGATGGAGGCTATCCACTGAGAGCTAATCTGGTCACTCCCTTCCAGGGCGCTAGACTGACGGATGAACAAACCGCGTTCAACGCTGCGATGAGTAAAGCCCGGGTGTCGGTGGAATGGGGATTTTCGGGAATTACGAAACAATTTGCTTTCTTAGATTTTAAGAAAAATCTAAAGTTGTACTTGCAACCAATCGGGAAACTCTATGTTGTCGGCACGATATTGTATAATTGCCAAACCTGCCTCTATGGTAACCAAATAGCATCCTATTTTGATGTAACACCACCTGCGCTATTGGAATATCTGGCGCTGTAGTTCGATTTTACATGTGTGTGAAGTGTTGGTGTGTTAACTGTGGTACATGTACATATATGCAATAAACACAATTTTATACGTTACTGGTTTTATTGAACATTTAAGTTTTATTTTTTGCTAAGTTGTGCAATCAGGGCAAACATTGCAGATCTTTCTTCTTTATCAAGCCTCATCCTTTCCTCTCGCTCCTTCTTCTCCATATCAAGCTTTCTCTCCTCCAGTTCCAGTCGCCGTCTTTCGATCTCCATTTGTTCACGCTTCAATTTCATTTCTTCTGTTTTCAACGCCGTTTCGTTTTCGTTCTTTTCCTTCAAGTATTGGTAAAGGCTCTCTGAGTCCACTGCCGATTTCCTGCGTTTTTTCAGCGTATGCTCAGTACTATCTGCTCATTGAACGTCCATAATCACAACCCATTAAATTTTTAATGTTACATTTATGCCTGGTTCTGAAAACCGGTAAATTCAATTGCAATAAATTGTAGAATATAAAGCACCAAACACCTTTCAGCGTAGACACTGCTGCCTGGCGAATGGATTCCCCAGCTGCTCTATCTAGGGCAGGATTCTTTTTGACCTGGACCGATGCCATGGACTTGGCCCTGGTAGACTGCTGTAACTCATTAACGCTCTCCAGCAGCCGCTCTTTCTCTGTGTACTCCTCGTCTGTACCACTCCTTGGTGAAACAAATTCTAATTGTTTATAGATGACACACAAACATAACAAGACATGAAACAATGCACTGTCATAAAGACCAACGAGATTTCCATTAGTGAATTAGGCTCAGGGTGTTGTGCGCAACTCAAAATAAAAAGTCAGTAAACTAGACAGTGATATTGGTTTTTGTTGTCGTTTATTAGAGCTATTACATATCGATTTTAACACATAACTGACACTTGGTCTGAATGAGAAAATGAATGAAAGTGATACGTGTTTGCACTTTTAGTATACCTTCGCAACTTTGCCTGATCATCCTGTCTGAACTGGACAAGCAGCAGGCTGCAGTGCTCCCGACACCGTCGACCATCTACGTCAAAAGAAAGCAACTCCGCAACCTGCGTCCAGCCAAGAGCGCCGGACTCAAACGGGTTGACGGACAGGACTTCTTTGAGAAGTTCTATATCATGTTTGGCATGAAAGCGAAACATTTTTGTTTCTCTTTCGGTACAGATATAGTAGGCCGAGCTACACTGGTTGCCTTGTCCATGCTGTTAAAACACAAACAAATACATTCGCCATTCAATTTCTACAATTAGGCATATGTCCCGACTTCATTACTTCATAATGATTGTTGACCAGATTATGAAATCATGATAAAGTATTATTAGTCTAGATCTATATGTACCAGCGAAAATAGTTTGAAAGGTTAATAGTTGTACTATAATTGTTAATAGTTGTACTATATATTAATAGAACCAATGTAGGCCTACTATACTGTATGTGTCAAAATATACCGTGAATAGACCCATGTATATACTGTACAGTGTATTCTAAACCTTGTTTTTTTTTTTTTAAAAAAGACGTCGAAATGCATGCTGATAATATTGAGTTGAACACAAACTTTCATATCAGCACGGCTGTTAGCAATATGGGCTGATCAAAATAATTTACTTTACCCGTTTTCCACTTAGGCCTACGTGTAGGCTGTTCTTTACCCGTTCATGGAATGACGATTGAACGGGAAGACCGCTGCAACAATTTGACGTAAGCAAAACGTTATGACGTAGTACACACAAGCTACCCGTATGCGTTTGCGGTTCATTGCATCTGAAGGTACCTAGTATCGTACAACTTATTAACATGTAATATAGGGTTTTTGCACAATATGGGGTTTTATGCCCGAGGGCCAAGTCTTTGAGAAGCCCGACGCGAAGCGGAGGGATTCTTGAAGACTTGGCCCGAGGGCATGAAACCCCATATTGTGCAATAACCCGTTTATCATATGCCAGTGGATGTCGGGAACATTTTAGTATGTTTCAAATGACCGAATCATATCCGATTAGAAAGAAATGAGCAAGAAATACAGCTTTTATTTACATATTTATTCGATTCACAGGCCATTTCAGAGGTCCTAGAGTATCAGCGTAAAACGTAAATTGGCGGCAAAAACGTCAAACATAACGGAATCGGGCCAGGAGAGCGACCATGTGCTTTTGTTTACCCTTCAAAATAATGACGTTTTCTTGAACTGGGAGCTGCCCGGGCAAGTGTGGAATTTACAGCCCGCCGGGCAGAAGTTTGTTATTGGAAGAATAGGCACAGCTATTGAAAAACCAAATACATAGAAATGGTGTATTTTCAGGTCTAAGTTTGTTGACAGTAATTTAAATTACTGTATAATAGCATTAACTACGCTATTCGCATCAACTGTCATTCTGGCATATGATAATATCTTTTATTTTTCCGTTAGCAAAATAGCATTCCACGCCGAATGGTTCAAACATAAGAAACCTAATAAGCCTTATATAAAGTTATCTAGCGAAGCGAGACGAGCATGGGCGATCTGGGGGTTCGGGGCACCATAAGAACTTCCTCCCCCCGTCAATCAACGTACCTCGCCAGTGAACTGAATATGTTTCGTTTTATTTCGTTATTAGAAATTTAGGTTTAAAAAAATATAATATAATAGCCACTCACCCACTATGAGCTTACTTCATCCCTTCAAATCTCATAGTGGGCTCACTAACTACCCATAACTGTATAATAGTCGCCAGAATCCTTGCTCGATTCCCGCTTACATTGCTCGATTCCCGCTTGGCAGCACCAAGCAACCGGAATCCCATTAGGCGCTGGGCCGTGACACAGCTCTGTCTTTCTCGCCAATGTTAGGAGGGGCCGCATCCGCCTTTAGATATGCATTTATGTATATGCATTTATGTGAAACGGACCACCGTTTCAATTTTTTTTTGCTGTAGGTAGGCCTATCCATAATGTTTAAATTTTGTTCAAATTTGCTGAAATTTAAAATTAAGCGTTTCACTTGAATTGTTTAAATATAGCACCAAAGTTGCTGTAGCTCCAAAGCACTAAGTTTATATTGTCGTGTTTGTTCGTTGTTATTTTCAATGCTCCACGGTTTTATCGGTTGTAGTTAAAAATTGCAATGAAAAATACAATAAAATTTAATATTAGTGACATAAAGAGAATGAAACGAGTCGCTTGGGGGAACCTGAATGACTTAGCGAAGGCACTATTGGTCGTTCAGTGCGTTAACGGCAGTTTTGGATAGCAGCTTTATGTTAAACGACTCAACAAATCAAGACATAATCATCACATGTTTTCACTGTTTATCTTGCGTCATAAGCACAACGAATTAAACCACATTATCACCTACAGAAACCTCAGTAATTCAGTAGTATTGTGTTCCATATAATGCACATTAATGTCTTTGTCTTTGTCTATTGTGACTAATTTGCGGCAGAAAGAGGACGAACATAAGAAAAAGTATTTCATATATTTCCGAGAAATATTTCAAAGAAAATGCTTGTAATATGATGAATTCCCATATCACTATACCTCATTGGATCGTCGAAGCGTGTTTTCAGCCATTTGGTGGTTGGCTTCAACATCCTCTGGTGACACCCGTTATGAATACTGGACACCGGCTACAAACGACTTTGTGTACGCTAGCTATTCCAAATTTTAAATGACAGCTGCGTATAGCATATTGTATATTTTTAGAGTATATTATCTCTCGTACTGTCCTACATTTCAGTTGATTTGTTATTTTGTGTTTTAAGTTCAACATATGGTATGGTAATGTATTTGTAAAATATGTAATATGTATCCATTATTCACGAATTCTGTATCTTATTTTTCATCGTTTTCTATGTCAAGACGACGTAAATCATTATCGACAGCTTTTGCATAGGATGTCTGTCTTATTTCAAAGCTCGCAAAAAATTAGCCCAAAAGCTGGGAAGAAACGTACAGTGTCAAGTCATACAACCGTTTTCAGGTTGCCGGGCCTTTGGTCCGATAACCTATTGGCATGGCGTTGCGTCCTTCGTCCGTCCGTCGTCTGTCCGTTTACATTTTTATCTTTGAAGTTTACGGTCGAATCTTTCTGAAATTTCGCACAAAAATACCTATAAATATTTATTTCCAGGAAAGGTCCTTTTTAGTTTTCTGATTTTCGCATTATTTTCAAAATGACAGCCACTTTCTACGAAAAACGGCCAATTTGGACGGTCATTTTCTCAAAATCTGTTCAGTATTTTTTTTTCTAATTGATGCATAAAGCTCATATGTACCACTGTGATTTGTATAAGTTTCGTTTACCCATGAATCGCTCGAAGTGGGCCATTTTGGCCCAAACTTGGCCCACAATTGGACTTTCCCATATTAAATTGTCCTATGCTTCATAATGGGACACATCATTTCCAATATCTCACGTACTATTGAGATTAAGGAAATGATATATGTTGAATATTCCCGTGACCTTCAACTTGACCATTGATCTTATTTTCAAGGTCAGAGCAGAAAATGGCTATTAATTCGCTTATTATTGACTTTACAACTTGAGAATAAATTGTGGACATACAGGAAATAATATATGCTGAATATAGTTGTAACCTTGAATTTGACCAGTGAACTTAAGGTCTAATATCTAAAACATATATTGTCCGGTAACCTTCCTTAGCCTTTAGGCTAATATTTTCCTTCGCTAAAATTGCAATACATGTACGGGTGTGTATTACTAAAGTCAAAGCAATCGACGGAGAACACCAACCGTCCATATTTAAGGGAGCCGGCGATAAGGAATGATGCAATAATTCAAAGGCCTCCCATCTCTTCCATGTCCACCACACAATTCATTTCAACAGATGGTTGAGTTTTCACATTTTGCTATCAGTTAATGTAACGATAAATACATAAAATTGATTAATTACCATTATAGGCCTGTCCCCCGATTCCAATGAAAGTTCTTTGTTTGAAAACAAACGATGTTCACATTCTGTTAGACGTTGTGAATAACTATGTCGCCCTTACTGTCTCGGTGTGGAAATTTGCGGGGATCACCAGATTAAACGAGATTAACCGTTGCCACGACGGCGACAAGTCGGCAGGTCATCAGACCAAGTCTAGTCCACGTGACATGAATACATCCGACCTCTGACGGAAATGTACACTGGTCGATTTTCATTATCGTACTCCATCGAGTGTTGTTCCTGTGAGGTCGGTATCACAACATGTCCATGAGTCAATTGTTGTGAGGCCAGAATAAAGACTAATAAAGATATCCAAATATACGTTTTTATATAAAACAACATCGATGGTTATGAAACACTGCACTAATCTGCCGATGGTGTATACATGTATAGCCTACATGTATATCGATACAATATAAATTCGCAATACAATCAATTGTAGTTGTTGTTGAACATTTAATAAGCAACCGATCTATGCAAGACATCATGTACAGCATATAAAGCACAAAAATATATTTTTATTCTCATAAAGTCCACAGAGATCACTCCAACTTAACCATGTTAACTTTGCAATAATTCAATTACACACAAAAAACAAAAGAACATTTGAGTACTCATATATTATTGACATTAGAGCGTTGGGGGCGAAGCCCCCAACTCTCTACATGTCTAAGTGCTGACTTTTTTATGGAGGTTTCATGCCAACCTATCGACGCCCGTTTTCGCATGTAAACCTTTGTACACCTACTTCAAATGAGTATTTTCTTCGTCCTTGACATAAAATCTCTCGATTTGATGGCAAGCTTTGAATATTCCACAGATATATAATGCATAAATCGATGTGTTAGGTTTGAGAAAATTACGCAAAATGGTCAGCTCGTCTGGAAAACGTCAAAATGGCGGAGCCGATGGAAATTCACGTTCCCAGAATGCAAAGCAAATTTTACCGCAATGACGCGTACTTTGGAACGTACAATTTTCTGTGCAGCATTTTGTGCATGCATGTACATGTAACCTTGCGTGCGGCCTTCATTGGCGTAATGAAGTAAACACAACGATTCGTCTACGGTACCACGACTACATTTATCGTAATTGGACATATCTTATCACATGACAAGGTGTTCCATGCTGGGTTGCGAAACCTTTTTATTTTAAACTGGTCTTTTAATTTGCTCAGTATGCATGTGTTATCTATATCATGATATCAGATGCAGATATTCCTCATAGTTTCCAATATTTTAAGGATATTTTATTGAGGTTCAATATCATTTTATCAGGCGTATCTGTTTCATTGAGTTCAAAATAAATGTTTACTCATTAGGAATATGATTGAAGTAGGCCTATGTGTTTCATCATAATATACGGGAATGAATTGGAATCATGTGGGACATGATATGTTTCAATTTTCTTTTTTTGTAAGGGGGGGGGGGGGTGTAAGATATATTCAGGTCTTGTGGTGCTGGTGGTGTGCTCGAGCTCTAATGTCGTCTCCCGCAGTTAGCTGCATTTTCTTGTTTCCTATATGTGCGCAATTGATCCGAAGCTGTAAAGTCGATAATAAGCAAGATATTTGCATTTTAGGCATATTTCCCCAGGTCAGATTTCGGTAGATTTTATTGTGTGGATTCATGTGTCCACAAAGATACATAATCCGAAGAAAAACCTTTTCCATCAATTTTGTTGAACCTTTTCACTTTATTTACTGGACTATTTGTGCCTGTCCTAAAAAATAGGGTCAAATGTCAAGTTCAAGGTCATCAGAATATTCAGCGTATATCAGCTGTAAAGTCGATAATAAGCGAGATACTAACCATTTTGTGCTATGACCTTGAAAATAAGGTCAAAGGTCAAATTCAAGGTCATCAGAATATTCGGCGTATATCATTTCCTATAGGCCTATGTCCACAGTCGATTTCGAAGCTGTGAAGTCAATAGTAAGCGAGATATTAGCCATTTTGTGCTCTAACTTTGAAAATGAGGTCAGAGGTTAAATTCAAGGTCACGAGAATGTTCAGCATATATCATTTCCTATATGTCTGCAATTGATTCCTAAACTCTAATTTCAATATTAAGTTAGATACATGGCAAAATGTGCTTGGACAGGCAACAATCTAGACGTTGTGCAATGGGGCTGGGCATTGCACGTAACTCAGAATACTACCGTCTTGAAACCAGTCAGAATGGAAAAGCCTGCAGCCCCTGCGTCACTGCTGAAAATTATCCAATGCAATTGCTCTGGACGTTGCGACAAAAACATTTTTTCTTGCAAGAAAATGGAATACTATGTACTAGTACTCTTGCATGCGGTCATTGTAAAGATCTCACATGAGCCAATGGACAAACACACGACCCCAGTGATGACAATCTGAATGATGCATTAATGCAGTGATCTGTAACTGTATCTAAGCCGCATTCTTTCCGTTTGCTTTGAATGAACGCATCTCGGATACGCTGAATAGTATGATCTAACTTATCGAACAACTTTGCGAATTTTTGTACGCGCATGTAGGTGACCTTGTGACTGTTTTCAGTAATAAACTACCAGTACTTTTGTACAAATGTAGTGTCTCATGTCTTTGAACCCTTGATTTGTTATTCTTCATATTATTGCTTTGTCTTAATACCCAGTTTCATTTACTAATTTTTTTCAAATAAAACAACATGAACATATGTTTTGACCGCCAAAAAAAACATCCTTTTATCCGGCCAAATACATATCACAGAAGTAAATCGTTGTACGCCTATCAAATAACTAATGTAATACGTGGCTTAATAAATGCATGTCACAAGTAAATGTGATAGTTTGTGCACGAAATGCGCTGTTTCAGTTGAATTTCATCATGGCATCAGGTCATGCACCCTTCAGGCAATGTTGGACCAATAAATGTGCTAGAAAAACGTCATTTTTATCAATAATATCAGGTATATCATGTTTTGTATTCGATTTATGGTGTTAATAATGTCAAAAATGGATTCCTTGTATAGACAAACATTTGAAACGATATATCACATGACTATGTTCGACATATATTACGGAATATTACGGGAAAATGAGATTTCGCACATTTTATGGCGGCCATCTTGGATTTATGCATTTTAGGCATATTTCCCCAGGTCAGATTTTGGTAGATTTTATGGTGTGGATTCATGTGTCCACAAAGATACATAATCCGAAGAAAAACCTTTTCCATCAATTTTGTTGAACCTTTTCACTTTATTTACTGGACTATTTGTGCCCTAAAAAATAGGGTCAAATGTCAAGTTCAAGGTCATCAGAATATTCAGCGTATATCAGCTGTAAAGTCGATGATAAGCGAGATACTACCATTTTGTGCTATGACCTTGAAAATAAGGTCAAAGGTCAAATTCAAGGTTATTAGAGTATTCGGCGTATATCATTTACTATATGTCCACATATCGATTTCGAAGCTGTGAAGTCAATAGTAAGCGAGATATTAGCCATTTTGTGCTCTAACTTTGAAAATGAGGTCAGAGGTTAAATTCAAGGTCACGAGAATGTTCAGCATATATCATTTCCTATATGTCTGCAATTAATTCCTAAACTCAAATTTCAATATTAAGTTAGATACATGGCAAAATGTGCTTGGACAGGCAACAATCTAGACGTTGTGCAATGAGGCTGGGCATTGCAAAAAAACTCACAATGCTATCGTCTTGAAACCAGTCAGAATGGAAGAGCCTGCAGCCCCTGTGTCACTGCTGAAAATTATCCAATGCAATTGCTCTGGACGTTGCGACAAAAACATTTTTTCTTGCAAGAAAATGGAATACTATGTACTAGTACTCTTGCATGCGGTCATTGTAAAGATCTCACATGTGCCAATGGACAAACACACGACCCCAGTGATGACAATCTGAATGATGCATTAATGCAGTGATCCGTAACTGTATCTAAGCCGCATTCTTTCCGTTTGCTTTGAATGAATGCATCTCGGATACGCTGAATAGTATGATCTAACTTATCGAACAACTTTGCGAATTTTTGTACGCGCATGCAGGTGACATTGTGACTGTTTTCAGTAATAAACTACCAGTACTTTTGTACAAATGTAGTGTCTCATGTCTTTAAACCCTTGATTTGTTATTCTTCATATTATTGCTTTGTCTTAATACCCAGTTTCATTTACTAATTTTTTTTTTCAAATAAAACAACATGAACATATGTTTTGACCGCCAAAAAAAACATCCTTTTATCCGGCCAAATACCTATCACAGATGTAAATCGCTGTACGCCTATCAAATCACTAATGTAATACATGGCTTAATAAATGCATGTCACAAGTAAATGTGATAGTTTGTGCAAGAAATGCGTTGTTTCAGTTAACATTTATCTTGATATCAGGTCATGCACCCTTCAGGCAATGTTGGACCAATAAATGTGCTAGGAAAACGTCATTTTTATCAATAATATTAGGTATATCATGTCCTGTATTCGATTTATGGTGTTGATAATGTCATAAATGGATTCCTTGTAAAAACAAACGTATGAAACGATATATCACATGACTATGTTCGGCATATGTTACGGAATATTACGGGAACATGAGATTTCGCACATTTTATGGCGGCCATCTTGGATTTATGCATTTTAGGCATATTTCCCCAGGTCAGATTTTGGTAGATTTTATTGTGTGGATTCATGTGTCCACAAAGATACATAATCCGAAGAAAAACCTTTTCCATCAATTTTGTTGAACCTTTTCACTTTATTTACTGGACTATTTGTGCCTGTCCTAAAAAATAGGGTCAAATGTCAAGTTCAAGGTCATCAGAATATTCAGCGTATATCAGCTGTAAAGTCGATAATAAGCGAGATACTAACCATTTTGTGCTATGACCTTGAAAATAAGGTCCAAGGTCAAATTCAAGGTCATCAGAATATTCGGCGTATATCATTTCCTATATGTCCACAGTCGATTTCGAAGCTGTGAAGTCAATAGTAAGCGATATATTAGCCACTTTGTGCTCTAACTTTGAAAATGAGGTCAGAGGTTAAATTCAAGGTCACGAGAATGTTCAGCATATATCATTTCCTATTTGTCTGCAATAGATTCCTAAACTCTAATTCCAATATTAAGTTAGATACATGGCAAAATGTGTCCCATTATAGAGCATAAGAGAATTTAACATGGGAAAGTCCCATTTGGGCCGAGTTTGGGCCCAAAATAGCCCTTTTCCAGCAATTCAAGGGTAACGAAACTTATACACGTCGCAGGGGTATATATAATGAGTGTATGCATCAATACAGATTTTTAGAAAACGACCGTTAGAGTCCAAAATTGGCCATTTTTTCGTCAAAAATGGCCGCCATTTTGAAAAAAAATTGAAAATAAAAAAACTAAAAAATACCTCCCTTTTGTTCAAAATTTCAGAACGATTTGATTGTAAACTGTACAGATAAAAATGTAGACAGACGACGACGGACGCAACGCCACGACAATAGGTTATCAGACCGAAGGTCTAGTAACCTAAAAATCACCTTAGATGACTTGTGGTTAATCCGGAAGTCACATTTTTCCTGATATATGTAAATTGAACTCTGCATACACAACGGATGTAAATAGAACTTTATATTATGAACATATAGGAATTTCTATGCGGTGGATCATTTGGCGGCCTTGAATCATTTGGCGATCTCATGTGACCTTGAATGCCAAATCCATAAGTCAGATATGATCTGACATGTGTGAATTGGACTTTTGTACACAAAACAGCTGTAGGTATAGCTTAGGTCTGTATACTGAAATATCTGTCATATATGTATTTCTCTATGCTCATATCATATTATGAGCATAGAGAAATAAATATATGGCAGATATTTTAGTGACCATAAACTCGACCTAAGATGACCTTGATTGGAAATCGTTGAGGTGTAACACTGACATTTTACACTTCACCGGTAACCATTCTTAGCCTTATACTCTGATTTTTCTAACTCGTTTACACTGTTTTTCGCTAATATTTTTGTGATGCTAAATGCTATCGTTCCATAACTTGGCATACTCCACCTGGGAGGCAAACGGCCGTTTTCTACCAAATTTCAGACAGCTATCTTGATAATTGAAAAAGTTGGCAATCTACCTCAATGTTAAATTTCAGCCCAAAACGGGATCTCAAGAATCTGAGCATATTGAAGGAATTGGTCCTGTTTACATCCTTCAGGATTCGAAATATTCTTGTAACTTTGAACCAGAAGATACACTGGGGTGTATTCTACACAAACATGTTGATTTTGAAACATTGCTCCGCTACAAAACAGAGCGAATGCACAAAATTGTGTTCGGGCCCAGAAATTAAATAATAGGGCTAAATTTATCATTGGGGTAGATTGCCAACTTTTTCAATTTTCGTGATAGCTGTCTGAAATTTTGGAGAAAATTGCCGTTTGACTTCCAGGTGAAGAATGCCAAGTTATAGAACGATAGCGTTTAGCATCACAAAAATATTAGCGAAAAACAGTGTAAACGAGTTAGAAAAATCCTATAAAATCCTATCCTAATATAGGGCTATTTTTTTCTGTGTGGACATAAACCACGATCGAATATACAACGCGCTACGGTTTTAACTATCTCCTAGAAAATGCAATGCAAAATCCAACAAAAATTAATATTGGCGATATAAAAATTAGGCCAAGGGCCAAAGATAGGTTACCGGACAGTATGAGTATATGTAAATATTTTAGATGTTAGCCAGGTGACTGGTCAAAATCAAGGTCACAATAATATTGTGAATATATAATATTAAGCATATATCATGTCCACAGTTGCTCGCTATAAAGCTGTGAATTCAATAATCAGAGAGATATTAGCAATTTTGTGCTGTGGCCTTGAAAATGAAGCCGAAGGTCAAATTCAAGGTCATCAGAATATTTGACGTATAACATTTCCTATATGTCCATCATTGATTTCCACACTATGAAGTCAATAAGCAATATATTAGCCATTTTGTCCTGTCACATTGAAAATCAGGTCAAAGGAAACTTGAAAACAAGGTCATCGGTCAAGTCGAGATCACTAGAATATTCAACATATATCGTTTTGAGTTTGACGGATGGACGACGAACAGACGAACGACTGACGCAATGCCATGGTCCGATAACCTAAAAAAGATCAAAGAACTCAACTGAAATTGATTTAAAAGTTTATTTTCATCCAATAATCAATCAACATGGTAATGAATGATGAAACAAGGTATTTGAGTGAAATAACCAATCCTCAGTGCATTGTATACTAAACGATTTAACACCAGGTAAAAGAAAGTGATTCAAATACAAAATAAGTGTGTTAATGTAGGAGTGGTTGTGCACAGTTTGAAATGGCATCATACATACATACATACATAATACATACATACATACAGTTATATACTTTCTGTGCAGAGAATATTCTTTAAGTGGATGAATAAAATATATGGTACATGTTTGTCATAATGATATATAATGAACCGCAAAATGCACATATATAGTAATGCAAGCAGAGTATAGTAGAGTTTGCATATTCTAAGCAAGGAAACCCACAGGTGTAAAGATGATGTTAAACTTCATTTTACCATGTGTGCTAATACAGTCATATAAAACAGTACTGGTGAAAATGGACATCTTTCATGCATGCATGCATGTGTAAATTGCCATGCCTGCCAGATAATCAGTTAATGGTACAACTAGAATAGTGTGAAAATAGTGATAGTTGATCAAAATTTCTGCAGCAAGTCTATATGCACGTTACAATTGTGTGTGATATTAACTCAATGACCTGGGTGTCAGGTTTCAGCATCATTAATTAGTAATTCAGTTTGGTACATATATACAAAAATATGTCCTTGAGACGCAGGCATTCATAGCATGGCCATACACTGTGAAGATGATGACATGAATATTGTGGACGCAAGTGTTTATAGCCTGGCCACCGGCGATATAATGATGTTGTGGATGCAAGCGTTTATAGCCTGGCCACTGGAATGATGAATGATATTGTGCATGAAACCATTTAGCCTGGCTAGTCACGAGGTGAAATTAAAATATATACTATTTCACGGTGATGAAATATAGCACCCAGACGAATGAGTCCATACAATTCATATTGATATATTATTGTACATGTACATTGTAGACAGCAGTGTTCAAAATATTATTGTACATGTTCCACTATACATGTAGCAGTGAACTTTACATTCACATCCAATATATATCATTAATGACAATAAATTGTAATATTGAAATGAAAAATTGTTTGAACTATACATATATTTGATGGGTATATATTTTAACTTTTGTGTTTCGTATGTCAATATAACTATTACTGCATGTAATACCACCAAATTCGCCACGTTATGCAAATATATTGAAAACACAACTAGTTCAGTAACATCATCCCACACATCCATATAACTTAAACCAAGCAGCATTATTTGATGCTACAAATAATGAGAAATATACATGTATGTTGAATAGTACATAGTCCAAAAGTATTTACTGTTCAGAAATGTGAACAATATGCATCTATATGTGGCAACAAAACATAAATAAAATCACGGATTTGATATATTTACAATACTGAGTGATTGTTCTCCAACACAAATGATTCAAACAAAATTAATATAATTATCATATACAAGCCAATAAAGATTCAAATAAATCATAACAAGTAGCAATATCCAGTACTAAAATATGAGAAAAACATTTGAATAAATAGTTAACATGTTAAATAGTACAATAATATACCCCGAAACTATGACCCCCCTTTTGAATATTTATATCTCAGAAAATGCGAACAACATCAAGAATATGCACCTAGCAACAACACATGCGTATAAATACCGCAAGACAAGTGATTTTTTAAAACATATATAAATGGAATGAAATCAAGACATATACTGCTGTACATATGTCATACAGCACAATATATCACATTATATTATATTATAGTTACAAATAACCATTACTCCCACCCACACCAGAGGGGTCATGCTACTACCCACCCTCACGTGTCCACCCATCTTGGGTGGACACATTTGCTGCCATTTTGGAGGGGCCAGGCTGCACTGTATAACCCCCATTACCTGTATGGCGCCTGAATCATACATGTATCATGAAGATTTCTATAGTTCATTGATATATGCAACTATTGCTTTGTGATCTGACCAAGGACATTCTAATGTGGTTGTCGATATCGAGTCCAAGTTTGTGAAAATTAAATCTAATGTTGAGCCATGATCTGTTGTAGGTGAATTTATTCTGTTGCTACAATTGAAGGTATTGTTCATATATTGTTCTAAACCAGAATGAGACCCATCACGATGATCAAAATTGAAATCTCCCAAAATAACTAGATTGATTGTGGGGTCAACAATACGCAATAATTCTTTTGTCATTATACCTTTGAACATCTCAAATGAAAATGCAGGTGATCTGTATAAAAACACTATTTGAATAGGATTGGACAAGTCACCAGTTTTGATGAAAGTGAATTCTAATGACACAGAACTGAAGTGGCTGAAGATGAGAAAATAGTCAGAGTGCTTCTTTTGGACAAGAGAAAGCAAACCATGATGAGGTCGACATTTTGATGTGCCATCTATTGCTTCGTTATTTCTGAGAGGAATGAATTGATCAAAGCTATAGCTATCATCTGGATCATTTTGAGTTAACCTAGATTCTGCAAATGAAACTACATCAGCACACTCAAAATTTGCATCTGCCATTATATCTTGAAAATGAGCATGAACAGATCGTGCATTATGAAAGACAATCTTGAAGGTGTTTGTGTTCATCTGATACAAGGGTAAATAGCAAAGCTTAACAGCAGCATCTTGCCTTAGTCTTTCCAATTCTTTTGTAACAGCATCACACGTTGCTATTTTGTCTTCATTCAGTTCTAAGATATGAAGATTTGCAATACTCTGTGCTCTACTTAGTGCCACATAATGAATATGGTCTCTTCGAGTTGACCCCAAGTGAACAACAACCTTTGGTAATGTTTCTCCTTGAGCTTTGTGGACTGTTTTGGCTGCTGCAGACCTTAGAGGAAACTGTATTCGGACAGCATGTACATTTTTGCGCACAGTAAACTTTCGCTTAATGTCGAATATTGGTGTCCATTCTGGTGAAATTTGGGGAGAATGTAATGCTCGATATTTTCTTCTCTGATCTTGGCCAATTTTCTCATAATCAAAGTGGACCCACAAAATACTCGGTCTTGTTGTGGTATTCATCTTATATTCAATATGTTTTAGGACACACCCAGAGCCATTTGTTAGCCCATCATCAACAGATATATTTGCAACAACCTCATAACGTAATCCGGGTGACACTTTAAGAGGATTGTGTAAGCCTGCTGTCCTAGTTGGATCTGTAGTTATTGTCAGAATTATTTTCTCTTTGACATCATTTGCGAAATCACCTAAAATAGAATCCAAAGCAGGTATAGTCACTTTTTGGTTCAAACTTTTGTCATAGAGAGAAGTGTTGAATTTGTTCACCATTGCATTAGTTGTGAATAAATGAGGTAAGTCAAGGAATTTGGACTCGTCTTCTGGTTGACACTTTCTTTCTTTCAGTGTGTCAATATCATTCGGAGTATGTTTACCTTCTCGCAAGCGATTCAGCAGGAGCGCAAACTGCTGGTCATCTTTCTGTCTCATGATCTCGTCAAGTTCAAAAGCAGAGAAATACTCCTTCCACAGATTTGTTGCAAGTGGTCCATATCCAGATGTCAAGTCTTTGAATATCCAACCATCACCTACAGGCTGTAACTGACACAAGTCACCAATTAGTATCATGTGGACTCCGCCGAAGACCTTGGTATTTCCTTTGATTTGCTGCAATCTTAGGTTTATGAAATTAAGCATGTCATGGCCGACCATAGATACTTCATCAATGAAGACTACAGAAAGATTTCGATACTTTGTTCGAAGAGTGTTCAGCTTTTCCGTGTCTAGTGGTTTACAAACTTTATAACCTTGACTCACTGGTAGGAACAATGCGGAATGTATAGTTGTTCCACGGATACCGAAAGCAGCTTTACCAGTTGGAGCCAAGAGGAGTATTCGACAATCAAGTGGATTTTCACCTTCAGAAGAACAAAGGTAACGATGCAATGTTTGATATAATGTATTTGTAACTACAGATTTTCCAACACCGGCGCCGCCAGTCAATATAACTCTCAATGGCTCTTCTTTGGTTTTTATCCAGTGGACAACGTGTGAATAAAATTCTCTTTGTTTTCGATTGAGAGACCGGACTAATTGCAAATATTGATCTTGAGGAAGTCTGTTGGGTACGGATATCTCATTGGCCACTGAACTTGTTGATCCAATAGTGTCACCTAAAAAATCTGGCTGCATTTGTGAGCATTGATTCGGGTCAAAATAGATGTATTTTTGGCTTTCCGTTGAACCCATCTCTTCATCTAAGGCATTTGCTTCTTGGGCACCAGGTATAGTATTGTCATAGACTTCCTCGTCATGAAAGTTATGGGATTTTTCAGCAACATCATCTAGTATTTCTGTATAGTTTGCATATTCTCGGTACTTCTGACCAATTGGTTGTTCAACTGCTTTGAAATGCGCCTCGTACGTGTCAAATGTTCCCAACAGATCTTTGTCTTCATTTCTCCATGGTGAGAACAGCATCAGCTTTTCCCGACAGAAATTTTCATAGTCTGACTTGCTGTTATAGTTTACAAATCGAATGACCTTTGGTTTGGCTCTTTTTGTGAATAGTGTACCATTTGGCAAAGCTAAAACGATATTTGACTTTCTGCTGTTTTCATCATTTTCTTTGTTATCAAGTTCATTGTTATCATCATATATATCAGCTTCTTTGTCAACTGCAGGACCCTCATCCTCTGTGGCATTTTGTTTAGCTTTGGTAGAATTATACTGAACATTTAATTTTGATGCATAATCTGCAAGACACCAATTCTCTAACTGTGCAGGACGTTTACTATATCTGTCAATGATATTCTTCGTTTCAACGTCTGTTGATTCTTCATCCAACTCTTCCAAATCAGTTTTACTTTTCAATAGAAAAATTCGGTCTGTGTGTGGGGATGTGTTTATGAATATTACGTCTCTGGTACATTTTGAAAGTGGCAACTGTAAAACAAGATACACAGCTTCTTGAGCACAAACTTCTACACTTTTTAGAAACATATTTCCAATGTGCCGAACACTTTGTTTTATGTCCATATTGCCTGCTCTGGTTTCTTTGCATGCCCGATCTAGTAAAGCACTCATTCCCTTCTGAGACTTGTTGATATAATTGACAATATACATCGCACATGCATAGGGATCCAGTATGAACTGCAGATCGTGATTGGCCTTCCATGCTGATAACAACTGTTTACAATAAGCATTTACCCTTATGTCACACGGATCACGTTTCAAGTATATTTTAGCATCTGTGATGGAACTACGTATAGCTTTTATATACTGGGATTCTGTCATATGCAGCTCACGTAAGAATTCTTTAAATGATAATTTGATACCATCCTTATTATCAACTAACATGGCTTGAATTCTTCTAAGCCTTTCAGCATTTGAGTTGGTATCATCTGAGTCTGAATCAGCACCATCGCTGGTGTTTGTTGTGTTGTCCAGAGGCATCAATAACATAGTTCTTGGCATTGGTGGTATCGGATACCCAAACCGACAGATAGCTTTACCATATTTCCTACATGTTTTAGAGTGCTTGTGCATTTGACCCTTAAATATTTGTTCTGAATCAACTACTTTACTGGAGCATGATACATATTGGTCAATGAACTTAACTATTTCTGAAATTTCACTTTCGCCAAAAATAGGTGCATTTTCTACCCACATAAGCATGTGAATGTGAGGCGAGCCTCTCTGTTGAAATTCTACTCGATAGAAGTAATCTGTTATTTTCCCAATAGGAGTATGGTCACTTTTCAGTACTGAATTTATAAAAAGTGAAACCCGATTGTTAAAGTATCTGGCACATGTAACAGGGTCTGATTGTAAAAGCCTTGTTCGTTCTGTCCAGTCCATTTCCTCAATTTCAGCATCAGTATATTCTTTCTTGTCCACCAATTTTCCAATTATTCTAAGTAAATCTGGCCATTTTGTGTCAGCTGCAGAAAACGATGCAAACCATGTTGGCAAGCCAAGTTGTCGTATCATGGCAAACACATCTTTCTTTCTTTTTTCAAGATATGCCGGCGAATTTCTTATTGATTTGAAAATGTAGAAGCCCTCGTCTAAATTTACTAGATTTGTGAAAGCGTTTGGTTGCAGTAAGTCACCGGCAGTCATTCGTTTGGTCCCCATTTTGCATCTACGAACTGCCAGTCCTATTTTATCTTTAACTTGTTTCAACTGATTTTTTTTCATCTTGTAAAATAAGTTGGGCACCGACATAGCTACTCTGCGATCTTCGGAACGGAGCTCCCATTTACAAATGTCACTGTAGTGTACAGACCTTTCTCTTTCAAAATTATCTGGACGTTTGTGACCACAAAAAATGGTTGGGAAGGCTAGGTATTCGGAATTTTCATCTTGAAACATAGCAATTGGTGTCTGGTCCTCTCCTGGAGCGAATGTGTAAATTTTGTCGTCACCAAATGTGTCTCCATCATCTAAGAGCGTGTCCATGTTACCCATGACTTGTTCTCGCTCATCCAGTTCACTAAAGTTGTCATCGTCGTCGCTACAAATGTTTTCTGGTGTTTGCTGTTCATTTTCTTTCTGTAGAGGCATATTAACATCATCGTTTAATATTTCTGCTGCTACACCCGTCAGTTCCAATGTTTCGATATCATTGTCACTGGTTATTTTGTTGGTCCATTCATCGTCTACAGAAATGTTTTCATCTTTGTATAAAGGACTATTATCCAGAAGGTATTTCACAGCATTCAATACTTTTTGTGGCCGAATGTTTTCTGTAAATACAGAGCTGGCAAACGATACTTTCTTTTTGAGTTGCACCGAAATGGTTTTACTTTCAGATAAGTTTCTCGGTAGAGTGCGAATAGTTGGTTCAATATCACACGGAACATTGACGATATTACCACGAATTGACAGCTGACCACCTCTCGGTAATTCTCGGATTTGCATAAAAGGAATACGCAATGCAACAAGTCTTTCTTCAAGGGGGCAGAGTTCTAGTTCCTTTGGTTTTTCGGGAAACATCATTTTATTTGCCATTGACAACTTGGGAACTACACCAGATTTTATTGATCCATAGCAGGTTTTACATATCCATTCACCAGGAGTGTCCTCTTGATCACAAAAATTAAGAATACATTTCTCAACAAGAGTCTTATCAGATGGAGACAATAAAATTCTAAACGATTTTTGAACAGCATCTCTGAAACAAGTTTGGCGACAACAACTACATACATAAACAGGACCTTCTGCTATTTTGATATGAAACTTCTCAATGCAATCCTCCAGGCTATTTCCAAATATTTTTTGTCGTTTGGAAGAATTTTCACGACATACAAAATCAGAAGACTTTCGTTTCTGTGATTTTCTCTTTTGATCATTTTGTTGTTCGACTATCTTGTGTGATTCATGTAGATCGAGACGTTTTTGCTTTTTAGCAACACGTTCGCTTTCTCTGAAAAAATCACATTTTCTTTTTTGTTGTTTGTGTACTCGTTCCATATCTCTGTACTCTTCATCGGTTCTCAGGATACGCTTCTGTTCCTTTTCTTTATCTCTGTACTCATTATCGGCTCTCACGATACGCTTCTGTTCCTTTTCTTTATCTCTGTACTCTTTATCGGCTCTCACGATACGCTTCTGTTCCTTTTCTTTATCTCTGTACTCTTTTTCTGATCTAGCTGTATGTTTTTGAGTCCTCTCCTTACTTCGTTCTTTATCTCTGTACTCTTTCTCGGTTCTCACGATACGCTTCTGTTCCTTTTCTTTATCTCTGTACTCTTTTTCTGATCTAGCTGTATGTTTTTGAGTCCTCTCCTTACTTCGTTCTTTATCTCTGTACTCTTTCTCGGTTCTCACGATACGCTTCTGTTCCTTTTCTTTATCTCTGTACTCTTTATCTGATCTAGCTGTATGTTTTTGAGTCCTCTCCTTACTTCGTTCTTTATCTCTGTACTCTTTATCGGTTCTCATGAAACGCTTCTGTTCCTTTTCTTTATCTCTGTACTCTTTTTCTGATCTAGCTGTATGTTTTTGAGTCCTCTCCTTACTTCGTTCTTTATCTCTGTACTCTTTCTCGGTTCTCACGATACGCTTCTGTTCCTTTTCTTTATCTCTGTACTCTTTATCTGCTCTCACAATACGCTTCTGTTCCTTTTCTTTATCTCTATACTCTTTGTCTGCTCTCACGATACGCTTCTGTTCCTTTTCTTTATCTCTATACTCTTTGTCTGCTCTTACGATACGCTTCTGTTCCTTTTCTCTAGCTGTGTATTCTTCATCAGTTCTGAAAGTTCGTTTTCGGCGTCTTTCTTTAGTTCGTTCTGAATTTCTGTACTCTTCATTTTGTCGAGATTTTTTCTTTAGGTCATTGACGTAAAGCTTTCTTGTTTCTGCTTTTGTTGCACCTACTTTAGTTTTCTTTAGCATTTCGAAAAATTTGGCTTTATTGGCTTGATCTTTCATGTAAGTTTGCATTGAAATATCAGTGACAGTTTGCAGAGTATTAATCTCTTCTGAATGAATTGCTACTGGCTGTACTTCAAATGGGACATCTCTATTACTGTGACAAGCCACATCCAGAAGGTATGAACACAACATTTCCACGCTTCTAAATTTGAGCATTACTGCTTTGCCGGACTCGGTCACTTGTCCGTTCCGATCTCTTGCATGGGAGTCAATTAGCACATACCCTTTGCTAGATTTTGCTATGGCTATACAATTACTACCAATCATCAAAAGAGCATAGTTTGCTTGTACCATAGCATCTGTCACAGCATTTCGTAGACTAAACCCAAACTCGTGAGGAAATTCTGGACTCCCACAAATACCACTTGTACGAGCCAACAAGGTCAGTTTGAAGTGCACATTCCACATATCAAACTCTGATGGCAATTCTTCAAAATTTAAATAGACATTGGTAAGTTTATTACGGAGGGCTAAATTCTCAATGACTTTTCTGTAAATGCAATCTCCCTTGTTGAGCACATCATTGATTTCACCGCATTTCAACATCCTTGATCCAACTACCTTCAACTTGCACAAAGCAGCCAAAGAATTACATGTGCACTGTCTACCACGACTAATTTCTGGGAAATGAACATCACCTTGATGGAATGATCCAAGAACACTTTGTTGATGATATTTCACAATTTTAGGTCTGGGTTTTGCAGCCTTGGTTGTTAGAACAGAGACAAAATAAGCAGATTCTTGAGAAGTGTTGACACTGTTAGACTTTGAACCTTCAGTTTGAGTACTCTCACTGTTCAGGGAACGTCTAGAAGACTTATCAGCACACGATTCAGCACAAGTATCATTACTGTCTTGAAAAATTAGGCAGCACTCAGTTACATTTTCAGAAATATTTGCATCGTTTGGCAAGTTGTTATGCAAGTTGTCATGCAAGTTGTTTGGCATGTTCTTTGGCAAATTCTTTGGCAAGTTCTTTGGCATGTTCTTTGGCAAATTCTTTGGCAAGTTCTTTGGCAAGTTTGGCAAGTTCTTTGGAAAGTTCTTTGCGCGTTTTTTCAAGAGGTTGCACTCCTCAGAGCCTTTGTTAATGGGGTTGCACTCCCCAGGTTTGTTGACGGGGTGTCCTTCCCCGGGGGCTCCCTGAGCACCCACAGCCAGCGCCTCCTCCTCATCAGGACGTCGCGGCGACCGCTCCCCCAGGCCCCTCGCCTCGTCGATCTCTCTCAAGTTCTGCAACACAAGAGACAATGGACAACAAAGGTTAGGGCAGAAAGAACTTTGAATATATATTGTTAACTTGGATAACTGTACACATTAGCAGTTGGTTGTTTACTGCTATATTTAGCTATGGACTCATGGATACTTCTCATTCTACACAATAGTTCATATTAACATCCTATCCAGGGCTCAAAATTGCCCCCTAGCTTTTCAAGTTTGCTCCCAAGAATTTAAAGCCTGGGAGCCAATTGCCCTTCAAAATCTATAAAGTCACATTGAAATGTGATTCTACCAGCCAATTGGCTCCTAACTTTTTTGGGTCTAGGAGCAAGTTGCTCCTGGGAAAAATTTCTAATTTTGAGCCCTGATCCTATCAACATGTCCCAGTACAAACCTTCGCCAACCTGGCAGCTCTCTTCACAGCACCTGTCTTCTTCTTTCCCATTCTGTTGAATACTTTGTCTGCAAAAAAAACAATACAAACTAGGTGGACTGGCTGCAAACGACTGCGTGGATGTATCCCCTAAACAGCCCATTATCCTGGATTAGTTGTGAACTTGTGGATGGGCTGCTGTGAGTCAGAACCAACATTACTGTAACTGATTATTACCGAGTGCAATAATAAATTTTTCTGGTCTTAACTAATTTTATTCAGATCAATAACAGACTAACTTAGTTGGCATTTCCACACAAAATTTCCCTGGGAATTTGGGAAACATTATACTTTCAGGTTTGCATACCTGTACATGCATTCATTTCATTCCTGACCAAATATCAGACAATTTGCAATTTTTTGCATGGCCACCTGCCAAACTGGATATTTCACATTGCTGTAATAAGTTGATGCACTAACTTTTCAGCAACATACTGTCCATAATACAACACCTGTTACTCAATGTGGTAAATAATAAATGTTTCTGGCCTTGATTAATTTGTTTCACATCAGTAATAGACCCAACTAGTATAACCAATGACAATTTATTACATTTAGTTTGTGTGAATAATTTCACACAATGATACCAGCTGTCCAACTGGATATTTTGCATTGTTTTAACAAGTTAGCACACTATTTTATTGATATTTAACCAATCTTGCTGGAATCTCTCTTCTGTTTCTCGAAACGCTGATGCACTTTCATATCAGTTGGATCATATAAAATTGCCAACTGCAGAGCGCACACAAGCCATTTGTCTTCATGGGGCTAATTTCAGCACAAAGTGTCGCAATGCAGGCAATTTGGTTGCTATGACAATCAAAGTCAATAGGTTTCGGTATTCTCGAATATTTGTTAACCCGTGATTATGTAATTAATAACTTGAATTTTCCTGCATTCTTACAATAACTAGATCGAGGCATTTGATCCCTGTCGGTCCATAACAGGTGTCGGCCAGTGCTGCACCATTCAGTGACTGCTATACCAACTACCAAAGGGCTGTCAGTGTCACGACCGCACTGATGTCCACCGGTGGGCCAATATTCATTGCTTGCTAGTGCTCGCTTTCCCCTTCCAAAATTTTTTTTCTTGTGGCAGCCATCTCGTTTTTCTGATTTTGCTAAAATTCGAATAGAACCTACCCGAGGCCCAATGAAATGCATACAAGAAGTTTCGTGAAAATAACTCGGTTCGTTTTGGAATAAAGTGAGTGACGTCATTTTCCAATTCCGAAATTATTTTTTTGTGGCAGCCATCTTGTTTTTCCGATTTGGCCGAAATATGAAAGGAATCTACCTGAGGTCCCAAGAAATGCATACAGAAAGTTTCATGAAAAAAAAAATCGGATAGTTTTGGAATAAAGTGTGTGACGTCGTTTTCCGCTTCTGAAATTTTTTTTTTGTGGCGGCCATCTTGTTTTTCCGATTTGGCCGAAATACGAAAGAAATCTACCTGAGGTCGCAAGAAATGCATACAAAAAGTTTCGTGAAGAAAACTCAGTTTTGGAAAGTGTGTAACGTCGTTTTCCAATTCCGAAATTGTTTTTTTTTTTGTGGTGGCCATCTTGTTTTTCCGATTTGGCCGAAATACGAAAGGAACCTGAGGTCCCAAGAAATGCATACAAAAAGTTTCGTGAAAAAAACTCAGTTTTGGAAAAAAAAGTGTGTGACGTCGTTTTCCAATTCCAAAATTGTTTTTTTTTTTGTGGCGGCCATCTTGTTCTTCCGATTTGGCCCAAACACGAAAGGAACCTACCCGAGGTTCCAAGAAATGCATACAAATGTTTCGTGAAAAAAAAACTCTGGATAGTTTTTTAATAAAGTATGTGACGTTGTTCGTGGACGGCGCACGGCATACGGGAAACCAAACAAAAACTATATGTCCCTATATCCTCCGGGGGATATTTATAACACAAACACATGGGCTATACCAATTTATTAACTTTGTAACATAGGATGTTCAACTCCAAGGGAGGCCTACCAATGGTCCTATTCACAGATCCCTGCCAGAACTCGGCAATCTCCCTAATTCAAATAGACCAATCACAATCACAATGTCCAAACTAACTTTGTTTTTATTTTGTCATCCTTCGACATTTACTAGTAATATAATGTCATATGATAAATAGAGGGGCATGAACATTAACCAGGGACAAATATTTGTGTGAATCTTGTATCTTTCATTTTCGGTCTACTGACAATTTCCCACCAGAAAATGCAGGGAGATATCTTCACTAGGGCATGTACGTTTACAAAATTTAGAAATCGATTAATCGGACATGAATAATCGAATCGTAATCGAGAATATTGCTCAGAAGTGAGAACTGTAGTATTGTTCACCCTAAATTGATTCCAGTTTGTGAGATGGCCTCCCCAAAATGATGTTTAAGCACTGCACGCTCGAACATCCTGCGGCAAAAAAAATGTCAGTGGTAACTTAGAAATTACATTTTTAAGAGTGCAATTATCCCCGAGATGCACTCAATTACACATGTTTCCATGGCACAAGTGCTCTCTGCGTTAGGATTTTATTAATTGCAATTAATCGATTACTCAGTTTGTAAGCGATTACAGTGTGTAATCGAATCGTAATCGATTAATCGTGTAATCGTACATGCCCTAATCTTCACTGGCTTGCCAGCCAGATCTATGTGTTTCACTTCAAATAAATGTAAGACAATATATAGTATACAACTTTATTGTAAAAACTCAAATGTACAAGCAGCACAACATTATATGCGAACAGACAGTAAGTATTTCATTGGCCATCAATTCTGGGTCGATAAGAACTACTTAGTATACTATACACATTGCTGGCCGATTTCTTGTCATCCGGCAGCCTCAGGCTGGCGTACTGCGCATGTGCAACCAGGGCCCCGCACGTTGTACGCTTATGTGATATATGTGCACCAACTTGAAATCACCTAGTATAAAAGTAAGAAAGCCACGAGAAAGTCACTGTACCATTTTTTAAGCACTTCAAATCATATTTGTTTAGACTAAGACTAAGATTGTGTCCAAAAACAGCAAATCAGACCGTTTTCAATCATTCTTATCATTATTCAGCACTGATTATCAATTAAAAAATATAAACTGGTAATCCTCAATTGCTCGCTCATATTTTTGCATTAATATTACACAACAAAATTATTTCGCAAGCTGTGTTAACTTCTGTGAGTTGCAAAAAAAAATTTGAACATAGAATTTACATTTTTAAACTATGTTCTGAGTTGGTGCACATATATCACATAAGCGTACAACGTGCTGGGCCCTGGCTGCACATGCGCAGTGCGCCAGCCTGAGGCTGCCGGATGACAAGCAATCGGCCAGCAATGTGAATCGAACCAATAAATCTTGAAATATGACTCCCGTTAGCAGATAATCGGTGTGAAATTGCAGCGCACACCTACAAAATAATACCTGCAATCGAAATATAAAGTCCGTTCATGCCGCACTTCGAACGTGGCCAGCGCACAGCTCGTTCGATGGTCTGACAGGGCGATAAAGGCGCGACCTCTTGAACTGTTAACCCCTATATACACAAGTTCAAGAGGGAGCAACGTCGGCTACCACTCCATGAGGTCTGTCGCAGAGCGCCATCACAAATTCACAATCATGCTAAATTTCAAGATTTCATAGCGGCAATTATCGATTCATGTCACACTTCAGTCATCTATCTACCCGAATTCAGATATGTATATGACATTTATATGTCGATGACGCTGATTTTTCGGGATTAAAAAGCCCATTTTGGCTGATCATTTTGTTTACCTCAGATGAAACCAGGAAGTATGCTATACGCATGTGCGCCAGTGACTTCCTTTTTGTGACATAATTTCTAGCCAATCACAGCCAACGTCCCATATGCACGTGCTTTTGTTGACAATATCAACATCCGGCAGAATCTCTCTGCATCCGCTCTACAAAATGCGGTATTTTTAAATAGATAAACAAAACCACGTGCTAGTAGTTGCACAACAACAATGAGGTAAATTCTGTAAATGGCTACTAAACTGCTAAATGCATGACATTTCTAGCATCTTGGTCCTAGTTTTCGGGCCTTTTGAATGATTTGAGGTCTTCTTTCTCCACCCACAAGCAAAACAATGCCACCAACATGTGAAATTGTGAGAAAGTTACTGAAATAGTTTTCGAGCAAAGTGCCCAAAACAAAATTGCAATTTTGGCCATTTTGGGCCTACTTTTTGGGCCTTTTGAGTGATTCAAGGTCCTCTTTCTCCACACACAAGCTGAATAGTCCTAAATGCCATCCAAATTTGAAATTAGAAAGAAAGTTACTGAATAGATTTCAAGCAATGTGGCAAAAAGTGCAATTTTGGCCATTTTGGGCCTTTCGAGCCTACATTTTGGGCCTTTCGAGCGATTCAAGCCCAACCATCTTCATACACTTTAAGGATGACCTAATTTGGCATGCTTGTGCAGAAAAAGAAAAAAAGTTACTGAACAGTTTTTGAGAAAATGGCCGCCAAAATCCAAAATTGACCGTTTTTCGACGAAAACGGCTGCCATTTTGAAAAAAAATGCGAAAATCAAAAAACTAAAAAATACCTCCCTCTCGAAATATTTTTAGGCATTTTTGTGCAAAATTTCAGAAAAATTCAATCGTAAACTTTAAAGATAAAATTGTTGACGGACGATGACGACGACGGACGACGGACGACGGACGACGCCGACGCCGGACGCATCGCCATGCCAATAGGTTACGGACCATAGGTCCGGTAACCTAAAAATGAGAAACGAGGCACTTGGGAAATGTGAATGATTTAGCAAAGCCAACAAAATCACTATTGCTCGTTCAGTGTGTTAAATGCAGTTTTCGACAACAGCTTTCTGTTATATGACTCCACAAATCAAGACATAATCATCACATGTTTTCAGTGTTTTGGCTTGCGTCATACGCCCGACGAATTGAAGCACAAATCACCTGGTAAATCACATGGTAAGCACACGGTATTGTGTTCCATAAAATTCCCACTCATGTATTCTGTTGGTATTGTGCATGAGTTCACATACCGCGCTACAGACAACTGCCTGAGTGTTTTCCCCATTAACAGCAGTAATTTGCCAAGAAACAATTCGAATAAAATGCTGATAGTATGATAAATTTCCATATCACTCTGCCTCATTGGTTTGGTGAATCGACTCCCTGGCGTTAATTCAGCCATTTGGTATTGGTTTGAACATCCTCCTTCAGTGGCACCTCTCATGAAATAAGCCATTTAATTGTTTCCATCGAGTGGTTTATACCACACGTGAGACATGATGAAACTAAAAGATTCCGTGATAGTTTCTTGTTGTGATGTATTTCATGTAGATCGTTATTATTGCATAGGATATCTGCCGTAGTGCAAAACCATCATATTTTTAGGGTAACGAGTAAATTGTAATGAACAGATGGCAAAAACTATTTAATATACATAATCAGATAATGGCAGGAATCCTGCAACACTTATAATAATGTTGGCCATTCCATTTGAAAAGATTTACATGAATATTGCAGAATAGTTGTGTTGCGTATAAAATATGTGGAAACACAAAACATTTGGTTCAATTCACACTTTTTTTAAAACAAATATGTGATGAAATATATTGAGACCAAAAAAACAAGTCTAAGAACACAATATCTGGAAAGGACAAGCTTTTCTCATCATAATGCACAAGATCACGCCAATGCAGTAATTCTACCACGATCAGGTAACTAATTTATGGCGGAGTGAACATAACAAAGTGAATTCCAGATGCACACACGCAAACTCTTCTCCTTCCTTGGCCATAACACCTCAAATGTTTCACAGCCTTGATTGGCATTAGACGCAATCTGTCGGAATCTCTTACATGTCAAGCTAATTTTAGACTGTCTACCTTTGAGGTTTTTTTCCTTATATGTATACAGACCCAAAGTTTATGGACATGGATAGTACACAAATACTGAAGTTGAGTACATCAGCGACTAGCGCGGTAATAAATTGGACAGTATCGCCATTTTGTTCCTAACTAATTTATGTTATCAACAAAACAGGTCGTGAATACATTTTTAGTTAACTTCAAGGCCTCACGTCATAGTAAAGTCAAACTTATGTCTAGGCCGTATATTCACAAATGTGAAATTGATTTGATATTGAGCAGTATGGCCGATGGTTCATATTCCATGGTTGAATGAAAGTTGCTATTGCAAGGATTCCAACACCCTTACGAAGTCTACGTTGACAAGAATTATACGAAGCATTCATCATGGCTGAGAAACGAGTAATGTAGAATCAATGATATTATTTTAAGGGACCATGGATCATTTGATGGCAACGGAAGTTCTTTGCAAAAATAAAATGTACATTCCACAGTTCACACCGACATGTACTCCGAAGCATGAAACATCCTGCAGTGGTTTGGAAAACTTGTCGGGTGGAAATCCAACATACAGCATTGCTGTAAAATATGGTGACAAATCAATTACACTGATATTGCCGCACCTGTAGTAACTAGTAACCTAATTCTATAGAATATCTACATATGCACTTGATATATCCAGACACAATGTCAGCCAGAATCTGTTTTTGGTTTATGCTGGTAGAATAACTCTCGCTGTGAATGGCCCCCAAATCGTAAGTACATGTATAATGCCAAGATGTACAAACTCCTGTATCGCCAATCACACCTAGGGTATATTGCCAGTTGAGAGGATTATATTCATATACCAAACTTCATCTCGTCCGATTAATATCAGCAGTCTGGAAGCATCCCTGCCAACTTCTGTCGATCTTTCATACTTCTTCTGACCATAATCACAACAATGTCTCTAGAACTCATGGGGTCTTCTGTCAACCAGTCCAGACCTGGTTGAGGGGTAGACCTGGTATGCCTATGCAATACAACTACTTCTGGAAAGTCATACACATATTGCAAGAGTGTCTTACAGTCGCTGATGTGCGGAGAATTGCATGTATGTTGGAAGGACATTTTGATCATCGATAATCTAGTGTGGAAAGGTGTAAGCTCATCTGATCATCATCACCATCATCATCATCTTCAGTATGTGACATTTATTTCTATGTTTTTTTCTCTCGTTTACTTGAAGAATGAATCGGATGCCATCGTTATGTCGCATCATAATAGACCATTATATCTAATCAGTATTTGTCGTGAACTTCGTTCAAAACAGTTCACAGAAATTCCGTTATATTCAATTCGTAGAAAAGTTTTATGACACTCTCAAATCTTGTTATTTTTCATATGTAATTTGTATGGATATAGTGGAATATATTTTGCTGGAGGAAGACTTTTCTTCTCATGTGAATCATATTGACATTGTCATAGATCGTATGTGGATCGCCGTTCATCACCATGTTCAACATATCTCAATCTTCATCCCCAAATGCTATCATGATATGGTATCAGATACCTCATTTTGTATGAGCCCTGAACTGGCATCATATGAATTGTATCTAGAATATCATAGTGGACTCTATGGAGATCATGAAGACACAGAAACATGTACTGACTATGATGTATGAATAATGCTAACAGTGACATTAACATGTACTTCGTCATATTGTATACATCTGTGTATTAACAATCGTCAAAATGGCAACCGATGGAACCAGTTCGGATACTTCTTCATACAGTTTCATTGACCAATGTTTTCTATGGCTGCTTCAGAAAATATATTTTATATTTGGATTATGTAGACTTAAACTTGTGTCACCCCAAAAAGCCTAACAGTAAAACATAGGCCCAAGGGACCTGTAGCTTACCGGCTAGCCAATAGGTGATCGGACCGATGGTCTGGTAACTTCAAGGTTACAAGTATATTCAACATATATCAAGTCCACAATTGATTCCCAAGCTGAAAAGTAAATAATAAGCGAGATATTAGCCATTTTGTGCTCTGACCTTGAAAATGAGGTCAAAGGTCAAATTCAAGGCAATCAGAATATTCAGCATATATCATTTCCTATATGTCCACAATTGATTTCTAAGCTGTAAAGTCGATAATAAGCGAGAAATTAGCCATTTTGTGCTCTGACCTTGAAAATGAGGTCAAATTAGGAATCAAGGAATCAATTGTGAAGGAATCAATTCCTGTGAAGGTATATCCTTTTCTATATGTCCACAATTGGTTCCCAAGCTATAAAGTCAATAGAGGAGCAAGATATTAGCCATTTGGTCCTTTGGCCTTGAAAATGAGTCCAAAGGTCGAATTCAAGGTCATGGCAATATTCAGCATTTATCATTTTCTATATGTTCACAATTGATTCCTAAGCTGTAAAATCAATAAAAAGTGAGATGTTAGTCATTTTGTCCTGTGACCTTGAAATTTAGGTCAAAGGTCAAATTCAAGATCATGACAATATTCAGAAAAATATCATTTCCTATATGTTGACAATTAATATCTAAGCTGTAAAGTCGATAATAAGCGAGAAATTCGACATTTTGTCTTGTGACCTTGAAAATTTGGTCAAAGGTTAAATTTGAGGTTACGACAATATTCATATATCATTTCCTATATGCTCACACTTGATTCCTAAGCTGAAAAGACGATATTAAGCGAGATATTAGCCATTCTGTCCTGTGACCTTGAAAATTAGGTCAAAGGTCAAATTCGAGGTCACGAAAATATTCAGCATATATCATTTCCTATATGTCCACAATTGATTCCTAGTCTCTAATCTCAATATTAAGTAAGATATTAAGCAGAATGTGTCCCATCATGAAGCATAGGAGACATGGAAAAGTCCCATTTGGAACCCGCCCAGAAAATGAAAATGACCGCCACACGCAGACCGGCGATTCCGGGGCAACAAAACTTATACACATCACAGAGGTACACGAGGACAATGTTTTGAAACAAAAATCTCAAAACTGTCTGAACAGTTTTTGAGAAAATGGCCGCCAAAGTCAGAAATTGGCCGTTTTTCGTCGAAAATGGCCGCCATTTTGAAAAAAACGCGAAAATAAGAAAACTAAAAAATACTCCCCTCTTGAATTATTTTTAGGCATTTTTGTGCAAAATTTCAGAAAGATCCGATCATAAACTTTAAAGATAAAATTAGCCCAAGGGCTAAGATAGGTTACCGGACAATATATAATAGCTGCTTTGTTCCGTGGCCTTGAAAATAAGGTCACTGGTCAAATTTAAAGTCACGAGAGTATTCCGCATGCCAGTATATGATTTCCTATAAGCTCACAATTGACTACTAAGCTGTAAATTCAATAATACGAGAGATCTTAGTCATTATGTCCTGTGACCTTGAAAATGAAATCAACAGTCAAATTAAAGGTCATCAGAATATTCAGCATATATCATTTGCTGTAGGTCCAAAATTGAATCCTAAGTTGCAAAGTTGATAACATACAAGATATTAGTCATTCTGTCCTGTGAGACCTTGAAATAGGGGTCACAAATCAAATTCGAGGTCATGAGAATATTCAGCATATATCATTTCTTATATGTCCACAGCTGATTCATAAGTCGATAATAAGCGAGATATTAGCCATTTTGTCATGTGACCTTGAAAATAAAATCAAACGTCAAATTCTAGGTCATGATAATATTCAGCATATATCATTTCCTATATGTCGACAATTGAATCTCAAGTTGTAAAGTCGATAATAAACGAAATATTAGCCATTTTGTGCTCTGACCTTGAAAATAAGGTCGATGGTCAAATTCAAGGTCACAAGAATTTTCGGCATATGTCATTTCCCATATGTGTACAATTGATTCCCAACCTGTAAAGTCGATATTAAGAGAGATATTAGTCATTTTGTGCTCTGACCTTGAAAATTAGGTCAAAGGTAAAATTCAAGGTCATCAAAATATTCGGACTATATCATTTCCTATAAGTGCACAAATGATTCCTGAGCTGTAAAGTCGATAATAAGCGAGGTATTAGCCATTTTGCGCTTTGACCTTGAAAATGAGGTCAAAGGTACAATTCAAAGTCATCAAAATATTCGGACTATATCATTTCCTATAAGTGCACAAATGATTCCTGAGCTGTAAAGTCGATAATAAGTGAGGTATTAGCCATTTTGCGCTTTGACCTTGAAAATGAGGTCAAAGGTCAAATTCAAGGTCATCAACATATTCGGACTATATCATTCCCTATATGTGCAAATTTGATTCCTAAGCTGTAAAGTCGATAATAAGCGAGCTATAAGCAATTTCGTGCTCTGACCTTGAAAATCCGATCAAAGGTCAAATTCAAGGTCATGACAATATTAAGAATATAACATTTCCTTTAGGTTCACAATTAATTCCTAAGCTAAAAAGTCGATAATGAGCGAGATATTAGCCATTTTGTGCTCTTGACCTTGAAAATGAGGTCAGAGGTCAAATTCAAAAGTCATGACAATAATCTGCATATATCATTTCCTATATGTTCATAATTGATTCCTAAGCTGTTAAGTCGATAACACGCGAGATATTCGCCATTTTGTCCTGTGACCTTGAAAATGAGGTCAAAGTTCAAATTCAAGGTCATTAGAATATTCAGCATATATCACTTCCTATATGTTCACAATTGATTCCTAAGCTGTAAAGTCAATAATAAGTGGGATATTGGCCATTTTGTGCTCTGACCTTGAAAATGAGGTTAAAGGTCAAATTCAAGGTCACGAGAATATTCTGCATATATCATTTCCTGTATGTCCACAATTGATTCCAAGTCTCTAATTTCAATATTAAGTGAGATATCAAGAACATTGTGGCCCATTATAAAGCATAGGAGAATTTAACATGGTAAAGTCCTATTTGGGCCCGTAACAAACATCAAAATGGCCGCCACACGCAGACCGGCGATTCAAGAGCATCGAAACTTATACACATTATAAGGATACATGAGGGGAACATTTTGAAACTAAAATCTCAATACTGATCAGACAGTTTTTGAGAAAATAATTTTTAAAGTTGAAAACATGCAAAAACGGCCATTTTCACCATAAAAATGGCCGCCAAAACTGCATAAGCGATTCAATCAAAAAAATTAAAAAAAAAAAGTCTGGGGTAATTGACCCAATACATATTCACACAAATTTATGGAGAAATTCATAGCCCCCAAAAAAGATAAAAAATGTTAACAGATTATGTGGCGGACGACGACGACGACGACGATGGACGAAAAACCACGACAATAGCTTATCGGCCCTTATTGTTTGTTTTGTTATGTTTCATTATTGTTCAACATGTTTTTTTTATTTCTTTGCTTTCATTTTAGTCAATTTATTATTTAAATTTCATTTCATTTACACCTGTGGTTCAAAAACGCTATATAGATGCTAATGTAACTTTATTATTATTCATTGATGTATATTTCTAGGCATTTAAGCTCCATTTTGTACTTTAACATAAAGCAATATATTCAATAGTTTTCATTAATAGTATGGGAGTACACCAGCGGATGGAACATACATTATCCTGTCCCAATGGGTGCAAAACAGGCACCTTAAAGTCTATCTCAAGTTAAAACGAATTTCAAGTTGTCATGTACTGTGTTGTATGTAATATGTTGGCTTTTACATAACCGTAATATCTTTAACCTTTCTCGAGATATTACCTATTTTGTGTCAAGTTTTTAACATATTTGTACTTGAATTTCGAAGTTCATTAAAATGAGTATTCATGACGTTACAGAACAGAACAGAATTTATTTAACCTATGTAACAAAAACAACAAATGGGATACCAAAACACTTTCAACTTAGGTTTGTACATAGGCGGGACCCCAGAGGAGTTATCCAGTCATCGAGCTGGTGACCCTGAAACGAGTAATTTGCTTTAATTAGATACTTTTAGAGCACTTTTCTGAATGATCCGTGCATAGTGTCGCTGAATATTACGTATATATACATGGTATACAAACATACCACACCCATAAGATGTGTCGGATCACCATAGATAGATAGATAGAAATGGTATATAAAATGAGGTTCAAAATTATGGAATGGATTTCAGAAAAGGCTCTTGTCCACATTTCCACCAGATTTATGGTACCTACTGATTATATATCATGCCAAACAACGTACACGCCAAATAAAGCACATAGTGTCATCGTACATGTTTGAATAAAGACGTGCTTTGTTTCTATTGCAAAATGTTGTGTTTTACGTTTGTTATTGGCATCGTCAAAATCTGACTGTATTGGTGGTAATAGATTGACACTTACATTCATACCACTGAGTCGGTGTCACTGCTGGCGGACGTTAAATCTGTCCCCGAGGATACCATCAACTCAGTAGCCTTCTGGCTTGTGATTAGGTACTTATGTACTTGTCATATATCTGTTCCATGGGGTTTGTTTCGGATTTCTGAATTATTTTTCATAGGTTGTTGGGCAGTTGTATACTAATTCCATCAGGTGTACAGTAGAAACAACTACATTTTACACACTGTCTGCCCCTGATGACGCCAGTGTGTCTTTAGATAAACTATCTGGTCGGGCTTTGTTTCTATTGCAAAATGTTGTGTTTTACGTTTGTTATTGGCATCGTCAAAATCTGACTGTATTGGTGGCAATAGATTGACATTTACATTCATTATGTTAACTAACTTGTTTTACCCTTGCGACGTCCTGAATACTAATTATGGTAGTTTGTTAGGTACAAAAATTTTAGGTTTGACATAATAACAGGTTATAAAAACTATAAAAATCCATGAGATTCACTCAATCATCTGTCAAAAAAAGTATCCGTACTTTAGTTGGACTTTAAGAAATCCCTTTCTAATATGATGCGTGAGAAGTGAGTCGACAATGAGCATGTTACAAGGAAATGTCACCAAAAGCCATGCAGATTGTTCCTCCACAAAGAAGACATTGATTTCAAGCAAAAGTAATTTCAATATGATCGAATATGAGACAGAAGAAAGTGCTGAATTCTCCAGAAAAAATGACATATAAATACGATAACAGCAGTGGAAAAATGACAAACGGTAAATACTAGTAATACTTATATCATTCATGAGCTGGGTTGGGGGAACTTCGGCACAACAGGCTCGCACCAAACAGTGTAGGAGGAATGGGCTAGAATAGTTAGGTTTGCAATGTGACTGATCCAAGCGTGGAGAGGTGGCGATGTTGTCTTTCAGGATGTAATCATCACATGCATCCTATCAGTATATTTTGGCATTATTAAGGTCCGAACCCGACGGAATAACTCAGTGACCCTATCTTCGTAGTAACACAAACATGTACTGTGTGTGAAGCAATGAAAAGGTATGGTGCACTGTGGATATCGGTAAGCGCTATCAGGCAGTTCCTCCCATGTGTTTATCCAAATTATACTGGTCAGTAGCGGTTCCACAGATCACTTTCGGAATTGAATTGATATATCTGGACCCAGTGTCAGTTTCTGCTCTCGATCAGGCTCATTTGTCAGTCGCTAAAATGGTTCAAGGCCTCCAGAGTTCAAGCAGTAATGCTGCAGCTCTAATTCCGTTGAATTGGTGGTCCATGTCGGCATTTATTGACTATAAGCGATTGATATTTTTATGGAGATTAGTAGAATTACCCATGCCTAGTCTGTGTAAACGTCTGGTCATTATGTACTTGTGTAATATCAACGATGGGTGCATATTCTCTTGTCCCAAAGGTCCGCTAAGGGCGATGATGGAATCTGCACAAAGGTATTCTCTGTTAAATGACATTATCAGGTCGATACAAACGGGTATATATCACACAATAAAAGAATGGAAACAAATTTGTAGTCGGAGTATCACTGAAGCCGAGAAAGCTAGGTATATGTTACAGCTACCAGTCTACAAATCCTCGTATCTGTTAAGAGACGTTCCCGTTGAGAACAGAGTTTGGCCATGGTGGCAATTTGTAAATATACACCCAGAATACACCAAGGAATGTAAAGTCATGATCTGACTCCTACTGGGTGTAGGAACAGACACACGTGTCAAAAAGTCTAATTATCCGATATTCAGATCGAAAGTATACACATTATGCGAGATGTATGTAACAGAGGATGTCCCCCATGTTCTATTCAGTTGTACACAGAGTAAACCACACCGAGATAAGTTGTTCTTTGACATTAAGTTACAGTTACGTAACCTTGGGGAAAGTATGGAGAATATGTCTCCTGTACAATGTACTGTGTTTTGTTTGTCAGGGTTCAGATGTACCTACGTTCCAGACTGGGATATATAAACTCGTATGTAAATTTGTATATGTATTGTATCACGACCGTCGCTCATTCAACTGCATGTAACAGTATGTATTGTATTACATATTTATATTGATGATTGTGATTTAATTTAATATGTTGTATTGTTTTATATGATGTGTGTTTGAAATGCTCTCCTGAGTGGAGGTAATAAATACATATATATATCTGACGGTGTGTTCAAACTATATATCAACACAAATCTGCCAAGAAACAAAAAGGAATGCCTAAAATATGATAAATTCCTACATCACTATGCCCTATTGGGTTTGCGAATCAATTTTCCTGGCGTGTATTGAGCCTTTTGGTGTTGGTATGAAACACGCCTCTGTGGTATCCCTTATGAAATCAGACATTTGGTCAGAGATCAGAGATTTGATTTCATATCACACGTGTCCATGATAAAATCAAACCGAGACATTCAATAACAGACCTGTGATAATACACCTGATGGTTCACAATATCGGCTTGTTCATGCTTCATGGTCATATGTCCGCCCATAAGTTTCATACCGTTATTTATCTCATACAGATCATTATCGATAGTTATTGCATGAACTAAATCTATTCGACTCATTTTGGAGTTTCTAAAACACATATCATATTATCAGGTGAGTACAATCATCCATTGAACCTCCCGTGTGAAGGATGTATACTTTGATTATCGAACATTTTATTCGCAGGATTATTTAAAGAAAGATGAATTTTGTTGCTCGGAGAGGGAAGTGAAACTTTGGCTTTGAATCAAGTGATTATATCAACCAATAGTCAAAATGTTATCAAAGCAAACCAATGAACAAATATTGATACCACGAACACAAAGCATATAGCATACCCATTATAAAAAATAATCATTCTACTAAGACAATTAATATGATCAAATGATTAATGTTTGATATATATTAATCATGTTTAAAATGTTTTATTCACAGGATTATTTAAAGAAAGCTGAATTTTGTTGCTCGGAGAGGGAAGCGAAACTTTGGCTTTGAATCAAGTGATTATATAAACCAATAGTCAAAATGTTATCAAAGCAAACCAATGAACAAATATTGATACCACGAAAACAAAGCATATAGCATACCCATTATAAAAATAATCATTCTACTAAGACAATTAATATGATCAAATGATTAATGTTTGATATATATTAATCATCATACAAATATATTAAATAAGAATAATAAAATAATCATGCCCATAGACAATAATTTTAAAGATGAAAGCAATATATATTAAGAAGATAATAATTGTTTTTTTAATCCATACACTAGGATAATAGATCTACACTTATTTTGGGTAGGCACACTACCTAGGAAGAACACAAAAACATCCTACAAATGACATCGCACATTCGTCCTAATGCGCAAGGTAAGGCAAATGCAGTAATTCAACCAGTATCATATCACTAGTTTATGGCGCTGCACACATTACAAATTGAGTTATATATACAACACGTCGTAAAACATTCTCCATCTCTGGCCACGTTCTCAATAGACACTGGGCGCAATCTGTCGGAATTCCTTATATGTCAACCAATTCTTAGACTGCTTGGTGCGGTGTTTTTCAGAACGAATGAAATGTAATACATGAGGAGAGGTCCGTCCAAGTTAAAGCTGGAAGCAATTTTAGAATTGACAAAATCATCCTATAGACGCTAGATTTTGTCTTTAGATTGACAATTCGTCTAGAAATTGGTTGTAGCTATCAACGTATTTCTTTTGATTGGCTGTTGACGTCATTTCCAACAGCAAACCTTACAGGTCGTTCGCTCGATACATTTCTAATAAAGTTCGAAATCCTAGATCACATGTACGCAATGTAAAGATGTGTTCCCCGAACACACAGATCTGTACATTTAAAATCATGATCATGTCCATGAGACTATTGAGTCGTTGTAGATCAAACATGTTCACATATCAAAAGGAACCATACATGCAAGTTAATATATGTGAAGATCACTGATCACTGCATAGTATATTGGTGATTATGTTACCTTTGTAAATACGCACATGCAAACACAGAACTCATGTCAAGGCAACCTACAATATATTGCAAAGAAGCATTGGCCACATTGTCAATATTTATGAAAGCAAGGGATCAGTGAAACTGCAATAATTCAACAGGAAGCTCATTTCTTCCGTGTCACATGTTCTTCCGTGATATATGGAAACAACACACGGTAAATTTCAGCACATATGATACTGTGGACGGGTTTGAATACCGAATTTGGAGAGCAGGTATCGAATGCTTACATTTATTTTAGGTGGAATATCGAGAAGTATGACCCAGGTCCTGTCGAATGGTCATAACTATCTCTATATACAGCACATAATACTATATCAATCACTATCTATGACTGTCCTATGTTTCCAATGAAATTCGTACTCTGCACACAAACATATTAGTCACATCCTATCAGGTATTCTACACAAACACTTTCCACACTTTGTCACGGCGTGGGGATGTCAGCAGCTCAACGAGATTAACTGTCGCCTCGACACAAACAACAGGATATCAGGCTAAATCTATTCCGTCTGACAAGAATACAGCACACCTCTGACAATGATTTTATGAAACATTGGTTGCTTTCCATTCATACAGCGCCGAGTGTTGATCGTATTGTTCTCACCACTTGATTGTCAAATTTTGTGACAATAGACTAACGGAAGAGTATACTTTCAATTAGATATATTGTACATATAATGGATAATATCACACAATATCATTCATATGCTGCAACATCGATAGTCATGAAGGCACCCTGCCAAGTGTGTACATGTTTTAACATATATAATCACAATATGATAATCAACATGCATATCTATGAGACAGATTATGTACGACGTTTGCATTAAGACGTGTTTTTCAGTGCATCTCTGTACTTACACGCTATAAATAAATCTTCCATATATAATGAATTTTACATAATACTACTCAATGTATGCGTAGTAATCGTAATTTCATATGACTTTTGTATGATGCACAAGCTCATATCTGAAATATATTTATTCCACAAATTATTCAAAATCAGAAAATATTAGAAATGTTGTTTTCACAATGAATGTTTAAACGTCTTATACTGTATATTTACAAACGTGAATAACATTGATTAGACATTGAACCATGCCTTGTACCTACCAAGGTTTCAACGCTCACCGACACTGGTTGTCAATGTGGCGTTCAATTAAGCAACATGATTGATGGCTATCATGCTATGGATGAATGAATATTGGTATTTCCATTATATGCACGAACGATTCCAACACATCCATCTTGACAGGAAGTTTCTGATGTAAACATTGATCCTGGCTGGGAGACGAGTTTGGCAGAATCAATGACATTTTCCAGGGATGAAGATTAGGTATACTGCAAGTTGTGTGAACTCTGATGACGCCAATCACATCCCAGGTCAGAAGTGCATGGCCAAGTTGTACGAACAATGTTACCAGTACAACCCAGGGATATCACTGGATATTGATTGCAAATGTTCAACACCAACAATGGGTAGTACCCATGGACATGTGTTAAAGATTAGCATATCACAATTATTAACTATTATTCCCAGGTACTGCATGCATCATAAATATCATGAACATAAAATAAAGACTGATATATATGAAATTGGTTCTGAAAATTAAAGAAACGTTTTATATATCGTTTGACATAACTGGTTCATAACAATATTGGGATGATTTTCACTGCAGTCAGCCTTGCAGTTGAGAAACACGATTCACTAGAGCGTGCAAAAACATTATCGTGTGTGTGTGGGGGATTGGGAGTGGGGGCGGTTACTGAACTGCAACCAAATTTTCAGCCCGACGAAAACATGAGTACAGTATCAAGAACAACCTTCTCATCCACCAGCCTATCAATCCGAGATTTGGGGAAGCATTCATACCGCCTATTCATTCCCAAGTCAGCAAGAATTTGCCCGTGGTTCGGCTGATTACCAAAAATATTGAACATTCTGTCACTCCGGAACAAACAAGGAAATCTGGGGGTCTGAGACAGAGTGGTGGTGTAACGAAAACCGTCATCCACGTCCACGATCACAATGATGCGACGAGCTCCTGGTCGCACCCGCATAGTCATAATCAATGCTAGAATGATTATGTTGTCCAGCTAGACTCTTCACATGGTACGCATGGCTTGACAACAGCTTGGACCAGAACTAGGAGAGATATCAGATTGATTGAGCTATACGAAACACAATGCCTTCGTCTTCATGAATCATATGAAGTCACACATCCACCTGGTTTTTCCACCTGTTTTTTCTTTGCGGACTGCCTCATGGAAAGACCACTTCAACTTTCAAACTTTGACATGGAATGTCTTTGCTACATCCCACGCAAAAGGTGTCATTGATGGCCCAGAAGCCAAGATTTGGGTGGCCACTGACGATTTGTGAAGGGGGTCATGCCCACATTTATGCCGCTCATTTTCAAGATACAGACTATATTATGAATTTCATATTTGATCTCCATAGTGTTATTGTATGGTGGAATAATATCTTTTGGTGTCTATGAGTCTATGAGTTGGTGTCTATTTCACCTCCTCATGGTTATATTTCAAGTTCCTTGGAATTTCCCGATTTTGGCCTGACACTGTAGATATATCGACTGAAGCTGGAAAGAAGCTGTTAGATCGGAATTCTTTGTATATAGGCTTTGTTTTCATGTATTCCTTATCAGTATGAGGGCGTTCCTCATTTGGTAGAAAGACAAAACAGTATATCTGAAAGCAGTCAAAAGTGATGAGGTGACAATGAAACTTGCATTTTCGCAGTGATCATATTACCAATGAATATTTGGAGTTATGAGGTTCCACAAAGGTTTCTCAAGTTTGCCTGGCACTGGACTGAGATTGGATAACGGAATCGGATTGATACTTGGTTCCGGTTCCATTTTTCTCCACCAGTCCTCGACCCATCGTTTTTCATTGTTGCAATGGACCGGAAGTTGCAGATACTAACTTCACACCGAACTTTTGAACTTGGTACCAAGGAAGTCACAGCTAACGCGCAATTAGAACGTGTACTCCTTCAGCTATTAGCTTGTTGAACAGTAATTAGTGATAGGCTCCGCGCTTGGAAGCATCAGAGAAACATAAAAACTAGGATTTTAAAGTTATATGTTATCGTGAACAACATCCTCCAAGCACTTTTGACGAATTGTTAATAAATGCAATAGGCATGTGGTTTACATCACTGTTGTCTCCATATACTCTGTTGATAACACGAATCAGTACATTTCTCATAAACGAACGTGGGATATATCCATGAACAAACACACAATGGTATAATATTGACAACAAAACTGGAAGAATTGTGTCAGCTTTCACATAGTGCCCAGCACTAATACCGTCAGACGATTCTCTATGTTCAAGGTTTAAATAGCATTTTCTGGCTGATTCAGTTAGATATATACTAAACTCATGAGAGTCCGATGTAACACTGTCCACAAGTGGTTGGTAATGAGTACACTAACGTCTAGTACACGCCAACAATCACACCAGCGAAACCGACTAGCGGAACGCGCGTTCCCTCGATCAAAGATGGCGAGCGGTAGGTTTTGCTTCGAGAAATTTCCCGGCCGATGCAGCGAATTAGGGCGATATTTGCATGTGATCTATACATAAAACAAAATTATAGATTAGTTAGTCAGGTAAAGCACCTGCTGTAGATAGTAATATGGGTGTATCGCGTCGAAAATGAGCTGATAAGAAAACACGAAGATCAGCGGAACGCGAAGATCAACTTTTCAAACGATTAACGGAACGCAAGGAATTGACCTACGGAACGCGAAGACATGAACATGAAATTTCCAGCTAAGAATTTATTTTCCGAACTTTATCCATGTTTGTTCACTGTAGTGTTGGAGGTATATTCATATATTTTAGACATGGCAGCTGTTGACAGTGTTATGCACCAGGTAGGCCTATATTACATGAAGGTCAAATGAAAAAAAAAATAATGAGGTACTCCGTGCGCGACTATGAAATGCAGGCGTAGTCCTAAGCAAACACCACTGACACGAGCATGAATGAGTTTTTGTCATTTATAGCTTGGGAATTCAGATGGTGAGCCGCACTGTATGCAATTCATCATCATTGTCGCCGACATACTCAAATACGATTAAAACGGCCCATGGATAGATGCGTTGGTCCGGTTCTGCAATATAGTGCCGCAGCATTTGTTTTAAAAATTTTAGTGTCAACAAGCAGATGGAGGCAATCACTATAAAAAATATATATAGTCCAGTTTTCTACTCGGAATTGTTCTCAAATTTTCTTCATGCCTGACAACCGCAAAATATTGCGAGTACTTCGAAAGATTTGACCGATCAGACAGCGGCTCACCTGGAAGTCCCCGACTCCTCGGGAATGGCTTGTTGATCACCAGGGCTTGAGCACTGTTCCGAAAGATGCCATTTTGAATGAGGGAGTATTGCTGACCATTCTAATTATAAAAAATATTCGAGGCAAAAAAAGTTCGTCAAAAAATATTTGTGCATGTAACGGATCCCTTCTTATCAACCGATGTAGGCCTACCCTGTATACTCGAGATCATGAAGTTTTGAACATGATCGAATGGACATAAAGGCATTTGCATGAAGATATATCAATCTCTTCAAATCTACACAATCTTTATGGAATTATATAGGTATGACACTGTCACAGTCAATTAAAAACAGACAAAAGGGGACGAGTGGTCAAAACACCGCTTTTCTACTCGGAACTGGTTACAGGGTGCACAATGCTTTGCGGAAATATATTTTATAGCGATTTTTCCCGTTCGATGCAGTTTGACGAAATGTTTCACCCAAAAAAATGTTGTTTTACAAGTCGCATACTATACGTATAGATGTGAATAATGGAGCCTAAGCGTACAAGTTAAGTTTATGTAGCATGTTTGAAATTATATTAACCAGCTATCGTGCATAGGGGTTTCGAATTGATCTGGGTCTGCAAAGGGTCTAGAAATTGTTCCACTTTGAGTCTGGAAAGTCCCTGATCTTGTTATTCACAGAACGGTGATTATAACTGCAGTATATGTCTACAGGAATACAAACTCAAATAAACTTCCCATTCCCCCACAAACAGATATGTACATTCAGAATAATATGTTCAGAGTGTGCTATGATGTACACTGAGGAATGGAATGAGACAATTACTATTAAATGGAAGTGCTTGATTTCAACCACGCGCGAAATATTATTTATATTCTAATATATCAGTAAGATTTTGTGATGAGTGTAGTATGTTAAGTAGGCGTAGCCTAGGCCTTCAATTATAACTGACTACAAGGCATTTTATATGAATGTACATAAGTTTTTCATGGTATCGTCGTAAGAAAAATTTACAGTTCTCATGTTTTTCAACATAGTGGCGGAATAGGGTGCTGACTGATTCGTACCGACCGGTACTTGGTGGACAGTAATATCGCATGTTTTTTTTTTTTGCAAGTACACACATTTTCATATCACTATTACAATGTCATAAAATGTTAAATAGATCATGAATAAACATTTCTGTATCGGAATAACTTTTTTGTGCACGGGGCAATTTTCAGTGCAGATCATTCTTCTTATTTATAAATCAAGGTCAAAGCTTATAATTCAAAGCTGAAACGAATACATCGATCATAAATTCCACAATGACTGTCCGTATGTTCATAATATTAATTTCAATCATTACAGTACTGATCTGGAAACCATTCTGATTATTTTATGCTGTTTTCGGTCTATATTCAAATAGTGATACAAACCATATACCATTTCGAAACATATGGCATATAGGGATACTAGTGATTGAGAAAACATATTCCAAAGATGGAAATTTTTCGGCTTAAAAACTACCAGCAAAACGTCAAAGGCAAAAACGAACAAGAAAAAAACACAAACTAAATAATACCTACAAAATTTTTGGTAGGGCCTACTTGTACTATTGATACTAGTATATTACATCGACTGTTGCACGGAAAAAGGGCGTAAGTGCACATACGCCCTTATGATGTGCAAATTTGTTTGAAAGATATTTTTCTTCTTTTATACAAATTTTACATTACCACAAGTTATTGCATTAAATATAGTGAGGTTTTACTTATTTTAAAAAATAAACAGCAATTAATTTTTCCGACAAAAAAACTGAATACCACTGTTTACATTTTGAGATACGCCCTTATTACGCTAAAAGTTACTATCAGTGATATCAACTTGCAGGTTGAAGATTAAATAATTTCTATCAAGTTATTAATATATGGTAATCAATTCTCTTTGAATGCAATCAAATGAATGATTGTGATGTCTAAGAAAGTTCATCAAAATATTGATTAAATTTATTTCCCGTAATAAGGGCGTATCTACACTTACGCCCTTTTCAGGCCTGCAATATTTGTATTTCAGGGAGAAAATTGGCATTCGTGTTAAAATGTTCTTCGAACATCATAATGTTCCTAATTTTATAGTGAGGAATCCTCTTCGACGTTATGAAAGAAACACACGTGTGCATAAGTTATTTTCACCTCTTTGTTTAGTCACATTTTGGTTTATTCATTCATTTCATGCAACATGGTTTTGCGCGTTCCGTTCATCGGGAGTTAAATTGTCTGGGGCTTTCCGTAAATCATTGTATTGCGTTCCGTTAATCAGTGCGGGTTTTCAGCGATAAGAAATACTCATTGTTTATGCGTTTTAAGTGGCATACAACCTGTTTATAATGTCTGCTGTCCGGAGTAATATGTGCTTCATCTAAATACAACACAAAACATACAAATAACTCAAAATATTCCATGTTTTTCGGCAAAACAAATCGAAGCAAAACCTACCGCTCGCCATCTTTGATCGAGGGAACACGCGTTCCGCTAGTCGGTTTCGCTGGTGTGAACAATGAGGAGTTTCATCATCCCAAGTAACTATGAGTTCTTCCTACAACGAACGGGCTGGTGAGGAGACCAACATTTTTGGTTTAATATGAACATCTATCAAAACATTTTCCACTCTCTACACCACAATATATCATCTAAACTAGTCTCAGCTGCAAAGATAAAACGTAGATTCATTTTCCTCCAGAAAAGGATAACGTCGATATCAATATAATTTTAGTGAAATTTAATATGTTTATTTTGCCAAAGATGATTCAGATGCTCCAAATTGATAATATATATGTGGAATCGAATATTTCAACAAACGAATGGTATTCTCATGGGTACAAACTGTACACGATTATTGGCAGACCTGTGTTTATACTCATACAATTAGATTTCATCTACAAAGAGGCGGATTTACGAAACAAAGTATCAGCCTTTATTTCACTTTACGATACATTGATGTTGTATTGTCACAATTCACTTTACGATACATTGATGTTATTATTGTCAATAATCTTAGGTTTGGTGATTGTTTGGATGTCATATATCTATTGGTGGTAATAGATTGATTCTTACATTCATAAGACATTTGAAATTAATGATATCGCAGACTCTTTTAATTTGTCCAACTATTTAAAGATACGGTTGGAGATTGATAAAGATTTTAAACTGTCAACTACATCATATGACAGAGGTGATGGTTTCGATTTTGTCACAGGCAATTTCCCTTTCCTAAGCAGCAACGTGTCATACATCGCCAGTATATGGTGTTCGTTTCACAACCCAAAGGCTATTCCAGAGCTAGTTGCAGATATAAGGACATTTTTCACTGATGTTCCCAGCTAGTCTCGAAACTGCTGCAATAAGGATAATTTACCAAGACTAAGAGCTGCTTTTAAGAAGGAGTTTTGAGGACATCATCACGATCTAGTTGATAAGTACACCAAATATGTCACAAGTCTGCAGCAAGGCATGTTTGCAATTTATGACGGGTGCCACAAGTGGGGCGGGAAATGCTCACGGAACAATTGACCTAACGACGGTCATGGTTTGGCACCTTTTCTGTGAAGCGTACTCAATGCGATATTTTCGCCGACGACTGTCTTGCTATACTAGTAATATTACTCAGATTCGGCCTGCTGAGTGGGTGTCACTGCTGGTGGACGTTGAATCTGTCCCCGAGGATACCATCAACATAGTAGCCTCTCAGTTTTTGATTGAACATTGTACTTGTCACACAACTATTTCTAGTGGTTTGATTCGAATTGTGAAACTATTTTAATAAGTTAATTGTTGGCCAGTTGTGCATTAACTGAGTGTACGGTAGAAACAAATATATTTACACACTGTCTGCCTTTGATGATACCAGTTTTGCTATGGATATGCATAATTGTTCGGCTTTGTTTCTATTCCAGAAGGATTTAATGTTTTTGCTAGCATCAGAATATCGTACTTGATGTAATAGGTTGATACATACATTTCTCCGGTTGTGAATAAATGGATACCAACGAACAAATAAAATCCATATTCCAAGACCGAATCCATGTACGAATTTTAATCAATAAGTGTTCAAATCCGAATGATACTAAAGTATCAAAATTAAAGCAATATGAACATCACAGACAGTGTCACACCCATCCAGCTGAGTGTGAGATCATGCTCTCTGGAATAGTGAGCATCTCCTGTCCCGTTTGCGACACCCGCTGTGATATCCAAACTGGCATACCGAAACACACAAATATATGCATAATCTAAATGATGGGGTTATATCTTCAATCATAAATGTGACAGGCGTAACCTTTAACCAGATCATAGTGACGATCACAAAACTTCCTCAATGTCGGCCTCAGTGTAGGCATTACGTATCCCTGTCTGAACAGTTCAGAAATCAGCACCTGTGCTCTGACTACGAATTCCTGGTAAGATGAAATTGCTCTTGCAAAACGGAAAAACTGGAACACTTAGACGCCTCATGCTGGGATATCATATTACTGCTCCATACAGGAAAATTTATAATATGACAATTTAATTCTTCCCGTTCGTCATACAATCTTTGTAGACAAGGCATGTATGGTCAATTTCAAGGTGAATGTCCACGTAAGAAGCCGACCCCTTGGAATCAGCTGTTTCTTAGATTTCCCGTTCGTCTGGATGCAGAGTTGATTTGTGAACATATTTCGAGTTCTTTTTTCGTATGTCATTTACTCTGTAATATTATTTTGGAATATCGATGCAATCCTATTGAACAGGTTTGATGATTTCATCATTTTGCTGGCAGAAAAGTAAGCTCAGATACCAATTCATTGTAGTTTCCATTCAGGAGCATTGTTATGCTGGATATTTCCATAAATCGATAGTTTATCTTGGTGTACTTTCTACTACATTAGTTCGGAGTATTTACGGTGATTACGCCTGCTCGTTTTTCTGTCATTCAAAGAACATGAACAGAGACCTTCTAGGCCAAATCCCTATCGTTAAGGTGATTTATGGTAAGAACGTAATGTACCTGATATATTGGCATTAAACAGCCATAACAGTGTTGATTTCCACCGGAAGAAAATTGTGCACTTGTCTATAATACTTTCAATATTGTACGATAATAGTCAAGTATTTGTTGTTGTTGATTTTTTTTGGTGAAAACAGGAAATTATGTGTATAGAAATTATTATGTGATTGTCACCACGCCAAAAAATATATTGTGCATAAATATAACCTAGGTTCTTTTGTGGTCTGCGGTGAAGTCAGTGTGGTCTCTATACTCCACTATCTTTAACCTTGAATGAGTGTATTTATCAACTAGGATATTACCGTTGATACAACAATATTTTGATGACGACAATAGAAAACATAATAACAATGTAAGCGTTAACACAATACCACCAAAACAACCAGATTTTGATGACGGCAATAACAAATATCGAATACAACGTTTTTGGAATAACAAAGTCGTAACACCATAGTCAAGCGAAAACCACACTGGTGTCATCAGGGAAAGCAGTGTGCAATATATAGGTGTGACTACTGTACATTTTTACGCTAATATAAGTAGTACACAACTGTCCAGCAACATATTAAAGCAATTTATGAAAACTTTTGCATTTGAAACCAAGCCCATCCGAACAATTATGGCGTCATCGGGGGAGGCATCTTCATTCCCTGGATGAAGTAAAATACGATTTCAAGCATACCGGTCGATTTAAGCCCGTATGATATTTGTAAATCGCGAGCTTCGACCATGTAAGATAACACATGAAACTTGAACCGATTGCATGGTAATCCATTTACACTGGAAGGTGACGGGAATGATGTATGTCACCGAAAAACACTGTATCTGATTTATATTGTTCAGCAGGGTACATTCAGCGCCAGGTGTCTGACATCGTAAATCAGTCTGCGTCCTTGGGTGAGGCGCCTTACCCTCCACACCAAAGTATCTTATTGCTTCATTATCCTGTGCGTAAATGACATACCACTTCCATGGGTATACTTACGGGAATATCTAGCTACATAGGTCTCTGTGTGTAGAATTTGTTTTCACCAGGGAAAATGCGACTAACTGCTGCTGTATATACAGTGTCATCGACCAATCCCAGTATCATCTGAAATTGTATCCAATCTTATATTGAGTGTCGAAGTGTGACGTCATTTTTGGTTCTAGCCCAGTGTGGCCCAAGTATCATACACTGCGCCTTCCTCTATATTCAATAAAGATTAAAAAGGTGCGAGACGGATTAAATGGTATGTTTTCAGTGGACGAGTAGTATTAAGGAGCAGTGTACGGTACTTGGGCCATAGGTGTACAGCCTTTGTTTGAAGTGAGCAGTACCATTGAATTTGAGTTGTTTAAAACAGGTAGGCGGATTTTTGTGTTATTCAAATACTCTGTGTCATAAATTCGGCTCTCTGTTGAGAGTCTCGGCCTAAGTATCATACACTGCGCCTTCCTCTAAATTCAATAAGGATTAAAAAGGTGACAGACGGGTTAAATGACATTCACTTAGTGGACGAGTAGTATTAGGGCGCAGTGTATGATACTAGAGCAAGAGTGTCGTTTTCATGAATAGCATTAATTTAAGGAGCTACAAACCCTATTTGAGTCGTCTGGGCATTGCACAATTTCCAATGGTGCAATGGGTCTATGTTGACAGAACATGGCCCACATAAACATCGCGTTAAATGAAGTTCTAAGATATATCATACTACACGTTGTGTTATTTGATAGGAGTTGCACTAAATCAACCAATCCACAGTGACGCGTATCGCATGCGGAATGATACTTATAATAACAATAATACAAGTGAGGACACTCACGGGGACAAGCCGACGATAACTTGGTTAGACACACATTAATACGGTACTTTGCAACTCATTTTGGACGCATACAACTTCCTTGGTACACATTGGTTACGTGTATGTGTCATTTAATGACCGGAAAACGTTTCATATTATTAATAAAGAAGTTTGATAAATACGTACATTTTTGTTGTTTCTGATGCACCATGTTACACCGGAAGTGGCTAACGTTATGATCGTCTTGGAAGACAAAGCGAACATCGTCGTCTAATTGGATGAAAACATTGTTTGTTTCTGTAACTATTGCTGTCTGATCTTGTCTGAACAAAAGTTGTTATCTTCGAGGATGGAAATAACAAACAATTTCATATGTTCTTGGTACGTATTTAGGGACTGACGCAAGAAAATTTGATTTTAAATGTGTAATATAGGTGAATCATTCACTATGACTTACCGAGTTGGGGTGATATCCAAAATACGGTGTTGCGTACGTCATGGGCCCCATCCCAAGTCCACAAATCATCACACCCTGTAAATGCCGTGTACTTATGAGTGCGTTGGCCTATAGATCTATAACTGAGATGTATTCAATCACATGACGATGAGTGGTACCTCCAGATAGCATGACACAGAACACACACGACCATGAGACATATGTGGGTCCAATATTAGTCTAGGGAAATTAGGTCAAAAAAGGGCTCAACCTCAAACAAATTGCAATAGTAATGATTCATATAATATTTGATGGCGAAATATGTCATCAACAACATATCAAGAATCTACTCAATTCAACAGAGTGGAAGAAGGTCAAATCGACGTAAATCCAAGATGGCCGCCAGAGACATTCCGTAAATCACCAAATCACTGTATCTAATCTTCTATGCATGCTATCAACATGTTTTTGATGTCTGCACATATGTTTTCAAGGTCAAGGAATTCAACTGGCACAACTAAATTGATACTGGATGGGATTTGGTTGAGTTATCATAGTGGAAGAATGTCTAATCGACGTAAATCCAAGATGGCCACCATCGATATTTTCCAAAATCCCCAAATCACCATATATAATCTTCTAAACATGCTATTAACATGATTTTGATGTCTAACCATAGGTTTCCAAGGTCAAAGAATTCAATTAGCACACCCAAATTAATACTGGATGACATTTGGTTGAAGTATATCATAGTGGAAGATAGTTTGATCGACTTAAATCCAAGATGGCCACCATCGACTTTTCGTAATTCCTCAAGTCACCATATCTAATCTTCTATGCCTGCTATTAACATGATTTTGATGTCTAATCATATGTTTCCAAGGTCAAGGAATTCAATTAGCACACCCAAATTAATACTGGATGACTTATGGTTGAAGTATCTCATAGTGGAAGAAAGTCTGATCCACTCTGATCGACTCAAATCACCATATCTTCTATGCATGCTATTAACACGATTTTGATGTGTAACCATATGTTTCCAATGTCAAGGAAGTCAATTAGCACACTCAAATTAATACTGGGTGACATTTGGTTGAGTTTTCACATATATTATTCTATTTTTTTACTGTTTTTTATGACTGTTTTACACATTCCAAAGGTCAAATATTGCCTTTCACGCATGCTGCCACTGATTAGTTAATACTCGTTCTACTTTGTGCCTGGGACACCATTCTTACGATTGCCGGCCATGGGGACATCAACATTTCCAACACCTGACTCAATCTGACTCAAGCTCAAATTGAGGAATATGACACATTGATTCAAAGGTTTGAATAATATTGCTCGCCCAAAAAAATTAAGGTGTATGAGCGGTATATTTTCCGCTGCCGTGGACAAAAACATGGTGATCCGTTCGTGACTGATTTACGTTTGAAAGTAAAGATCTGCAATAATTATGTGATTCTTCTGACCAGATTGTGTCTCTAACCAAGTAAGAGAGCTGTTACTGTGAGAAGCTGACTTGACTTTGAAAAAAAAATGTAAAAATTTGCCGTGTCAACGAAATTACCCAAAGTCAAATGAAAGCTAGCCAGTGGGCGTTCATCCCAACGAACAAGGCGGTGTCAATGTTGGGTCAAGGGACCATAGGCAACAAATCAAAGTATCGAAACCTGCAAGTGTACAGCGGCCACGACAGCCACAGCAAATCGTGGTTCAACAAGAAAGATCTAGTGCCAGATCAAGTGATCAACAGCAACCGGCAGCCCGCAACTGGTCTCGAGATACACATCACTTTGGGAGATGCCCCGCTTACGAACAAAAACATGTGACTTGTGGGGGATTAAACCACGTCGAGACTGTGCGCTATGGACGAAGGTACAACTTGATCAAAGAGTTCAAGATCAGCAAGATGATGAAAGTGACCAGACTTCGTTCGTGTGAACTGAGAATGTACTGAGAATGTACATCGTGTGAAATGAGAATGTACATCGTGTGAAATGATGATGTACATTACGATGATGCAAATGAGTGTACAATGAATAAGCATGGTGATGTGAATTGTAATGTTGTAACACTGAAATGCTTCGCACCCCTAATTGTGAATGAGAGTTTGTTGCCTGTCAGGTTAGACACTGGGACCGAAGGTAACTTGATACTGAATGATGATTTCATACAGTTGGCTGTGCAGCCACGTCACATTGCAGAAATAAGAAAAAAATGACAGCCTACAGTGGCACAGAGATTAAAACTCAAGGAAAATATAGACTGCAGGTAACTAAACATGGCAATACCTATCAATGTATGATTGTAGTCATCCAGTCGGGCCAAACAATCATGGGTGTTAATGATTGTGAACGCTTAGGTCTTGTGAAAAGGTTGAGTATTGACGTTGTATATGATGACAGTCGAATTAAACATCTTGTTCTGAAGCATTTGAACATATTGCAGTGCAGCATGCAGCTCTGTCATTCACACACATAATTGTATTGATAAATAACTCTGCTCCTGGGTACATGCAGCACGCAGAGTACCAGTAGCTTTGCGTTATGAGCTGAAAAAAAAACTAAACGGAATGGAAGTATGGGAATTATTTCAAAGATAACACAACCTACAGAGTGGGTAAATTCAATGGTCATTGTTCACAAGCCCAACGATGTGTTGCGTATTTGCTTGAGATAATTTCAACTCCCATAGAAAGAAGAAATTTTGAGTGAAATGATTGGAGCTAAAGTACTTTTTCTATTGCTCGATTATGTACATTCAATACACCATTTGAAGGCTATTGTTGAAACAGATTGCCATTTGGCATATGAGTCTTTCCACAGAGTGATAGAAGGTATTTTTGGAGGTCTGGAAGGCGTTAGAGTGTATATGAATGAAGTCCTTGTGTGGGAGAGGACACAGGAAGAACATGACACTAGACTGCGTGCAGTAATGCAGTAAGTTTGCAAGCTCAATAGAGACAAGTATGCCATCACAAGTGAGGAGAAAGCATTTCTTGGATACCAGTTGTCTTCAAACGGGGTACCACCTGACAAAAAGAAGGTATCAGCAGTCATATCAACGGAAAAGCCTACTGGCAAGAAGGCACTGCAACACTTCATGGGCATGGCCAATTACGTGGACCACAACTTGGCATCTCAAACATCGACGCTTATATCGTCACACCAACAACGCACTGAATGGTTGGCCAAATGGTCCATATTTGACCGGATCAGTCATCGGCCGCCAATTTTAGCAACAAAAAAAATCACGTCTTCGCATCACTTTTTCGGGGACCCCAATAACCAGAACCAGACTACTTTTTTTTTGGCCTCATGCACAATCGAATTGCAAGGTGAAAAAAGAGCGTAAACTATTAAGAGACTGTGGAAATAGTCCAAAGAGAACAGTGTGGACCCATACCTTGCCTTTTTTGGCATACCGCACTGCACCATTGGAATGTGGCAAGTCCCGTCTCAGCTCCTAATAAACAGACAGTTACGGAGCAGACTTCCAGACTTCGAGACACAAGAAACTGTCACCGAGAGGAAAGTTGCAAACAGAAACGCTTCTATGACAGAACTACAAACTCACTCCAAGGATGACCTGCTGGGGATAAAGTCTGCATTCGGTCTGAGGATTGATGGAAGTCTAAGGCTACAGTCACGTCATCATGGTCATGAGTCGCACCACATTCTTATCAGGTGACAAGTCAAACGGGTGACAAGTCAAACGGGACACTCGCTGCAAGCGAAGGACACATCTGTGGCAAACGATGTTGCTTTGAGGAATCTGATGATGACTCCAACAGATTCCAGAGTAGCGAAAAAGCTATCCAGACCAGAGCCATGGATGAGGACACATCCGCAGACACAACCTCCTGTCCGGAGTTCCTCCAGAATGTCAAAACCTCCAGACCTTTCAATTTTGTTTCCAAAAAGAGAAATATTTATTGATATATTCAGGATATTACGGTAGGTGAAAGATGCACTACCCACTGAAGTATGGTACATGTATTTGCAAGAAGAAATAGAAAAGTTTGATATGTATCAAAAATGGGGTAACATATATTCTGACACACTTAGGCATAAACACCACAACAATCACCCAATCAGAATATATTAATGTGTCGCATCATTGCTCGAGATTTTGTGATTTTATTATCATATTGGAACTATATTTTATTCCCAAAATGGAGATCCTTGAAGGCAAGAACGTGATCCGTTTTTGTGTGTCCGACATATCGCGTTTCACAAAATCGTCATATAAATCACATGAATTAGTTCAATAACCCAAACAAATGATATTTATTATAAATTTCAATGTGCCAGTTGAATTTATTGACCTGAAAACCATTTGCTTTGACACCAAAATCATGTCAATAGCATGAATAGAAGCCGAGATATATATGGTGATTTCAGTATTTCCGACAAGTCCATGGCGGCCATCTTGGATTTATGCTGATTAGACATTCTTCCACTTCCACACACCCAATCAAGACATACTAATGTGTCGCATCATTGCTCAAGATTCTGAACATTTATTGTCACATTGGAACTATATGTTATTGCCACATTAGAGATTCTGGAAGACAAGAACGTGATCCGTTTTTGTGTGTCCGACACATCGCATTTCATAAAATCGTCATACAAATCACATGAAGAAGTTCGGTAACTCAAACAAATGACATTTATGAAAAATTTCAATGTGCCAGTTGAATTCCTTGACCTGAAAACCATTTGTTTAGACACCAAAATTGTGTCAATAGCATGAATTAAAGCCGAGATATGGTGGTTTCGGTATTTCCGACAAGTCCATGGCGGCCATCTTGGATTTATGCTAATTAGACACTCTTCCACTTTGTTGATTCGAGTAGATTCTTCACTGATTGTTGTATTCCTATTGAAGAGTGAAAAAAAAACATGAATCGAAAGTATTGCAATTTGTTTGAGGTTGAACCCTATATTCCCTAGACTATATGATGAGGGACAAATTTGTAACTTTTATAGCCTAATTTTTCTAACTAGTTTGCACAGTTTTTTGCTGATATTCTTACGATGCGAAATGGTATCATTCTATAACTTGGCATACTTCAGCTTGGGGGCAAACGGGAATTTTTCCTTACAGAATTTCACACTTCTATCGCAAAAAAATTACCAAGTTGTCGCAAAAAAATTATCGCAAAAAAATTACCAAGTGCAGCAACATTCCTATGTCACCGGCATATGGTGTGTTTGTTTCTCAACTTATACGCTATTCCAGAGCTAGTTGCAAATATGAGGACTTTGTCTATCGAAGTGCCCAGCTAGTCTCTAAACTTCTACCACAAGGATATGTTTTACCAAGACTTATCGCTGCGTTTAAGAAATTCTATGGACGTCATCATGATCTGGTTGATAAATACAGCAAATCCATGTCTGCCATGCAACTAGATCTGTTTTCATGTTAATTTTGGGGAATTCATGACGGGTGCCACTAGTGGGGCAGGAAATGCTCACTCTTTCCGGAACACCTGATTTCACCTCCTGATGGCCATTTACGGGGGTTCATGAGTTTCCCTGTCATTTTTGTTTTCTCTCACTTCGTATGCCTGATATGACTTTCTGTCCCCGGACTATGAGATTGGATAACGGACCCTGTTTTGTTTGCTCGGAATACTTGATACTGGGTATTGATTCCACGTCTATTGGCAATGTACCCCAATATTAAATTTAGCCCTGTCATTTAACTTCTGGGTCCCCCACACAATTTTTTGTATTTGCTCAGTTTTGTTGCATTGCAATATTTCGAAATCACGATGTGTGTGTTCAATACACCCCCAATGTGTCTTTTGGTGCAAAATTACTATACTACTTGGATTTCTTATGGATGTAAACAGGACTAAATCCCCCAATATACTCAGATTCTTGACATCCGGTTTTGGAGGTAGATTGCCAACTCCTTCAATTTTTGCGATAGTTCTCTGAAATTTGGTGGAAAATTGCCGTTCGATTCCCAGTTGAAGTATGCCAAGCTATAGATCGATATCATTCAGCATCGCAAAAATATCCTAAACACCGATATAAACAACTTAGAAAAATTAGAGTATATGCAGTTTTAGATGTTTCAATTATTTTGGTTCCATTCGTTCTTGATGGGTTAAATATATATGAATGTATTAGGTACAAAATGTGTCACATCTTCTTGAGCGTTTTCCATTTTTAAAAAAATAGGAATTTTGGTGGCGCCCCAAACCCCCAGACCCTTATTTTGTGTCAGTGTGTGTGCGTGTACTTTTCCTGTGCCTGGAGGCCCCACTGCAGTGTCAATAACCCGATTACAACACCGTAACCTTGACATGTGGGCAAATGTACCTATTCACATTTGTGTTATTCAGTTATACCCTTGACCTTATAAAGGCATGAACGTTTGGATACATGTAATTAATGAAATCAGTCCCAGGTGTCCCAGGTTGAAATGATACCTTCTGCAAACGGTGCAAAACCAAAGCTTTCTCTTCAATGCTGGATCAGATGGTTTGACGCTCAAACACTTGAAGTGGAACCATTTTTGGCATTTGTCACATCCCACACATTGTGTCACACACTCCTTCCCACAAATACCACACGGCCATTCGACGTCATCATTCAATCTGGGTTTCTTTGCCTGTGGTTTTGGACTCGCAACCGTTCCATCTGGGAAAACAATGCAAATGCAACACAAATTTGATAGTAATCCTTCTTTTCAATGACCAATTTATGTGTCAAGCATGAGGAACTTTATTGTCAATGATAATTTTGTGCATCAAACAAGATGTTGTAATGTCAATATTCATTCAAATATATTGTACATTATATGGCATACTAGTATATGTGTATATTATGATATGAATGCAGACATAAAAGATTGTTACCAATTAATGAATTATAGACATACATGTAACATTGATACTATACTTCATATACACAAAACATTCAAGTTAATGATATTTAATCATTGGTGGATGTAAATCTTTCAATTATTGTGCGCACACATCCTTTAGTGTCATTGCTGTTAATTGGGAAAATAGTAGTATGTTATATTCATACAACGTGGTGTTTTAATGAAGTTAGTCTTTGGTTCTGACCAAAACAGTTGTAAAGTTCGGGGCCAGCTTTGTAGCTCATATGACTCATGTACGCATCGCTGAGCGGCAGCATGGTCATCGATGACGACTCCTACCCAGATGTTGGTCCTTTGGACCAGGTCTGACTGATACAGTTAATGGCATGATTTAGTGCAAGTTAGAGTCATGCGGTCTGCTCAATAGCCGACACCGAGAGGCATGGCGACTCACAGTAGCCGAGGTTGTGGGGGTGTGGCTGACAGGACCTGCTGTTGCCATGAAAACAATGCCAAGCGGGTGTGTTTTAAGATGATTTATTTGTTGGTTAGTCTGCTCAGCCAAAAATTGCAATATCGTAAAAGACACATTTTTGGACTTGTCTTCATGGGTACCCGATGGTCGAAGGAGGGGATATAACCCTTGTACCTGGATGGACTGCCCGAGCCTGTATGTATCATGTCAGGAGTTAGCCATCATCTCAGGTGACCACCGAGCACAGGAATCATACTTGTGAAATGTGACCTGCAGGGCTCTCACATTCATAGGCGCTGTCGTCTTTTAGATTGGCAGCACACGACCATGAGAGGAAAGGTCACAAACAAGAAGCATTGAAAGCAGTAGAATAAAGAACAATATGTCCATGGTGATGGGCCTTTCAAACGCAGAGCATCGAAAGTATAAAAAAATATAATGTGCAACAAACCACCTGTCATGATCCATGGGATAAATTGCCACACACTAATGTTGTATAACGTGGTATTATTCGTGGAATATCATCGACCTTGATAGTTGCATGACCACAACATGTTAAAATGATTTTAAATTCATGAAAAAAATAAGGTGGATGTGCATGAGTGCACTAACGGTTATTGTCGTCTTCTGCTGTGCCGATTGTCTTACTCTATTCATGTGTATTCCCTTTGCAAGTTTTATGAATTGTGCCAGGCGGTATTGGGTGTTCAGTGCCATTGGTAAACAATCACCTTCATCGTCTGCTCGCCAGCCAGGTGCATCTTCAGTTTCCAGGATACATTCACCGAGACGTTGGGCAATGGGACCTTTCCTTTCATTCGTTTTGTATGTAACTGAATACACTTGGCAGAGTTCAAACAGCTGTTTCTTTGTGAATTTCTCCATATACATATTGTTCTTTACAAGTTCACTTTGAAGTCGTTTGTGGGAGCTAAGTTTGTTGGCAGAATCATCTTGCAGAATGAAATTGAAGTCACATGTTGTTGAATCTTTATTAGCTTTAATTTTAATTTGTTTTCTATGAGCCTCTTCTTTTTCACGCTTCAGATCTTCCAGGTGATCCTTTCTGAGTTGGGCCACTTACATCAGGCAATATTTCTTTGTGATCTCATCATACAACTGTTTTAAATAATCAGTGTTATCACATTGGAATAAATCATACCATTGGCTTCTGAGAACTGCATTGTCAATTACTTCCATGTAAATATGTTTGAAGATAGATGCACCATGATGGTGTATTTCTGTGGGTGTTTGTTTTTGTCGGATGAAGGAGTCCAAGGCTTTGAAGAATGTGAACGCATCATCAGTTATGTGAGTGAGACTTCGTCTGATGTTCTGTTTCCGTTCTGTGATCTCCAATGTTTCCTTATGTTGAGAATTATGGATGAGATCGTCATAGGATGTGGTTACATTTTCTAGCAATGTTTCCAAACAGTAGTCATGTTGCAGTTGTAATTGCATTTTAGGGTTGTACAGTTTATTTCGGACAGATTGGTGTTTATAGTATTTAACCTTCGCAACTGCCCAAGCGCCAATATATCTGATGACACCATCCCCTGCTGGACAACTGGGAAAGTGTGGTCGTTCCTGTTCATTAACGTGTGTCACGATGCTTGATGCCCTTTGTTCCACTAATTTACATCTAATGAACTGAAATATGAGGAATCCGACACGGTAATTATGGGATTTGTTGTTTGCTGTTTCTTGGAGTCCAAAGAGATCAGACACCATTTGTTTGTACTTCGTTGTTATCAGGAGTAGCATGCATTCTTTGATGAAGCGAGTTGTTTGTTGGTTCTGAACTGGAGATAACAAATGGTTATCTGCAACTTCCTTAATCATAGTCGCAGCATCAGACATAAATCTACCGAGCTGTTCTTTACGTGACAGGATAATTGACTGTATTGCTACATTTAGTTGGGTTTGCTGTGGAGTACACGGGTTGTCGTATTGGTAGCTTCGGAGATAGTTGGTTAAGGCTTCGCTGTCTGTCAGTGACACAGGTGAGTCATGATTGTTGGAAGTCAATGCATCTTCTGAAGGAGGTTGGTCGTGTTCGTCAGTTGGTGCTTCCAAGTTATTCAGGGCATTGATAATATCAATGTCATCCACTTCAGCAAAATCATGGCCACAATCACTGTCAATATCGACATCCGTTTTTACCGGTGGACATGTAGGTACTGCTGGATCTATGTTGACATCTTTGGCACAGCATGTTGATATATGTTGTGGAAAATTGATTTTATTTGACACGTCAAAATCCACCAATGCACGAGGATGTGATATGATATGCTTCTTATCAAAGTTAAGAATTTGCAGTCCTTTTTTTCTGCGAACACGACTGATGGCCACTGCCAGTTGACCTGCACTGACCATATGCCTACAGTCAATTTGGGCTCTTTCCACTGTGATTCCTTGTGCCTTGTGTACTGTCAGAGCATATGCCAAGCGCACAGGAATCTGGTAACGCACTGCTACATCACGTTCTTCGGCAGGGCTATATACTGCAAACCGGTGCTTCTCAAGGACAACTGTGTCATTGAGTGATGTGAAGTGAACACTGAGTGTAGAGTCACTAACACCAGTTATATTCCCCACCAGTCCATTTACTAAGGTTGAAGATATATTGCAAATCAAAATGACAGGTGCGTTGATTTTGACGTGTACTGTTTTCAATGCATTACAATGTGTCAAAGCCTTTATGTTACCCTCGTCTTCTGCAGTATACGTTGTCATTTCACCTGAAAAGCAACATGTCCATACTAAACACCTTTGTGATATATACTGTACACATATAGGCAACTGTACAAGAACATTTATATTTTGAAATCTTTAACTGCAGGTTGGTCCGAAATGTGCAGGAAGATGCCGATTCTCGGATATCATGCGAGGAATTGTGGGGAAAATTGGGGACCTTCTGTGGTGAAGAAGTAAATCGCGTTCTGGCAGGAAGGATACTGAGACGCATTTTTCCTCGAGTAAAGTTCACAAACAAGAGGAGCAATGGATCACAGATACAACGCATGTTTCGTGGATTGACATGGGTCTGTCACACATTCACAGACATTGACGTGAACTCTGTCCGAGATTGTCTTGGTGGGAGAGCGTGCTACCGTGCCACAGGAGATGCATCATGTGTGTTGCTCATGCCATCAGATGTGACCATCAATGGTAATGTAGTGATGAAAGAAATTAACATGGATTTCAGGACACTGCATTGGGATCTGAAGGTGCAAGGTTCGTCAGTTCCCTTGGAAGTGATGTACATCGATTCGTCATTCGTATCATCAAAGGAATCTGTCCTCAGTATCTTGAACACAGTAGAACTCATCAAGTTATGCCGAGGAACAATGTACACAGCTGAAATGGGTGATCGGCCAACAGAAGATATCGTTGTGGAAGGAAAAACGTCTAAGCACTGTAGATCACCAGGATGTGACAAAATGCTGAAATTAGATGCCCTCAAAGAAACTTGTCTAACGTGTCAGAGACATTTTCTGTACTTGAAACGGTCACATGCTCCACCATCAACTAGCAAGAGTGATGATGCAACCTCCACCAAGAAAGTGAAGAACAACGACACGGATATTGGGTCCTCGCAAGCACAAGATGTGGTCACCCATACTACAACCTCAAGTGCCTGTCAAACAGATGTTGTTGAACTATCACCTGAAGACCACGCTGATATTACAGCAATACTGCACGAAGTGTTCCCTGGGGCCTCCGACGAGATGAAACTGTTGCTCAAAAGTCAACATGATGCACTTTCTGCAAAGTGCCCCACCTCTAGGCGATGGGATCCAGCTGTCATTAGCACATGTCTCAGCTTATGGATAAGGAACCCACAGTCGTATCAACAACTCAAAGAATCTGGAATGCTCATCCTTCCATCTGGACGACAACTTCGGCGCTACAAAAACTGTGTTCAACAGTCTAGCGGCATTCACCGTGAGGTATGTCTATGTTGTTGTGCAAATAACTACTTCTATTACGTCAAATGTACATAAATGTTGCAATAATTGATTGATATATATTTCATGATGTACATTTATTACATTGTAAATGTAAAACATTTATTTCTTTACAGGTTCTCGACTGGATGTTGAAGTCAGCGAAACAGGCCAGTGTTCCAGACTGTGGAATGTCCGGAGGCATCATGCATGATGAAGCCAAACTGCAACAGGACCTTGTGCTCACCTACTACCAAGGATGTCCTCACATCGTGGGTTGGGTCGATACAGGTACATCCATTATATTTCATACGTGTTTGAAGGTCAAAAACTTGATATGTTGTATTTTGTAGCACAACACACTTCAACAAGGTTACATATATGTATGTTACAGGAGAGGAAGGACAGCATCTCCGCACTCTCAAGGAAGGGAATGCAACACAGACTGTGGCCACCCAGGTGTGGCAAGTGTCCTTCATCGGTTACACAGGATTTCGATTCCCTCTGTGTCATTTTCCATGTCAAAGCATGAAAGCTTCTGAAATGAACATTCTGTTATGGGATCTCATCGGCCAGCTCAGTGACTTTGGTTTCACTGTCGACTTCACTTTGCAGGATGGAGGAGAAGAAAATAGACAGTTCATTAAATCCCAGTTTGCCACACATCCAACTGATACCCATTATGTAGCAGTGAACTTTGTAGATCCCTCTCAACCAATTGTACATTGTCAAGACTATTCTCACGTCATGAAGAAAGTCCGCAACAGTATACTTCACAGTGGCAACTTGAAAGGAGTTCATACGAGGCTTCTCAAGAAGAATGGGAAGTGTATCATCTGGAAATTCTGGGAGAATGCCAGTAACTGGGACAGAGCCACGAACAGCAGACGCATTCACAAGGAACTTACGTCAGAGCATATCAATCCGGATGGTCCCCAGAAGATGAGGAACAAGTTGGCCGAGGATGTGTTGGACGATAATATGTTGTACCTCATGAAATGTTACCAGCAATCAGGTGCAAGTGATGATGACCTTTCAGAGACCATACAGTTACTAGAGCATACCAGCATTTTGGTGAGAATATTTCGGGATCACAGACCTGTAAAGTCCATCGATGACACCAGACTCAAGGATTTAACTAAAGTCCTACAGTGGTTCCGCAATTGGGAAAAGGACATACATAACCAGAAAGGACTAAGCAATGCTGCTAAATCGTCAATGCTTCCAACCTGGGAATGTCTAGAGGATCTGGTATGTCTGCTCATGGCTTTCCCCCAAGTTTGTCGTCATCACCTCTCCAAGTTTCCATCTAGTGCAGTTGTTCCCAGCAGATTCAACAGTGATCTAGTTGAGAACCAGTTCTGCCAGATTCGAGGCCTTTTCAATGGCAACATGACGAATCCCAACTACTCAACATATTGCTCCACTGTAAATTCAATCATTCTTGGACAGTCCCTGAAATCACGAGCCACGAAATCGAATGCTGGGATAGCCGCTGCACAGCCATACAATTTCTTCGTTAAAAAAAATCATAAATAATTTCCATCGAAATGACTCATTCCTTGCTGTGTGGTCTGTCATTTTTGTAATGATGTAGTCAATAAATCCTAATGTATGTACATCTGTCACATAATAGATTTTTGTATATTGTGGTCTTCCCTTTTTCAGTAATTGTTACATCGCACCATGTAACAATTACTATTTCTTTTCAAAATGAATTACATATATGCCTGTGTACTCAAAACAAAACAAATTATGCTTGACCCGATGGATAAATCAAGCATATGACAGTACTTCAGCATCATAACCAACTTATGCAGATCTATCAATACATCCCCATTTCTATACATTTTTCCAAACACCTATTTAAATCGCACCATCATATGAAATTTGAATGTAATGAGTGTAGTGCTATGTATTAACTCACCAGGAAGTGCTAACAAAAAGTCTGAGTTACACTTCTCAACGTCATCTTTCCGTGCAAATATACGTAGAGGTTCTGGACCTGGAGGTAGTGGACGTTGCAGCGTCAGTAGGTTAACTGATTCTTCATCCACACTACCTCGACTTACGGATGTAATTGCTTTGATGAGGTCAGCTGTAAAAAATATTCCTAACATAATAAATACATGGCAATATGCAATACCTGTTGCATTACCCTTCGCTACTGATGAACCCTGTTTTGAAATTTCATGTGCAACTCATGGCACAATGTACCTTCACATTGCCTGAAAACTGTCATCAGGGTGCACGAATGTGGAATATGTACAAAACATCGGGCGTGAAAGAAATACTGTCCAGGGTCGTTGTACATGGCATTGGGTACTGGCTTCAGTTGATAAATATCTCCACAAAGAACAATTTGTATTCCACCAAAAGGTCTACAGTTTTGTCGGACACCTCTTAACACCTGTTAATATGATATAAAGACATAACGATTGACCCTCTATTATTTTTCTTGTACAACGCTTTTTTTCATTGGTACGTGTATTAGTGAATTCCTTACTTGTTCTATAAGATCCAGAATGTTTGCAGAGAGCATTGAAACCTCGTCTATTACAAGAACATCTGTACAGCATATCCTTCTCCTTATATCAACATTGTCGTCATTATGCAACACATCCTTCACAATCTTTTCGGATTTGAAACGGCCGTCTAGTATGCCAGCGAATCTGTAAATTGCCACATGACTAGTAACTGCAGGGTTTTTTGTAAAAGGCCTGGTCAGCGTCGTAGCTGTAAATTTCATTGAATATTTCATTACCTGTGAATAGTAGTGCCTCCTGGTAAGTGACTGGAAGCAATGCCAGTTGTTGCAGTGAAAGCAATAACTTTCCCTGGAAGGTGCTTGCCTAACGATTTCACAAATTCGGTTTTGCCTGTGCCTGCACCTCCTTTTACAAGGACATGGTGCCCATCTCCAATAAGAGACAAAATTCGTGTGTGATTATCGCCTGCCATTCTCACTCAAATGACAGGTAAAATTATGTGGAACTCTCATAATGCAACAAACAAGTAAAAACACTCAATAGATGGTGCCACTACCGGATTTAAGGGTCAGTGTACACAGTGTCCTGCCCAGCCGCCACCCCCCCCCCCCCCCCCATACACACCGAAAGGGAACAAAAAGTGGAGAAGAACCCTAACGGAGAGAGACACAGACAGTGACAGAGACAGAGCCAGGGCGACACACGTACAAAAATCATACTTTTAGGGCTTCATGTTCATGTATCATTTTTGTTACAGTACCCGCTTAGTGTAAACTATTAACTCTGACAAAGATGGATTTATCCCATGCGTTAAATTCTCCACACATGTTCCCAATTTCACATTTATGTATATAATCTTCACAATGCACAATTTCATTCTCAATCATGCCTGATTTCTGTATAAAAAACAAAACGTGACGTGTCATAACGTTGTGGAGTAGGCCTATAATATAGTGGTGAAATACGTGCATATCACTTGTAATATTATCATATTACAACAATGATATCATGCGCATTAGGCATACCCCATTGGTGAAAAGCACACTCCATATCTACTATTCACCTACGTTACTCAATGAGTGGTACAAGGAATGCGTATGAAATATTCTCATTTGTCTGATTTAACAACGAATGTTATAGATCTACTTTCTTTATAACGAAAATACCACCCCCGCACATTGACATGATAAGTGAATGACATATCCCTCCCGAAAGTTGTAGCCAATCAGAAGCCGTGTTCCCATTCATTGTGTATACTCAGCACCTGCATCCGGTGTAGGATGATCATGTAAACACTTCGAATACCTCAAATATTTGAATATTGGAATAATTTGAATGTTCATGGTAATTGTATGCCTAGTAATCAACGCTATACATGTATGTGGTCCATATCATGCAAAATACCTGTGCTATTTTATGCGATTGGCCATTTTGAACACTCTACAGAATGACGGTCAAGTCCGTGTGTCCTCACTTGTGTTATTATTATTACAGGTCCATTCATCATTTCATGCTACAGGCCACTGTGAACCAATCTAGCATTAGCACACATACGCATATAATTTGGAATAACAACTGGTGATTTTCGGTGGATGTTGGCAGCTGGGAAAGGGGCAAATTTGTGGACTGTTGTCTAATTTGACAACAGTCCCCAAACTGGCCAACCAGGCGTTGGTAAATTTGTGTACGCATGAAGAACTTTTCACGTGCGAGTACTACTCACCCATACAAAGGAGAATGGCGCGCCTTTTTGGGGGGTGGGCCGAGCAATTATGGGCAGTTTCGTAATTTTCCTTACGAACAACGGACGTGTTCTGCACAGCGGCGATGGTAAGTTTCACCGTTGAAATCAGCACTATCACCTATCATTTCTTGATATCCAACATGATTGACTCACTAACATGAAATTGCAGACAACTGTGCAAACAGTTATGCACAAAAATAAACGTTCTCCTATCTAGAAAGCTCTTCCGACTCCAGTACGCGTGCGCTAAGGTGTCTCAATGTAGATAATTGACAGTGAAGATTTGGGATGGGTTTTATTGCTGGCCGCATTGTGCACAAATTGAAACCCATACCAATGCTACTAATAGGGCTATTCCCCCAGGAAATCTCTGACAATTGGAGGAAAGATCCTCTTGGGTCGCAACTCGTGATTAGTTGACATTCGTCATTGAAACCCAAATAAATATTACATAATTAACCTGCGGGAAAAATATACATGCACATTGTACATCAAAATAGAAACAGTTGTTATATACCTGCGATGTTATTCGTCCGCATAACCCTGTTTGTGCCCTGTGCGATAACAACGGTGAGCGGGCAAATACGAGGGCAAATACTGGCCGGTATCCTGCCCGCTGTCAACGATCGCTCATGCGCATCGAATGACGTTACCAAAACAACACATGTACGCGTTCTATTGTCCTTTACTTTATTATTTTCACGGTATATAATAAACACAATATCAACTGGTTTTTCCAGCATGTGCCCCGAGATTTGCCCTTGATCCTGGCATTTGCCCTCGGTCTCGGGCTAATACTGGGGATCTCGTGCAAATATCAGGTCACATACTGGAAATACCAGGTAATATTGTCTATGTAAATCAAGTACATGTGGTGCATAACATAAATTCCAAAACCGTTGAAGTGGTGGGTCGGCGCTGCCGAAAAGTGGGGAGGAACCATAAAGGCATAAGTGTATATTTGCGATGTTTATGTGGTTTTAACACGTGCAATTTGTGTAAATTATTAACGTATTGGCTTTACCTCACCTTGCAGGGGTGCTGCTAGAGTCCAGTCACTGAAATAAATACATATAAAGGCTTTTTTATTGTAATTGTAAATTTAGTGCTTTCATAACATTCAATACGTCATTATCAGCCGAAAATTCCACAAAAACATCACACTGGAAAGAGGGGACTCGCTGCAAATACTGTCTTCTTAAGAAGGTATGTTTATTGTTTACCGTACATTGGAAAATAACGTTAACATATAGTGACCTCAGCATCTTCGTCTGAACTGTCTTCCAGTATGACGACCGTACTGAGACCCTGGATTTCTTCTAAAAAGTCCAGCTGCTCAGGTTTACCCAGCTTCTTGATCACATTACGGTGGACGTTTCTAATTTATGAAGAGATATATGATAAACGATATTTCTTTGATGAATGACGTTATGTAGCAGCTGATAAATGATCTTCCTCTTCTCACATTCTCGAATTTGTATTCGACCAACTTTTGTGGCCACACCATTCTTGAAGTATTGGGTCATCATGGTCATGTTAATCGACCTGCCAAAGACTGGTGCGAGCTATTACGACGAATACCGTGTCTATATAGGAAGATGCTCATGACATAGGTTAGCGTGACAAATCTGACGAAAATATACACTGAACATATGGAGTAATGTGGAACTTCAATGATACATGGAAATAAGTCTCCAGAAACTGCCATGATTTCCTGTAGTCCGTGCATCGCAAAGTGCTATCAATTCCCGCAGTAGTCCTACACATAGCCTCAGCTACTTCATCGAGACCTACAGGCGACAGCACCTTAACTTTCACCATATTGATCTCAAAATGACCAGGACCAGGAAGGAGGAAGATATCATCGAAATCGGAGGAGCGATCGCACAACCGCTGTCCCAGGACATAAGGGACACCGTCACAGCCCACAATACGCCAGGATCCCTCAACATCATTCTGTATGGCTGACAATACGCTCTGCACAGAGCTGTAGTTGTTTGGATTAAACAACAATGGTTCCCCCATGATGAATTCATCTGGATCTGTTCTCCCTTCATCATCAGTACCCCATGGACGATCCTGTAAGGCTGATCCCACCACTTCATCGCGCCATCGATTGTGAGTACGAGAACTAATTTTTGCTATATCATTTCCTGGTGCTATGTCCCAATTGTCCCAAATATGTTTCACATAATATATTTGCACGTAAATGTACCTGAGCTCTGCGTCAGCATCAGCCAACATTTGCTGGTAGCGACCACTATCGTCTCCCGCGAGCGCGAAGTCCGTCAACCACGTAGCAGGTGACACCTTGAGGCAGCCGTTACTGCACTCTTGCAAGGCATATGGATAATGTTCGTCATGATTGATTGTGATACTCGGCTATCTAACGTAATTCCATAATTTTCCCATCCACTTGATTATTATCAAAGAATTTTATGATGTCCCCCTGTGGTAAAGTGCTCTCATCCTGGCTGTTGGCTGTTGATCTAGTTGATGAGTGAAGTGTAAGACCCACATGGGGTACAGGATCCCATGATTGTTGAAGCCAACTTACTTTTTGACGTGAAATATAAATGAGAACATTATTTGCAAAATAGCGTGGACCAACGAAATTTGCATTCACACAATAGACGTGGAATCAATACCCAGTATTAAGTATTCCGAGCAAACAAAACAGGGTCCGTTTTCCAATCTCATAGTCCGGGGACAGAAAGTCATATCAGCATACGAAGTGAGAGAAAACTAAAATGACAGGGAAACTCATGAACCCCCGTAAATGGCCATTAGGAGGTGAAATCAGGTGTTCCGGAAAGAGTGAGCATTTCCTGCCCCACTAGTGGCACCCGTCATGAATTCCCCAAAATTAACCTGAAAATAGATCTAGTTGCATGGCAGACATGGATTTGCTGTATTTATCAACCAGATCATGATGACGTCCATAGAATTTCTTAAACGCAGCTATAAGTCTTGGTAAAACATATCCTTGTGGTAGCAGTTTAGAGACTAGCTGGGCACTTCGATAGACAAAGTCCTCATATTTGCAACTAGCTCTGGAATAGCGTATAAGTTGAGAAACAAACACACCATATGCCGGCGACATAGGAATGTTGCTGCTTAGAAAAGGGAAATTGACTATGGAAAAATTGAAATCATCACGTTTGTCATATAATCTAGTTGACAGGTTAGAATCATTATCAATCTCCAACCTCAGGTCTAGATAGTTGGAAAAATTAGCGGATTCTGTAGTATCCTTAATTTCAGGTTCCTTAGGATATACCTCAATTGTTCAATTGAAAAGCGTTCTTCTTTCTATGACTGGTGTCCCCCGCGACATCAATATCTGTGATGCCTGATAGGATGGGGTTGTTCTTTCAGGGCATTGTTTCAAATTTTCCTAGTTGTTTTGCTAAAGCGATGATATCCCCTTGGCATTGTACATCATTGCCACATAGCCTACTGTTTACCTCTTTTATGAGGTCAGACGTTTCGTATTGGGAAAAGTCATGCTTGGCCTTTTTAGTATCTGCTCTATGTTCCGCAATTTCTTTGGATGTATAATCCGCACACATATTGCACAGAAAAACATTCTTTGTCGTCAACAAACCAGTAGGTGCATGTATTAATTTTCGTATACTGCATGTTGAATATTTTCGGGATGACATTCTGGAGATGTGGCATTTGCGATGCAGGAACTTTTCCTCGTGCAATTTGCAGGAGCATTTCGGTGGAGGCATCTTACACGTATCTGCAAATTGTGATAGTATGAGTGGGAAGGAAAATGAATATTTCATTTCATTGACAAAATTTCATATCTTCAGACAATAACCCTGACACAGATGCTAAGTTGGCAATAGGGTATATTAATGCATTCAACGACATGTAGCATTGTATACATATGAGATGATATGTACCAATTCATTTCACAAGTTACATGTGCAGCGCCAAGTACGGAAATGAACGAATTCATATAATTACTATCTCACGACAAAAGGAAATCAGTATCCTCAAACTGTTTTATGTAATCACCAAGCTGAGTCAAGTTCGTCATTGGTTCAATCTCCAAGACATACATGGCCTCCAGCTGAGGCCCACCCGAAGGGTGAACGCCACCTTGTTTGATCACGTCTGTGAAAAAAAAACATGCCGCGTGACGGACTGTGCCGTGCAAACACATTCCTAGGGACACGACATTGCAAAGACCTGCGGGCATATGTCCCACCATTTCCCCCTCACTGTCTAAAATTTTTACGGCCCGGTTTTTTCGGACATTGGTGGGCTCTGGTGAGCAAATCAACGGTGCGCTCAGGTTTGCCTCAGGTCGTCGTCGATAAACGTGGTACCTGAAAAAGGATATCTAATGTGAGGGTTCGGGCGTATATGAATATTTCATACAACATAATGCCATAAAACCGTGCTAAATGTAAAAAGGTACTGTCAAAACTGTTCCAAGACACACAAACACGGACACATACAGCCCTTACCCCTTGATGGTGGACAGTCCCTCCATCTGCCCAAACCAAGACGTCTCTCATTCTCTTACAATCACGCATGTACGATGCTCAACGCTGTAAACATCAACAAAATGAAGTCAAGAAACATCGTATACACTAAAGGCAGTCGATGATGTAGGAACTGTCATTGCAAGGGAGGCATGAAGTAAATGACATATACAACCTCATGGGAGGAAGTGCACGTGCATTGTACAATGTAAGCATTCAATCTCGAAATGCATTTCGAAAGAAAATATTGGCAAATTCATGTCAATTGCCTTTGCTTGAAATTCGGAATGGGCGCAGAAATTCTGGCCGTCCAACAGACGCAGTAAGAATATTTTTTACCAAATCCAGTTATCCGGTTTTTATACAACGTTTTGATCATGATCTCTACCGATAGTTGTGTATTTCCCATGGATCCAGGCTACCAGAGCGCTTATCTGCGGATACACACGGAACTATGGCTTTGCACTACCACCGAAAAACCGTCAAGTTCAATGATGAAAGCTCCCAAAAGTGTTGAAGTTGTCGTCCCAATATGCCGAGTGTTGAAGTATCAAAAATGTGGACGCAATACGCACGAACTGCTGTGTCACACAAGTGGTATGTGCCTGTCATCGTTCAATGTTGCACCCTTATATACTGCCCAAGTCGAGCCACACATGCGCTAACGCCCAATTTCCCTGCCAAAACATATAATATACTTTATGCTCATTAGGGTACCCAAATTTACCAACGCCTGGTTGGCAATTTGGAGACTATTATCAAATTTGGTCCTTTCCGCAACATACTCCAGTGATATCTTGAAATTCATCAGTTCTTGAAAGACATGTATTTATCGTGGCACGAAACCCGCACAGGTAACAAAACGACACTATAATCCATTGACAAATGTTGGCATTTACAAATGTTGGCCATATTGGCTGGTGGTTGGACACCAGCCAACATGCGGTGTCCAAACAGCAAGTATTTGTTGTGGTTCTTCGACCAAAACTGCAAAATGTGCACTTTCCACTGTTGTAGCATTGCTGGTTCATCTCTCTCCTGGATAGTGTCGCGGTGGACCATGTTCATGAGGCTCGCAATGAAGACGGCTCTGCTGTATGGTCGGCTGGGTCTCCTCTACATTCAGGAGTGCAGTACCATTTACCTTTCGATTTTAAGTATTGAAATTTATCATAATAAAGTCCATACATACATAATATTGTGAACGTGAGCATTACCCATTGTTGAAAATAAAAATGACCCCATAATGATAACCTCTGGGCCTTTGGACTAATCCAACACATGAAAGGTTGAACCGAAAGCGCAGTTACCATTGGTGCATCGCACCGTGCCTTTATCCTTGACTCAGCAACACCAACACATGGGGGAGACTTTGGTGTCCTGAAAGGTAATAATATAGTATTTGTATTCCCTATTCATTGGAACTCGATAAACGGTAGCAAGAAAGAGGCAATAGGAAAAGCCATGATAGCAAGTGACTTGTGATTACCTCACAATCCTGACAGCAGTAAGAATCTTCATATTCCCCAGGTTTGCGTCTGACCGTGAAGCCCATACATTTTAGATTTACCTATGGTCCATTTCACACTACAAGTTTTAACATTGAACCATGTCGCTTTTGGAAGCTGGAAACAGACATATGTATATACACCTTGCAAAGTACATGGCAAAGGGGACACTTTGTGTATTTCAAGAGCCTAAAATTGATACCTTTGCCACAGACACACCACTGTCCTATGGTTCGAGTGTCGGTAGTCGCATCGTCATCACACGACTCATTGCTGCTGAGTTTCCCGAATATCTTCACTCGTCACCATGGCCTCCATGACATGAACGACTTCCATCAGATGAGGGACCCACCACACCTTCCTAAGCAGAAAGTTGCTCAGGTGTTTTAGCCATCGTTGGCGATCGGCGGGTCCCTCGGGCAGAGTCGCTGGAACGTCATCAACACCAGACATGCTCAGCAAGTCTATGGCCAGCAAATTTCTCTAACCATGGCCAACAAAATGCACCAGATACTCCACGTGGCCGTATGAATCCATGACAGATTTGCTGGCGTTTCGGTGGTTGAAGGCATTCTGCACCTTGAGCAACGTCCCTCGCTACTTGACGGAGGTGACGGAGGCCTTCCAGAATGTGTTCGCCAGATCTTGAATGATACGCATAATAATAAGATGAACTTATGAATCAATAATTGAACAGTCCAGGGCACGATTCCTTGCAGTTTTGTACTTGATATGAGCACGAATTGATATGAGCACGTCGATTTCATATGGAATGACCTGTAGCACTATGCCTCGGTGATGGAATTCTTGGAGAACCTGTTCTGTTCCCTGCAGCCTATCCATTCTGTTGTTGCAATTTCTTGTTCTCTGGGCATCCGTCATACATTCCACGCTGCCCATGTCTCCGTGCGTGGAACTGTATACGGATCTTTTTAATGACGCCAAGGAATACTTTGAAATTAAATAAACATTTCAGACTACATAATAGTCACTTGTGAACTATAGTACATTCCATTATACCTTGGGGAATATGTCATAATTTATCTGTTGAAGTAGTTACTCACCGTGAGCTCAAACTTCTAGGCACGTATTGATGGAGCTTCCCCAAGATGTTGATTATGCTGGCTGTGGATGATGGGTTTTTGGAGGAATTATTCCTATGTTCACCTTCATAGGAATGAAACGACTGATGTTGCGTGTTACACGGCATTATATGGAGATAATTTTACAGAAATTGTGTCATTTATTTGTACGTCTTTTATGTAAGAAACATGTGTTCCGGGTGAAACTTTAACCGATTTAATTCTCGATAAAAGTTGATACTGTTAGGTGGATAATACATGTAACTTCAAATTGTTACTAACAATTTCCCTTTTTTGCGAAGACTGGTCAGTGAAGGTGTGCTGGATATGTCGAGTTGATGTTGGCTAGGGCAGATGCTCTTCGAGGACACGCTGTACCATTGTGACCACCCGGCGCTGAAGGGCCTCGTAATCAGTGTATGTAGGGAAAATTGCTGCCAGTGGCATGTCCTGAGCGTTGAGTATTCGTCCAATGTCTAGCCTGTCGTAGTGAACCTGGTTGTGAACAGCGAAGACCTTAGCCCACATCATCATCTTGTTATGGTGTTTGTCGTCTAGGAGCCTCGCTCGCTGTTCCACCTGGGTGTTGTCCTACAGGAAGGTATAATTGGGCACTGGTATTATACGAACACAGTCGTTCAGTCACTGTGATTTCGTGCAATAACTATTGGTTGGTGCATTAAAATAATTGTTACTGTATCTTTGGAGCTCATATTGTTATGTAGTTATTATCTACAGGGTAGTTATTAATCACATATCAAGATTGTATCTATGACTATTGGGCAATATAGGTGTATATTTATATATAGCAAGTACGCAGTTCTCTGTTGCATTCAAAGGCAGGTTTGAACAGCATTCTTTATGTGAAGAATTTCCACCAGAGTCACTGATGTCTCTGGACATGACATAATCTGCATCCTTGTCGTCGTCATCGGAGTAAACCATGTGAGCAGTCGTTGCATCAGCGTGTGGGTTGATTGCTTGTGTGTGCGAGCCATATTTGTCCCGTTATCTAAAGGATAATTGTGTCGAATACATGTGCATGTAGAGTACTCATAGTTTCATCGTCAGTGCTGCCCCTCCTGCTGTGATTCAGTGTTCACTGTGACAGTATCAATACATAACATATTATTTAATTGGACAATATTTAATGTTAATTAAAGTCATTTATTGTGATATAGTCACCTATTCTGATGCTGATAAAAGAAGTGCTACATGTATGCCTACCTTTGAAGTAACAGTTCATGAACTTATTCACGCGATTCATGGCAATGTTGTTGCCTCTGCCACCTCTCGAGTTAATCGTCCAGTTTCGTATAACCTCAAAGGCCAGTCGTGGGGGCGACTGTAACAAAACGACAATATAATGTAACAACAGCAACACCAGCACATGGGGGAGACTTTGGTGTCCTGAAAGGTAATAACATTGTATTTTTATTCCCTGTTTATTGAAACTCGATAAACGGTAGCAAGAAAGAGGCAATAGGAAAGGCAATGATAGCAAGTGACTTGTGATTACCTCACAATCCTGACAGCAGTAACAATCTTCATATTCCCCAGGTTTGCGTCTGACCGTGAACGGTGAAGCCCATCCATTTTAGATTTTACCTATGGTCCATCTCACACCACAGTTTTAACATTGAACCATCTCACTCTTGGAAGCTGGAAGACACATGTATATACACCTTGCAAATTACATGGCAAAGCGGATACTTTGTGTATTTCAAGAGCCTAAAATTGATACCTTCGCCACAGACACACCACTGTCCTATGGTTTGAGTGTCGGTAGTCGCATCGTCATCACACGACTCATCGCTGCTGAGTTTCCCGAATCTCTTCACTCGTCACCACGGCGTCCATGACATCAGCGACTTCCACAAGAAGAGGGACCCGCCACAACTTCCTAAGCAGAAGGTCACGCCTGTGTTGTATCCAACGTTGACGATCGGGGGGTCCCTCGTGCAGAGTGACTGGAACGCCATCAACATCAGACATGCCCAGCAAATCTATGGCCAGCAAAACTGTCTAACCATGGCCAGGAAAGTACACCAGATCTTCCACGTGCCGAATGAATCCATGAGAGTTTTGCTGGCATTTCGGTGGCTGAAGGCATTCTACAACTGGAGCGACGTCCCTCACTATTTAACGGAGATGGCCTTCCAGAATGTGTTCACCAGATCTTGAATGATACGCATATTACTGAGATGAACATATGAATCAATATTTGAACAGTTCAGGACACGATTCTTTGCAGTTGCTTAATGGTTTTTTATTGATGATTAATTGATATGAGCACGTGGATTTCATATTAATTGACCTGTAGCACTGTGCCTCGTTGATGGAGTTCTTGGGTCACCTGTTTTCTGTACCCCGCAGCCTATCCATTCTGTTGTTGTTGCAATTTCTTGCTCTCTGGGCATCTGTCATACGTTCCACGCTGCCCATGTCCCCAGGCGTGCAATTGTATAGGGACCTTTTGAATGAAGCCAATAACTACTTTGAAATTGAATAAGCATTTAAGACTAGATAATATTTACTGTAGTACATTCCATTATACATTGGTAAATATGTCATAATTTATTTGTTGAAGTAGTTACTCAGCCTGAGCTCGAAGTTCTAGGTACGTATTGATAGAGCTTCTCCAAGATGTTGATTGTGCTGGTTGTGGATGATGGGACTTCCGGAACTATTCGTATGTTCAACTTCATAGGAATGAACCGACCGATGTTGCATGTCACACGACATTATGTAGGGATAATTTTACAGAAGTAGTGTCATTCATTGGTACGTTTTTAATGAAAGAAATAGGTGTTTCCTGTGAAACTTCATCCGATTTAATTCTCGATAATAATTGGTACTGTTTAGGTTGATTATACATATAAGTTTGTCACTAACAATTTCACCTTTTTGTGAAGACTGGTCGGTGAAGGTGTGCCCGATATGTCGAGTGACGTTGATGTTGGCCAGGGCGGGCAGATGCTCCTCGAGGACACACTGTACAATTGTGGCCATCTGGTGCTGAAGGGCCTCATAATCAGTGTGTGTAGGGAGAAATGCTGCCAGTGGCATGTCCTGAGCGTTGAGTGTTCGTCCAATATCTGGCACGTCGTAGTGAACCCGGTTGTGAACAACTAAGGCCTTAGCCCACACCATCTTCTTGTTCTGGTGTTTGTCGCCCTGGTACCTCGCTTGCTGTTCCAACTGGGTGTTGTCCTACACAGGTATATACAGGTATAATTGGGCACTGGTATTGTACGAACACAATCGTTCAGTAACTGTGATTTCATGCAATAACTATTGGTTGGTTTTTGTTACTGTACCTTTGGAGCTCATATTGTTATGTCGTTAATAACTACAAGGCCATTCAATATAGGTGTATATTTATATATATACCAGGTACCCAGTTCTCTGTTGCATTTGGAGGCAAATTTGGATAACACTCTTCATGTGAAGATTTTTCCACCAGAGTCACTGATGTCACTGGACATTACATAATCTGCATCCTTGTCGTCCTCATCAGAGTAAACCATGTGGGCAATCGTTGCATCAGTGTGTGGGTTGATTGATTGTGTGTGTAAGCCATATTTCACCCGTTATGTAAAAGATAATTGTGTCGAATACATGTGCATGTGAAGTACTCATAGCATCATCGTCAGTGCTGCCCGTCCTGCTGTGATTCAGTGTTTCCGTGATAGTATCAATACTTGTCATGTTATATTTGGACAATATTTAATGTTGATTAAAGTCATTTATTGTATTATAGTCATCTATTCTGATTTTGATAAAAGAAGTGCTACATGTATGTCTACCTTTGTAGTAACAGTTCATGAACTCACGCACGCGATCCATTGCAATGTTGTTGCCTCTGTCACCTCTAAAGTTGATCGTCCTGTTCTGTATAACCTCAAGGGCCAGTCGTGGGGGGCAGCCACCAATTGACACATATAAAGAATCATCAATATAATTACAGGGTAAGAATGGAATTTGGTGCTCCATACTCCAATGCTATTTTGAAATTCATCAGACCTGGAAAGACATGAATTTATCGTGGCACGAAATCCGAACATGTAACAACACGACAATATAATCCATTGACAAATGTTAGCATTTACAAATGTTGCGGGCTGGCTGGTGTTTGGACACCAGCCAACATGCGGTGTCTAAACAGCAAGTATTTGTTGTGGTTCTTCGACCAAAACTGGAACATGTTCACTTTCCACTGTTGTAGCATTGCTGGTTCATCTCTCTCGTGGATAGCGTCGCGGTGGACCTTGTCCATGCGGATCGCAATAAAGACAGCCCTGCTGTATGGTCGGCCGGGTCTCCTCTGCATTCAGGAGTGCAGTACCATTCACCTTAGAGTATTGAAATTTATCATAATAAAGTCCATACATACATAATATTGTGAACGTGAGCAATATCCATAGTTGAAAATAAAATGACCCCATAATGATTACCTCTGGGCCTTTAGACTAATCCAACACATGAAAGGTTGAACCCAAAGTGCAGTTACCGTTGGCGCATCACACCATGCCTTTATCCTTGACTCGGCAACACCAGCACATGGGGGAGACTTTGGTGTCCTGAAAGGTAATAATATTGTATTTGTATTCCCTATTCATTGGAACTCGATAAACGGTAGCAAGAAAGAGGCAATAGGAAAGGCCATGATAGTGTGACGTTTGGTAAGGACTTGTTTTCGGTGTGGCCCAAAAAACCTGGTTTCTCTGATCGTATAGACTTTTGTAACTCCCGCTCGTTGTGATTCGAGAGCCGTCACTAAATTGGTGTCCCCCAACGCTGGTGTATCATCACTCCGTAGCTTACCGGCTTCACTTAGGCAAGAAGCAACTCAGATGCAAATAAATTGAAGATTTATATACATCAAATCAACTTACAATTGTATGGCTGGTCACCCACGTGACATACAAATATGAAGTTCAGACATGGAGCACTGTATGATCACATTTCAAAAATAAATAGTGCACGAGGGCACAACTAAAAAGAGTTCTTAGCCGGCGGCGTCTCTCTGTCCCTTCCCGTTGAAGTTTCCCGTCCCGTTTAGTCGAATGGTTTCTCCAGGTAGTCGGTCTAATCCCGGTTGACTCTAAGGCCCTGAAGAAGGAGTCGTCCGCACGGAGTTCGTCGAGTCCCTTGGCTGTGGCGGTGACGATCTCCCCACGGTCGATGTCGCTGTTGCAGTGCTCTCAGAGCGGCCGTCCGCTCTCCCTTATATAGCCAGGGTGGCTGCGCGCGCATCTTCGTCCGCGAACATATCTTCCGCACTCTTCTCCACGTGGTGAAGACTGCGTCCGCGAACGGTTCTTCCGCGAAGGCTGCTTCCGCGTACTCTTCCGCGAACGTGCTTCCGCGAAGGGTACTTCCGCCGCTGGTGCTTCCGCGATCGTGCTTCCGCGAACGGTTCTTCTGCGAACGGTGTCTCCCGCCAGTGGACTTTGTAGAGTCACGTGACCGTTCCTAACGAACGTTTCAGCGCGGCAGTCGTATGTATTTTGTTACAATAGCAAGTGACTTGTGATTACCTCACAATCCTGACAGCAGTAAGAATCTTCATATTCCCCAGGTTTGTGTCTGACCGTGAAGCCCATACATTTTAGATTTATCTATGGTCCATCTCACACCAAAAGTTTTAACATTTAATCTCACTCTTGGAAGCTGGAAGACACATGTATATACACCTTGCAAATCACATGGCAAAGGGGATACTTTGTGAATTTCAAGAGCCTAAAATTGATACCTTTGCCACAGACACACCACTGTCCTATGCTTCGAGTGTCGGTAGTCGCATCGTCATCACACGACTCATCGCTGCTGAGTTACCCGAATCTCTTCACTCGTCACCATGGCGTCCATGACATCAGCAACTTCCACAAGATGAGGGACCCACCACAACTTCCTAAGCAGAAGGTCATCCATGTGTTGTATCCATCATTGGCGAACGGCGGGTCCCACGGGCAGAGTCGCTGGAACGTCATCAACATCAGACATGCTCAGCAAGTCCATGGCCAGCAAAACTGTCTGACCATGGCCAGGAAAGTACACCAGATCTTCCACGTGCCGAATGGATCCATGAGAGTTTTGCTGGCATTTCGGTGGTTGAAGGCACTCTACAACTAGAGCAATGTCCCTCACTATTTAACGGAGATGGCCTTCCAGAATGTGTTCACCAGATCTTGAATGATACGCATATTACTGAGATGAACATATGAATCAATATTTGAACAGTTCAGGACACGATTCTTTGCAGTTGCCTAATGGTTTTTTTATTGATGATTAATTAATATGAGCACGCGGATTTCATATGGATTGACCTGTAGCACTGTGCCTCGTTGATGGAATTCTTGGGTCACCTGTTTTCTGTAGCCCGCAGCCTATCCATTCTGTTGTTGTTGCAATTTCTTGCTCTCTGGGCATCCGTCATACGTTCCACGCTGCCCATGTGAATAAGCATTTGAAACTAGATAATATTTACTATGGTACATTCCATTATACATTGGTGAATATGTCATAATTTATTTGTTGAAGTAGTTACTCAGCCTGATCTCAAAGTTCTAGGTACGTATTGATAGAGCTTCCCCAAGATGTTGATTGTGCCGGCTGTGAATGATGGGTCTTCCGGAACTATTCGTATGTTCAACTTCATAGGAATGAAACGACCGATGTTGCATGTTACACGACATTATGTAGGGATAATTTTACAGAAGTAGTGTCATTCATTTGTACGTTTTTAATGTAAGAAACAGGTGTTTCCGGTGAAACTTTATCCGATTTAATTCTCGATAATAATTGGTACTGTTTAGGTTGATTATAAATATAAGTTTGTTGCTAACAATTCCACTTTTTTGTGAAGACTGGTCAGTGAAGGTGTGCTCGATATGTCGAGCGACGTTGATGTTGGCCAGGGCGGGCAGATGCATTTCGAGGACACACTGTACAATTGTGGCCATCTGGTGGTGTAGGGCCTCATAATCAGTGTGTGATAGGGAGAAACGCTGCCAGTGGCATGTCCTGAGCGTTGAGTGTTCGTCCAATATCTGGCCCGTCGTAGTGAACCCGGTTGTGAACAACGAAGGCCTTAGCCCATACCATCCTCTTGTTCTGGTGTTTGTCGTCCTGGTGCCTCGCTCGCTGTTCCAACTGGGTGTTGTCCTACACGAAGGTATAATTGGGCACTGGTATTATACGAACACAGTCGTTCAGTAACTGTGATTTCATGCAATAACTATTGGTTGGTGCATTAAAATATTTTTTGTTACTGTTTCTTCCGAGCTCATATTGTTATGTTGTTAATAACTACAGGGCCATTCAAAACTCCTATTTCCTCTCAGACTCTCTATCCATTAATTTTGGGCAATATAGGTGTATATTCATATAAATACCAGGTACTCAGTTCTTTGTTACATTTGGAGGCAGGTTTGGACAACACTCCTCATGTGAAGAATTTCCACCAGAGTCACTGATGTCACTGGACATTACATAATGTGCATCCTTGTCGTCGTCATCGGAGTAAACCATGTGGACAATCGTTGCATCAGTGTGTGGGTTGATTGATTGTGTGTGTAAGCCATATTTCTCCCGTTATCTAAAAGACAATTGTGTCGAATACATGTGCATGTGAAGTACTCATAGTATCATCGTCAGTGCTGCCCGTCCTGCTGTGATTCAGTGTTTCCGTGATAGTATCAATACTTGTCATGTTATATAATTGGACAATATTTAATGTTGATTAAAGTCATTTATTGTATTATAGTAATCTATTCTGATTTTGATAAAAGAAGTGCTACATGTATGTCTACCTTCGTAGTAACAGTTCATGAACTCACGCACGCGATCCATTGCAATGTTGTTGCCTCTGCCACCTCTAAAGTTGATCGTCCTGTTCTGTATAACCTCAAGGGCCAGTCGTGGGGGGGCAGCCACCCATTGACACATATAAAGAATCATCAATATCATTACAGGGTAAGAGTGGAATTTGGTGCTCCATAATCCAGTGCTATTTTGAAATTCATCAGATCTGGAAAGACAGACATGAATTTATCGTGGCACGAAATCCGAACATGTAACAACACGACAATACAATCCATTGACAAATGTTAGCATTTACAAATGTTGTGGGCTGGCTGGTTTTTGGACACCAGCCAACATGCGGTGTCTAAACAGCAAGTATTTGTTGTGGTTCTTCGACCAAAACTGCAACATGTTCACTTTCCACTGTTGTAGCATTGCTGGTTCATCTCTCTCGTGGATAGCGTCGCGGTGGACCTTGTCCATGCGGATCGCAATAAAGACAGCCCTGCTGTATGGTCGGCTGGGTCTCCTCTGCATTCAGGAGTGGAGTACCATTTACCTTCAAGTATTGAAATTTATCATGATGAAGTCCATACATACATAATATTGTGAACGTGAGCATTACCCATAGTTGAAAATAAAATGACCTCTGGGCCTTTGGAATAATCCAACACATGAAACGTTGAACCGAAAGCGCAGTTACAGTTGGCGCATCGCACCGTGCCTTTATCCTTGACTCGGCAACACCAGCACATGCGGGAAACTTTGTTGTCGTGAAAGGTATTAATATTGTATTTGTATTCCCTATTCATTGGAACTCGATAAACGGTAGCAAGAAAGAGACAATAGGAAAGGCCATGATAGCAAGTGACTTGTGATTACCTCACAATCCTGACAGCAGTGAGAATCTTCATATTCCCCAGGTTTGCGTCTGGTCGTGAAGCCCATGCATTTTAGATTTTACCTATGGTCCATCTCACACCACAAGTTTCAACATTGAACCATCTCGCTCTTGGAAGCTGGAAATAGACATATGTATATACAACTTGCAAAGTACATGGCAAAGGGGACACTTTGTGTATTTCAAGAGCCTAAAATTGATACCTTTGCCACAGACACACCCCTGTCCTATGGTTCGAGAGTCGGTAGTCGCATCGTCATCACACGACGCATCGCTGCTGAGTTTCCCGAATCTCTTCACTCGTCACCACAGCGTCCATGACATCAGCGACTTCCACAAGAGGAGGGACCCGCCACAACTTCCTAAGCAGAAGGTCACTCATGTGTTGTATCCATCGTTGACGATCGGGGGGTCCCTCGCGCAGAGTGACTGGAACGCCATCAACATCAGACATGCCCAGCAAATCTATGGCCAGCAAAAAGGTCTAACCATGGCCAGGAAAGTACACCAGATCTTCCACGTGCCGGATAAATCCATGAGAGTTTTGCTGGCATTTCGGTGGTTGAAGGCATTCTACAACTGTAGCAACGTCCCTCAGTATTTAACGGAGATGGCCTTCCAGAATGTGTTCACCAGATCTTGAGTGATATGCATATTACTGAGATGAACATATGAATCAATATTTGAACAGTTCAGGACACGATTCTTTGCAGTTGCCTAATGTTTTTTTTTATTGATGATTGATTGATATGAGCACGTGGATTTCATATTAATTGACCTGTAGCACTATGCCTCGTTGATGGAATTCTTGGGTCACCTGTTTTCTGTACCCCGCAGCCTATCCATTCTGTTGTTGTTGCAATTTCTTGCTCTCTGGGCATCCGTCATACGTTCCACGCTGCCCATGTCCCCGTGCGTGCAATTGTATACGGACCTTTTGAATGAAGCCAATAAATACTTTGAAATTGAATGAGCATTCAAGACTAGATAATATTTACTGTGGTACATTCCATTATACATTGGTGAATATGTCATAATTTATTTGTTGAAGTAGTTACTCAGCCTGATCTCAAAGTTCTAGGTACGTATTGATAGAGCTTCTCCAAGACGTTGATTGTGCCGGTTGTGGATGGTGGGTCTTCCGGAACTATTCGTATGTTCAACTTCATAGGAATGAAATGACCGATGTTGCATGTCACACGACATTATGTAGGGATAATTTTACAGAAGTAGTGTCATTCATTTGTACGTTTTTAATGTAAGAAACAGGTGTTTCCGGTGAAACTTTATCCGATTCAATTCTCGATAATAATTGGTACTATTTAGGTTGATTATACATATAAGTCTGTCACTAACGATTTCACTTTTTTGCGAAGACTGGTCAGTGAAGGTGTGCTCGATATGTCGAATGACGTTGATGTTGGCCAGGGCGGGCAGATGCTCCTCGAGGACACACTGTACAATTGTGGCCATCTGGTGCTGGAGGGCCTCATAATCAGTGTGTGTAGGGAGAAATGCTGCCAGTGGCATGTTCTGAGCGTTGAGTGTTCGTCCAATATCTGGCCCGTCGTAGTGAACCCGGTTGTGAACAACTAAGGCCTTAGCCCACTCCATCATCTCGTTCTGGTGTTTGTCGTCCTGGTGCCTCGCTCGCTGTTCCAACTGGGTGGGCATACGAACGCATAACTGGGCACATGTTTTATACAAACACAATAATTTATGAACTGTGATTTTGTGCAGTAACTATTGGTTGGTGCATTAAAAAGATTGTTAATGTATCTTTGGAATTCATATTGTTATATAATTATAGGGCCATTCAAATTTATATTTCCCCTCAGACTTTCCCACAAACGCCAAAAATGTATCTATTAATATTGGGCAATATAGATGTATATATACCAGGTACGTAGTTCTCTGTTGCATTTGGGTGCAGGTTTGGACAGCACTCTCCATGTGACAAATTTCCGTCAGAGTCACTGATGTCAGTGGACACGACATAGTCTGCATTCTTGTCGTCGTCATCGGAGTAAAACCATGTGGGCAATTGTTGTGGACTAATTGTGGACTAACCATGTGGACTGATAGTGCCTCATTCAGACCATTTTGAATGTCATATGTGTCGGATATTTCTGTGAGCTGCAACTTGACCTCACATGACATTGTGCAAATGCCAAGGTTACATTGCGAATGAATTAACCTTTTCGTACGCAATGACTTCAGATGGGGCTCACTTTGTATTATGACCATTTAGTAAGTAATATATGGCCAATGATAGCGTGACCTTCAATTTGACATGCGACCATGGCGTTGCGTCTGGCATCCCAAAGACATTTTTTGATGTTTCTTTCGGTTATAAAGTCTGATCAGGCACACGAAGAAGTGATTTTGTCAGGAACTTATACAAGATTAGCATCGCCCAAGACAGGTGATAGGTCAGGTCACCGGTCTAGCTAGAATACCACATACAGTTGACAGGAATCTTACACTCTCATGAAAAACACCAGTTGTTATTCCAAATTATATGCGTGTGTGTGCTAATGCTAGATTGGTTGATTTTGTGCACCTCCTATCAAATAACACATCGTGCAGTATGTTATATGTAAGTATCAATCTATTACCACCAATACAGATTTTGATGCCAATAACAAACGCAATACAATATTTTGCAATAGAAACAAAGCCCAACTAAATAGTTGATCCAAAGAAACATGGGTCATCAGGGCAGACAGTGTGTTGAATATGTATCTAAGAACTTCCCTCACTGCAAAGTATAATGTCGGCCATATTCTGGCATTTTTCATGAACATCAGAGATAAAGAGACACCAACCAAACATGACTGATATATATTTCGTATATACCAGGGACTAACCACTTCGTTTTGGGGGTCTACATATATCAACCTATCACCAATACCATAAGATCATGAGGAAGCCAATAAAAAACATAGCACCAAGGGTGCTGTAGCTTACCGGCAATCATGAGAAATGCATTGAGTATTGATTTTCCAACATACAAATTGTTACACTGATCTTAACGTAGTACGCTACAAACAGGGAGATAATGAATTGTCAAAATTTAAAAGTTATATCTTGAATATTATCTCTTCAATATGACATATTTGGTAGAGTAACTGATCAGCATTCTATTATTGAAAAGAAAATAGGGGGTCACCGTGCTGGTTTCTTCGACATATTCGATCAAAAATCACAAACATTTACTAAAATGACTCAATTTATGGTATTTTTACACTTTTTTTCGTCCATATTCACATCTTGCATCTTGTTTTCCAAGAGAACGGATACGGTGACACCCTATTTTCTTTTCAGTTTTAGGATGCTGATCAGTTACTCTATAAAATATGTCATTTTGAAGCTATAGATTTTGTTAATACAGTCATTTATTTTGAAAAAATCTTTGACCCCCTCCCCTCACTGTTTGGAACGGACTACCTTAAACTCTATTGTCAAAACATGTTGTTGCTGAAAACACATTTTCTGTATGGACTATAATATGAAATCAAATTACACATCACAAAGGTACATAAAGAGAAAAACTGAGAAAAACTTTTTTTTTTTAGAAAAACTGTCGTATTAGATTTAGGCAAAATGGCCACCAAAGACAAAATTCATCGTTTTTGACCTTCCAAGGTCATTGAAGGTCAAATTCAAGGTCATCACTCAAACCCCAATATATGATTTCCCATTTGAATGTGCCAATACTTAGGTTCTATTTTGGAGTCTTCTATGAGTTTACTCCGCACAGCTCCCATTTTTATGAAGGAAAAAATTTGCCAATAATTTATGGGGAAAGTCGGATCAAACACCTTTTTAAAAAAAATTGCAAGTTGTGTATCTGTATCTTATTCTTGTTATTTCCTTAACAGGTGAACTGTACATGTATTTGAACATGGTTGCTCATTAGCCATATTGGCATCTAAAGATAATTGTGTCGAATACATGTACATGTGAAGTATTCATAGAGAATTCCACATAATTGCACATATTGATTTTTAGTGGGGACCAGTGTTGAAATAGGATTAGGTTCTGTGTTCTGAGTCGATGTTACCTGGAAACGAATGGCAGCTTAAGGATAATTCGATCCATAAATCAATATGACTGACTTTGCTGTTCAATCATTAGTTTTCATCCCGTTTGTCATGCTTGATCTAACCGAAACCAGCATCGAGTTTGGAAGTTCATTTGCATCAAAATCACGGCCATAATAAATGATAAAATTCTCTGAACCGGAATATCGTTAACCAAATTGAAGATCAAAGTACATATTTTCGACAAAGATTGACATGAACCTCACCAAGAGTTCTTGTCTCGTTGCTGGGTTGAAGTTACAAATTCAAGGGAACTCGTGGTCTTTTACTACCCATTCTAAAACCCAACCGATTTGATCATGGCACTTAACAAAAGCAATGAGTCAAGCACGTGAAAAGGCAAGTAGAACTGATAGTAGTAATTTACACGTACACACAGCGGATGTGCACTATGTGCGTTTGGAATGAAAACAAATCCTGAATTCGAATTTACATTTCTGTTATTATTGTAATTTGCCATTTTCATGTAGGTTCTTTCTAGTCTATCATTATTACTTCTTCAAAGTCAAGTAAATATATACATATGCTAAGGAGTCCGGGCAATTCTTTTTGTATCAGATACACTAAGATCCCTGATTACCACCTGACAAATGACAAAAGAAATACAAGGATTCCATTTGTTAAAATGAGTATAACATACATCTGCATGTTACATCCATGAGCATTACCATCTGGATCCTAGTGACATGTAATTTGAGGACAACTTATTATTATATTTTTGTTATACAGTTGAAAAATGTAGATGAGCTTGTTGGGATTATGTGGATTTTCTGGTCAAGAAACAAGTTTTACATAGATAATTTTGCGTCTAGTAGGAAGTCATCAATTCTTCAGATGTTCTAGTCTTCTGAGTGTGTTACTTTTTGGTTTCACTGTAAATTAGCATCAATCATTCAGGATATAGACAAACTCCTGAAAATATACAAACATGCTTAACTCATTGTAAACTTTCACCACTTAAGTGTCCAAAATATGTGCCGTTCCATAGATCATTCACTGCATCAGCACTATGCCATGTCGCCATCAGGGAGACGCCTTTGGGCTCCGGTGTGTGGATCATGTCGCTACAGATTGTCTATTGTGCCTAATTCCGTCTACATGTATGTATATGCATTGTGACGTGTTGAATATAAATCGATGTAATGTTAATTAAGGTGTCTGAGTTGTATTTCTGAACAGAACGCAAGGCAAATTCCCAGAAATGGGCTAATATAACATATATCTATCTCTCTAAGTAGGTATGGACTTCATGATCATTTTATGATATAATTCGTTTCAATACCTTGATACATGTCTGCATGTATTGCACAAGTATGTGCATGTGACAAGAAACACTGAATCTCACCGGAGCCTAGTGCAATCTGCGATAGATCCATCTGATAGACAATACCCACCTGCCTCCAATTTACCATACATGAATATTCAAGTGTCTGGAATCCCATAGTTTATATACGAGGAACCAAAGTGCTCCGAATGTCACGTTCAGTTCTCATCCTCAATGTTGCCTGTCATGTCTACGCGAACTATGAACACCATTTGGGATTATGTACTTTGTAAGGAAAAACACACAGGGTTCACAGTCTATTGAACACAAGGAACGAAACACATGGAAATTAGTCCACAATGTGCTCGCGTATCTTGCTGCGCTGCTCATCAGACAGCGTTTTAAACAATTTGAAGCGTGGGGACAGTTCAGTAGCAATAATAGGCAATTCCAGCAAAACATTATCTTCCTCAGGTGACCCAATCCCGTCTGATCCTTACTGTCTTGTTATACCTTCCTTCGGCGTTTCAGGTCACTTGCAAAGTTGTGCATCTCCTGGCTAAAAGGATTTCTGTTACTGGCTTACTGTAAGGCTAAGAAAATGGCGATAGGATTTCTGTTACTGGCTTACTGTAAGGCTAAGAAAATGGCGATAGGATCTCTGAAGCCTACAGAGGTCAGATGGGCCTACTCACACTACTGGAATGATGCCCGTCTTTTGGCGGAAAAAGAATTTGAACGAAAAATGCTGTGACATAATTCATTGATGTGTCCACCTAGTTTCAAGCCATTGTTCAACGAAGTCGCCAAGAAAAAGTACTGTCCCCCAGGGGTTGGTCCATCATCTTCAGTCAGCAATTCGGTTGCCTTTGACAGTGATTCAAGGACAGATATGGTGTCCTCGAACACCGTTCAGGTTGAATCTTTCGAATCAAGTGAGATCCTATTAGATGCTTTTGTCACATTTCAACGCTATCATTCTGAGCCTTTCTTCTTGCCCTTTACAAGATATAAACAAAATATGTTCATAGATACTAGTATATGAACCACACAGTGCTATTTATTATCTTGATAGCTTTGGTAATGATACATGGTAGTTGATGTACAAAATTGAGTGGTTGAGCCTACTTGAATGTGATGTATGGCACCGGATATTACGATATCACCAGCCAAGAAACAAGTATAAACGCTGCTCCAGTCCTACTACTAACACAAGAAGACTTTTACGTCATCGAACATTCGGAGAATGACGAAATGTAGAACACACAAGGCATTTTCGACCATATTGTCAGTCATAGCTTGCTGAGAGCCAATAAACGAACAAAGTTCAACAAACGTGGAAGTGTTATCAATCTCCACACCATACCACATGTAATTGTAATTGTTGGTTAGTCAATATTTCACCTTCAGATTTCCCTTGAGCCAAATTGTAACACCATCAAATTTGCTTTAGCAGGTGTATTCCTCACTTCCTGAGTAGCTGAGATGGAGTTCGTCTTTCGCAAATAATCGTGGAATCAGATTCCATCCATCTTCGACTAGTTCCCGCCATCCATGTGTGCAGGTAATGTGCACCTCTTCGACGAGTATATAGTTCATTGTTTATGAGGCGCAAACGCATGTTCAAGGAGGCCTTTTCATCTATTCGTGGTAAAAGTACAAGCACGACCAGCAATGCGATAGTTCTTTCTCCTGAGTTCACATAGAAGTCTATCATCTACTCAGTAGGCGATGAAAGGCCATAGGCGCGACTGTGGTATCACACTTAGCCTTCCCAAGCTTTATGTTCCACAGAAATTGGTCAAGGTTAAGTCATGGAACATCATGTTCACATGTCTCTCTGGTTTGTTTCAAACCTTATATACTGTCCGAGAGCAAGGTGAATCGATGTGATGTGCACATAATCATATATCTGTCGCTTTGAGCGAGGCATAGGACAGTTTGGCCTCTGAATTCCGCGCGATGCCTTTGCTTCCGCATGTCATGATTGTGAATTGTAACACCTTGATTCAGAATGTATGAGTCAACACCAGTACACTGATATTCGAGAAAAAAGTACGGTAATATTGCTCCTCATTTTGTCAGATCCTGAAGTCAGGTTGATTTGATTATCCTCTCATCTGGGATTGTGAACTGTAGAGTTTACTCATTTCCCCAGATCGGGTGTTTGAAATGATGTTCTTCCTCTGAGATTCCATAGAAAGAATAGAAGGCTGGTTCTACTCCCTGTTTATCGACCGATTGATTGTGTGATGCATCAGGTGACCTGTCAATAAAGATGAGTCTTAAACGCCTGAAACTGGAAAGTAACGAATGTTTCTATTGGTTCAATCCATGCACAGGGCACAATTCCTAGCCATTCCGGAGACTCTAGGTTCACATCATTCGATCGAATCAGGCTTTGCAGAAAACAGAGATACGAATGTGGATAAAAGTATAGACTCGTCTGATCCAGCAAAAAGACAGATAGGAGGAATTCTTATCCAGGAAAGCTCAAAGAAGATGTCTGCGTTATGTGATTCAAATCTTCTTTTTGGTCCTTCACACAATATTCCTCAATATTGAAAAAATACAAATGCATTCATAAATTCATTAGAATACATTATGAGATATGACGAGTAACACTAGAATTGCACAACAAATTATGCATGTTGACGTTAAATTAATAAATAAGATATGAACATAATACAACGGGAAGCTTGATCAGTGAAATGGCTGCTTATGCCATTATCAATGTAGTATTTGCAGCAAATCATACTTGGTTACAACAATAATGCTACTATTTTAATACTACTAATTTTATGTAAAACTATTCTTCGTCATTTAATGAGAAATACAAAATAATCGTATGCCCACTATGCAAACAGATAATTTGAAAATTGCTGCCACCCATGCAATATTGATAGGTATACGTTTTGTGGCCCCAGGGAAATTCTCATAATGAAACACTTGTCAGTTGAAAGCCATTTGTAACTCCAGGCTACCAGTTTGAAGGGTGACACTAAAAGCGTACCGCCAACGGTTAGCCATCTAACCGTGGCTCGTAGGATATAGCTATACTGGTATACTGGCTGCTAAACTTGTATATGACAAGTACACAATGAGGAACCTGCATTGGCTGTCTCCAGCATACAGGGGCCTTGTTTCATGTTCGAATCGCGATTGTGGTCATGCTTGGTGACACTATCCGTACCCCCAACGGTTGATCGTGACACCCTTTCCAATAAGATCCCAATTAACTAAACCGTACACTTATGGTATGAACACTATTTGCTGACGAGTGAACTGATGCATTTTACTTTGAGGTTTGCATTTGAGCTTGCAATGTATTTATTTCGTTAGAGAACGAATGTCGAGAGAGGTGTTTGTCATATTCCATTATGTGTAAAGTCGTCTGGAGAACCAGCCCCACACACCACGTCGCATACGTAATTCTACGTTAAACGATTGGTTGTCTGCTTGGTTTGACAAACAATATATCAAACATCAGATATATCAAGGACTCCACTAATCTGAGAAATTCAGTAAGCGGTAACATCATCTGATGATCTGTCACAGTTGTATGTCAGCTGTTGACAGCAGAATTTAATTAAGGAGTTGAAATACCTGCCTGGAGCTAGTTTGGATTTGCAACATTAGCTTTGTACTTAAGGAAGCATTGTCAAAAAAAATTGCTTTGTAAGTAAGAACCTTTATCACTAGTAGGTAATACACAACAAGATCCCATACATACATGCCAGGTAATAGCACATAGTTCCTTGTCAATTTTCTTCTTTTCAGCTTCCGGTTTCTGACAGTGTACGCCTGCATACCACTGCTAATAACGCTATGTTCTTCATCATCTTTAGTCTACTCAGCTCTCAGTTCTTGACAGACGAGACACCTACAATAAAGACTTGACAAGTTTCAATTATGGTACGTAAAAGGAAACATTGTCTGATGTGTGGTTTCACAAATGATTCTCATCAACTGTCATCGCGTAGTTGAACAGTTACAGTAATACCGATACAGTACTGATCATTACCAAAGTATTTCCAAACGAGTCTTTCCGTTGATGAATTCTAACTGCTCTCAATTTGACATACAACTCGTCACATAACTATATGGCTAAAAGTAGTTTGACTATGTGCTGGGCATATTCGAGATACATAGCGTCCAAAACTACAGTAAATGCGGAATTGGAGCTGACCCACTGTTCATTTAAGTGTACTTCCCATGTGTCTTCTTCCAAAGACATCCTTGACTTGCTGTGTTTGTGTCTTCGATTGACCTCTACATTGAGTTTTTTGTGCCCTTGTACTTTCAGTTGGTCTTATCAATTCTGCTTTTAGTGTTCTGTATGCAGCAGACTAGCTGCTATTACTTGTTTCCTTGAAGTTGATCTCAACGAAGCACAGCTGATTCAACCAGTTTGGTAGTAATTGTTGAAATTGGGCGTTGAATAGATAATAGCTCCATACTCCATATATGATACTCCTTACGAGTGGAAAAGTATAACTTACTGAACATATAACTGTCGAAATAATGTATGGATAGATGAGAACTGTTCGAGAATCTCCGACAACCGGATGGCTTTGGCATTGATACTATAATAATTGTACCAATACACTGACTTGTAAACTCGTACATGGATCCAGTCTTGGATTCTGAATTTGTCCGGTGGCCTTAATATATTTGTCCATTATCAGGGATTCCTTGTCCAATTGTCTTTCGCGTGTAGCATCGGGGATTATCCATATGCTTGACTACATGTATGATGTGCAGTTGTATAACAATATTGTTTTCCTATTGAACAATTCCGATGTTATCCTAATGTTATTAGTAGACAATGTGTAATCCTACAAATTCCAAACCGTGTTTCGTTAGACAGTGCCATAAATCAACATTTTATCTTGGTGTGCTGTCAGTTCCCTGGTTTTGTCTGGTTTACGGCGATTTCTGGTTTACGGCGATTACTTTTTCCTGTCATTCTTCGAGTTTGAAAAACATCAACAGAAACATCCCAGACCGAATCGCAATCGTTAAAGTGATGATTTATAGTAGAAACGTAATTGTAGCCTGATATGTCGACATTAACCAGCACTGATCGACGGGAAAAATTAGCGGGGGAAATCGGTCTAGCTACCAAATATACAACAATAAATCATGGTGAAAGAGCGCACTTGTCTATAATACCCTCCTATTGTCCAATAATGATCAAGTGATTGTCTTTTGTGTAGAAGAATAAAATTATAACGAGGCAATCCCCAATTACTGTACCAATACACATAAAGTCATAAAACACTCTTTTATTTTATGGCGAAGAAGTCTTTGTAGTCTTTGAACTTACTGTTTTGTTATGATATTGGATGCATATTTTATTACTCGAATATATAAAGTATGAATACCAAGTGCAAACAACAAACTTGGATACGATTCTAGATTATATTTGTGAATCACAGACGCCAATCATGTGAGACAAACTGTGACATTGCATCACACTATATATGTATTAATAAAACACGCAATATATATCATCCATTCGCAATATTCTTTCAATGTGATGGGAATGATGCATCTCACCAATGATACACTGTGCCTGGTCCATTCTGATGATCTGACCAAATTGAATGCCAGTTGTTGTCCTGTGTCCTGTACGAGTACCATGGGTTCACACGTATCTGTTCCCACGTCACTCCGTGGTTTGGATATTTGTACCAACGAATGGTGGTACGAAATGGAGTGCTTGTGATGTTTGAAAGTACCGGCATCGACCAATCCCAATATTATCGTCTGATGATATTGATATTATGTTCCAAATTTCTTTATGAGTAAGATCATGATATGTATCATTATAAAATCTATGATGACATGCTTAGTTGATTCATACCAGATGATCAAACAGCAATGCAATATGTTTACGCAAATTTTGGCAACTCAATGAAAAAATGTAGTAGATATTTTCGTGTACTCTGCAGATGGTCCACACTAGATCACTAGATGTTGCACATATCGATCTACATACACATTTGTCTTATCTTACATAGGGTGGAATCTCGCACAATATGATAGTCAGGATACCAGGGCGAATCAATCAGCCCGGGTCAATATCAAATACATAACAAGTACACAGTGATAACTCAATAAACAATCATACTTTAACTGTGAAAACGAACCTAAAGATTCACTGATACTATACCACACTCATGTAAGAAAAAGTCAAAATATCCAAAACAAAAACATAAATATTCCTTTATGTTTAAATTAAATATTCCTTAACAATGGGAAAACGACAACGACCAGCAATGTGAATCTCGTCTCCTACACGCCACACCTGCTATTTATATAATAGTATGTTATATATCATACGAAATATAGGCACACCATTGACAGTTTCTATGTAAATCAATAGGGCACATGGAAATGGTATTTTGGTAGATGACTTTCCCAGGAGCTAAGGCAAATCCAGCATCGACCAAGGCACATGTGGTAGCTCTGTTTTTCAGCGTGACAGGGATGCCGAAAATGTCTTGACACATATCCAAGAGACAGTAACCGGTAGTATGAGACTGCATGTGATCAAACGTGAGACCGATGTCGTGCACGACTGATACAGATTACGAGAGGCTAGCGCCTGACTGCTCTCCTGTAGAAGTGTACACTATATATTGACATATGGATATATCGACCAATCAACGGTGCCCAAATTACCAATGAAAATCCAAAAAAACTTTGTACTAGAATAGTAACAAAGACCGTTGAAACATTTTATGGCTAGATCTCATAGGTGTCATCCGTGGCAGATATTGCTCAATGAACAGTTTTTCAATACACAGTCAATTAGCGAGGGTATTGTTGCGGAGGATTGCTATTCAAACCCTCCACACACATGTGTACTTTATATCCTGTAACGTGTGAGATGTATGTCCATGATTCCCGGTTAGTTGAATCACTGTTTGCTTGGATATACCTGACCCGAAAGGCAAGAGAAAGATAACTGTTTAAAGTATGTATTGCTTTCTTGTGACACCCAGTATTGAAATATGATTAGGATACGAATTTGAGGATGATTCAATCCATGAATCAATATAGAAAAAATATTGCTTAGGGAAAGGGCTCAATTTTACAAATTGGTGTGAATGAACGGCAAAACCACAGGGTATACATGGCATAATAAAAATGCTCTGAATGCATCAAAACATTGTCTCGTTATTTTGTGGTGAAAACACATATTTTTATACGGATCGACATGGGGATCAATATTAGATCTCGTTCCGTTGTTTGGTTCGAAGATTATGATGGACCCAATGGCTGATACCACCCATATTCCACACAACAAGTGTGTCGTGATATCGTCGACAAAGGCAATGTGTCAAACGCATTACAACATATACACTCACTGTTCGTAAACAGTAACCAAATAACAAATGGCGGATGTGGATTCAAAATGAAACGCAATACTCAAAATCATAATTTACAACCTTGCCATGCTGGGACATCTAGATATTTTATTTTTTATGACAGGCACTAGGGTCCCTAACAATCACCTTCAGAGGGCAACAAAACACGAGGATTCCTTTTGCGGAAATATGCAATATACATGCAGGATACAACAACATGAGTCATGAAAATGCATGAAAGTGGTAGACAGGAACATTACATAAATATTGTCTATAGTGCAATGTACAGCCACAACTGAATATTCAGAAGACCACGCCAGAATAGTCAATAACTGGCAAAATAATATGGATGAGTTTGGAGGCCGTTAACGAGCTTTTATAGAAACAAAATACAATATAGCCCTCTTAGAAATATCTCAACAGATTCAGTGATAACATTTACTGCATGGACGTTTGCTTCATGTATCAGGAAGTTCACTTCTATCGCTTTGTTAATGTAATATCATCAAATTAATCCAATGAAGTACAAACTTTCCTACGAGGTGCAGTACCAAACTTGGTACATGACAGCAAAAGATTCCGTCAGACTATAGGTTATTACCCTCGCCCTGATATGTGGAGATGATATTGCATTTGGTTCTGTCTGTCTGTCTCCCAGTTTGTTTGTCTGTCTCCCTGTCTGTCTGTCCGCGTGCATGACTCGACAACGAATGGTCTTATCGACTCAAAACTCGTAGGGATGAAGAGGTGTGGCAGTGGCTCGGTCTGTCTCAATTTTTGTCAAAATCGAAAAAAAATTGGTTGTCATGGCAACCAAAAGAGTGCAAATCACACAATTGGTTATAACTCCAGTTGTAATCAATATTAATTTTTTCAATTATGTTTGTATTTTCCTTTGTCCACTTCCCGATCGTATGGTGTACGACCGATGGTCCTACGACCAAAATTCCCTATTATCGCTTGAGGTTGAAAAATTGGGGTCAGGATTTTACGACATTTGAATGTTCTAATAATCAAGACCATATTGTGTAGCCGATTTTCACTCCTTTTAACCCGTTTTCGTTCAGGAGATGTGCCTCGATAGTAGAAACAATATTGTGAAATTTTACAGCTCAATATTGAACGACAATGTTAAGGTCATGGAAAATGTCAAAATCGAAAAGTTGTGAAAACTCCACTTATATTCATGATTAATTTTCCCTAATAATTTGGATTTTTCTTCGGTCCATTCCCCATGATTTACTACATGACCGATGGTCGTACGATCAAAATTCCCCATTATCACACACGGCCGAAAATGTAAGCATCATCAGCTGAATTAACCGATTCGTAGTATCTCAAGTAGTAGTAATTCCAACACCACTGGCGGTATTCAATAAAGTATTGAACATAAGGTATGCAGTAAACATCTGAGAGAGCTTGCGATGTTTGGGGATGTCAGTATCAAGAATTCAGGTCGTGGTCGAGAATATGGTCAAGATAGAGAAATCGCAAGTACTTTATTTTATTAATGATTATTTCCATGATTCTTGTAATTTATTTTTATCTATGACCAACTCATTTATGACCCACCATTTGATGTATGACCAATGATCGTACGAATAAAACCCCCATTTATCGCCCAGATGGAAAGTGTAAAGATCATCAGCTTTAATTTTAATAACTCAATCTGAAGGGGCGAGGGTCTGCAATCTCTGATTGTCTCGTTTTATACTTGTGCACTGGCAGAGGGCCATAACCAATTGTGGATTTCGTTTACTCTTGTTATAAACAGAGATAGCAGACAAAAAAGACTGAGAGTCAATCGGGTGTGACAATTTTGGTCAATGATAACAAGAAAAGTGTTGGCTGACAAGGTGGTGTGGGAGGAGAGCCTGGTAGCCAATGATATGTAAAGCCCCAGTCCCACCTACCCGGACTGTGCCCCGGACTAGTCACGGACGAATCACCCCGGATCACCCCGGATAAAAGTCATAAAATGTGCCAGTTGTTTTTATGGTCCCGTAGACCCGGAATACACACGGACGAGCCACGAGCAAAAGCCACGCACAGTCCCCTGAGGAACTGATGGAGAAGTGCTGATTTTCAGTCCCCTTCATACTTTTTTGGACCCTGTGATCCCGGATGAGCCACCGATCACCCCGGAGTACCACGGATCAGACAGGGTAGACTCCCGGTGTACTTTCGAATTACCAGGACAAGATACGGATAACGCCCGGACAATCCCGGAACACCCCGGACCGTCCAGGAGTAGCCACGGACAGAACATACACCTCGGTGCAGTCACGGACGAGCCACAGACCACCACGACACACCCCCGGACAAGACCCGGACTGGTCTGGATCAGCCCTGATTTGCCTTACTTCCCCGGACCGTCCCGGATGGCCCCGGCAGTTTTAAACATTTTAAAAGTGCCGGGGAGCTCTCCGTATTAGTCACAGACTGTCCCGGATCGAGCGCTGCTTTCCAAAATCAGCCGGACTAGCCACGGACTGTCCCGGACCACTCACGGACTGCCCTGAATTGTCACGGATAAGACCCGGACCAGTCCATGGCTAGTCCGGGTAGGTGGGGCTGGGGCTTAACGGTATGGGTCATTGATTAGACCTCGATAGTTGGTTATTATTGAATTGTCCGTGTTCACTGAACAGAGGTTCTACGACCATTGGAATGGCCTCATTCAGACCCAGTAGGTGAAAAGGTGTTTACTAATCGGGGGAGCGTAAATGTTAAGAGCAAAGGCAGTGACTTGGTACCGGGAAAAATTATTCACTAATATGAGCTGTTCAATGGACACTTGACTGTACTACATGTATGTTATATTAGCGCACTTAGATAAATATGACTAGATATTTGGAAGATTTTTATCTTAATTTAATAACTGTCTCTTCCTGATGGTGAAAGTGTGACCTTGAATGTGAATATTTGGTTTAGAAAAAAAATCATCTGTTTAGTGTTCGTGTCTTCTAGCCACTTAGGAGTAACTGTTCATACATGTATACTGCGCTTTCAATGTTCCACATTTGTGCTCTGGGAAGAGACAAGTATGATACCAAACACCAAACAATCCACAAGACTAAACTCAAAATCCATGGACAAAATTTACACAATCGGTATGTTGAGGTTGGACAAAAATTCAAAATTGGTGATCAAGGTCCGAGCAATTTGAATATCACAGACATCCGGCGAAGCCGAATGTGAGATCAGGTGTACCAGTACGAGTAAGCTTCTCTCGCCTCGCAAGATAGAATAGGATAGATAATATATATTCTGTCTGCAACGTCATCGTGTATTTAAATATAATGTAAATATGGCATGACAAGTTGATGTCATGAGATATAGGTCATGAATATTTAATTTATTTGAAACTGAAGAAACACATACTCATGGAAATCATCAAACCATGTATCAGTACTGTTCCCCTTGGTTTTGGTTTGGCACATTTCCTTAGCACATAATAGTATTGTTTATTTTGACAAACATAGTTTCGTTATTTTGATGAAAAAATAACACTAATCCAGAATATTAATTGGAACATTACATGCAATCACAGCTACGTGACTGTTATTACAGCATCGGATGTTATATCACGCCTCTTCATATCAGTAGTCTCAATAAAGCAATCTGAAGCTCCTCCACGTCTGGCGGTTTGACAGGACACCTGCTCCATCCCACGTTTAACTACAGTCTACTTCGACTCTCAGAGCATCGATATAATTTATTCACTCCCACAAAGTCAAGATCCACAAAGTCATACTAGCATTTATTTGGTATTTGCAAGAGCAAACTTTCGGAATGTAACATTCCCTGTTGTGTTCCGTGATTTACTTGTTTTACATTAGTTAATGGTTTGCAACTGCCAGTGCTGAGAGGGAAAGTGGGTACACTGCCCCTGTTACAAATTCTTGTCCTAATTCCCCATCAGAATGGAGAAATAGTGCAGTTAGTGAAGTGAATAGGTATTAAGCCACGGTTTACTGGCTCCCTCGAGAACTCGTTTCTTTCTTATATACAGCAACATGATGTGAAATCTTGTCTCAATGATAGCTTCCATCTCATCAGATTCCCTTCATCCTGTTAGCTTATTGCGTACAGGGTGTAGTTTCGAAATATGTAGCTTCAAACAATTTAGAGGAGAATTTCCACAATAAATCTGATCCGCCAATGTGGTCCAATGACTCAGTTGTGTACCCATATCTCGTGATCTCAGGCATGATAAAGCTTGTAAAGTAATATGACCTGAGAACATACAGTGTGATCATGTAGCATTGGCGTGATGGTCAATCTTAGCCCCAGTCTTTGTGGCAATTGTGGTTGTCTGTTCATGGCTATATTGAAGTCCATCTTATATTCAATCATTACTTATCAGAGAAATGAATCATGCCAACCAGCATAATTGTGATAGCTGATTGTCTCAGTTTCATCAAACAGGATTTCTTTTTTTTCCAATCTTATGTCTTGTTTGTTTGTCTATATTCAAAGGAAATGTGATAATAATTCACAAGCTATATTTATTTCGATTATTTTAAGTCTATTGCCGTAATACAGGTTTTCTGTTCAGTGTTAATTCTTGGAGCTGATAAAGTGTCTGGTACTTGCTATTGTTGATTATTTACGATTTTAAAGATGAAAGAACTTTAACAATCTACCAAGTGATCACTCTACAGTGATCACGCTCGTAGACTGCCGATGGCTACTTTCCGACTGTGTTGTTATCAAAGGTCTTCAGTTAACCTTTCAGATCTATCAATAAACAGTTTACGAGTGCTTTCTCTGACTTAAAATACACCACGCCGACTGTCCATTCTTAGACTCTTTCATTACATTCTTTTATTTCTGTCAATTACTGAAAAACAATGGTTCGAACAAACCAATAGTGTGACGTCACAGGTGTATTTTAATGAGTGGGAAATGAATACATATATTCGTGATACTGCAATGCTGGCTCACCTTTACAGTGATTTTCAGTGCGCATTATTGTTATACAAATTTCAATCTAGTTGGTTCATGCTAGAGTTTTAGCAATATAATTCTTTCTCCAAGATTTAATATGGTCAAGATAGAGAAATCGCAAGTACTTTATTTTATTAATGATTATTTCCATGATTCTTGTAATTTATTTTTATCTATGACCAACTCATTTATGACCCACCATTTGATGTATGACCAATGATCGTACGAAAACCCCCATTTATCACCCAGATCGAAAGTGTAAAGATCATCAGCTTTAATTTTAATAACTCAATCTGAAGGGGCGAGGGTCTGCAATCTCTGATTGTCTCGTTTTATACTTGTGCACTGGCAGAGGGCCATAACCAATTGTGGATTTCGTTTACTCTTGTTATAAACAGAGATAGCAGACAAAAAAGACTGAGAGTCAATCGGGTGTGACAATTTTGGTCAATGATAACATGAAAAGTGTTGGCTGACAAGGTGGTGTGGGAGGAGAGCCTGGTAGCCAATGATATGTAAAGCCCCAGTCCCACCTACCCGGACTGTGCCCCGGACTAGTCACGGACGAATCACCCCGGATCACCCCGGATAAAAGTCATAAAATGTGCCAGTTGTTTTTATGGTCCCGTAGACCCGGAATACACACGGACGAGCCACGAGCAAAAGCCACGCACAGTCCCCTGAGGAACTGATGGAGAAGTGCTGATTTTCAGTCCCCTTCATACTTTTTTGGACCCTGTGATCCCGGATGAGCCACCGATCACCCCGGAGTACCACGGATCAGACAGAGTAGACTCCCGGTGTACTTTCGAATTACCAGGACAAGATACAGATAACGCCCGGACAATCCCGGAACACCCCGGACCGTCCAGGAGTAGCCACGGACAGAACATACACCTCGGTGCAGTCACGGACGAGCCACAGACCACCACGACACACCCCCGGACAAGACCCGGACTGGTCTGGATCAGCACTGATTTGCCTTACTTCCCCGGACCGTCCCGGATGGCCCCGGCAGTTTTAAAAGTGCCGGGGAGCTCTCCGTATTAGTCACAGACTGTCCCGGATCGAGCGCTGTTTTCCAAAATCAGCCGGACTAGCCACGGACTGTCCCGGACCACTCACGGACTGCCCTGAATTGTCACGGATAAGACCCGGACCAGTCCATGGCTAGTCCGGGATCGCCGTCCGGGTAGGTGGGGCTGGGGCTTAACGGTATGGGTCATTGATTAGACCTCGATAGTTGGTTATTATTGAATTGTCCGTGTTCACTGAACAGAGGTTCTACGACCATTGGAATGGCCTCATTCAGACCCAGTAGGTGAAAAGGTGTTTACTAATCGGGGGAGCGTAAATGTTAAGAGCAAAGGCAGTGACTTGGTACCGGGAAAAATTATTCACTAATATGAGCTGTTCAATGGACACTTGACTGTACTACATGTATGTTATATTAGCGCACTTAGATAAATATGACTAGATATTTGGAAGATTTTTATCTTAATTTAATAACTGTCTCTTCCTGATGGTGAAAGTGTGACCTTGAATGTGAATATTTGGTTTAGAAAAAAAATCATCTGTTTAGTGTTCGTGTCTTCTAGCCACTTAGGAGTAACTGTTCATACATGTATACTGCGCTTTCAATGTTCCACATTTGTGCTCTGGGAAGAGACAAGTATGATACCAAACACCAAACAATCCACAAGACTAAACTCAAAATCCATGGACAAAATTTACACAATCGGTATGTTGAGGTTGGACAAAAATTCAAAATTGGTGATCAAGGTCCGAGCAATTTGAATATCACAGACATCCGGCGAAGCCGAATGTGAGATCAGGTGTACCAGTAAGAGTAAGCTTCTCTCGCCTCGCAAGATAGAATAGGATAGATAATATATATTCTGTCTGCAACGTCATCGTGTATTTAAATATAATGTAAATATGGCATGACAAGTTGATGTCATGAGATATAGGTCATGAATATTTAATTTATTTGAAACTGAAGAAACACATACTCATGGAAATCATCAAACCATGTATCAGTACTGTTCCCCTTGGTTTTGGTTTGGCACATTTCCTTAGCACATAATAGTATTGTTTATTTTGACAAACATAGTTTCGTTATTTTGATGAAAAAATAACACTAATCCAGAATATTAATTGGAACATTACATGCAATCACAGCTACGTGACTGTTATTACAGCATCGGATGTTATATCACGCCTCTTCATATCAGTAGTCTCAATAAAGCAATCTGAAGCTCCTCCACGTCTGGCGGTTTGACAGGACACCTGCTCCATCCCACGTTTAACTACAGTCTACTTCGACTCTCAGAGCATCGATATAATTTATCCACTCCCACAAAGTCAAGATCCACAAAGTCATACTAGCATTTATTTGGTATTTGCAAGAGCAAACTTTCGGAATGTAACATTCCCTGTTGTGTTCCGTGATTTACTTGTTTTACATTAGTTAATGGTTTGCAACTGCCAGTGCTGAGAGGGAAAGTGGGTACACTGCCCCTGTTACAAATTCTTGTCCTAATTCCCCATCAGAATGGAGAAATAGTGCAGTTAGTGAAGTGAATAGGTATTAAGCCACGGTTTACTGGCTCCCTCGAGAACTCGTTTCTTTCTTATATACAGCAACATGATGTGAAATCTTGTCTCAATGATAGCTTCCATCTCATCAGATTCCCTTCATCCTGTTAGCTTATTGCGTACAGGGTGTAGTTTCGAAATATGTAGCTTCAAACAATTTAGAGGAGAATTTCCACAATAAATCTGATCCGCCAATGTGGTCCAATGACTCAGTTGTGTACCCATATCTCGTGATCTCAGGCATGATAAAGCTTGTAAAGTAATATGACCTGAGAACATACAGTGTGATCATGTAGCATTGGCGTGATGGTCAATCTTAGCCCCAGTCTTTGTGGCAATTGTGGTTGTCTGTTCATGGCTATATTGAAGTCCATCTTATATTCAATCATTACTTATCAGAGAAATGAATCATGCCAACCAGCATAATTGTGATAGCTGATTGTCTCAGTTTCATCAAACAGGATTTCTTTTTTTTCCAATCTTATGTCTTGTTTGTTTGTCTATATTCAAAGGAAATGTGATAATAATTCACAAGCTATATTTATTTCGATTATTTTAAGTCTATTGCCGTAATACAGGTTTTCTGTTCAGTGTTAATTCTTGGAGCTGATAAAGTGTCTGGTACTTGCTATTGTTGATTATTTACGATTTTAAAGATGAAAGAACTTTAACAATCTACCAAGTGATCACTCTACAGTGATCACGCTCGTAGACTGCCGATGGCTACTTTCCGACTGTGTTGTTATCAAAGGTCTTCAGTTAACCTTTCAGATCTATCAATAAACAGTTTACGAGTGCTTTCTCTGACTTAAAATACACCACGCCGACTGTCCATTCTTAGACTCTTTCATTACATTCTTTTATTTCTGTCAATTACTGAAAAACAATGGTTCGAACAAACCAATAGTGTGACGTCACAGGTGTATTTTAATGAGTGGGAAATGAATACATATATTCGTGATACTGCAATGCTGGCTCACCTTTACAGTGATTTTCAGTGCGCATTATTGTTATACAATTTTCAATCTAGTTGGTTCATGCTAGAGTTTTAGCAATATAATTCTTTCTCCAAGATTTAACATGCGCACAATCACCATTGTGCACAGTACAGCTATCACGATATATGTGCTGAGATTCTTCGTATGTTTTGCAATATACTTTATTTGTCTTTCTGGAACTGGTTTCGAGAGTGCCTTTCTACAATTTGCCAAACAAAATATAATCGAAAGGAATCGGATGGAAAATGAAAACCACCGGGTATTCAAACCGTTGTGTTTTTGCACATGAATAATGAGAGCACTTTCTATGTATCGTGATATGATTGCAAACGATTTCTTTTGGTGTGTGTCACTGAGGGATACTGTCTGACTCAGTCTATCATGCAATGTGATATCATACAATTTTTTCTCAATACCGTATTTAGAGATGCGATAATATCATCCCTCAGCACTAGTATACGATGACTCTCTGATGCTCCGATGAAGATCTGATTAATTAACTTTTTAAAAAATTTTACATCATGTTAACAGTGAATGATGATCAGTCATGCTAGTGGAGTTCATGTGTTGTTTACTTGTTCATCTAGTAATACCCTCTTCTCTCCATAAACGGTCCGAAAAATGGCGATTTCCAGCGAGGCAATATTGTGTATTGCATTGTGTCTATGTACTGACAGTAGCGTTATCAAAAATATGGGAAAAGACAAATCGTATTGCCTTGAGGATGACGAACCGACAGACATTTAATTTAGAAGTGTATCGTGTTTCATTTGATTTGGATAATAATAGTAGTTGTTGTCTGCTTGGTGAGAAACACGATATATCAAGCATCACATATATTGAGGTGCCACTGGTCAGAGAGATGTAATAAACGGTGAGCTCATCGGCTCGTATGTCATAGTTGACTGTCATGTGTTGAAATCTTCTAAATGGAAATCGGAATTTGACATATCTGTCCGGTATTATTGATCGAGACATGCAAGACGCTTTTGTATTCAATAAGAGTTTTGAAAAAAAAAAACGTTGATGTTTTACTGGAAATTGTGGTATTTGTGCAGTAGTCATGAATATATTAATAAGTTGAAACTACATGCACTATGCGTTTCTCCCACCAGTCGTTATTCTGGAAACTCATGTAGAAACATATGGTGCATTCTTTGATTCCTCCTTTTGCTGGACATTATTATTTTTATTAACATGTGAATTCGAATTGTGCATCCATCATATTGGTGTCCACGTTTTGATATATATATTGAATAGTTTTAGGAATTAAAAGTGCTTGACGTTAGTGTTCCTATCGGTATCATCAATATCTTGTACTAAACGGTAAACATGTATGTATATCTATTCAGCAAATAATAAAAACCAATGATCTGTAGGAATAAGATAACATAGAACGAAGTCCCTGAACATTCTTGTGGAGAGTATACGATGACTCTCTGATGCTCGGATGAAGATAGACGTGGAATCAACACCCAGCATCAAGCACTCCGAGCAAACAAAACAGGGTCCGTTATCCAATCTCATAGTCCGGGGACAGAAAGTCATATCAGGCATACGAAGTGAGTGAAAACAAAAATGACAGGGAAACTCATGAACCCCCGTAAATGACCATTAGGAGGTGAAATCAGGTGTTCCGGAAAGAGTGAGCATTTCCTGCCCCACAAGTGGCACCCGTCATGAATTCCCCAAAATTAACCTGAAAATACATCTAGTTGCATGGCAGACATGGATTTGCTGTATTTATCAACCAGATCATGATGACGTCCATAGAATTTCTTAAACGCAGCTATAATTATGTCTTGGTAAAACATATCCTTGTCGAAGCAGTTTAGAGACTAGCTGGGCACTTCGATAGACAAAGTCCTCATATTTGCAACTAGCACTGGAATAGCGTATAAGTTGAGAAACAAACACACATATGCCGGCGACATAGGAATGTTGCTGCTTAGAAAAGGGAAATTGACTATGGAAAAATTGAAATCATCACGTTTGTCATATAATCTAGTTGACAGGTTAGAATCATTATCAATCTCCAACCTCAGGTCTAGATAGTTGGAAAAATTAGCGGATTCTGTAGTATCCTTAATTTCAAGTTCCTTAGGATATATGACATCCAAATAATCACCAAACTTGGGATTATTCAGCGACAATACATCATCTATTATCTGATTAATTAACCTTTATTTAATGTTACATCATGTTAACAGTTAATGATGATCAGTCAAGCTAGTGGAGTGCATGTGTTGTTTACTTGTTCAGCTAGTAATACACCCTTCTCTCGATAAACGGTCCGAAAAATGGCGATTTCCAGCGAAAAGTTATGTGTGAAATAAATTATAAGGCGATATTGTGAATTGCATTGTGTCTATGTACTGACAGTAGCGTTATCAAAAATATTGGAAAAGACAAATCGTATTGCCTTGAGGATAACAAACCGACAGACATTTAATTTAGAAGTGTATCCTGTTTCATTTGACTTGGATAATAATAGTAGTTGTTGTCTGCTTGGTGAGAAACACGATATATCAAACATCAGATATACAGTGGTCCCCCTCAGATAAGACCTACCCTTCTGCCACAAAATCAAGGTCTTATCTAAGGGGATGTCTTATTAAAGGGGTTCATTTACAGGTTAAAGTCATTCTAGCGCCACAAGAAAAAGTCTTTACAGAGGGGGAAGTCTTTCTTGAGGGGGGTCTTATCTGAGGGGGACCACTGTATTGAGGTGCCACTGGTCAGAGAGATGTAATAAACGGTGAGCTCATCGGCTCGTATGTCATAGTTGAATGTCATGTGTTGAAATCTTCTAAATTGAAATCGGAATTTGACATATCTGTCCGGTATCGATCGAGACATGCGAGACGCTTTTGTATTCAATAAGAGTTGTGAAAAAAACAAACGTTGATGTTTTACTGGAAATTGTGGTATTTGTGCAGTAGTCTTGAATATATGAATAAGTTGAAACTACATGTACTATGCGTTTCTCCCACCAGTCGTTGAGATTTATATATTCTGGAGACAAACTCATGTAGAAACAAATGATGCATTCATTGATTCCTCCTTTTGCTTGACAGTACTTTTTTAATAACATGTAAATTCGAATTATGCATCCATCATATTGGTGTCCTCGTGTTGATATATATATTGAATAGTTTTAGGAAATAAAAGTGCTTGACGTTAGTGTTTCTATCGGTATCATCGATATTTTGTACTAAACGGTATGTACATCTATTCAATAAATAAAAAATAAAAACATCTGTAGGAATAAGATAACATTTGTCCCTTTATTGATAATAGAACCAAGTCCCTGCACGTTCTTGTGTTGATGGCCTCGCATTAGCTGTAAAATGGTGCGCGTCTGTCTGCTTTGATAGTTTGAGTGTGATATTTACTCCTTATATTATTTTCATATGAGTATAAAATTCTGTAATGGGACAATACCATCATTTTTTGATACGAATGGCAATCTCAGTATTATGGCATCGATGGAAAGAAGAAATATATTCGGTATATTCTGAGAATTAGGTCAGTTTTACAGAGGCAACTTTAGTGCTATTGTTCAGTGAGGTACCGACACTTTTATCAGCAGTGTTCTGCTGAACGACCACACAAATCAAGATATAATCATCGCTTGCTCTCCGTGCGCGAAGCTGTGTCTTACTATAAATCAGAGATGTTGAGCCGAACATGTCCTCACAGCACTTCAGTTATCTAATGCTTAGTTACAAAAGAACAAACAAAACGTAGCACCTGACCGGATATTTCAACTTCATTCATCAGTTTACTCAGTATGTTTGCGCGATAGGGTGTTTACGGTCATTACTGTGTTCCTTTTGTGAGTTCATCCAATGTATTCCTTTATTTCACGCACTCGTTGTCCAAAATAATAGACCGATTAGTTCGTCTCCTGTGAACTATTTCTGTGAAATGAGAGCCAACCTAAAAATGACGGGAACGGCGACGGATATATTTGTTTGCAACATGTGTACTCATGTACAATATTATTATTATATACGCAACAATATTATTAGAATGTAATAATGCCATCATCCCGTACATACAGCTAACTGAGAACATTAATTTCTTTTTCCCCTGTCATCTACTCAGCTTCATTTCTTGAGTAGACTATCGCGATGACGACTTCAAAAGTTTCAACAATGGTTCATGCCTCTGATATGTGATTCTTTTTTACTCTAGTCTGAATAGTATCAGTAATTTCGATCACTTTAGGTAACACCTATGCACTCACATTGAACTTTTCTGATGATATCACCATAGCATTCCGAGACAGCGATTTCACGATATCCTTTCTGTGTAGTATTGCCTGTGTTTTGGGAAAGTCCCATAAATCAACGTTTTATCTTGGTAGGCTTTCAGAATGCTATTTAGTAGTGTTTAAAGGGGTTACGTCTGCTCGTTTTCTTGTCATTATTGGAACTTGAAAATATCAGCAGTAAATTCCCAGGCCGAATCCCAGTCATAAACTGATATGTAATGGACATGTGTTGTTGCCTCATTGAGAAACTCAATGAGCTGTATCTTAATATCGATTGATAACTGTCAAGTATTGGTATAATACGCCCACTTCCAGACATAGTTCATAAGATACCCTTGTGTATTAAGTGCCAAAGTAGTCCGTTCTTTTGTGGTATTTTCGCTTTACTTTTTTCAGTGTTATCTGGAATGAATATCTGTTTCTAAATGAAAGCATCATTTACTAGATTGTTGTACGAACTCGTAGTGCTAACACACTTAAAGTCGATTTCAGGTTATACTGTGATATACACAACCACATAAGACGTCACCTACACACTACTATAATATGCATAGGAAACTGTAGTTGATAAAAGGTGATAGGAGAGATGTATGACAGTAACAAAACGCTGTACCAGATTCATGTTGGTGAGCAGAGCACACTGAATGCAAGATGTCAGGCATCGTACATCAGCATGTGTCTTTGGCTGAGTCGTCTTTATCTTCCATAGCCTCTTACTGGTTCATTACCCCGGGTTATTGTATAGAAATCATCTATACCTGACTTTATAGTTCCAAAATTTTGTACCAATGAAAGTACGGAAATCAGTGATGCTGACATATGTTATTCCTGAATGATGTCACATGCATATAATGACCACTGCATATTGTTATACATTGGACATTAACTAAAGATATCGTACTCACGTGTTGTTCTGCAAGTCAATATGCCATTCTCTCTCCATAATCGCCGACACTATACTGATATGCTGAATTCGTGCGGGGTAAGCTAAAATGACAACATGTACCGGTAATAGATACTCATCAAAAGTCAAAACATGACGCATGATGCGCACTAAAATATAACCAAAATCATGTTTCTATCTGCCATAGAAACTGAAATGGAGCACGAAAAAAACGTGATTTTGCTGTTTCACAGTTTTGATAGCAGCCAATAGTCACTGAGACTCAATAATATCGCCATTCCTTTGGCGATTCCTTGGGTCATAAAAATGGAAGCAGACACCAAACTCACCAACGTATGCGCATCAGGTAATTCGCTAGATCAATTTTAAATTGTTTGTTGACTGGTTTGTAAGATATCCACAAGACCTTCTGCGTCAATGGCCAAAAAAACCTGAGTTTTGACACCTAAATGTCTACCCAATCTCTGAAAGCAGGACGCTAACAAATATTTGCTTTTTGTTGGCTCTTAATTCAATATTACCTGCATTATTGAAGCGTCGTATTCATCGAGCTTTGTATAACATGCCAACAAGATGATTCCATATCAAACTCTACAAACGTTCATATATTTATATTATTACATGCGCATGATGTATTTGTGGCTAAGCGTAATTTACGTTATCATGCAGGCACGATATTTCATAACAATTACACAATGAAAATTCAACAAATAATCATGACCACACAGTGATAACCTTCTGAATAGGTGAAATATCATACCATAGTCTTGTAAGGGAAACAAAAAGTCAAAACATGACGTTCAAAACAAAACCTTCACCACACATTCCCTCACCAGTTGAGTGAACGATCAACACTAGGGCCCAAGTATCATATCCTGTGCCTTCTCTATATTCAATAAGGATTAAAAAGGTGCGAGACGGATTAAATGGTATGTTTTCAGTGGACGAGTAATATTAAGGAGCAGTGTACGGTACTTGGGCCAACACGAGCAGTAAAACCGTCATAAGACAAACAGGCTTCGTCATATTGCCAATATTTATGAAGACCGTGAATCGACATAAGCTCTATGAACAACAAGAAGCTCGTCTCGTTGTCACACCTGCTCCTTTACACTACCGACGTATGAGATACAACACTGGAAAGTAATACATAGATATCATCTTGAAATGCGAATCCTGGATTGTGATGTGCACTGTCAATTGTGATGAGAAATATATACAATCTGTCGTACTTTCTATTTGACTTTACTGGCATGAAGTTCTTCCATAATTCCAATGCAATCTCTGTGTATTCTGATCAGGGACATGATAAGTGTATTTGGGTATTGGGCTCCCTCGAGTCATGGACAGAGACTGGCGTCGAATAAGACACGGGTGATAGGTCAGTTGATCAGTATGATGGGAATACCAACCTCTTTAACAGGAGTGTGTGCAAAGGTGAGAATGAACTTAACACGTCTTGAACAATACATTGGGTAGCTTTTTTCAGTGACAATAATCTTTGTATGTCTTCAGATCGACACTCGTATATATTTTATATATGAGCTTTAGTACATATTTTATAATTTTTCATTAACATCGTGGATAACAGGCCAAATACATCTGGAACAGTATGTACCAACCCTTACACGATAACATTCCATCTCGAAAACTACTCAAGTTGGGATGTTTAGTTGAACCACTGGGGTCCCTCAATCGTACAGCCAACGCCAACGTATTTTGTCACGGCCTAATACCAGCCTCATCGTCGCCGTCATTGCTGAGCTGAAGTTTCAAATTCAACAAATGTATAGTCTCTTTTCGCCCATTCTCCCACATAACCAGTTGTGTCAATGTACCTGTGACAAAATGAGTCAAGCAGACATGTAATGATAGGCAATGCTACCAAGTAAACAGTTAACAAGTTGCAAACATATTTGATTTGAAATTACAACTGAAACTCGAATACATATTCAGGTATAGACATGCACCACTAGTAGTTATCCGAAGTCAAATGAAAATAAGTGTTCATATTATATTTATGCAAATTCAAAATCTGGTAATATTGGTATATATAGGCTGATCCATACATTATAAATTGTGTTAGTCTACTGTCGCGTGCCGGTTTTGTTTATTCAACTTTATGTCACTGCAGCTCTAAAATTGCTTAAATATATATACTCGGAGACCCAGACAATTCATTTTCTTGTCCTGACACTGAGAGCTCTGATAACCCTCAAATGACCATAGAACCACGTGGAACTCGTGACAATATACATTTTGTGACAATATACATTTTATTATCAGCATACATATGGAAACCACTAGTGATCAAATATATCAAATATGCATGAACGTGGCAGACCTACACGTTATGTGAGTACTATCTATGATGGTATGTATCATTCAGTAGCCCAGTTATATACACACGGCTGAATGTTCGCAATATCATACGCAGGATGTGTTGCTTCATTCACTACAATGTCCATCCGACAGAATCCATAAAATGGGGATTGTCTTGTATAGGATTTACCTGGATTCTCGGGTCAAGGGAATTTGGCTGAAATGTTGACGCAGAAATGACATCTGAATCCGCATACCGAATTCATTTCATTCGATCCAATGTCAAACCATAATAGCTCCACAAATAGAACAATATCGCCTACATGTTGATGGATACTTATACATACTTCGGTTTCCATATTATTTTTTCAAAATATATATATACATATTAAAAATAGTACAAAACCAAAATCAATATTCTGCCTACAGAATCCTCTGAATCCATACAATACAAAATATAAAATACACATGCCAAATTGGAATAATACAACTAGAAAAACTACAAATACAGCACACCACATTTATACGTTCGGCGAACCCACGATAAAGAGGTATACCCCATTACTGGAGTGTCATCGAATGTCTCATAAATCCGTGCAACATAACCGTGGTATTACCACACGTGCCCCCACCACACCATAATGCTATAGTGCTTCCCTCTTTCGGACAGACCTCGTCCCCGAGGTCAGCTCTAATCTCACCAATCAGCCACACCATTCTGATTAAGTTATTCATCCAAGTTGGTGCCATACCTGTCTGCGGTCAGGGAGCAAAAAACCGATATATACATGTGATGTGAGTCAATACGATTTATAGGAATGTCGTGCGATATCCAGACGACTCCGTGCGTTTCTCGTGCGACTCCCAGTCTCCCACACGATGTTTAAAGATCATGATGCGTGACCCACACGACTGCCATTGTACCAACACTCGGACCCTCCAAAACCACATAACAGTTCAGGGGTCATGATATGTATGGGTGAATTTACCGTAATGTGCCTAGTTTTACATTGATTGACCAGATCAAGCAATGTTTCATGGGAGTCGTGTGTCATTCGGGTTATTCGTGCGAGTGTCGCACGGTGTGTGTATAGTACGCACGGGAGGCTCACTGGTGTCGTATGGAGTTCGCATAGAGTCGTGTGGTAGTCTGGTGACTTGTGGGAACGATTCGTATGGGAGTTGCATGACATTCGTGTGATTATTGTGGAAGTGAGACTGTGTCAACTAAAACATGATAGATTCGTGTTAAATTCGCATAGTCACATGAAAATTGCTAAAACACATGGTCGCGTGGCATTCGCATAAAAATTCGTATAGGGGAGACTGGGGCATATGATATGCGACATAGTGGGCGGATTAATATGAAATATTATTTACTTTTTTCTTCCAATTAATACTTGGTGAACTGTTTGATTGAAAATTACTTTGTTTACATTAATCAGAGTGCGTGAAACGCGAAGTGAGCCATCCACGTTCTGCCAACTTGGCTGATTAGTTCTCCGCTAAATCTACACATAAAAAATCACAAAATTACTAGTGCATTTTTGCACATAATTCTGCAAGTAAATGGGCGTGATTCTAGTTTTTCATATGAATGTGAAACCTAATTTGTGCATGATAATCTATAGAAACAGAAGTATGAAATGAATATGAAAAATGTTGTAGACAGTTTCACCTTTATACAAAATATTTTTGCGCCACAAAAAAAAACATCACGTTCATCAGTGTCGTCTTATACTCCTATGAATCCGGGAAAGAATAAATTCATCAGTTCAGTTTCCATGTCGTTTAGCAATAATATGACTCACGTTGCAAATATTGCTTTCCACATTTTAATTTTTTCCCAGACAACAATCATGCATATGAATAACTTGTATGCAAGCCGTTGTGTCATCATACATGTCTTGAATATTTCAATCTAAATGTTGAACAAATCTTGAGATATACCATTTTCATAGCCCCTGCTGGTATTGGTTTGACAAATTTTCTGAGATAAAAATTGTGCTGTTAAATTTTACAATGATTGATCTAGAGCAGATTCAGCGTTGACACTTGATACAAATCGCTACTACATAATCAACCGGTCCATTACGCCTCATTTCAGAGAGTTTACTCTGTGGTTCAACAGGACACGTCCTGCTCCGTCACACTTTGGAATTACTGGGTTTTGTAATAATTCATTTCGTAATTGTTCCAGGATCCCCAAATATAACATAGGACCATAATTTTTTTGCCAAATAAATGTAGCATTACATATGTGCCGAGCAGCTGCAATTGTTGAGAGGCGAGTAAGAGCATTCCCATTCCTCAGCAATCGAACTAGTTCAACTGGACAAGTATGTAGAATATCAACTACAGTTTAAATAGTTTGCTGAAATGCTTATTGTTTCCGTAGAACCTTCACAGGGTGTGCCTCAGGATGATTTCCATCTCATCCAATCCTAATCACTCAGTTTCGTTGTTGTTCTTTGAAAAAAAACTATCTACCTTAATAAATTTATGTAGTTGTTACTGTTGGATGGATATTTTTACAGTACACGAACTTCTCTGATTGATTCGTCATTGCCAGTGTCATAACTAGAATTATGTCATAATTAGCCTTATAATGGCCTGGTCATGCATCCAGTACATGTGGACCACTGATTCCGACATAGAATAGTTAACCCCATAGAATAATTTATACGTACATATTTTATGGTCACCGAGCAGGTATCAGTAAAGTGTCGTGCAATTTTCGGTAGGGTGTCATCGGTTTGCCGGTCCTTCTTGAATTTCTTGAAATTTGCACGAACAAGGTCAAGACGCGTGGCTTTTGGTGAATGCCGGACATTGGCATGTCACCGGTAGGCAATGCCCAGTGGTTACATAACCACTCGACAGATATGGAGGAGATGTTTGAAAAACCTCACCGGCGGCCGCACAATCAGTGAAAACCATCGATGTGACTCATGTATTACCATGGCTAGTATGTGCCTGACAATCAATTTCTTCCGGTCAATTTCGTTCTTTCCCTGCAATCGATAAGGCACATACTAATTTGATCATCGTTCGACACCAACCTAAATTGTTGAGCTAAATTCAAGAGAGACAGTGGTTAATTATTTAATGATATGTATTCCAACTACAACCAAGAAACCGTTTCTATGTACGTTGCAGCTAATGACCTGTGCTGAACGGTAAGTATCAGCTTTGTCTCCAATTGTGTATTTGGAGCAGCCTCTCTGTCGTATACAAAAATCGTCAAAGAAATCGATTATTAATTGCAGAGCTATAGCCCAAAAAAGATATGACAATCATTTGATGAGGCAACTGTTACGCTACTCTACGCAACGCAAATATAACGTTGTACCTTCATCTGCCACGTGTGGCTTCCACACATGTATCCGATTCACAAAACACATTACGTAATTAAAACACACAGGGAATACATATTTACATATCCTAGCTCAAGAATGCAACTGAAAATACACACAACTGAAAAATAATCCAACGAAGCCAACCACGAAGAACACGGTGGGCGGCAGTACGTATAGAAGTTTGGTCCACAGGTGGTTGGTCCGTTGTTGCAGGTAGCTGTTCCACACGGTGTCCCTTTGCTGAGCGTGATTGTCCGTGAAGCAGCGGTACTTCTGTCCCACGACCAGTTGCCCAGGGGTGAGCCATAGCGAAGGACTGGGTGAGTTGAAGGACGAGACGGGCATCAGGCCGTGACCACACTGTGGAGACAAGGACATACATGATGATGAAAACCTCGCGTGTCGTGACATAGTATTAATCACCGTGGCGAGACTGGATGCCCTAAGAATCGTTAGTGAATCCCGCAATGGCGTACAGTTAATATGGTCAGTTCGGTTTTTAACTGTATTTTAACAAATGACATCGCCATTTGTTTTGAATAAATTTGTCGAAGGTAGCTTAACGTTTTGGGCAAAGTCATGCCTAATTATTTCAAGCAGATCACGTTTTTATATTGAGATATAATAACAAAAAGAATTAGTGATGAGATTCCCTAACGATATAAGTGATATGCCCTAACGATAGGTTTATGATTTTTAGAGATTCGCTAGCGAATAATTTACACTGAAGTATTCCTTTCAATTTCCAGATTATCGTACCAATTATATGTGTTACTTTTGTTAGACTGGGTTCGTACCCCCTGTGAGGTTGCTCAGCACCCCGTAGAAGAACATGCGACCCATTATTGCGAGAGTTTTTTGTCACTGCGATAAGAATTGCTGTCGGACAAGACCGGTGTCCTACAGTATAAGTCGATACCATTTGCTGTTACCATCCCAACACTTTGAACATGTCACATCGAAAATATATCTGTAATAGAGAAATGCACCTATGTACTTGTGTTTGAACCTAGCGCAAACGAAGCTTCAGCTTCATATGATGCTGAAAATTATGTGTAACAACAAGTATGCAAATAATCACCTACACTATATACCTAATCACATGCAAATGCAATAATACACAATAGATTATTCACAGCCAAAGTATATTTGTACACATCATAACATGTCAATTCGTACTTTAATTAACGTTTAACATAAAAACAAAGTGAATTTGAATGAATATAGAATGGATTGTTAGGGAATCCTAACATGTTCGTTAGGGAATCCTTGCTTACAGAAAAAAAATCGTTAGGGCATCTTTATGTATGTAAATCGCCGCGTCTTTGCGACGGAAGTTTGTTCCATGCACATAAGAATCAGCAGGTGTATATGTGTATTCATCACAATTGTAAGTATCATGAAAACGAAGGAAATTCAAACGAACCGCTGGTGTTGTTCGCCATTTTGGGATTCACTAACGATCGTTAGGACATCCAGGCTCGCCACAGTGATTAATTATGTTTAATTATACAGATTATTATCGCGGTGAAATTATTCGACTACATTAGTGACATGATAATAACTGGCATGAGATTTTGCAATAATTATATACTTCGACAATATGTACGCACATTGTAAACCCAGAATAAACATGGTGATTTCATATCACGAAGATGTACCATGTTTAATACACATGCTGAATATACCAATGATAATATGTCTAATGCACATGCTGAATATACCAATGATAACAATGTGGAGAACGAAAGTAATAATTGGACATTTGCTCTCATCTGTGAATGTGGACAAATTGTGATCATGCCTAACGGGAAACCAGATTTTCTCAGAACAAGTGAACACTTGGAAGTCATGTAAATGTGTCGCCCTTTAGATTATTCATACCGTAGTGTCAGTTATTGTCCTTATTTCTTTGTGTTAAACCGCAAGAAATGGGCGAATCATATGGTATGATTGTAAGTATCAATCTACTACGACTTATACTCCGATATTCCGTGACATGTAAGGTACTATTACCGCTTTTCCATTTGACATTTCAATCCAAGGACATCCCCCATTTATATGCCATTGATTATTCAAGTGGCAAAACACAATTTAAATCTGAAAAAAAATATAAAAGCTGGCCTCTTGTAACGATAGAATCGAAACACCGTTCACAGTTTACAATGAAAAAGACCAGAAACAATCATAATGGCATATTGAATCTTTTCATTGTTATCAGCCTCCGATGATGCATGTTTTAAAATTTGTATTGAATATTATAAAGAATTTATATCAACCATATACGGCAATAACGCAAAATGACTAGGAGAGTCATTATGTGAATCTTGAATATTTCTGGCAATGATATGGATAAAATACATCTCTGATAGGTCTAATGCCAGTAACAAAAATTGTTATAATGAGTATGTCACTATTACCAAGCCAATGAATTATTCAGGTCTCCTAAAATGAATTCAAGGAATGTTTTTATTTTCGAGTGTCAATTCTGCGATGAGAATATGACATTTTGTATGCATTTCACTGGTACCCAGAGGTTCGCACTTCATGGGTTTCTTTCATCACAGATACAACACAATACATGTTCTTTGAGTATTCTTATCATAGAGCTAGTTATGTGCAGGCCTACGTATATAATGATCAATATGATCGAATGGTTAATCGAACGGTCAAAGGGTTAAATTAATTTGTGTTGCGTCTGGGAAATCAGCTTTTCGAGGATGATAGGGTCCGTAGTTAGCATGATTTACCTGAGGCGACATGGGTATGCTTCTGAGAGGGTAATCAATCAGGACCCCACCAGATATCCCTCCTCTGCTGTCTTGGTAGTTGACGCTGACTGACACGCACGTGTTCGTCTGTGACACGTTGGCATTAGCGTCCGTAGACCGATAATAAGCAGCGTCACCGCGTGACGCAAATGAGCCATTCAACGAGCGGTCAATTCTCGTGACGTAACACTCAGTCCTAGTTAGTGTCGTGCCCGTAATCAAGGGCACCACCTTGTAATAAAGCACGAGCATGACAGCCAGCAGGCCCGAGAGCAGGCAGCAGCTACACCCCACCGTGGCCCACAGCCAGGTGAGGCGCCACCGGCGCAGGCGGGCCTGCTTGGCGTCCGTCCTCGGCAGGGGACTCCTCCCGGGCTGGCATGGCAAGCCATCCAACTCGTTATCCAATTCGCTGAATAGCATCGTGTTTGAATCCTCAATTGATTAAGATTAGGTTGCTCCATGTGAACGAACATCCACCAATCAACAGCCAATCATTTTCTGAAACAAAATGATTGGTGATATTACAATAATTTTCAGAAAATACATGCACTGAATGAATATATGTACAATAACCTTCGGTGATCACCATGATAGAATGCTGAAAATGCGTGTATCAGTATGACCCCTCCATATACATACTTGTACACGGCTGCTGTCGCTGTGAGAGACGTTAAGAATCGATTGCCTCCACAAGAAAACCACTGCATTTTTCTTGGGACCTACAGACTCTTCACAGCTTGAGTTCTCGGAAAATCGACCCATCAGTCTAAAAATCAATGAAAGTAGCAAGCCGAGGCAACTGAAGAGGTATCATTTTGCCAACTATGCAGATAAGTACCCCATGAGCTACGCTATCCGCAGTGTCGAAAGGACTTCTGAGATGAATACATGTACATGTATTTGTAGACATAATTAGCAAATGGGCATTTCATATAATTAAACAAATATCTTCTCGCAATCCTACATGAATTAATTTAGCTAATAGCATATCACTACCTGATATTGCTAGTACAAATAGCCATGTGAATATACAGTAATCACATTAGTTATCAGTTTCGTGAGGTTATTTATACCATGAAAGCAGTGAGTAATGTACTCCACGGCAACAGCCCTTCCTCTTTGTCTCCCAGACATATCAAGCAAATCCAACAAAATGATTTAGAGGCCGTAATTAACATCTGGGGACAGTCCATAGATAAAATTACAGAAAATTAAACTGTCAATCCATACACATTTTTTGAATGCTAAGATGTGTCTGTGCGCAGAGGGAGTTTACATGTGTTCGTGGAATACCATATATGTAAGTATTAAAGTATGCAGTCCACTGCGCAAATCCACGAGTCTAAATATCTATCTTCTACAATATATACTTGTATTGGATATTGTGTAAATGAAAACTATAATTGGTTTATTAGTGTATTCGATAAATTGTACAAGTAATCTGGTCATGTTCCTCCTGTCATTTGGAGTCAAGTTCGTTGTGTCATAAACTGCGGAAAATAATAACATATATATAGAGAGAGAGGCAGAGTCTTGGGAATTCCCCCAGTCTCATCAGTGAAAGGGTGTCGTCGTCATGAGGCAACCCATACAAAATGGCGTGATTGATTGCGACTTATGAACACAGCAGTGGGTGTAGGGACGACTAACATAATATGAACATATATACGTGTATGAATCATCGAGATACATCATTGGTGTACTATATGAACTCGATGTGTAATATACAACAATAAGCTCAAATGTGAATCTGAAACAATGTCACGATTGAACAAATGCAATTTAAACGTTGATATAATTATTCTGCTATACAGAGGTATACATCATAAATATACAAGCAGCAGAATCGTCAGTGAAATGGGCTATCTGAAGAGAATAATGTGCAGAACATTTAGGTATTCCGTATACTTACACATTTTGTTTTACAATTAGTTAATCCTGTCTTTACGTTGTGATAATCCGAATTTTCAATATATTAGGTTTTTATTCATAGACGAAAAGTGGAGAACTCCATTCCACAAATGCTGCATAGCATTAGACCTATATTGACAATCTATTTTTTGCCAAATCCTAGGGATGTACCCAAATACCACCAATGTGCCTTGTAGCAATACTGCCTTGAGTCAAGATGCGGTTCTTATCCAAATATTTTGTTCCCAAATCCAAACTAAGAACACATAGACAAAACACTTATCCATTGTTGTTGCATCCTTCTCAGTCGGAGCAGCAGATTGTTTCAGATACCGAGACGAGAGTATTTCTGTGTCTACCCTAGGGATGTCTAGAATGGCATGGAGCTGCCCTCTAATATCTGGCGGAGTATGCATCAGACTAACGGGAGACCACTCCCAGCCCGGGCTATCACTCATCAAGCCGACTGCACCTCACGTGTGCCTCTCACACTTAATACTCGATACAGCACAGTTGTCCATTGTGCTTAATGTAAGTATCAATCTATTACAACCACATTACAGTGGTGGTACAGTCAGTCAAATTATAGTCAGGCAAAGTTGAGTTAGCGCAATTGATTACAACAATGGGGGCATAACAATGCAATCATTTCAATCTGACAGCATGCAAACCTGTTTTGTTCATGCTCATCGGCTCCGATACACACTACTTCATAACTTCCAAGTCAGCTTAGTTTCATGTTAGATTGGATGTGAGGAGTTTCACGTTGTCACTTAAAACTAAACCGCCATCTGGAGGGCCATAACCTGATAATACTGCATGGTGCAAATCGATTCCCCATCTACTCTATCTAAAGAGGCAATGCCATAAGAACGTCTTTTTAGCACTACAAGTACACACTGATAGACACACTGATAGTTGTGTTGAGCAAACTACTCGACGAAAATAGTGGTACATCGTTCGTGATTGCACTACACACAAATATAATACACCCAGCCTACCACATTAATGACCAGTAATACATTTGCAAACAATATTTACTATTATGTATATTGCACACGATTTCTTACTGCCTAAAACCCGAAAACACTGAACAGAACTGTGCGAATATCAGAAATTTTCTTACATGCCACATTCAATCGTAATATGGGAGTCAAAGTGTCCATCGTTCCCTAAAATGACTGACTTTGAACTTAGGTACATCAAGCACTCTTGAAAAATAGAGAAGTAAACAGAAGATGTCATCTTCTAACATGGCTGGTATTTTCAGTTAAAATCGAATAGGTTAATCATTATGAATTAATAGCGCTCGTATATACATCATTAATGCTACATGCTTTGTTCAGCAGTCGTACTGAAAAATATTGTTATGATGAAGAAAATGGTGATGACGGTGATGAAGAAAATGCAAATATTTTCGGCCTTACCTGTCACCGATTGATGCTGCTGCATCGCAGTATGCACACCAGTATACATAGCAGTATATTGATAATATACCAGTGAAATACCAGTACTACGCACGATAACAAAGAGGCATTAGGTGGTATGTGCCATTAGGGAATAATTTGTATAATGTTCTTTTCATGATCTGATGATTTGAGGTATCAATGGGAATTTGCTTAGTGCATGAAACTCAATGCGAGCAGTACACATCAAAAAGGTATGAATCATATCTTTCAACACAGGACCAGGCAGATTGAAAAGATAAATCAACAGATGGTCGGGAGGTCACGACAGTACATACGGCTCTGAAATGTAGGAAATGTATTCATTTTACCAACAAACATCACATATCATCCAACTTTAAGCCACGAAAGTGATCTATGTATATCGTGGAGATTGCACTTAATATAATTGTATAATAATTGTAGGTTTTGTATATAGCAGTTTTCCTTGTAAACATAGTCAAAGTGCTTCACATTTGATTCTTTGTATTCCGTATATTGTGTATACATATATTCCACATATTCCATTCAAATCGTTGGATTTCAAAGGTGACCAAATGAACCGAATGGGATGATGTGAATGTCATGCTTCTGGGAAAATATTCAAAAATGACCAAATGGACCCAATGCAATGAAGCAAATGTATTGCATCTGCAAAAAAAATAAATAAAAATAAAACAAAGGAAAAATAGAAGAAGAATCAATAATTCTTCTGAATCACTCAGCTGAATCTCCAATGTGTTCCAGTGTTCCATTTGGGATTAGTATGGGGGGGGGGTATTAAAAGAATAAATAAGGGTGATACAATTAAAGGAAAACCTTGAATGTAGCGATCCATTTTATCCGTATATTGTGTATACATATATTCCACATATTCCATTCAAATCGTTGGATTTCAAAGGTGACCAAATGAACCGAATGGGATGATGTGAATGTCATGCTTCTGGGAAAATATTCAAAAATGACCAAATGGACCCAATGCAATGAAGCAAATGTATTGCATCTGCAAAAAAAATAAATAAAAATAAAACAAAGGAAAAATAGAAGAAGAATCAATAATTCTTCTGAATCACTCAGCTGAATCTCCAATGTGTTCCAGTGTTCCATTTGGGATTAGTATGGGGGGGGGGGGTATTAAAAGAATAAATAAGGGTGATACAATTAAAGGAAAACCTTGAATGTAGCGATCCATTTTAAATTAGTGTTGGGGGAGAGCGTATCAAGAACATGCATTAGTCTTTGATACATCATTAATCACTAAATTGGAAAAATCTGAACAAAATAAAACATAAAAGAGATAAGGAACAAAATATAGTTGCCGTATTTAATTCCCAATGTGAATGTCCCAATATTTTAGCTCTAGGTATTCTAGCGGTAGAGAGTTTCCATTTTCAAAAACCAAACGGATGTGACAATTGTTTTCTAATTTCAAGTCCGAACAAATTATTTCGGGGGATGGAGGTGGCTCAAAACAGTGACATGATTTCGGCCCAAACTTTTTTTGTGTTATTTCTGAACATGTTTCGAAAAAATGCGTGTCAAATGGGTACAAAAATGTTCTGGCTTCCCTCTTGAATTAATTTTCTGGGTTTTTTTTTCTTAAATTATCGGGAAGATTTGACTGCAAGCTATAAAGATGAATAGGTGGTGGACGGACGCATGTGACAAGTTGCTTTAAATAGTACAAATTTGTTCTACTTAGATATTCAGTTTCTATCGCGTTTCTGGCCCATATGCCAAGATACTAGTAGCTGGGCAATTAGCTATGATTACACAGCTCCTCAATTAGCTACCCCTAGACCTCTTTGATGTTGGAATCTGGATGATGGGTCCCTACTGTGACAGTAAACACCAGCAAGTGTCAAATAAGCAAATATCAATATCATTTACCTTCACAAACTCCATGCAGAAGTTTCTTTTGAACTTGGATATGAATACAAATTCATCAATATCACGAGCATAAGCGTCCTAATACATCCCGAAACTGGCAAAGGACACCCTGTGACAAGCATAACGATGGACTAAACAGCATAGTCATGATTCAAGAAGTTCTTTTCCTTATCCGAATGAGTTTTCTTCTTTATCACCCAGTACATTATACACCCAATTTGAAGCTTACTTCTGAAACCACAATATCCCGCATATTACATGCTACTGATATGCTTGATAAATTTTGCCTAACTGAAGGGAAAAAACTAATGAGAATCCCCTTAATTTATATTAATTTTTTGTCTTCACAATACATAATTCTCAAGGACTGATACCAAGCGGCTAAAATGTTTAAGTAGTTTCACCCTTGGATATTATTATTTTCCTTCCTTATGACTATGCCACACGAGCAGATGGGATCATCGTTCAATACAGACATGCAACATATAATTACGTATGTGACGTGGTTTGTGCGGCTATCACTCTAGACGTCATAACACAAAACAAGATATGACACATTTTTCTCAGCATTCCGTCCCAAACATAATATTGATAGTAGAAATGTAGAAATTGACAATTGTAACACCAAGGAGTCATCGAACGATGGCGCTGAGGAAAATGAGAGTAGGAGATTATATGCACAATGTAACGCTGCAGATAGTATTCCCGAAGAAGTATGTCACAAACGTAATTACATCTACATGTACAATATATAATTAGATCACACGTGGTATTTCATTATTCATGTATATGTATAAAATTCCCTCAGTCTCATCATTGGTGGTGTCACGAGGCAGTCGAAACAAACACTGGGGTAATTGCTTGCTACGTTTTGTTTTTTCACACAATAGCATTTATCTGAACACATCCCTGTCGGCAAGATAACACCAATTAATTATTAATATAAATCACTGGAAAAACGACGCACATCATAAAGTATGCATACAGCAGTACTGAATTGCGCAAATAATTATAAGAAAGTTCCAAACATTTGGACATTTTGCATACTTACACATTTTGTTCTACAATCGTATGGTCACTCCTGTCCATACGATGTTATAATCTTTTTATCAACTATCAGTTAAATATGGTGTAAATAATGGTGTGACCCATTATTTTTATCCATAGACGAAAGACGGGAAACTAATACAAATATGCTCATAATGTCTTATTGACAGGCAGGTTTTAAAAGTCCGCTAAATCCTTGGAATGTACAGAAATACCACCAAAGTGACTTTTGGCAATCCTGCCATAGTGTCTTGATGGGGTGGTATCTAAATATTTCGTGGCCCGAGTCCATACCAGTAATGCGTAGACGATGGATATATCCATTGTTGTAGCGTCCATCCCACACTCCATACAACAGTTTGTACCAGATACCGAGAGCATTCCTTTGACTCTAGATCCAAGGATGTCGTCTAAAGAGGTGTAGAGCAGTCATTCAATATCCATGCCATATGGAGCAGACTGACGGGAGATTACTCCTAGCTCGGGATATCACTCTCAAGTCGTGGTCTTGTCACACAGCCGACACTCTGCACCTCATATCACCCGACCCCCTTACTCAATACAGCATAATTGTCAAAAGTGTACAGTCAGATCACGTTGAGGGTAACGCGAATAATCACAACTACGTATGAATTACAAACGCAACTAGATTTCTCAGTTAAAGAAAAGGAGAGAAAGACCCTATGTGTATGGACTTCCATACGTGGATGGGTTCCATGTTGTCATGAAAAATAAGCAGTCTTCTGGACGGTCGTAGTCTACTAATACTGCTGTTCGCCCCTTACATTCTCTTGGAGGCGTTACTACGAGAATGTCGTTGTAGCACAACAAGTACACACTGTGATACACGAAAAGGGACATTGTATTATCAGGTGATAAAACTTAACCCCAGAATTAAGGAGATCATGCATTGATAAAATGAGTTGTGTCATTTGTAGTAATGTCTCACCCTAACAATGTACACCCACCATACCACAGTACTGACCAGAATCCAAATCCAATATCCCCAGGAAGTGCGTGGATATCATAAAACTTCATACTTTGTCGCACATGTATGAATATTTCTTGTCACATCCGATCGTAAAGTCGGCCGGGATGTGTCCGTCTACCCCAAAATGAATGGTTTCGCACTAGAGTACATCAAACATTCTATTGTAGAAGTAGATAGAAGCTAGAAATCTAAAACATTTCTGCCTGAGAGATTATCATCCTCCAACATTTTGTTCTCAGAAACTGTGCAAAACAACAAAATTGTATGAAAATATTCAAATATAAGGAAAATGTGTACATGGACGGTTTAATACAAAGCAAATATTATTTGGCAAATCAATTATTATTGATATCGCTGGATCGTGGTATACATACTTGTAATCAATATTATATATGTAAGCATGCCAAATAATACCACAGCGACATGCGATGACTAACAGATTATTGTGACCATTTGCATGTATCTGATGATCTGACGGTGGCGTTTTCCTGCTGGAATTCATCCGCCCGTGTTGATTGTATCGTGCTTGGACAGGTGAGATGAACGCGAGACGAATAACGCGAGTAAGGCAAAATAAACTAGACGTAAAGGCCTAGAGGCCTTGGGGCATTTCGATACACAACATAATCACAGGTGAACTGTTAATTACTGACAACTCTGCAACCAAAATGATTATGTAGATACATCCATTTCACTCTAAGACGATTCTAAATGAAAATAAACGAGATATGGCCGAAAATGAAAAATGCCGACTCAGCAGAAAAAAAAAATTGGCCTAGGCCCAAGTTCACCCAACATACCCCTAAGACATGTTTGCCTAGTGTCACAAGTCCGAAAATAACCTCCGTTTCGCTCTACGACGCAGTTTTCGAGATATGGCCGAAAATGAAAAATGCCGACTCAGCAGAAAAAAAAAATTGGCCTAGGGCCAAGTTCACCCAACATACCCCTAAGACATGTTTGCCTAGTGTCACGAGTCCGAAAATAACGTCGGTTTCGCTATACGACACACCGTTTCCGAGATATTGCCGAAAATGAAAAACGCCGACTCAGCAAAAAAAAAATTTGGCCCAGGACCAAGTTCCCCCAACATACCCCTGAGTCATGTTTGTCTAGTGTCACGAGTCAGAAAATAACGTCCGTTCCGCTCTACGATGCACCGTTTCTGAAATATGCAATGAGCCTCAAGGATGACTCACCAAACTTGTTTTCGGCCCCTGTCAAGTTTCAGAATGGTAGCACAAGTACTGGTTGAGTTATCAGCCGGAAACCATTTGACAAAAAATTCATCCTCACGCTCTAACCGGACCTCGGATTCCGCTCCAAAACAATATGGTTCTTCTATGTAATATATGTGATAACTGGTGAAAATTTCTCGGAGATCCGTCATGGAGTTCTTGAGTTATCGTCCGGAAACGAAAAAGGGGAAAAAAAAAAGAAAAAAGAAAAAAATTCCGACAAAACCATAATAACATTTCGTGCCGAAATGCCCTAATGATGGCATGGTATGTTATATGCATCACATTTTAGTGGTATAAGTGCATGATTTTTGTATATATTATATGCTCGAAGTGAGAAAACCTTGATACACGTGGTAACTTGAAGTGTGTGCATCAAACGCTTGGGTATATGTCATTCGGGTGGTATTATTCACTGTGACAGAAATGTTAAATGACAAATAAGGAAGATTATCAATGCACTGTTCACGAAAAAAAAAAATCCTGATGCAAAAAAAAGGAAACATCTTAAAAAGTAACCAAACATGTCGACTTTTAATTACTCTTGCTGTGCTAGATTGCTTTTTTTCTGTAAATATATATGTCATAACATTCAGCAATAATTTGACATAACATATTGCACGTTCACCTTAGCTTTTTTACTGTAAAAAGTTATCATTCTGAAATCTATTAGACCTTATCACTTTTCTGGCCCACATACTTGGAGCGCTGAGCTCGGTGATAAGTGATACTGTGTATACAGGAGATATTATTGCACAACTTCTCAATTAACGTCCCCTAAAATCTTTTTGTTGGAATCTGGGATATAGTTTAAAGACATGAAAACCGGCAACCAGTCAATATCATTGCCCTTCATCCAATCTATGTCACGTAGAGGCATCTGTTGGATATGGCCATATGGAGATGAATGCAAATTGATCAATATCTCGAATGCAGCATGAAAATATATTAAATGTGTGTTCAGAGCATTATGTGACCTAAATAGTAGGTCATATATATAGTAGGTCATATATAGGACCAAATTCAGGTCATATATTGTATTTTATATTCTTGCATTTGAAGAAGAAGGTCTTGGACACAACGTGTCACTAATAATTGGCTAATACTCGGGATCTCGGCCGAATATCGGGTAACATACTGGAAAAACCAGGTAGTACTGATAATGCGGTGGCGACGGCAGGTGACAAGTTTCCCTGCTGGAAATTATCAAACCATGTTGATTGTATCAATATCCTGCTCAGAGAGGTGAGATGGACGTGGGATGAATAACAGGAGTAAGGCAAACTGAATAATGGTACACTGGGAATGTTACATTCGCAACACATTTTGTTGGTATAAGTGCATAACATTTGTATATATTTAATACTCGTGAGTATGCATTAATACACACGTGGTAATTTAGTCTATGTTTATTCAACTCCGGTCGGATGTACAATAATGTGGGCAAGAGACATAGCCTGTGATTGGTTCAAAACTGGTCGCATGGTGCAGATGCTCATGACAGTTTGCTGACCCAGGTAAAAGTTGCCAGAAATCTCTCACATTTGGATATTAAACTGGAAAATATATCAAATATATCCAATGTAGACTACTCAAAATGTTTCCATAGAATGGCCCTGAGAGGCCCCAATGCCCTGGCTCTGACACATTCATTTGCACATACGCTCTGAATTTCATGACATATTGGCCCAACACGATAATCCCGGGTTTTCAGGCCGTTTTGTGACCTTTCTCGCATGGACTAGTATAAGCTGTAGACAGAAATCAAGCAAGATGCTGTGTATCCAGGAGATGATTACACCATTTCACAATTAACTTCCCCCTAAAATCTTTGATGTTGGAATCTGACAAAGAGTCCCCAGACATCACAAGCGGCAAGTGTCACACTAGCAAATATTCCATATCATTACCATTCACCGTACGTCATGAAGAGGCTTCTTCTGAAGATGAATGCAAATTTATTAATATCACGAATATATCATGAAACGCGCTGTCTTTGGGTGTGTGTTTTGTGTACAGATCACACACCTTATCCCGGATCACAGACCTGATCACACAAGAAGCGTACGAAGAGATCTAATAAACCTCCTCTCAGCATTTGCTGTTGCACTGTTCCCTCCATTTTGGAAATGATTCGTATTGCATTTGCTATGTTTTTACCAAGCAACTATAATACATGAACAAAATGATCACATTTTGAGGTTAGAAGTGTTCGCGTACAGATCAGAAACCTGATCCTGATCCGGGATCAAGTTTGTGATCCGTACACAAAAAACGCACCCCATGTGTGTGTTGAGAGCGTTGTGCTAGTAATTAGTTCGGTCAGGGCCATACTCAAGAGCATATTTGGTGTTTTATATTCCTCCATTTGAAAGGTCTTTTGGACACAAAAATGGGTGTCATTCAACGAAATTGCTAAATTCTTATATGGAAGAGCAATTTGAGGTCAACAAAAGTTTTCACTGATTTGATTGATATTCACTATGACCCAATATATTGTAAACCCCCTTTGGAGAATACAACTGGAAAGATACTATCCATCATTTGTTCAATGATATGTTGGATATAATTTGCAAACCCAAGGGAATGAAATAATGACAGACCTCTTTCCTTAGATATGATCCCAATGCATAATTCTCAAGGGCTGTTGGTACTAAGCAGTTATCAGATCCAAATAGGTGGATTCTCAATATTATTTTCACTTGTTTATGAAAAATACCACACTCGTCAATATTTTATTTTCAACAACACTTCTGAACTATAGAGCTAGTCTCGCAAGTTTCAACCAGTACCGAGTAGATTCCAAATGTCAAATCCCAGATACAAAGCTGAATATATCAACAGCTGTCAGCCAACTATGACATACAAGCAGATGAGTTCATCTTTTATTCCATTGCACTGAAGAGTAGCGTTTTCAATGTAAGTATCAATCTATTACCACCAATACAATCAGATTTTGATGATGCCAATAAGAAACGTAAAGAACAACATTTTGCAATAGAAACAAAGCCCAACCAAATAGTTTATCCAAAGACACACTGGCGTCATCAGGGGCAGACAGTGTGTTAAATGTAGTTGTTTCTACTGTACACCTGATGGAATTAGTATACAACTGCCCAACAACCTATGAAAATAATTTAGAAATCCGAAACTAACCCCATGGAATAGATACATGACAAGTACAAAAGTACCCGATCACAAGCCAGAAGGCTACTGAGTTGATGGTATCCTCGGGGACAGATTTAACGTCCGCCAGCAGTGTGTCTGTCTGTTTGATAGATATTATGCCACACCGAGCCAGTCGCTATGACGTAACAACTAGTCGCTATGACATAAAATTACATATAAGCTTCGTGGTGTGTGGAGATGATACCCTGGAAGATCTTACAGAAAAAGAAATATGACTGGCAATCGGAACCATGGTAAAGACACTAAATTGTACTGTTTATAACATAGTGTGAACGAAACTAAATGACTTCAATGAATAATTCATAATTATATTGGCAACAAGGAGCCACCATATTTGTTGCTGAGTTGTAATGGTACTACCGGAATCTTATTGCAATTCTCAGAACAGTAGCTGTTTTATTATATCTGATGCCTTATCAAACAGTCAATCGTTACAACGTAACATTATGTATGCACCATTGTGTGTGGGGTTGATGCTCTACACCTCATTACAAAATATGGATATGATATCGCATTCGGTATAAAATATATATTGCACAATAAATGTAAACCACTGGAAGTACACACACATCTCTGGACATCATTCACTGTTGACATAAACGTATATATATATATTTTTTTTTTTACCTGGGGTTTAATCAATTGGGGTCTTTCTCTGCGAAATAGTAATTAATAATTGTGACATCACGGAGCCATCGTATAATGGTGTTGAGGGTAGCAGGGAATACCCCTTTATATTTGATTCCAGGCTTTGAACCACAATGCATATCACGATAGCCATTACAACTGTGCACAATATCGTTTGACTATATATATGTAAGTATTGTAATACTATATTGTATATTTTGGTAACGTAATTTGATTTAAAATTGACAATATTAATATGGTATGAGCGTCATTCCTGCATATATATAATTAATACTCATTATAAATTAACCTGGAATTCTAGTGTGTTACAGATATTTTCCTTTTTATTGAGTTCTACTGCACACAGACTGGGGGAAAAATACGCAGTACCAACAGGTCCAGGAAGTAGCCCTCAGCTGTCTGCTAGCGTGATTACTTTACTCGGAATGATAGCTTGTTGAATGTACTTTGATCCTGATAGCTTGTTGGATGTGCTTTCATCCTTGAAACTGTAACCATTCAACACCAGTAAGTGTCAGACACTGATCAGAACCAAAACATGTCCCCGTTTGTTGCTTGCGAGAATTCCCTATTGCGTCATATATGCAAAAGGCTACAAATAAATGTAGCTCGCGAACGAAAAGGACGCACAACTTAGAGTCATCAATACGAGACTGTTTTGTTGATCATGTTGTGTTGTTGTTGTTGTTGTTGTTGTTGTTAGCGTTTCGAACGTACTCAATGTATGCCAAGACCGCTATAAATCTGTAATGTATTGAAGACCCACAAAAAATCAGCAGACAATGCTGTCCACTGTGAAAATACTCCTTCAAATATTCCCGAACCATATTTGTTAAATGACCGAGAGTGAATCCCCAATGAGCAATAACCAACCAGAGTGGGTGAAATCGGAGGTCATTTTGAGACACAGTAGTCATATCTTGTGACTGTGTGTTAGAAAACAATAAACACAACAGTAAACTATCAACAACAGTTTACACGTTCTTCTACAAATTGAGCTTTCCCATTTTGAGGAGTTATCTTTTGTTGAAGGAGTAATGCACTTATTTTTCCCTCGGCAATGGCAACTCCGAACCTCTAACTGGGATACAAAAAATAGGCTAATATATATGTGTGTGTTTTTGTTCAGAATGTTACATTTTCAGCAAGTACAAAGTTGAGGTCCAGTATGGTGTGGATCTTGGAACAATTAGAGACTAATTGTTAAATTAGTATAAATGAGTTAAATTAGTATCGAAATAAATTAGGTCCGAGCCCTGATGAGAGAGAACAGAAGACCTAACTATTAACCCACAAGGGTGCTGGACCTGTTTATTTGTTCTTTTTGCTGTTTTTGTCAGAAGGAACAGTATTCGTATTGTCGAAAGTTGTCAATCTCAAAGCAAATGCTTATAATATCAATAAATAATCTCAGTACCCCTCGGGAATATGAAATATTCTATATCCCAAATGTGACTCCCATATCGTTAGAGGGCATGAAACTTTTATATTTTTATTTCATACAATTCAAATGACCGTAACCAACACCTGATTAATTAGGTCCAATTCCTGACACGACAACGTTATGGTAAACATGGAACAAATCACTGTCTATAATACTGCTTCAAAACCATCCCATACTGTTTCTAAGGATAACCATGAATAGAATATACATGTATAGATTTCACAAATCATATGGCCAGGGATAGAATTACAACAGATTTGAGCAAATGCCTAGCTACAAGACAGCGATTCACCAGATGAATTTCGCTAGAAGTTGTATTATTAATATTATGTAATTTATGTGTAGATGTGTGGGGGAGTATTAATTAACGAAATAGAAGTTGGTCGAACCCTGAAGTGGAAAGTACAGTGTGGGTGCTTGACAATACCTTCGTGGCGCCCACTCGAGGACACTAACCCAGCAACCTACCACAGGTTGTTGAGTGTGTCCATGGTGCAACTCAGATAAGGAAGCAAACAAAATAGGGATAGTGTATTGAGAGTGGGTCAAATTACTGGTGATATGGTTGCTCTTGGCAGACATCATGTTATTGATGAATTAAAAACATGTCAATTCTGATCACACTGCATTAGAATTTGATTTCAAAACTTGAGGAAAATGTGTTTCGTTATAGTCTGAGAAATATACCATAAATCACTACATCTTTTGTGTTGTGTGAATCGAGGTTGTTTTCTGCTACAAGATGCACATTCCTGGAGAAACATTCATGTTCATATGAGGTAGCAGTTTACACAAACGCAAAACATAACAGATGGCATGGTGGATGAGAACGGAGTATGACAATCGAACAGAGTTGGCTTCCCATTTATGAAAGTATAGCCTTGTGTCCCATGTACCGACACACGAGTGTACCTAGTACTCACTGTGGCGAGACTGGATGCACTAACGATCGTTAGTGCATCCCGCAATGGCGAACACCACTCGCGGTTCGTTTGAATTTTCTTCATTTCCCCGATAACTACGATTATGATCAATACACACATACATCCACTGATTCTTATGCGCACGAAACAACCGTTCGTTGCAAATACATGGCGATTTATGTTGGTTTGAGCATAAAAAGCTCGTCTGAAAAAAGCCGATAGATTCCCTAACGATTGTTTTTGTAAAATCGAAGATTTCCTAACGAACATGTGAAAATTCCCTAACGATATTTTCTTTATTAATTCAAATCTACGTTATTTAAATGTTGAACGTGAAAATAAAGTACCAATTGACATGTATTGATGTGTACAGAAGATCTTCTAGTACAGATTTCCTATTTTTAATGTGACATTCGTTAATTTATGTTGCATAAATCAACGATTTTTAAATGGTGTATGATATGGACCTATTGCAATATACACGTATTGGGCCTATATCGTTAGGGAATCTCACTTTTGTCGTTGGTGAACCTTATCGCTAATTCTTTTCCTCAACATATCTCAACAGAAAAGCGTGATCAGCTTGAAATAACTACGCATGTCTTTGACCAAAACACTAAGCTACCTTCGAAGTATCCATTCATCACTAACGATTGTTATTGCATCCAGTATCGCCTCAGTGAGTATTGTACCAATAAATCATTTTTTTTAAAATGTATTGAAATGAAATATAAAATGTATTGAGTATGAGATTAATCTGCTTCCCCCGATTTCATTTTTACCCTCGCGCCGATAGGGGGAGAGGGTATTGCATTTGGAGGAGACGTTCCTTGATAATAGAAACAACAATGCGAAATTTTACAACACAATATTGAGTGACAAGGTGAAGGTCAAAGTAAAGGTCAAAATCGCAATAGCTCTGCTTAAATTCATTATTAATTTCCCTCATTAATTTGTGTATTTTTCGATAGTCAATTCCACATCATTTGCTATAGGGTCGATGGCCGAACGATCTAAATTTCCTTTTATCGCCCAAGGTCGACAATGTAAGGGTCATCAGCTTTAATTTTAGTAACTGAATCTGAAGGGGCGAGGGTCTGCAATCTCTGATTGTCTCGTTGGTATATGAGCCAACTGTCCTTGTCAGGAGAATTTGTATATTCCAAACAATCTCATGTCCTTTTTGTGGATTTTATGTGAACAAATATCCTTCCTGCAAGAGAATATTGTACACTAATGCTGTCTAGAATGAATCAAAACACGCACGTACAATATTGCAAACATCGGGCCATGTGTATATAACTGTGCTACGAATATTGTAGGCCTAGACAGGATATCGTGTAAATGTATATATCTGACACTTTCATGCATATTTGATGGCTGGTGATTTCCATATGTATGGTGCTGTATCATATATTGTCTAGTCCCCAAATGGCATCATCATGATTTGTGTCAGTCTATAGTAATCATGGATCTTATTGCCTTTCACAGAAAAACCAAACGTCTATATTCTGTTGTGTGTATATTTACCTGCTTTTAAGCAATACCACATACACCACTATGAAAAACCTGAACGAGAGGATTAGCATCATCAACCCGTTACCACCAGCACAACCAGATTTTGATGATGACGATAGCAAACCTGAAACACAACATTTGGGGGAATCAGAACTAAGCCCGACCAAATGTTTAATGCCTAAGCCACACTCACTTCCTTTCATTCCAATATAACAGGAAATAGTATGAGCAAAGTCAGTGTGTGTTATAGCTAAATTGAATCATGGGTTGGGAATAATTCCTATGTTGGCCTTCGTATCATGAGTAACATCGACCCAAATCACATACCCTAATCCTATTCAAATATTGGTTCCACCAATAATCGATAGGTGCAATTATCTGATATGTGCTTGACATGTACATCTATTTATCTTTTGCTACCTGTTCTCACTATATATTACCTATTGTATTATTTATTCGGCAAAAACAATATATATTCTGGTATATTTTCTACATGCAAATGCGTGCTTGTTTCATAAATGTGCTGTACGAATGTGAAGGATGAATAAATGTCTTTGAATAAGGATATTTAGATTGGTCATCACCCCTTCTCCTGGTGATAGTCCACATCTCCGTATTTCAGGATGACTTTATGTGATGCTATGTTTGGCATATTGATTCTGATATATTAGGTTACTACTACTTTCAATTGATTATGCACATGCAGGATATGAATATAAAGAATTCCGCAGTTTACAATATCATGTTAATTCTGCAATCTCAATATCATGGTATGAACAAAACGTGGCGATAAATTTTAAGAATCTGGTTAGTTTCACAAAAGCAACTTTGTTCAATGCGTTACAGTCGCTTTTATTGGCAGTGTTCTGCTGAACGACCAACAAAATCAAGATATAATTATCGCTTCCTCTCAGTGCCCGAATCTTTGTTATTCGCACTGACAATCGTTTTGCTATACGTCAGAGATTACATCAGTCCGCTGATGTAATCGTTACAAACGATCAAACGTAGGTGACATGCAGTATCTGACCTGATAGCCAAACAGAAGGTATGAACAGATATTTGCAGCATACTGCTGGTTTATGAAAATATGATGAATTTGCTTTCTTAGAATGAATACTGCGGAAACATATCTCGTTTCATCTGGTGTTGTCTGCGATAAAGGAAATATGAGTGAAATTCTGTATGAAACCATACATACTTGTTAATGATGGAACTCCAAACATTGAGAATATGACGTGGTTCTAAATAGGTGTTGCTCGCTTAAAGTACTAGTATAGTGAAAATATGATGTGGACTTATATGAAAGATCTCATTGATATGAGCAAAAGGGTTTTTACGGCATGTAAATATCACAATCCGTTCAAAAGTTATAGCACTTTAAAAACTGAAATCGGCAATTTTGCTTTTTCAAAACAATTTAGCTAATTAGTATGCAAATGAGATATTCATGACGTCATCAGGGGAAGTTGTTTTAATTAGGTACTCTGATATGTATTATTCATACATTTGATGTTATGATTATTCATCAAAACTCATTCTTTACAGATTTTAATATGAAAAATCAGTGTTTTCATTTTTATGTTGTTGTCAAGGTAACCAGTGACCTGGTATGGCCCATAGCAACCATGGTTGCTAAGGCCAGAAACCCACTTAGAACAGGGTATGCACACACAAAAAATGGTGCCAACTTGAGCTCTATAATAATTTATTTCATAAATAATCGACAAAAAGTCTGTGGATAGACTGACTTGGCAGTTAATGGCCATGGCAACCATGGGTGACTACGGCTATATATAACGACCGGTAACCATAGCAACAGTACAGTTTGTGTGGATATTGACTATGTATGGTACATAATAATATGCACTAGTCAGATCGTCAGAACCTTCAATAAGAATCATTATATCATGGCTTGAAATATCCTAATTAAAATTTGTTCTCCTCGTGACGTCATGAATTCTCATTATCATCTAATTTGCATATTAATGAGTTGCTAGAACTTTTCAAGTGGCTTCTGTAATGTAGTGCCGGAATGACAGTTTCAAATGGCTGTAACATTTGAACGGATAGAGATATTGATATACCGTAAAGACCATTTTGCTCAGACCATTGAGATCTTTCATATAACAAAACATCGTATTTTCAATTTACTAGTACTTTGATTCAGATGTGGATCCAGAGTGGTTAAACAACCTAACCAATACGAATATTACGTTGTGGTCTCATCCATTAAAATGGTTTCCAGCAAACATAACATGTAAGAATCAATCAATGTCAGTGTCCACAGTATGACATACATGTATGCAAATAGGTTTTGCTCGCTTAATTCAGGTGTGGATCCAGAGTGGTTAAACAACCTTAACCAATACGAATATTACGTTGTGGTATCATCTATTAGGGACCTTTAGCATCGCTTACGCTATATCGAACGGTAACGTAAAAGTCAAAAGTATGTGCATTACGTCATAACTTTCCGTTCTTCTCCGTCAAGCGCCATAACGTTAGCGTTCGTGGTTTACGGTAAATCTTTGGTTTAGCGGATCTATTTCACGTTAAAGTTCATGTACGGTGTACGGCAAAACTTTTGGTAAACAGAGGGCCTCTAATGAACGCAGGTCTTTAATAGGCGCATGGTCTGGACGGCAAGTGAAATTAATAAACGCCCCCACGTTTATTAGAAGTTTACGGTACTCTTGCAGCCTTGCACGCATGCAGTATAGCTTCTGGTCAAATTATTGATCTACGATCATCAAATTACTGGCATCAGAAACCCATGGGTCTCTTATGGGTTTCTGTTGATCCACCAGGGAAGGTGACCCACATCATCATAGATCTACATATATACACATGTAAATATTTAACTATATTTATTTACTATATTTATTTAACTATATTTATTTACATAGTTACTGTAGATCTCTTCAGATTTAGGCATGTTATATACACTGCATCATAACTATCAGGCCTACATGTATATATATCTATTATTATTATTATTATTATTATTACAATATCATTGGGACATATACCCCCGGGCACATACCACATTCATGGGGTATGTCATGCCTACTTAGTGACACCGTAAAAGTGTCTGGATTCTTTCTATGGGCCTGGGTGTCCTTGTAGGGCTGGTGGTGGCAGTTTGGGAAGGCGTGAAGCTAAAATGGAATACTGGCTTTTCCTTGTTAAACTATAGTTTGACAAGAAAAAGTGAGTCGCACTTACCGCATGGGGTAAGTACGACTACAGTCGGACAAACCCGATCGATATTGTTATTATTCTAACTATGAAACAGACTTATGTCGACAGTACGGACATATGTCGACAGTGTGGACATATGTCGACACGAAAGTAATAAGCTTCAATTCAATTTGGATAAGCATTTCCTGTTCTTAAAAGTATGAACTACTGATAATTACATTACTTGTTCCAATCTTACAACAAAATACATCAACTGAAGAAATTTGTGGGGATTATTACTTTGGTGTCAACATATGTCCGTCGACATATTTCCGTCGACATATGTCCGTCATTGTATGACACGTCATTTTATGCAAAAAGACTTATGTCAACAGTATTACTTTCTGGGACATATGTCAACAGTATTACTTTCTGGGACATATGTCAACAGTATTTTTTTTCTGGGACATATGACAACAGTATTACTTTCTGGGACATATGTGACACTCAAAAATAAATGTGACACTGTAAAATATTACATATGTTTATTCAATGTACAAGTATACATAATACTGATAATTCAACAATATCGAACCAATTGAGTATCTAGCAGTGTATCAAACAATTGGTTGCCATGGCAACAACACCAAATATCGCAGAAATCAATTTCACGTGATCCCGAAAAATATAATTTTCATGCATGAAATCACATCTCATTCATAGCAAATGATTTCCACACATACTCCATTGGGTACTTGCATGTTTTCATAATATATTATACTCATTAATAGAGAAGAATTGCATGGTCATTGCTCCAATTTTTATGACTATGTATGTATTACACAAGCAACAGAGCCTTACAATACAGTACATTATCAACTCAACACCCTTGAATCCACGAAATTTTGGCAACACATCATTTTGACACCATTAGTGACTGAGAACAGCCAGTATCACTAGTACATTAAACATTAAGACATTCTATACATTATCTTCAAACATGGTTCCTGCCGCATACATTGTATGTACATCTTTGTCGTCATGGTAACATATTAAACCATTTGGGTATCAGACCTCCACATGTCAAAGTTACAAATGCGCCTGGATGAGTAACTGTAAACCCATCAACACAATCAACACTCAAAATGACAAACCTTGAACACATTCAACACACAAAAGAGCACAATCACAATACACTATTCAGTAATGTGAATAACATTGTGTAATTACAGTCCTCACACCACGTGAAATCACACAGAGGCACTCTCCTTCCTTGTCCTTTCAGAATCTTGACACTTGTGCTCTCCTGGTCAGTGAAGGTTCGCAGCTGAACAGTCCCTGGGTTAACGCGAGTGACAGCGAAGTGATGATAGGAAAGGACGTGTGGCACTGGCTCCAAAAAGTCAGAGAAAAAGCTGCTGAAATCATACCACTGAACATTCCGCTGCCCACTGGCGTAGTCATAGGTGACAACTGCGCTGTTCAGTCCAGCTGGTGACGACTTGCCGACCACATTCACTATGTCGTCCAGTTTATAGACCACTGTCCGCCCGTACAGGCGCTTGATCAAGCCGAAGCTCCGATCTGGGGCAAAGTTTGTATGGCCCGTCAGCAGGGAGTTGAGTTCAACGCTGTCATTCAAACCCGCCAACACTCTCCAGCAGCAATACTGCACCACACAGTTGTTCTTGTTTTGGCCACAACAGTTGTCACAGTGGAGCGAGATGTTCCGGGCTTGGTGACCGTTCGTGGCAAAATAGTGATGCAGCATGCTGACAACAGTATTGGGTATTGCCAACGTTCTCACACTCGTCCACCAAGTACTGTAGTTTACCCGGTGGCCTGTTCCCTCGCAGTGTACTCCAAAGATCCTGCACTTGCGCATGGACTTGAAATAGGCTGGGTCCAACTGCTGTGGCGAGTAGGGATACTGCACGTTCTGGGCGTAGTCGAAGGAGTAGTGCATCAGATCTGGAGGCACATTTGCGACTTGTGAGCGTTGGAACTCCTGCTTGCACTCTTCACACTGTTGCTGGTAGTGGGATCGCTGAGTAGCTGCCTGACGTCGGTGTTCCTAGGCGATATGGAGCTTCTCATTTTGAAGACCTTCAGTTCAGGCATAGCTCTGATTCTGAATGAAATGTCAATATGGATAACATTTTGAATATTTGGGGAGAAATGTTTGATTATAAGGTACTAGTACATGAAGATTGCATTGTGTTATCAATGATCATGATGATACTGGCTGACAATGATTTTTATACTAAGTACTTACTTGGCACACAACACAGCTCAGTGCTGTTGTGAACTTGTGAGTGTTGTCATGGACTGATGGACATGGCAAGTGGGGCACAGGTCACTGGGTGGCTACAATAGCCTACATGGTAGGCCTAACATGCTGTTCCCAAAGCAAATGGCGAAGAAAGCAGTCCTTCCCACTGGCAGCTTGTGCGCCTCCTGACATCTGGTGCTGTACAATATTTGTCATCCTCGCCTTCCAACGAATCGAATTCTAACAATTGGTGAACGATTTTCGTCGATTTTGTACCTGTTTTCCTCACTTTTTTCACCGGTCCATGTCACAATCCACAGCACTCGCCGGCACCCGAAAACAAACGACTGCGCATCCTAATTGCGCAGGGAGAGTCTCAAAACCCCGGTAAAACAAAAGGGAATGTCTCAAGAGAAACAGAAACCACGTGGAAAATTTCTTATTCCGCCATCTTTAAGGGACACCCGAAAACGAGTTCCAAGTTCCAAGTTCCAAGTTCCGACTTCAAAGTTCCAAGTTCCGAGTTCCAAGTTCCACGTTTAAAGTTCTAAGAAAAAGGTGTCGTCGGTGTTCAGTCAGAACCGTAAAACTTCTAATAAACGCCCGGGTGTCTATTGATTTCAGTTACACTCTAGACCCGGCGTCTATTAGAACCCGGCGTTTATTGATTTCAGTCGTTGTCTGGACCCGGCGTTTATTGGAATTGGCGAGGCCTGTGTTACGATATGACAAATCGGACGACAGTTTAGATATTAAAAGCTGGACATTCCCGACTGGGACGCGTTGAACTTGACGTTGTCGATATTAGTATCTATATACGTTGCTATGTTACACAATGTACGTAGATCCGGCGTCTATTAATTTCAGTATACCTGAACCCCCGGTGTCTGTCAGAACCCGGCGTCTATTAGAAACCCGGCCTCTATTAGAAGTTTTAAGGTATTTCTACACATGCCACGCTTTTTCAGGAGTTCTTTGAACATTGAGTATAAAAGTTGCAGAGACGAGGGATCATGGCGTCAGTTTGAAGGCGCAGCACCACTATATGTTACACGTTCGATTAAACGATAAATATCAACTTCTTCTATTAAATATTTGTTCAGTCATCCACAGCATATAGTTCGTTGGTGATGCCTGAACAATTATTTAATGAAAGAAATTGACATAATGCAATAAGTATTATTTTCATTCCCCTTTGTTTTCAATTTTCCCATCATTTGTATTTAATTTTGTGAATGTAAAATATAGGAATGATATAAAAATACATTTGAACTACTAAAAAGTAAATAGAATTGAACGAAAAGCACACCCAAATCCGCGAACTATCCGAAATTTCAAATCATACCCGCGTGGCACTCTGAGGTCCGCACGTACCAGGCATCAGCTTGGAAGGTTAATTTTCGACTTTGTGATATTGCACAGCTGTTGAAAGGTGGCACAAGAAAGTGATTTAATGAGTTGGAGAGACCCGATGCAGAAATATAAAAACGATAACTGCACTTTCTTGAGACTTTAAACGCGGAACTTGGAACTTGGAACTCGGAACTTGGAACTTGTAACTCGGAACTTGAAACTTGAAACTCGTTTTCGGGTATCCCCATTTTTAAATGCTGATGTTTTTTACGTCAATTGAGAAAATGCTGCTCGGCGGGGGGTTTTACGCTGGAGCGTCACATATGTCAACAGTTTTACTTTCCTGCTCCCACCCTCTTCTTCATGTATCCAACCTGTCAGTTCTTGTTCTCAACCTGTCCTACATGTACCCGACCTGACTCTTCGTGTTCCCAACTTTTCCTACATGTACCCATCCTGACTCTTCATGTTCCCACCATCTCCTACATGTACCCGACCTGACTCTTCGTGTTCCCTACCTCTCTTCCACGTACCCGACCTGACTCTTCTTGTTCCCACCCTCTCTTCCATGTACCCGACCTGACTTTTCAGGTCCCCACCCTCTCCTATGTGTAACCGACCTGACTTTTCGTGTTCCCACCCTTTCTTATGTGTACCCGACCTGACTCTTTGTGTTGCCATCTCTCCTACATGTAAACGACCTGATTCTTCGTGTTCCCACCCTCTCCTACATGTACCTGACCTGACCCTCCATTTTCCCACCCTCTCTTCCATATACCCGACCTGACTCTTCATTTTCCCACCCTCTCTTCCATGTACCTGACCTGTCTCTTCGTGTTCCTACCCTCTCCTACAAGTACCTGACCTGATTCTTCGTGTTCCCACCCTCTTCTACATGTACCCAACCTGACTCTTCGTGTTCCCACCCTTTCCTATGTGTAACTGACATGCCTCTTCATGTTCCCACCCACTCCCTCATGTACCTGTCCTGACTCTTCCTGTTCCCATCCTCTCCTACATGTACCCGACCTGACTCTTCGTGTTCCCACCCTTTCCTATGTGTAACCGACCTGACTCTTCGTGTTCCCACCCTCTCCTACATGTACCCGACCTGACTCTTCATTTTCCCACCCTCTCTTCCATGTACCCGACCTGTCTCTTCGTGTTCCTACTCTCTCCTACATGTACAATAATTGACTCTTCATGTTCCCACCCTTTCCTATGTGTAACCGACGTGGCTCTTCGTGTTCCTACCCTCTCCCTCATGTACCCGACCCGACTGTTCGTGTTCCCATCCTCTCCTACATGTAACCGACCTGACTCTTCGTGTTCCCCACCCTCTCGCTCATGTACCCGACCCGACTCTTCGTGTTCCCATTCTCTCCTTCATGAACCCGACCTGACTCTTCGTGTTCCCCACCCTCTCCCTCATGTACTCGACCTGACTCTTCGTGTTTCCACCCTCTCCCTCATGTACCCAACCTGACACTTCGTGTTCCCACCCTCTCCTACAAGAACCCGACCTGACTCTTCATGTTCCCACCCTCTCCTACATGTACCCGACCTGACTCTTCGTGTTCCCACCCCTTCCTATAGGTAACCGACCTGACTCTTCGTGTTCCCACCCTCTCCTACATGTACCCGACCTGACTCTTTGTGTTCCCATCCTCTCCAACATGTACCCGACCTGACTCTTCGTGTTCCCACCCTCTCCCTCATGTACCCGACCTGACTCTTCGTGTTCCCACTCTCTCCCTCATGTACCCGACCTGACTCTTCGTGTTCCCACCCTCTCCCTCATGTACCCGACCTGACTCTTCGTGTTCCCACTCTCTCCCTCATGTACCCGACCTGACTCTTCGTGTTCCCATCCTCTCCGACATGTACCCGACCTGACTCTTCGTGTTCCCACCCTTTCCTATAGGAAACCGACCTGACTCTTCATGTTCCCATCCTTTCCTTCGTGTAACCGACATGACTCTTCATGTTCCCACCCACTCCCTCATGTATCTGTCCTGACTCTTCCTGTTCCCATTATCTCCTACATGTACCCAAGCTGACTCTTCGTGTTCCCACCCTCTCCTGCATGTACCCGACCTGACTCTTCATTTTCCCACCCTCTCTTCCATGTACCCGACCTGACTCTTCGTGTTCCCACCCCTTCCTGTAGGTAACCGACCTGACTCTTCATGTTCCCATCCTCTCCAACATGTACTCGACCTGACTCTTCGTGTTCCCACCCTCTCCCTCATGTACCCGACCTGACTCTTCGTGTTCACACCCTCTCTTTCATGTACCGACCTGACTCTCCGTGTTCCCATCCTCTCCAACATGTACCCGACCTGACTCTTCGTGTTCCCACCCCTTCCTATAGGTAACCGACCTGACTCTTCATGTTCCCATCCTCTCCTACATGTACCCAACCTGACTCTTCGTGTTCCCACCTTTTCCTATTTGTAACCGACCTGACTCTTCGTGTTCCCACCCATTCCCTCATGTACCCAACCTGACTCTTCATGTTCCCACCCTTTCCTATGTGAAACCAACATGACTCGTCATGTTCCCACCCACTCCCTCATGTACCTGTCCTGACTCTTCCTGTTCCCACCCCCTCCTACATGTACCGGACCTGACTTTTGGTGTTTCCACCCTCTCCCTCATGTACCCGACCTGATTCTTCATGTTCCCATCCTCTCCTACATGTACCCAACCTGACTCTTCGTGTTCCCACCCTCTTCTACATGTACCCGAATTGACACTTCGTGTTCCCATCCTCTCCCACATGTACCCGACCTGACTCTTCATTTTCCCACCCACTCTTCCATGTACCCAACCTAACTCTTCGTGTTCCCACCCACTCCTACATGTACCCGACCTGACTCTTCGTGTTCCCACCCCTTCCTATACGTAACCGACCTGACTCTTCGTGTTCCCACCCTCTCCTACATGTACCCGAATTGATTCTTCGTGTTCCCATCCTCTCCAACATGTACCCGACCTGACTCTTCGTGTTCCCACCTTCTCCCTCATGTACCCGACCTGACTCTTCGTGTTCCCACCCTCTCCCTCATGTACCCAACCTGACTCTTCGTGTTCCCATCCTCTCCAACATGTACCCGACCTGACTCTTCGTGTTCTCACCCGTTCCTATAGGTAACCGACCTGACTCTTCATGTTCCCATCCTCTCCTACATGTACCCAACCTGACTCTTCTTGTTCCCACCCATTCCCTCATGTACCCGAACCTGACTCTTCATGTTCCCACCCTTTCCTATTTGTAACCGACCTGACTCTTCGTGTTCCCACCCATTCCCTCATGTACCCAACCTGACTCTTCATGTTCCCACCCCTTCCTATTTGTAACCGACCTGAATTTTGGTGTTCCCACCCTCTCCCTCATGTACCCGACCTGACTCTTCATGTTCCCATCCTCTCCTACATGTACCCAACCTGACTCTTCGTGTTCCCACCCTCTCCTACATGTACCCGACCTGACTCTTCGTTTTCCCACCCTCTCTTCCATGTACCTGACTCTTCGTGTTCCCACCCCTTCCTATAGGTAACCGACCTGACTCTTCATGTTCCCATCCTCTCCTACATGTACCCAGCCTGACTCTTCGTGTTCCCACCCCTTCCTATAGGTAACCGACCTGACTCTTCATGTTCCCATCCTCTCCTACATGTACCCGACCTGACTCTTCATGTTCCCATCCTCTCTTCCATGTACCCGACCTGACTCTTCGTGTTCCCACCCTCTCTTCCATGTACCCGACCTGATTCTTCGTGTTCCCACCCCCTCCTACATGTACCCGACCTGACTTTTGGTGTTCCCACCCTCTCCCTCATGTACCCGACCTGAATTTTGGTGTTCCCACCCCCTCCTACATGTACCCGTCCTGCCTTTTGGTGTTCCCACCCTCTCCCTCATGTACCCGACCTGACTCTTCATGTTCCCATCCTCTTCTACATGTACCCGAATTGACACTACGTGTTCCCACCTTCTCTTCCATGTACCCGACCTGTCTCTTCGTGTTCCTACTCTCTCCTACAAGTACCTGACCTGATTCTTCGTGTTCCCACCCTCTCCTTCATGTACACTGATTGACTCTTCGTGTTCCCACCCTTTCCTATGTGTAACCGACCTGACTTTTCGTGTTCCCATCCCTTCCTATAGGTAACCGACCTGACTCTTCGTGTTCCTACCCTCTCCTACGTGTACCCGACCTGACTCTTTGTGTTCCCACCCTCTCCCTCATGTACCCAACCTGACTCTTCGAGTTCCCATCCTCTCCTACATGTACCCAACCTGACTCTTCGTGTTCCCACCCTTTCTTATGTGTAGCTGACCTGACTTTTCGTGTTCCCATCCTCTACCTCATGTATTCAACCAGACTCTTCGTGTTCCCACCCTCTCCTACATGTACCCAAGCTGACTCTTCGTGTTCCCACCCTCTCCTATGTATACTCGACCTGACTCTTGTGTTCTCACCCTTTCCTATGTGTTACCGATCTTACTCTTCATGTTCGCTCTCTCTTCCTCATGTATCGACCTGACTCTTCATGTTCCCAACTTCTGCTCCATGTACCCGACCTGACTCTTTGTGTACTCACTCTTTCCTACATTTACCTTTCCTGACTCTTCGAGTTACCGCTCTCTACCACATGTACCCGACCTGACTCTTCATGTTCCCAACTTCTGCTCCATGTACCCGACCTGGTTCTTTGTGTTCTCACCCTCTCCCACATTTACCCGACTTTACTCTTCATGTTCCCAACCTCTCCTACATGTACCCAACCTAACTCTTCGTGTTCACACCCTCCCCTACTTGTACCCGACCTGACTCTTCGTGTTCTCACCCCCTCCCACATGTACCCGACCTGACTCTTCATGTTCCCACCCTCTCCATCATGTACCCGACCTGACTCTCCGTGTTCCCACCTTCTCCTACATGTACCCGACCTGACTCTTCGTGATCCCACCACCTCCTGCATGTACCCGACCTGACTCTTCCTGTTCCCACCCACTCTTCCATGTACCCGACCTAACTCTTCGTGTTCCCACCTTCTCTTACATGTACCTGACCTGACTCTTCGTTTTCCCACCCCCTCCTACATGTACCCGACCTGACTCCTAATGATCCAACCATCTTCTACATGTACCCGACCTGACTCTTCCTGTTCCCACCCTCTCTTCCATGTACCTGACCTGGCTCTTCGTGTTCCCACCTTCTCCTACATGTACTCGACCCGACTCTTTGTGTTCTCACCCTCTCCTTCATTCACCCGACCCGACTCTTCGTGTTCCCACCTTCTCCTTCATGTAGCGAACTGATTCTTCGTGTTCCCACCTTGTTCTACATGTACCCGACCTGACTAATCATGTTCCCACCGTCTCTGTGTTCCCACCTTCTCCTGCATGTACCCGACCTGACTCTTCCTGTTGCCACCCACTCTTCCATGTACCCGATCTAACTCTTCGTGTTCTCACCTTCTCCTACATGTACCTGACCTGACTCTTCATGTTCCCACCACCTCCTATATGTACCCGACCTAACTCTTCGTGATCCAACCACCTTCTACATGTACACGACCTGACGCTTCGTGTTCCCACCTTCTCCAACGAGTACCCGACCCGACTCTTTGTGTTCTCACCCTCTCCTACATTTACCCGACCTGACTCTTCGTGTTCCCACCCTCTCCTTCATGTTTCCGACTTGATTCTTCGTGTTCTCACCCTCTCCTACATTTACCTGACCTGACTTCGTGTTCTCACAATCTCCTCCATTCAACCGACCTGTCTCTTTGTGTTCCCACCCTCTCTCTCATGTACCCGACCTGACTCTCCGTGTTCCCACCTTCTCCTACATGTACCCGACCTGACTCATCGTGATCCCACCACCTCCTGCATGTACCGGACCTGACTCTACCTGTTCCCACCCACTCTTCCATGTACCCGACCTAACTCTTCGTGTTCCCACCTTCTCCTACATGTACCCGACCTGACTCTTCGTGTTCCCACCCACTCCCTCATGTACACGACCTGACTCTTCGTGTTCCCATCCTCTCCTACATGTACTCGACCTGACTCTTCATGTTCCCACCCTCTCCCTCATGTACCCGACCCGACTCTTCGTGTTCCCATCCTCTCCAACATGCACCCGACCTGACTCTTCGTCTTCCCATCCTCTCCTACATGTACCCGAGCTGCCTCTTCGTGTTCCCACCAACTCCCTCATGTACCCAACCTGACTCTTCGTGTTCCCACCCTCTCCTGCATGTACCCGACCTGACTCTTCGTATTCCCACTTTATTCTACATATACCCAACCTGACTATTCATATTCCCACCCTCTCTCTCATGTATCTGACCTGACTCCGTGTTCCCACCTTCTCCTACATGTACCCGACCTGACTCTTCGTGATCCCACCACCTCCTGCATGTACCCGACCTGACTCTTCCTGTTCCCACCCTCTCCTACATGTACCCGACATTACTCTTCGTGTTCCCACCCTCATCTACATTTCCCCGACCTGACTCTTTGTTTTCCCACCCTTTCTTCCATGTACCTGACCTGTCTCTTTGTGTTCCCACCCTCTCCTACAAGTACCCGACCTGACTCTTCATGTTCTCACCCTCTCCTACATGTACCCGACCTAACCCTTCGTTTTCCCACCCTCTCCTACATGTACCCGACCTAACGCTTCGTGTTCCCACCCTCTCCCACTTGTACCCGACATGACTCTTTGTGTTCCCATCCTCTCGTACATGTACCCGACCTGACTCTTCGTGTTCCCACCCTCTCCCTCATGTACTCGACCTGACTTCGTGTTCCCACGTTCTCCTTCATGTACCCGACCCGACTCTTCGTGTTCCCATCCTCTCCAACATGCACCCGACCTGACTCTTTGTTTTCCCACCCTTTCTTCCGTGTACCTGACCTGTCTCTTCGTGCTCCCACCGTCTCCTACAAGTATCCGACCTGACTCTTCATGTTTTCAACCTCTCCTACATGTACCCAACCTAACTCTTCGTGTTCCCATCTTCTCCTGCATGTACCCGACCTGACTCTTCATGTTCCCACGCTCTCCTACTTGTACCCGACATGACTCTTTGTGTTCCCACACACTCCCTCATGTACCCAACCTGATTCTTCGTGTTCCCACCCCTTCCTATAAGTAACCGACCTAACTCTTCATGTTCCCATCCTCTCCTACATGTACCCGACCTGACTCTTCATGTTCCCATCCTCTCTTCCATGTACCCGACCTGACTCTTCGTGTTCCCACCCTCTATTCCATGTACACGACCTGAATCTTCATGTTCCCATCCTCTCCTACATGTACCCGATCTGACTCTTCGTGTTCCCACCCACTCCCTCATGTACACGACCTGACTCTTCGTGTTCCCATCCTCTCCTACATGTACTCGACCTGACTCTTCATGTTCCCACCCTCCCTCATGTACCCGACCCGACTCTTCGTGTTCCCATCCTCTCCAACATGCACCCGACCTGACTCTTCGTCTTCCCATCCTCTCCTACATGTACCCGAGCTGGCTCTTTGTGTTCCCACACACTCCCTCATGTACCCAACCTGACTCTTCGTGTTCCCACCCCTTCCTATAGGTAACCGACCTGACTCTTCATGTTCCCATCCTCTCCCACATGTACCCGACCTGACTCTTCATGTTCCCATCCTCTTCTACACGTACCCGACCTGACTCTTCATTTTCACACCCTCTCTTCCATGTACCCGACCTGACTCTTCATGTTCCCATCCTGTCCTATATTTACCTGACTTGACTCTTCGTGTTCCCTTCCTCTCCCTCATGTATTCAAACCTGGCTTTCATGTTCCCACCCTCTTCTACATGTACCCGAATTGACACTTCGTGTTCCCACCTTGTCCTACATGTACCCGACCTGACTCTTCATTTTCCCACCTTCTCTTCCATGTACCCGACCTGTCTCTTCGTGTTCCTACTCTCTCCTACAAGTACCTGACCTGATTCTTCGTGTTCCCACCCTCTCCTGCATGTACACTGATTGACTCTTCGTGTTCCCACCCTTTCCTATGTGTAACCGACCTGACTCTTCATGTTCCCATCCCTTCCTATAGGTAACCGACCTGACTCTTCGTGTTCCTACCCTCTCCTACGTGTACCCGACCTGACTCTTTGTGTTCCCACCCTCTCCCTCATGTACCCAACCTGACTCTTCGAGTTCCCATCCTCTCCTACATGTACCCAACCTGACTCTTCGTGTTCCCACCCTTTCTTATGTGTAGCTGACCTGACTTTTCGTGTTCCCATCCTCTACCTCATGTATTCAACCAGACTCTTCGTGTTCCCACCCTCTCCTACATGTACCCAAGCTGACTCTTAGTGTTCCCACCTTCTCCTACATGTACCCGACCTGACTCTTCGTGATCCCACCACCTCCTGCATGTACCCGACCTGACTCTTCATGTTCCCACCCTCTCTATCATGTACCCGACCTGACTCTCCGTGTTCCCACCTTCTCCTACATGTACCCGACCTGACTCTTCGTGATCCCACCACCTCCTGCATGTACCCGACCTGACTCTTTGTGTTCCCACCCTCTCTTCCATGTACCCGACCTGGCTCTTCGTGTTCCCACCTTCTCCTACAGGTACTCGACCCGACTCTTTGTGTTCTCACCCTCTCCTTCATTCACCCGACCCGACTCTTCGTGTTCCCACCTTGTTCTACATGTACCCGACCTGACTAATCATGTTCCCACCGTCTCACTCATGTACCCGACCTGACTCTCTGTGTTCCCACCTTCTCCTACATGTACCCGGCCTGACTCTTCGTGATCCCACCACGTCCTGCATGTACCCGACCTGACTCTTCCTGTTGCCACTCTCTCTTCCATGTACCCGACCTAACTCTTCGTGTTCCCACCTTCTCCTACATGTACCTGACCTGACTCTTCGTGTTCCCACCCCCTCCTACATGTACCCGACCTGACTCTTCGTGATCCAACCACCTTCTACATGTACCCGATCTGACTCTTCCTGTTCCCACCCTCTCTTCCATGTACCTGACCTGACTCTTCGTGTTCCCACCTTCTCCTACATGTATCCGACCCGACTCTTTGTGTTCTCACCCTCTGCTACATTTACCCGACCCCACTCTTCGTGTTCCCACCCTCTCCTTCATGTATCCGACTTGATTCTTCGTATTCTCACCCTCTCCTACATTTACCTGACCTGACTTCGTGTTTTCACAATCTCCTCCATTCAACCGACCTGTCTCTTTGTGTTCCCATCCTCTCCTCCATGTACCTGACCTGACTCTCCGTGTTCCCACCCTCCCCTACATGTACCCGACCTGACTTTTCGTGTTCCCACCTTGTTCTACATGTACCCGACCTGACGCTTCATGTTTCCACTCCCTTCCGCTTGTAGCCTACCTGACTCTTCATGTTCCCACTCTCTCTCATGTACCCTACCTGACTCTCCGTGTTCCCACCTTCTCCTACAAGTACCCGACCTGACTCATCGTGATCCCACCACCTCCTGCATGTACCTGACCTGACTCTTCCTGTTCCCACTCACTCTTCCATGTACCCGACCCAACTCTTCGTGTTCCCACCCTCTCTTCCATGTACCCGACCTGACTCTTCGTGTTCCCACCTTCTCCAACGAGTACCCGACCCGACTCTTTGTGTTCTCACCCTCTCCTACATTTACCAGACCTGTCTCTTTGTGTTCCCACCCTCTCTCTCATGTACCCGACCTGACTCTCTGTGTTCCCACCTTCTCCTACATGTACCCGACCTGACTCATCGTGATCCCACCACCTCCTGCATGTACCCGACCTGACTCTTCCTGTTCCCACCCACTCTTCCATGTACCCGACCTAACTCTTCGTGTTCCCACCTTTTCCTACATGTACCCGACCTGACTCTTCGTGTTCCCACCCACTCCCTCATGTACACGACCTGACTCTTCATGTTCCCACCCTCTCCCTCATGTACCCGACCCGACCCTTCGTGTTCCCATCCTCTCCAACATGCACCCGACCTGACTCTTCGTCTTCCCATCCTCTCCTACATGTACCCGAGCTGGTTCTCCCACTTGTACCCGACATGACTCTTTGTGTTCCCATCCTCTCCCTCATGTACCCGACCTGACTCTTCCTGTTCCCCCCTCTCCTACATGTACCCGACCTTACTCTTCGTGTTCCCACCCTCTCCTACATGTACCTGACCTGACTCTTCATGTTCCCACCCTCATCTACATTTCCCCGACCTGACTCTTTGTTTTCCCACCCTTTCTTCCATGTACCTGACCTGTCTCTTTGTGTTCCCACCCTCTCCTACAAGTACCTGACCTGACTCTTCGTGTTCCCACCCTCTCCCTCATGTACCCGACCTGACTCTTTGAGTTCCCATCCTCTCCTACATGTACCCGACCTGACTCTTCATGTTCCCACACTTTCCTATGTGTAACTGACCTGACTCTTCATGTTCCCACCCTCTCTCTCATGTACCGGACCTGACTCTTCGTGTTCCCATCCTCTCCCTCATGTACCCGACCTGACTCTTTGAGTTCCCATCCTCTCCTACATGTACCTGACATGACTCTTTGTGTTCCCACCCTCTCCCTCATGTACCCAACCTGACTCTTCGTGTTCCCATCCTCTCCTACATGTACTCGACCTGACTCTTCATGTTCCCACCCTCTCCCTCATGTACCCGACCCGACCCTTCGTGTTCCCATCCTCTCCAACATGCACCCGACCTGACTCTTCGTCTTCCCATCCTCTCCTACATGTACCCGAGCTGGCTCTCCCACTTGTACCCGACATGACTCTTTGTGTTCCCATCCTCTCGTACATGTACCCGACCTGACTCTTCCTGTTCCCCCCTCTCCTACATGTACCTGACCTGACTCTTCATGTTCCCACCCTCATCTACATTTCCCCGACCTGACTCTTTGTTTTCCCACCCTTTCTTCCATGTACCTGACCTGTCTCTTTGTGTTCCCACCCTCTCCTACAAGTACCCGACCTGACTCTTCGTGTTCCCACCCTCTCCCTCATGTACCCGACAAGACTCTTTGAGTTCCCATCCTCTCCTACATGTACCCGATCTGACTCTTCATGTTCCCACCCTCTCCCTCATGTACCCGACCTGACTCTTCGTGTTCCCATCCTCTCCCTCATGTACCCGACCTGACTCTTTGAGTTCCCATCCTCTCCTACATGTACCTGACATGACTCTTTGTGTTCCCACCCTCTCCCTCATGTACCCGACCTGACTCTTTGTGTTCCCATTCTCTCCCTCATGTACCCAACCTGACTCTTCGTGTTCCCACCTTCTCCTGCATGTACCCAACCTGACTCTTCGTGTTCCCTCATGTACCCAACCTGACTCTTCGTGATCGCACCACCTCCTGCATGTACCCGACCTGACTCTTTGTGATCCCACCACCTGCTGCATGTACCCGACCTGACTCTTCCTGTTCCCCCCCACTCTTCCATGTACCCGACCTAACTCTTCGTGTTCCCACCTTCTCCTACATGTACCCGACCTGACTCTTCGTATTCCCACCCTCTCCTACATGTACCCGACCTGACTCTTCGTGATCCAACCACCTTCTACATCTACCCGACCTGACTCTTCCTGTTCCCACCCTCTCTCCCATGTACCCGACCTGACTCATCGTGTTCCCACCTTCTCCTACATGTACCCGACCCGTCTCTTTGTGCTATCACCCTCTCCTACATTTACCCGACCCCACTCTTCGTGTTCCCATCCTCTCCTACATGTACCCGACCTGACTCTTCGTGTTCCCACCCGCTCCCTCATGTACCCGACCTGACTCTTCGTGTTCCCATCCTCTCCTACATGCACCCGACCTGACTCTTCGTCTTCCCATCCTCTCCTACATGTACCTGACCTGTCTCTTTGTGTTCCCACCCAGTCCCTCATGTACCCACCCTGACTCTTCGTGTTCCCACCCTCTCCTGCATGTACCCGACCTGACTCTTCATATTCCCACTTTATTCTACATATACCCAACCTGACTATTCATATTCCCACCCTCTCTCTCATGTATACGACCTGACTCCGTGTTCCCACCTTCTCCTACACGTACCTGACCGGACTCTTCGTGATCCCACCACCTCCTGCATGTACCCAACCTGACTCTTCCTGTTCCCACCCACTCTTCCATGTACCCGACCTAACTCTCCGTGTTCCCACCTTCTACATGTACCCGACCTGACTCTTCGTGATCGCACCACCTCCTGCATGTACCCGACCTAACTCTTTGTGATCCAACCACTTCCTGCATGTACCCGACCTGACTCTTCCTGTTCCCACCCACTCTTCCATATACCCAACCTAACTCTTCGTGTTCCCACCTTCTCCTACATATACCCGACCTCACTCTTCGTGATCCAACCACCTTCTACATGTACCCGACCTGACTCTTCCTGTTCCCAATCCTCTCCTTCATGTACCCGACCTGATTCTTTGTGTTCTCACCCTCTCCTACATTTACCTGACCTGACTTCGTGTTCTCACAATCTCCTCCATTCACCCGACCTGTCTTTTTGTGTTCCCACCCTCTCCTCCATGTATCTGACCTGAATCTTCGTGTTCCCACCCTCTCGTACATGTACCCGACCTGATTCTTCATGTTTTCACCCTCTCCTTCATTTACCCGACCTGACTCTTCATGTTCCAACCCTCTCCTTCATGTACCCGATCTGATTCTTCGTGTTCTCACCATCTCCTGATTCTTCGTGTTCTCTCCTTCATGTACCCGATCTGATTCTTCGTGTCCTCACAATCTCCTATATTTACCCAACCTGACTCTTTGTGTTCCCACCCTCTCCTACATGTACCCGACCTGACTCTTCATTTTCCAACCCTTTCTTCCATGCACCCGACATGTCTCTTCGTGTTCTCACCCCCTCCAACAGGTACCAGACCTGACTCTTCATGTTCCCACCCTCTTTCACATGCACCCGACCTGACACTTCGTGTTACTGCCCTCTCTTACATGAACCCGACCTGACTCTTCGTGTTCCCACCCTCTCCTACATGTACCTGACCTGACTCTTCATGTTCCCACCCTCTCCTGTATGTACCCGACCTGACTTTGTGTTCCCACCCTCTCTTCCATGTACAAAACCTGACTCTTCGTGTTCCCTCCCTCTCCTACATGAACCCGATCTGACTCTTCGTGTTCTGACTCTCCCCTACATGTACTCGACCTGACTCTTCGTGTTCCCACCCTCTCCTACATGTACCTGACCTGACTCTTCATGTTCCCACCCTCTCCTGTGTGTACCCGACCTGACTTTGTGTTCCCACCCTCTCTTCCATGTACAAAACCTGACTCTTCGTGTTCCCTCCCTCTCCTACATGGTACCTGACCTGACTCTTCATGTTCCCACCCTCTCCTGTATGTACCCGACCTGACTTTGTGTTCCCACCCTCTCTTCCATGTACAAAACCTGACTCTTCGTGTTCCCTCCCTATCCTACATGGTACCCGACCTGACTCTTCGTCTTCCCACCCTCTCCTGCATGTACCCGACCTGACTTTGTGTTCCCACCCTCTCTTCCATGTACAAAACCTGACTCTTCGTGTTCCCTCCCTATCCTACATGGTACCCGACCTGACTCTTCGTCTTCCCACCCTCTCCTGCATGTACCCGAACTGACTCTTCGTGTTCCCATCCTCTTCTACATGTACCTGACCTGACCATGCGTGTTCCTGTGTGTTTTCACCCTTTATTTCATGTACCCGACCTGTCTCTTCGTGTGTCCACCCTCTCCTCCATATACACGATCTGTCAGTACATTTCCCCCCACTATCGTACATGTATCCGACCTTTCCTTAATTGCTCCAATCCTCTCCTTCATGTACCCGACCTGACCCTTCGTGTTCGCACCCTCTCCTTCATGCACCCGACCTGTCCCTTCATGTTCCCACCATCTCCTACATGTACCCACCCTCTCCCATATGTACCCGACCTGTCCTTTCGTGTTTCCGCACTGTCCTTCATGTACCCGACCCTCTCCTTCATGTTCCCACTCTCTCCTTCATGTTCCCGACCTGACCCTTCGTGTTTCCACACTTTCCTTACCCGACCTGTGACTTCATCTTCCCATCCTCTCTGTCATGTATCCGACCTGACCTTCCGTGTTTCCACACTTTTCTTTGTGTATCCGACCTGTGACTTCGTTCCCACCTTCTCCTTCATGTACCTGACCTGTCCCTTCATGTTCCCACCCTCTCCTTCATGTACCCGACCTGTTTCTCCGTGTTCCCACCCTCTCCTCAATGTATCCAATAAGTTCCTTCTTGTTCCACCATCTCCTTCTGTACCTGACCTGACCATTCTATTCCCAACTGCTCCTGCGTGTACCCGGTCTGTCCCTTCGAGTTCTCGCCCTCTCTCGAGTGTGTGAGACCTCTCTTCTCATGTTCCCGCTCCCTCCTACTTGTACCGGACCTGTCGGGTCAAGTAAACACCCTTATTTACATGTATCCGACCTGTCCCTCTGTGTTCCTGCGCTGTCTGTTCCCTCGTGTTCCCGCCCTCTCCCAGGTGTGCCCGCATGACCTGTCTTCGAATGTTCCCACCCTCGCCTGCATGCCCCAGACTCCTCACTCCTTGTTACCACGGTACCACCGTCTACTTCATGTACCCGACTATCATACTTAGATGTTTCATTCTGAAGACAACACACAAATGCTCCAAATGTATTTATTTGAATGACTTGGATTTTAAATTCACCAGCAATACGACGCCAACAGGCATACGAGAAAATATCACTTTTTCTCAGAATTCAGAATAAAAAGGTTAATCTTACTCATACACAAATTACCATTATCAAAATTAGTCAGCATTTGTATATGAACACAATAAATTATAACTGGACGATTCGGTCGCCGACAACCGCATGAGTGTATCCCCCTGGGGCCCTATCGTCCCTGTTGCCCAAAATATGTTAATTAACACAAAATATCATTACTGCCAGGCCAGTGTGTTTCAACGTTGTCAGAAATGTATTAAGTTCCGGACCTTAAAGGGTATAATATGATATCAGCTTATTTGAAGCCACTCGTTGAGCTGAATAGAACAGTCTTTACAGAATGTTGATATCTCGATTTGTTAAAAAGTTATGGCTATTTTATTATTGAAAATCCGGCAAATTTCTCCAGATAGTCTTGAAAAATCTCCCAGCTAATTAGTATGCAAATAAGATGTGTGACGTCATTGACAGCTTGCTTTTTAATTAGGCGATTCAACATGTCACAATTAAGCATTTAAGCTCATATTTGGTCAAGAAAACTCATCAGATATATCGTTCAGTAGGAATAGTCGGTGAGTGCATATAAATTTTGGTTGCCAAGGCAACCAATGGGCTGATTTTGCCCTTAGCAACCAGGTTGCTAAGGCTGGTATTCAAGTTATAATACGATATGAAAGTATCAAACCAATTTAGATAGCAGAGTAGTGACTATATTTTGCGGAATTGATCAACAAAATGTCCAGAAACACACCTTAGCAACCGATACAGGCCTGAGAAATCACTGACGTTTAGAGCCATTCGTAGATAATGGATGCTTTAACTGCTGGTTTCCCAAGCCTGTATTGGTTGCTAAGGGTTGTGTTCAGACATTTCGATGATATATTCATCAATATATTGTCATTACTTCATTGTCTGAAATGGTTTCATGAATGTATATATTGTTTTTAATTAGATATTGACCTTAGCAACCATGGTTGCTAAGGGCCCAACCAGATCATTGGTTGCCATGGCAACCACGAATTTCTTGAAATCACTGACTATTCGAACTAAAAGCATAAAAAATGGGTTTTGGTGAACACATATGGATACAAACTGTCTCATTATTCCATTTAAAAATCCCTAATTAATAAGCAGTCTGTCAATGACGTCATACATCTCATTTGCATATTAATTAGCTGTCACACTTTGTTGTCAGATTCTGTAATTATGTACATGTTCAAAGTGTCATAACATTGGAAGGGAACATGATATCAATATGCTGTGAAAACCATTCTGTTCGGTTCGAAAAGTGCTTTCACATACATACCAAAAGCCAATATCCAATTTTCGTGATATATACCCTTTAACTATTCAATTCCATGCAACAACACTCTTAGAACTAAAATATTCATTAACTTGTTGTTTCTAACCAAACAATTTTCAGAGAAACTTGTCACAGGAATACTCATTCCCCCAACACTATGGGTGATTTTAATATTTACATTTGCTGAATACATAATGAATATACTATGATTTTGCAATAACTGAGCAAAATAAGTTATCAATATCAACAATACAGTTTCAAAATATCTACCAAACAAAAACTTCGCCTATATCAGTCCAAAAATACAGGTTTTTCATCTTAATTATTTTTATTGCATGCAGAATCATCAGACAATATACATGTATGTACTTGAAACCACAATTGGTATGATTCATTTACAGATGTCAAACGAATCGATGATCACAGACCTCAAACTGTATATTTCACATCGTTGTAATGAGTTAACTCATTAACTTATTATTTTTCACTCCATCTTTCAAAAAAAAAAACAATAGGTTTCGTGTATGAGTATTGATCAACATGCCTGCTCAATATTGCATTGCTTCCTGTAAAATTACCACAGGTCTGCAGAGCATTCACAAGCCACGTGTGTCAAAATAGCTGATTTTGTCACAAAATGTGTAGCCAATCGGCCATTTTGGTTGCTGTGGCAATCAAAATCGATATGTGTCCTGATCTTTCCACAAAACATGTCAATTCAAAATATTAGTAGAATCTGTTCAGATTTGCAACCTGAAGTGTTCACAAGAAAGTTTCTGTGGCAGCGACGGGGCAACAATCGCAAATACAAAAGGTTCAGGAGATACAATAACACATAAATCATGATGCTAACCAGAAGTGCAAATAAAAACGTCATCACGATCATCACAATATTAAATTTTAGAGATAGATCAGTTCAGACGAGATGCTCATGTTGCTTGGTCTCAGTCCTGACAGGTCCGGAGAGGACTTGACCTCAGTCCTGACAAGCCGCACAGGGGGCTTGGCTTTGGTCAGGGGGATCAGCCTCGGTCCAGTAAGGGTACTCAGTCTTGGTTCGGATGGGGTGCACAGGGGGCTCGGCCTCAGTCCGAACCGAGTGCTCAGTGTTCCAGACCTTGAAAAAAAACATCATTGACCAATCAAATATTAAATTGTTCAATTTCACAACATGAGTTAAAACATCCAGGAATAATTCATCACTGACCTCAGCAACAGGACTCTCGGCCTCGGTATTGCATGTGTGCTGAAGGGGCTCAGCCCGGTTCCGCAGGGACGCTCAAGAGGCTCCATCTTGGTTCGGAGCGTCACAAGGCTCGGTCTCAGTTGCGACGAGGTGCTCAAGGGCCTCGGCCTTGGTCAAGATATGGGTGCTCAGGGGGTTTGGCTGACGACAGGCTCACGAGGCTTGACCTTGGTCCGGATATCGGCATCACAAGGCGCAGCCCCTGTTCCGACGTGGTGCTCAGGGGATTCAGCCTTGGTCTGGATCTGAGTGCTCAAGAGGTTCTACCTTGGTCCCAACAAGGTGCTCAGGGGCCTCGGTCTCGGTTCTCACGAGGTACTCAGAGCTCCGCCTCTGTTCCGCAGAGGTGCTCAGACGAGGTTCGACAGGAAGCTCATGGGGATCGGTCTCTGTCCCGATCGGTCTCGACAGGGCGCTGAGGGGACTTGACCTTGGTCTTGACAGGCCGCACAGGGGGCTCGGCTTCGGTCCCATCGGGATACCCATCGGGGGATTATCCTCGGTCCAGACAGGGTACTTGGTCTCGATTCCGACGAAATGCTAAGGGGGCTAGGCCTCAGTTCCAACACGGTGCTCAGGAGGCTCAGCCACATTTCGGACAAGGTGCTCAGGTGGCCTTGGCCTCAGTTCCGATGAGATGCTCAGTATCCTGCACCTTTGAAAAAAATGTCATCATCAACTAATCAGGTTAGTTGTTTTCATAAGGCAAATAGAAATATCCTGAAACTAGACACTCTCCAGTTGCTGATGACCACTGGCGCCTATCCCCCGTAAAACTATCATTCCTATCGAACCAAATATATCAATGCAGAAATAATGTCATGACTTCCCAATCAGTGTCTTTTCATCAATGTCCAAAATACACTGTAAATGTTTTGGAAGTCATCAATTTTTATTGAACTTATTATTTATTACCTAATAATTTTCTGAAAAATTGGTCACAAGATTGGGATATAAATCCTTGCTGAATCTCCACTGCGCGATTTGCGAATAGTTCACAGTTGCCATTGTCAAAACGCGCAATACTTGTTATTTTCAAATCGCGCGACGATTTCGAAATCGGCGCGCGATTTGAAAATTTACAAATCGCGCAGCGCGATTTTGAAATCGTCCACATTTGCAAATCGCGCGTTACATATATGTTACTGTAATTGCATATGTTACTGTAATTGCAATTGAAAACATGAATCAAGCGTTTTCACACATACACCGCTAGACTCGTGTATATATATATAGTATCATATTGTCACAGTCAAAACATTCATGTGTGCACGTTTTCCTATATACACGGGCCGCGTATGAGTTTTCTGTGTACAGCGCTGTATTGAGTGTATACACTCAATACAGCACTGTACACAGTAACGTATGAGACTAATCATGAATGCAGAAGCACCACATGACTGCCGTTCGCGCTCGGTCGATTTCGCACATACATGAGTCAGGCATGTGTTCGATCAACCATGGCAGCCATTTTCCAGTGGGGGCTGTTTTCTGGTTAGGCCTACACCGCATAGATAGGGGGAGTCTATGACTTGTTACGAGTTTGCTTGTCCCAGGCACTGCAGGCCTATGCCTTGCCACACGGCCCATAACTACATGTAGGCCTATACCAGTGGCAGTGATCAGACACCTTCTGCGTGATGTCCACAAGTATACTTATTTCGAACGATTTATGAATACTCCCATCCTAACCAGCTGACAGCCGCCATTTCTGTTTATATCTTGTAACATATCTGCAGTATTAGGTACTGTATTATCGCCCAAAACAGTATTATCGTACTCAGTTTTACATGTACGATAACACAGTTTTGAATTGTCATGGGGGAAAAAATGACTAAATATCGACTGGATCGCCCTAAGAACATAGAATCGGCCACAGTAAGGCAGTGATTGGGAGGGGGGCTGCACCCTGCGCCATATAGTCCCATTCAATCTCTAAATGGCCCATTTACTTTCTATCCTGTGCGCCATTCGGGCGAATAGGGGTAGGCTAATCACAATATAATAAAATTATCGTAGCTGGCCACAGCATCGAAAAAAAATTGTGGAACTGATCCCAAAACAATGATAGTGTGAATGTATTTAGGCCTAGTGTAAAAACTTGTTGTTCGTGAGCGCATTTTGACTATGACATAATTTTTATGGCTCATTGATATTCCCTGATGTCCCATTAGAGATGTCTCATCGACTTTGAAAGCATGGGGCATAGTCCCATCAGTGGAAAAGTCCATCCCTGTCACTGGTAGGGTGATATTTTTTTTCTCAATTTATGCAAAAGTACCAGTATGGATCTATCCAGATGTATTTTGATCTCTCAACGATTGCCAACTTTTCAGTTTTTGCGACAGAAGTCTGAAATTTGGTACAAAAATGCCGCTTGATTGCCAGGTAAAGTATCACAAGTTATATATCATCGCGAAAAAATCTTTAAAAAATGGGGTAAACAAGTTTATAAAATCAGAGTAGATCTAGATTCTATACGTCTGTCATTTTCAGGAAGTGTCAGTCAATAGATCTACTCGTGGATGATTCTAAACAAAACCAATAAAACAATGTTTCAAAAACATTTTGCAGGCCTATATAATAGATCTTAGGGCCCGGACGAGTCGAATATTTCCGACCCGGGTACCCGTGTGGTCTGACCCGACCCGCCCCGGGTAACCCGTCCAAATATAGATCAAATTTGAACGGGAATCATTGGAGCAAATACGAGCAATTTGTGACACGTAAACGCGAGTCATCGATCTTTGATACATATAATGTGATATTATTTGTTTTGTTGGTGTTTATTTTCAAGTTTGAAAGAGATCACAAGATCTCATAAAACTGCTTCCGATTTTTTCCCCATGAATTTCTTGTCATTATCGTGATTTTACTAGCGATTATCGCAAATTTTCAACACAAAAACTATATCATTATTCGTTCTCGGGTACGGGTATTGAAATTCCGACCCGGGTAATTGTTTGACCCGCCCCGAATTCTGGTAGATCTAGATCTATGTGATCAAGATTTCTTTATTGTGAATTAGATTTTCTTTGGACTATAAAATAGGTCAGGGTGACGATACTGCCGCATTAATGCCGAAGGTGGAGTGCTGCAGACCGCAGCACAGTGTCACTGTGAGTGTGACTGTGTCTGTGACTGTCCGTCACTCTATGAGTGTGACCACTGGCACTGAGTGACTGACCAGACTTTCACTTCAGCAGGTCAGTGCCGTAGCATTTTGACCTTCAAACTTCAAAGTCGCGACCCCGATAGATTCATCATATTATGTTGGTATGTTTAATAAGTTTACTTACCATGCTGTCCGTGCAGTTCAGGCATCAACTTGATCAAGACGTCCTGTTTTTGAACGGCATTGACAACTAACAAGGTCGAGGTCGCTCCGCATAATCTCCTGACAGGTGGCGCTCTCGCATTCAAGCCAAGACGACACTCGGTCGCTTGTTGTGGTGAAAAATATGCCGACAGGGAGTAATATTCCGTTTCTTGCAGTAGGCAGAGTTCTTACCATTTGAACGTGTGATGTTTGTTTATCGTTGTTTGAAATACGCGATACGAGAATAAAACCTCAAACATTACCATTCAATAAAAGAAAATCAACGAAAGAAAATTATGCTATGAAAAGTATTACTTTTTGGCTGGGAGCTTTTTTACAACCTCGGCTTCGCCTCCAGCTTAAAATATTTAAACCAAACTGCATACCATATCAAAGATCTAGTATAATAGATGAATGACAGCTGTGAACATTAAAATGTAAAACTGTTTTTATATGGATACCGAGGGCTCGGACATATGTCGACACAATTTGCGTCAACATATTTCCGGCATAGGTAAAAAGCGGACATATGTTGACACAACGTCAACATAAGTCCTGTTGCATAGATATTATTCTTATTATTATTATGTTATTTTTATTATTGCGTGCGTTTCTTTATTCCTGTGTGTAGAATTTCTACTGGTAGAACTTCTGCAGATAGATTTTTTTGTGCCTTTCATCAGGCCTATTCCGGTAGAAGTTCTACTAGTAGGCCATTTCTCTCTACTAGTAGAACCTTCTACTGGTGGACAAAACAAGTTACCACAAATCAAATCAAGTAAAATTACTACCAAACCAATTACAGTACGATATAAATTTGAAGAGCGCCTCCCTCGAATGAGCACCAGCGGGTATGAAGTTTTTGACAAATATGTGCCTCCTTGAAAGAGCGCCGGCATTGCACAAGAAATACCGTTTATATCGGTGACTCACACTTCAATTGCACTTTGTTTATTGATACTGGTAATTGTAACTGCAGGTGAAATTTCAAATTTACAATTGAAAGTTTGCCGTAGGCTTTCCCCTTTGGACATGTTTGATTTCTATGGAATAACAACTTTGTGTGACTGAAATAACATGGATTGCGACTACTAGAGATCAATACGAGTTGTGTCGGGGTAGTTCTAATATATGAATCAAGTATGCCCAGTGTGACATTTTTCTGGCACTCGACAGCACCATTTCATATCAGTACTCCAAAATTTTATCCCGTGCCAAGCTTCATTCAACTGAAGGTCATCCGTTGCAATGTATATCTTCATTGGCCATCAACTGATTAGTTTGATATTGAATGTGCTACATGTATGAAAAATACACCAAATAAAGGCTTGGACATTGGCATTGACCGACAACATATATATCGTATTTTAACCTGGAAAAGTTTGTTGTCATAATAACGCCTCCCTTGAATAAGCGCCCGTTTTGAAAGAGCGTCGTCGGTAGAACTTTATTGACAAATAAGCGCCCTGGCACTTAATCGAGCCATTCTGGTACTCGCATCGAGAGACCAATGGATTACGCATGCATTCACCATGGACAAAGTACCGTATGTGGTCCAGTTGCTAAAGGTCTTTTGCAGTCAGACGTTACATTACCGTGAAACGTAATTTCGTTTTATGTTTACGTTTAGGTTAGCGTTTAGATCGGGTGATGCTAAAGGTCCCTATTATTATGGTTTCCAGCACATATTACAAGTAAGAATCAATCAATGTCAGTGTCCACATTATGACATACATGTATGTGACACTACATTACATTATGCGACCATGAAATAGTTTAAGATGGTGAAACCCTGCCGATTGTTGGCAGTAAATTTCACGACTTTAGTACCGCATACAAAATGTGAGCATTTGTCATAAAACTTCTGGTAGACCGAAGTGACTTTTTGCAGTTGGAGTGAATAGAGGAGTCATTTTCTTGTTTTAGAAAAATACAATCTTCGACCTGAAACGTCTGGATCATTCCGGATCATAACGATAAAGTTGGTACATCCGTTCTCAATATCAACCACGTAATCTTTAGAATACATCGACTTTTTACATAGTGGAGCAGTCAGTGTCTATGAGCCGAGAATTACTTTTTGAATTTACCGCCTACATTTGTCACAAAATGCCCGACTGTCTTTGACACATTTACGAAGTGCGCCATTTTCAAAATATCACGTGGATTTGGACAACACACATACTTGAAATATCATTTATTATTTTGATGATTTTCAAAGAATAGCTGACTTACTTGGGATTGGTACATCGTAGACTCCATAACGAGCTATCCAAAGCCATGTGACAATGCGTTTTCCCCCGTAAAATTGAGTCTGAACATCGGCTACTTTCAACGTCAGGTGCCACGAAATCGTGTTTACATATTTCCCAGGTCAAAGTTTAATGTATCCTTACGCGAGACTTATCTTTGGTCATGTCGATTCTGGTAATCTGTATAATCCATTGATCACACCAAATAATCCACTTTCTGAATACTGAACGGGACTACGGCAGAAAATGTTCGCAGTACGACACATTACATGTGTTTCGTGATATCAATTGGTAGCGGTCATCCTCGGAATATTTCCTTCGGTTGTGAAGACCATATTTTGCGACTATGAGATTCGGAGCTTCGTCTCCAAATGTTTTCCCGCGAGGCACCAACAGTCCCATGTGTTATGCATGTATATCGGCATATGACGGAGGTAATCCCAGAAATATGTACATAATCGAAGACATATTAGTTCATAGACAAAGAATTGTTGTAGATCGGGGAATGACAAACACTGAAAACCATGTTTCAAGACGATAACTGACATATCGCTCACCACGTGATTTTGTATTCGCTCCGGTGAGAAAGCCGTTGAAATCCGTGCACAGGGTTTTGAGTTCAATGTGAAGAGCAATACTCACTAGCTGCTCAAGTCCAGTCTCGGTCAGTGATCGCATGGAACCACACGGAAAATCGTCGAGCACATGTCCTGGGGCGGATTATTAACCCTCTTTCAACCCTTCTTGCACATTGGGAGTTCATTTTCACAAATAGGTAATATAATACTATATTTGTTCAGGTACGTACACGTAATTTAAGCATTCTGTAATTGGAGCCCCGTCTATGAACACTGATCAAGTATCTATGAGTACCTATTCCATAAGTTCGTGGTTAAATACTTCTCGATAACAAAATGAAACTGTATGTAGATGTATATCTATATGTATGTCAAGAAATTTAAATCAGGTGCCCTGATTGGCACAAGTATATGAGGTAATTATCAATAAGCAGCTATATGAGTTATTCATATCACCAACATATATATATTTCTCTAAATCAAGAAGTTTACTTGATTGTAATATTCCAATGATCAATTCAAGGCAATGTGATTGGTATCAGCAACAGAATAGAGTGCCATCTGACAAATCCATCATCTCATATTTTTCTGACTCCAGATGACTCCAGATGTTGCTGACAACTCCACACCACTTTCCTGACAGCTCAGCCAGAAGACAACACAACCAGAAGCTCCATAAATCCTGGTTCAAGTCTCAGAAGACAGGCAATAGCAGCTCCACGGCACTTGACTGATCCCCCAATGACAGGCACCCACGAGCAATCATTCAGTTGGACAACAAAATGGATGTCAAAGCATAACAACAACTTGTGTTTTAAAGTTTGCACCAATATATACATGCATATTAAAACAATAAATTCAAATTAGGTGCATGTTGGATCTGTGATTCTGAAAAACCTGTACAGAATTGCACACCACCATTTTGGGTATTGTATTGTCACTATAAGACAATTGGATATCTTATACAACAGCAATTTGGGGATTCAATGGCCAATTAATAATATTTCCATATTTTATATTTTAATGGATAAAGTGGCCAACACATTGTATGTATCAAAAATTTGTTTTTGATACACATATGTAGGTCAGAAATACATTATGAAGATTTGAATGGCAGTGTATCAAGTGGCCATGTGCAATATTGTTTGCCAACTATGATAAATTCATAATCTTTTTGATTGGTATTATATTTGATTTATTTTGTTCTTGTTTACCTTCCATGTACAAACTTTGTAAGATAAACATATGGATAAGGAGTATACTACCAAATACACTATTTATTCATGACATTTCTTGTCTGGTATGTTTGATATCATACCTGTGATCCATGTATGTCAAAAGATGAAGTGCTCCAATTCATAACTCATGAATTGTACTAATAAAATGCTACCACTGTGTGAATTTCACATCAATTATGTTGACACAACCCATGTGCAATAATGATACTTTAATGTCACATGTAATCATGATGACAATGAATCAAAAGCCTGGTGATATTTACATTTACATGTTATTGGGATCAGGATGTATCCTGTATCTAGCTTGGGGTTTGTGTTCTTTGTATGCATAGACACGAGCATTATGCACAATAGGGTCAGTGAATACATGTACATACATGTACTGTTAGTTATTTGATGAACACAGAGTGTTATGAATTATGCCAAATGCAAGAAGATGTTACTTCCCCAGAAGTTTTAAACTTATAACTGTCACTTTGGAAATACGGGTTATTATTTGCATTGATCAGGTGAATAGAGTAGTGTCATGGCCCAATGCACACAGAAGCCCTAGCATGTAGCAGTCTACATGTAAAAGCCAGTGTGAGGTGTGCACAGTGGAGCATATGATATTGAAGTCTCCCTCTCACTGTGGCAGTGTCTTGAAGGGTTAAAAAATAGTGCCTGTGCTGGCCACTTGGGAAAAATTTTCAGTTGTCAATAAATGTCTGAACTTCAAAAATCATTTGTGATGCAATGGATTTGAATTTCAAAAAAATATTTCTCGGCTCATAAACTAGCATATGTAGTAATGCTCAGAAAAATACTTGGAACATTCGTAATCGACTTTTTCCACAAGAACGGATGTCCCGAAATTTTGGTAGTCAATTTCACCAATTTTAACATAGATGCATAATAACTGCGCGTAAAATGCTTTAAATTAGTTATAAACATGATAATATAACATTTATGTGAAATATGTGTTCATTTCTTCAAGAAAAAACATTTTCAAAAATATTCAGTGCGCATCACTGACTAAAATATGGCGAGGGTAACAACCCCTTAAAGCACATAGGGAATGGATATTCAAAGGTTCTCAGCTCAAGAATATAACTGGTAATATACACAGCTGAAAAATAATCCAAGAAATCCGAATATGAAGAGCAGGGTGGGAGGCAGTACATATAGAAGCTTGGTCCGCAGGTGGTTGCTCCGTTGTTGCAGGTAACTGCTCCACGCGGTGTCCCTGTGCTGGGCGTGGTGGTCCCGGAAGCAGCGGTACTTTTGTCCCACGACCAGCTGCCGAGGAGTGAGCCAGAGTGAAGGATTGGGTGAGCCCAGAGATGATACAGGCATCAGGCCGTGACCACACTGCGGAGATAGCGACATACACATGTACATGATAATAGAAAGCCTATCATAGAAAACCTATGAAGCTAATCATGTTTAATAGTACAGGTTATTATCGCAGTGGTTGTAATTACTATACATTCACGTGATAATGAATGGCGTGTCATTTCGCAATAATGAAATACTCTGGCGATATGCATGCACACTGTTCAGGCTATATGTGGTGATTTGATACCACATTCAAAACACATGTAGAAGCAATAATTGGCATGTTTTCTCCAATTGGGCAATGATTAGGCATGTGATCATGCCAATTGGGACCGATGTCTTCTAAACGCTGGTACAAACATTGTGAGGCTTATTGACGCATACACGAAATGAGCTGTATTATTAAGATCACACGCTTACAATGCTTGAACAAGGGTACCTGCGTTTGAAAGACATCGAATTGGAACCATGGCCGACTCGGGAACAAATCTTCCCAGAGTAAACATATTGCTAATGCCAGCAAGTGCACACTTGTAAGTCATGTCAATATGTCGCCTCTTAGAGCATGTGGTGTCAGTTATAAAACAGCAATTTCGTCCTTATTTACTTATGATATTCCGTGGCATGTAAGCCAATAATACCACTGTGCATTTGACATTTCAAATCAAGGACATCTCCCACTTCTACGGCATTGATTATTCAAGTAGGAAAATACACTTTAAAACTAAAATAAACACCCAAGCACTAAACAATCATAGCATCGTTCACAATTCAGGATACAAAAAGCCGAAGAAATTATAATGGCATAAACACATCTTATTGTTATCAGCCTTCGATGTTACATACTCTTATGTTGTATGGTATGAAGTAGAAGTATGAAATTCAAATAGTTGCTGAATGATTTTTGCAGCGCAGCTTTAGCTTGGGATGCTTGATGCCAACGACGGCAGATGCCACAAAAGTATCATCAACCATATATGACAATACACATAATGACTAGAATGTCGTATAGTATACATTTCTGATAGGTTAAACGCCAGTAACAAAACTTGCAGTCAACAGTACGTCACTATTAACAAGGCATTGTATTGTTCAGGTCTGTTTCATGAATGAAGTGATATTTTATTTTCGAGTGTACATTTATCGATTGAATGTGGTATATTATATGGATATACATGCATTAGACTAGTATGCAGAGGTTCCCGTGCGTATTTGGTTAGTACGCGTACCATATAGATGGTTATGCAGTTATGTACAGAACTGTCAAAGGGTTAAATCAATCTGTGTAATATCCAGGAAATCAATTCTTTAAGGCTGATATAATCCGTAGAGAGCATGGTTTACCTGAGGCGACACGGCTACGTTTTTAAGAGGGTAATCCATCAGGACCCCGCCAGACATTCCATCCCTGTTGTCTTGGTAGTTGACGCTGACTGACACACACGTGTTCGTCCGTGACACATTGGCATTAACGTTTGTAGTACGATAATAGGCATCATCACCATGTGATGCAAATGAGCCATTCAACGAGCGGTCAATGTTTGTGACGTAACATTCAGTTCTGGAGAGTGTCGTGCCCGTGATTAGGGGCACCACTTTGTAATAAAGCACGAGCATGACAGCCAGCAGGCCCGAGAGCAGGCAGCAGCTACACCCCACCGTGGCCCACAGCCAGGTGAGGCGCCACCGGCGCAGTCGGGCCTGCTTGACGTCCGTCTCCGGCAAGGGACTCCTCCCCGGTGGGCAGGGCAAGTGATCCAACTCGTTATCCAGATCGCTGAATAGCATCATGTTTCCTGCCTTGATTGCAAGATGCTCCAGCTCCAGATATATGTAGACCTACATTCACCAATCAGCAGACGGTCATATCAACAGTTATGTATCTGAAATGAAATGTTCAATGATATTATTACAATTTGCAGCCAACAAAAAAAATTGAATATACTCGTATAATGACGACCTTTGGTGATCGCGCATATAAATTGCTGAAAATGCATGTGTTTACATGCATATCAACATGGCTTCATCATACAAGTACATTTGCACGGCTGCGGTCGGTGTTGTGAGACGTTCATAATTGATTTCCTCAGTATGAAAACCAAACAGGGCATTTTTATAGACCCTTCACAGCTTAAGTTCTCAGAAAATCGACTCATGGTCCAAAAATCGTTGAAAGTAGCAAGCCGGGGAAACCAAAGGGGCTTCATTCTGCCGATTGTGCGGAGATGTACCCTGAAGCTGTGCTATCAACAGCGTCGACATCTCAACGCACATTATCAGACAGCGGAACTTATCCAAGTTCATGATTTGTAGATCATGTAGATGTAAGTGGCGAATAGTTCATATGATTAAACAAATCTTTTCTCATCATCCTTCATGAATTTAATTTGGCTCGTATATCACTGAATTAGGTGTAGACATCATGAGCTCGTAACTGTCTGAAACACGATATGGTTGGTGCATGTGTATGAATTGCTATATGGTCAACGCGCACCTTTAAGAGCATGCGGGTCACATTAAAAAATGTGAGCATGCAGTGATCAATTTGGTTACCAGTTTTGTGAGGTTATTTGTACTATGTAAGAAGTGAGTTACGCACTTCGCGACTACCTACCTTCCTCTGTGTGTCCCCGACATGCCAAGCCAATCCAGCAAAATGATTTAGAGGCCGTAATTAACATCTGGGGACCACAGCTCATAGATTTAAATATAAGAAATTACAAAAACTATGTATCTGCACACATACATTGTGGATACTTATGTGCTTGTGCGGAGAGGGTTCGTTCATGTGTTCGTGAAAAATATACATGTATTTGGGTAAGTGTGTAGGTGCTTAGGAGTGTAAGTCTAAGAACCAATAGAGACAACATTATTGATTTGATGCAATAAGCACGTACTTCTATATCACATGAACCAGTTCACTGAGCACTCAATTGCTGAAAATTTCACATGGCGATACAACGGTTCATACATATATTTTACAACATAATATATATGTGTTGATGACTACGTAAATGAACATTATGCGTGAAAGAGTAATACGGTCTTTGTTCAGCCTGCCATTTCGAGTCAAGTTAGACGTGTCATGCCAAATTGCGGAAAAGAAATGAATAACACACACATATATATAGGGAGAGAGACTTCGGAATCCCCCAGTCACATCAGTGGAAGGGTGTCGGTGTCATGAGACAGTCCATATAAAAATGGTGTGATTGATTGCTACTTATGAACAAAGCAGTGGATGTGGGATTGAATAACATATGAACACATTCCTAAAGATTGCACGTGTGGACCATTGTGATAAATCACTGGTAAAACGTATGGACTCGATGTGTAATATACCGTAATCATCTCAAATATGAATCTGAAGCATTGTCAAGATTGAACAAATTAAGAGAATTTGATTTGGATATACTGCCGTGCATAGGTATACATCATAAAAAAAATATATACAGTAGAAGCGTCAGTGAAATGGACAAACTAATTATAGTTAGAACATTTGGACACACTTTGTGCATACTTACAGAATTTGTCATAGCCAGTCTCTCCTGTCTCTACGATTATCAATATATTAGTTCTTTTTTTTACGGACAAAACGTGGAAATCTCCATTCTGAAAATACTATCCCACATAAGATCTGCTGAATCCTTAGAATTCACCCAAATAAGAACAATGTGCCTTGTGCCAATCCTGCCATATGTTAAGACGCGGTTCTTTCATCGCCCGAGATAGAACTTTCCTCGTCTAAGTCCAAACAAAGAATGCGTAAACAATAAAAATATCCATTGTTGTAACGTCCACCTCACTCACTCGAAGCAGCAGATTGTGCCAGATACCGAGAGTGTTCCTGTGACTAGCATCAGAGATGTCGTCTAGGATGGCGTGGAGCTGCCCTCCAATATCCGGCCTGGTGTGCAGCAGACTGAGGGGAGACCACTCCCAGCCCGGGCTATCACGCCTCATGCAGGGGTCTCGCCATACAGCCGACACCCTGCACCTCACATCATCCGACTGCCTCTGTCGCCCCCACTCAATACTCAATGCAGCACAGTTACCGGCCATGCTTTACAGTCAGGCCACGTTGGATTAACGCAATTAATTGACTACAATGGGTGCATTACAAATGCAATCAGTTGAATCTCACATATTCACCTTATGAAAGCGCACATTTCTTTTCATGCCCACTGGTCCTGATACCCACTCCTTGATAACTTTCTAGTCAAAGACCCTAGTGCCGTGTATGTATGGACTTGACGGGTTTCTCGTTGTCACCTAAAACTACGCAGTCTCCTGGACGTTCGTAATCTGATAATACTGCTTGGTGCGACCCAATTTGCCCCATACTTTCTCTCAGAGGCAATGCCACAAGAACGTCGTTGTAATATAACAAGTAAATACTGTGCAAGACGACAAGGGGACATATTATTATCAAATTACCACACATCATCCCAAAATTAACGAGACAAAACTCACATAAGATGTGTTTAGGAAACTATTCAACAAAAACGGCGCACTACACACACATATAATACACCCATCATACTACAATAATGATCAGTGACGCATTTCCAAACAAGATTCACTAAAGTAAGTAAGTAATTTATTTCCATACTACAAAGTATAATGTACACGATATATTTTCTGCCTGAAACCTAATTTGCCCGGCAAATGATCGAGTATCATAAAACCATGATTTTGAGAATAGAAATGAAAATTTCTTGTCTCATCCTATCCTACTACAGGTGGGAAAGTGCCGACCCCCCCCCCCCCCCCCCCCCCGCCACCCAAATGACTTGGGTACACCAAGCATTTTATTCCAGAAGTACTAGTAGATAGGAGCGAAGAGACCATTATCTTTAAACATGGTTGGAATTTTTGTACAGCGGTTCAAAGCAAATATGGTCATGTGAAGTATGAATTCATAGTGATGGTGTATACTTCATTTGTACCAGCTATAGTTTGGTTTTGAGCTGACAGTCATATCGGAAATAACATAAAATATGAAAATATACAATTTGATACATGTATGAGGCTACTTGAAAGTGTACACGTCATGGATGGTGACGAAATATTGCAAATATTATTTTGCCTTACCCGCCACTAATTGACATTGCTGGACTGTCAGTCTGAATCATGATAATAATGTGATAATACATGTGTATGCGTTCCGAATTATACCACAACCCGTGAGAACAAAAGATATAACAACGCTTATCATTCCTATGCCACTGAGGATCTGGTAATGACGGCAGGTGTCTCCCTGGGGTATCTGCTGATGCCATGTGCTTATTGGGCTCTGAACCAGTCTATTATGACCATGAAGTACAAAAAAACGTCATGTCCATCGTCTTCATTATGCGAAAGCAAACATGAAAAAAAAATTAATGTAAAATTATTACGTATTTGTATTATTTGGCACAGTAGATTGTTTCTATGGTTTATCCCTACCTGAATTACATGGTGGCGATCCTGGTGGCAAAAAAGAACCTCATTATCAGCTCGTGTTGATTGTATCGTGCTCGGATAGGTGAGATGGACGCGAGACGTCAGACGAATAACGAGAGTAAGGCAAAACAAAGAACGGAACACTAGGGCGTTACATACCAAACACATTTGTAGTATCAGTGCATTATATCAGTATATATTATTATCCTAAAAGTGAGCAAGCGTTGATTCAGATGATTATTCTGTTTAAGTTTATTGAATCAAACTGTTGAGTGTATTCTATTCATCTCGTCTGGCGGACTTGTCAAACGACGAGTACCCTGTTTATCAATCCTAATAAATATTGTTTATACAAACACCTGACAGTCAACCTCATCCAAGAATTGGATATAGATGTCAAATTCAGAATTCAAGTCAGAAGATTTCCACACTTGGCAGTCCCGGAGATATTTTGATATAGGGTTTACCCTGTTTATCAATCCTAATAAATATAAATTACAAACACCTGACAGTTAACTTTGACATGTGAGCGGATAAACTTACCAAATATTGTCAATCGTTTTAACGTAGATATGTATGCTACCTGGTGTGAGCTGGTACTTTAGACGGCATTACACAAAATGGACTACGAAAAGCACGCATTACTCCGCATTTTCTCTCAAACAAAACATTCCCAAGTCAACAATGCCAACCATAGGCAATTGTGGGATCAAGGAGTCGTCATAGGTTTTGAATCATGTCACAATACATGACAAGACGAGTAAACGTCAGGAATTGAGAGAAGCGAAAGTGGTCGCAAAATAATAAACAAATACCTCAGACAAAATTGTTGCTGTGAGATCGTCAGTCAGTTGAAATTGGATGAAGTGGCCGAAGTAGCGCAACTTACTCTACTAATACTACTCACACACTGAATGTATACCATATTTAATCCGTCTGGCACATTTTTAATATTCATTGAATTTAGAAGAAATAGTAACCTGCGCTACATGGGCCGATGAAGTTTGTGCTACAATATCGATTTGTGCGCTGAGCGGCAGATGGTAGTGCTAAGCGGCACCGAAAGTTGAAGTAACGGGTAACGGGACTAGAACGGGTGCAATATACATTCAATCCGACAGATTAACGTTATACAAGCGCATTTTGTTTTTTAATGCACACTGGCCATGATACCCACTCCTTGATAACTTCCCAGTCAGAAACAGTAGCCCAGTGCCGTACATATATGGGCTTGAGAAGTTTCTTGTTGTAATTTAAAACTAAGCAGTCTCCTGGATGGTCGTAATAGGACAATACAAAATGGTATGAACCAATTCACTCGATATGTGCTCTGAAAGGCAATGCCACTAGACCATCCTTGTAATGCTACTAGTAAACAGACTGCGATAGACAACAAGGAGCCTGGTATTATCAGGTGGCAATACTTCATCCCAAAATGAGCGTACTTTCACAAAATGTGTTGAGCAAACTACTCAAGGAAAATGGTGGTATGTCATATTTTTCCTTCACACGAATATTGTACACCCATCATACCATAATGGCCAGTTATGCATTTTGAAAAAATATTCAAATATATAATATTCTGTAGTCCAGTGTGTCTTTTGATAAACAATTTGGTAGGGTTTTGCTCCTATTATATTATTGGTCGTAACAGATTGATACCTACATTCCTACCACCGAGCCGGTGTCACTGCTGATGGACGTGTCCCCAGGGATATCATCAACTCAGTAGCCTTTTGGCGCGTGATCGGGTACTTATGTACTTGTCATAGATCTATTTCTTGGGGTTTGTTTCGGTGTTCTTAATTATTTTACATAGGTTGTTGGGCAGTTGTATTCTAATTACATCGGATGTATAGTAGAAACAACTATATTTCATATGCTCCTGATGACGCCAGTGTGTCTTTGAATAAACATTTTGGTCTCGTTATGTTTCTATCATGAAATGTTGTATTTAACATTTGTTATTGATATCATCAAAATCTAGTTGTATTTGTGGTAATTGGTTGATACTTTCATTTAAATCCAATATCCATGCTTTGACAGGTGAGGTAGACGTGAGACCTTTTGATTGAGATATATCAATAGATATTACGAAATAATAATAATGGATATGTAGAAAAAATTGGTAATAATAAGAAGGTAATAAAGTATGTGAATATTTTGTAACATAACAAAAGATAAAATACAAGATAAAATAGGTAAATATGTCATTTTCTGCTTGGGCCATGTTAAGAAATAAAAGCTGTTTTACAATGCTTTCAGAATTAAATCGAGAAGAACAATTTCTATCATGACTAAGAAGGGAGTTCCAAAGCTTAGCACCAGTGTATATGAAAGAAGTAGCACCAAGGGATCTCACAGAAGGAATGACTAAAGACAAGCTGCTTGACCTGGTGGTTCTATTATGGATTGTGGACATTTGTGTAAAGGGTGAAGATAGATATTCAGGATCTTCGTTGTGAATTACATTATACATATGATTTAGCTCAATCTAATCAACTCTAAGATTTACTGGCAACATACTGACCTGTTGGAATTCATTGATACCTATATGGGTTCTGGGTTGAGCGTTGAGGAGGAAGCGTATTATCTTGTCCTGTACTTTCTGCAGCCCCCCTGATACTTCTTGGTCAGACCAGAATACCAAGAAGAGCTGGCATAATCATAATGGCACTGTACGAGTGCTGACACCAGTAGCCTTTTGGGCTTAATGTCAAAATGCTTAGCCTGTCTGTAAGACAATTTCAATATAGAACTTGATTTGCTGATGATACTTTCAGCAATTCGATCTCCAGGTAAGCACAGGATCGAGCCCTGAGGTACTCCACATTGAAATATAGCAGGAGTTGAGAGGGTGCCCCCTACCTCAACTGACTGCAGCCTTCCAATAGGGTAGGATTTGAACCTGTCTATGGTGGGTTTCTGAAATCCCAAGGCTTGTAGAATTTTGTGTCCACAGTGTCAAAGGCCTTTTGGAGATCCATTAATATCATACATGTGTAATTGCTTTTGTCTGATTGACATTTGATGAGCCCAATAACAGGATAAGAAACGTATCTATGGAATACTTTGCCGAAATCCAGATTGAAGCTCATATAGGAGTCTGTTATCAAGTAGTGATTGACTTGTTCACATACAACTTTCTCCACAACCTTGTAGATAACACTCAGTATTGACACAGGTCGATAGTTACCAGCTTCAGTCTCAGAGTTATTTCTGTGGATTGAATTTATTCTAGCAGCTTTTAGATCATCCGGAATAATGCCACTAGCATATAGATAAATTTATAAAAATGAGTTAAGGAAGAGAAAATTTACCTAGCTCCATTCTTCACAAACTTGGAAGGAATCTTATCAAGGCCAATTGCCTTACTAATTACTCTCTCTCACGAGATCTTTGATATTGGAATCTCGTGAATACATATTCAAACTAGCACATGGTCAATATCATTACCCCGCACATAAATTATGTTGTGTAGAGGCTTCTTTTGAACTTGGAGATGATTGCAAACCCATTAGTATCTTGAACAGGCAGAATCTATGTGTGTGATCTGTGCTTTGTAACAGACTCCTTAACCATACCTACTACACTCTTTGCAAAACCTAGCATAGAAACTAGCAGCTTTTAGATCATCAGGAATAATGCCACTAGCATATAGATAAATTTATAAAAATGAGTTAAGGAAGAGGAAATTTACCTAGCTCCATTCTTCACAAACCTGGAAGGAATCTTATCAAGGCCAATTGCCTTACTAGGGTTCAGGGAGGTCAGTATGTCCAGAATAGTGTCCTCAGTCACCTTACATAAACCACAGTTATCCGTGTGAACACCTTTTTTCACTGTAAAACTTGGTTGTGTCACCTTTACCATATTTGAACAGGCTGCTTGGAAGTTAATGTACCAATTTATCAGCAATAGTAGAGAAATACGGTAATAGGGAAGATAATGCGACTTATCCAAGGTTACTCCGCCACGATCATATAAGACGAATAACGAGGAACCCTGGGGGATATTACGCACTGTTTTGGTATGGGTGCATTATATAAGTACATATTATACGCTCGAAGAGATCAAGCATTGATTCAGGTGGTAAGCTAGTGACTGTCCATCCAACTCTTGCACAAAACCAATTCAAACAATGATTTCTACCAGACCAACAGTTTCCATCGCAGTTCTGGTCCGAATACCAGGACATCTGAACAGAGTAAATACAAGTCACTGTGTATGATGTATCCAGGGAATATGATTACACAGCTTCCTAATTACTTTCTCTCAAGAGATCTTTGATATTGGAATCTCGTGAATACATATTCAAACTAGCACATAGTCAATAGCATTACCCCGCACATAAATTACGTTGTGTAGAGGCTTCTTTTGAACTTGGAGATGATTGCAAACCCATCAGTATCTTGAAAAGGCAGAATCTATGTGTGTGATCTGTGCTTTGTAACAGACTCCTGAACCATGCCTACTACACTCTTTGCAAAACCTAGCATAGAAACCCATAACTTATGGGTTTCTCCTAGCATGTTTATGTATGCACTCGGGCAGTATTTACCAGACATAATTTTATAATATATTATTCCTGACCTTTTTCAGGCTGTTTGGATGGACATATCATAGCTACCAGGTCGTAGCAGGTTCATTCTAAATATTTTTTTTTGATTTTGTTCATTATCAAGCCAAAATACCACATTCTTCAACAAAATCTTTTCAACATCACTTCTGAATATACAGCTAGTCTCAATCAGTAGTGTGTAGAAGCGTCACATTGCTAATTAAATTCAGATAATTTCAGCAGCTGACAGTTAACTATGACATACGAACAGATGAGCTTATCATTTATTGCATTTCTCCAACGTGTTGGGGTTCTAATATATTTGGCGTTTGATATATCGTGTGCCACAGTGAGCCTATGTTTCAACGTAAATTTTCAGATGCGTCAAGGAGCCTGAGGAAAATGGGAGTGTCACGTTATAACTAAATGCACGATGACACATTGTATGATGTGATTCCAAAGAGGTGTACACTGTGTGACATCGTGCAGTTATAACAGGATGCTGTTTACACACATGATACTTTCATTATCTGTATACAAAATTCCCCCAGTCTCATCACTGGAGGGATGCTGGTGCCACCAGGCAGTTCAAACAAAACTGGCGTGATTGATTGCTATTTATAGATACAGTAGCACTGAGATATGAACAGATCCCTGGCAGCCACGATTACACGTGTGAATTATTGAGATAAATCACTGGTTAAGCGTATGAGCTTAGTGTGTATATACTTTAATGAATTCCTATATTAGGAGATATGTCATTATTGTACAAACATGAACAATTCGTTAATATGATCATATCGTGACGCACACCTGCACACGATGAAGTATGCTTATAGTGGTGATCTTCAGTAAATCGGGCAAATTTTGTATACTACACATTTTGTTTTACGATCAATCCATACGGTGACATGATCCAAACTATCAATGAATTAGGAAACCCTATTCCGAAAATGCTACTCTGCATACCATAAGTCCTATGGCGACAGCCAGCTTTAAGAAAATCCGGCAAATCATTGGAATGTTCCCAAATACCAGTAAAGTGGCACGTCGAAATCCCGCTAATATGTCAAGGTGAAGTTGTATCTAAACATTTTGTTACCCGAATCCATAGTAGACAGGAGTGCGTAGATAATAGAAATATCCATTGTTGTTGTTGTCGTGAACATCTCTATCACTCGAAGCAGCAGATTGTGCTAGACAGCAAGAGCATTTCTTTGATTGTTGGTACACGGATGTCGTCTGAAGAGGCATGGAGCTGGCCTCCAATATCCATTCCGTCACTCGTAAAGTCGCGGTTCCACCACACAGCCGACTCTCTGCACCTCATATCAACCGACCGCCTGTGTGGCCCCTATTCAATACTTGATGATATAGCACTGTTGTCAAAAGTACCACAGTCAGGCTACGTTGAGTTGAAGCATCTAATGACAACAATGGGTACATCACAAATGCAATCATATTAACCCGACAGATTCACGTTATGCGAAAGCACGTTTTTCCTTCTTATGCTAACTCGATTACTTCCCACTCAAATACATTGAGAAGCCATGTGTGTATGAAATTCAAGGGCTTCAATTGTCACCTGAAACTTAATAGCTCTGGACGTCGTAATCTGAAAATACTGCATGATGCAAACGAATTCGCCCTCTCGAGGCAATACTAACAGAACGTCGTTGTAGCACTACAACTACACGCTGTGATAGACAGAAAGGGTTGTTACAAGGGCTGAGGTGAGAACATTCCATCGCAGATTGAACGAGATAGTACTTTCACAATATGTGTTATATTTTGTGTAGTTGTACTCCACATAAATATTCTACACGCATCATATCACAATAATAACCAGTAATGCATTTCCAAAGAATTCTTATTATTACGTGTATTGTTTCTTATCTATTTCAGATCCATTGTTCTCAGGAACTGAGCGAATATCATATAACTTCATACTATAGAGAACATGAATGAATATTTCTTGTTCACATCAGATATTAATAGGGAAGAGAATGTCTTCTTCCCCCAATATTAATGACTGCATTAAACTACATAAGATTGTCCCGAAGTGACAATCAAATACGGTCGTGTATCTACTATATTTATCACAGCTAAGTGTTGCGTTCGGAACAGACTGTCCTATCGAACGAATTAACAGAATGTATGTAGATATTCAAAATTGTATGAGGTTATTATAATGCAAGGAAACCGTGTACGTGTATGGTGATGGGAGAATGCAAAAGTGCTGTCATTTGCCTTACCTGTCATGTTGCTGTACCGCAGTATACATATCACAATAACTTCATAATATATGCGTACGCGTGCCACATTATACCATAGAACTAACAGTCTCGTGTGAACATTTCCATGCAACTGATGATGTGGAGACGACAGCAGGTGACAAGTTTCGCTTATGCTAATTATCAGCTCGTGTTAATTGCGTCGCGTTTGGAAAGGTGAGATGGACGTGGGTCGAATAACCAGAGTAAGTAAAGAAGTGGAACACTGGGAATATTACATACGTAAACACATATTTTGGTATATAAGCGAATTATATAGTATATTTTATATCCTCCAAGTGAGCAAGCATTGTTTCAGGTGGTAATTCATTCTAGGCGCATCTAATCAAACTGCTGTATATGTCTACCTCAGGTGGTACAACATATAAGACTGTGGCGAAAATATGAAACGGCATGGGGTAGATTATTCATGTACTATTCACAAAAATGATATATTCGTGATGCAAAAAACAGCTTGCTTAAAAGGTAGACGATCCGACTATTACTTACTTACTATTGCTTGCCAGTGCGCTATATTCTGTATTTTAAATTTCTGTGTGCTTTACATATGCAGGCATAATGTGTTTAGAAAGCAGGTATCACAAATTTAAGGCGAACTGCCAAGGGAATTATTCTCATATGGACAATTTTCTACAGCTATATAGAAAGTAATACCAATCTTAACACAGACTCCCTGATCATACCTGCTACAACTCTTTGTCATACCCAGCATGTTTATATGTCCACTTTGGCAGAAAAGTATTGATCAGATTTTGTTGGATTTTATTATACATTATATCTTTGATGAGCCTATTATATTTACTGTAGAAGGGTTTCCCCCTTATAAGCTATATATTATCGTTTATCTTATCAAAAATACGTTGTCATCTCAAATAACCACATACATAACCACATATGTGACATGGAATACGCATACACCCCATTCGGAGCTTACGTCTGAAGTACAACTTATACACATATTGCCATACCGAAGGGAATGAACCAATGACGTATCATCCGTTACTTCGAAATACATAATTTGATGACCACGCCACAAATACCACATCCCGCAACAAAAGATTGTTTTGTTTTTTTCAACAACACAACACTACAACACTAACACCTCGACCAGTAAAGGGCAGATATGTGTTAGATTCAGAATTCAATTCAGAACATTTCAACATCGGACACTCAACTATGACATACAAACAGATGAGGTTCCATTTAATGCATTTCTCCGAGGAGTGGCGCACTTGACATTTTTGATATTTAATATAGTGTATGCCCCTCCAGGAAGAGACAATCGTTTTAAGGCAGAATTATGTATGCGACGTGGTGTGTGGAGCTGGTACTCCAGACCAAAGAGCTCTTTGCTCCAGACGACATTACACAAAATGGCATATGACAACCAACTTTCTCGGCATCAGGTCTCAAACAAAATATTGCTAACATAAGTGGAAATTATGGCAATCCACAAATATGACTAATCATCTTTCACTGTTCATTGCATAATAATGTGATATTCAATAAGGCATGTGGAGCAAACCAACTATCAAAAACAAAAAATACTCGTACATAAAAGAAACAGTTATTGTGTCTCGACATCACTTCAAGACATCATCAAAATGACTATATCGTGCTATGAAAACCTGATTCAATCAATAGATTGAAACGGGATCCTATGTGATAAAATTGGTAACGGTTTACGTCTCACGCATTTGGTTGTGGGTATCATTCATTCCTGTGATGTGTGATAATCGAATCACACGGGCATCTTTGAAACCATCTCATCTGTCAACCACAATTGCTATACAGGAGTTAAGACAGCAAAAAATGATGAACGGGTTGTCTCCAACCCAGCAAGCCCTTTTTGCGGTAGAATATCTCATAAATTGTTTTTGTAACTCGTGTGATGTCCGATATGATGGGTACGGGGCTAACTAAATATCTGACATAATCAGCGCTTCGAATGTACTTGCTGTATGACAACACCGCTTTAAAACTGTAAAATGATAATTTAGGGAGCCCGATGAAGAATGTCGTCTACTGTGCAAATACACCTTCGAGTATTTCGAAACCACATTTGTTGAATTAGCGAAACTGTAACCCCGATGAGTTAGTACAAATTCGATGTCATGGAAGACCGTTTCAGACACAAGTAATTACACCATATGACGGTATATTAGAATGCAATAAACACTTCCGTAAACTAATACCAGTTTGTAATATTTCTACATCTACTCCACTGATTGAACCATTTTCTCCATTTTGATGAAGTACTCACATTCTACGAATGTATATTACATCTAGAATGCAACAAACATTTCTGAAATCCATTAACAAAGAGTTAATAATCTTTCTACAAGTACTCAACCAATAGGACCATTTCCCTTGTTTGAGGAGGTATCACTTGTTGAAGGAGTAGTGCACTTTCTTATCTTTTGGCAATGCTTGAACCACCTAATTGGGATACACGAAAATAGGATAATATATGTGCTTTAGTTCGGAATGCTGCATTTCATACAGTTTTCAGCAAATACAAAGTGAAGGTCCAGTATGAGAATGTGAATGTGTCTGCGAAATGACTTATGTCTCAGCCCTGATGACGAAGTGGACTAGTCCCACGTGAGACGGGAGCATAATACCTGTCAATCCACAAGGACGATGGATCTGGGTTTTCTTTCGTATTGACGAAATTTGTCAATCCAAAGACAAGGGAAATAATGAAGATAAAACTTTCATTATGTCTTAGGAATATGGATTTATTCTATATTTCAAATGCAGTATTTCTGATTCCCATGATGACAACGACTTGACGGTGTCCTACCTGATATGTATATTAACCATGACGTATTTCACGGACAATGATATGTTTATATGATATTTTGTTCCAGAAACAATTTAGAATATTGGGAGCGCAATAAATGCAACGTGACTCCCAAATCGTTAAAGGGCATGGTAACTGGACTGATGAATATTGTTTTCCTCAATTCATATGAACATAACCAACATTTATCAATTAGGTTTCATCCCGATGCAAGAACATATTATGGTGAAGATGGAACAACTCACTGGATATATTATTATTTATGAATGCCGTACTCATGTATCCACTATAATCATCAATAAAATATACAATGAATATATGATCATTAATAAAATATGATTCGCATGCTACTGATTAAACGGACTAGAATTACATCAAATTAGGAGCAAATACCTGGCGACAAAACAGCGATTCGCCAAACGAACTTCATTATTAGTGTTATTAGTTGTAGTAAGTTATTTACTTGTAGATGTAAAGGAGTATTGTTTCATCAACTCAGTAACCTTTTGGCTTGTGATTAGGTTCTCATGTACTTGTCATGTATCTATTCCATGGGGTTTGTTTCGGGTTTCTGAATTTTCTTCGTAGGTTGTTGGGCAGTTGTATACTAATTCCATTAGGTGTACAGTAGACACAACTACATTTACTACACTGTCTGCCCCTGATGACGCCAGTGTGTCTTTTGATAAAATATTTGGTCGGGCTTTGTTTCTATTGCAAAATGCTATAATTTACGTTTGTTATTGGAATCATCAAAATTTGGCTGTACTGGTGGTAATAAATTGATACTTACATTTAACTTAATATGGAGTTGGGGAAACACTGAAGAGTATGCTGTGTGTGATGGACTGTGGCGCCCAGACGAGGAATCTAATCCAACAATCCACCACAGGTTGTTGAGTGTGTGTATGGTGCATGTAACTGATATTGAAGTAAACACAATAGAGACTGTGGTTCCAATTATCGGTTATTTGGTTGCTCTTGACAGACATCAAGTTTGTCAATTCTGCTCACACTGCATCACAATTGGACCGCATTATTCAGGAAATGTGTTTCATGGTTATTTTTGTAGTATATCATAAATCATTCCGTGTTTTGTGTTGTGTGAATGACGCTTGTTTTCTGCTACAATATTCACATTCCTGGAGACACAGTGGTTTTCTTGGCTGACAATGGTTTACACAAACGCAATACATGACAGATGGCATGGTGGATCAGAACGTAGTAGAACATTCGCACATATTCGTTTTCCCGTAAGGTAAGTGAGTGAGTAGGTAAGTTATTTAGTAGTTTATTAAAACTCTTGAAACTACATGAGTTGAATAGCAATTTATACATTATAGACATATAGAAACAGATGAATAAAACAAAGTGGGAGAATAATTTGGGAGACAGGTTGTTAATTTGTCAGATCACTGGTAGTGTCTTAGACTGTACGGTACCAACTGTTGGTGGTCCTACACTTTGGGATTGGTAATAATCGCCACCAGTGAAGCGTGGTTTGGGATGAGGTATTTAGCCTGTGCTGGGGCAATAGGACTTTTATGAACATTGCTTTTGTCAGCTCTTCACGTCGGGCATGTGCGGTGGGTAAGCGAGCCATTTACAGAAACTCTGCATATATTTTGTTCCACCCGAATATGGTTTCGAGATCTCGTTTCTGGAAGTCCTGATGTGTGTACTCTGGGAGTGTGGGGTGGACAAACTGGACAGGCATATTCCAATAGTGGACGAATGAGGCTGGTGTATATCGATACCATGTCACCCGCCTTGACATCAGCCCTCTTGGATGTTATATCTGATATGTGGCATTCAATGAGAACTCCGAATTGAAGATATTTCCCAGAACTTTGGAATGACTTACTCTGTATTGATGATCCGTTCACGATGAACGGCGTAAATTGGGTCACACATTTTCACGGTATGGTAAAAATTGAACACTATATCCGTGGTTTTTGATGTGTTCAAATGCATGTCATTGGAGTCAGCCCATGATTTCTCAGCGTCAGCTGTAGCCTAATAGTGGTGTCTATAGGGTCATTCGCTGCATGAATGATGCTTGTATTGTCCACATATCGTTTATGTGGTCAATGAACCAAAGAGTGTTCCCCGGGGATTGCCAGCATTGATGGTTAGTTAGGATGATTATATGTTGCCCAGACTGTCACACTGACGCCTTTCTAGCAAGAAAACTGCAGCCCATCGAAGAAAGAGGACCTTGAGAATCTTGAATTGCTGCTGCAGTTTATGCAGTAGTATTTCATGGTTCACTAAGTAAAAGGCCTTGGGGAAAAAAAACTTCTGAACCAACAATTTACATCCTATTTATGTGTATCATGATTGCGTCATTATCAATGAATGTATTTGAAACCTCCAGTTCATACAATGTTGCAGTGCATGGGCCATAAGTATCGAAAACATTGTGATCAATGTTTGGACACTACATATTTGTGGGCCACATCCGTGGGCCATGGCCAGGGCTTCATGTACAAAGCAGAATCATGTACATAATTTGACAGCACGAGCTTGTACATTGGTATCTCGCACACTGCATCGAATCCCAATTCTAAGCTACATGTAATATGGTCAAAATTTGACAGAACAATTTATAAGCGATCAGTTTTGAAATATAACTTTCCGATAGAATCTAACTAACCATCATAAAGTATTACCATCATCACTGATCGAAACTTACTTAATAACTCAAGCTGGATTGAACAACAATAAGTTGACATAATCTGACCACAGTCATATTTTAACTTCAGAAGTTAGTTTTTTTTTCTGATCTAGATCATATATGTTTGCAAGAAACATGTTTTTTAACCTATGAAAAAATGGTGTTCAAGAGGTGTTGTAGTGTTATCAGGTCATATATCAAAAGAAAAGATCAATCCGTTTTCATCCCGAATGTCTCCCGAAGGAGCATATGCAAAACGGAGGAGACCGAGCTTCCTGTTGTTTATAGAGCGTAGGTCGATTCACCGCCTCCATAAATATTGGCAATATGGCAAGGTTTCAAGCATTTTTGTCCCATGTGGATTTTATCGCTAGGTTTTATATCATGTTCTTATATTGGAGGTTTGGTATTCCTTCATGATTTTTGTTTCCTGGTATAAGAGTGGTACACGCGTATATGCCTTTCGTTAGTTATTCAGCCAAATGATCATCACTGTATCATTCAGCTTTTTTGTTGAATTTCCAGTCGTTTTGTAATATATACATCACACATACCCCTACATAGCACGTACTTCGTGCCACTGTAGAGTTAACAAACAATTTCAGAATACCGGGCGTGGTTATATGCAGCCATTGAAGGCCACATTCCGCCCTAGTTTGAATGGTTCATGTAGCGCAATGTACTAATACTACTCACCCACTGAAAAATTTCCATTTAAATCGGTCTGGAACATGTTTAATCTTCATTAAATTTGAAGCAAGGAGAAACCTGCGATGCATGGGCCGTTTGAATTACGGAAGTCACTACCGGGGGTTGGGGTGTGAAAAGCTGCATTGGAAACGTCATTGTTTCGGATTGAAATGTTAACTAGAACCGTTCGATGGGACTGTACATACATTAAAATAACAACCAGTTATAACAGGCATCTTTCTCGATGCGGATTTCTGAAAACGACATATAATACAGTTTGGAATGTTTTACACATTTGGTATCTGAAGGGTAGGGGACATTTTCAGTGTATTTCTCCCAAATTCGAGTCTTCCTAAGAATCGATTAATAGTGCTTGGCGACTAAGTGGATAATACACTGTGTTCTCAACTGTGGAAACCAGATATGCGAGGCACCATCGTGGAGCCCAGTCGAGGACACTAGCTTAGCAACCTACAATAGATTCTTCAGTGTGTCTATGGTGCGTGTCAACACACTCAGAAACCTAAGCAAACACATTGCAAGATATTTCGCTGAGAGGAGTCCAAGTTATGTTTAGCAGAAAGTAAAAACTACATCCTTATAATGTCATTGGATAAACAAATATATGTAATTTATTTGTAATATTATGACTAGTGATATAGATTTGTAACTGCATGTAACTGCATTACTATACACAACATTATTGACATGGAGATCACGATTCAATATAAGAAGGGGAAAAAATACTTATTAAATATTAAATATTTATTAATAAACCTTCTGAAATCACCGGCTGGCAGCACTGTTTTATAGATTCACATGACATCATTGTTTTGGTGTTAACAATATGAACGTAATTTAACCGATACAGTAGAAGTAGAATCAATACCCAGTATTAAGTATTCTTAGGGACCAAAACAGGGTCCGTTATCCATTCCCATATCCGGGGACAGAAAGTCATATCAGGCATACGAAGTGAGAGAAAACAAAAACTACAGGGAAACTCATGAACCCCCCCCCCCCACCCCAAAAATGGCTATTAGGACACCATTTTATATATTTGTTGATTACAGACGATATCCGATCGTTCAATCACAAAATTCGACCTGGTGCAAAATGCATTTTGCTGCAATTTACACTCTGTCTGCTGATGCTAATGTGTCTATGCAGTCAGAGAGACCGACTGAGTTGGTGATCCTAAAGCCCCAGTCCCACCTACCCGGACTGTGTAATAAAATGTAATAAAATGTGCCGAAATGTAAGTTGGTTTTATGGTCCCATATATCCGGAACACACACGGACGGGCCACGAACAAAAGCCACGGACAGTCGCCTGAAGAACTGATGGAGAGGAGCTGATTTGAAGTCCCTTTTATACCTTTTTGGACCCTATGATCCCGGATGAGCCACGGATCACCCCGGAGTACTACGGATCAGACACGGTAGACTCCAGGTATACTTCCGGAGTACCACGACAAGATAAGGATAACTCCCCGACTATCCCGGAACACCCCGGACCGTCCAAGAGTAGCCACGGACTGACTATACACCCCGGTGCAGTCACGGACGAGCCACGGACCACCACGGTACACCCCCGGACAAGATCCGGACTGGCCCGGATCAGCATGGATTCGCCTTACCTCCCGGACCATCCCGGATGGCCCCGGCAGTTTTAAACATTTTAAAAGTGCCGGGGAGCTCCCCGGACTATCCCCGGAATGTCCTGGATCCAGTGTTTTTTTCCAAAATCAGCCGGACTAGCCACGGACCGTCCCGGACCACTCACGGACTGTGACGGATAAGACCCGGACCAGTCCGTGGCTAGTCCGGGGTCGCCGTCCGGGTAGGTGGGACTGGGGCTTAAACTATAAAATGTGCATTATTATGATTGAAGAGTACGCTTCAAACAGTGATGTCCTGTTTCCTTGGGCACAATGCCATACCCATACATAATGAACTGGTGATTTTTCAAGTTATGGCTTACCATTGAAATGGGTTCAGTGCAATTGGTATGCGGATAGAAGAGTACACTTCGAACAGTGATGTCCGGTTGCCTTGGACACAATGCCATACATATACCTATTATACAATGAACTGGTCAGTGTTCAAATTATGGTTTACCATTGAAACGAGTGCAGTGCAATGGGTGTTTTAACGAAGATATATTTTCCCCATCAATCCTTGAGCCAACTGTCCTTGACCGCAGAATTAACATAATCCTAGTAACCTCTTGTCCACGTCGGGGATTTCGTGTAAACGACCGTCCGTCCTCGAGTGGATGCTGAATATACTGTATTGAATGAATCAGGACACCCCGCTTAAACATTGCAAACATCCGGTCTTGTGTATTAAACTGGCCTGATAAAACATAGTACATAGGGAATTAGGCTACATGTAGATAGTAATCATGTTATGTTTCTCTTTCTATGCCACTTTCATGCATATTTGATGGGTGGGATTTCCATATGTACTGTGTGTTGTTAATCCAATGTTTACAGAATATTGTTGTGTCAGTTACGAGCGATCAGGGATCTTCGTACCTTCAGCACGGATATCTAGATTCCCGCGTATCTATATATTCAGCTGCTTTAAAGGAAACACGAACACAAGTGCCATATGAAAACTATGTGATAGTACATACAATTACTGTACTTGTCAGAATATTATTCGAGTTTTTGGCAGTTGATCTGTTGTTGTCAACCAAAATGTTCAATATGAACCAGTGATGACGCACACATTTCTTCTTGCCAATCACTTTCGGTAGCTTATGACATATTCCTCCCCAATCATATATGTCGTAGGCCTATGCATTTCCATTCATTGACGAAGATACTAGAGAGTTGCAGATATCTCTACGTCCTGATTACTTCGACCTAGCTACATTTGGTGTGAAGTCATGTGACACGGTTTCATTGAAATGTATGACGTCATGAACTGTAAATGAGGTTAAGTTCTCTTGACCTTTGGGATCTGCAACGTGCCGTATGAGGTAAAAAAACACACGGCTACATTTTACTGCAAACTTTCGCTGTTCTGAGTAAGCTGCACCAAACCGCTGCTCGAAGAGGGCAACTTCCAACAAATATTTGTATTATCAGATTTTTTTTAGACAGAGATAGAACGTCGTGTTTGACATTTTCTTCATTTCATTAGCTTTATAGAGAAGTTGTCTTGGGGAAGGCCTGTTTTTTTATTCATGTGAATCAAATTTCATCCAACATCTGCAACGAGGAGGGTCTAGGAAACAAACATGTAGCAAACAAACAAACGATGTTTCAGGTGTGCGCTCAGGCTGCCTCAAAATCAATTGCTCTTGGTTTTTTTGCCATATCTCTGGTTATACTCGTTGGATACAGACAACATTTATATCATCTTTCATCTCACGGAATGGAGTTTCATGTGTGTTCTGGGATACTCGTCATTGCCTGACTTTCTTATCACTGTGTGACAATTTGAATACTGTGTTGTCATTCCATGGGATTATTCAACCGGAAAATCTACCATGTTCTCCAGGTATAACTCTCGTGAACTCTACCATTTGGGCCGCAACATGCCGTCGACCCTGAGTAGGATTTCACTGGGAACTTATAACCTACTGAAATCTCTTGGATTAAGCTACAAGAGACCTACCCACAGAGGGACTACTGCTGGTCGTAAACACGTCTTGTCCAGTAAAGACTTTCTCCAGTCCCAGCGACCAATTCAGGTTCGGATTACTGGTGCTAATCCCAAGGTGTTTCCTTCTGCTGTGACTGCTCTACGCCCTGAATCCCAGCTTATGACTGTACCTGTCCTCCGACCAACCTCTGTTCTCAGACAGTCCAATAGGATTAACTTTTGTCTGTGGAACGCTAGATCCATCACACAGAAAGTACCTGATCTGAGTGAGTTCATCATGGATCACAAAATTGATCTGATGTCTATCACTGAAACTTGGCTGACTGGAACTGATGTTGATAAGGTTACCATTGGTGACATTGAATCATCCCTTAATGGATACAAGGTGTTCTCAGTTCCTCGTACTTCACAGAAAGGTGGGGGTGTCGCCCTTGTCATCAGAGGTGCGTTTAAAGCTGTAAGTATGTTATAAATAGATAAACGACCATGTAAAAAAAATATTATGATAACGACCACGATCTTCCCCGACGGATAAACCGAACGTAAAACCACAGAACCACGCGTTGTTTGTTTTGCTTCGAATGTGGGCGGGTCTATGCACTGGCGCGAGTCAGGCCGCCCACGACAGAGGCCAGAGGCAGTCGGCTGTAACGGCGAAGTGGTATAAAGCCATTCTTGCAGTGTGTGTCGATGATCATTTGACATGTTCCCCGCAGCACAGATGTCAGAGAACACACAAACTGCAAAGTATAATTGCATAATATCCATACGTGCACACAATTACTCATATAATTAGGGCTACATATTTCCCTCCTAGCCGTAATGAACGTATTATCCATTGGTGTGACGAATTTGTATGGTTCCCAGTAATTCACGTGCATAGATATATCCCCGTAATGTAGCCACATCAACAGTAAAGTTATCATACATATTTGTACACAACATACGAACAGGCTTTGTGACCTGGTAAATTTTGTACTCATATGTTGTTGAGCAGTGCTCAGTCATTGTATGATATATTACTAACCTAGAGTACATGCCAATAGGTGCATACCTGTAACATAGCATGTACATGTACAATTGGACAGACTATCAAGGGTGACGCTATCAATGTTTTATGATTACAAAATATTCCGTCAGAGATGTCACCCATATTGTCACACCCTACATTCAACCAATATGCTATAAACACTGAAATATAGATATACACAATGAAATGCATTACATACGGACATTGAGGACGATGTGTATGCCTCCTTGGTCTATTGAGTATGCCACATTGTAGGCCAGTCGCCCCCTCCTTTTATACGGCCGAAAATCCCCCTGGTCGGCCTAGGCCAAAGGCACCTACTTACGTCACCAGTCAGCACGAAAGGTTCAGGGGATGTCTCAAAAGGTCGAAGGGATTGTACAGTATCTCTTTATATAGCATACTTACAGCTTTAAGACCACTGTACACAAGGCCCGACCCTACACCAGCTTTGAACATTTGGATATCTCAGTTTCATCTAAATCCGATGTGATCAGGCTCATCGTTCTCTATCATCCTCCGTCATCTCACAAGAACGGCCACACATTGTCGCTGTTCATGGAGGAATTGTCGTCCCTACTGGAAATGACAGTGCTCACGCCAGGCCATCTACTGCTCTCGGGAGATTTTAATCTCCATGTTGATAATCACAAATCTTGCGATGCTATCAACTTCCTTGACATGCTATCATCCTACGATCTCAAACAGCATGTTAGAAGTCCAACACACCAACATGGTCACACATTTGACCTTCTGATCACCAGAACAAACGAGTTTGTGAATGACGTTTTGGTCCAGCATGAATTGCCGTCCGACCATGACACGGTCATGTGTAAGCTCTCCATCAAGCGCCCTCTCCCACAACGCAAAGTTGTAAATTTCCGTCAGCTACGTAGGATAAACGTTGACGAGTTCAAGCATGACGTTGCCACGTCTGCTCTCTTCCATGATTCCACGTCCCTTGCTCAGGATTATGCAGACACGCTCAGTGACTTGCTCGACAAACATGCACCAGCCAAAACCAAGACTGTCACCATAAGACCACATTCACTCTGGTATACTGAGCAGCTTCATGACGCCAAAGTCCAGAAGCGCAAGGCTGAGCGTGACTGGAAGAAATATGGACTTGAGGTCCATCGACAAATCTTCCTAACCCAGTGTAAGGACTACTCTGCAATGTTATCTGAAACCAAGACGGCGTATTACAGGGACAAAATAATGGAATCTGATACACGAGACTTGTTCAGAATGATCAATACTACGTTTGGTCAGCCTGCCGAGGTTGTGTTACCCACCAGTTGTGATGCTGATGCTATCATGACTTACTTCATGGATAAGGTCACATCCATCCGTCAGTCCCTGGATAGTAACACCAGCCAGTCCACCAGTCAGCACTCGGACGATGAGTTGGTGTGCAGCTCCAGCCTCTTGGTGTGGGACACCGTCTCCTGTGACGAAGTTCACAAGATCATCAAACAAGCTGCGTGTAAATCCTCCCAGCTTGACCCAATACCTCCATGGCTTTTCAAGTCCTGTCTCACTCTACTGCTCCCTGTGGTCACATCCATCATCAACCACTCACTATCTTCCGGCGTCGTTCCAGTGTGCCTCAAGCAAGCAGTCATCACGCCTGTGATCAAGAAGTCATCTCTGGATGCTGAAGTTCTTTCGAACTATCGGCCGGTGTCCAACCTCCCGTACCTGTCAAAGTGTTTGGAGCGGGTGGTGGCCACTCAGCTCCACTCTTACTTGGACACAAACGACCTTTATGACGCCATGCAGTCTGCCTACAGGACAAATCACTCGAAGGAAACCACCCTCCTCAAGATCCACAACGACCTGCTTGTGGCTGCAGACGGCGGCACTGAGGTCGTTCTACTTATGCTCGACCTCAGTGCTGCATTTGATACGATCGACCACGAGATACTCCTGCGCAGACTACAACAACGATGTGGCATTGGTGGCAATGCACTACGGTGGTTTGAATCGTACATCTCTGGACGATACCAAGCAGTTTCCAGCCATGGATCAATTTCAAGATCAACTCTCCTCTCGTGTGGCGCCCCCCAGGGATCATATTGGGTCCCGTCCTCTTTAACCTCTACATGCTCCCGTTAGGCGACATCATCACCACACATGGCATCAAGTATCTCTGCTATGCGGATGATACTCAGCTGTATGTAAGTTTGAATGAGGATGCTCCACTCAACAGGCTGCAGAGATGTGTTGAGGAAATCCGAGCCTGGATGTTGCAGAACAAATTTAAGCTTAATGATGCCAAAACCGAGATCATCCAGTTCTCATCTCGGTTCAGAAGCACCCATTATCTTCAACCGTTTCCAGTTGGGGAAGTGATAGTAGAACCAACTCCAACAGTTGGTAATCTCGGTGTCATGATGGACAGCTCTCTGACCATGGACTCTCACGTACAGCAGATCTGTCGCTCTGCCTCGTACGGTATACGATCTATAGGCCGTATTCGTAAATTTCTGGACCAACGTGCATGCGAGGTTTTTTACAAGCTGGATTACTGTAACAGTCTTCTGTATGCCCTTCCCCAACGGAAGATTGACATACTACAGCGTATCCAAAACAATGCAGCTCGGATTGTGTCATGTACGCGCAAGCATGACCACATCAGGCCAGTCCTTGAACAGCTTCACTGGCTACCCATTCAACAGTGGATCGAGTATAAGGTCATACTCATCACGTTCAAGGTACTCCACCTCAACGCGCCAATGTACCTCCGAGCTCTCCTGTGTGACAAAGTATCGACTCGGTGCTTACGTTCAACAAGTCGCAAACTGCTTGCTGTCCCTCGCATGAACACTAAAACGTATGGGGACAGGGCTTTTCAAGCTTGTGCCCCAGCACTCTGGAACTCCCTTCCTGATGAACTCATGAACTGTGTTGACATCATCTGCTTCAAATCTCTGCTCAAGACCTACCTCTTCCGCAAGGTGTTCACATAATTAACTTTTTTACCATGTTTTCTCATGTATCTTTTAATGTTTTTCTTTTATTTTTTACATCAATTTATACTTTGTTCAGCGCTGCGAGATTCTGCATTCTATGCGCTATACAAGAATAAATTATTATTATTATTATTATTATTATTATTATTAGCATTAATTTCACTTTCCGATATATAGATGATGTATTTTCACTGAATAATCTTAAGTTTGGTGATTATTGGAGGCCATATATTCTGAACTTGAAATTGAAGATACCATATACTCGTCTAATCATCCAAATTTTCAGATATTAGCTTGGAGATGGATAAAAATTCTGAACTCCCAACTAGTTTATAATTGTGACAAACTTGATGATTTCAACTTTACCTGAATCAATTTATCTTTTCTGAGCAACAACATTCCTACATCGCCAACTTATGGGGTGTTTGGGTCACAATTTATCATGTACGCTATTCCAGTGCTAGATGCAAATAATTGTGATGACTTTTGATGACAGGTGGAGCATGAAATTCTCATTCTTTCCGGAACACTTGATTTCACCTCCTAATGGCCATATACGGGGCTTCATGAAGTTCCATAAAATTTCCCTGATTTTTCCTGACACTGGACTTTGAGATTAGACAATGGATTCGGATAAACGAAGTAGGTCTCGAAAGATTCACCTATACCTTAACGGTTAAATATATCTACCCGATACGGTTGATGAAGCGTCGCGAGACTATCTTCTTATCGTTGAGAGAAAAGTGAAGTGTTGTTGACAGAAAGTTGTATTCTATTTTTCGGTGCGTGACCATAAATAAGAAAAAGAGTTCATCAGTAGCACCTATCGTGATCTGTCTAGGTTGGAGAAGGTCACTGTTGGAGCTACTATATCGTCGCCTGAATCAATGCTTTTCCAATTCAAGCATATAATATATGGATATATTGCACTCGTATACAGAAAAATATCGTTTTTGGTATGAAGCATTCTCATCGTCCCATAATTCTATGCTCATTTTATTCATCTCACGTTCATTTCACCTGTCCGAGCACAGTATAATCAACGCGGATGGATAATTACCTCTCGTAAAACGTCATGAGTTGCAAGATCATGTTTACACGCACTGTTTTGTTCTTACATATTTTTGTCCTCTAATTTCTCTCACATTACCATCATGTCGTGACAGATAATATCAGATAACATGTTCTTATCAACATCCGTATATATTGTTCCCTCGAACACCGTCATACATTCCTTTGTATTCCCATACTTTTTGTTTAATCCCATTTGGCTGCCAACTCCAAACAAAACTAAATGTAGCTGGTAGAAATGCAGTGTATCTTTGCACCATCAGATCATTTTTCGCAAGACCAATTGGTGTTTAAACCGAGCATGAGAAAAAACAAAAACAACCAAATCTTCTTTGGAAATGCATTATTGGTCAGAAATTTGAAATAATGTTCAATATTTGTATGAAGTACAAACACAAACTATAGTATAATTTTCACCGAGTAGTTTGCTCAACATATTTAGAATATGAATTTGTGATGAAGTGTGATCATCTGATAATACACCGCCCAATGTCGTCTGTCTCAGTGTGTACTTGTTGTGCTACAACGACGTTCTCGTGGCATGGTCTCTGAGAGAACGTAAGGGGTGAATGTGTAATCATTACGGCCTTCAGTTTTTAGTGGCAACATGAAACCCCTAAAGTCCACCCACTCCCCACACTAGACTCGATGCTAATGTCGTCAGAGTGAGTTATCGTGAACCTGGTATGAGGGTCATTGAGCATAAAAGAAAAATGCGCTTGCGTGAGATGAAACCGTCGGATTGAACTGATTGCAGCTGTAATGCATCTTTTGTTGTCACATTTATTGCGTTAGCTCGATGCGGCCTGAATGTGAAGCACATTTGGTTAATGTGACTTGGGCGACCAAATATTTAGATGAAAACCGCATCTTGACATAACCGAGGATTGCCAGAAGGCACTCCACAAGGCACTTCAGACGATTTTTAAAAGTTCTTTGTCAATACTAGCATAATGATCGACATAAAATCTTATCTGAGATTGTTTTGCCCATGAACATATCCTGAAGTAATTGATAGTATGGATAATGACATCGATGACATGTGTGACTAATTAATAAAAATAATGTGTATATAAGTACAGATAATGATCCAATTGTTCCTCACTTTCTTCTAATTTGTCTATTTGATTAACTAGTAACAACACTATGTGTATATATTATGAGGTGTATCTATGCGTCATGGAATGTCTGTATTAAGTAATTTTTCGACTCCTATCAATCCACACGTGTGATCAATGCAATCCGAGATGTGTTCATTTGTTGGCCGTTCCCACATCTAATGGCGTGTTCATTGGTAGCGATTGATCACGCCAGTTTTGTTTAATCTATATTTCATGATACAGACATCTTTCCAGTGGTGATGACTGAGGGAATTCGGAACTCTTCTGTGTCATTCATTTCCTCAATTTGGTATAATATATCGAACTTGACTCAAAGTGGGATGGACGAGCATGACATGATTACTTGTACGATCTATTTAACACATAAATCAACTATATTTTTCATTTACAAAAAGATTTCAAGTGTGATTCAGGCATCATCACTTCCAATGATGACTACACCAACTGGTATTATATGAATCACATTGGTATTAGTAATATCAAGTAGCACTATATTAGCTAAATTGGGTACAAGTAGATTTGCAAACCAGATAATAATTTCGTTATATCACATACCCATGCACTGCTAGTAATTATGCCTACATGTCAAAGAATTATGTATCTCCTCCAGAAGCATCCAGAGAATCTGCAGGTCGATAACGGGTCGAACAGCTTAGCTGTGAATCTCTACATGATGCCCGCAAGTTTTCAATGAATTTCTGATTGATGGGTCAAATTTTCCGAGGACTTCAGGACTGATTGCACTTAAGATACCAGTTACTGCATTTGACTACTATGCCATTGACTTAAATTGTGAACCTAGATATGAATTTCACAAGATAACGCAATCCTGCGACCCAAAACTTAGTGGGCATTTGCACATATACTTGCGGATGATGGACCGAGATATGGTTTAACAAAAAATATCACCTAATTGAATGAATTGCTGATTCCCTATATTTTTATACACTTCAACAACAGCAAAATTCGCTGCTGCGGGTTTGTGTGTTTTTTTATGTGACCACAATAATAAAACACAAGTAAGGGTATGCTTACTTGTGTTTTATTATGCAGAGCATTTATTTGCTCAAACACCATGATCCATGCCTTGCAGGAGTCACTCGCAGGATAAGGACGTCAAGCAGGCACAATGGATGATAATACCAACGTGTCACGGACGAGCACGTGTGTGCGTCAACTACCAATACAACAGCGATGGAATGTCTGGCGGGCTCCTGATGGGTTACCGTCTCAGAAACGTCCCGTGTCGTCTCCGGTGAATAATACTTCCTCAGGACCCTTATCACCCTCAAAAGTCAATTTCCGGAACTTGACGTGGATCGTTTTAAACCTTCACCGTTCGATCAAATATTCGAAGTATTTTGTGTCACACCATATTTCACTGATTAATGTACTACAGCTGTATTTAAACCCACTGGCTACTGCCATCCAATGTAGCAGTACAGTGCTTTGTTCAGAGTGGTGTAGTTTGATTACAACTCTTGTTGAAGCAGTTGGGCTTTTCAAATACTTATGTACTCTCATTACTGCTATATTCACAGCAACATCCCCACTTGAAAATCGCCAAACATTCCGATTTGTGATATTCGTTATCAAAGCATACACATTCTTGAAAGGTTATGAAGCAAATAATCAGACCTTGAAATTTCCATTATTGCTGGTGGGTTTATTTTACTGTAAACTGTGAAGGTGTTTTGAGTGTGTATTTGCAACAGTTTAACTTATTTGTGGATTTAGTTTTAAAATTGTGTTGCGCTGCTTGAATAACCAATGGCATATAAGTAGGGGATGTCCTTGATTTAAAATGTCAAATGACACAGTGGCAATAATAGCTTATATGTCACGGAATATCGGGAGGTATATTGCACCCATTTTCTGCGATGTTCAATACGAGCAAGTAAAAACGAAAATGTTGTACAGTGACTAACACCACATGCTCTATAATAAGAGATGATATATTGGCATGACCGACAAATGTGCTTGGTAAAAACTTGGTACAGATCAAAATTTTGATTATATCAAAATACACTCCAACAAGCACTCCGATGAAATACTTAACACCTAGCATCTGGCTTCCAACCGACCGTTAATAAACCAACCAGAATAACACATAATAGTGCTACATTAATCGATAATATATGCGTAACGTGTTCTAACTACAATAATGTTAAATCTGGCATAATACTAAGCGATATATCTGATCATTTGCCCTTGTTTGCTGTTATGGGGGATACTTCGTCCAGCAAGGTACAGTCCCTAACTATAACTTGTCGTCCTCTCACTTCTGAAAATATGATGTCTATATGTAATGATCTCAATTCAACAGACTGAACATACCTCGACCGAATTCCCATCAATGACGCTTACGCATCCTTCACAAACAAAGTAAAACAGGCTATGGACAAATTCGCTCCTGAAATAGAGAAAACAATCCCACGAAAACGTGTAATAAAAGAACCCTGGATGACACAAGGGTTGTTACAGTCATCATCCAAATGTATCAAACTTTATAAAAAGTGCCTACGTAAATCAAAAACAGATAGTTCTTACCAAAAATATATTAAGCATAGGAACCTATTCAGATCTTTGAAAAGACAATGCAAACGCGAATACTATGGGTCTCTTCTTGATAAATACAGATGTGATGTGAAAAAAACGTGGAAAATTTTGAACAATGTTATAGGGCGAACAAATGACAAATCATCAATCACCGACACCTTTCTTATCAATAATAAACCTGAGACTGATCCAACCAAAATCGCTGACGGGTTCTGCAAATATTTCTCAAACATAGGCGTTTCGCTGGCAGAACAAATTCCATCAGCCCCTATACATTTCACTGAATATCTAAGTGAACAACCGAACCCAAACTCTATATTTCTCAACCCCACTGATCCCAACGAGGTCATGAAAATGATAGACTCATTGAAAGGAAAAAAAAGTTCAGGAGTTGACAATTTGAGTAGTCACTTCATAAAACAGATAAAACATGCAGTTTGCACCCCGATATCATTACTAATAAACAAATCAATTTAAACGGGAATTGCCCCTCAGCAAATGAAAACGGCGAAAGTAATCCCAATCTACAAAAATAAAAACAAGCAAATGCTGAATAACTATAGGCCAATATCACTATTACCCTGTTGCTCTAAACTCTTAGAAAAAATCATCCACACACGACTGTATACGTTTCTCGTACAACATAATATACTCTATCCTAAGCAATACGGATTTAGGCCCAAACATTCGTAAAGGTCCGGAATTATGGCTAAATACACCAACCCATATAAAAAACAGCATTTCAGTCAGCGCCTACAAATCTAAGATAAAACAACACTTCATTTCGAAATATTTGATGAATAACTACTTATCTAATCTAGTAATACTCACTCCCTTGATACTGTAAAATTTCATGGCTGTATTGTATTTCATAAGTTCACGTTACTACGGTCGCTTTATTAGTTTGTCTTTTTTGTGTCTTGTGTCATTTTTTCATATTTCATTTTTTTTTTTTTGCTCTACCAATCCTGTATCGTTCGCCAATAGTGTAAGGATGTGTGTGGGTGTGGTGTGGGTGTGTGTGTCATGGGGGGGGGGTGTATGAAAAAGGACTTTTTTCATTCATTTCTCACTCTCTGTAATACCACAAGTTTGGCATTTCACAGTAGTAAATGTGTAAATTTTAGGTTCAATCTGTTAATTCTGGCACAGGTTCGGCAACTGTATCATCATCTCCTGTGTATATGGGTGTATGTGAATAATGTGAATAGTATTATTTCTACGTGAAATTAATGTATATATATATCTACATGTTTGTGATGTTGTTATATGTAGTATGCAACTCATACGTGAGTCCAACTTGTAAATATTTTGTTCCTATCCGTTCCATATTTTGTGTTACTATTATTTCAATATAATGGGCTTCACCGCTTGAGCAATCAAGTTACAGGCATCGGCCTATGGTGGAGTCCACAAATTGTGCATTTCTTATATCATCTATTGAATATGTTCATCTTGTGTGCAATTTGGAAATAAATTACTTAATGTGCATTTGCTGGCTCTGGCAATAAATTTGCACTATGAAGAATCATTCCTACGGTGCCCTTGATAGGACATGATGAAAAAAACCTACTTCTGTAGGACGGAGCACTAAATCATTTGCACGAAATACTACTTCATTTCTTTGAAGTACTAAGACGTTTGCGCGAGTCATTGGCGCGAAATAATAAATCATTCGCATAGCCATACATAGTATTTGAACATTGTTATAAGCATATGAAACGCGGCCACAACTTATACCGTACCCATACCATACCGGGCAGTGCTCCTGATTGAACTTGATGTTACCAATTAACCCTTTAATTATCTTAATCAGTTATCACGGTCTTCCCCATGACCTATGCCGGAATACCCATGTTTACATTTATTAAATAATTAATAAAATAGTAAATAGTCCATTGATACGCATAAATTAATCTCAAATAATGGCAGAAGATTGTATTCTAGGTTAGAATGACCAAATTTTTGCTAGGGCAAGTACAGCTGATTCAGAGCGACATGTCAGTTAAAGGGCTAAGTAGATGGGTTTGTCAACTACTAGTATATAAAATTGCATCATGCAAACGATTTAGTACTTTGCGGGAACAACTTACTACTTCGTGCAAACGACTTACTACTTGGTGAGAACGACTTAGTACTCAGTGCAGACAACTTAATACTTCATTCAAGCGACTTAGTATTCATGCAAACGACTTAGTGCTTCGTGCAAACGATTTAGTACTTCGTGCAAATGACTTATTTCTTCATGCTAACAACTTAGTACATCATGAAAATGACTTAGTACTTCATGCAAATGACTTAGTACTCCGTGCAAACGATGTAGTATCCCGTTAGTCTGCTCTTTTCCAGGTCGAAAATGGGAGGACTGCTATATGCCTCTTCACACTGACGACATCCCTGACCCCAAACACAGGAATGCTCACCATATCTGGCACACTCTGCTTCGAGAGCGATGGGTGCAACCACAACGGATATTTTGATTGTCAACGCATCCGTGGTATTGACTTCTAATGGCGACCAAGTATGAAGATAAGAACCGTATCTTGACATGACACAGGATTGCCACAAGGCACTTCGGAACTTTTCAGATGTGTCCCGTGATTTTTTTTGGAAAATTTTTTAAGATTTTTTGTCAATACTGGCATAATGATAGACATAAATTCTTATCTGAGATAGACTTCTGTATATTTTGTTCGTGTATATATCTTGAAGTAATTGATAGTTCAGATAACGACATTGACGACATGTAAAATAGTATGTGTATTAGTAAAATAGTATGTGTATATGAGTATAGATACTAATCCAATTGTTCCTTGTTTTCTTCTAATTTGTTTGCTCAATAATAGTGTCACCACTGTGTGTATATATTATGATGTGCATCTATGCGTCATGGTATCTCAATAGTTTACACGTGTGGTCAATGCGATCCGATATGTGTTCATATGTTGGCTGTTCCCACATCTAGTGCTGTGTTCGGTAGCGATTAATCACGCCAGTTGTGTTTCATCTACTTCATGATATAGACGTCCTTCCAGTGGTGATGACTGAGGTAATTCAGAACTCTCCTCTGCCATTCATTTCCTCAGTTTGGTATGACTAAAAGTTGGATGGACGAGTATAACATGATTATTTGTACGATCTATAGAGCACATAAATCAACAATATTGTTCATTTATACAAGACATTCCAAGTGTGTTTTAGGCACATCACGACCTTGAATGATGTTGAAGGTATTATATTTATCACATTATTAGTATTATCAAGCATCACTATCTTATCGCTAAATTGGGTTTGTGTAGCATTGCAAACCAGATAATCATTTCATTATATTACATACCCATGTACGACTAGTGATTATGCCTAAATGTCGAGAAAAAATATGTATCTCCTCTAATTCTCATTATCCTGAGAATCTGCAGGTCGACACAGGGTTACACAGCTTAGCTCTGCATCTCTACATGATGCCCCCAAGTTTCCCGGCTTGTTACTTTCAATAAATTTCAATGATTGATGGGCCAAATTTCCGAGGACTTTAGGACTGTTTGCCCTTAAAATCAGACTACTTTCCCGATGATATAATGTAAACCTGGTAATAATTATTTTCAGGATAACGCAATCCCGTGACCCGAAACGGGAGTTGGTTTAACAAATAATATCACCTAATTGAATGTATGAATTGGTGATTCCATATCATTTCATACACTTCAACAAGAGCAAAAATTCGCTGCTGCCGGTATGTGTGTTTTCTATGTGACCACAATAAAAGCAAGTAGGACTATACTTTCTATGAGATGAATACAATAAGCAGAGCATTTATTTGCTCAACCACCTCGCTACATGCCTTGCCAATCGAGCAGGAGTCCCTCGCCGGATAAGGACGTCAATCAGGCCCGGTTGCAGACCGTTGTGGGATGCAGCTACTGCCTGCTCTACAGCCCCCTGGCCGTCACGATTTATTACAAAGTATCGCCCTTGATAACGAACACGTCACTCTAGAACTGAGTGTTACATCACGAGCATTGACAGCTCGTTGAACGGTTCAATTGCTGATAACTAACTGCTAATGTCTGGCGGGCTCCTGATGGGTAACCCTCTCAGCATCGTCCCATGTCGTCTCAGGTAAATAATACTTCCTCCGGACACTTATCATCTTCAAAAGTCAGTTTCCAGAACTTGACGTGGATCGTTTTAAACCTTCACCGTTCGATCGAATATTCCAAGTATTGGGTGTCACCAGACTTTACTGATAAATGTACAAATGTACATAATTTAACCCTATTGGCTACTGCCAGCCATTGTAGCGGACCTGAAGAGTACAACGCTTTGTTCAGAGTGGTATAGTTCTGATTACAAGTATTGTTGATGCAGTTTGGTTTTTCAAATACTTATGTACGCGCATTATTACTATGTTCACAGCAACATCCCCACCGGAAAACCGTCAAACATTCCAATTTGTAATATTCGTTATCAAAGCATACATTCTTGAAAAGTTATAAGTCAATCAATCAAACCTTGAAAGTTCCATTATTGCTTGTGCTCTTTTTACTATAAACTATAATGTTGTTTCGAGTGTATATTTGCAACAGTTCAGCTTGTATGTAGATTTAGTTTTGAAATTGTGTTGCGCTGCTTGAATAATCAATGGCATATAAGTAGGGGATGTCCTTGATTTAAAATGTCAAATGACACAGTGGTAATAATAGCTTACATGTCATGCAATATCGGGAGGTATATCGCACCCATTTTCTGCGATGTTCAATACGAGCAAGTAAGAACGAAAATGTTGTACAGTAACTAACACCACATGCTCTACATTGTATAATAAGAGATGATATATTGATATGACTGACAAGTGTGCATTTGTTGGCTCTGGCAATAAATTTACACTATGAAAAATCATTCCTACGGTGCCCTTGATAGGACATGATGAAAAAACCTACTTCTGTAGCGCGAAGTACTAAATCATTTGCACGAAATACTACTTCATTTGTATGAAGTACTAAGACGTTTACAGGAAGTATTCCTTCGTTTGCACAAAGTACTAAGTCGTTCGCATGGAGTACTACTTCATTCGCACGATGTACTAAGTTGTTCGTGCGAAATAATAAATCATTCCCATATCCATACATAGTATTTGAACATTGTTATAAGCATATGAAACGAGGCCACAGCTTATACCGTACCTACACCGTACCGGGCGGTGATCCCGATTGAACTTGATGTTACCAATTAACCCTTCAATTATCTTAATCAGTTATCAGGATCTTCCCCGGGACCTAAGCCTGAATACCCCTATTTACATTTATTAAATAATTTATAAAATAGTAAATAGTCCTTTGATACGCATAAATTTACCTCAAAGAATGGCAGAAGATTGTATTCTAGGTTAAAATGACCAAATTTTTGCTAGAGCAAGTACAGATGATTCAGAGCGACATGTGGTGCTTATGGAGATAAAAGGGAGCGCCATATGGGGCTTGTCAGTTGAAGCTATAATCACTTTTAGAATTGACAAAATGTATTTATGCTGTAGTAGCTTTATTTTGTCTATAGGATGAGAAGTCGTAAAAATTTGGGTCTGAAAATATGTAATACGTGCCTAAATTGCCAAATCAAGATTTTAGGGCCAGTCAATCTCGCATCAATTTTTCCCTCAAAGCGGCCCGCCCTGCGGACGACTTCTACACACACTAACATGACGTCATTGGTATTTGTCTAGATACTGTGGCAACCGGCAATATAGCCAGGCCGATTCACTGCTTTCATGCACGATTAACGGCAATTTTCTAAGTATCTGTTGTCGAAATGTGCATATTTCCTATATATTCCCGACTGTCTCGAGATGTACTTTCAAGTTTGCGTGACAAACAAGAATGCCAAATTAGGCAGATTTTAAAATTGATTCCAAATTTAAAGAGTTAAGTAGATGGATTTGTCAACTATATAAAATTGCATCGTGCAAACGATTTAGTACTTTGTGGGAACAACTTACTACTTCGTGCAAACGACTTACTACTTCGTGGGAACGACTTAGTACTTCGTGCAGACAACTCAATACTTCATGCAAGCGACTTAGTATTCATGCAAACGACTTGGTACTTCGTGCAAACGACTTAGTACTTCATGCAAACGACTTAGTGCTTCGTGCAAACGACTTAGTGCTTCGTGCAAACGACTTATTACTTCGTGCAAACGATGTCGTACTTCGTGTGAAAAATGTACATGTAATATAGGCTTTTTTTCATAATGTCCTATCAGGGACACCGTATGTTCCCGAGTTGACCACTGTTGGTCACTGTTGGAGCTACTAAATTGTCACCTGAATCAATGAATCCAATTCCAGCATATAATATATGGATATATTGCACTCGTATACAGAAAAATTTCGTTTTGGGTATGAAGCATTTCCATCGTCCCATAATTCTATGCTCACTTTATTCATCTCACGTTCATTTCGCCTGTCCGAGCACAGTATAATCAACGCAGACGGAAAATTACCGCTAGGGAAATTTCATGCAATTTGTCATCCGCAGTCGTACCACATCATGAGTTGCAAGAACATATATTTGTCCCCAATATGTCACACAAGATCATCAAGTCGTGACAGATAATATCAGATAAGATGTTTACTTATCAACATCCATATATATTGTTCTCTCGAACACCGTCATACATTATTAGGTATCCCATGTTTGTTCACGGAATACGGAATTATATCTACGTCTAGCTGTCCGTATACCACTCGGCCGAGATAGATGTAATTCCGTATTTCGTGAACAGACATGGGGTAACGAATTTATCACTGACTAAAAACGAGAATCGCAAGGGATACAGGAATTCCTATCGGAGGTGGCACGTGCCAAATTAGACATTCAGGATACGGGTTTATATTACCGTTGTAATTGACCAATCACAGTCTCGGTTTTGTGTTTAGTCAGTGATAATATTTTGTATTCCCATACTTTTATTCAATTCCATTTGGCTGCCAACTTCAAACAAAACTAAATGTAGCTGGTAGAAATGCATTGTATCTATGCACCATCAGCTCATTTTTCGCAAGACCAATGGGTGTATGAACTGAGCATGACGAAAACAACCATTTGAAATGTGATAGTCTTCTCACAAACGCATTTTGTTTCTGGCTTTCACGTATATCTCCAACATAATGCTTGTCGTGATTTAGTACGGAGTCTGTTATAATGAGGGAGAATCGACACTTCCGCCGACATATGATCACATGTGACAAAAAATATTCATCAATATTTGTCAAAGCATGTGGTGTCATAATGTTTCGCCTAGCTTCTCGGGATACTGGGTTTCAGCCAGATGAGAGAACGTCTATACGTAATAGTAAATCTTCTTTGGAAATGCATTCTTGGTCAGAAATTTGAAATAATGTTCAATATTTGTATAAAGTATAAGCACAAACTACAGTATAATTTTCACCGAGTAGTTTGCTCAGAATATTTAGAATATGAATTTGTGATGAAGTGTGATCATCTGATAATACACCGCCCATTGTCGTCTGTCTCAATGTGTACTTGTTGTGCTACAACGACGTTCTCGTGGCATTGTCTCTGAGAGAACGTAAGGGGTGAATTGGTTCCTTGTATAATCATAACGACCTTCAGTTTTTGGTGGCAACGTGAAACCCCTCAAGTCCACCCACTCCCCACACTAGCCGCGATGCTAATGTCGTCAGAGTGAGTTATCGAGAACCTGGTATGAGGGTCAGTGAGCATTAAAAAAAATGCGCTTGCGTGAGATGAAACCGTCGGATTGAACTGATTGCAGCTGTGATGCATCTTTTGTTGTCAAATTAATTGCGTTAGCTCGATGCGGCCTGACTGTGAAGCACATTTGCTTAATGTGCAGTATAAAGTATTGAATAGGGGCCACACAGGGTCCGGGCTGGAAGTGGCATCCCGTTAGTCTGCCCTGTACCGGGCCAGATATTGAAGGACAGCTGTACGCCTCTTCACACTGACGACATCCCTGACCCCAGACACAGGAATTCTCTCTGTATCTGGCATACTCTGCTTCGAGTGTGATCGACGCAACCACAAAGGATATTTTGATTGTCCACGCATCCGTGGTATTGACTTGGGCGACCAAATATTTAGATAAAAACTGCATCTTGACATAACCCAGGATTGCCACAAGGCACTCCACAAGGCACTTCAGACTATTTTTAAAAGTTCTTTGTCAATACTAGCATAATGATAGACATACAATCTTATCTGAGATTATTTTGCCCATGAATATATCCTGAAGTAATTGATAGTATGGATAATGACATCGATGACGTGTGACTAATTAATAAAAACATAATGTGTATATAAGTACAGATAATAATCCAATTGTTCCTCACTTTCTTCTAATTTGTCTATTTAATTAACTAGTAACACCAATATGCGTATATATTATGAGGTGTGTCTATGCGTCATGGAATGTCTGAATTAAGTAATTTTTCGACTCCTCTCAATCCACACGTGTGATCAATGCAATCCGAGATGTGTTCATATGTTTGCCGTTCCCACATCTAGTGACGTGTTCATTGGTAGCAATTGATCATGCCAGTTTTGTTTATTCTATATTTCGTGATACAGACATCTTTCCAGAGGTGATGACTGAGGGAATTCGGAACTCTTCTGTGTCATTCATTTCCTCAATTTGGTATAATATATCGAACTTGACTCAAAGTTCGATGGACGAGCATGACATGATTACTCAACTATATTTTTCATTTACAAAAAGATTTCAAGTGTGATTCAGGCATCATCACCTTCGAATGATGACTACACCAACTGGTATTATATGAATCACATTGATATTAGTAATATCAAGTAGCACTATATTAGCTAAATTGGGTACGAGTAGATTTGCAAACCAGATGATCATTTCGTTATATCACATACCCATGCACTACTAGTAATTATGCCTACATGTCAAAGGAAATATGTATCTCCTCTAGAAGCATCCAGAGAATCTGCAGGTCGATACCGGGTATAACAGCTTAGCTGTGCATCTCTACATGATGCCCGCAAGTTTTCAATGAATTTCTGATTGATGGGTCAAAATTTTCAAGGATTTTAGGACTGATTGCACGTAAGAATGTGACTTAAAATGTGAACCTAGTAATAAATTTTCCAGGATAACGCAATCGTGCGACCCAAAACTTGGTGGGCATACGCACATATAGTTACGGATGATGGACCGAGACATGGTTAAACAAATAATATCACCTAATTGAATGAATTGGTGATTCCATATACAATGTAATTTAATACACTTCTACAATAACAAAATTCGCTGCTGCGGATTTGTGTGTTTTCTACGTGACCACAGTAATAAAACACAAGTAAGGGTATGCTTTCTGTAGTACAAATAACCAGAACATTTAAAATTCAATAAGCAGAGCATTTTTTTGCTCAAACACCACGATCCATGCCTTGCAGGAATCACCTGCAGGATAAGGACGTCAAGCAGGCACAATGGATGCTAATAACATCGTGCCACGGACGGGCACGTGTGTGTATCAACTACCAATACAACAGCGATGGAATGGCTGGCGGGCTTCTGATGGGTTAACCTCTCAGAAAGGTCACGTGTCATCTCACGTAAATAACATTTCCTCCGGAATCTTATCATCTTCAAAAGTCAATTTCCGGAACTTGACATGGATCGTTTTAATCCTTCACCGTTCGATCGAATGTTCGAAGTATTTTGTGTCACACCATCTTTTACTGATAAATGTAGAAATGTACTATTTAAACCAACTGGCTACTGACATCCAATGTAGCAGTACAGTGCTTTGTTCAGAGTGGTGTACTTTCGATTACAACTATTGTTGAAGCAGTTGGGCTTTTCAAATACTTATGTACTCTCATTACTGCTATATTCACAGCAACATCCCCACTTGAAAATAGTCAAACATTCCGATTTGTGATATGCGTTATCAAAACATACATTCTCGAAAAGTTATAAAGCAAATAATTAGACTTTGAAAGTTGCATTATTGTTGGTGCTCTTTTTTTTTACTGTAAACTGTAACGTTGTTTTGAGTGCATAGTTGCAACAGTTTAGCTTGTATGTGGATTTAGTGTCAAATAGTGTTGCGCTGCTCGAATAATCAATGGCATATAAATAGGGGATGTCCTTGATTTAAAATGTCAATAGACACAGTGGTAATATTAGCTCACATGTCACGGAATATCGGGAGGTATATTGCACCCATGTCCTGCGATGTTCAATATGAGCAAGTAAGGACGAATATCTTGTACAGTAACTAGCACCACATGCTCTATTATAAAGAGGATATATATTGACATGAGCTACATGTGTGCACTTGCTGGCTCTGGCATTAAATTTGCACAATGGAGATTTGTTCCTACGGTGGCCCTGATGGGACACGATGAAAAAAAACCTACTTCGTTCGCACGAACTACTAAGTCGTTCGCACGGAGTACTAAGACGTTTGCAGGAAGTACTACTTCGTCTGCACGAAGTACTAAGCCATGTGCATGAGGTACTACTTCATTCGCATGAAGTACTAAGTCGCACAAAATAATAAATCATTCAAATATCCATACAGAGTATTCGAACATTGTAATATACAGATGAAGCGAGGCCACAGCTTATACCGTACCCATAAGTGAGGGATGATTCTGATTGAACCTGATGTTACCACTTAACCCCTTAATTATAATAGTCTTTTTTCAGGGTCTTCCCCAGGACCTAAGTCCGGATATCCCTATTTACGTTTATTAATTAACTTATAAAATAGTAAATAGTGCATCAATACGCATAAATTTACCTTAAATAATAGCAGAAGATTGTATTTTAGGTTGAAATGACCAAATTTTTGCTAGGGGAAGTGAAGATGATTTAGAGGCCATTTATTGGTGCTTATGGAGACATAAGCATGGCGCTTGTTAGTTGAAAGGCTAAGATTATGTAGACGGTTTTGTCAACTATATAAAATTACATCGTGCAAACGATTTAGTAATTTGTTTGAACTATCTAATTCATGCAAACGACTTACTTCTTCGTGCGAACGACTTAGTACTTCATGCAAACGACTTATTACTTCGTGCAAACGACTTATTGCTTCATTCAAACTACTTATTACTTCATGCAAACGACTTATTACTTCATGCAAACGACTTAGTACTTCATGCAAACGACTTAGTATTTCGTGCAAACGATGTAGTACTTCATGCGAACAATGTCATATGAAATAGGTGGGATTTATTTTTCATTAGAGCGTTGGGGGCGAAGCCCCCAACTCTCTACATGTCTATGTGCTGACTTTTTTCATGGAGGTTTCATGCCAACCTATCGACCCCCGTGTTGGCATGTCAACCTTTAGACACCTACTTCAAATGAGAATTTTCTTCGTCCTTGACATAATATCTCTCGGATTGATGGCAAATGCATACTATGCATAAATCGATGTGTTAGGTTTGTGAAAATTAAGGAAAAAAATGCTGAGATTGTTCAAAATGGCGAAGCCGATGGAAATTGACGTTCCCAGAATGCAAAGCAAATTTTACCGCATTGATACGTGTTCTGGAGCCCACAATTTCCTGTGCAGCAATTCTTGCATGCATACATGTGAGCTTGCGTGTGCCGTGTGTCATTCCTCGGTCTTATGAAGTGAACACTACGATTCGTCTGCGATGCCACGGCTACATTTATCATAATTTGACGTATTTTATATGTCAAGGTGTTGGGTTTGCGAAACCTTCAGACAATCCTTTATATTTTAAACTGGTCTTCTCATTATCCCAGTTGGCATATGTTAATTATCATGATATCACATGCATATACTCAGATCCATAGTTTCAAATATTTTAAAGAATATTTTATTAAGGTTCAATATCATCCTAGCAGGCGTATCTGTCTCATTAAGCTGCATTTTCTTGTTCATCATGTCCTATCAGGGGCACCGTATGTTCCCGAGTTGACCATTGCCATAATTCTCATTATCACACATAAGAGTATATACCAAATTATTGCTTTCATTCTCCACATCGTCGGCATGATCTGCATGTTTGATGATTCAGATACACCACTGTGGTATAAAATCACCATGTATTGTCTGAACATGTCTCAATATGCACAGATATCGTCATGGTGTATAATAATTAAAATGTAATGTATGTCATTATCGTAACTCAGTCCAGTGGTTGTACGGCAATGGTGAAAAAAGCATAGTAAAGCATAACTAGCATTATGTCATGACATACGGTACTTTCTGTGTCATAAATGTCCTTTTCTCACAGTGTGGTCACGGCCTGATGCCCGTTTCGTCCCTGTGTCTCACCCAGTCCGTCGCTCTAGTCCATCTCTCGGCACTGGTCGTGGGACAGAAGTACCGCTGCTTCAGCGACCGTCGCGTCCAGCAAAATGACACTTCTCACACCAGATCTGGAACATAGACTTGCAACAACGAATCATCCACCTGCGGACGCAGCTTCTATGTGCACTGCCAACCACCATGCTCTCCATTGTGTATATTACTAGTTGTAATCCTGAGCTGGGAATGTAAATACATTGTCCCCAAGTAATGTTTGTACACTGTGCTGAGCGGGGACATTGACGACATTAAGTAGGGACAATAACAGGAGCGATGTATATCTCACAAACAATTATTAATTACCTACATTTGTCTTCAGTTAATCGATCATTTGATCCATACATGTAATGTAGCAGAAGTCAGTCTGTGACAGATGACACCACAACGTCATGCTTTGCATAATTGTTTGTATATGTACGTACTGTGTAACTTTCGTTCAATCGTCATCGATTTATTTGCATTCATTTTTTTAATGAGTAGAAGAAGTGGCATGTTACATGGTATCAAATCATTTAATCAACAAGAATACGCTCCGATACGCATAGGATTATGATTAACTTGCTTTTTTCAACCGTTTGGCGTTTCAGCTAAACTAAAGGAAAGATGTACATCACCTCAAACAAAGACAGACATGAAAAGTCGTGATATTGTTATTCTTATGAAACAATGGGAATAATCATTCTTCTGCAATTTCTGTACACGACATCTGATGATGAGCATCATATGTCTGGGTGTCTGGGACAATGCTGATCGTGTATAGATCGTGTATATCCAGTCTCGTGTCATAGACTATATTTGGACATACTCCACACGATAGACGGTACATTTGTGTACTGTCATGTAATCATGGGTCATGCACAGTTACACTGATCTGTCTGCTGTCTTGGTTTGAGAGTCACACACGCGATAAAAACTGTGATCCTAAGTGGAAGAATATCGTTTCGAAATGATTAACTTTGTATTTTGTTAAAAGTAACTCTGCCAGTGCGAGTTGTTCTGTAAATGAATTGCTCAAAAGAATCCTGCACCAAATGGAATGTTCAAAATCTTCCTACAGTCTAACTCAAGTCAAAATGTATTTCAAGTTATCATGCTTTGTGCGATAGAAAATGCAAAATGGTAATGTGTTGGCTTTTACAGATCATAAATATATTTAACCGTTCTTGTCGTCAATCACAGTGTTTACTTGTAGTGCTAAAACAACGTTCTCGTAGTAATGCCTCCGAGAGAAGTAAGCGACGGATTGGGTTGTACCATGCAGCATTATCAGAAAACTAACCACCGAGAAGACTGCTTAGTTTCAAGTGATAATGTGAAACCCCTCATGTCCATACTCATACTGCACTTGGATCGAAGTTGATGTGTTCGACTGAGAAGTTCTCAGGAGTTGGAATCAGGGCCAGTGAGTATGAAAAAACCGCGTACCTGCGTAACAAGAAATCGTTGGATTGAACCGATTGCATTTGTAATGCACCCATTGTTGTCAACTATTTGTGTTAACTCAACGTGGCCCGACTGTTTACTGAGTATTGAGTAGGGGGCACACAGGCTGTGACGTGAACTGCAGTGTTTCGGCTGCATGGAGGGGCCCTGGCTTCATGAGTTAGAAGCTTCATGACTGCAAGATGTCTCTCATTAGTCCGCTATACCCGGCCGTCGATTGGAGACTCAACGAATCTAGAAAATATTCTTGCTTCAAGTCACAGGCAATATCTCTCGGTATCTGGTACAATATGCCTCTAGTGAGCTGGGTGCTGCACCAATGGATATTTGTATTGTCCACACTATCCGGTATTGACATGAGTGACAAACTGTTTAGATAAGAACCACATCTTGAAAGCAGGATTGGCACAAGGCACTTCGGTGATAGGGTGAATTTCATGAATTTTGGGGGGATTATACAAAGCTGCCCGTCAATCTAAGCCTGAGGATGGACGGACTATCGTATTTGAAGTGGATATCCAGAATATTCTAAAATGAAAATATCCTGAAGTAATTGATCATTCAGATAATAACATCAATGCAAGGAGTGAATACGACTAGTTATGAGCAAAATGTTTAAATATAGTCCAATCGCCCAATAGGTTTTCAGCTATCAATATGAGTTCATTACAACATATTACACAGCGAGTTCATATGATTCATTTATAATAGAGTTCATATGATTCATCTATAGTAATTCAAACGTGTAATCAATGTCATCCGAGATTTGTTCTTATGTTAGCCATTCCCACATCTACTGATGTGTTTGTAAGTACATTTAGCAATCAATTACGCCAGGTTTGTTTGAGCTGCCTCGTGACACCACCAGCCTTCCTTTGATGAGATGGGGGGGGGGGGATTCAGACCACTTCAGTTTATCACTTCCTCAATTTGGTATGATATATCCAACTTGACTTAAAGTGGGAGAGACAAACACGACAGGTTTATTCGTACGTCCTATTGCACACGTGAACCAACCACAGTGTTCTTTTACAATACATTGTATTTGATCCTTGGTATTTGGAAATTGTACAGAACTAGCTGTCTTGTGTTACTACGCAATCATAGTCAGAATTGAATGATTTACGCATAGCTACACGTATACTGCATCATATGAAAGTAGTATATCCGTATCGGTAATGCTAAGTAATATATGATATTCAACAAACCTACGTAGACACACTAAAACTAACGTATCCAGACAATGTGTGTAGATTGACAGTTCTGGAGATTGTTATTACAAATATATTCAGTGAGTTTATTCCCCAGATGTTAATGACGGCCTCTAAATCATTCTGCAGAATTTATCTTTGGTTGTCAGAAAACCCACAGGAGGCATGAATGTAGTCGAAAAAAGAAGGTCGAAGGATTTCATTGGTAGTACAAGAAACCTTACAGGACTGATAGCCCATGTGATTATCACATGTTTACATAGTGAATGTGACCCGCGACATGTACATATAAATTACGAGTTTTGAATGATACCTAACCAATATGAAATTATATGAATGACGTTGATATTAGTGAGCTAAGTATAACTGCATGTGTACAATGAGAAGCTTTGCGGTCTGATAATCTGTGTTGAGATGTCGACACTGCGAATAGCACAGCTTAAAGCTGCTGCCTTCGAATGTATGCAATATTTTTTTCAAAACCAATTTTTTGTTAAACACATCTAATGCAAGTAACAAAAGGTGTGCTCAATGATTTTGACGATTACAGTCCGTCTGAGTTGTCTTTTCATCCGTTTTAGTGCCCATTTTGTTCAAATGCCTGATCAAATGAGCAAAATTTCCCTGGTTACTTTTATTACATTTGATGTGAGTATGTTTCATTCAGTTAGTTTAGAAAGCTTAATATGAAATATAGTTTTCAAAAAATATTGACTGGTTTGACATATTGATAGTGTTCTCTGACAAATAGCTTACCATGCCCGCAGGTGAAGAGGTTGACACCCGAAATGGACATCAAGCAGGCCCGCCTGCGCCGGCGGCTCCTCGTCTGGCTGTGGGTCGCAGTGGGATTTAGCTGCTGCCTGCTCTCTGGGCTTCTGGCTGTCAAGCGCGTGCTTTATTACAAAATGGGGCCCCTAATCACAGGCATGGCACTCTCTAGAACCGAGTGTTACATCATGAGGATTGGTCGCACGTGGAACGGTTCAGCTGCCCCTAATTATAGTACACCAATGTCAACGTGTCAAGGACGAACACGTGCGCGTCAGTCAGCGTCAACTACCAAGACAGCAGGGAAGGAGTGTCTGGCAGGGTCCTAATGAATTACCCTCTCAGAAAGATACCCGTATCGCCTCAGGAAATCATACTCCCTCCGGACTCTTATCATCCTCGAAAAGTCAATATACAGAACTTGACGTGAATGACTTCAAGCTTTTGACCATTAGATTGAGTAGTCAATATATTTGAACATCATATAGCTCACTATATGATACGACTACTTCCTATAAAATGCATAGCAGTGTATATGTCTTGAAATTAACCCTATCAAGTGTGAACCTCAGAATAGAGTATTTGTTCAGAGCTATGGAGGAATATTGTGAAACGAAACATCGAACTTTAAATGACAAAGTTCAGTCATGAGTGAGGGGTTCATACTGATCTGTACGATCAACATTGATTTTACTATTATTGATTTACACTAGGCCAAAAAAAGTTCTGTCATTTGCAGGAGATTTCGGACATAATGTATGAACAGTGAAGCAGCACCCCCGTTTAGTGGCATACTTCCCGTTTGGTGGTATACTGCCTTTTAAAGAAACTGCCTTGTTACACCTAACGGGAAACACACCCCCCACTCGCTATAAAAGTCGCACGACGCCACATACCGGCCTCAGTCGGCTGTTTTCAGCAGGTCACACAGACGCGGACCAGGAGTTATCAACATATCAGCATATTATCGCTCACCAAAACTCACCAGGAGACGTAAGGCAATGCTTATTTTAATCCAGATATCACTTCTAAAATATGAACTGTTTGTTCATAGTTGATAATAAGTAACTTACAACGCTTGTATCCCCTCGGGGATACCACACCTCGTTATACCTCAGTCAATAGCCTGAGTTTGACACTGTGTTTGTTATAATGTGTAAAAATATGACACAATGCGTAATTTATGTATTTACATTATTGTTGTTCTGCCAATAACCCACATGTATTCGATAAATTGTGATGATTTATAGGGACATATCCTTATTGACAAGACGAATAATTGTGTGTACACCACACTGTTCGGACATTGCTGTATTTGCCACATCACCACACGATCCACACATTTTCAATGTACCATCCAACCTCTGAGCCAAATTATAACCATGTTTTATTCATGCATTTGGCATGGCAGTCACTCACAAATTATTCATTTCTGGGAGAGAGAGGGGAGGGATGCTATTTTGATACTATTAAAAACTGCACGTCGAGGCGCAAAGGCCTTGGACGCATTTTGCTACGAAGCATGATCAACGTGAATGCTGAGGTTGACCAAAAAACGATGACAAGCCTTTCTGGCCACCAGTGTAATACATTCATACATGGAAGATCCTGAGATGTGATCTGCCTCGCTGTACGGCGCACCATTTCTCACATGAGAATCAAATTGCCCCTTCATGGATCAGGCAACAAATGTGTTATCAAGGTTAAATGTCACAATAATACCCAACAACCATTTGAGATCCACCACTATGAGAAATCTGTAATCATGTACAGTGCACTTCGTCCGAAATATGCAGGGAGCCTCGAAGGTGATTACACAAAAGTGTTAGCGAGCCCTGAGATAAGTCATTTGACGTAATGACCGCAAAGTCATCCTCCTGGTTCAATGTAGAAGTACATGCAAGATTTCACAACCAATGCCTCAGTAATTTTGGGTTATCATGTGGATGCTGCAAACATTGATTTTATGCTCTGGGATCCCTGAAACCATTTGGTTTGGGTTTATACTATTCTGACCCTGTGTTTCCAAATTTGCATATCCATCGGAGGAAACCTGATTAATTTTTGTGATACTGGAAAATTGAAATACTTTCGAACAGATCACATTTCGGGAAAGCAGGACATAGATTTTAGGAACATAAAAAATAGCAGGTCATTTATGAACATGTTCACAAACAAACAAAAGAGCATTATGTATGGTTTATTAAGAAAACATCACACACAGACGCCTCAATTAATTTCCTATTGCAGCTCTTACATGCATATGAAATTGACACAATTTAAACAGCAATCAGTGAACTACACATTAATTACTATCTATGTACATTACAATAGGCGGAGATACTTGGACATGTTCAACAGAATTATTCGATTTTAGCAATATAACAAAACACCTGTTTCATTCCTTTTGGAGCAAGTTTCTATTTCCCACTAAATTTAATACCTTTTCCAGATAAATCCCATTGCAATACGCTGGGAGATCAAGGGCTACCACGTGTTTCGCTTGAATCCCCCACCGCAATGGAGATTGCTTGTAACACCCGAGTTTGGCCCATGAAGATAACAACACTGGCATTGGGGGACATGCCACCACATAGTGAGGATGCCACGATGGCCAACAGGCAGGTTGGGAGAGTGCCTGCCAACCTGTGCACTGCTTTTGGAGTACTGCTAAACAGGAGGCTGGTGGTTGGATCCATATCAGCCGAAGTAACTGGGTCACCCGGACATTCAAGGAACGTACCAGTGCACCAGCGTTTTCAGCAAGGCCGTCACCATGACCGAGTTGGTGGTGGAGCGGTTATTCCATGTAGATATAATCTCCGAGTGAGGCGCGCTGAGCTGCAAACTGTTATGCACATTTTCGATCAATATTTACCAGAAATTGATTTACAAAAATTTCACGTTTGAATATAATATGTTAATGAATTGTGGTAGCATTAAAATTTGTTTCCATTCTTGTTATTTCTCCGTTTGGGTTGAAACTTGCTCCTGAAGGAACAGAGACATTTGTAGATGCAAAAATAAGCTTTCGTCACAATACGTTCACATCAAAATGACAACAAAAAGTTACAAGGTCTTTAAATCACACTGGTGTATTTTGCTATATATGTTGGTCCAATTTCGTCCAGTAATCCTCTTGTACATCAACATCCTGAAATGAAATTGAAGATTTGAATGCAATCACACTGTAGGACATTTATTTGCAAGAAACCCAAGGAACATATGAGAACGAGCAAACACAATGATAATATACACTTGTTACATCAATGCGGATCACAATACAGCAAATAGTCACATGTTGTGAAGAATCCAGTTCTTTCATCTTAACTACATTATTTGGTAATTAATTGCTTATTAAATAATACTTAACATTGTGTAGTAAAACACAAAATTATTTCAACAAATCAATTACCACTTTAATGACATAGTAGGACATATACAGAAAGAAAGACGTACAATACAATGTAGTGATGAAAGACGGATAATTTCATTCTGTTATTCAGAGTAGAATTTCCCACCCGGACAACCGTTTGATATCAGTGCAGTGTCAGAAACAGACAGGTAAGAGTAGAAAGACTCCCCTTTGAGCAATATAAACCTGTGTCAGAGACATATCATTGACCATGAAGGCACTGGTGAAACCCGACGCTCGGTGGGAATGGGGGATTTGGGTCGTCCGAGACAGTCCAGTGTCCCAGTGCAGCATACAGTGTCTGGTTCGCATCAGATTGTCATTTTTAACACAACCAGTGGTACTAATCCGGCTATGGTGGCAATGATCGTGTGCCAATTATGCCCCTGTGTGGACCATCCCTAGCGTCGGCCTTCACCTTGTGTGGGGTGAAAGGGCATTGGTTTGTGAGCCAGTGGCCAGCATCATGAAACTGTCTGTTATTAACACGGTGATTCCTTAAGATTTAGATATCTGGGTGCTGCCATATTTCTTGTAGGTTATGTCAACCAAGGCGTGCTGCTGCCAAACCCATGATGTCAGGAGTGCTGGGGTGTTCGGGAAACTTTTGCACATCACCGCATCAAAAAGAGTGTCCAAGTCCCTGCATAAGGTGCTTTTGGATGGACAGTACATAACAAAATAAGGATCGTACTTGTGCGACACATGCTTGGTTAGTTTGAAGAAGGAATGCATGGACAGGGTACAAGGTGCATCAACTTCAACAGCCAAGGAGGCTCATGACGGGGAAACGAACGTGAACAATCTTCCCAGGAGAAGTTAATTGTTCTAGCTAGGGCGATATGTGAATGTCAACGCAATGATGTTAGCGGTCAAGCTGCCAGGTGTAATAGTACGCAATATTCTATGGTGTTTCTGAAAGGTTTCAACGTCTGCGAGTGGCTCCGTGAGTGTAATAGTGTCATACTGTCCTTCCTCTTCGGTGTTTCTGGTGTCTCTTTCAACTCAGATGAGTCCAAACTAGTGAGAATTGCTCGATCCATTGAATTCATCCTGTCATCCTTGAATCCCAACTGCATTACTCCTGTTTCATTCGCCCTGGGTTTGGTTTTGTATTTTGTGTCAGGCAGCAAAGTCGTCACCAACATGATTTCCACTGGCAGTCCATGTCCTACATATGACACCACAACTCGTTGGATTCGGCATCAATTTAGCGACCAGGTCCAATGCCCTAGCCAGCAGGATGTCATCACATTTTTCGACAACAGCCAGGTTGTTGGTAAAAGTTGGCGAGCTTCAGTGAATTCCACAATCCCATCAAGCACCATCACATCTGTCCTGCACATATGTACCAACTATCCAAGCTGGATTCAATCCTCTTCATCACTTTCACCCTCACAATGGTTATATCATCCTCAGCAGAATGTTTCAGGGGCAATGGCGGAGATCACATCAGGCGATGTTTCATTGGAGGAAAATTTCCATGAGGAGAGAAATAGATTTCTGCACACGATGTTGTATAAAATGACACACAGTGAGAAGAAAAAAATTGATGATTCGGACAACAAAGTGTCTTATGACGTTTCTGATGGCAATGTAACTGTCAGTTTCAAGCGCCAAAAACTGCAGCACGACGAAGACTGGAACATATCAAACGATCACCCTGAGCAATGTCCAAAATTAATCATGGGGGAACCACTTTTGATTAACCCTAATAGTTATGTACATGTAGAGCAAGTTATGACAACTCTGCAGGAGAACAACATCAACCAATGCAGCCGAAAATGGACAACTCTAGGTTGCGATGGACTGCCGTACTTGCTAGCTACCCGTATGCAGCATAGGTTGCTGATGTGCCCATGCTGTGCCACAAGTTACAACAAAGAGGACGAGTTCACAGTCCATATGGCGACTTGCAATCCCGAGGTTCCGGTCACTCCTACCGAGAGGTTCCTCAAATTCAGGGACATTTTGGTCCTCCCAGGATATGGGCACATGGAAATGCATTTCACCAAAGCCATATTCAAACTTGGTTGGCATGCAGTAATTAAATCTGTTGCACAACTGATGGGCTTCAAGTCTCCAAGAGCACTAGAGTACTGTCAATCCGCTTCCGATCATCACAAGTCCTGGGATATTTTGCGAAGTATATTCCAAGCTTGTAGTTGGGAGCTCCTTTGGCCTTATGTTGAGGAGTGTAGGCGTTCTCATTCTTCAGTGTCTGTCGCTGGTTTCTTTGCTTGGATGTCCAATGTTAAGAGTGTGCGATTCCTGTTCATGTTTGATTTCATCTTTCATTATGTGTTCGCTCTGATGATGTTCAGAGAAGGGCTTCGTCGAAACAACTCCCCAAGTCATCCTCATGTGTCGGTCTGTTTTGAGTCCCCTATCATTTGTCCTCAATCAGCCGATGTATGCAGAGATTGATATTCGTGATAGGTTGATGCGATCTCTGGCCCCTCCTGAAGTTGCTCAGTTTCTTGCTGCAAACGAGACGTTTGCCGAGAATGATCTTAAGCTGGGAGAAGGTGGCGACTTTCGTTTGGAAGTTCGAAACAAACGACTCAAGCGATGTCTCCCACCAGGTGTTCCAACAGAGCGGCAGTAGGTTCAGACATCAAGATGCATCGACCCCCTCAATGAGGTATGGGATAAATATTTGTTGGCTGTCTTGTATATTGCTTGTTCTTGTGTTATGAGGAGATTTCGGCACCTGTATCTAACTGTTTTCTTCCATGTCTTGTGGTTTGATGAGCACAATGGCATTTCTTGTGTGTGTCTTGTGTCACTTGCTGTGGTACTGAGTTCTATGTGTAACAATTCATTGGTGATTGTACGTGTTGTTGTCGTGCCAAACGAGTGTCCTTGTTTCTAACTTGTTCATCGTCTCTGTGGGATAATGTGGCATAAGTGTTGTCTTCTAGTTTTGCACTTGACATTTCATCCGTTATGCTGTCCCTGCAAAGATATAACATATGTTTGTTCCTGTTTAATCTGTATTTGGTTCCTTCATGCAATAATTACATGTATGTCATAACACCATGTCACGTAACCATATGTTCAATATTCCGATCACATACATCATTTCACACAAACAACAATCCCAGCAACAACCTGTATGGTTAAAGGACACACATTGGTTATTCAAAATAAAGAATGTGGAGTTAGCATGATATGTATTTGCAAGGTGTACTGTGCAACACTCCCGGGAGTTTATCCTGGTGATGATAAACATAATTTGCTGCATGCCCCGACTAAATTTCCATGAAAAAGTTATCATGATAAATAATAAAAACCTGAAACAATTCATCGCCTGTGGTTTTCACAGAACCATTTCAGTTGCCCAATCTCCCTTTTAGTGTTATATATCCCCACACATCTGGCATGGCACCAGTATGAGCACCTGGCCTGTTCGCACTTAAGCCAAACTTTGGAGCGGTCTCCTAGACTGCCAAATTGCACCTTGCAGATTGGGCAGGCATCTTTCTGATCCTGAAATAATAACACTTGTTAACTGTACTAATGGAAGAAATATGTATTGTGTGTAAGGAGGTATATGGCACATTGATTTCACTTAGCACCACCTCAGTTGAAGCTGACAGGCTTTCTGTCTGGGTTCCTGAATCTGCCTTCTTCACGTGTGGTTCATCTTGGGGTGGGGATTTCTCTGTTTGGGACGGTGAATTGGGTATCTGGGGTGCATCTACAGGTACCTCGACGCCATTGTGCCAGTAGGCTGTTATGCCCGTCTCGCTCTTTATCCAGAGCATAATGTCACTGTTCGTGGCAAGATGAAGCTCGATTGCCTGGAACCGAAATGAATAAGGAACAATTGAACCACACAGATACTGTCATATATTCCTTTGTCATTTTTTGTCATTGTCCTTTCTTACAGTTATCTAAATCGTATCAAGTTCAACATGTTCAACAGAACAAATAAAAATAGTATTTCCTTGAATTAAGGTTTCGTGACGTAATGATATCAGCTGTATTGATGTTCATAATAAAAGGACATGATTATCCAAAATCAAACGAACATTCCTGTGCACATAATGAATGGTTCAAACTTAATCTAATGTGCAAGTGACACCCATCATTAAATTCCCAACTGAAAATGAAAACTCTTAAATACTTTTTCCCCCACTTCCATAGATTCGGCCACTTGTGTGGCATGCTGCACATGACTGAGACTACAGCCAGCAGGAGACCCTGGGACCAGGAAACCAACATTTCAGCAATACGTGATTTTGTGCAGTCATCCGGATTCCTTGCAAATCACACTGAAAAGGGGGAGTTTACCTCCATCGATGGCTGCACATTGGACAGCTCTCTACTAGACATCAGGAAAAAGGCAAAATCAAGGCAGAATGCTGTTCGTGAACGAGTTGTTTCCCATGATACTATAGAGGTGGCAATCAAGGTACCTACTTCAAAGGAGCTGGTTTAGGATGATTTACGAAATATCGCCACATCAAAAGACACTTTAAAATGTCTGGAAAAAAAGATTTTACGCCTGAGCAACAGAACATTACTAACAGTCATGCCGATGGTTAACCATGCTGTTATTGTCTGAGGACATTCACATAAATTGAAACATTAAATTCAATTAGTTACGTCATATATTTCATCCTGTAACTCTGTCGCTGATATGAATTTTCAAATTGGATTGTGACATTTGTAGAATACCCCAAGGGAAGAGCTCTACTTTCTGCCTGAGGATAGACAGCACACAGGAAAGACCAATGTGCAGCTGAAAACTGAAGTCACCTCACTTCTCAAACACATTGAGCAGCAACACAATTTCTCCGTCGGCTGCAGGCAGCTAAGACCAAGGTCCAGCTATTGGGGGTCTTGGACGAAGTGGAAGAGCATGTGGATATGCTCATGAATACCGCTACAACCACGGTAATTAGGTGTTATGTTAGTGGAACCACGATAACTCAGCGCATATTTCTTAAATAATCTTGACATATTATAATGATGATTTTATGACGTTATCATTAGTCAAAATGTGGGTTGGGAGTGCATTATAATTGAATTATGTGACTTGCTTTGGTTAAGTCCACATAATACTGTTGATGAATGAAACCTTTTTGAACAACGTTTTGCGACGCTTGCATAGTGTTATGGAGCGTTTACGCCCTTTGGGTATTAGTGCAGCACTTGCTGGTTTAACACTTCGACTCGTCTCTTGCACCCGGGGATCCATGTTGATCAAATCAACAAACAGGAAATAGTCACATGTCAGTGCAAACTACACAACTACCCAACCATACATGATATCCATTTGTCTGATTTCTAGTGGTTGATATCAACATGTGAATTGATATATTGTGATTAAAGCAAAAACAGGATTTTCACAGCCACTGGTTCCTGACCAAAAACTGAAGGTTGTGACGACTGACATTATTATAGGCAACTCTTTGCTGAAATGCGATGGTCATGGGCTCAATATGCAGAAAATCAATTCAAATTATATATTTCGCCTCCAATAAATTAAAATGTATTGCGCTTATATCATTGTTACTCACACAATCTTGGATCTATAAACCATACACTGTCTGTGTTCTTCATCATGTTATTCCCAACACAAATATTCCTTTACTATATTTAACTTCTTGTGTTGTTTCGTGCAATTCTAAAACACTTCTTATCTGTTAAAACATTTCTATCAAAAATGCAAAGACGGCGTTTTCGAATAATGAGCGTGGGTCTGCAGTGGGGTGTAAGCAAGCTGTGATTGCTGTTGTGATTGGCTGTAGTAATGCCGCAATGCAGAGATTTTATTGATTGAGTGGCGTGTTACTTTCAACTACGTGCGACACTCGTGGCCGGTGTAGTAATAGTGTATTGATCATGTTGTGTAAGTTACACACACACATACATAAAGATGCCTGTATTGCACAAAGAATTACCAGAAAAATTAATTTTTGGAAATCCACCACTTTTTTGGTTCCTTCTCGGTATTTTTTTTTTCATTGATAGTCAACCATACTTTTCAGGGGACAGATGATGATGATGAATATTTTTTATGAGACAACCGGATGCAGAGCCAAATGCTCATCTTCGAAGTCAGGGATGGAAAAGGTATTGTCCATTTTATCAATTTCCCACATTTCCCCGCTGAAACATGGTTCAATGAGTGTGGTAATACCATTTCCCGCAAGTGGTGTCATGGCTACTGCGTAATTTTTCTCAGAGAAATACGAAATTCTGCGATATTGGCGATTGTCGGCAACCCAAACCTACACTGACAGACAATACGAATGCTGGACTGTACATTACCTGCGATTCCGACGTCCGACTGAGGCCGGTATGTGGCGTCATGCGACTTTTATAGGGAGTGGGGGGTGTGTTTGCCGTTAGGTGTAACAAGGCAGTTTCTTTAAAAGGCAGTATACCACCAAACGGGAAGTATGCCACTAAACGGGGGTGCTGCTTCACTGATGAAACAAATATGTCACATTTTAGCCGAAATTTTCTAAAAGAAGTGGAGCTCAAATATGGTTAGATTTCCCACAAGAATCTGGCTCTCTTTCGGGAAAAAGTGGAAATGTAGACTCAAAACTTAAACTCTCATCAATGTTCACAGCTTTATCCTCATTGCAAAATTGTGCAGCATATATTTGAATTTCATAATCACACTTTATAGTATTCATCATCAAGGCATTTACCATCAAAAACTTGGTTTTCAAAATTCAATGAGATTTGTCAGTTCTATTTTTGCTGTTGTTTTATTACTGTAAAATGTAAAGGTAGTTTGGTTGGTATGGTTCAATATTTCAGCTTATATGTGGGTGTGTCTTTTAAATTGGTTCGCTGCTTGCATAATCAATGCCATACTAAGTAGATTTAGAGAATGTCCTTGATTTAAAATGTCAAGTGGCACAGTGGTAAGAGTGTCTTACATGGCACGGAATATCTGAGTATAACTGGTATCATTTCCAGAGACATTCAATAAATACAATTAAGGAAAATTTCTCGTACACTAACTAACACCACGTGCTCAAGTGGGAATATATTGACATGACTTTCAACTGTGCAGTTGTTGGCCTTGGCAAACGGGGAATTTTATGCTGGGAGTATTTGTTCCGGAATTGGTTCAGGCCATAATTGTCATTATCACAGATGAATACTCCTGCCCAATTATTGATTTTGTTGTACACAGCCTTGTTATGATCCGCATGTCAAATTACCACGTACAATAAATAAATCCTAATCACATATATAATAATTACTATAATATATATAATGCTAGTCCTCATCATGTACCGGCATATTTCACATAATATAGTCGAGTAATTGCATTGCGATAATAATAATAATAATAATAATAATAATAATAATAATAATAATAATAATAATAATAATAAGCATAATTCAACATTAAGCTTTATTTCATGACATAACGGGAATTTTTGTATCATGTTTGTGGTTATTTGTAATGTGAATTTTACTGTAAATGCGCACTTGAAGTGATACGGGAAGAAATTTAAAGAGTTTGCCATATATTTCTGACCGTAAGAAGAAACCCCATACATAGTGCACTTTCATCTCATTGATATCATTGCGTGTTTCTGGACGAGACAGATTGATATATTTGCCTTTACTGCCTTGAATGCTCTCCCAGAATGTTCTACATATAAACAAATACAAATGGCTTCTATTACCTGGCCCGTAATACGTGAACGTTTCTGTTAACATGACTTCCAATGATAAGTGATACGGTGATGCGAATTTCCGGAAGAAAAATGTTATCTATTGGCTGCAAATTTGGGGTCATTATGATACCCTTCTTCGTGTCACGGTTTGCTTGTTGTTTCGCTGATTGCTTGGTTTTTGGTTGCATTATGATTGTTTTCTTCGCATTGTCATGACTACTGGTATACACCATGACATACAACACATACACGAGTATGAACATGTACCCAAGGGACACGTCGCCTACCTGCCACCATGAGTCACATAAGATAGTTGAGACCATTCAACAACAAAATGGATCACATATAACTTCACTTGACAGGAACGGATCTTGAGATTTACCATTCTTGGCTATATGGAGTAGTTTGGTCTGAATATGTCATTTTAGAAAGTGAAATGTAATTTTGATATATCCGATCGCTCGAGGTCATCTACGGTCGAATTCGAGTTCACCACTCAAGGTCGTCTGTGGTTGAATCAATATCATATACACACTCCGAACCGTATAACCCTACAGTCGTCTGTAGGGTTATACCAAGATGATGGAAGGTTTGTAGCTTCAATTCGTTTCAGGCTATTTCGAGGGAATTTAATTACCTTCGATACAAAATGAGTTATTCCTTTCAGGAAGCACTTGTTGGTGTGTCTGAGGCCGTGTCTGTTTGTTGAGAAGTGTTTTATTTCGGCCGATTCTTCGATCTCCAGATTCGTGCATGTATAACCCTACCGTTTGTTGTCTATAACCCTACCGATACTACTGCCGTGAACAGCCGAAACATGTGACAGCTAAGAATCAGTTGAATCCTAGAGTTTATCTGCAAACACGAACATTTGAGTAGTACAGTAACTGTGTTACCATTTATTTTGACAATTTTTCAGTGATTATGAATTTTAAAAATCTGATGGTTCAAACAGTTTCAACTTTCAATGTATATAATGTACATATATATACTAACTCGTTTACCTTGTTCTTTGCTGATATTTTAGTGATGCTAAATGGTATTGTATTACGACTTGGTATACTTCACATGTGAGTCCAACGCCAATTTTCATTTTTAGGTTACCGGACCTATGGTCCGATAACCTATTGGCATGGCGTTGCGTCCGTCGTCCGTCGTCGTCGTCGTCGTCGTCCGTCGTCGTCGTCGTCCACATTTTTATCTTTTTTGTTTACGGGCGAATTTTTCTGAAATTTTGCACAAAAATACTTGAAAATAATTCAAGAAGGAGGTTTTTTTTAGTTTTTTGTTTTTCGCATTTTTTTTCAAAATGGCGGCCGTTTTCGACGAAAAATGCCTGATTTTGGACTTTGGCGGCCATTTTCTCAAAATCTATTCAGTAACTTTTTTTTCTTTTCCATACATAAGACTCCTCATATGTACTCCTATGATGTCTATAAATTTCGTTGCGCTTGACATATAGGAAATAATATATGCAGAATATTCTCGTGACCTTGAATTTGACCTCTGACCTCAGTTTCAAGGTCAGAGCACAAAATGGCTTATATCTCGCTTATTATCGACTCTGCAGCTTAGGAATCAATTGTGGACATATAGGAAATGATATATGCTGAATATTTTGATGACCTTGAATTTGACCTTTGACCTCATTTTCAAGGTCACAGGACAAAATTGCTAATATCTCGCTTGTTATCGACTTTACAGCTTAGCAATCAATTATGAACATATAGGAAATGATATATGCAGATTATTGTCATGACCTTGAATTTGACCTTTGACCTCATTTTCAAGGTCACAGCACAAAATGGCTAATATATCACTTATTATCGATTTTACAGCTTAGGAATCAATTGTGGACATATAGGAAATGATATATGCTGAATATTCTCGGGACCTTGAATTTGACCTCTGACCTCATTTTCAAGGTCACAGGACAAACTGGCTCATATCTTGCTCCTCTATTGACTGTATGGCTTGGAAATCAATTGTGGACATGATATAGAAAATGATATACATTGGATATTTTGATGACCTTGAATTTGACCTTTGCCCCTTCATTTTCAAGGGATAGCACAAAATTGCTAATATCTCTCTGATTATTGAATTTACAGCTTAGCAATCAACTGTGGACATGGTATATGCTTGATGTTATATATGCTGAATATTCTCTTGACCTTGAATTCAAAATGTGACCTGGCTAACATCTAAAATATTAAACATTGTCCGGTAACCTATCTTCGGCCCTTTCAATTTTGCTGATATTTTAGTGATGCTAAATGGTATCGTATTACGACTTGGTATACTTCACATGTGAGTCCAACGCCAATTTTCATTTTTCAAATTTTCAATTTCAAATTATTTTCAAAATTTGAGGGGGGGGGGGGGGGAATTTGGAAAAAAAACTGATGTCTTCCAGATCACTTCTGAGTTGTACCATCATATAATTTTATATAAACTGTCATGTATTTTGGAGGTGCCTTCATGGGACAACTTTCTTGTTTTATCTCATGATTTACACTAAAGCAGGAATATGCGATATCATAAATATATTAGAATGATAATTTATGAAAATATTGTCACAGACAAGTTACACTATTGAAATTTCAAGATGAGCATGTAGGGTTATATCTGTAGGGTTATACGGTTCGGAGTGTGATATATGTCTTCCTATATGTTCATAAGTGTAATGCCTGAAAAGGCCCAAACAGATTTCAGGTCAGATATGACATTGAGGTCAAAGTAGGTTTTGCACCATCATATTTCGATGCCGCATACAACTTTTCAGGTAAAAGTTGGTAAGACATTTCAGGTAAGATGTGATGCCCCAAGGGCATCTCAGTTCAAGGTCACAGAAAGTTCTTTCGTATGTGACTTCTATATGTTGTGAACTATATATGAACCTAGGCTGTATCAAGAAACGTTCACTAAGAGATCTGCCTTATGCTAAGTCATGCTAACTCCGTCAACGGTCGTTTTATATGCAGAGCTCAATGGACTAGTTCATAGAACTTTCCGCCAAATTCTACCGACCGTTCACGAACAGATCAGGCAGCCGACCAATGACTGTTGCGCGCAGATTTTGAACCGAAAGTGTCAACAACAGTAATCACTGTTGTTCATCTGCATGGGGTACCCACCACACCTTTCAAATTCTCAGTCCTTATGACTGTGTAAACCACGAATAGAAATTCTACACGTCATTCAGTTGTTATGCCTCAAGTATAGATGAATTTATTGAACGTAACGCCGGCTCGCACGACATTGCACTTTTCAACTGACAAGTGCAAAACTTTTAATTACGGCCGTGCGTTTACTGATGCCCCTGATTCCCGCACGTGTTTACATGCACTTTGGGTTTTCCCGTATGTTGTTACACTTGTTGCCTCGGGCAACACGCGCAGCAGTGATTGGTCCTTATAAAACTAGAGATTTCCGATGATTAGTTCATGACGGGACAATTCTGTGAACTAGTCCATTAACATATTTCAGATCAGATGTGACCTTGAAATTTTACACTCAAGCTCATATGAGGTCAAGTTAAAGGTCACCAAAAGATGTGTCATACATGACATTGTATGCATTCAAAGTTTTCTATTAGACCACGAGCCAAAATCACTAAGGGCCTTAAAAATTGACATCGCCCCCAAAGGGGGTGGGGAAGGTTTGAATACACTAAAATTTATGTTAATATATATCAGGAATCAAAAAACCTATGTCCTATGTCACAGGAAAAACCTATATCACAGGAAGGCCTAGAGTAAGGGTACCCTAAGTCCAAACTTTGCGCACATTTCTAGATACTGCATGAAATCATCTGTTGGCCTTATATTAGCACGAATACACCGTCTGAAAGCATGATAAATTTTTGTTTCATCAATTTCTTTTGTTTTTTTTTGTTTCATCAATATTTTAAAACAGAGAGTGATAAACGACAAAACGGCTCCTACATACAGAGCCAAACACATCGTCACAGAATAAGAAAATGTATTAATAACTGTATAAGATTCCTGTTTGTGATTGGTCCGAGTCCGAGGTAAAAATAAGTTTTAGTTGATCCTTTTCTGGCCTCGCCAGATGGCGCGTATCGCTCGATCACGCGCTTGGAGAGTAACTGTTTCCATGTGTGCTCTTGATCGATGTGTTCATAGTGCATGATTTGGGGTGCGGCCCATTGTTTGTATGAGTCGTTATCCGAGCTAAAAACCCGAGTCGTGTGCAGCGAGCCGGAACGGGAGGTTAATATCTAGATATTAACCTGCCCGGAGGTTATTATCTAGAAAATAACCTCCCGCCAGATCGCTGGAATAAGAAAGAGCATTTAACACATAGATAGGCCACGATACATAGGCTTTATGGATTCACATATAAAAGCGCACAATCACACATTAATTACAACATTTGACGACAATTCAATGGTAAGGCTTGTCCGTGGGCACCGTTTTGTGGATATGTTTTTGATATTTGGTTCATGAAGATATCGGCATTCTGTAAAAATCCTATGCAAATTCCTCTGTGAAATCCAGTGAATGTGGTCTTGGAAAAGGTCCACAGTCCCGGGAGTTTCGTATGTTTTGACATTAATCCTGCGATATGCCACATATACGTATATCCACGGAATCCTCCAGAGATGATATAGACGTATATTGTAGTTTCCCTGCAAATAACAATGGAATGTGTATGTTTTTGTTTCTAAATGTAGGACATAATATATATTTATCACATTATTATATGTATTATGAAAACAATATGAACATTACATTCAGATGAACATAAATAATGCACGATTAGCACAGAAATGAACACGCCTACCAGTTGTGAAATCAAGCCACGGGTACATGCATGTATTTAGGAGTCGTCGTAATGGTTTTACCAGCAATTCTGTAGATACGCGTATGCAAATCTGTTTCATTTTTAGCAGGAAATGAGGAATGCATGATAGTAATATATCCGTTTTACATATATTGTATTGCATACATATACAGCGGCGAGCCAGTTAGTTAATATATTCAGAATGCTAATTTTCTTCCAAACCGAAATCAGGACCCAAGTAGGATATGCTGCGCTCTAATACAATTCGATCACTAGCTGCATTTACTGTAATCCGTCTGCAATCTTTATCACAATTGAAAATATAAGAAAGCGCAGCATACGCTGTTTGGGCCGGAATGAATTGGTAAATAACTCACCACTTCGCTGGTTTCCTTTTTCATACACCGTATCCTGCTACACGAAATTTTGCGCCATACACATCAATAAGTGTTTGCAATTGTATCCAGCGAATAAGCGTTTATATCCAGAACACGCATTTATGTGTTGCATGAACCTGAATGTCACGGAGCTTTCAAGGTAAGCGCCCCTCTGGCAGCATTTGAGTTATTGAGAGAGAAAACAACTCAAAGGCACAATGCGAGTCCACAATATATGTATATCAAGGAGTTGTTTGTGAACTCAACGACTGAGTATTTATGAGAGGGGTGTGTAAGGGTGGGGGTGGTGCATGGGGCTGGGGTTGTGTGGGAGGGAGAATCATGCACTATGTCGGATATTGACCACGGTTTCGTGATTCGCCCGATAAAACCTTCGCGCTTCGCGCTCAGGGTTTTATCTGGGCGAATCACTCAACCTTGGTCATTATCCCATACTTAGTGCAGTCTGCGTGGACTGATTTGTCCACAATGTTAATAATAAAACCAATTTTAGCTTTTGGTTGATACGTGATTAACTTCACTTGTTGGAAAGTTGTAATACAAGTTGTGATTATCTTCACTTCTTGGGAAGTTGTAATACAACTTGTGAAGATAAGTGAAGATAATCACATATCAACCTCAGCAAAAGTCAATATTTGTATAGTATCACGATTACCGGGACATTTGGTGAAATTTAACAGATTGGGAAAAGTTTTATTTATATAGAATGGCCAGGGGTTTGTGGGTAATATCACAGTTTCGATGTATATTTATTTAGTAAATTTTATAATTCAGTAATCAATTGCAAAAGATATTTCTTCAATTACTACATATAACGTGAACTGATGATCCATGACCCATATTATCCACACTCACGTTTCAATGAAAGTTCGTTTTTTTTTTTGAAAAAATATAGCATGTACATGTATAAAGTGTTTATATTGAGTTACTCATAAATATTCATCCCCTTGAAAGGTATCCAACTATGACAAAAATTCCCTTCAATACCTCATTCACCAGGTGGCAGCACCTGAATAAATATAAACAAAACTGGCAGGTGCATACAAGTGATTCCATAAATGGAATTTTGGTAATTGTTCCCCACAAAATCTAACTTAGCTTATTTGAATAGCATGTTGAAACACTAGACACAAAGTGTTGAGCGTTTTAAGATATCATATCAAGCATATTGACGAGAAACGTTGCCAACAGCGGACAACACTATGGAACACCATTATTTACATTAGTATTAAAGATAAACCCGGGTGTTCAATGAAAAAATTAAAACACTGAGATTTGGCTGAAATTTCAAATATACACGCAGAATAATGTTCCTTAATGAAAGACGTGCAAAAAATGATATGTCACCAGTGAAATAACTGAGATATCGATCTAGAACTAAGGTGTGCCAATGAGTCCCGAAGATTGAAAAAAGACGTGATTTATGCAGCTGAGCACTCTCGAATATATGAACACATCGCACATATAATGTACCGTACACCAGTCATAGGGATCCTAAATTATCTGTCATATCAATTGGTATAGTCGGAATATATTTCTTCATGACAATTGACAAAAATAATACATGTTTGAGGACCTTCGAAGAAATAGTTCTATTCAACTTTTAGAGATGGTTCTTGTAGGCTTGTTATTGCAACGTTAATTATCGCAGATATGCAACCAGGTATAATGATTCATGTCTGTTCTTGCTTGATATAAAACACTGAGATTTTTTGACATTAGAGCGTTGGGGGCGAAGCCCCCAACTCTCTACATGTCTATGTGCTGACTTTTTCATGGAGGTTTCATGCCAACCTATCGACGCCCGTTTTGGCATGTAAACCTTTGTACACCTACTTCAAATGAGGATTTTCTTCGTCCTTGACATAAAATCTCTCGATTTGATGGCAAGCTTTGAATATTCCACAGATATATAATGCATAAATCGATGTGTTAGGTTTGAGAAAATTACGCAAAATGGTCTGATCGCCTGAAAAACGTAAAAATGGCAGAGCCGATGGAAATTCACGTTCCCAGAATGCAAAGCATATTTTACCACAATGACGCGTACTTTGGAACGCACAATTTTCTGTGCAGCATTTTGTGCATGCATGTACATGTAACCTTGCGTGTGGCCTTCTTTGGCGTTATGAAGTAAACACAATGATTCGTCTGCGATACCACGACTACATTTACCGTAATTTGACATATTTTATCACATGAGAATGTGTTCCATGCTGGGTTGCGAAACCTTTTTATTTTAAACTGTTCATTTAATTTGCTCAGTATGCATGTGTTATCTATATCATGATATCAGATGCAGATATTCCTCATAGTTTCCAATATTTAAGGATATTTTATTGAGGTTCAATATCATTTTATCAAGCGTATCTGTTTCATTGAGTTCAAAATAAATGTTTACTTATTAAGAATATGGTTGAAGTACGCCTATGTGTTTCATCATAATATAGGGAATAAATTGGAATCATGTGGGGCATGATATGATTCTCTTTTTTTGCAGGGGGGGGGGGTAACATTCTGTAAGATACATTCAGCTGTCGTGGTGCTGATGATGTGCTCGAGCTCTAATGTCGTCTCCCGCAGTTAGCTGCATTTTCTTGTTTGATATTTTGCACATGAACACTATGTTAACGTGTCTTCCAGAATATGTCAAAAAAATGATATGTCACCACCCTTATTTTGGAGGTAGCCTTATATTTACTGTATGTAGGCTAAAAAAAATTGCAGTATTTTCGTTCAGAAAAAAAGTTATTAGAGACAAATACCACCGTAAGACCAAAATCAATATATAATAGTTATGACAATTTTGTAATATTGGTGTAGAGTACGTGTTGTCAAATGTTTGTATTTTCATCAAAGGAAAAGTATGGATTACTGGCTTTAAAATACTGCGCTCAGTGTTAGTTGCAACGATAAATACATGTACTCTGTATGTCTTGCCGGAACTCAACTAGCCGTATGGTTTTATGTCGCTTATGTGTTATCAGAATTCAAATAGGAATGAAATAATCGAAGAATATTTATTACTTTTCTGCAAATGTTGTGTAGAATTAATAGATGATGAAAAATGAGCATGTCACTGCGCTTGTTTTCTGTACATGGACAGATATGTACAAGCATGTCGTGTCTTGTAATGATACATACGATACGTGTTTTAAAGGAATTCAAGTGTCCGCGCTGTGTATTGTCCATAAATCTATACCGTATCGGAAAGTCACATATCAAAAATGTGAACTAGTTTATTGCAGTTTTCTTGTAGAATTAGAAAATGTTATAACTGCATGTCAGTTCGATTTTGTCTGGCCACAGCCATATTTATATCGACACGCCGTGCCTTGTATCAGTAGATACCCGAATGTCGTACAGTAATTCCTTGTTTTTTGGAAGGATATAAGAAGCTCAATTGTAATGGAATATACGAAAAATTATACTGGTCTAATGCAAAATATCAGTATGCCACCACACTTGTTTTCTGCCCGCAACCATAGCCTACTCATTTCGACATATCATGCATACCACACGAGTAACTTGCAACGACTAAATGTGTAGGCCTACATTTCACTAAAAGGCTGTTTGCTGATAGGCCTAGATTAAATCCGTGTACATGGTGTACTAAAGTAGGCACCATGGTTTGTCGGAATGCCAATATGTTCTAAAAACCCGTGAAATCCGAATGGATAAGCCTGATTCAATGGGAAAATTACGATGGCAAATGCCTATATCGTATAGCAGGCAACGCCAATATTCCCGCGTAAAACGTCATAATGACGTTTTCGTCTGCGCCAGATGGAGCATGAACACCCGGGTTTATCTTTAATTACCTGTGCATGGTCAGAATACCGTTACAGGGCATGTTGTGTCACTAGTTTTTCATGGGAAGTTTTCGGGAATTATCGGTCAATTAATTTCTGGTCTGTCTAGTTTAATTTAACAATAACAAGTGTAGAATCCGCCAGTAAATAACAGGAATACACGTGTTTGAGCTTTGCAAAAATATACATAGACGTGGAACCAATACCCAGTATTAAGTATTCCGAGCAAACAAAACAGGGTCCGTTATCCAATCTCATAGTCCGGGGACAGAAAGTTATATCAGGCATACGAAGTGAGAGAAAACAAAAATGACAGGGAAACTCATGAACCCCCAAAAATGGTCATTAGGAGGTGAAATCAGGCGACTGTTCCGGAAAGAGTGAGCATTTCCTGCCCCACTAGTGGCACCCGTCACGAATTCCCCAAAATTAACATGAAAATAGTTCTAGTTGCATGCAAGACATGGATTTGCTATATTTATCAACCAGATCATGATGACGTCCATAGAATTTCTTAAACGCAGCTATAAGTCTTGGTAAAACATATCCTTGTCGCAGCAGTTTAGAGACTAGCTGGGCACTTCGATAGACAAAGTCCTCATATTTGCAACTAGCTCTGGAATAGCGTATAAGTTGAGAAACAAACACACCATATGCCGGTGACATAGGAATGTTGCTGCTTAGAAAAGGGAAATTGACTATGGAAAAAATGAAATCATCACGTTTGTCATATAATCTAGTTGACAGGTTAGAATCATTATCAATCTCCAACCTCAGGTCTAGATAGTTGGAAAAATTAGCGGAGTCTGTAGTATCCTTAATTTCAAGTTCCTTAGGGTATATGACATCCAAATAATCACCAAACTTGGGATTATTTAGCGACAATACATCATCTATGTATCGGGAAGTGAAATTAAAATTACATGTCAGTTTCTTAGAACCTCCTCGTTGTAAATGTTGGATAAAATCTGATTCATATGAGTATAAAAACAGGTCTGCCAATAATGGTGCACAGTTTGTACCCATGGGAATACCAATAGTTTGTTGAAATATACGAGCACCAAATTCCACAAAAATATTATCAATCAGAAAATTAACCATATTTACCACATCTATTTCAGTATATCTGTATGGGGCATCAGAGTCGCCTTTAACAAAATAAGCGGCATTATATTTAACTACAATATAGTGGTACCGACGTTGTCCCATTTTAGAGAAAAATGAATTATTGAGAAGTTTTTTAAGCTGAGACTTCAGTTCAGAATGAGGTATAGTTGTGTACAAAGTGGAGAAATCAAATGTTTTGATAGACGTCACTTTTGAAAGTGTGTGAGCATGTAAATATTCCAATAAAGATTTTGATTTATGCGAACCCGAAACAGTGAAATTACTAACCCTAAGTAAGCCAAAGAAACATACCAAACAGGCTGACCAAAACTGCAAATCCCCTACTACTCGGAGATCCAAAAGTGTCCTGAAGTGTTTAAGGTGTTCTAGCTAAATTGGCATTTTTTGTTGGGCACCCGATCCCTTCTGTCGGTGTACTCCTGTTAACAAAGGACTTGATTTCCCAGGTACCGAGTGGATTTGGAAGGCCAAACTCTTGACTAACTATTCGCAAAATATTAATGTACTTATAAACGGTAGAATGAGCCCGAGACCGTGCTAAATATGCAGCGTATCTACACAAATTATCTGAGGTCACAGGGAGAGGGGAGCATTTAATACTAGTACAGAAGTTTAAGTACATTTTAAGGTGGAGTTTATAAGCAACTTTTGTCGAGTCTGAGAGACAGTGTGACCTCCAATACGTCACTTCGTCATCCAGTTCTCTCCTCAGCTGTAGAGCAGCCGCGTCTGTGAAGTAAGAGACAACATGGACTCAGAGGTCATATGCAAATGTAATATGTACAACGATGATTTAGACCCGACCAATAACACATAAAAAAATATGTTAAACAGGTTTGCAAGTTGTCCATGTTCAAATAGCCTACTGATGCAATCAGCAACTATATTTTCATGCCCTGGTATATGACAAGCAGAGATAGTGAAGTTAAAACACAATGATAACAAAGACAAAGCTTTCAAAATTGCTGAACATTTCAAGTTCACAGACGAGCTTTTATTAATGACTGCTTCCACAACACGACTGTCTGTGTGTATCACTACGCGATGTCCCATCCGAGCTTGTCCCCATCTGAGCGCTGACACACAAACCGAGGCGAGCTCCTTAACGTTAATGTGATCATTCACGATATCTGGCCAGTCGCTATCCCAGTCACTGTACACCCAATCCCCAAGACAGAAGGCTCCGCCGGCACGGTGACATGCGTCGGTGTATACGTGAACGACAGGTCTGTTATCCCAGATCAACTTGGTGTTGTTCCCGTGCTGTAACCACACTTGCCACCACTCTAACTCTGCCTGCATGGACGATAGCGGCACTTTATGTGATGGACGGCGCAGTATTTTGATCACGTTGAAGATCGCTCGAAGGTGAGTTCTGCCCCATGAGATCACGTGGGCTGCCCATGACAGCCGACCAGCCAGCGATTCAAGCTGACGTCGTGTGGTGCGTTTTCGTCGCTGCGTTTCCGCGAGAACACCCAGAAGCTGTCGAACTTTGTCGTCTTCCAATGACACAGTCCCCTTCACGGTGTCTATCACAAACCCGAGAAACACTAGTCGCTGTGCTGGATCGCACACCTTGGTCCAATTGACCATGAAGCCCAGTGAACGCAGCAGCGATATCAGCGTGTTCAGAGCACTCGGGCATGCCTAAAACGTGCTGCCACCAACCAGGAAGTCGTCCAGAAAGACTAAGTACCAGTTTGGTCCTGTCCGGGATATTGCATGGATTCAGTCGTAAAGGGCTCTTTGGTTGCAAAGATCGCGGCTCCTTCTGGTCTACCTGGGCTCCTTCTGGTCTACTCATTTGTTTTGGGAGCTGTTGACAGAGCACTGACTATGAGGGGTTTTGTATCAGCAAGTACATTGCTGATTTCTAGCTGAATTTGTTCTTCTACCAAGTGGCGAGTGTCTGACATCAGCGTGGAGCTACTGTTAGGGATATTCACATCGACTGCATTGACATTTGGATCGTCAGTTATCATAAAGCCGTTTCTAAGTCCATGAAGTATGAAAGTCCGATCAGGATCATTGTGTGTGATCTCGCGCTCCCACACTGATATTCTCTCTGTCAGTGGTGAAACGGCTGGTTTCATTAGTTTTTTGGAATCCCGGCGTTTGAGGCGTTGGATGTAGATTCCCTGACAGATCCATGGTTGTGCATTTTGGGGATGTGATTGAATTCTCCGTGTGACTCGCTGAAACAGTTCATGCAGACATGAGCGAAGCGACAGTTGCGCAGTGAACATCCGTGTCGGCCGTTGTATTTCTGTCTACTCGAAGTACGCGACGAAGAATCTCTCGAGGTAGGGTAGGGGCGGGCAAGACGCCCATTCTAAGGGAAGTCGTGCTTTATTTTTCAACATCTTCAGCCTTTGCTGGTCATAAGTATTTGTGAGCTGAATGTATTGACTGAATGTATGTTTATCAAGAAACAAGCAGAAAAGCAGCATACACTTTTAGTGGGCGTCTTGCCCCAATCTAAAACCAAAACGCCCACCACAGTAGGGCAAGATGTCCATTATTAATTGGACGACAGGCGAATGTAACCTCCAGTCTGTAAATCTATCCCTTCCAGTTTGTAATACTAGCATTTATTTAGTTTCATCATTCATACACTTTCATTGATTATCAGGATGAAACTAATACAGATTATTCAGCGTGTCAAATTGCAACTGCTAGTTTTGAAAGTGTCACTAAGAGTATTATTGTGGACATTTTACCACATGTATGTAATAAGCAAATATAAACATATACTAGTTTGCTGAATACGAGTCTTATTCAGAATCTTCAGGATCACATTTAGCACATATGAAACTTGGTAGACCGGCAGTGCAAAGTTCATGTGCCCACTCTTAACAGACTTGGCATTGAACCCACACAGCTTTTGGAATGGACTTGGAGAAGGGTTCACTTAGTCGGGTATGTACGGGGGGTCTCTTTGTACCCCCCCCCCCCCATGATCCTCCAGAACCAACTTTTTTCTCAAGGTGTTTTAATACTAATGAACATTACATATGTCTCCGGTTGCGCATCCATTGCAAAAATTGGTTTTCGGGCCATTTTTCAAAATGGCCACCCCGCGAAATCTCTTCACTTTAAGCTGCATAGGTCTACAAAATAAAATCTTTGTTACCATTTGCTGCTCATTGTAGGGGCCTTATACATTGTACATGAGAAAACAGTGGTTAAATAAACATTTATAATATGAATATGTCCATAAATCCAAGATGGCCGCCAATTTTAGATGATTTTTCACTAAAATGTCCATAACTTAGGACTGAGTCAACCTAGGATGTTCATTTTGGGGTCTATACCTAGGTTTTCATATACAGGGAATCCATTTAGACCAAAATAAATACAATCAAGCTATTTCTTTTGATGAATGCATCCAAGATGGCCGCCAAATTTAGATAATTTTTCACTAAAATGTCCGTAACTTTGGACTGAGTCAACCTAGGATGTTCATTTTGGGTTCTATATCTAGGTTTTCATATACAGGGAATCCATTCAGACCAAAATAAATACAATCAAGCTATTTCTTTTGATGCATGTACACCTGCACACATGGTACACGCTACACATTCATTTAGATATCTCTCGAAAATAGCCCCCTTGACACCCCTATGGTCTCAATTGTGGATCTTGCTTGGATATTTCTGATAGAGACTTTTAATGATTTGCAATCCTTGAACAAATATAGCTTGATTTGATTAGTTTTGTTAATTAACAGAAATCCAAGATGCCTGCTAAACACACCTCGAAAATTCAAGTTCGTAACTAATTGTGCTATAAAGATGTGTGATACTTACTTTCAAGGGTATTTTGGTATGTAGATTCCATTTTTGGTGTTATTCTAGCTATATAATATCAATTTAAATGATAACAGCATCTCATTGAGATGGAAAGCAAATAAAAACATATTGTTATTTGAATTTATTCATACACTTATGCATTACGCATTACTCACCAACATGCTTGGGATATTTTTTATATCACAAACAGAGAACAATAATGTAGAATATCTTCATTGGCTATCTTAACACATGAACATGATGGAACATGGTACTATGATATTGGTACTGCTATATTGGCTGAATTGACATATTAACTGATGATGTCTTCACCATTGCCCTGCAATCTCTTGCAGTACAACAACGTTGTCTTGAGCTGTCCGACATCATACCACTCAACATCCTCTATCTCAGTTCTGGAAAATTCTACATCACTTTTGCCACAATAGTCTCATTCATTGATCCAGTCTCATTCATTGATCTAGACACACCTCCGTGTACGGGTTGCAACTCTCCTGGGGCTGAACCCAGTTGTAATGCAAGTTTCTACCATTCGGATTTCTTGGAAATATGAACAACGGAGGGATGTACCTCCCGATGCTGTTGAACGAGCAAATTACAGTGACAGTTTGGCCTATTTCTCCACTTGTCACTTTCGCCACTTGACGAGTGCCCTTTGTAGCTACTATTTTTGGACTGTGCTGAGTCCGGTTTCGTCCATGTTCCATATGCAAGCGTCGCTACGTTTACTGCCAATCAACAGTTGTCGATAGAGCCGGAAAAACTCCTCTACTTTCGGCCTATTGAATCCAACTGCCCTGGAAAGATTTGTGGCCTGGGGCTCGCGAACGCTCAAGTCAGGAAACCTCTGAAGGTAGCCATGTAGCCAACCCTTCCCGGCCATTTGGGTTTCACGATTGAAAGTCTGATCCAGACTTTTGGCCTCGGCGATCTTGAAAGCCATCTTCCTCACATCAGTCGTTGTCAGGCCATACATAGCCCGCTCCATGAATTGTATATGACTGTGCAGCTCCTTCTCGATTTCTGAACCAAGGACTGGAACATGTCTCCCGAGTTTCAGAACTCCTGGTTGTAAGATTTGAGCATCTCAGTCTATGGCGCCTGAGGGTTCTCCTGGCTATACAATAAACTCTGCTTGCTTGTAACAAAGGCGTGCCCCTTTAACAGCCTGTACAGCATCTTTCAGCTTTTCTTGGCCGTAACTTCCTCGGTTACTTAATCTTCTGTATAAGTGTACACCATCTAAGAAGAATGAATATAAATCATCTGCAGGGCTCAATATACACTACGATTTATCTTAGAATATGACCAAGCGAGCATCGCAAAACTGGTTATACATTGTGCCACAGTTCATGGAATGTGTAATCGCATGATGTACCCACTAAGATTACGAGAATCAATTAAAATGTCAGAATGAATGGGTACCAATTTGATACCGGGCAAAACGCCCACATATGGGCGTTTTGCCCGAATGCCTGATGGGCGTTTTGCCCAACTAACTCTTGTATAGAGATAAGCTACGATACAGATTAACATCAGATGCTAGAGATAATTTGTAAAGTGCTATAATTACTCCCTAACCTATAGAATCTGGAGTGAAATGTAAGTTCCGTATGCTTCAATATAGTGGTGATTTATGAGACGGTGATTATTGTGTAAAAATTAGAACTAAGCAGTCCTATTGTGCGAATGTGTCCTAGAAAACTTACCACTGATGCTTCTGCTATGTGTTTGCTGATTCAAACTGACGTTAGTTTGTTCTCACAAGTACAATGATGGAATTACGGAAAAAGACGTAATCACGTAACCACAAGCCACCAGTGATCGGACAACAAAACCAATTCATAGTTCCGACGACATCCCAACAGGCCACGCCCCCTTGACAACCGCAGGAAAAGTCCCACAAACATACCATGTGCTTTTGCTTGAGCAAGTCGGGAATAATGTAACTTTTGCTTGCTTCTGTTTACACAATCGTTTTGTAAAACAATACACCATATTTCACATGTCTATACTCATAAGGGGATGGAGAATATATTGTAAGCTTAAATTTTTAACTTATTTGGCTTTACTTGGCCGTGAGTGCATCAGAAGTACACTATCATCCCACTTCATTCAAGAGGTTGGGCTGTTAAACACGCCGGTTTTGTTTGTGGGACTTTTACGTTTTGGCGCGTTTTTTGACGTCTTTTGATTGGGTAGTAAATATGGAAGTGGGCGGGGCTTATGTATCATCGGAACTATGAATGTTTCTGTTCGCTGTCAAAAGTATTGTAAAATATTCATACATATTTTATACTCAAATGAAGAATAAAGACTCGCCTTTATTTATTGTGTTCTTTTTTGGCATGAATGTGTGATATTAACAACCACATTGCCACGCATAAATAATGATTGTGGCGTGATGTAGCATTGAAAAATGGGTACCAGTGATCGGACACGTTATGATTTAGTCACCGCATGAACTCATGAATAGATCAGCATGAAATATGGGGCGCGTTTCTTTGTGGCAGGTTGAATGTAAACTTTCTCAACTTTTTAAACCTTTTTATGGGAATTCCAGGTTTGCAATTTGTGCGCGTTTCATGTAAAAGTTTAATGTGAACTTTTTAAAGGGATCATCTCTCCCTATATTTCCCACCGTGACGGCAACAGCTGGAGAATCACCCCCTCCCCAGGAAAACAGAGAACCACCTACGCCCGAAATATATGCATAGACATGTCATGTAACAGATAAATAATGCTAATCACAAGTCATGTGATATTCATTGAATATACTTATATGATATTTAGGCATATGAATAAAAAAACGCACCAATAAATCTGTGAAACTTGCAGGAAATTCATTTTGCCGTTCCGAAAACGTTTAAATGTGACGTCATATGTGTGATGTAATAAGGTACTGATGACGTATAGGGGTTTCCTTATGTAAACAAACCTTTGTTACGTTGTCAGTTGTCACCGGCATCTCCAACATAACGCATTCTACAAGTTCTAGCTACAATAATTCCTCCTACAGGTGTAATTGTACACCGAAACTGTGAGTGTGACAGCTGTTAGTGTACAAAAATCCTGTGTTTACATGTAAACTTTGGTAAAACCAGAGTACCAGACCTCTGGTAAAACCATCGCTTCTTGGAAATACGTAAAATGACGTAAATTTTCCCGGCTATGGACCGCTCACGAGACTGACCGCAATAGCAACACATATAGCATGCGGTACCTTATTACGTCACAACGGAAATCCCTTTCATGTATGTCTAAGTGAGTGCGGAGGGAAATCTCTGAATATATATTGATATATCGATGATTAATGTTCCGATCAATATAAATTCTTTGAATGCTGGCATGTCAGTATCCATATTTATGAGTGATGACATCGACAATCCCAGATACCTCGAATTTGGAACCCCGAGATGATACCTTTAAACCAGAAATTAGGGGAATCCCAACATTGGACAATTAGCTATTGTTATAAGATCAGTTGCCATGACAGCATAAACAGTACCATTGTTGGAATGTCTGACTGCATAAAGGTCGCTGTGCAAAACTCCTCAATTTTACGTTATATGATGACAACAGTTACTAGGCGTCATATATGCAAGCAGTTTCACTTTGTGTTATCAGTTTCTAGCTAAAGAAAAGGTTGAAAAGGTTCACAGACTTTGTCAACTTTATCAACCTTGGGAATTCCAAGGTTTAAAAAGTTGACAAAGTTTACATTAAACCTGACACAAAGAAACGCGCCCATGTTGTTATTATTGATGTGATATAAATTGGAAAAAAATATACTATGACATCAACTACATATCCCTAACTACGTATCCCTGTTACTACACAAGATTTATCATAAACCGGATTGAAACAAATGACATTTTGAATAAAATTACGTATGAAATATGTTTCAATTTGGCACTGTATGTATTGTCCTTGAGATGATGCCATAAGCATCCAGTAGAAAAGTTATTCATCCACAGTTGTTGCACTTCCATTGGGTCTTGCATACGATCGACATGTCCACCTCTGTCTGGACATCAGAAGGTAGGCAGCGTAGTGATACCACTCTGGGCACAGGTCGCACCCAACCCAGTGCCCAGAGAAGTCTGTGAAGCAGACCGCGCAGACGGCGCCTTCATCGAAAGGTTGTTCAACAACTCGTCCTTCTGGGGACATCGCAATTGACGCATCTCCTGCCGCGAAGGTGTCAACACTATCAACTACAACTTCGGCTCTTTTCTTCTCTTCTGGGGTCCTCGTTCAGGTTGTTTCGATGGGCCAGGAACTTGGGAATCTTGTGTTTCCTCTTGACCTTGTGACTCCTCAGGATTCGCGTCGGGAATGATCACTCTGGACACACACCTCTTTCTGTTCGTCTGCTTTTTGGGCATCGGTGGCTCTGGTGTGACAAGGATGTCCTCCAGTTCCTGTGGGATGAGGCTCATTCTCACCAGAGGATTTTCCTTCACTTTTCCACAGGAATCACATGTTTCAACATCAGCAGGATTCGGTTCTGGGGTCATGAGCTGTTCGTCTCTCACAGCATTGCGTCGAACTGGATATATCCCTGGTGCAGAAAAGGCGCCCCTGATATCCCCAGCTGAAATTTTTGCTACAGGCAAATCGCAGGCAGTCCACAAACTTGCTCTTTGGTACGAGCCTCATACCTCCATAGCCAAGGCCAACTGCGATTTGTGCCATGTTTGACTTCAGGGCTTTGAAGAATCTCTTGTCGAGGGGTTGGAGGAGGTGGGTAGAGTGTGGGGGCAGGTAAAGCAGTATCTCGCAGTTTGTTCTTGCCATATCGATGAGCTCGGCTGCAGGTGTGAAATATGGTTGTCCATTAGGAGCATCACCGGTCGATCTTTCGTGCAGTTCGGCAGGAATGTGTCGCGGAACCACTTCAAGAATAGTTCGTTACTGATGTAGCCATTCTTGCTGTGCTCGATCATCTCTGTCCCGTTACATTCTGCAGGCTGACTCTTGCTGAAGATGACCATGTTGGGAATCATCTGCCCACTTGCTGAAATGCACGACAGCACTGACGTGTGACCAGGAAATGCGACTGTGTGCTGATAAGTGTGTCGAGCACCTCTCTTCACGATCACTTTCTCTTTACTGGATTCCTTCCCGCTGAAGCCGGTCTCATCACATTTATAGATGCGAGATGGTTTGCCTGCTAAATCATTGGTATGCAGCGTAGTTTCCAACAGATCAAAGAAAGTCTCCACCTCAGCACGTGTTACTGCTGCGCGATCCCTGTCCACAGGGTCAGGTCGACGTATCGTGACTTGTCTGTGTGACTTTATGAACGAAGTCACCCACTTCTTTGAAGGCCCCTTTTCGATGTCTATCAAAGTGCTCTTGTTTTCTTTCTTTCAGGACATCAACCACTAGCACCTTCAGTAGCTTCCTACAATGAATAAAATAATGAATGTAAATGAACTAATATTATGAGGGTCTTTCAGTACATAATGTCATAAATATGGTACACAAATATGTACATTTTCACAAATACCACTTATGCAATTTTGTGTACCTGGAGAGAGGGTATCCATGGTCAGACATATATATCAGGTAATTCACGATAGCTGCTTCATTGTCCGGACTCAGTGACCTCTCCGGACCAAAGGTGGTATCGTATCCTGCATATTTTCCTCTACCTGAAGTAAAAGTCGCAATATTAAGACATGATATATCAAATTTTTATCGGGTAACAGTAAATATATATTTCTTTCAAGCAACAACAATCAAAGAACTATAATGTGCAAATGATGGGTTTCGAAATACTGTAACTCATTATTTAATATTCCTGATATACAAAATAATGTAGATTAAATTACCGGTATGATCTGCTAATGTTGAAAATGGCACTCCGTAGATTCTTGCAACGGTTCTCTTCGACAGGTTCGAAGTCTCAAATAAGTGGACTGCACCATTGAGTTTTTCCTTGTCATACTTTAGCTTACTTTGATTCGGCATCCTGTATGATATAGAAATAATAACACTATCAATAACTTCATTACCTATTTATTACCAGTATATCTATATTATGACCATGTTTACTTCCATTCAATTTCTATTTGAACATTAACATAATAAATTTCATGACGAACAATTAACTTGTCAAATAATGCCCATTTGTCAAATTAACAGAATGAATAAATTTGTATAAAATATCATTTGGCCAATGTATTTCATTCAAAATAGTGTAGTGCATGCGTGTATTCAATTTAACAATATAATATACGAACCTATGCGGTGAGACCGGTATGGCGCAGGAAAAATAGGCGAAAATGCCTACGCGTTATGATACTATTCAAGATCATTCGATAGTTGTCGCTGTGGTTGCTAAAGTTTCTCGCGCATGCGCGACCACCTCGGAAGTGAAAAGTCGCACGAGAAATGTAAACAGTGAAATGCGCAACTTGAAATGATATTTTTTAATATATGTGATATGTATTTTACTTTATTTAGAGCAATATTTAAGAGTGTCCGATTACTGGTACCCGTCCGATCACTGGTACCCTTTCCCTAACGGTGGTGGGCGTTTTACCCGCCATGGGCGTCTTGTCTTGTCCAAGTAGGAGCTGCATCAGGAAAGGGCTGTCACAGCCCCACGTGAAGCCCAATGCGCCTTGCTGTTTACGGTACTCCGTGTCATACTGGAGAATTCCAGACCACGAAAATGTCTGTGCCATACACGATATCTTGATCAGGTAGCCAAGATGTTCAAGTACACCTGTCAGACTGATTTTATCCTTCAGGATCATTTCTCGCAAGATGCGCAGACTTCCTTCAGTGTACTGCAGAGGCGTGATTTTTTCTAGCGGTACTTTTCTGTTCGCTGGTGCCACCTTTATTTGTACGTCACCCACAACTATTGGCGACGACTGACTCTCACTGTTGTCCAGCGCTTGGGTGGCGAACATTATACTCGGATTTTTCTAACTCGTTTACACGGTTTTTCGCTAATATTTTTGTGATGCTAAATGCTATCGTTCTATAACTTGGCATACTTCACCCGGGAGTCAAACGGCTATATTCTACCAAATTTCAGACAGCTAACGCGAAAATTGAAAAAGTTGGCAATCTACCTCAATGTTAAATTTCAGCCCAAAACGGGATCTCGAGATTCTGAGCATATTCGAGAAATTGGTCCTGTTTACATCCATCAGGATTCGAAATATTTCTGTTACTTTGAACCAGAAGATACACTGGGGTGTATTCTTCACAAACATGTTGATTTTGAAACATTGTTCCGCTAAAAAAACCGTGCAAATGCACAAAACTGTGTGCGAGCCCAGAAATGAAATGATAGGGCTAAATTTAACATTGGGGTAGATTGCCAACTTTTTCAATTTTCGCGATAGCTGTCTGAAATTCGGTAGAAATTTGCCGTTTGACTCCCAGGTGAGGTATGACAAGTTTTAGAACGATAGGGTTTAACATCACAAACATATTAGCGAAAAACAGTGTAAACGAGTTAGAAAAATCAGAGTATACGTAGTCGCGGATATCACGAGTGTTAGTCCGTTTATCCTGAGAGGATAGTGCATAGAAATTGAATGGATCGATGGTAGTTGGCTTACCAATGTTCGTTCCCCTCCAGGGTCTTTGTCTGCCACTTGGCCACTGGAGAAGTCGCGTCGCCACCGACATTCAATAGCTGGCATAACCTGCTGAAGTCCAGATTTCCGGACTCGCCGACGTCACTGGTGGAGGGCACATCAGTAGCGAGTCCCGGACTTGATCGCTTATCGGATCCGCTGGCCCTTGCATTCTCTGGGTCATTCCTCGGGGCAGTGTTAGTGTCGATTGATTGATTGATTGAGTTTATTTAGTAAAATCAATATAAACATACAAAAATGATGAATATATTCAGATTACATGGATAACACAATAAAGCATAAAACGCTTATTTCCATTGTGGTCCTTGTAAAAGTATCACATGACGAAATAGAGGAACTAAAGATGCAAAAACTTTGAAAATAAAACAATAGGGTCTACATAAACAGGTGATAAATAATTTACAGTAAATTTGAGACTATATGTACATGTAAACCAGAAAGACATGTAGTACTAAACAGTTGTAAATATGAACAATATGTAAAAATGACAATATAGGGAAATAATTGGTGTACATTACAAAAACAGTATATGGATATAAATGTGTATAAGTTTAATAACAAAATGAATAGCACCATATTAGACTAGTAGACGGACTAGAACATAGACTAGAGATTGGTGTGACGTAACAACTAATAACAAATAAAAGGGTTGAGTTCCTCTTCCCTGAGCTGCCTGAATAAAAATGACTTTAATTGGGTTTTAAAACTTTGCTTGTTGCTGATAGATTGTAACCAAGTAGGTATACTATTCCAGGCTATTGCCCCAGTATGACTGAAGGAAGTATATATGTCCAAAAGATTTTACAGGAGTGATAATAAGAGAGTAGGGCCCTGATCGAGTATTATGGCGGGAGGAATTGAGACAGAAGGGGGATGACAGGTAGTTAGGGGCCGAACTATGAATAATGTTATGGACTTGGTTAATTTTTAGTTGTTTGACTCTCAAACCTACTGGAAGAATTTTGACCTGTTCGAACTCGGCATGCCCTATATGGGTCCTAGGGGGCACATTGATGATATATCGAACTATTTTGTTCTGGGTGGTTTGCAGACGATTCTGAAGCTTCTTGGTGAGACCAGAGTACCAAGAAGTACTGGCATAGTCATAGTGACATTGTATTAGTGCAGAAGTCAGTAATTTTTTGGTACGGGGGTCGAAATGCCTGGTCTGACGATACAAGAATTTTAATTTCGCATTGGATTTGCGTAGTACTGAGTCTGCTATTTGGCTCCCTGATAGAGACTGGTCGAGAGTAATGCCTAAATATTTGACACAGGTTTTACAGGATATACTCCGACCATCACATGTGACGTCTATTGACTCTTTACCATTGAGCCGCCGCTTTGAGCCAAATAAGATAAATTCTGTCTTCCCAAGGTGGAGAGAAAGTCAGTTATCTACCAACCATTCTTGGACTGACTGTAATTCGGAAGACAGGCGTTTCTGTATGGAAACAGCATCTTTGCCAGGAACGAGAAGGGCTGAATCGTCTGCATACAATAGTAGCTGACATTTGGTAGCCGCTTGCATGTCATTGACATAAACCAGGAACAGTAGAGGACCTAATATTGATCCTTGGGGGACCCCACAGGTCACATTTGCGGGAGCTGAGGATACGTCACCAACCTCAACTCTCTGCAGCCTATTCCCTAAGTAGGCTTGAAACCAGTTCACAGCAGGCTTTTGAAGCCCCATGGCTTCTAATTTACAGAGGAGAATACTATGGTCCACAGTGTCAAAGGCTTTTTGTAGATCTAGAAGAACCATACCTGTGAAATTGCCTTTGTCTTGCTCTGACTTTATATAATCAGTCAGATGGCTTAAGCACGTATCTGTGGAGTAGGAGGGACGGAAGCCTGACTGGTACTCATATATGAGTTTGTGATCTGTGAGGTACTGATTTAGTTGATCGTATACGATCTTTTCAAAAATTTTACTCACCACGCTCAGTATCGAAACAGGTCTATAATTCCCGGGATCAGTTTTACTGTTTTTCTTGTAGATAGGAGTTATTTTAGCCGATTTAAGGTCTAAAGGGATTTTACCGGAGAGGAGAGACAAATTTACAATATGTGTTAGTGGTTTGGTTAAATACAAGGCACCGTCCTTTAGAAAACGTGCAGGAATATGGTCTAGAGAAAGGAGAACCTTTTGAACAACTTCCTCGGAGACATGTTGAAAATTAAAAGAACCAGCGGTACTAGAATAATATTGTTTGATATGACTTGAACCATATTTACCAAGACCTTTGGGTAGTTTCTGTATCAGTGAAGAGGCAACGGTAGAAAAAAAAGTCATTGAATTTATCGGATACCTTGGATTTATCGAAACATATTTCACTATCAATTTGGAGGCCGATGTTGTCATCATTAGACTTCGATTTTGAAGAAGTACCAAGGCTTTTTAAAGTTTTCCAGAGGTTTTTGGGGTTGTTCTTATTTTCCTCCACCTTATTCACAAAGTACTCTGACTTGGCTCTATTTCGTTCATACTGAGCCCGATTTCTGAGTGTGACATAGGTTTCATACCAGTGATGTTCTTTGGTTTTCCTGAATTGCTTGGAAGCATGGTTTCTTTGTTGAATAAGGTGGAGTACTTCACCTGTGATCCAGGGTGCCGTGTCCTGTTTAATTCGGACTGATTTATAAGGGGCAATTTTATCCAGAATTCTGAGGAGAATTGTTTTGAACTTTAACCATGCCTCTTCAATGTTTTGATCGCTCAGTATTTCATCCCAGCTCATGTTAACCAGTTCCTTTTCCAGGAGTTCTTTAGAGTACTTTTTGAGACTACGTAATGTGACCGATTTATGTTTATACACACATTGTTTCTTAGTTTGTCCATGGTATGCTGGTGGTCCTGGAGGCTTTAAATTGCCCCCTCCATCAGTAGTAATTGTCCGAGTGGCAGCAACTTCGAGAAATGTTTTTGTAAGATTTGCGGCGTCAGTCTTTTCATTGCTTTTAGCAAGGTGAAGCCTTGATCTGCCAACGCGGTTTTCGTGTCCATCGACAGTTCCGCTTCGGTGAACCACGTATCAAACGTAAGTCCTTGGTTCGTCATGTTCGTTCAAAAATTCACCGAAAAACAGTTTTGTCACTCTCCTATCACTACTGCAGTCGTTTATCTGTATTCCAGTGAAACACAGTGCTAAACTTCAAGTAACACAATTTAAAAAGAATTTAACACAATTGTCACAAATTAGGTCTATGGACCTCTTGCTTTTAGGTTTCTTTACAGCTGAGTGGTTTCGTTCTTGAGGGCTAAGCTGGTATTTCTCAGTATTGATTTAAGCTGGATTATAATGAGTATTTCTTCCGGGCTGCGTACGGATTATTGAGGGTTTGGGATTATAAATTTGTCACCAGAATTTATGAGTGAATTTCATATAGTGATATACCTGAAAATTGTACTCTGTAGAATTTCGTAGTTGAACAAAGAATATTTCGAGTTGTTATTTATAGGAGTGGTTCCTACCTGTATAAATTGGTGTGTGATTTGCCATATGTCACTACAAGCATACTAGTCGACAAGGCCTGAAGTGTTGGGAAAGAAAGAAAAGAAATATTGTACCAAGGAAGAAATTATAAAGAAAACCAGGAAATTGTGAAACAAGTGCAAGTGGAATTTATAAGTGGAATTGTACCTAAGTGGAGTTGTACAAACAAAATTCAGCTAAGTTGTAAGTACGATTATTGGTTGTATGTATGGGCAAATATGACAGCTGTATTAGAATTGTTATAAATAGTTTGGTTGGGTGTTATATTAATTATGTTCTAGTGAGTGCAAAGTTCAAGTCAGAGCACAAGTCCACAAAGAAGTATCGTCAGTGTGTGATATTGACTAAGCCGGCGTGTGTACGAGTGTCTGTGGGATCGAGGGTCGTCGTGGGACATCACATCGAGGGTCATCGAGGGACATCACATCGAGGGTCATCAGGGAAAATCACTTCGAGGGATTCATCGGGGGATTATCAACGTCGTGTGAGCTTGTCAAGGGGGAAGTTTGGGACATTTGGGGAAAGTTGATCTATTGTTTTTCTGTTTATGTAAATGTTGTATATATATATTGTGGCCAAAAGTAAAGTGTACACTGTGTGAAATATATCTGTTATCTGAGTATTTGCTATTTCATTAAAGTTCATTCATATTACCAGTAGTTTTCCGTCAGTTTATTTTGAGTTGGGTACATTTTCATAAATTTTGTGACAACAATTTGATTCTGAAACGCAATTGATAAAAGCTGTGATATTGCCCGGCCGGGGACAAGCAAAGAAGTGACCAGTGGCTGACCGCTTTACAGTGCTCAGTGTATACACAAAGGCGCCCAAGTATCATATCCTGCCCCTTCCACTATATTCAATAAGGATTAAAAAGGTGCGAGACGGATTAAATGGTATGTTTTCAGTGGACGAGTAGTATTAAGGAGCAGTGTATGGTACTTGGGCCCACAAAGGGAATAGTGAGCTATTTTACATGCTTTACGAGCAGTAAGATTTAAACCCCGCACCTTAAACGTACACACACGGGTACTACACTTCCCAACCACTCTCCATAGAAAACAACCCAATACATGGCTACCACTGGCACAAAAGTGAGAGACAGGACAAGTCTGTTGGCGAAATTTGGCAAACAGGAGCCAATTTTGCATTTCTGGTCATTTTGTCAGAATGCATTCGAAACTGAGAATCCGAAATGTCATTATGTGAATATGAAAGTAAAATTACTGAATAGATTTCGAAAAAAAAAATTCTGGCCGAGCAATTCAATACTTTCCATTTTCATACACCTCACAGATAGCCGGAAATACAATGCTTGTGCGAAATCATATCAAATCTATTGAATAGATTTTAATAAAATGACTGGCAAAAAATGCGAAAAATTGAAAGAAAACCTCGTTCAAGTATTCTTGTACAGAATTCCAGACAGAATCGACAATAAAAATAAAATATGGACAGACGGGATCATGCCAAAAGGTTATTGGACTTTCACTTTAAGAATTTAAAGAGAAGTGGCGATAATTTTGATTTTAGCTGTCAAAATAACTAAGGCTATCTTCAGACGGCGATATTATGTCTTTACCATATGCTCATAGTGCAAAGTCGAGCTTTCCACTCAAGCATATTCCTCCAATATCCTCCAATTTCTACGTCTTCGGTGGCTTTTTTCGTAATTTTTAGTTCCAGCACTGACGGCCATCTGATGTTAATGTCAACGAAAGATATACAACATACCAGTGTGATTTTCTATATGCCCATAATATAAACCTAATTTCAAAGCATCTTCATGCATTTTTTCTCTAGCCAATTCGCACACCTTCTTTTTAAAGTAACCTTGAGTTTGTTCCAGAACAATGTGAACAAGAATGCACCATGAAACTTCCCATTAGATCATAATACGTATTCGGTATTATGTTCAACAGTTATGTCTCCGGTGGTCAATTTTGCACATCTTGAAATAACCATAACCTGGACTTTGTGCGTTCGAGGTCACCTAAAATCAAGTTCACCAAAATATTCACCAAAATATCCACCAAATATGACATCCTATGAGCTCACAATTCAATTCTAATTCATAGTTTGGTCTCTAATGGTCGATGTTTATCCAATCATTTGGAGATGCTTGGAATTGGCGCTCAATCATTTGAGTGGAGTTGAAAGATACGAGAAAATAAATTCAAGCTCTCCAGTCAAGCTTGTGTCTATCATCCATTTCAACCACACTTGATTCAACCAAACTCCATTTCAACCACACTTCAGACCTAATTTTCAGGATCATTGTTTTTGTGTGATACCAGTCAGAGATTCTAAACGACACAAATAGTGAGAGATTATGATCCTGCTATCGAATATGTTCTTCTATGCCTTATAGATGCACAGACTGAGACTGAATATTACTGTATTAATAACTGTTTGTTTAATCCCCTGAATGTTAACCAGTACGAATAGGTATTGTCATGTCCAGGAGCGTTCTGAGTATTTCTTAGAGTGTAAGAAATTTTAATTACGTATTTGAATTACGGAAAGTATGTCATAAGTGTTGCGTTTGACATAAACAAGATCATAAGATGGCACTTTTTATCAATGGAATTGACGACGATATTGTCCCTCTAAATCCAACAAATGAACTATTCCAGCCATTTTGCAAGCACATATATATACTATGCACATCGCATATTTTACTTTCATAGACAATCAAGCAAAATAAATACTATCACGAGTATTAACACAAGGTGACTTGGACCAGGGACGGATCCATATATTTTGGGAGATGGTATGTCCAAAATTATACCGCCGTGGGTCTGGTGTCTACGGTGCCCGTGATAGGACATGATGAAAACAAAAACTACTTCGTTCGCACGAAGTACTAAGTCGTTCCCACGAAGTACTACTTTGTTCGCACGAAGTACTAAGTCGTTTGCACGAAGTACTACTTCGTTTGCACGAAGTACAAAGTCGTTTGCACGAAGTACTACTTCGTTTGCACGAAGTACTAAGTCGTTTGCACGAAGTAATAAGTCGTTTGCACGAAGTAATAAGTCGTTTGCACGAAGTACTAAGTCGTTTGCACGAAGTACTAAGTCGTTTGCACGAAGTACTAAGTCGTTTGCACGAAGTACTAAGTCGTTTGCACGAAGTACTAAGTCGTTTGCACGAAGTACTAAGTCGTTTGCACGAAGTACTAAGTCGTTTGCACGAAGTACTAAGTCGTTTGCACGAAGTACTAAGTCGTTTGCACGAAGTACTAAGTCGTTTGCACGAAGTACTAAGTCGTTTGCACGAAGTACTAAGTCGTTTGCACGAAGTACTAAGTCGTTTGCACGAAGTACTAAGTCGTTTGCACGAAGTACTAAGTCGTTTGCACGAAGTACTAAGTCGTTTGCACGAAGTACTAAGTCGTTTGCACGAAGTACTAAGTCGTTTGCACGAAGTACTAAGTCGTTTGCACGAAGTACTAAGTCGTTTGCACGAAGTACTAAGTCGTTTGCACGAAGTACTAAGTCGTTTGCACGAAGTACTAAGTCGTTTGCACGAAGTACTAAGTCGTTTGCACGAAGTACTAAGTCGTTTGCACGAAGTACTAAGTCGTTTGCACGAAGTACTAAGTCGTTTGCACGAAGTACTAAGTCGTTTGCACGAAGTACTAAGTCGTTTGCACGAAGTACTAAGTCGTTTGCACGAAGTACTAAGTCGTTTGCACGAAGTACTAAGTCGTTTGCACGAAGTACTAAGTCGTTTGCACGAAGTACTAAGTCGTTTGCACGAAGTACTAAGTCGTTTGCACGAAGTACTAAGTCGTTTGCACGAAGTACTAAGTCGTTTGCACGAAGTACTAAGTCGTTTGCACGAAGTACTAAGTCGTTTGCACGAAGTACTAAGTCGTTTGCACGAAGTACTAAGTCGTTTGCACGAAGTACTAAGTCGTTTGCACGAAGTACTAAGTCGTTTGCACGAAGTACTAAGTCGTTTGCACGAAGTACTAAGTCGTTTGCACGAAGTACTAAGTCGTTTGCACGAAGTACTAAGTCGTTTGCACGAAGTACTAAGTCGTTTGCACGAAGTACTAAGTCGTTTGCACGAAGTACTAAGTCGTTTGCACGAAGTACTAAGTCGTTTGCACGAAGTACTAAGTCGTTTGCACGAAGTACTAAGTCGTTTGCACGAAGTACTAAGTCGTTTGCACGAAGTACTAAGTCGTTTGCACGAAGTACTAAGTCGTTTGCACGAAGTACTAAGTCGTTTGCACGAAGTACTAAGTCGTTTGCACGAAGTACTAAGTCGTTTGCACGAAGTACTAAGTCGTTTGCACGAAGTACTAAGTCGTTTGCACGAAGTACTACTTCGTTTGCACGAAGTACTACTTCGTTTGCACGAAGTACTACTTCGTTTGCACGAAGTACTACTTCGTTTGCACGAAGTACTACTTCGTTTGCACGAAGTACTACTTCGTTTGCAGTCGTTCGCCTGAAATAATAAGTCATTCACAAATCCATACATGGTATTCGAACATTGTAATAAGCCTATGAAGTGATTGATCCTGGTGTTACCAATTAACCCTTTAATTACCATAGTCAATTTTCAGTGTCCTCCCTATGTCCTAATCTGGATACCGCTATTCACATTTATTAATCAACTCATAGAATAATGAATAGTCCATCGATACATATAAATTTACCTCAAATAATAGCAGAAGATTGTATTCAGAAATATCCATTTGATCAAGGTTGACCACATCAAAATGACCACATTTTTGCTAGGGGAAGTATGGATGATTTAGAGCGCCATGTGGTGCTTATGGAGATATAAGGCACCAAATTTGGAGCACCATGTGGAGCGCCATGTAGCGCTGGTTATTTAATGGGGTAAGATGATGTAGAGGGGTTTGTCAACTATGTAACATTAGTACAGTAGTACTTCGTTCAAACGAAGTAGCAATTCGTGCAAACGAAGTAGTACTTCGTGCAAACGACTTAGTACTTCGTGCAAACGACTTAGTGTGCGAACGAAAGTAGTACTTCATGCGAACGAAGTAGTATTTTTTCATCATGTCCTATCAGGGGCACCGTAGGTGTCCGCGGTGGGACTCCAGATATTACTCCAATATTGTGTGATTTATACACACACTGGTCATAAGAAGTGTCAATCCCTACGATTATGACACAAACCGCAGTGCTTTTTGAACTCGTCTGATTTGGGTAAAAAATGACCTGAAGTGAGTATTTCTCTGTTGGTGTTGTTAAAACAATACCTTATATTGTTGCTGAGAAAAGTTGAATATCATTGAACACGTTCCTCATTGTCCAACTACTTTGCGAAAATGACTAGGAGGTGACACTTATGTCCAATGTGTGAGGTCCATAAACTGCATTCTAGGCACATTCAGATAAACAACAGCCCAATATCCCACCCAAATTATTAGCTTCATCAACACTGGTTATTGCTGGTAATTGAACCTTTGAAAGTTCTTTCTTTGAAGGGGGTGGGGGACACAGTAACCTCTCACCGTCTTAATCGCTCTAGATATACACAGGGGGCAGTCTTCCAAACATGTGAGGTGATTTATATCACGTACATGTGTCAGATAGTCTGATAAATTTCTCACTTACTCTGAACTTCCTAATCACATAGATTACTTATCGTGGTGATGTATTCCACAGCGTGGAGAAAACACATCGTCAATGCCCGATACCACAATTCACAGGTCGTGTGTTGTTCTTTTCTTATGCGCCTGAAAAATATCGCGTAATGTTCCGCTTCTTATGGAATTCCGGTGCGGCCACGACTTGCGAGTGGCGACATGTCAGTTGCCCGTTAAGTGTTGCGACTTGCGTGATGTGACTTGCGTGACGCCCCACGACTTGCGATATGCGTCCTGTGACCATGGTGGCATGCGTTATACGACATGCGTGATGCGAGTTGCCTGTTGCGAGTTCCGAGAAAGCCAGTTGTTGGCTGGGTGTTGAAATTTAAGATTTCTAGCGGTTTCAGAAAAGAAAGATCTTTTTTTTTCGGCGTCCACAATCGGAACAGACCGAGGAACAGACGTTGTTGGCTTTGAACAGACTAGACTCAGATCTCCCAGTATGTATGGAATTCCTGTGCATTGACGACTTGCGAGTGGCGACTTGTGTGTTGCGACTTGCGTGTTGCGACTTGCGTTGCGCCTCTTGTGAGTTGCGTGTTGCGTGTGTGGTGTTGTGAGTTGCGTATTATAATCGGCGGTGTTGAGGTTTCTGTGCTATTTTGATATTAGATGCATGCTGTCCACAGTATGCTTGGTAAATATATAAAACCACGCGAGTGTGTTTTCCGCAAAAAGATATCGGTCGAGTTTGGTCTGGCGGATGAATTCAGGATGCACGAGTCCGAAGGACGAGTGTATTCTGTGTTCATCCGCCAGACCAAACGAGACCGATATCTTTTCGCGGAAAACACACAAGCGTGGTTTTTATTTTATCACACACAACTGTTCAGACATAATTCTAGATATTGTCGTAGATCATACGAAAATTGTGAATGATCATTAATATAATAGGCCTAATTATAATATTCTTGAATATGCCTGCTGTGATGTCCGAAAAATCTCAAGTCGGCTTGGGGACTTTCGGTTGCTAAGATCGTTTTCATATATATGAATTCATATTGTTCTTTTACGTAATAACGATCTTCACGTAAAAAAGTACTTTCGGCCTCAGCGAGTGATACAGAATCATTTGAAGTAGGGTGATACAGAAAAGGTTATCACACCTTTTGGGGTCCTGTAGCATTGTAGTTTATGATGTGTGATAAAAGATAAAATCTGCATCACCGGTAATTGAATTGTTATTATATAATATATATTGTATTATATAAATGTATTGTAATTGTGATACTGTCTCTGACACTGCCACAGTGATTCACTGAAATCACCTCAGATATCTCTTTATGACTTGATTCTTGCCAATTACTTTTGAGCATTGAAATATAGTTACAAGTGTCTGAATTATGTGGAGAAAAATTAATATATATGGGGTCTGGGCCAATTTTGGTTTTTGTACTACCGCGTTCGCTATAATCATTGTAGGCCTACTATATTACAATAACCGCAACATATTCCCACACAAGTCGAGATTGATGCAAACTGGCATAGGCCTATGTCCCACATTCTCCAAGATCGCATCAGAAAAGAATTTCAGCTTATAATCATCATTGCAACCATTGGCATAAATTTCTTCACAAGAAACTTATTTACATTGATCAAGTTCTTCCATATCAAAATGTACCCCCATATTTTCCACCCCAAAGTAATCGGGAAACTCGTGATCAGGTTAACCCGAAGGCATTGCAGAATTTTCGGCTCACGCAAGTCGCATCACACAACTCGCAACGCGCAAGTCGCCACTTGCAAGTCGTGGTTCACGGGAATTCCATAGTTCAAAGCCAACAACGTCTGTTCCTCGGTCTGTTCCGATCGTGGACGCCAAAAAAAAGATATTTCTTCTCTAAAAACCGCTAGAAATCTTAAATCTCAACACCCAGTCCACAACTCGCCTACTCGGAACTCACAACAGGCAACTCGCAACACGCATGTCGTATAACGCATGTCACCATGGTCACAGGGCGCATATCGCAACACTTAACTCGCAACTGGCATGTCGCCACTCACAAGTCGTGGCCGCACCGGAATTCCATAGCTTCTAGGGGTAGAATTGGGACATTATGGTGCGCGAGGAGATATTAAACGCCACGCCATCCACGAAGCTATTTGCCTCACATGATCTGCTATTGGCGTTCGGTGACCGACCACTCACCAGGAGTCAAGTCTCTTCAGTGACGGTCGAGCTCCTGAAAATGACAGGGCCTGTGTGAACAAATCCCTTGATCTCGGGGAATGAGCGGGGACAGAGGAGCGGTTCCGTTAGATGGAATCTGTCAATATCCCGATACGAGAAGAGACGACGGATGGCAGAGCGGCGGGCGGAGTTTGCTGGTGTGGTCTGGTCCCGACACGAGGGCAGATTGACACTGTCAGGGCCTGATTACGCGCATCATCGAGGGACCATCCTCATGTCAATGTAAATGCAATTAATACCAACGCATATCTAGCACAAACACATGGATAATTTACATAGGCTACTTTAGTCCTAGTTATGCAGATGTACAGTAGACAATCCCCACATGTACCATATCGATGAGCATGAACCTCAGTCCATATATAGAAATATACATAAATACATAATTCTTTCCATATCATTCAATTCCTTGAGAAACAAAGCATGCGAAGTTATTAGCATCGATTGTTCGACAAGTTGCGGTGACGTTGACGATAATTATCTTTACTAGACTGAGTGCTCATCACTGAAGGCACTCACGAACTCCTAGATCTACGAACCCACTCATTGCGAGTCCATGTTTTATGCAGACTCGGGGTAGGCGTAGTCCTATCTGAATGTTACCGTCAGCGCTCATCCTCCCGGATCGATACCAAGCTTTAACTAGTGATATGAATAAATGATAATTACCCGACATGAGTACGCCCTAGTCATGGAAGGACAGGCAACCAATCTCACGGAGACAACAAGACAATTGTCAAGCGTGTGTACAAATATCAACAACATCGAGTCAATGCGTACACAGTGAAAACCTACGTCAAACTGAATAACAACAGTTTCAAAAGACCGTCAACACAAAATTACTCTCAGTAAGCATCGTCAATAAGGCTGTCTCCTGTGAAGCCTGTTTATATTACCCCATCCATCATTGCATTCAACTCTCATTTTATGCATGAGAATGGCAATTACTTAATAATGGACTATAATGAAAAAAAAATCACATTCAAAATCGAACAGAAAAAAAATCAGGCTACTCCAGGCATGTCTGGTATGGAAATAAAAAAAAATGAACGACCGCGCTGTGAGTATTGTAACTTGTATCAGCTAAACTTGACAGGTGTACATGGTGTATAATTTATGAAATAATACATATTGAACTTGCATGTATAATAAATAAACAGAAAGAAGAGATATTATCAACATAATGTTATTAACATGATTTTACGGTGCAGAATCGAAGTAGTGATAAAAGTGATGTTGCTTTGTAACTTGGTTACACTTCTACATTTAATTCGAATATAAACTGCAAACCAAGTGACAAATACAGTATGCCAATCCTGCAAAACATAAGCAATATATTTTGCAAAAATATAACATATAATCCTCATCACACATTTTTTTACGAAGATACAATTTCTACAATAACTCTCCACTTCATATTCCACTATTCAGGGTAAATCGTGTTATATACATCTATATGCATCAAACTGATAGATATGAAAGTTCAAGCGCAAGTTGAGTAAAAACTACGAGACACTTATCTACTGGCCAGAGTGCGACACGTTCATCTGTATGAATGTGGCAAACGCATCGAATGAAGTCACTGTGGGATACGGTAGAATCGATCGGTACTGGCCGGGTCCAATCCACACACGGCAGGGTGCAGCCACGCATGTTCCCCGTCAACGCCTCGCCCCGGCACCGGCACATCACCTGGTGACATGGACATGGTCGCACGCCGAGTTACCACCCGGGAATAGTCTGCATGTCCAGGGATACAAACGCACAGAAGGAGTTATAATTTGTTTTCAAAAACATTACAGACCAGACATCCAGAAAGGACAAGAAAAAATACAGGTAAAGAAATAAATAATATAGTATGCTGTTTGTCCGGTATTCAGTAAGGGTGAAAAGGGTGTCAACGGATTCAGTCTTTTCATTGAATAATTATATACGTGTAAAGGAGCAACACACGCTATATAAACCTGATAAGTAATTTGCCAAGGTTTTGTATTTAAAAGAAGACCTTTAACATGCTTAAAGAAGAACCCTAAGATTATTCACCCATGAGGTTATTGCACGGTTCAGTTCATCTTTTAACTTCATCGCACGGTTCGATTCGCCCGCTCCTGTGTACGTCTCACTGGACTTCTCTCAGATGCTTCTTTTTAACATGAGTTGAGTAACATGACCTACATAATTCAAAATCTCTGACGCAACAGTTTATTACGGTGCCCCTGATAAGACATGATGAAAAAAAATACGTCGTTTAAGTCGTTTGCACGAAGTACTAAGTCGTTTGCACGGAGTACTAAGTCACTTGCACGAAGTACTACTTCGTTTGCACGAAGTACTACTTCGTTTGCACGAAGTACTGAGTCGTTTGCACGAAGTACTACTTCGTTTGCACGAATTACTACTTCGTTTGAACGAAGTACTACTGTACTAATGCTACATAGTTGACAAACCCTTCTACATCATCTTACCCCCATTAAATAACAAGCCCTACATGGCGCTCCACATAGTGCTCCAAATTTGGTGCCTTATATCCCCATAAGCACCACATGGCGCTCCAAATCATCCATACTTCCCCTAGCAAAAATGTGGTCATTTTAAACTAAAAAAAACCTTGGTCAAATAGATATTACTAAATACAATCTTCTGCTATTATTTGAGGTAAATTCATATGTATCGATGGACTATTCATTATTCTATGAGTTGATTAATAAATGTAAATTGCGGTATCCAGATTAGGACATAGGGCGAACCCTGAAAATTGACTATGGTAATTAAAGGGTTAATTGGTAACACCAGGATCAATCACTTCATAAGCTTATTACAATGTACGAATACCATGTATGGATATGTGAATGACTTATTATTTCATGCGAACGACTTAGTACTTGGTGCAAACAACTTAATACCTCGTACAAACGAAGTAGTACTTCGTGCAAACGACTTAGTACTTCGTGCGAACGAAGTAGGGTTTTTTTTCATCATGTCCTATCACGGGCACCGTAGTTAATAGATCATATCATCATGGGAGATATAGAGAGTTCGTTTTGTCCTGTTCGTCTCTGTATGGTTAGACTCTGCGTCGTTTCTTTTTCCTTATTATATAGCTAGATTATGTTTGTAGGTGTCGGGGTGCGAGGCAACAGGTCAGGATGAGGCCAGGAGAAGATGACAAGAAGCGGACATGTTGTGTTGCCTTCACGGCCAGCATCGAGCTCATCTTCTTCCTCTTCAAGGTTGGCGAGTCCATGTTAGATCCGTCCGTGCGACTCTTCCTTTACCAGGGGATCTGTCTACGCGACTACTCCAATGACACCTCATGCTATCAGCTCCAGAACTACCCAGATCGCGAGAACGTAGTCCAGGCTCAATCGGCTACCCACATCATGTACTACAAACTGCTACTCAATGTGCCCGCCGCCTTCCTCGGTCTGTTCTGTGGGGCCTGGAGTGACCGTGTAGGCCGCAAGCTGCCCATCCTCCTGGCTCCCTGCGGCAATGTGCTGGGCGTCATGTGCCTGATGGTGAGCATCACACTGCAAGGCACTGACACCTTTGTGCCACTGGTGCTGCTAAGCGCCGCGATCCGCGGGGCCTTCGGGAAGTCGGCTGTGATGACGATGGCGGTACACAGCTACGTGTCAGACATCAGCGACCGAGAGGACCGCACCAGACGCCTCGGCAAACTGCTTTCGATGAACTTCTTCGGTTACTTCGTGGGCTCGCTATTGGCAGGCGGCCTGCTCAGTGTGTTGAGCTTCGATGTCGTCTTCTGCACAATCGTGTTTACAAATTGCATGTGTGTGATAGTAGCAGTTCTCTTCGTCAGGGAGACGGTTCCCTTCGAGGTACAACGAAGGTCTGACGACCAGGACACAACTGAGTTCGACCAACCTGCCGAGGATATCCCGAAGAGCAGTAAAAAGTTCCTGTTCCACTGGCAGAACATACAGGACTCGCTGAACGTACTACTGCGACCTCGTGAAGGTCGCGGACGGATGCACCTCTTGATCTTTTTCTTCGTGATATTGGCACAGCAGCTCTGTAAGTCGGGCGAGACGGACACGACGATGCTGTTCGTTGAGAAGTCACCTCTGTCGTGGAACAAGTCGTTCTACGGGTACCTTCTGGCCGTAGACTACGCCTCACTCGGCCTCGCCGTGTTCCTGCTGCTGCCGCTGCTAATCAAGCTCTTTGATCTAGAAGACCTCGTTCTAGTCCTGATAGCCCTCCTCTTCAAGGTGCTGCGCCTGATGATCCTGGCCTTCAGTACACGCACGTGGATGGTGTTCCTCTCCGTAACTCTGGGCTGCCCTAGTGCCATGATCATATCGGGCTCCAAGTCCCTAATCAGTAAGAACGTCAATGAGGACGAACTGGGGAAGGCTTTCTCTCTCCTGTCCTGTGGTGAAACAATCTCCAACCTCTTGGGCACGATCATTTTCACTAGTCTCTACTCAGTCACTTTCCAGGTGTTTGGCGGCTTGACTTTCACAATAGACGCCGTGTTCCATGGCATGGTGTTCTTTGGGTTGCTGGCCGTCTGGGGCCAATTGAAATCACAACCGAAAACTGATTGTTCGAGAACCATTCTTGGGCACGACGGACCACACTATGGTGCTACGTCTGAGGAATTCATACAGACTGGCACCATTTATAGTTCGCGAGAAAATCTGGTAGGTAGCGAAGAGGCAACTTTTAACACACCACGCGTGTCACGTGAGAACACTGACAGTCACTGAGACAGATAACAGCGGGATTGAATCTGTTTCCACAACTGTTACTTGTATGGGAACGCACATGGATAAGCCCGGAAGAGGCGTGTCCTAGATGCATGCTGTTGTTATTCAGTACTGGCCATGTGATGATAAGAAAGCAGCACAATAAGCTGTTGTACAGTATTGTTCAATATATACATTCTAGGAAAATATTTGAGTGAATGTTATGTACACAGAATGTGAACTTTAAACATTGAGGCAAGTGATGTACGTCTTACATGTTATTTGTTGAAAGCAGAGAGATTTTTAAAAGGCATTATTGTGTGTATTTCTGTGGACCGATACACACAAAAACTCATACGATCTGGGATACGTACTTCGTTGAAAAGCATACCAGAGAGTGGGCATACCACAGAATACTATCTGAAATCCAATAATGAATGGTGGAAAACATGATGAAGATGATCAATTATTGTATAATTATATGAGCAGAACAAAAAGTAAAATGCAATGATGCACGCAACCTAACAGTTTTTTTACCGGAACATCATTCCGAGTCAGCGGATAAGTACTTTTTTTTAGATCCGTTCATCTCGTGATAGTTATTGGTTTAAAAACACATATTTGAGTAAATGAAGAAGGGGAAATTATCATGAAAATTACATGAAGAACACCAGTGGGTAGGTCGTGGCTCGCTTGAAGTGGACGATGTGTACGAGCTGAACCTGGGCTGTACTGACTGCTCAGTGGATACACAGTTTATATAGCCAATAGGAACTTTCCATAATTGATGATTCTTCCTTCAAGTATTTCCACACGCTATTCTACAAGGACCTGTACACGTACTAGAAAGACACAAACATGTAGAACGAATTGTTTAATAGATTGTCGTAGCTGTACAAAAGATGTGTTCTTCAATTGCATATTAATACTGCACTTTACCCGATGAGCGTGAAAAAAACATCGAGGTTGCCACATAATAGAATACAAAACCAGTCGACATTATTTGAATTTGAATAAACATCATTAAACTGATTTTTGGGGGAATTCACCATGATCACACTATTAGAAGCACGGTGGTTATAGGTGTTGAACAAACCTAAATCATTCCGTCAGATATTTAAAGCTCACGCTGACATTGACTAATGGTTAATGTAAATGCGGTATGTTAGGTCCCATGACGCGTCTCACGTAGGCCACTTTAGAAATGATTGAGAAAACAAACTCTTTGACCATGGCATAATATTTTTTGTGATGCTTGTGGTGATGATAAAACCTGGAATTTCATGAGGATATTTTACATGACAAATAGCTTGTTTTGACGTGGTTTCTATTTCTGATTGGATGCATTTAGCACCGCTCGGCCTTACAATACAGTGGTTCTGCCGCAGTTCACAGAGCTAACCTATACCTACCAGAAATGTCGTCGATGACGTGAATGAAACAAATCGGCCCACGTCATGACCAATCGAGGGCTGGCAGGTCCTATAAATGTAAATGTAAATCGGCACTTTGATTCTGCAGTACTGATGAGTTTGCTATTGCCCGGTGCCAGAAACACACCGTAGAGAGGACAGCCCGTGGAGAGGAGAGTCTCAACAACATCGATCGGCAGCCTCAGAGCTCAATGACGACACTCCCAAATTCCATTCGGTCCCTCACTGGAAAATCAATATGCAAAGCCTCACAAACACCCTCCGGTCAAAGAAGGCGAATTCCAGCAGTATTCTAATTGCGGATCAAAAGCCAGAAGCCATTCCGTTGTGGTCTCTAATAAAGTCAAATACCAGGAACGATGAATCTGATTGCAACATTGAATCATTCTGCTCTGCCATAGTTTTTATTCCTCAGTAAAAAAAACTCCGTTCATCAACCAACTGAACCGAAGGCATTTGAAAATGTAATACTGATGTACCATTCAAATACAGGTGTTTATCATGAGTTGGTAAAAGTATGACACTTTGACAAATGACAAGTCTGTCTGGTTGACACACAAAATCTATAAATCGGGCGCCACTCATGAATAAATGTAAATTTATTAAATTCATGGGATTGTTATATGTGTCAGATGTTATCACCATTTTTATTTATTGCCGACCGCGGACTTCCGGATTACACATACATTGTAACTGCGGACTGCAGATATACATCACATCTCCCTTTTTCACAAAATACAGCATGTTACCACATGATATGCACATATACTGAATACTATGAACTATCAAAATTACATGTCACAGTTCTGTCCCATATTCATAAGTCCATGATCTTTCGGGGCTTCACGATTCTTCCGGATCTTGTTGCCTGACGGTTCTCCGGTACCGGCGCCACATGTGCCTGCTGAGGCGGTGGAGCCTCCATGGCGCCAGGTCTGTTTTCACCAGGTCTGATAAGGATCTCCTCCTCATCATATGAACTATCGTCCACAGATCCTCCCCGGATACTCTCAGAGTTCGCATGTGGTGTCGAGGGCCTGAGATGCTGTCGATTTCTCCGGAATATGCGACCACCAGCTGCGACCACATATGAGCGGGGGGAGTCATGTCGAGCCACCACGGTGGCAGGTGACCACTTAGGAGAACCAGGGTACGGGGACATGCGCACACTGTCTCCTGGCTCATGTGGGTGATGACCTGGGCCAGCCGTCCTGTCATGGTAATATTTTTGAAGAGCTTTCTGGTGGTGGAAGCGGCTTTGAATTTTAGCACGGTCATAGTCAGAGGGCATCAAGAGTTGGGTGGTAGACGGCAGCAAGTTGCGTGGGCGGCGGCCCATCAGTAACTGAGCTGGTGACAGGTTGATGTGATCCAATGGTGTGGTCCTGTAGTCGAGAAGTGCGAGATGGTGGTTACCCTTTTTCCACAGATGTTTTACTGTCTGTATTGCTCTTTCCGCCTCCCCATTTGAGTTTGGCTTGTGTGGACTAGATGTTCGATGGGTTATGTTGAGTTGATCACAGAAGTGACGAAATTCCACAGAGGCATATTGTGGCCCATTGTCCGAGCGTAGGATGCATGGTATCCCGTGTCGACTAAATTGGGCTTTAAGGATGTTGATTGTTGATTTACTGCGTAAGTCGGGTAATTCATCAACCTCGATGTACTTAGAGTAGTAATCTACTAACAACAGATAGTGCTTGTTTTCAAAAGTGAAAATATCTGTTGCGACCTCTGAGAAAGGGAGTTCTGGGGGATCGGTTGCAATTAGTGGCTCTTTAGGTAGATTTCTCTGAACATCTGCACATTTAGGACAGTCTCGAACAAGCTGTTCAATATCAGCATTCATTGCTGGCCAGTATAGAGCCTCTCTGGCCCGTTGCTTGCATTTTACAACACCCATGTGTGAGCCATGGACCAGTTTCAACATTGTAGAATGTAGCGATGGCGGAACAACAATTCTCATTCCCTTGTAGATGATGCCATCACACGTGGCTAGTTGTCCTCGTGAATCCCAGAACTGTCTGATTGCTGGTGACAGGTCCTGTTTAGTGTTTGGCCAGCCGTTCATGATGACATCATGTAACTCAGAGAGTTCTTGTTTTGTGGTTTGTTGTAGCTCTGTGTACTTGCTTGGAGATACAGAGATATATTCAACCATTGACACATTATCAAAGTCATTAGAGGATGACTCGTTCATCGGAAGGTATGCCCTAGACAGGGTGTCAGGGAGCTGCATGTCCAATCCTCGGCGATACCGGACCTCCAGGCTGTACCACTGGAGTTTTAGTAGCATTTTCTGAAGACGCATGGGGGCTGCCAAGAGTGGCTTTTGGAAGATGATTTCCAGTGGCTTATGGTCATTGTAGATAGTGACATCTTTACCAAAAATGTAGCTGTGAAATTTATTACAAGCATACACAATAGACAACATTTCCTTTTCAATTTGAGCGTATCTCATTTCGACTGGTGTCATGGCACGAGACGCATAGGCAACTGGATGTTGATTCTGGATGAGAACTGCCCCTAGACCATTTTGACTGGCATCGCAGTGTATTTCTACTGGCTGGTCCACGTTGAAGTATCTGAGTACAGGCGGATTACAACAGAGTGCTTTCAGTGCCTGAAATGCAGCAATTTGTGCTGGTTGCCATGCGAACATCACATCTGATTTCAACAGCTGTCGAAGAGGAGCGTCAACTTCACTCAGGTTAGGTATAAACTTGGATAGGTAGGTTACAAATCCAAGGAATCGCCTGACTCCAGCTTTATCAGATGGTGGTGGCATATCTTGAACTGCTTGGACCTTCTGGGGGTCAGCTTTCAGACCTTCACTTGTGATTATGTGACCGACATAGGGGACTTCAGGTTGTCTGATCTTGCATTTCTGTAGGTTGAGTTTCAAGTTGAAGTTTGTTGCCCGTTGTATGACCTTTTTCAGGGTTTTGTCATGGTCGTTGACATCTTGCCCAGCAACGAGGATATCATCCATGATTGCTGTGGCTCCTGGGATATCCTCCAACATCTGGTCCATTATTCGCTGGAATATTTCAGGGGCGCATCTCACACCAAACGGGAGTCTCAGCCACTTGTACCGGCCAATGGGCGTGTTGAATGTAGTTAGCAGCTGAGATTGTTCATCTAACTTGATTTGCAAAATTCCGGATTTTGCATCCAAGACTGAGAATAATCTGGCATTGGGGATTGTTGAAGCCACATCCTCGATAGTTCGCATCGGATAGTGCTCCCGTTTGATGGCTTTGTTTAAATCTGATGGGTCTATACAAATGCGGATCTTTTCTCCCCGAATGGACGCTACCATGGAGCTCACCCATTCTGTAGGTTCCTCTATCTTCTCGATGTAGCCGTCATTTTCCATCTCGTGGAGTTTGGCAATAATTTTGGTTTTCAAGGCTGCTGGCTGTCTACGTGGAGCGTGGATTACTCCCTTGACGCCTTCCTGTAGCTTGATAGTGTAGAAGCCTGGTAGTGTACCAGATGTGTGTTCCAGTTCCGGGAATTCCTTCGTGATTTCGCTAGGTTCTGCAGAAATTTCTGATATTCTGGCTATCAGGCCCAGTTCCGCTGCTGTGTCACCAGACAGGACATTTTCCTGTTTTACATCCACAATTTCAAAGGTTGTCCTGATTGTGGTCTTGCTTGAAATCTCGAAATCTACTGCTGCGATTGGCTTGATTTGATGGTTTGAATAGCTTCTAAGAACTATGTTGGATTTCCTGAGGTCTCCATCACGTGCCAGCTTCTGGTAACTTTCCACAGTCAGTATGTTACACCGGGCTCCTGTGTCTATGCGAAATTGTACATTCTGCTTGAGGATCTGTATGTCTGTGGTCCATATGTTGGAGTTTACACTGAGAGTGGACACAGAATGTACATGCATGACTTCAGTGTCCTCAGGTTCTGGCTCGTCAGTACAAACATCAAGGGTGTTCACCCTTTTACGGCGGTAACAGGCTATCAGCCAGTGGTTTGGCTTTTTACAGTAGGCACAGGTCGATCCAAAGGCCGGACAGATACCATTGTTCCACTGATGCTGCTGATCTTTGCCACCACACCTGTCACAATTACCTCTGGACACATTATTAGTCTGGTTCCATGAATAATTCGTGGGTGCATCTGATTTCTGCTTTGGCTGGCCCCGTGGGAATGACATTGGTCTGTAACTTGATTTTTCACCCTGAGGGGCACGGGCTTGTTGTTGTCTTGGCGTTTTCTTGTAACTTTGTAGTGCCGAAACTGCGCCTGGATCATCTTCCCGGACAATTTTCATTTGCTGTAACGACAGCTCCCTTTGCTGACATATTTCAATGGCTTTAGCGAGTGTCAGCTTATCATCACCAATGGTCAATAGCTTTTCCTGCACCTTTTCATCGTGATGGTTATCAATAATGATATCGATTAGAATGTCATCAGGTTGACCATACTCACAGTCCATAACCAAAAGTCTGATGTCTTTCAGGAACATATCGAAGGTTTCACTGGGCAGGAATTTCCTTGTTTTCAGCTTGTGTCTAGCGATCCGCTTGTTTTTTCTCGGTCGAATATGGTCTGCAAATTTCTTGAGAACTGCTTCAGGACTGTCTTTTTCACCATCATTCCAGGTGAATGTCTTGTATATTTCCCTACCGGTCGATCCGATCCAGGTGCCTAGCCAACCGGCTTTTTGTTTATCATTTTTTTCAGCGAGTGGACCATCAAACACAAATTTGACATGATTTTCAAACCGACGAAATTCGCTGTATAAATCTGACCTATCCCAGTCAATTGACGGATATTCAAAGTTCGTTGCCATTTTCAGTTTTTCAGATTGTTTGTTTGTTGTTGTTGTTGGTTTTTTTCTTTTTCTGGGGGCGTACTGACCTTCAAATGTTTACTTTCCAGATTTTGTTTTCGGAAATTCACTTCTGACACCATGTCAGATGTTATCACCATTTTTATTTATTGCCGACCGCGGACTTCCGGATTACACATACATTGTAACTGCGGACTGCAGATATACATCACAATATGTTATTCATTGAATTGAGCCCGATAATTTCATTTTCTCTGAATAGGAGCACGGTGGCTATGTTGTCCCAGTATACATCAAACATCCATTAAACACTTAACAACCTCACAGGTTCAAACTTTTCTATTAGTATCAGTTTTTCTGGGGAATGGGTGCATAATTATATATGATAAAACAATACTAGAAAGAGTTCAACTTCATCATGTCTGGGTAAAACTAGCATTATAAATGACACCGAGCATTGTTTGAACAATCTCACTCGGAAAGTACAATACACAGAATTAATATTATTTATTATTAATAAATACCGATCACATACATGAGTATAGTTGATGCGTTCTTTGATGATGATACAAGAATACAAACTTGGTTTGTTCTCGCCGAATGCTTCACTCGGTCTCTTGCTCATGGAAGGCGATTTTCGAGTGATGAAAATTTTGCACATGTTAAAAGCACAGTGTATAATAGAAAACATAGAGCAATTTCCAATTCCAGATATGCTCGGGAAGGAGCTAGAGTCAGGGCGAGTCACGAAGCACAGTAGGGAATTGAGATGATTAGTTCAAACGATTTTATTACCTAAGTGATGAAAAAAACCTTCCCTTTCCAGAATAAACCAGGCGTAAAGTTCCAATTTTGTTACATTCCCTGATGAGCGGAGTGGAAATGCGGATTTAAAACTAAGACAGGACTAGCAGATATGGGGGCACCGTCGTGAATGCATTAATGTCTAGAGGCGGTCTTTTATTTCGCTGAATGATTCCTTTGATCGAGAGGGTTTACCGCGTTAAGTAATGACACGGATACCCGACAAACAGCAGTAAAATAACATTATGAGTTCTAGCTTCCAGTAGCCACCATATATTACCTTCACACACACAAGATATAAACATTTGCGAGTGTGTCCGTGTGTTTTCTGGTCGAGTTTGATCTGGCGGATGAATTCAGTATGCATAAGTTCATATTCTGTGTCCATCCGCCAAATGAAACGAGACCAGTATATTTTTGTAGAAATCACCCATATTTTTTATTTCATCACACACAACTGTTCAGACGTAATTGAACGTGGGATACTGTCTTCACAAACAAAATGTTATTACACTTATGAACACTTATTATTTTGATACAGTTGAAATAGACAGCTCGAATGTGAGTCAGACTTAATCTGATTTGAAGACATTGTCAACATTGTCATATGAAAAATAAAATATAGACCCATATCTACATGATCAACCTAGATTGAATTCCCATATCGCTTTGTTGGTGATTAGTTCCAATTCGCCTTCTGTCGGATTTCAATAGACGTGGAATCAATACCCAGTATTAAGTATTCCGAGCAAACAAAACAGGGTCCGTTATCCAATCTCATAGTCTGGGGACAGAAAGTCATATCAGCATACGAAGTGAGAGTAAACAAAAATGACAGGGAAACTCATGAACCCCCAAAAATGGCCATTAGGAGGTGAAATCAGGTGTTCCGGAAAGAGTGAGCATTTCCTGCCCCACTAGTGGCACCCGTCATGAATTCCTCAAAATTAACATGAAAATAGATCTAGTTGTAGTGGTCAGTTGAGTAGCACGGGTGTTACTGGAGGGAATGCCTTTGTGTGTCTTGCCTCTGGTAGAATTAAGATCGATGCAGTCATGGACATTACCAAGTGTTGTCCAGCGGAAGACGTCATTTAGAACAACGAAATTAAATGTCCAACCCAAACCGATTCTAGCAATTCACCAACATCGGGACATTGGTCTCAATATCTGACCGAGGAAACAGTCATTGGTCTCTCATTGTATTGAGAGTTATAGGCTGTATTAATACATTTAAAGCTGCTGCCTTCGAATGTATGCAATATATTTTTTATCAAAACCAATTTTTCGTTAAACACATCTAATGCAATATAACAAAAGGTATGCTCAATGATTTTGACGATTACAGTCCGCCCGAGTTGTCTTTTCATCCGTTTTAGTGCCCATTTTGTACCGGTTTTGTAAATAAACAAACGAAGTGTATCCATCAAACCCGAATGTAAACCAATTCTCAAATCGCGCTCACAAGTCCACATGGAGTTAGTACAGTTAGTACGTGGATATATAGTGTAGTTGTGAGAAAATAGTCAGTGATATACCATGATGTGCGTGGAATTGTCAGTCTATCTCGCACTTCTCCAGTTAGTACGTGGATATATAGTGTAGTTGTGAGAAAATATTCAGTGATATACCATGATGTGCGTGGAATTGTCAGTCTATCTCGCACTTCTGTGCTTTGTGTACATCTGCGTGTGATGGAGACAGTTCCTGTGATAACCGTCTGTTCAAATGAGCAAAATTTCCCTGAGAACTGGTTATTTTCATTACATTCGATGTGAGTATGTTTCATTCCGTTAGTTTAGCATGTTTAGTATGAAATATAGTTTTCAAAAAATTATGACTGCTTTCGAAGGCAGCTGCTTTAAATTACAGTGAGATTATTTGGGAACAATCTTGTTTGGTTGGTAAATGATATCTTCCAATGAGGTCGGGCTGTTTCCCTGACCAAAATATGTAAAAAAAAACGTATGTGGTCATCAATAAGAAAAACTATACATAATTTTGAGTCGTCATTGTATGGTGCCCCTTTCGTGCCACAAAAAAAAGTGAAGCTATTTTTTAACTCGTATGTATGAGATACTAAAACATATGTATGAGATACTAACATACGTTTGAAATACTGACACATATGTATGAAATATTAAGTCATACATATAAGATACTAACTCTTACACATGATTTATTTATCGCAGTAGACACTAACTCATACGGAGGATATATTCCACTATGAGTAGACAGATGCAAGCACGATCTGTCACTTTCATGAAACGCATCAAAGAAGGAAGAAAGTTAGATGTAAAACATGAAGGACGAACACATTACTTTTATTTCAATCAATTAGTATCTCCTACGTATGAGTTAGTATCTCATATGTCTGGGATAAATATCTCATCCGTATGAGTAAATATCTCCTATGTATGAGTTGGTTGTAAGTATCAACCTATTACCACTAATACAATCAGATTTTGATGATGCCACTAACAAACGTAAAATACAACATTTCGCAATAGAAACAAAGCCCGACCAAAAGGTATATCCAAAGACACACTGGTGTTACCAGGGGCAGACAGTGTGTTAAATGCAGCCGCCTCCACTGCACACCCCCATGGAAGTACACAACTGCCCAACAACCTGTGAAAATGATTTAGAAATCCGAAACAAACCACATGGAACAGATATATGACAAGTACATATAAGTACCCAATCACAAGCCAGAAGGCTACTGATTTGATGGTATCCTCGGGGACAGATTTAACGTCCACCAGCAGTGACACCGACTCAATATTATGAATGTAAGTATCAATCTGTTACCACCAATACAGTCAGATTTTGTAATGCCAGTAACAAAAGTAAAATACAACATTTTGCAATAGAAACAAAGCCCGACCAAATAGTTTATCCAAAGACAAACCGGCGCCACCAGGGGCAGACAGTGTGTTAGATGTAGCCGCCCCAACTGCACACCCGACGGAATCAGTACATAACTGCCCAACAACCTATGAAAATAATTTAGAAATCCGAAACAAACATCATGGTATCTCATACATTTGAGATAAGTATCTCCTACGTATAAATTAGTAACATACAATAAATTTGGCCACTTGAATGACACATTACATGTTTCATCTGTAAATGTTATTTTTATCTCATTTTATTCATGTTAATCAACGTTATTTTTCCCATCTTTTTGTTCGATATGAATATATTTCTTCACCTAAAAATGCATTCTCCATTATTGCAATGGATGTTCGAGGATGCACGTGCGAGGCCTCACTATTATTGCACTCGCGTGTGCCACTACAAGCGAAGGTTGTTCCCGTGCGTCATCAAGCCATTAGAGTCGGTGCAATGACAGTGTCTTCTTCTGGCCACTATCTCGTTCTTGTGTCATTGTTTTCTGTTCTCTTCTCTTTAGTATTAATGAAGGACGTTGTCACCCATATCTGCCCATGCATCCTCCTGCATTCAATAAAACATATTTGAAGGTCAGCAAGTCTCCCCTGTCAATGGGACAGAATACTTCATGAAATGTTCCACTGACGCGTTTTGTTCGGAGTTCCTGGATTCTCGAGGTGATAGGCAAATTGTTTTCACACTATGTTCACTAACAGTGAAATATTGCGTTTTAATTGATTCTTACTCGAGAGATAGTTTGAGACACCGGTAACAGCCCCAGGGATATTTTCCGAAAATCATTTCCTTTTTGCAAGAAAACCACTTTTACGTCATTCGGTCTAAATGTAATCTGTGTAAATTCAATACAAATATCCCAAGTTAAAGAAGTGACTAGGTAACGAACTGAAATTCGTAAACATAATGCTTTTTTCGATAAATTATCTTATTTTATTATCATTATTACATGCATTATTGTCCAGTTTGTTGCTGAAACCTTTCAAACACAGAAATATTGATATACAGTTTTGCCCCTATAACATTTGTGCTAAATATATATTTTCCCAGAAATTGCGGAAAATGCCTCTCACAAACACAAGAGAGAAGGATGGGGCATCACTAGCGAACTCTCCATGGACATCTCCAATCACGGATGTTCATTTAAAAACAAATGATCTAAAAATATCCTTGTACAGTTTGGTGACACCGTTATGATTGAGTTCTGTATGAGTTATAGAGTAACAAATATCGTTTCTATTTAATACAAAGAAATATTGCATCAAATTATGATCAAATTCAAACGTGTGACATTGTAGACCGGAACTTTAATCCGATCCAGTTGAAAGATATTTTTGAGATATTTGAGGTATTCCCATGAGCATCAATGGAATGAAGATAAATATTTGACTAGATGAAGAAGAAAATGAAAATTACATGCAGCACACTCGCGGGTAGGTCATGGCTTGGTTGAAGTGGACGATGTGTTCGAGCTGAACCTGAGCTGTACAGACTGCTCATGGGGTAGAATGTTCATGTAGCCCATAGGAACTCTCCATAATTGATAATTCTATATTGAAGTATTTCCGCCAGCTATACCACAAAGAAGTGTACACGTTCGTGGAAGACACAGCGGTGTCAATTCATATCATTCTCAATTTGAATGAATCAATCCTATCTTTTGAGATTTATTGTGATCACCATGTCACCCTGACTGTCATGAAATATTCGGGTCACCGAGTCCAACTAATCGCCAGAACCACTAGACTACAAGAGAGAGAAGTTATAGGTGTTGGGTCAGCCTGAATATTCCGTCCGATATTTAAAACCACGCTGACATTGACATATGGTTAATGTAAATGTAGTATTTTAGATCCCACGACGCGTCTCACGTAGGCCACTAGAAATGATTGAGAAAACAAACTCTCTTCTCTACAGTGGCTGATATATGCCATAGTTTTATTCTTTAGTTTTCATTTATTTACGATATTTTCCAGACGGTTGTAATACACGTACTTAATTTTAAATACGCGTACTTAATGTTTAAATACGCGTATTTAATATTAAATACGCGTATTTAATATTAAATACGCGTACTAAATATTAAATACGCGTATTTAATATTAAATACGCGTATTTAATATTAAATACGCGTACTTAATATTAAATACACGTACATAATATTAAATACGCGTATTTAATGTTAAGTACACGTATTTAATATTGAATACCAGACATTTAGATTTTTTTTTTTGCAGCGCCATGTTTCACAAGACATACACAGCAACATAACCACATCCTTTTTTTGCTAATTTAACATTAAGTACGCGTATTTAACATTAAGTACGCATATTTACCATTAAGTACGCGTATTTAATATTAAATACACGTATTTAATATTATATACGCGTATTCAATATTATTATACGTGTATTTAATATTAAGTACGTGTATTTAATATTAAGTACGCGTATTTAACATTAAGTACGTGCATAAAATTATTTTATTTTCTCTAGAATATCCTTCTGGAAAAAATAAATAAATGAATTCTGAAAAATAAAAATATGGCATATATTAGCCACCGTATTTTTTTGATTAACTATGTTATAATATTTTGGTGACGCGTGTGGTGATGCTAAAACTTGGAATTTTGTGGGAATATTTAGGAGATGATGGATAGATTGTTCAGTCGTGGTTTCTATTTCTGAATGGAAACGTTGGCACCGTCTAGCATTACAATGTCCAAAACAGCGTGACTGCTATAGCGTTCACAGATTCGATCTGTCTAAAATCTAATGAATACCTGCCCGAAAACGTCATCAATGACATGAATGAAACAAATCGGTTCACGTAATGGTCAATCGAGGGCTGGCAGGTCGTATAAATGTAAATCGGCATTTTGATTCTGCAGTGCTGATGAGTTTACTGCCCTATGCCAGAAACACACCGTAGAGAAGACAGCCCACGGAGAGGGTGCGGTATTTGACTTTCACCATGGTGATCTAACCCCCCTCATTGGCTAGAGAGGCCCCTAGCACCAACTCAAATATACTATAGCTCACTAATGTGCTCGTACCGCACCTTAAACGAGGAGAGGAGAGTCTCAATAACATCGATTGGCAGCATCAGAGCTCAATAACGACACCCCCGAATTGTATTCGTTCCTTGCTGGAAAATCAATATGCAAAGCCTCACAAACACCCTCCGGTCAAAGAAGGCGAATTCCAGCAGTATTCTAATTGCGGATCAAAAGCCAGAAGCCATTCCGTTGTGGTCCAAGTAGCGCACCTTACTCTGTTAATACTACTCACCCACTGAATGTATACCATATTTAATCCGTCTGGCACATTTTTAATCTTCATTGAATTTAGAAGAAATAGTAAGCTGCGCTACATGGGCCAATGAAGTCAAATACCACGGACAATGAATCTGATTGCAACATTGAATCATTCTGCTTTGTCATAGCTTTTTGTTCCTCAGTAGAGTAAATCTGGGGGCCCAAGTACCATACACTGCTCCTTAATACTACTCGTCCACTGAAAACATACCATTTAATCCGTCTCGCACCTTTTTAATCCTTATTGAATATAGAGGAAGGCGCAGGATATGATACTTGGGCCAATCTCGGTTCATCAACTACCTGAATGAAAGGCAATTGTCAGAATGTATTATTGATGTATCCTTGAGTTACAAGTGTTTATATACGAGTCGGTAAAAATACGAGACATTGAAAATGACAATTCTCTCTGATCGAGAAACAAAGCTTATAAATTGTGTGACACTTTTGAATAATGGTAAATCGTCCACTCAATTTATGGGATCGTTATACAGTATAGAAATACCGATGTGCTAAATCGAGCATGGCGATGTTGTTGATTTTTCTCTGAATAGGAGCATGAATTCTAATGGTGACAAGACTGTTGTTTCATTGGAATACACGCACACTAATAACGGACCTCCAAACTAGAATCTATTTGATAGGATCAATTTCTTGACAGGTTAAAAATTTCATGAATCTGTGTCAGTATTTCTAGGGTAACATAAAAAATACTAAATGAGTTCATTGTTAGCGTTCCTGGGTAAACCCAGCTTTGTAAATGACTCTGATATTTTTATTCACATTCCCACTCGAAGAATACAATACTGTATGTGGTAATAGATTGATACCTACATTTATACCGATCACATGCATGGTTATACTTGGTGTGCTGTTTCGTGGTAATATTATCTGTTGCTTCACTCAATCTCTCCCTCGTTGAAGAAGGGATTCGAGTGATGAAAATTATGCACTGCATTTGGGGGAAGTTAAAAACAATACAGTGTACGAATAACATATACCAATTTTCCATTCCAGGTATGCCATGTATGCTGGAGGAGTTAGACTCAAGACGCAACACGAAGCAGAGTAAAGAAATTAGATGATTAATTGAAACTATTTTATCACCAAGGTGATGAATAAAACCTTACCATTCTAGATTAAACCAGGCGTGAATTTCCAATTATGTTATGTTCCCTGATGAGCTGTGGATTCGAAACAAAGACAAAACGAACAGACATGGGGCACCGTCGTGAATTCAATAGTGTCTAGAGGAGGTCTTTAATTTTGCTGAATGATTTCTTTGATCGAGAGGTTTTACTCCGTTAGGTAGTAGCACGCATACTTGACAAACAGCTGCAATATAGAACTTTTTCCTCAATACCCATATCGTCTTGTTGGTGATTAGTGCCAATTCGCTGTCTATCGGAATCGAATAGTGGTAAGTTCGGAAGCACGGGCGTTGCTGGAGGAAATGCCTTTGTATGACCTGCATATCATAGTGTGAGGATCGATCAAATACCATGCAGTCATGGATATGACTTAGTGGTGTCCAGCAGAAGACGTCATTTGTAACAACGAAATGTCAAACTCACATCAATACTCCCACTCTACCGAGATCAGAAAGCTCGATGTCTGTCCAAGAAACATTGGTCTGTCGTGGAAACACATAAATAACTAGACGGAGTTGAACTGTCATTCCATGATGAACTTGATGACTTCATAGTCTACCATTTATAGCTAATTACTTCTAAATAAGTGTAGATATCCCAGCAAATAACACGACTCGTCACATATTTCAGTCAGTTTATTTGTCATTGTCATCACCAAACTCTCGTTGATGATAGTTGTATTGATTCACATGTTTACAAACAACTTACGAATTGGGAGTTTAAACCTAACCATTACCTCTAACTGCTAACACCTGAGTATACTATGCATATAGTTACCTCTTCGACTTACTTTCTCTAACTTATTGTCCGAAACTTCTTGATTTACTACGTACCACTTGGCTGGCGACTTGTATCATATAATTCGTCGATTGGTCTGGGCCAAACAGTTGGCAATTACTCTTTGATTATGTCGATGAATCCATTGGCATAGAATATAGTATATGAGGTCAGTGGCAGTATATTGAGGTAAGTAGATCCAGTGTACAATAGTAATTATACAGCAGGTTGTATGCCGCGTGTTTTGTGTAGCAATCATAATTTCAGTTCAACAACTCAAAAAGAACAATTTTGAGAAAAATCAATTTCAATGGAAAGTGTTCAGAGAAAACCATCATATATAGCTACATATGTAGGTCTTCATCATCAACATACATGTATATAACACTTGTTTAATGTCAATATTTCGGTACCTACATTTGCGACGTTTTCTACGGATTTATGATTGAAATATTATTGCACTGCTCGGTAATGGGAAGTCATTGTTAGTTCACACAATCCTCTTGGAAAATTCGCACGGCTGATTTGAGCGTGCAAAGTCCTGTGAGAAGAGGTCAAAAATTGAAAATGTTGTATTTTACGTTTGTTATTGGTATCATCAAAATCTAGCTGCAAACATTCTTTGTCATGTGCGGAAAATGACATGGAAAGCTTTATGGTTGTTATGGTATGGTACATATCATACTGGAACGCTACTTGCTTTAACATACTTCATTCATTTTTTCGAAACATTTTGCCTAAATACCAATGCTTACATACCTATTGATGTGGTCCATCTGATCATATGTAATATCATGCTTCCTTATTTGGATGAGAAATGTTTTTACCTGTGAGTGCTATTCTTGGTATTGCAAAATAAAGATTACTCGGCCTTCACCATTTTCGTTTACACTTATTTCACTAATTTGATTCTATAGGAAATTATTACAAACTTATTATCGTGGTGTCACTGAAAGACGTCGTAGCTGCCGCTATGCAAAGATATACAATTTTAATGGTAGTTTTACTTTCCCATCTAATCATTTTCCATCATTTCGGTGGATGGTCGAAGATGCACATACGACCCGTTTGATAGGGGGGTACTATTCTTGCACTCGCGTGTGCCAATACAAGCATATGTTGTCCCCATGCGTCATCAATCCATTAGAGTCAGTGTATTGGCAGTGTCTTCTACTAGCTACTATCACGTGTATTCTTGTTATCGTGTTAATGTTTTCTTGCCGTTATCGTTAGTATTGATGGAGGACGTTGTCACCCATATCTTCCCATGGTTCTCTCTGCGTTCAATAAAACATACTTGAAGGCGAGCAGTTCTGTTCCTGTCAGTGGGTACAGAATGCCTCATAAAATATTACATCAAAGTGTTTTGTGTGGAATGTCCTGGCTCATCGAAGTGAAAGTCTTCTTCCAGTATATGCAATGATAAGTAAAATTATGGTGTTTTAACTGAATCCCATTCGAGTGCAACAGTACATGTACACGTATTCTGTCTCAGATTATCACGATAAATTATGAAAATATATGCCTACGGCATATATCTCGTCTGTTTTTTTTTGCTAAAAGCTGATAATACAGAAAATCTTAAAATACAGTGTTGCCCGTGTACGATATTCAATATTCGGCTTGCCTTGTCGACCCCCCCCCCCCTTTCGCCCCACAGTCCCGCCCCCCACCCCACCCACGAAAAAAGTACAAAACATGAGAGTAAAGGACGGGCATTATGAAAGTCTCACTAACAGGGCTTGTCATGAATGTCCGCACAGAAACATTGTACTTCCTGTAGTTCTGCATATTTCTCTGTATTGTCTGGAAATTTTGTGATACCATTATGATTATGTTTCGTGTGGCGTGAAGCATCGTTCCCATGTTTACTTTTTCCTACGCTACCGATCCTTCGGTCCAATAACCTATTGCCATGGCGCTGCGTCCGTCGACCGTCGTTGTCCGTCGTCGGTCTACATTTTTATCTTCAAAGATAACAGATGAATCTTTCTGAAAGTAAGCACAAATATGGCTGAAAATATTTCAAGAGGGAAGCATATTTTAGCATGATTTTCGCATTTTTTCAAAATGGCGACCATTTTCGACGAAAAACGGTCAATATCAGACTTTGACGGCCATTATCTCGAAACCGTTTGATCAGAGTTGAAACTTTTGTTTCAAAAGATTCCTCTCATACATTTGGATGTGTATAATTAGTTTTGTTGCCCTTGCATCGCTGGTCTACGTCATGTTCGTGTTGCGGTCGTTTTTGGTATTTTCAACGGATCCCAAATAGGACATAGATTAACAAGGGAACATAAATTGTTCCCATGTTAACAATCTATGCTTCTATGCTTTATAATTGAACACATTTTTTCCATAATATATCACTCAATATGGAGATTAGAGATTAAGAAGCAATTGTGGACATATAGGAAATGACATATGCTAAATATTCTCGTGACCTTGAATTTGACCTTCGAATTGAATTTAACGGTCACAGAACAAAATGGCTAATATCTCGCTTCTTATCGACTTTATAGCTTGGGAATCAATTGTGGACATATAGGATATTATATACGTCGAATATTCTGATGACCTTGAAATTCAATCTCATACTCAAGGCCAGAGCTCAAAATGGCTAATATTAAGGAATTATTAAGGAAATGATTATCATTAAGGAAATGATCTGAATATCTGAAATACAAAAGATATTGCCCAGTAACCTATCCTGACCCTCGGGCTAATTTTTCTTTTCATCATTGAATACAAGGTTTTGAAACCCTGTCAACCAGTAATGTACATTACTGGCTGACAGTTTGAAAGAGAGAGAAAGTATCTGAGAGAAATTGGGGAGTAAGGATGTGTGTTTTTCGATATATCAAGGAAAATACCAAAATTTGCAGCAAAGAATTCCTAATCGACAATACGCCATTAGCATTTTCGTAATGATAATACCGACTTTCCATAATCGTAGAAGTAGGCTACGTGGTCCTGCATGGTTCTGTTTGATGTTTGGCTATGTTTTGGACAGTGTAGTCCAATGATAGCATTTACGTGACTGCTGCACAAGCATAACATCAGGGCAGCATGTAATATGCAATTTGCCATTAACACCGTGCAATGCGTGGAGTAAACATACGGGCAGTTGTGCCGTGGGGGATTTCAATACATCACATCGGACAACAGAGCAGCTGCACTTGCATAGATTTACCAGTGCCCGTACCATATGGCACATGCACATCATGGTAAGTAATATGTGAAAACGGAAAGCGACTGAACTTGAAAGTCATTTGTCAATATTGTCTGTCGGGCGCGTGAAATATGATTCTTGCGCAATATCATGCTTTCGTTATTACACGGGCAATATCAGGACAAAGACATGCTGTGCAGGATTATGGCCAGGATAGTGTACAAGGACTCACGTTACAAGCGGTTTGATAAAGCTTAAAGCAGATGACAACTAAAGGTGCATTATCGATGCATTCCGAGCAACATCTGAATATTATTCATACTGAGAGAATACGTCACACATCACCCGTTTAATCTACACATCACTCGTGTAGCAATGCTCAGCCTTCGACAGCGCACAAAAATACACTGTTTTTGTGGGCTATGATACTCAAGCACGGATTGAAGGAGAATTCCTAAAAATCAGTTTCTTCTTGTCCGGATTCAGCGCGGATATGGGAAGCTGGAACGGGACTTCTGGTCGTGGCACTGAGCCTCGCATTATGGCCGCGGACGTTACCCAACCGCCACCAGCGCCCACATCCGTCATCGACCGGCCCCTGGTCAAGTATTTCACGGTGACGGCCGCCCTGGGCTCGCTGCTGCTCGTCATGCTGGTGATTTACTGTGTCGTGTCCTACCTTGAGAATAGACGAGCTCTCCGCGAGGGCCTCAAACACGCGCCCCGTCCCCGGGACCCGAACAAACCCAAACGCGAACCAGCCCAGGATAACAACAGGGCCAAGTACGCCTTCCCCTTCGTGCTCAGAAAGACACCACGGTCCTAGGGAGAGCTTCCATGAACTGGACCGCTCGTGGTCTGTCACTATTTGTTGTGTCTCGAATATACTTCAGCAGAGGGTGAGACATCTGAATATCGTTCGGAAGTGTAGACGGCGCAGTGTAGAGTGAATTTATTAGGTTACCGGACCTTTGGTCCGATAACATATTGGCATGGCGTTGCGTCCGTCCGGCGTCCGTTCACATTTTCATCTTTTAAGTTTACGGTTTACATCTTTTCTGAAATTTGGCACAAAAATACCTAAAATATTTCCAAGAAAGACTTCTCTAGCTCTGATTTTCGCATTTTTGTTTTTAAAATTTGGTGGCCATTGTCGACAAAAAAGCCTGATTTTGGCGGCCACTTTCTCAAAATCTCTTCATTACCTTTATTTCGTTTTTGATGCATAACAATCCTCGTGTGTACCCCTGTGATGTGTATATGTTTCGTTGTCCTTGGATCGCTCGAAGTGGACCATTCTGACTCAAACTTGGGCCAAATGGTTCATTCCCATGTTAAATTATATTATGCTTTATAATGGGACACATTATTGCTAATATCTCAATTAGAATTGAGGTTAGAGATTAGGGATCAATCGTGGACATATAGGAATGTAAGTATAAATATATTACCACTTTTACATCCAGATTTTGATGATGCTAATAACAAACGTAAAACACAAAATTTTGCAATAGAAACAAATGATAATTTTCAAGGTCACAGGACAAACTGGCAGGACAAACAAATCTCGCCTATTATGGACTTTACACCTTGGAAATCAGTGTGTACATATAGGAAATGATGTATGCCGGATATTTTGAAGACCTTGAAATTGATCTATGACGTCATTTTCAACGTCAGACCACGAAATGGCTAATATCTCGCTTATTTTTGACATTACAGCTCACAAATCGATTGTGCACATATAGGAAGTAGGGTATGCTGAATATCGTCATGACCTTGAACTTTGACCTCATTTTCAAAGTCAGAGCACAAAATGGCTAATATCTCGCGTTTTGTCAACTTTACATCATAGGAATTAATTGTGCGCATATAGGAAATGATATATATGCTGAATATTTTCATGACTTTGAAGTTGACCTTTGACCTCATTTTGAAGGTTGTAACACAAATCGGTTAACAGCTCAGGAATCAATTGTGAGCATAGTACAATTAATCTTCCAATAAAGTTAAATGGGCTTGCGCTAGATCGAATCAGCAACACATCTAATGAATATAAAAATTCGTTGTAAATGAACGTAAAAATTCGTTGGTGTCAATATTGATGGAACTCTTACATGGAAACACCACCTAACATTTATAGGTAAGAACATATCAAGATCACTATACATAATAGCGCAGGCTAGAAATATACTTCCCACTGTGTCTCTCAGAACCCTATATTTCACCATGATACACCCTCACCTAGCATAACGTCCCCCTAAAGACATGGAGTGAGTGGCGCAGTGGATAAGGCGTCGGACTCGTAATCCAAAGATCATGGGTTCGAGTCTCGAGCTGGACTGCTGTGTTATTTCACTAGTGTCCTTAGGCAAGGCATTAACCACTAATGTGTCTATCTTCACCCAGGATTAAATGGGTACCGGTTGATAATGGGTGTTGTATAGAGCGCTTTGAGTGTGGCTGCTCCAAGTACAATAACTCAGACTGGGGTTAAAGTGTAAAGCGCCTTTGAAAGCGGATTTAGTTCGGCTGAAAAGAGCGCTATATCAAATCTGATAACTTTAAAGCAAAAATGGCGTAACTCGTTTTTGGTGGTTTTGAGATAATCAGTTTGAAAGGTTTCTTGCCTTTACATTCCAAATAAAAGCTTCCAAATTCAGAGACCTGTTGCATAAATTACCAAGTATTATACCACTTTAGTTCAATTACTATCAATGTTATTCTTACTTTTAAGAAAATGACAAATTAACTAAGATTAGCATGACTCACGCCAAAGATGCTCTCATTGACAACTTACTGTACAAAATCACTAATGCAATTTTGGCGTATCTCGCGAAGGTCCTAAAGCACAAATGGCGTAACTCAACAGCTAAATGCAATTTTGGCGTAAGTCAATAGAAAACACTAGAACAGTTTTGGCATAACTCAAGATCAAAATGGCGTAAGTCAAGCCTCGAGATACGCCAATATGTTATAGGCTTCTAGTTATTTTATGGTGCTGAATACAACCAGGAGTGATATACGAGCAGGTAGTGGACATGTCAAGCATTACTTTGGTATGTCTCATTGAGTTACGCCAAAACACGAGTTACGCCATTTTTGCTTTAGGGGGACGATATTACTAGCATGGGGCAATGCGAGTCAGTCTTTAATTAACAAAACCTACATCCTACAGAAAAGAGCAATCAGAACAATTAACGAATTGTTAATACTTGTTCTCCATGCCTGGGTCTCAGTCTCTGGTGCAACCGCCCCGCCCCCGGCCTTCTTCCCGCCTCCACCAACCAGCACCAAACACTACCTAAAATATCCTTTTCTATTTCTGTCTTTTTCACTTATGTTCTATCTTGTAAAGTAAGCTTTTCAGTTTATACTCCAGCTATAGATACATGTAGAGTCTTCTTTTCTTTCTCTCTTTTATTTCATGTTAATTAGTGTTTGTTCTGTTGCCTCTTGTTTCTAAGTGTACATACTGCATTTTGCCTTTTCTGCTTTGTTCTGCCTTGTACAGTAATTTGTTTGATTTGTACTAAAGTTATATATGTTCATTTCTCATTCATTTTGATGTTACGTTTGTTTCTGTTATCTCTCATTTTTTGTTATGGGCCACTTAATTATAAAGCTAACGCTACAAGTGGTCCATTTCCTACTGCACATATTGTACCACAATATCCATCAAAATGTTTTTGGTATATTTGAACATATAGGAATAAACTCTTCTGATTTTGATTCAGGGAATGATATGTGCTGAATATTGTCATGACCTTGAGCTTGACCTTTGACCTCAATTTCCAAGGTCACAGGACTAAAGCAGGACAGGCTAATATCTTGTTTATTATCGACTATACAACTTGATCATTAATTGTGGACATACAGGAAATGATATATGCCGAATATTCTGATGACCTTTAATTTGATCTTTGACTTCATTTCCAGGGTCACAGGACAAAATTGCTAAAAATTTTCTTATTATTGAATTTACATCTTAGCAATTAATTGTGCACGCATAAGACATGATACATGCTGAATTTTATCCTGGCCTTGAATTTAAATTGTGATCTTATTTTCAAGGTCACGGGACAAAATAACTAATATATTTGAAATATATATTGTCCGGTAACCTGTCTAAGCCCTTGGGCTGATTTTCTTTTCAACAAGGTGTTGAAATAAAGTACATGTATGCGGCCATAGTGAGCGTAGTAATACTTTCTCGTAGTAATACATTCTTGTTATTACTACATACAGTCTATGCACTCTTATACATTTTCGTAGTCGACACATTATATACTACAATAGTTTGATTATATTATATTAGCATTTATATACATATTATATATATCATGATGATGCATTGTGATATTTTGTATTCTGATGGATATTCCATAGAATTTATGGTTTCTATACTTATAGACATTTTAGCAATTCAATGAACAATTCTTTCGTCTGAAGCTACCACAGGCTAAACTCAACTTTATTTCAAAATGAAACACGCTACAGCGTGTGCATGTATTTACATTTTATGTACAGGTGGTATCTGATCACACATCATTATCTACTGACGCACGTAAAAACGTGCCGTATATATTCATGTTTTTTTTTGTTATTATAAAACATAAAACTCAATACATATTCAAATTTGGGTGTACACCTGATCGTGTGAAAGTACTATATTATGTAATATGATTGATACGTCTGGTTGTCCGTCTGTGTACTGTGCGCTGTTCATAATTCTGCTTTGTTGTTTGCAGCCTACTTACGAAGATTACTTTAAGTTATCTATAATTTGGAGATAAAATCAAATCAAAATGCACAAAAACGAGACAATATATTTCAGCGATGAAGTATGATGGCTAGATTGGTTCTATGTTTACAGATTCCAGATTCGCATTTGGGTACGTTTATACACACCAGTAATATGCAATAAATATATGTCAATAATTATGTGTATTGCGTGCGGTTCTTAAGGACTGATGGCACGTAACATACCAGTGAATGCAGTGAGGCACTTTCCCATTGACTTATAATTTGAGGTAAAGGTAACAAAATCACCAAGACAATGCAATCCCCTGACCCAAAACTTGGCTAGCGCGCACACATATACTCATGGATGATGAACCGAGACATGGTTTCATAAATAATATCAGGTGCAATTTGCTGATTAGATAAATCATTTTATACGTTTCACCAAAAGGATACTTCGTGTGTTCCGCTTGACAAACACAGGTTGTCATACTTTGTTGTGGTCAAAATAATGAGAATATCTAGGGCTATACTTTCTGTGAGATGAATACAATGAGCTAAACATCCATAATCCCAAACACCTCGGTGCACCCGAGTGCATATCACCCGTGAGTTTTACTAGCATCACTAGCTATTTACTGTACAACATAATCCTTTCACTCGCCCTGTTGTGAGTGTACTTCGTATACTGAGAAATATGTCGGAAAACAACATATGAAAACGGTGATTTTAACAGATTTAACATTGTTTAGTAAGAAACGGAGTCTCGGTTGGTGATCCTTGATGGCTAACAATAAGAAATTCGAAGTTTCACGTTGATTGGAAGTATGTAAATGTATGAATTTGTTACTTTTATATTTACATTATAAATGAATGAACAGCTGGTCAATGGGGTTCCTGTTTGCCACCAGGATCGCCATCATGTAATTCGGGTATAAACAAACCATAAAAACAGTCTACTTGCCAAATTCATACAAAAACGTAATAATGTTACATTAACTTTTTGTCATGTTTGTTATTGCATAATATAAACAATGGACATGACGTTTTTTGTACTTCTTGGGCATAATAGACTGTTTTAGAGCCCCAAACACACATGGCACCAGCAGGTACCCCATTCCAGGTTCATTATAATTACATGCAATCAATCCTTAACTATATGATAACCAGGCCATATAGTAAGAAATACGTCTCTTACGTATTTCTGACTTGTATAGAATAACGCAGTGTGTCATAACGTAAACGTTCATCCACTATGATCTGCTGAAATAATAATTTACTGCGTAAACTAGTATCATGACGCTCCAGGTAGATCGATACCACCGACAGTGGCTCGCTCACATTTTTCATGCTAGTAAGTCATACCATTCTAATGCCCCTATTCCACACCGACCACGAATCCCAAGAATCTCCCCGAATTGATAAATGTTAGGATTCGTGAGGAATCTTGGAATTTCGCAAATTTCTTGTTCCAATCGTGACGCTCTACGATTCTGGTACGGCACAGGTACGATAGCATTACGAATATTCGTGGGATTCTGCTGGAGTCACGGAAAATATTGCCAAGAATCAACTACGATTTACAAGAATCGATTACGAATACTGCAAGAACGTTAGGAATAATTTAAGACGTGTATTCGTGGGATTCTTGACAGTATTCGTATCCAATTCGTGTTCTAACCACGAATTCACAAACCACGAACGACTTACGAATACATAAGAATACCTACGAAGCACTACGAATTGGCCAAGAATTCCCGATCGCCCAAGAATTGCAAGAACGGACTACGAATAAATAGGAATCAGTTAAGAACTTCACGAACTGATAACGATTCAACTACGAATCCCCAAAATTATCAATTCGTTGCGATTCGTGGGATTCTTGGTCGGTGTGGAATAGGGGCATAAATGTGTTCTCGCTGCCTGGATCGTCATTGTTATGTTTTATTGGTGCTACGATTTCATGAAGATATTTAGAGAATGACAGATAAAAATGGAACGCATATTTCTGGTATAACCGTATTCATTTTTGGACACCAATTTGATGGCTCAATGAATGATTAAAGTGATATTGGCAGTAAGTTATGGATTTTTCCATATCTTTCTGATCAAACGAAGAAAACATAACAGTTATCTGCACTTGTATGTTCAAACAGATGCCCCTTTCTAATAGATTTCGTTGCGAGTTTCTGGTGAAGATATTTTGAGTTTGTTTACATGAACGTCATTCTCGGTGCTTTGTATCCCGTGACGCAGTGCGATTCCAGCTTACTCGTGTATGTTCGAACCGATCGAGCGTAAGTCAGTAACTCTGAGTGGCGCACAAAACAAAAGAAAAGCGGCTGCTAGTACTGTCATATGCTTGATTAATCCATCTGATCAAGCAACGTTTGTTTTGTAACCTATTTGTTCTGAGAACACAGGCATACATGTAATTGATTTGGAAAAAGTTTTCCTGCCAATATCACTTTAATATTCAATATTTACCGTTTTTTTCATCTAGATATTTTATTCCAACGATATGAGTATAATTGATTTTTAATGAAAAATGCGTCTACTGCATCGTTCAAGAAATCAATCACAAGGAAATGTTCTAAATCTGGTCGAATGTTCATGATTGATTCGATTTTTAATTTGCTTTTTTGCTCTCACGAATCGCATCAACTAAGCTAAATTACATCCTTCGGAGAATTACTGTGCTGGCGATCAATTTAATTCTTGTCAGGGAAATCCATCAGGTCGTCCAGGTGACACGTGCGCCGGTGTCCTGCCAGGTTCTCACTGAGACTTAACGTTTTCCAGCGAGCAAAGAACACACATTTCCCTATGTCAAAGCCCTGGAAGAGGTCTGATGACTGCCTGGAAGGAACAGCTGCGACAGCACCTGACATTTACGAGACAGTGCCTGTGGCAGATTGACAGTCAGATATCGGGCGTCTTGGGTAGGGTGGTCGACTGAACATGTTCGCAGGGTCCGTGCTTGGAATACACTCCCGATGTGGAGTACACCGAAACTACAGTCGCTAAATAGTACCTCGTTGTGGTTCCGCTCACGGGTCGGTTGTTTGTAAACACCAGTGTGGCATTCTCTTGAAGTGTTGTGAGTGACGCATGACGTGAAACTTGGATCTATCGTAATCTGAAGTTGGAGTGGATAATATTTGGATATTCAGCGATCAGCGATGCCCATTGTGCAGTGACGCCGTTGCTATGGAGTTGACGGCGCTTGGCGAGGATACAATGGGAGAGGTGACACAAGCGGCTACTGAAGGCAGCATACCTGGTCCCAATCCCACAGACGTTCTCGACCGTCCCATGGTCAGATACTTCACGGTCACGGCGGCCCTCGCCCTCGTGGCCCTCCTAGCGCTCATCGTCTACTGCGTCATCGCCTACTTGGACAAGAAACGGTCGCTGAAGCTGGGCCGAGAACCCGACTGTACCGTGCCGATAGCATCGTTCTCGGGCCGTAAACCCAGCAGAGGGGACGTCTCCAACGACACGGAGACTCAACCGAAACGCTACTCCATCTCGTTCATCTGGAGATACTCGCGCAGAAAGTGACAGTTTTACGTGATTTAATTGGCACTTGGTTGTTGCAAATGTCACGTATCTTCCATGAATGAAGTGGTGTGTTATCCGCTGTGGAGGATTACATGCTATTTCCTTACCCGTCCTGACAACTCTGTCATATGTTCAAGGTCAAACATTACTGAAACAAGTTGGCTGTTTTTAAAAAACAGTCAAAACTCGGGGGAAGTATTTGTTGAATGGATGGTATTGGTAGCATGTGTAATACATGAATTGACGAAGTTTTTTTTCCCACAAAAGTTTTATTTTGAATGTTTCTGAAATGTGTCCATTTACATATCTTTAGATCCGTGAGCACAACCATCATACACATGATATCATATTTCACCATCCTGCTACTTTCTTATGTGTTGTTTTTACACTCTCTATGACAGCAGACCAATTTTGAACAAATATCTCATCTATCACATCATTCAATCTAAATCATCATAACACCTTCATTAACGAAGTAATTAACATCTACATCCAACCACCCTCACATAACTTTATTTAATACACCGCTACACGCTAGAATACCATGGCACAACATTGGACTGTGTGTAGCCTAATATATACAAGATATTGCAAGAACCAGAATTGGGGTCAGAATAATAAGCATGAAACAAAATCTCTCTCTCTCTCTCTCTCTCTCTCTCTCTCTCTCTCTCTCTCTGTGTGGTAAACATAAGCACATGGCTTGGATCATCTATGCGCAGAAGCAAGCACACTATCTATATAAAGCAGCTATAAAACATGCATCGCATCCGGCAATTTTCTCGCCACATAATATGCTCGGCGGCCTAATGGCCCCCGAGCAAAAATTAATGTTATCGCTGTGCAGAACGTTGTTTTTCGAAGTTCAAATGACACTGCACACACATAAACGTCTTCTACACAGCCTACTTTCTGAATTAAGATATTGAAATAGTATTCTTTTGTCATTGGGTTATGGCCAGCCATCAGTTGGACTTTGTTCTTCGAGGTTGTGCACAAATGAACGACCGCTTTATAAATCATGAGAAAAATAAAATATCTGAAATAGCCAGTAATGTATGCTTGTGAAAAATAATACGGTTTTGCAGTATTGATCCAATTGTGTGTTCTACGTGTTGACCTCAGAACCAGAACGTAATATGTCAGGAATTTCCCCGATCTATAAGCCGATTTCCCCGATTTTAGAATGCAATGTCCCTAACAATAACTTATGTTGAAAAGAGCAAACTGAGGCATTTATTGGTTTGTACAGGAAATTCATGTAATGCTTGGTGGAAACGAAGATAAGATTTACAGTTAATATTGTGACGTTGACCCTCTATGCCTTTCCACACCGTGACGTCCTGGTTACTTCGCAGTACGAGCACGCGTTGACAGGCTTTCTTCTTTACGACCTGCTCATTTACATTTATACGTCCTCACACACACAATGTCTCAAGCACTGTGTTATACCGACGGGGGCAATCCACGTGTGGGCATTTGTGTTAATGTCGCGCTCTGGACGACACTGTTCTGATTAGTTCTGCGACATTTGCCAGACGAAGGGTACGCCGTGTCTCGGCGTTTTGACGCCGGCGGCGCTGTCTCTGTCCGCGGTCGGCGCTGTGGACCTGTTGATGCGGCCCTGGGAGGCGCGAGACGCCGGCACTGAGCAGTAATCTTTACGGTCCTGCAGGGCTCGTAGCTTCTTCTTCTCCCGCCGGATGAACCCGTAAATCACGAACAGCACCAGCGCCAGACTGCCGAGGGCGGCCGTCACACTCACGTACACGTGCCAGGGAGGCGCGCGAGCCGGCGACATCGTTGGCGTCAGTGACGTGATTACGTCATGGATGTCAACACTGGCCATGGCGGCTAACCCCACTTATGAGTGTTGATCCGATAAGGCAACGATGGTTCCCATAGTGAGAGATGTTTTAATCCACTAAATGTGTTTTGTAGTGTTAGTGTCCTACTGCACGTACTATATTTTGACAAAAAAGACACTGCAAAACAAAATAATAATGTGGTGACAATTGCTTCAATATGTATGACCTTTGATAGCGGCCTGTGTGAGCGGTACTCAAACAGTATACAGAGCATATATTTGGTGACTGTTTGACCGAAGACTAGCTGTCCGAACACGAAAATGAAGTAATTACATGCAAGTTTGACATTTGACTTTCGAGGCATGACAATTCAGCATGGCGGAGATTGATCGTGAATTTAATACTGTGGAAAAGGTCTAGATATCTCTTATGTCATATTATGTGTATAGTAAACTATAAGCTAAAGTGATAAACTTCTACTGTCAGTAATAAACTGAGATCTCAATCAGAATTTGTGAACACAATCATGTCTCGGCCATGCAGCACAACCGCTGAATCAGATGTAGGAACCCCTACTTGATAATTTGGTGAACGTTGGGGGGAAAATAAACAGGTATTATCACATTGGAAATGCAAAAGGCATTCTAAAATGAAACCAACATAATCATATTGTAATATCCGTGTTGGAACGAAAAGTAATTACTGCCCTTTCCCCTGTACCATAAAATTAACTCAAACGTCGGAATACCTATTTTTGCTATGACTGACTTGGCGCACACATTGATGTGTTTGTTTGCCTATTTGTTGTGTTCATCAATCACTGGTCCTTTATATATTGGACATGTACGACACAGCATAGATATTTTCATGCTGGTCTCTCATTATACCCTCATGCCCGACATACAACAACTGCAACTGTACACTCCGTAATAGCTTGGTATGGGACATACCTTCAGAATGACGCATAAATTATGCTAATTAGAGAATAAGGGCATTAGGCCTACTTTGTCATTTTGATCATTTTGGGAACATCGTATGTATCAATCAGAATATATGGTGCCCATAGCGGATGTTTGTTGCAGAGGATATGAACACTGCAGCTATGATGGCATATATTCTTTATGCTTCACCTGTTTGAGTGTTTTCATGTATACCCAAGAGCTACAACATTTTCCGGGGAGTATCATCCAGATATTGACATCAACAAGTGAAACGTGCTTCACGCGTTGTATTTACAACATCCATGGTTCTCAATGACTGGTGTGAGACTTGAATGGGATGAGAGCGGAGTGTACTAGTAGATGGATGACGGAACGATGTTGTCCAATGGCTCCAGTACGGCCTGGGCGACGAGTACCATCTCCAACCTGTCCACGGCCGCGGAGGGCCATCACCACAGGACCCACCACCTGGAGAACCCCATGATCCGACTGTTCACGATCACGGCCTCGATAGCGCTGCTGGCGATCGCCATCTTCACCGTGTACAGCGTGCTGATGTACGTGGACAGGCGGCGTCACCACGGGGTCCGAGGCCGCGGGCTGCTCGTCTGGCAGGACCGGACGCTGTCAGGCTGGTCACCGGGTCGGCGAAACAGCAAGGACCACGGCGTCTCGGACAGCGACTCCGAACAGAAACACTTCGCCATCCCGCTACAGTGGCACTTCCAGTGGAGGTTCGGGGCCAGGGGAACAGTCAATGTATGACGCAGGCACTTCTATGCTGTTGCTGGATACGCAATAGGAATGTTGACGTGGCAGTGTGGTAGGGATCCACACGGGATGGATCGGTAGCACAAGTGTGCTCTTGTGTGACACGGGTATATAATCAGGCGTCTCGATTGAAAATCAGGAGGCCTTATGTTTTTGTTTTCATTCGATTTATTTTTCTTCCTTTCTTTCTTGTTTCCGGACTATAACCCTTGAACGCCAACACCTATCTCCCCGAATCGGTCAGAGCTCAGCCAAAATACTTTACCAGAACCACCCATTGTTTCCCATTGAGATGCGAAATCCAAGATAGACATTTCGAAAAATAAGCTTTATTTGTCAATGTCATAACTTAATTTGGGGGTGTCTTTTTATGAACTTAGAACGTTTATCACACCTTCACCCATGGGGTGTAACTAAGCCTCTCCAGTAAGCCTCATCACCTCAGTCACCGTTACAAGCCCCGTTCAGCATGCCTGACTAGTGATAAGTCGGTCAGTAAGCATAAGATATGATATGAATGTCCTGACTTGAACACTATCCCCGCTTCAAATATTATTGACTATTATTCAAGTATTATACAATTACATGTATCCACCCCCCCCCTCCCCCCTGAGTTTATTATACAAACAATATGCCACTAGTATACTAAGGGGCCCAACCTATGCATGTAGCACACCATGCAGTGACCAAATTATTACTTTTTAGTTAGCTCGGCAGGTTTCTTTTTTCTTGTATCATTAATGCAAAATTTTCAATTAAACATCTATCGTGTGTGTCGTTTATAATAACGATGTACTTTCAACTTGTATGTTTGATATAATATATCTAATCGGGCTGGAAAGCGGAAGTACTCGTCGATGAGAAATTCCAATGAATTTATTCGGACTGGGGATATGACGCCTCCCTATCTTTTAACATGGGGGTGGATTTAATATGACGATTTTAAATATATATGCGATGTCTTTAGGGCATTGTAGTATCCATACACGATGAAGATATACAAAAACTAATGTAAAAGATAAGAATTGTCCAATTGCACAACATATTCAAGCTTCGAAGGGGGCCCGAGAAAAATGGCATTTTGAATAAAGCATTGTTCCAGAAAAAATTACCGGCAGACGGCTTGTTATTCTAACTAATTTTGGCACATGCATGCCTGCTTTGTATTTTTAAAAATGTTTTCCGAAACAGAACACAATATTTCAGCAGTTATTGACACTAGAAAGTGGGCGATAATAGGTTTATCCCCGGCGACGCCTTGTACACGAATATTTCATTGGAATTTATCACCGATCATACTTCCGCTTTCCAGCCCTATTCGAGATATAGTTATGCACGTGTTGTACCAAATTATGAAATGTAGTGACTTGAGAATTCCCTGATTTGTCACCCATGAGACAATTACCATGATAGGGGACTCTTTAGTTACGCATTATTTTACATTTGGCAAGAGTACTTTGAGAATATTATGGAACACACTGCACAAATGCACAAATAATATTGGCGGGACAATTGTCCATTCCACTTTTTAAGGGGCATTTGTCTATTGAACAACTGATCGGTGAATTCCCACTCTCACCCGTATTCAATGTCCAATGTATGATTTTTTTTTCCGTCTGGTTTCATCATTAGCAAAAAAGAAAAAGATGGGGGATGCCACAAAGCCTCTAGGCTTTAATGTTTAGTTATATTTTGATGATGTTGTTTGTCACGGGTATATATACACGTCGGTTAAAAACAATTGTATGAATAATGGCATATCATGGAATGAACTTGCACTTCTTCACCATATAGTTAATCTGTGATGCTACATGATATATTAATGTGATTTTGTTACTGAAAAGAGTGGAGTGCAGACCACAGCATGAAACAAACAATAAATTTACCACCCATCCTCCACGGCTCTTCTTCTGGGTGCACAGTGTAATCGTGATGATGGCCGGACTTATGAATGTGTGTGAATAAACTTCAGTGTGCATGGTGTACACTGTGTATTGTTATAGCCTAATCAATGTTCCATTCGTATACGCAAGACCCACAGTATAAACGCTCGACTCAAGTCACACTTCCAAATGCAAAATTACCAATTTTCATTGAAGTTTAAATACGTACATATGTATGAAGCTTGGTCACATCAACCACTGTAAATATTAATTTGCCCGTGATGGGATATCACTGATGCAATCCTCCAGTTGGCAACAAAAGCAAGAATGTTGGGTAGATCTGCAATCTGTGAAATACACATCAGGAAATTGACGCTTCTATGGGCATAGCTACGTATATGTAACTATGAGACACAGCAGACAATCTTCACAATCTGTACCACTGTGTGCGGTTCCCTCTCGTCACTATCTTTGTGCAATGTCGTGACTAGTGTCATGGGTTACAGTACGCAGCAATGAACCACCCATTGAAATTGTCTGCTGTATCCCGGTGGAACATTAAACTGTCTGGGCGAGTAACGTATCACCTTGTGTAATGTGTACAATATCCAGAGCTGTCGTTACTGCTTCGCTTTTACGTTACTACTGCAATGAATACTGGAAGTTAGTTTTCCGTTCGCACGGGATAATGGTATTTATACTGCCAGGCCTGTAATTTAGCCGTTCTATTCATGCAATCAGAGGATTTTTTTTCTCAATTGATAAAAGGCTGCTATCAAACAGTAATTGCTGTTTATTATGTCTGAGGCGTGTCCAGGCGATTCTGTCCGATATAAGCATAATTATCGAAAATATAAAGCAGACCATGTCGTGTCAGGATGAAAACAGTATATGTGGCTACTTTATCAGTGATTATGTGCATTCACATGTTGCTTGTGTCACATACACATAGTAGAACGTCAGTTGCCTTGCGCGAATTGAGAAATGGGCAGACCGAACCGGTTTTCGCTTTTCGAAAACGAAAACTGTCTGCATGCATTTCTGCAATTGCGCAAGTTGCACCCTGAACCAGCATTAAAGTTACATAGTAGAGTCATTCCCTTTTGGGGGTATACTTTGATGGGAAACTATCATCTGTATCTCACATTAAGTACATCAAAACGAAGTGTAACAAATCTCTGAACCTCCTCACGGTCCATGTACTATCACATATGGAGTGGGGAGCTGATCGTGACTTGCTGCTCCGTTTATACAGAGTAATCGTCCAGTCAAAGCTCGACTATGGTTCTATAAATTTATGGCTCAGTCAGATCCTTCTACATAAATGTTTTGAATACTATCCATAATCTGATAATAAATGGTTGTATTCGGTGAATCCAGAACGTCTCCCATGGAGACCCTTATGTTGAGGTCAACGAACCCTCCCTTTATCGTAGGAGGGAGAAAATCTTACTTCAGTATACCATCAAGCTTCAGTCCTTACCAAACAATCCAGCTCATAATGTTGTTTTTAATTTTACGTGTGTTTGTCTGTTTGAATGTAGGCCAAATGCGATACCAACATTTGGTATTCGCATGAAACATTTATTAGCGGATTTAAATATAGACTTGAACACAATAGACTTCCATCTAAGAAATGGCAAGAAGTCTACAACCAACCCTTTGGGTTTTCACAGTGGTTTTCGTGATATTCAGTTACATTATCCGAATTGTAATATCATCTACACTGATGGTTCCAAGGAAGGTAATAATGTAGGCTGTGCCGCTGTAACCTCAGGGACTCGAGAACCTAAAACAACGTCACAAAGTTGAACCAACGGTTGGTTGTTGACAGTATCCAAATTAACGAAATGTTCAGCTGGTCATGCCACGGGTTTGTATATGGAGCCAGGAGCCTGTAGAGATTGGTTGACAGTGGTTGACCATAGGCGGATCCAGGGCACCCGGCGCCCCCCCCCCCCCTCTAAAATGAGAGAGAGAGAGAAAAAAAATGAGAGAGAGGGAGAGAGAGAGAAATAGGCCCTGGATTTATTATAGATAATCTAAGGTCAAGAGCTGATATGAATAAATCGTGGGCGTAGATAGGGGGGGGGGGGTCGGGGGGTTTGGTCGAAACCCCCTTTTTACCTGAAATTCCAGGCTTAAACCCAACTGATCCAACAGCAAAAGAGTCCGTTTCAAGCATAAATTATCCCGTTATATCCCCATCGATGGTCGGCCACAAGAGCGGATCTGGGGGGGAGGGGGTGTCCAAGGGTTCTGGTTCTGCATTTTTCTTCCACTGGAACCCTCTCATTCAGCATGATTGACCGTTCCTATGCAAGTTCCAATTTTGGCCCAGGGATTTGACTTAAATTGGTGCTACTTCTCCTGTATCTACTGATGATTAAAAAGGTAACTACTATCAGAAATACATGTATTTCTGCTACTATAAGTGCCAAAGGCAGATCCATGGGGTGGGGACGGAAGGGGGCCTTGTCCACTCCTCCCACTCCCCCTCCCACCCCACGCACAAAATTAATATCCAAAATTTAGGGGGTAGTGTCGGTACAGAAATCACAAAATACTTGATGGCGATATGGCGCACATGTATGGGGAATATAATATTAGTTCTGATGCATTTTTGTCACCAAATGCTTTGAGATATAATAAATTTGGTATTGGCATTATTTGGTATTGATGGTGAAAAAAATAAATAATTTGGATTTAATAACAATTGCTTGATTAAAAAAGGTGGTTTTAGTGAGTTTGAGTGAAATTTATACTCAGGAGAGGCCAGGAAGCTACTACAGAACATGAAAAGGGCTCTGTCTTCTGGGGCCTTTCAGCGGGCCCCAGACCCCCGGCCGCGAGGTGCTTGCCGGGCTCGCATTGGTCCATTTCCTTAAATCCTGGATCTTCCCCTGAATGCACTACTCTCTTTATTAAAATGATATACATTATACTACTTCAATTACTAAAGGGGGCTTACAGCGCACCCCCCCCCCCCCCCCTCCTCTCCCACACACACACAACCTGGAACCAAGCACCTTGTACTCGTCCCTGATTAGTACACGAAATAGGCATCCAATAGTCCCAGAAACGTCTCCGGAAACCACCCCAAATGCTCTCATAAAACACCAAAATGCTATTTTTTCTCGGCCGGCTTACGGCGCCCCCCAAACCCCCAGACCGCATTTACTTTGTTTGCGCCCCCCCCCCCCCCCCCCCTAATAAAAATTCCTGGATCCGCCTCTGTTGACAGTTGAACATGTCCTGGTACATTGTCAAGATATGACTGACATCCGTCGCATGTTATACCAGTGTCAGTCAATACATGATGTTTTTGATAATATTAGTATTAATAAAATCCTCAACTTTGGAGTATATTTTCATTTCTAGACATGTAGACTATTAATCTAGTCATTACAGTGTGTGTACTGCTAGTCATTCACGAATTATCTCGGTAGTTTCTACCATTCAATGCAGATACTTAATTCTCGAACAATAGCTTTTTTGAGCCCAAAGTGCCGTTAAACTTCATCCCTTCTTCTTCTTATACATTACTGTGTATCCAAGCATCAAACTCGGACAAAAATTAACTTCACCCATATCAAACAAAAAGTCCTTTTTTTGTATCATTATTTCAATAGCAGCAGTATATCGACAAAAAATCATGTACTAATCGATTTTAACGATGACCTATTCTGAACTAGATGGATATTTTCGAAATGCGCTCACATCGGACCTATGATCGGACCTAGGCGGACATTTCGTGGGAGCCATGGCGCGTTTACGGAACACATCCAATTAGTATTTTTATGTCATGTTCATCTGAGATTTGTTTTGTTTTTTTGTGAAAGGATCTTGACCTTCAGTGAAAAGTGAAAGTGCCCATCACTAAATTGGATGAGATCAAGTGGAAATATATGTGTATATTTTGTTCTCAGTGCGTATTTTGTTGTCTATTAGGGAATTATCGCTTGTGTTTAGCATTTCAATACCGCACAGTAAATATAGTAGCAAATTGGTGCTCACAAAAAAGACCGATCGTTATTTCGACTGATCTGAAATCTCTGCTGCCATTAAGTGCTGTGACACGTGTGCCAACACTCGGTGATAATTGATGCCGTATTTGGCTGTGTAAGCCCTGGACGGGACTTAGCCGCCAAGGTCAATGGTCTCGTCGGACACACAGACCTCTAGAGGCGAGAGACATTTTGATGGAATAATCTTGTCGTCATCAACAGCCTCTCTAAAGAACAGACAAGTCACAGATCCAACCTTGCCAATCCATCGACGATGTCGTAAATTCAGTATCAAATGGGATTCTTCGATTTCTGTCAATAAATCATCCTCGTGTACTTGTCCTTATGGGACCAATGCAACAGATGGAAAATATTGTTCCATCCATCACCGGAAAAAAAACGTTAGCTAACAAACTTGATGCATGGTTTGAACTATGATAGATGGAACTGAAAAATTCGATCTGAACTATTCGATCTGTTGAATACTACACATAGACCATAATGAGGTGTGTATTTTCATTGGAACAGTAATATGGGCAATACATGGGCAATGATATTTTATTTACCAAAAAAGTACTGCATGGTGGACATACTGGATTGTAACGAAACAATTCAATGGATACTTGACAATCATACGCAGTTAATACGGCTATATGGATGCAAGATTACTGACTCCAAAGGCAACTCGGATTAGGCCTACTGCACATACACACGGAGGTGTGAACAGTCACACGACCAACTGAGTGCTGTCGAGTCCAAACTCACGATGAGATGAACGAGACGGTTGAGATGGCGACCATACTGTCCATGAACTCCAGTGTAACGGCCAGACCGAGTACCACTCCGGACAGGGCGATTGTACGCTACTTCGCCGTGACCGGTGCGCTCGGTCTGGTGGCGGCTCTGGTGCTGGTGATCTACTGCGTCATCTCCCGACTGGAGCGCACCAGGAAAGTGACCGCGGACAGCAAGCGGGCACGTGAAGTCAGGGACAACTCCGGACGTCGCCATAGCAACAGAAAGCTGGGCAACACTGGTGGTAGTGACTCCGGACCTAGCAACGAAAGCGCCCACCGGTTTTCACTGTTTCTGCTATGGAGATTTACAAGGAATAGTAAATAAATCCTACATGTGGGCCAGGCAGGTAAAGGATTGTAACAGACAGCCGACTAGTTGTTGAATGTATGAAAAATGTACCACATGACTGAGCTATAAGGGACCCCGTGAAAAAAGCCTTGAAGAAAAAAAAACAAAAAAAAACTTATTGATAACATAAAAATTTTTGAAACAATAGAAAAAGATATTGCAATTCGAAGAGAAAAAACTGGCATCCACTCAATCAAATGGTTAACAATGTCTACTTTGGACCGGTAGCGTCTGTATGGGCATGGTCTGGCAGGGTGTCTTGTGGTTTGGGGCGGGGCTTGGGATGGGTTGGGAGTGTGTGTGCGTGAATGTGTCTGTGTCAATAACGTGTATGTGAATGTATGGAATAGTTAATCCTTCTTTTTTTCACAAACAATGTCGACTTTAAATGTAATGAATGAATATGTTCGTGAATAAAAAAAAAATAAAAAATAAAAAAATAAAAAAAAGCCTTGAAGGAACACGAGGCCCTTCTCACGAGTACCACGCTGTCAATAAACACAAAGTAGATCTGATGTCACCCTGCGTTATTTTATTATTTTTTCTACGGAAGAGCACAAGGAATCAAGCGACGATTAAGACTAAAATTGTCGTTTTTACCTTTGAAAGTAAACAAAGGAGGCAAATTCGAGATCACCACTGAAATCGTTTTGGTCAACTCTCAGTCTGAGCATGCCAATATCTAATCTCTATATTGAGCTCTATCTATAAATCTGCTCAGGATTACATGTAGCTCATGTGATAAAGAGGAAAAAACAATTTTGGGATAGACTAGTCTGACTAGTCTGAAATGGCTCAAACCCATAATATATTCCGCTTGGTATATTGTGCAGATATCGTATATGCAAACTCCACCTGTACAAAATAGGATTGGTTTTTTATCTGAATTTAGGGAAATTTATGTTATTCATTTATTTTTAATAATTATATTGTAATTTATTTCTTAATGTATTTGTAGTATGCAAGCAATATAGGGTAATTCGAAATTTGATAATTCGAGATCAAATTCATAAAACCACACACATTCCCGTATGCACTATTTGAATGCTATCCATCAATCATACAAATAGAAGTAGGATTGGTTTACCCAGAAGATGGAATTTACCTCGCGTTTTGTTCTGATACATGCATATTTATTACGCATTCGGTTTTTCCATCTGGGGTACAACAATATAGTTTACGCTAGCAGTAATGCGTGAATTGATATGAAAGGTGTTCTATTTCTTTTTTTTCCACAGGAAGGTAGCCCGAACCGTGACTTCAAATCATAAGATTGATATGGTGAATGAGTCATCTTCCCACCACTGTCATTGACGACATTCCTGTGTGTGACTTGGATAAGTGTTAGTTGCATCATGATATTTCACATCGGTATAGTAGGGCCTATAGTATGACGAGTTTCTGCTCAGTGATTTCGTCCGGTACATGGTTATGATAGTATCATAAGACACTTTAACCCTGATTTTCCGATCTTTACGTTACCGAACATTTGGGTCGATAACCTATTGCCGTGGTGTTGCGTCCGTCGTCGTCGTCGTCGTCCTTTGTCGTCCGTCTACATTTTTATCTTTGAAGTTTACAGTCAAATAAATCTTTCTGAAATTCTGAAAAAAATATCTGAAAATATTTCGAGAGGGAGATTTTTTTTAGGTTTTTAAATTTCGAAGATTTTTCAAAATGGCGGCCATTTTTGACGAAAAACGGCCAATTTTGGACTTTGGCGGCCGTTTTCTCAAAATCAGTTCAGTAACTTTTTGCATAAGACTCCTCATATGTACCCCTGTAATGTGTATAAGTTTTGTTGCCATTGAATTGTTCGAAGTGGGCCATTTTGGCCCAAACTTGACCCAAATGGGACTTTCCCATGTTAAATTCTCCTATGCTTTATGATGGGACACATTGTTGCTAATAACTCACTTAATATTGAGATTAGAGATTAGAGATTGTGGACATATAGGAAATGATATATGATGAATATTTTGGTGAGCTTGAATTTGAGCTTGGACCTCATTTTCACGGTAACAAGACAAATGGCTAATATCTCTTTTATTATTGAGTTTACAACTTGAGAATCTTAGACATACAGGAAATGATATATATGCCGAATATTCTTCTGACCTTGAATTTGACCAGTGTCCTTATTTTCAAGGTCACGGTACATGATAACTAATATCTATATAAAACACATCTTATCCAGTAACCTTTCTTAGCGCTTGGGATAATTGTCGCCTCCATCAGGAGGCTTGAGCACTGTTCCGAAAGATGTCATCCTTGAATGGAGAATATTGCCGACCATTCAATTTGTGATAATGATCGGGGAAAAAAGCTTGGGTAAAAACAGACCCACGGAGGGTAGGTCCTGCCCGGTCCTGTTGTCCTGTTCGCGCAACGTATGTCCACCGTGAAATCGGTCGCTGCCCGTCACTGCGGAGACCTCCGTTTTGTCCACCAGACGGCACTCCGAAGCACCCGTCTTTGTGATAACCGATTCTCTGGTCCCTTTAATCAGGGGACAGTGTCAATGCGCGGCAACAAATAGTCCGTATTAATGCGCGTTTTGTTAACACGAACACGTGCTTTCTTAAATTGTTTTGCACGGATCGACCAGGCAGTCATGCCTCAGCCATGGATTTTTCAGAGGCACTAAAGATTGCCACGAACACCCCTACTGGAGTTATTCTCTCACAATCTTTTTAAAAATTGTATAGTTTTCGACAATATGTCCTGTCTGTAACGAAATATCTCAAACATTCAAACTTACTTCGATTCATAGAGGCATCCATGTTGGAACTATTTTCGGTATCCCAGAATGCAAAGGACGAATTGTGTGAAAGACGGGTGCTGGAGCGCCGCCTTTCGTGAAAGTGCAGAGACCTCGCCAAACGGAACCATTTCAAATTAGTGCAAATTTTAGTGTATCCGGGCAAAGCCCGGACAAAGACATACAGGGGTGTATTTTACACTGAAGTGTGCCATACTGCTCTCGAGAGATTGCACATAGATCTACAATACATGTAGTATGCAAATGTATGAAATCGTGTGCGGATTCCCAGGTGAAGTAAGCCAATGTATAACACGATGAAATTTTGAATAGCAATAATATGAACCATTAACGGTGTGAACGAGTTCTAAAATATTCACACAATGTCAAGGATCGCATTTACATTGTTAACTGCATCGTTTCGTTAGTAGTATCTGAGTACCCCTCGGAGGATATATTGGTATGATGGATAACTCGCTGAGTTGTAGCCGTGATGGTAAGCTATCCTGAGTGGAGTAATTACATGCACAACAGGGCAGTATTCGTTCACTGTACCGAACGTTTCCTCTATGTAGAGTGCACACTCTGGTGAACGCCACCATATGGCACTGTGGTAATTTATTCAAACGTCAAGTAGAGTGTATTATTTAGTGTGCATTGACCAATTGATTAGATTTCACATGAAGTATAGTATTAAAAAATCAGGAAGCTTCAACTATGCTTAACAAGGAACTGAGTCTCTCGTAAAAATTGGCCAATCCAGGAACCCAAGGCCTTCAACAATATGATTCACGCATATCAGATTGACTATATCATATGCATAATTGGATTTTATTATTTCATATTCATGGCGACAGCGCTATGTTGGAGTGAATATGCAGGCATTATGATGTACAGAGTGTATTTCTATTGAGCATATAGATCTAGAACTGCGTGCGGGACCACATCCGTGGTGACCACTAGGGAGATTCTACGTTTGAGCCCTTATAGTATAAGGTGGGCTTCTGTCAACTTCCTGCTGTAATTGTACACTTTGTCATACCCAATTACGTACCATATTTGTAACAGTTGTCTGCTCAAACTCTTCATTTACTTAAGGAAATTTAACAATTGTATGTAATGCTTAGCAATACTACTGGTCAGTACTCTCACGCTGCAGTGACTATTTGCTAATTCACAGACTGAAAATGTCGAGAAAGTTTTAAATGAGTACAGTGATATGGCGTGGTAGTACAGTGCAGTAGTACATGTTGTCAAACCCATCTAAGTTACAGCAATAGACCGCCAATATGTGTTTCTCAAAGAATGAGAATGAAACCAACCTTTTCCACCGTGTGGTGTTAGTAGTGTAAGATTTTTTTTAAAAAAAAACACACTGAGTGTGGTCACACCAAAACCATCTCAGTTGATGAATATATTGATCGAAAACAGAAATATCAAACATTTTTTACCTCAAACCATCTCCGGCACGACCGTAACGCGGCGTCACGGTAGTATGATTGGAAGGATAATTTATACACGCACCATGCATGAATAACTGAATTTTGTACGGAAACGACACTGTCTTACGAATGGTTTCTATGCATGTGCAAATCGGGTTAGGCCTATAGGTCCTATAGTGAAAGTACGTCACACATGTACGTACAGTGTACACAGGAACTGAACTACGCCATTCTAGGGAAATCATTAGGTATAATACTTCTATGATCCGTTGGTGATACGATATTTCCGTGTAGAATATCAGACGACGTTTCCGAAGTGATTTTTCCCCGAATCGGGAGCTATTTACTTGTTTTATCCTCGACAGCTGCAATATAAGTCACAGTGAACGAGAATGGACGGTCTGGAAATTGCGAACCAAATCCTGTGGGGAAATCGGACTGTCTCTTGAAATAATGCATTATGTCATGAATAGCGGCCTTCGACTCGCTATATCGTGACGGTTTCATAGTGTTTGTTCCCCTTCTAATGCATACTAATCTTGATACCACGTCCGCTTGCCACGCTGTGACTGAAACATTGCCAAAAAGGTTGTCAGGCAAACGTGCCAAAATATCTTCGACTAAGATTTGTTTTAGTTCACCGGCCCAAGACCTAAGTAGAGCTAGAGTTGACGCTCCATAATAAACTGTGCAAATCTGTCTTTGGTGAAAAACATTTTGAGCTTAATTTTATATTATGTGCACATAGGAAATGCGTCTTTTGGTGATGTGAAACAAACTACGGCAGATGCCATGTGGTGCCACTGTATTACAGATATTTGAGTGACAGTGAGCTACATGACCCTTGGTCCTATGTTTCCCAGAAACATTTTGGAATTTTGGAACACAAGTTGGAATTTATGAATGAAATAATAATAATATCTACTGCCAATAGGCTATACAAGGCAGGAAGGTCTTACGTTAGAGGTTGGGTCGTTTACCGTGATTTAGTTCGCTCCGTGTGATATCTGATACCACCAGTGACCCACGAACACCCAAAGACGTCCCAAGGTTTTCAGCCGCCCCACAGTGCTAGCAATCTATACTTACACACCAAAAACATAGTTCTATGTAATGTTCATATTCACACTGTCAGTGTAATTACGAGTCGATTCTGCCATTCAACAAATCTGGTTTCTTTTGTGTATAGAAAATGTTTCCATTAAGAGATCGGTAATTTGTTGCACGTGACATATGTGCACTTTCATTTTCAACTCATTCAATACAGACAAGTGAATGTGAAACCTTATTTTTTTTTTCTAACATGCACTGAGGAAGTCATTATGACCTGTTGCCTGTCAGTCACGCTTCCTGTCAAACTGAAGTCAAGATGTTTCCTCACATACCTGCCCTAGATTTTGTCTATCTACAATCACAACAAACTCGGGTTATCTTCCGCGTTGCCTGATTACATGTATACATCTATATACTGGTCGTGACACGTGTCGGTTGCTAACCTTTTGTTTCCATTATGTTAATAACTGAAACTTCGGGTACACGTTTCAGGTCTCACTCAGCCAACTTATATATGACCGTGTCAGGGCCGCGTTGCCTTGGTGACGCTGTTAGGACGAGCAGGGCGATGTCCTGGGTCCCAGCAGTCTGAACCCCGTCAGTAGACACAGGTCTCAGGACGGTATCCACGCAATCAAAAGACGAGCCAATTTATTCCGTGTGTCTCACCGCCGTGATTCAGTGTTATGTACCAACAGTTGTCCTTGCTCGAGGCCGGATTTATATTTAGACTTAATCCGTAGCCGCCGTGTTTTATCCTACGACGCCCATTACATTAGGCGTTTGATTGTGAGATATAGATTCTATTGCCCGCAGAAATCCCGTCATCTGTTCATCTCAGCGTTCACTATCTCCTAAAATCCGATTGTCCCGTCGTGAATGAAGCAATAACATGGACAATGAGTCTCAGAATTCTACACTAATGGAAGAAATCTTCAGGCACATGTTGATTGGATTTCGGAATTCACTAACTAGCTGAATTAGAAGAAGAAAAAGGCTCCGCCCTAGATGACGCCTGAATGAAATGTGTGATGTGAACCATTTTACAGACAGTGCCTACTTTTGCTATCCCATAAATCGATAGTTTGTCTGCGGCGTAAAACATGGTTTGTGATATCCATGATACCCAACTTGATATGGTTTGTGATGTCACCTATATGGTTTGTGATAATTCTAAAGCATTGTTTCAGAAGATCCTCAGTCATATCCAGGAAATTTTGGTTTATTTTTTATTTTTTGTTGACATGGTGGCATCGTGACATGATACTAGTATATGTCAATATTGCAGACATCACTTTATACCTTCATAAATCACTGATGCACTGAATGCAGGATCGATACAGACTCTGATCATCAGCATAGAGGTTTGTGCATTGTACAGGCCGAGTGTAGTACAGGAAGAGTCTGTGTGGAGCATCACCCATGGTCTCTGGTTCTGTGCATCCTGCACTAGCTCTGAATACTGCAGGTACACAACACGTTCAGGAACAACGGGCGCTGGCCTGGGTGTCTGTAATTTTATTTGACAAAAGACATCAGAACAACGTGCAGGTATAGAAATACTAAAAGACAAAACTTACGTGAATGTACATACTAGTATTGATTCAATTGAAGTTAACAAAACACTTACTGGTGATGCTGAATAGTACCCTGAAGGTACCTGAACATAAAACCTTAGCAACTGTATTCATAACTCGGCACTGAAACATGAAAACAAGCAGTTAAAACTGTCAACAGCAAACAACAAGGAACAGAGAATTGCATGGGTAATTGTAAAAATATCAATATCTTATCAATATCGTATCAAAAACCAACTTGTCAATGTAACAAAATTAATTAGGTTTTCGTTTTAATTTACCGGTTCTTTTCGTGGAGGAGGTTTTGACGTTTCAATGCTTTTCGATGGCATCAATAGTGTTGGCAGACTGCCAGGGGACAGCTTGAATCCTCTCCCTGGGAAAAAAAAACATTACCACAAGTGCTATTGACCGACAGTAGTAAACATTGAACAGGCTTTCTTTGTTTTCAAATTATCACCTGTACCCCATTGTTCTTTGGCTATTTTGAGATAGACCTACACAATAAAACCCAATAAAAGATCTTACCGTGAAACAGCAAACATTTCTGTTCAAAATGAGCAGTACAGATATGGTGGGTGTCCGGGTTGAATCTACTGTCCGCACGATTGACAGCTGTGATTAGCTTCGACCTCCACTCATCTGTGAATGCATCCTTTCCTTTTTTTGGAAACGACACGTATATCCTTTGTTTTTGAATTATAGTTAGTACATCCGACAATACAACAATTCTTCCCCCCTGGCATGTCTGTTCACTAAAACACTGCATGACAACACGATCGAAATGACATTTTGTCATTGGCAGTAGTGAGCGATAAACAAGGATTTTGCGCAGAATCTGCAGCCGGCTGCAGAATGATAATTTTTTTACCCTCTCGGGTGTGGCGCTAGTGTCGCGTCATCCCCCGCATATTGAAAATAGAGAGGATGACGTCACAGTGCGCCGTCCCCTTGCTGGAGGTCTATGGTGATACCACCTATCCATGATATTCAGAATGACTGGTGCCAGACCTTCATAGATTCAAAGCACTGCATTATGTGCCGTTTTACTGTGTGACACTGTCCCACAAGGTTGTGTGGTTGGTCCGCAAACGTCTTTACACGCCACATAACACTGTGGTGATACTGGATGCACTAACGAAAGTAAACGCGGTCAGTTCGGATTTTAACCGTATTTTATTAAATGACAGGTCCATTTGTGATAAATGGATACTCTGAAGGTAGCTTAGTGTTTTGGTCCAAGACATGCGTTGTTATTTCAAGCAGATCACGCTTTTTTGTTTAGATATCTTGAGGAAAGGAATTAGCGATAAGATTCACCAACGACAAAAGTGAGATTCCCTAACGATATAGGCCTAATACGTGTATATTGTAATAGGTCCATATCATACACCATTGTGAATTCGTTGATTTATGCGACATAAATTAGCGAACGTCACATTAAAAATAGGAAATATGTACTAGAAGATCATCTGCACACATCAATACATGTCAATTGGTACTTTACTTCACGTTTAACATTTAAATAACGTAGATTTGAATTAATAAAGAAAAGATCGTTAGGGAATCTTCACATGTTCGTTAGGGAATCTTTGATTTTACAAATACAAACGTTAGGGAATCTTTCGGCTTTTTTTCAGACGAGTTGTTCATTCTCAAACCAACATAAATCGCCATGTATTTGCAACGAACGGATGTTTCGTGCGCATAAGAATCAGCAGATGTATGTGTGTATCGATTACAATCGTAATTATCGGGAAAATGAAGAAAATTCAAACGAACCGCGAGTGGGTTCGCCATTGCGGGATGCACTAACGATCGTTAGTGCATCCAGTCTCACCACAGTGACATAATAAACTGAGGCTGACAGTTCAAGAGGTGCAATGCTTCAGATATAGAATCTCTTTGGTTATTCTTAACAACATTCCAATATATCCAGTGATGAATTGTCTCATAACCGTGATTAACAGAAGCAGCTGAATTATAAAACTATGCGAGAGAAAAAAGCCGAAGGATTGATGAACTTTATAATAATCATTCATCATATTGGCCAGGGACTTCTTTGAATGCTGGTACTATGATTAGCCGTCATAATATTGATTCGCAGGCACAATATTGATAGTTTAAGTATCATCATCAACCTGTTACCGCCAATCAAAAGATTTTGATGATGTCAATAAGAAACCCAACATGGAACACTTTTGGCTGCAAAACAAAGCCAGACCAAACAGTTAATCTAAAGCCACGCTGGCGTCACCAGGGACAGATAGTGTGTTAATAGATAGGCCTATAGTTGTTTCTACTGTGTACCAGATGGAATTAGTGCGGGTGTATGACAACAAATACATTAAACATCTAATACATCTACTACATCTAATCCTACCCAATCGAAATCCAAACGGCTACTGAGTTAATGCTATCATCGAGGAAGTTAGCGTCCACCAGCAGTGACACCGACTCAGTGGTAGGAATGTTCGTGTACGTATCAACCTATATTCAAATGTTCTTTTTCATTGAACGAGTAGTAATATAGGCAGTACAACCTACGTGAGCCAAACATATATATTCATACAACATCGAGCTCATAGTTTGAATTCACACACAATTGCAGATTATTTTATTGATATAAATTGCATAAAGACATGTTCGTTCAACGAAAAGTCAACATAATGAGCAACATTATCGATTAGCAACAGACAGTTATCACGGTAACGCATATAATACTAGGAAACTAATATCTGACAATCATAGACTAGTATCAAATGATATACAATGCATCACATAACATCCGGACTCCACTGTATATCCATGTAATACTATGTACACTGAACACATTTTGTGAGATATTTAACTGACTAGAAAGTTCATGAACTCCTGCGCACCAACATCCCTCAGCTAACGAAGTTTTGAACGATGAACACCGAAATCGGAAGCCTTGCTGAAGTCTCTTATAGCTCGGTGGCCGTACATTGGACGAATATTTGGACGAATATATACACACAATACCTGACATGACCATTGTATTGAACAGTACCGTTACTAATCGCCAACGTTCCACCATGCGCTTGGACTCCCAGGTCCGCGGACACATCAGCTGCGCTGTGACACCTGCCAGAGGAAGGGCACGGAGTACTTGCGTGAGCTGGTGCTTGGAGAGTCTCGCTCTCCCCCGGACAGCCCCCGGCTCACTCGGCGAGGCCGCGGTACGGTCACTGGCAGTGCCGAGTTCTCCTTCCGATCCTGCTTGAGCAGTCGGATCTTCTCAAAGTGCGATATGGCGCAGTAGATGGAGAGCACGATGAGAGCCACGAAGCCGATGAGGGCGGTGATCGAGAAGTAGCGGACCATGGGGTCGTGGAACACAGAGGTCGGGTAGGCGTCCGGCAGTCTGGGGTCGTCCCGGACTCCGGGTACATCGGCTCCGGAGCCAAGCGCCTCCATCCCACAGAATTCTCTTTGATTTAGCGCCAAATATCTGGCGTAGTCAACATTACTGCAAGAGTGACGGAAATTCACATGGAACATAAAGCCATTTCGCTTTTTCCGCTGCAATAAATGAATAGGTGTGAATTCCGTGAGATATCCAGATTAGGCTTATCCGACGAAAGTTACGACATGATCTCATCAAATCTGTGCGCTTCGCTCAACTTAGATCCCACATATATGCTTTGATTCAAAAGAGTCCAAATACCAAGTGGTTACATACTGATGACATCCTGGGTCCCAAAGATTTTCTCTGTCACTCCACGGTATCACATAGTCCCCAAACCGGCCAGCGTTGGCCCGCTCTCCACCCTCCCGTCACTCACATCAAGGCATCCCTGGTTTATATTCCACTGTCGCCGTTGTGTGATCATTGTACCAGTGAGTCACTGCCTCCGAACAAAGCCTGTTTCTCGCTACACTCGACCTTCCTCTGTCTCCGACAAATGCTGCCAAATTGCTTACTTGATAACGCTGCCATACGGCGACAGAGCGGGCCGGGGCGACATGTTATGACGCCAGTTGATTCGGTTAGCGCTGAGATCCGGCAGCTCGCTGAACCTGTTGCTGCTTTCTGCCAGCAATAAAATATTCCATTTCAAATGTTGTTTTCCTCGAGACTCTCAGGCCGCATAAAGGGAAAAAATATCGACACTTTTCGTCGAGACTTCTGTGTGGCGACAGAAATTGCGTCGTTCTTTATTTGGTGCTCCCATGCAGTCTCTGTTGTCATGGAAACGGACAGTCATTGAATTACCTGATTACATGCTTATTGAGCCACTGCTCGGCGAACTTGAATTTGCTGCCACACAAGTCTGAAATCTTGCTTGCTTCATCTCCACTAATCCAAATAACTGTATATATAATATCGATATACACTATACATGATTTCATGTACATTTGATATGTATAGGGTAAACTAGAACACATTCAAAACAACATTGTGCGTAGTATAAAGCACAATTAGCACATTGATAAAGGATTTACATGTTCTGTTTAACAATGTATCATTCAACTACACGCTATGTGATGTTCCTATGCAAAGTTGTAGAGCACATGTACACATTTAAAGAACTTACTTCATAGCTGTACATTCATGGATTCAAACATATCGATCTTCAAAACGTTCTTTCTTCTTCATACCATCGATATCTCCAAAATGCCAAGCTTAAATTTCTAATGCGAAAATATATTTCGCTCCAGAACATCCATCTAACACAATGTCATGCAGTATATACATGCTGGCCTGCGCTCGATCGGAATACTCATGACACGAGAATAACAAATTACCGACTCAGTCGATGTAGTGAACCATACCTATTACTCGTGTACTCTTATGAAGTATGTACACGAAGATAATACACTCACACATACGAATACAGAACGCGGGACCGTTTCAGCTGATGCTGCCAACAGCGGCGCTGCGCCTGCCGAGTGTCAAGGTGAGGTTGGTTCCGGCCTTAGTAAAGAGTCCGCCGGCGCCTTCCCCTCCTCCTCCGAACCTAGGGTGGTCCTTGCGCCGCTCCACCAGCCAGATACATAGGTTCAAGGCCCCCACGACGACCGTGACCAGGAACAGCAGCAGCACGATCCCGAACAGTCGCCACATCGGGTCCTCCCACACCGCCAGCCAGCCATCCGACTGCGCCTGCGCGCTCGTATACGTGTCGTCGTGCGATTGGTCCGATGTCATTGCGACACTTGGCGGGTACATGGTCACGTTGGCAGCAGTGAAGCTCGAGCCGATCTCTGTCACTGAAACAGGTGGTGAATAATCCGTGTCGTTTGCGGCGGAAAAGTTGGCAGACATTTGCGTGACGGGAACACCTGTCTGGTATCCAGTGGTGTTGACAGTTGGTGGGAGATCCATTTTTCACCAGACACATGAATAAATCTGAAGAATTATATAAAAACAGGCATTTCAACATGGATAAAAACACAGATGACAAACGAGTAGGCATATGCCTCATAAGAAGGATGTTACATCCCACCTGAATTTTTATAATATCATGTTATTAGATCACCTGACTGGCAGCAAAAATCTATTATCCCATTTGTACGCGCTTTTACATTCCGAGTCTAGCAGGTAGTACGCAATGCTCTAAGTAACCAAAGCAACCGAATAACACGGACGATCTTCCAAAATTTCTCTTGGGATTCGATTCGTGCCAACAGTTTGGATTAAAAAAGATAGTAACTCGGTGTATTAATCTTGCATGTGGTATCTGTAGCTTAGTAGTTTTTGGATTTTCATGATGCAGTGCAACGGGCCTCAGGCAACAACGGCTCACAAATTCGCTATGTCCTCGAAATTTATTGACGGCAACACATGTTTTACAAGTGCTTGTATATCTTCAGGTATCGAATGTCTCTATCATACACAAAGCCAGGTATGGTTATAGATTGCAGTGTGGGTGTATCTCCAGCTGAAACTAACATTGACTCCTGGAGAGCGAATGTTATGGAATGTTATGGACAAATTGTCTTAGTTAAAATAAGGAACCTTGAGGATAAAAACGCAATGATACCTACATGTTAACGTGCAGCTAAATTCACTTCAACTTGCATAATTTGTGAGCCATCAAGTCTATACGTGTATAGCTGGTATGTGTAAAACAAAACCATACTGACCTTGTATCTGACTGACGTCTTTTTATCATCTATTATCAACTATCTCAGTCCGGCTGTAAAACAAACCCATCTCGTGTTGAAGCAAGCTATGAAGATTTGACTTTCAGCAATCTGGCTCAATCCAACTGCACGCTATCTGACGGAGAAGTAACAGTAATTGACTTGTGTATCGTTTCCTCCGCTTCAACTGTAGTCGATTTATCGATATTTAAAACTGTTCATATCGAGTGAGAATCCTTAAAATTATACTGCTCTCTATGCATGCAGCAGTGGGAAAACACGTGTTTTTTATCCAGCGACACTAGAATTATGGTCCATTATATTCAGCGTGTAATAAACGTATATTGATCTGAACAGGCGCGCAACTATTGTGCATCAAAATATTATACTGCACGTTTATTTACCCCGCCCCCACACATAGGGATGTAGATTTGTACTATATTTGTTAATGAAACCTATATCACGCGTTTGAATTAGTACATTTGATTAAATTGAATACGAACAAAGACACAATGCTATGATATCCGTCAGGGATGCGGGGTAGCCTGACGATACAAGACGCCCACATGTCCCACCGTGTCTACCGGCATGTATACCACTGGTGTATACCACTGCTTGATCTCCGGGTCTACAGCTAGATTTTTGAAAATGTCTTTCTATGTTTAACAACATGAACATATTTTGACACTATGACAATCATTTTTTGACACTTAGAACATACAATCGGATTTCTTGAAAGGTTAACGAGATTTGTTTTCAAATTTTCAGGTGGTCATAAATAAAAGTTTCACAGACAAGTATGACATAATCATGCACTATTTCATTCGCCCGTCAAAACGGTCATATATCAGACAAGGATATGAGACATTTGAACAATGAGGAGGGGTATGCACATGTAAACTTGATACTCTATAGAAAGAAGTACGTGTTCAACTTGACTGTGACAGCACTGTGCATGTACTGTATTGCTTTGCCGTGCCTACAGAAATGTTTCACTTCGTGTACATATTGTCTTGTCTTCACACAAAGACAATATTATGAAAGTTGGGAGCAAATAAAAAGAAGGCATGTGTGTATATCGTAATTTGTATTTGTGTATTTTGTATTTGTATTTTTTTTTTTTTTTTTTGGTTTATTTGGCTCATTTCAGTATCGTTGGACAGAATGTATAGGGCCTATACCAGGTGGGCATGGCGAATGTATAAATGCTAGAAGCCGATGTCACAAGACTTCGCCTGAACGTCATAACCATACTGATATCAATATTATTGATGATTTACATGATAGCGTGTGAAGTGTAAAACCATGTGTTTACTCAATGACTCGGTCACTTGGAGGTTGGAAAGTACCTTCAAGTATGTCATCTATGTACGACCTGCATATTAAGATGTGTATCCACGCTTGCGGTTGGTTCTTGTTCACACTATCTTATAAATCAACGCACGAACACAGGCGAGTCTGAGAAAACAGATTACGTCAATTGTAAGAAGTATATTAATTTAGGTATTATAAACCTTAATGTCCGATGAAAAGTTCATTCTTTTTTCAGATATTCATTCAGTCATGCAACTAAAATATATTAACTTTCAATAAAAAAAAAACTGGGAAAATCGTAAACGGGTATGGGCAGAACAAAACTGAGCTGATTTGACAACCGCACAAAGCGCTGAAGAATAACAATGAGTGTCCTAGATGACAATTACCCCCACCCACCCACGGGTGTTTCATTGGATTACCCAGAAACCACCACTTGGCCTACACCACACTATTAACACGATTTATACTCTAGATGTGACCTGTACCTAACGTTATACAAATTGCCGGTCAGGCAGCATAAAAGCTCCTCTAAAAAAGTTCAGGCTGACGCAATAATCTCATTCAAAGTTTTATGTCGGAAATGATTTTATATCAGATGTACTAGTACAATGTATAACATATATATATCTGAATAATTGAATTCTGGAAAAATCCGTGTCCGGGAAGTTTTAATATCCCTTCCTGTCGGGTCACTGGTAAAATTCATTATCCCTTATTTTAGAATACGTTAGGATACAACAGCAAAATCCAACACATAGGCGCTAACTTTACTACATAGGCCTACAGAATGCGTCAAATGTAGAAATAAAGACGTGAAGATGTCAATATTTACACACAGATCTCTATATACCGAGGAGTGTCGAATGCTTGTCGCTGACATAAAGATGTTTTATAAAGTCACTAACGAACGTGAAGGTCGTGACATCCAGCGCATAGCCCCGGCATTGTTGAAGCCTGTCGAGTGCAGACTCAATGTACATGTATATATCTGGAAATCATCTAACATTTACGCAAGAGCAGATTCCGTCATAGCTAAACAACTACGACTCGTGACTTCGTTGAAGAAACCGATCCCCGGCGCGCATTCTGCCAGTCCCACATCGACCACCCCCGGGCAATGAGACACTGCGGAGATAAACACTGACAGGTGCTACGTGTGGGCTAGTTACACGGACATGGCTCTATCATATAAAATTATTTTCGAGTGCTGGTGATCGGTGAATTAATGGTTGGTCCGAAATGAAAATTGCAGCGATAGTCCGAACGCGATACACCTGGTCAAAACTTCCCTGTCAACATAGGCTACGTGTGTCATGGAATTATCGCAAATCTCTGCTCGGAGGGTTTTTTTGCAGGGTTAATTATAACAAATGGACGAGAAAGATCTTCGATCGTGACTCATCATGTACGTTTCATCTTTGTTTTTATATATCAGTGACCGGGAACTTTCTACATACCTGAACCGTGACAAGGGGTGCATGGGAGGGGGGGGGGTGGCTTGTTTTTTCTCCGTGGACTTTTTTGTTCATTATTCCGAAGAAAAAATCAAATCCGTCCATGGTAAAAAAAATCCCCGAAAGTTGGCCGATAGATAGCTTCCATGGGGGTATATAAAGTTTAGCATGAGAGCTTCGGGTCAGTACATCGTAACAAAGAGTAACCACACCACATCAAGACTTTCCCAGCTCAAGTTTTCGAATTGTTCAAACTAGTCGAGCAACAGTCATGGTGCCAATACACATTCGCGGGGCTGCAGTGTTTGTTCTACAGGTATCTTTGCATTCACCTTTATTAGGCTACTTGTTATGCGAGGCTATATAAATATATCATTAAATTCTATAATATAATTATTACAATTAGCAGCATTACACATGTTATCAAGTTATTACTATCATCACCTCCTGCCGTGCAGGTGTGTTGGCTGTTCGTGCCGACCCGCCCGGCCGTCGCCACGTGCACAGAGCCGTCCGAGACCGACCTGAGAGCGCAGTACGAGGAGTACTACAATCAACATTGCACCGACTACGGCTACGGCCTGCACCACGTCATCCCGCACCAAATGGTCAGTACATTGCTACAGAATCCTATCAAGTCTTCCGCAGAATATTGATGAAAAGTAAACAAAAAAGGTAGATGAATACGGCAGTATAACTGAGTTAAAATCGAAACCGAAACCACCAACATATTTGTCACTTAAAAATGGTCCTCGGTAGGTTATACATGTAGGCCTATAATAAAAAAAGGCCTACATTCGAGCCAGTGGAAAATTTCGGTCGACTTTCATGTGGAAGACTTTAGAATGCAACAATGCATTTCGAAATAGCTCGTATTGACCATTGGATAATATTAGAAACACGTAAAGATAATATGTACTTGCAAATTGAAATAAATCAAATTCAGGCCTATACTGAATGACTAGGCACAACAACTAAAAATTAGGCGTGTTTATGATAGGTAGCCTAATAGTAATGTTGAGTTGTGCTTGTTTAATGAGTACGTTACATGGCATGTACGCGTGTGTTTGGCAGACCCTGGACACGAAGGGGATGTTGGGGGAGGAGACAAGTTGTCCGGACGCGGAGTGTGAGGACGGGATGTGCTGTACACCCTGGCAGGAGGAGGACGAGGCCGCCACGTGTACCATGGACGCCACCAGTCCGGAGGTCCGCCACCGCTCCCTGTGTCCCTACACGTTCCTCGAGGTCACCCACGTGGATCTATACCCGCGCCGCACCCTGGAGGCCAAGTGTAAGTGTCTGAACTGCCAGGCCAGCCCGAACGTGACCGTCGCCGCTGGCTGCGAGCGCGTACTCTACCACGTGCCCATGCTCAGGCGCACGGGACATAGCGTCGACGGCACGTGCGAGTACGTCAAAACACTGCATCCAATCCCGGTCGGCTGCGCATGCGCAGTCATGCACCAATCCGATCCTTGACCAGTTGCTACTTCTGTGAGGGCATTTATGAACGATATTATATACCGACCTGCGATATGAAAATCTCTCATGTATTTATTTGTATTGGTTTCACTTGGTTTATGGGCATTTGCTATATTTGAGAGAAGAGTGTATCCATGATGCGATTTTTCATTTAATGTGTTAAATGATATTTTTATGTGTACAGTTCACGAGATTACCATGTACTAGTATTCCCTGGTGAATAGAAATATATTAACGTTGGTATTTTATGTGGCGATAAATAATAATAACGTCAAACACACCCCAATTGATGTTTATATGTTTTATATGAATATTTCTACCGTTTTTCAAATAAATTTGCAAACATTGACACTGGTCATTCTATTGTTGTCAACAAACAATACCGTATACTTCGGTCCTGAAGCACAACCATTTCACAAATCTCAAGGTAAATAATTTAATATTCGTTTTGTTCACGTCAAACTATGGAACGCGCATGTCGCATGTCGCAGTTAATAGGCTAACTCGCAGGTCACATGTTCATGTAGGCAAAATTTCTCGCTTCTCGCATGTCACATGTCGCTTCTCACATGTCACTTCTCGCATGTCGCACCGGCTTTCCATATCAAACACAATCCCAATTGATGTTTATATGTTTTATATGAATATTTCTACCGTTTTTCAAATAAATTTGCATTGACACTGGTCATTCTATTGTTGTCAACAAACAATACTATTTCTAGATCAAGGTGATTCATGGCCCTTCAGTGCCGCGTGTGTAAATGTATGTTTGTCTGAGGGCCAATACAAATTTAGAGGTAGGCTATGCAGTAGGTAGGCGGCCGCCAGTTATTAGGTGATTGCCAGATCATAGATCTATGTATTTCACACGTGAAAGTATGGAATTCATACTGTGGAGCCACAAATTAGTTGGACAAATCTAAATTGTGTACCTATTTTCTAACATTGTTTACGATACATGTTAATGGAGATCACAAGCACCTCACCCATAGATTTGCAATTTATCTATGAAAACAATATACAGCAATTTCTGCAATTTATCTATACAAAAATGTTCTGCAGAAATGTATGCACGAATTCTAAACAAATAATTACAGGAATTGGGTGAATTATTTTCATAGAAAAATTGCAAATCTTCTGTTGCTGAAAATAATCATATTTCATGACAGTTAATTTCAGTGGAACGCCAACGTATGTGAGTTGACGTTATGCTGTCATTGCGCGCGGCCTATCGCATGTAAGCTTCGTGTGTGCATTGCAAGTTCTCAGACACGTTCTCCACCAAATATACACCCGCTTCACATCATGGAGAACCGTGCTTTCACACCGGAGCTATCAATAAGTTTTTTTACCCACATTTACACATAATATATCAACCATTCGCGTCATACAAAGTATTACCTGGATGAAATGCATCATTTGCTGCCATGATCGGATCATCATTCTCAGGCCTGGATGGACGACACTGTTTGCCTAACGATTGAATAGCTGAAGGATCGTTGGTTGGACCGAGATTTGGCAATTTCAGTGGAAATTGGCTGCAATATTTAGGATTGGCGTTGCTACCGTGGTCAAATATGTACAAAATTAAAAAAAGAAAATACTGAATGTATAATACAACAAGGAGTAATTTATATATCTCTTTTCTTTTTCAAAATGACCCCATTTTCGACGAAAACCGACCAATTTTGGACTTCAACAGTCATTTTTTCGAAATCTGTTCATTAACTTTTTTCCTAATACCGCGCACACAGCACTTCCAAGGGGTGTGAAATGATCGACCTTTATACCCTTGAACCAGAACTTCAACCTAAATATCACGACCAAACTAAAATGTGTGAATTAACCTCTGCATACGACACGACTGCAGATTAGATTATATATTATGAGCACACAGGAAGTGATATAATTATGGCACATGTGTCACACATTTGGTGACCTTGAAGTCGATCACACATGACCTTGAGCGATTTTTCTCTAAAGTCATATGTATCACACAGCGCTTGTTATGGGTCTAAAAACATTGAATATCCGTGTAAAGTCATTACGAAATAGTCCAAATTATTATACGATTTTTGTCCAACACATTTGAATACAAATGATTCATTCTACGGTGACCGACAATCATGGTCTCGTTAACAGCCATGTCAGTAAGATTGCTATGGGCCAAGATGTCAATTGCTGCATGTGATAAGCACGAATTATTATTAGCAGATATGATGAGAGATTACTGTTGAAACTCTGCACGCCGGAATGCAGGGACATACTTGTGGTGCATGTACATAGAGTTACTTCTCCAACACGTACGTCCATTGAATATTTCGAGAAAAGTACAAGAGAAAATAAACCCAAGGTCTAAGATAGATTACCGGACAATTTTGGTTTGTATCACCATTGAGATACGACCTTGAGATCCATCAGTCAAGGTGTGCTATGATCATCAGAGACCAACTCCATACTCACCAAAAGATCCAGCATATATGACTTCGTATGTGCTCACAATTAAAATCTAGCTCTAACTACAGCCGTTTTGTCCAATCTACAAAACTCAGTACAGCCATTTTGTCTAATCTACAAAACTCAGGTCAGAATATATGACTTCGTATGTGCTCACAATCAAAATCTAGCTCTAACTACAGCCGTTTTGTCAGAAGTCATCTTCGGATTTACCACTCAAAATCAAATGAGGTCAACTTCAAGACTACCGAAAGTTCCACAATATATAACTTTCTATACGTTCATGATACAACCCTAAGCTCAATCTGCGTCCGTCTAGTATGTAGGGGTGAAATTACAAACTTCAATTTTGCCACTTCAGCTAGTTTGGCGCTATATTTTGGGCCTTTTACACGATTCAATGCCTACCATCTGTATACACAAGCTGAACAGGCCTAAATGCCTACCATGTGTGGAATTAGAGAGAAAAATTAGGCCAAGGGCCAAAGATAGGTTACCGGACAATGTTTAATATTTTAGATGTTAGCCAGGTCACTGCTTAAATTCAAGGTCAAGAGAATATTCATCATACATAATATTAAGCATATATCATGTCCACAGTTGATTGCTAAGCTGTAAACTGAATAATCAGAGAGATATTAGCAATTTTGTGCTGAGGCCTTGAAAATGAAGACAAAGGTCAAATTCAAGGTCATCAAAATATTCAGTGTATATCATTTTCTATATGTCCACAATTGATTCCCAAGCCATACAGACAATAGAGAAGCAAGATATGAGCCAGTTTGTCATTGGACCTTGAAAATGAGGTCAGAGGTCAAATTCAAGGTCATGAGAATATTCAGCATATATCATTTCCTATATGTCCACAATTGATTCCTAAGCTGTAACATCGATAATAAATGAGATATTAACCATTTTGTCATGTGAACTTGAAAATGAGGTCAAAGGTCAAATTCAGGGTCATGACAATAATTTGCATATATCATTTCCTATATGTTCATAACTGATTTTTAAGCTGTAAAGTCGATAACAAGCGAGATATTAGCCATTTTGTCCTATAACCTTGTCAAAGGTCGATATTTAAGGTCATCAGAATATTCAGCATATATTATTTCCTATATGTCCACAATTGATTCCTAAGCTGTAGAGTCGATAATAAGCAAGATATAAGCCATTTTGTCCTGTGACCTTGAAAATGGGGTCAAAGATCAACCAAGGTCATCAGAATATTCAGCATATATCATTTCCTATATGTCCACAATTGATTCCTAAGCTGTAAAGTCGATAATAAGCGAGATATTAGCCATTTTGTCCTGTGATCTTGAAAATGAGGTCAAAGGTCAAATTCAAGGTCATTAGATTATTCAGCATATATCATTTCCTATATGTCCACAATTGATTCATAAGCTGTAAAGTCGATAATAAGCGAGATATAAGCCATTTTGTGCTCTGACCTTGAAACTGAGGTCAGAGGTCAAATTCAAGATCATGGCATTATCCAGCATATATCATTTCCTATATGTCCACAATTGATTCCAAGTCTCTAATCTCAATATTAAGTGAGATATTAGGCATAATGTGTCCCATTATAAAGCATAGGAGAATTTAACATAGGAAAGTCCCATTTGGACCGAGTTTGGGCCAAAATGGCCCACTTCGAGAGATTCAAGCGCAACGAAATTTTTAGACATCATAGGAGTATATATGGGGAGTGTAATGTATCAAAAAGAAAAAAAGTTACTGAACAGAATTTGAGAAAATGGCCGCCAAAGTCCAAAATCGGCATTTTTCGTCGAAAATGGCCGCCATTTTGAAAAAAATGCGAAAATCCAAAAACTAAACAATACCTCCTTCTTGAATTATTTTTAAGTATTTTTGTGCAAAATTTCAGAAAAATTCGCTCGTAAACAAAAAAGATAAAAATGTGGACGACGACGGACGACGACGACGGGCGACGGACGCAACGCCACGGCAATAGGTTATCGGACCAAAGGTCGGTAACCTAAAATTGCAGAATAGATTTCGAACAAAGTGCTAACAAGAAAATGCAGCAAACTGCGGAAGACGACATTAGAGCTTGAGCACATCATCAGCACCACGACAGCTGAATATATCTTACACAACGTTAGGCCTACCCCCCCCCCCCCCCCAAAAAAAAAAAACAAGAAAGAAGAAGCCATAATTTCATCCCCTATGTGATTCTAATTCATTTCCGTGTACCAGGATGAAAAACATGGCCTACTTCATTCATATTACTAATAAGTAAACATTTATTTTAAAATCGATCAATGGAACAGATATGCCTGCTAAAATGATATGGATCCTCATTAAAATATCCTCAAAACATTGGAAACTATGAGGAATATCTGCATCTGATAACATCAGATATAGCCTAACACATGCCTTTACTTGGCAAATTAAAATACCAGTTAAGAATAAAAAGACTTCGCAATCCAGCACAGAACACCAGCTTAATTGTCATGTTATAAAATACGTCAAATTACGGTAAATGTAGCCGTGGCATCGCAGACGAATCGCTGTGTTTACTTCATAACGCCAAAAAAGTCCACACGCAGATGCCCACATGCATGTATGCATACACGAATTGCTGAACAGAAATTGTGTTTCAAAATACGCGTCATTGTGGTGAAATTTCCTTTGCATTCTGGGAACGTCAATTTCCATCGGCTCCGCCATTTTGGGACGTTTTTAGATAATTTGAACATTTACGTTATTTTCTCAAACCTAGCACATCGATTCATGCCTCATATATCTGTGGAATAGTCAAAGTTTCCCATCAATTCGAGAGATTTTATGTCAAGGACAAAGAAAATCCTCATTTGAAGTAGGTATCTAAACGTTTACATGCCAAAACGTGCGTCGATAGGTTGGCATGAAACCTCCATGAAAAAGTCAGCACATAGACATGTAGAGGGTTTGGGGCTTCGCCCCCAACGCTCTAATGTCAAAAAGGGGAAATTTTGGCTATTTTGGGCCATTTGGCCTACTTTTCGACCTTTTCGAGCGATTCAAGGCCTACCATCTTCATACATCTTACAAATAGACCAAAATGTCATGCCTGTGCAAAATTAGAAAAAAAGTTACCGAATAGATTTTAAGATATTATCATAAGGGCTAAATAAAGGTTACCGGACAATATATGTTTTATATTTTAGATATGAGCTACTTTGTCCTGTGACCCTGAAGAAAAGGTCACTGGTCAGATTCAAGGTCACGAGAATATTCAGCATACATTAATTCATATATGTCCACAATTGATTCTCAAGTTGTAAAGTCGATAATAAATGATATATTAGTTATTTTGTCCTGTGAAAAGAGGTCAAAAGTCAAAGTCATGGTCACGTGAATTTCCAACATATCATTCCCTATATGTTCACAATTGATTCCTGAGCTGTTAAGTAGAAAATAAGCGAGATATTAGCCATTTGTTGATCTGACCTTGACAAAAGGTCAAGGTAAACTTCAAGTTCATGAGAATATTCAGCATAAATCATTTCCTACATGTCCACAATTGATTCCTAAGCTGTAAAGTTCATAATAACCGAAGTATTAGGCATTTTGTGCTCCGACCTTGAAACTAAGATCAAAGGTCAAGTTCAAGGTCATGAGAATGTTTACAAATGATTCCTAAGCTGTAAAGTCGAAAATAAGAGATATTAGCAATTTTGTTCTCTGACCTAGAAAATGAGGATATTCAGCTAATTCCATTTCCTATATGTCCACAATTGATTCCTAAACGGTATAGTTGATAATAAGCCATTTTGTTCTCGGACCTTGAAAATGAGGTAAAATGTCAAATTCAAGGTCACGAGGTGAGAAGGTATTTACCGGGGTGAGAAGGTTTTCACCGGAGTGAGAAGGGTTTCACTGGGGTGAGAAGGTTCTCACCGGGGTCAGAAGCTTTTCACCGGGGTGAGAAGGTTTTCACCGGGGTGAGAAGGCTTTCACCGGGGTGAGAAGTTTCTCACCGGAGTGAGAAATTTCTCACCGGGGTGAGAAGGTATTTACCGGGGTGAGAAGGTTTTCACCGGAGTGAGAAGGGTTTCACTGGGGTGAGAAGGTTCTCACCGGGGTCAGAAGGTATTCACCGGGGTGATAAGGTTTTCACCGGGGTGAAAAGGTTTTCACTGGAGTGAGAAGGTTTTCACCGGGGTGAGAAGGTTTTCACCGGGGTGAGAAGGTTCTCACCGGGGTGAGAAGGTTCTCACCGAGGTGGAAACTGAATGGGATGTAAATTAAACGTGATGGCGAATCTAAGCCACCGTACAAATCTGATCAAACAGTGTTTGAGAAAAAAACTGGCCGCCAAAGTCAGGAATAGACCGTTTTTCGACAACAATGGCCGCCATTTCGGAAAAATCGCGAAAATCAAACAACTAAAAAAAAATACCTCCCTCTTGAAATATTTTTAGGCAATTTCGTGCAATTTTTCAGAAAGGTTCGACTGTAAACTTTGGAGATAAAATGTAGACGGCCGCAGACGCCGACGCTGACGGACGACTGACGCAACGCAGCGGCAATAGATTATCGGACCAAATGTCCGGTAACCTGAAAATGTGGAAGGACGACGGACGCAGCGCCATGCCAATAGGTTATCGGACCATAAGTAAGGTAACCTTAAAAAAATTAGCCCAAGGGCCAAGATAGGTTACCGGACAATTTTGGCTTTAGGCGTTTCAAATGACTTGGAGATTTACCAATCAAGGTCATCTTTGTGAACTGCAATATCACCATTGGGTATGCTGCATATGACTTCATATATGTTCATAATACAAACATATAAGCTCTATCAACAAGTATATTGTCTGTAGAGGCCAATTCACACATGTCAGGCTAGACAAGGTTGTGAGATTTGGATTTCTAGGTCATACATAAGGTCAAAATCAAGGTCTCCAGATGTGCTATAAATACATGACTTCTTGTAAGCTTGTACATAATCCGACCCAAGTAGCGCACCTTACTCTGTTATTACTACTCACCCACTGAATGTATACCATATTTAATCCGTCTGGCACATTTTTATTCTTCATTGAATTTAGAAGAAATAGTAAGCTGCGCTACATGGGCCCACAATCCTAACCTGTATGTGCAAGTCTTTAAGCCTCGGTGGCTAATTTAAACATTTCACATCGGACATTTAGCACTCAAGGTCATCTGAGGTCAAGGTCATCATCAGTTGTTCCATATATTACTTCTCAATGCTCATAATGCAAACTTAAGCTCTATCTACACGCATTTAATCTGTAGAGGCAAATCTGGGCATTTTTTACCCAAAAATGGCTGTTTTGACCTTTCAAGGTCATCAAAGGTCAATTTCAAGGTCACCACACAAATCGCCATATATGACCTCCCATTTGAAAGTGCCAATTTCTAAGCTCTATCTTCAAACCTTCTATGAGCACAGTCCTGCCAGCTCCCATTATGAAGGAAAAAAGTGCTGAAAAAGTCCCAAAGTTTTTTCAAAAGGTAAACATTTTTTTTTGCCTAGAATTGGCCTAAAATGGATAGTAATGCGATTTGAGGCCAAAAAAAATATTTTACACCAACCCGTCAAACATTCAAAATGGCTGTCACACGGAGACCGGCGATTCAAGGGCAACAAAACTTATACACATCATAAAGGTACATAAGGGGAATCTTTTGAAACCAAAATCCCAAAACTGATCGGACAGTTTTCGAGAAAAGACAGACAAGGTGAAAATTTGGGCATTTTTCGACCAAAAAATGGCTGTTTTGACCTTTCAAGGTCATCCAAGGTCAAATTCAAGGTCACCACACAAGTCGCCATAATGACTTCCCATTTGAGAGTGCCAAATTCTAAGCTCTATCTCCAAGCGTTCTATGAGTACAGTCCTGGCAGCTCCCATTATGGAGGAAAAAAGTGCCGAAAATTTGTCCAAAATTTTTTCTCAAAGGGTGTCTAGAAATGGCCCAAAATGGATAGTAATGCTATTTGGGCCGAAAAAAAATTTTTTCGTCGTCTCGACCCGTCGAAATTCAAAATGGCCGCCATACGCAGGTCGGCGATTCAAGGGCAACCAAACTTATACACATCACAGAGGTACATAACGAGAATCTTTTGAAACAAAAATCTCAAATGTGATCAGACAGTTTTTGAGAAAATGGCCGCCAAATTTCAAAATTGACCGTTTTTCGACGAAAACGGCCGCCATTTTGAAAAAAAAATAAAAAATAAAAAAACCAAAAAAAATACGTCCTTCTCAAATTATTTTAAGGTATTTCCCAAATTTTCAGAAAGATTGGACCATAAACTTTAAAGATAAAAATGTGGACGGACGGACGACGACGACGACGACGACGACGACGCCGCCGACGACGACGACGACGGACGACGGACGCAACGCCACGGCAATAGGTTATCGGACCATAGGTCCGGTAACCTAATTATAACATAAATTCATATCAACTTGAAAAAGAAATTATTCAGATGTATATAATGTATAGATTCCTTGTTCGAATTTCTAAACGAAACAACCGCAAAGTACTGAATTTAGTTTCAAATTGTTTATTCATTATTCAATTGTATAATTATATTATAATGAAATAATATAGATAAAAAATATGAATCAAAACTGAGTGCTCAACTGATGTCCCATATGGGCTACTTGTCCCATCGTATTACTCAAATGTATTCAGTGGTATGAATTTTCACCTAAGAGATATTGAGTTAGTATGAGCCTGTACGTGTCATCTAGACGCCATATAGACAATATCGGTAACTGCAGGCACACGTCACTCTGAGAAATTTGAAATACAGTTTTAAAATTCAATCAGTGACGATTGAAATTTATTTCAATAGCACATGGGATATACAAATATACATTAATTTTAGTATACAGACATTGTGCGGATAGACTCGTAGCAATAAGTTTCCTTTCGTTGCAACCAAAATTTGCAGATTGGCAATGCTATGTCACATCCCCAGCACAAACAGAGTGAGAAATCTGTCAATACAGTGAATACAGTTGGCTGGTTAAGATGGATGTTTGATGTGGAACACCATTCACGGTAGTGTCACTGAGCACGCATACTAGACTAGCTATTGTTTCCACACGCACGATAGTGCTGGGCCAAAACTGATTCATCATCCTTAATGTTTGTCCACGTGTAATTCTCTGGTCTGAAAAGTGCCGCTGAAATGTGTATATACTAGCCTCAGCAGTGGCCCTCTGCAACCTCGAAATCGGTGTGGGTCTCCAACCGCCCCAACCGATTTCAAGGTTGGAGAAAGCCACTGCTGTATGAGGGAATATATGCAATGTGATTGGGTGTATATACTGTGTAGTTGCAACGTTTGTCATTGTTGTCAACATTTTGATGCATTCTTTACAACGCCAGAGACCGGAAGAACATGCTCAGATGTAACCAAGTTGTCGACGGGATGAACTGAGGTCTCTATGCAACTAATATGAATGTGCACGTACGTCTGAATTCCACATTCACATATGTGTAGCTTTCCGGTGACACCGAGAAATTTCGACGTATGTATATATATATATGCATACCCCCGCCCTTTAGGGAGGCGTGCGATCGAGGTATAAGGCAATTTCACTAACTCTCGTCAAACATTTCCTATTATTCTTTTCCCATGGCCAATTCATATCACTTGCTGAGTGCCTAATGGACGTATGACCAAAGTTCCCTTTTAATGTCCGAGGAAATTTAACTAGAACTATATAGTGACTGAATGTGAGGGGCGATGGTTTGAAATCTCTCGATGTCTATTTGCATTAAATTTATCGAGAGATCAGAATATTATTTCTGATATTCTTTTCTTGATTTCTTATAATTCGATGGGAATTCACTTTGAATTCTTATAGTGCGCTATATGCTGCGGTCAGGGGACTGGTTTTGTAGTTGGTGACCAAAAAAATAGACATGCAATGCCAACGGAACGTAATTCCAAATCTGGAAGATTCCCTGGTGATGAACATATTTTTATGTATAGGAATATTAAAAGTCGGCTTCGTCCAGGTGAATTGCCCAATATCCGCAATATCGCGTATTGCACCACAAGTTCGCAATGTCGCAGTGCGGAAATAATATGGTTCTCTTGGTATACATGGCAGCACCCTCAATATTATCCCAAATATTTGCCGGGCGTCATGGCAATCGAACAATAAGCGAGTAGTTTGCTGATTAGTCACAAACGAACGGAGCGCGGGTAATTTGAGAGACAGTTGCCGCTCTGTTTGCGCCACCGCTGCTGAGACAAAGGACCGAAGCTCAGGCGATACCATCCCCGATAGCGAGAGGCACGGACCAGTACACACCACCGGCCAGACGTGTCACACCGAGCTGTTTACCTGTTGTTTAGCCAAATCAATGATCCGTCGCCATATCCATGGCACTGGTCGGGTAATTAACATTCAGCAATGTTCCCTTCTATTTATCTGCATCAATCTTGTCACATATTCACTATGAATGCGTTGCACTGAGACAATAGGCCATGTGACAATCGGGGGTGAATAGAAATATGTTTGATATTGATGTCAATATGGTACATGAACGAACACACGATAGCTCAGAACTCCAGTTAGAAAACAGATGAAGCTAAAACTAGGTAGATCAGCATTTTCGTATCATTTTCAAAGAAATATACACTAATTAATTTGAAATGAACATTTCTTATAATGTTTCAAATAATAGTACCGGCACTTCAGACTCAGAAATATTTCCATGATCAGTATTATAACGACGAAAATGCATTCAATTCTGCCTATTTGGAACAAAAAAAAGTTCAAGAAGTTCAGTATAAATATTATGTATAGGATAGGGCCCCAGGCTGAGGATCTATTGCAGATAGGAACCCGACGGCGAAGCCGGAGGGTCCTATCTGCAATAGATCCGAAGCCATGGGCCCTATCCGACATAGTTCAGGATTCCCCCAATGATACATTTCACAAACAGAGTTTGGAATATCTGTTTCACCATTCAAATACGTTTTTAATAAAATAAATTTTTTATATTCATGATATACAATTTCACCTATAACCAAAAGCCATGCATATATTAGTTGCTTTTGTTCACATGGTTCACGACAGCCAATGACACCCCCCGACCCTCTTGGCCCCACACAAATCCCCTCCCCATCATCTTCCCCCCCCCCCCCCCCCCCCTCCGCCGATGCATGTATGGGTTGCCAGGTCGAAGTACGCTGCTCCTCTCATGTTCTCGCTGCAGTTGTTGTTATTTTGCTACACACAAAAACCGGGAACGAATGCACGTGTATTGCATTGTATGCAATCGCTGAGTTCTCCAGCGTACCAGTGTCAACAATATTACTCCAAGCACTAAATGTCAACCCAGTCTGGCCCAAGTATCATACACTGCGCCTTCCTCTATATTCAATAAGGATTAAAAAGGTGCGAGACGGATTAAATGGTATGTTTTCAGTGAACGAGTAGTATTAAGGAGCAGTGTATGGTACTTGGGCCCCGAGGGCCATATGCGAGTCATAGAACTAAACGTGGTCGCACTTGAATGAACTCAGTGGCTAACATGTGAACGGGTATAAACAAACCAATATCAATATGTCATGTCATGTATCACAGTATCGACACCATTTACATATTTGGTATCCTGGCTATGAGAGACGAATTTATAGTGAGTACCAGTACCGTGACACTTTTGGTTAAAGCCCTGGCTGTGTACTGTCCCTGTACATGATAGATTTGACGTTTTTTGCATACATTCCTCACTGACTGGAGGACAGATAATTGTGTTCCATTCTCGGATTGTAGATAAGGCAAGCCATTCTAATGGGACAATCTTGTTGTCAATACGATCATCCAGTTCAAAATGAATCGCCACTACATTTCATTTTCGTGTGCTGCCACCTGTCGCCAATTGTTGGTGTTATTCAATATGAACACCATCAACATTGCATGAACTGGTATCTACATAGTCCGGCACAGCGTGCAGTCTATGACGTCATCCGGTTCAAATTCCGGCAATGATGAAACGACTCAAGTGAACAAACATGTGTAGTTTTTGGCATACACTGTTTGTATACTCGTAGTCTTTCCTATTTTTATATTTCTTTCAGGTTCCTATCTAGATAGGAACCTCCCTGAGAGGTTCCTATTAAAATAGGGACTTGGCCGTGACAAAAGAATCATGAACTATGAAATACTGAAGGGAGTTGATAAAGGTAGCAACAAATATGATGAGAAAATGAAATGTGTTTTGATAGACCTAAGGTTTCAGACTGCTTCAATCAATTTTTACTACTGTTGCCACCAAAATAGTTGACATAATTCCATCAAGTATCGGTGAATATGGTCAAAGTCATGTGTTTGATTTTTATCGGTTTAAATATTTACAAAATGGCTCTTTCTGTTTTTAAGAGGAATCTGCAGAACGGGTACATAAGAACCTGAGTAATCTTGGCCCCAGCAAAGCACCCGGTTTCGATCAACTTCCTCCTCGTTTCGTTAAAGACGGTGCCAAGCTCATAAGTACTCCCCTTCCCTATACTCTAAATCTATCTTCGTCTTCTGGTGTGATTCCTGATTACTTTAAAATGGCAAGAGTAACTTCTAACTACAAAACGAGCACTAAATCAAAAGCTGGCAACTATAGACCTGTCTCGATTCTCAGCACTCTAAGGACCTAAGGAAACTCTTTGAGAGCATGGTATGTAACCAACTGTACCAAACCTCTCTGATCATGCTCTACTATACGAGTATCAATCAAAGTTTCGGCTGGATTTTTCGACCGAGACTAGTTTGGTCCACCTTTTAGACTACATTAAGCTGGAACAGGACAAAGGCAACTACAAAGAGGTGGTTCTGACTATACCTCCAAAAAGGCTTTGATTTGGTGGATCATGACATATTACCGATGAAGCTTGAATCTGTGGAGCTCCACATCAGAAGTCTCTGGACTGGTTTTAATCCTACCTCAGCAACCGCCATCAGATGGTAGAAATAGGGGGTACTCTGTCTGGCCCAGCAAACATTTCATGCGGATACCTCAAGGGTCAATATTGGGCCCCTTACTTTATCTGATCTATGTCCATGACATTACCTCTTTGCAACTGTATGCCGATGACTCTGCTCTTATTGTGGCCGGAAAGAGTTCCGAGATAATCCAACTTAGACTTTTCGAGGAGTTGAAATCGATCAGATAATGGCTGATTCATAATAAACTATCCCTCCATTTAGGCAAAAACCGAGTATATCATCGTTGCTTTGAAGAGAACACTCAAACCAAAATCCATTAAGGTGTTCTGTAATGGTGAGGAACTGGCCTGTTGTACACAGGTCAAGTACCTGGTCCCTACATTAGACCAGTCTCTGGATGGAGAGGGCATAGTGGACAAGGTAGGAAAGAAGTCCAATGCCATACTAAATATATTTTCTATCGCGGCAAGCTAACTCTATTAGTGGAGAAACTATGAAAAATGTTGGCCCACAGTGACACCGGCTCACATAATTTGATTTTCGTTATTACACTGTACTATGAGGGTCATGTGATATTTCAAGGACCAAATTGGAAATAAGAGTTTTCACTTTCATGTGTTATCCTGGTTTTTAATATATTTCTGTTATATGTTTTACATTGTTTACCGAATAAAATAAAATTAAATCTAGCACATTGAATCAATGTACGTTTTGGAAGATATGCAATCGGCAAATATTTATAATGATAGTACTGTGGAGGAGTATGGAGTATAAAGAACTTATATGTGTGTTTATCTATACGTTCAATTAATGTTCATGGAACGTCCAATATACAAATGCATGTATATTGTATATATTTCAATGATGCCATCCCCCAAAAATATGATTGTATTAAACCTGACAGACAGCGTTTATAATGTTTCCGATATTCACGCAGCACAACTGTACATCACGAGCTTCCCATTCATTCATTCGTTCGTTGAAACGTCATATGTGAGGTTCATTCGACTGTCTAAAAACATACATCACATACAACATGCGAACACTAGTGATCAATATTGATATTAAATGTAAACTTCATAGGTGTTTTAAGACTTCTCTACAGCCGTAGCCTTGAGGGGTTTTACTCTTTGCTCTGTACAAGAAGTGCACGAACATGTAAAGTACTGTACAACATAAACAGTATAAAACAGTGATTTGTATATTCGAAGTTTTTTCATGCTATCACACAATTCACTTCAGGCCAGCCGTCTTCCACTATCATCAATTTGGAGAACGCCAATTGTCTACCAAATTTCAGATTTCTATCTCAAATATTGAAAAAGTTGGCAATCTACCTCAATGTTGAATTTCAGTCCAAAGGGGTTCATTTTCCGGAATCTGAGTAAATGCAGGGATTTTGTCACGTTTATATCCACCAATTTTGAACCAGGAGGTATAATTGGACGCGATGTGGTGATATTCAGCATCGAACTAAGATGACAATTTGAAAACTGGTACAAAGTTGCCGTTTTGCTTTCAGGTGACGCCAGGATATTTCGACGTTGCTGAATCACGGGTGCAATTGTGTGTAAACAGATCGCATAAATCAGCATGTAAGTCTGTACATATCAGTTGTATTCATAAAAACAATTACATTCGATCACTAAACAAAATCACGTACATACATGTACCTGTGATTTATCAACGGGAGATCACTAGTCAAAGTGTCCATTCCTTAAAACCGTAAATTCAATTCAAAGACTTTTTCACACATATATGCACACGATGATGTGATGAAATACATTTGAGTTGATCTTCATTTACTGATACCTATCTGATACCAAAATTTAAAACAATGTATGGTTCGAATATCATTCTTCTCGATATATATCTAGTGAACAACGGGATGCTGTGATAAGTCTGATGTGTTATGTGTTGATGTTATGTGTTAATGTGTTAATATTCTGGATGGTCTTTTATTGTGTACGCATGATGTCCGTGAAGTTGTCATATTGCAAACTTCACTCAAAAGCAAAATCAACTCTGGACATAAACTATCTATTATCTGTATATTATCAGTAACGGATTTAGGCGATGCCTAATAAAAGCCTGTCCATTCGTTCAGTCAGTCACAAAATCATGAATACACATACATATCTGCCGTTAAAATTTTGTGACTGAGATAATCAGTATCTTGTGATGGATTATGTTCTTGTAAGCTCGACAGAACAGGGGATGACTAAATTCGGTTCACGTTTATACCCCAAATATGCTTTGAAAATGTACTGGCACATGAACGGATGATTTCTGGATTAAAAGGTATGAAATAACTTTAAGTGAAAATGTCGGAATTGACTGTATTCGCACCAAAAATGTTCGGTATATCATACTTCGTTCCTTTTCCGAAACAGCGCCAGATCCTCTGATGGGGGACTGGTCAAATCACATGGAAAGACCAAATGGTTAATGGAGGAAATGCCAATTAGTTTCCAAACAACATAAATCCCACCATAGCACGGGCTATAAGCATAAGTGTTCAAATGTATCGAAAAGGCACTAGTTTTAGTACATCAATGAATATTTTTTTTGGTTGAACTACATGTATGAAATAAATTTTGTAAGAAATCGTCGAGATTGGAGTAGATTCGAGTCACTGTCACAGATCTCTGGGTTAACGCCACGTATGCGAATCACTTGTTCAATAACGGAAATCCATAAAGTCTATGACATAGAAATTTCATACATGTATATTAGAAACGAACTGGCACATGAAAGATGGAAAGAGAGCATATCAGTACCAGAAACATAAAACCCCAAATATTACACCCCATGTGTTTACCAGCACACCGCCAGATCCCAGGATGGTGGACTTGACAACTCACACGACATCCAATGGTCGAAATGGAATCACCTCTTCAATATCAAGAAATCCCCAAACCAAAGGTCAACAATTGAAATGCACGTGTCGTTGTTTCACGTGTTATACTTTTCATCAAAGTGTTACATCAGAATGAAGCAGTACTGTTTTATATAATTGTAATAAATTGCAAAATACAGAATTACGGGTATATTACCATATGTATAGTCCTAAACATTATGTAAACTATTTACTGTGTCGAGCAAGACCTCTGTTCGACCTCTCGACAACTAGAGGTCGAGTGGCCGTGTATCACCCGGGATCCACACGCCATTTATTGTTCCCTGGCCAGCAATATACCCGCAACTTATTGTTCCTCTCCTGCCCGAACCAAGAACGCAGTTCACATCAATTGATTATATGCTCAATAATTCCGATCGATGGACGTTACACAAGCAGCCTGGTCAGCATGTTTCATCGATCCCCGCCACTCAACCGTGGTCGCTCACCAATGAACCTGAACAATACCTCGGTGCCCCAGCGCTTCCATAAGGAGGGCTCAGCATGCCCCCTTCTCCCCTATATGCAACATCAATAAGCGCTTATATGCATGTTTTGTACATGTTGCAGAATCGCGAACCCTGTAACTTGAGCTTGCACAGGGGAGGGGGTCCAACATACAAGGAATTACCCAGTACCCTGTGCTCATCTAAAATGCACATGAAATTACATATTGCACTGTATCCCGGCCTGTGTTGGCCTATCCCGTTTGATGTTTATCCTGTTGTCCCTGGGAACCCATTCTGCCTACACCCGGGTATAAATGGCGAGTTTGCGGGCCCGCAAAGCTAGTTCAGGAGAAACGAGAAACGAAACGCCAATTTATAGCGACTAATGCAAAGGATTTGACACGAATTTCATCTCTTGGACCGAATAAATATTAAGAAGATTTATCTGAAAGGTAATTACTTTATAATTATTTAGTATAGATTTAATCATATATTTCTCAAGTATCTGTGATGTAGAGCCATTCCACAAATGCGTTGATTTGGCTATATGTTCATACTAGTAGTACTAGATATGGCACAGTCAGACCAGTCTGCAGCTAATCTATAAGTTTCATGTGCGATGATCATGTTGTGTATGATTCATTTAATTTACAATAGTACATTCTACCAGATTTGAAAGGAAGGCAAATGTCAAGTATCAACATAATTTAGTTGAATCATTACATATCATCCAGAAAATGGAGGTTTATCATGTCGAAATCGTCTACAGACTCGGCTGAAAATGTGACATTTTCGAACTCGTAATATTTCACTCTTTTAAACAAGGTGAACATCTCAATATCATGTTCCCACCACCTAGCCAATTGAGGTTATTTGTGATAAAATTTCATTGAAATCGCGAAAAGTTCATTTGACGTCAGAACTGTGTGTTTATTGAACCTAAAAATGTCAATACGTTCGTGGCAAACATTCATTGTATTCATGTCTATAGGAAGTACCGTAAAAAGACGAAAAAAGTTCTTGCCGGTGCCATGAAAGCTTCCCAATCGAACAGCTCTCCCCTGTCACCCCGCCATTTCACCCCTCCCGGGGTCTACTCTACCCCCTGACTAGAATATCGATCACACTGGTCCACAGTAAGGCCACGCGTTGATTGCCGTATCGACGTAACAACTCACCTTTCCCGTCACCATAGTGACAATGACGCGGTGGATGTGAGGCACTTCCTGTATGGCTGGGGCTGGTGAGTGGGAAAGTGTTCCAACAAAGTTTGTCCTGGGTACCCGAGGGGGAGTGAGATGAGACAGCCAGTGCCCTTTGCGGCACTGTCACGGTCGATATAATATCGACTGCCAACTTCCTGCACGCTTCACTCTCTCGGCGCCACGATTGTTTGTTGAAAATATTTGCCTTGTTGCCGTGGTAACGGACCCCATGGAGATTGATGGAGGGGGTGGGGGTAGCCACAGCTAATCAAACTCGGGTCTCCCTCTCTGACAGAGCACACTTTAATTGAAGATTTGCATGACTGGTTCGTCGCAGTCTTTTTACACCGATACTGAATTAGTATGCAATTTGCGTGGGATCGGATCTTAACCGCTATTTAAGATATGGAGAAATAAATTCCGTGTTCAGACTTTCTTATTCTTCTCATCAAGAGAACTTGAGCAGTACTGAAATATAGATAATGTACTCCATAACAATCAAGAAAGATTTTTCGTAAATTCTCACAAATTTTCACATTATTATCAGTTGTTCAGATAACTTTTAATCAATAACGACAGTGAACTAAATTATTCCATAATAGGCCTAAATATAAATTATAATAAATTATTCTAAATTTTTTCAATAATGTAGGCCTACTTCAGAACAATTAAAAAAGACTTGCCGTGAATTATCACAAATTTTCCCAATAGTATTAGTTGTTCAGGTACGGAAAATTCAATACAAATTTACCGATATTAGTCCATAATAAACATCAAATTATTATAGAATATTCAAATTCGTCAAGCTATCGTAAAAAAATATTGGAACGCCCATTTCATTTTTAGACAGTGTGATATCAGCGTTAGAAAACATGATCTTCGCAGCAACCAGAAAAAGATGAAAATTCGAATACACCTATTTTAAGACACACTGTTCAAAGCCGTTTGGAGATTATCTGACCAATAAAAAAAGAAATAAAACATGGTACTTATTTGTACTGTGTTTTGTTTATCACCAGACCATGGAGAGGTTTTATTGTTTGACATGAAAAAAGTATCTATGTGTACGAAACCTCACAAACTATTTTTTTGTCAAACGCAGGAGAGATTCGATATATATCTTATGAATGTTAATACTTTTGCTTTATTCCTGAAAACATGATATGAATGAGACCGAGACTCAATAATATCAACAGTAAAAGAAAAAAACTAACATAATCATGTGACATTATTGGTTGAACAGAATCGTTTATACTTTCTACAATTGTAGATTTTTTTTTTCAGGTCAGTACAAAATCTTATCTAAACAAAAAACCCTGTCAACGAGAATGCAGAAAGAGGAAGTCTATTTCAAGCCTATTCACGTGTACGTTTCTGTCCCCAATTCGGTACCGGTGAAATATTACACCAGTTAGCACAACCCAGTTAGCACAATAGTACATTCTGGCATAATTGAGATACGAGCGAAACGTAGTCTACTAGTATTTGAACAGGTAAAAACTCAGAGTATTGAATAGCATACATCTCGAGAAATAAATGTACACTTTCATATTGTTCGCATATGCACTCGAATTCACAGTATAATTCTAAAGTACAATACCAAGAAAAATAAAGCTATAGTAATTCAAACCAAACATAACTTCCAAAGTAATAGGCACAATATGGGCAGTGAGGCACTGTTCCGGACCCCCCTAAAAAATCAAAATGCTGTACAATGTAATGTAGGCCTATCACATAGCCCAAACAAAATACTTTTTCTGAAAGACTGATATTGCTATTCACTCAGCCGTGTGTATGGTACTCACCCTTTAAAATGCTACCATTTTACATGTTTAATGTGCTCCATGCGCGGTTTCAGACGAATCACTGACTCTTCATGATGAAGGCAGCAGTCCTTTGCTGCACCTTGGCGCTTCTAGCACTGAGTGAGTGAAAGATCACACTTACATTACGATGATATTTAAGTGTATACTCGGATTTTTCTAACTCGTTTACACTGTTTTTGGTTAATATATTTGTGATGCTAAACGCTATCGTTCTATAACTTGGCATACTTCACCTGGGAGTCAAACGGCAATTTTCTACCAAATTTCAGACAGCTATCGCGAAAATTGAAAAAGTTGGCAATCTACCCCAATGTTAAATTTAGCCCTATTATTTAATTTTTGGGCTCGCACACAGTTTCGTGCATTTGCTCGGTTTTGTAGCAGAGCTTTTTCAAAATCAACAAGTTTGTGTAGAATACACCCAAGTGTATCTTCTGGTTCAAAGTTACAAGAATATTTCGAATCCTGATGGATGTAAACAGGACCAATTCCTTGAATATGTTCAGATTCTCGAGATCCCGTTTTGGGCAGAAATTTAACATTGAGGTAGATTGCCAACTTTTTCAATTTTCGCGATAGCTGTCTGAAATTTGGTAGAAAATTGCCGTTTGACTCCCAGGTGAAGTATGCCAAGTTATAGAACGATAGCGTTTAGCATCACAAAAATATTAGCGAAATACAGTGTAAACGAGTTGGAAAAATTCGAGTATAGGCTATTGTAAAATACCGATCCAATGTAAAGACATCGTTCAAAAACTTACCATTTATATTTGTTCCAGCGGCGCAAGGTGCCCCACGAAAACGACGACAATGTAAGACGATAACCGTATAGGCCTATATATTTTAAAATATAAATTTAACCATATCATGTCATGACACTCAGAACTCAGATTTCAACTGAAATATTGGTTTTGTGGATGATAGACTTCAATTGTTTATGTTCATAGCCTGTGCGATCGACAACTGTGACCAGTGCGAGAACCCCGAGCTAGAATGTGCGGAGTGCCCGTCCGGCTGGATCATGGCTTCAGACCTCCTCGCCTGTATCCGTACGTCTGTTTTGAATACTAAAGTTACTATTGCTTTATAACCGTTACTATAGTGTTGAAGTATTGATGGCATTGAGGTATAGATGAATGATGTGTGACGCGGTTGTCGGGTGTGTTTGACAGGATGTGGTGACGCGTGTGCTGAATGCGAGGAGCAGTCGGTCCCGGAAGGTTACGCTACCCGCTGTATCACCTGTGACCCCGGCTACACTCTCAACGCCGACACCAACAAGTGCGACCGTACGTATCAAAATTATGTAGAGCGCACTATACAGAACCTCCAACGTCACGATGCAGATAGTTTCAGGAAACCATCAACCTATGCTCAATTGAGTCAATTTCTGATCGACTTCTAGAGTGTGGTTCTTTCTGCGAGGTGTGCGATCAGAACGGCGCTGGTTTCTGTGATGACGCTTGTACCGAAGGAAGCATCTTCAACACGGAAACCAACACATGCGACGGTAGGTTATTACCATATCTAGACGTCCACGCTTACTTGGTTTATTCTCCCTTTACTTGTTTACTTTTCTCCAATATGTTGTACATATATATACACGTGTCGTTTGTAGCCTGCGGACAGAACTGTAAATCCTGTGCGACTAACGGCAAAGCCAAGTGTGACCCCGGGGAGTGCCAAGGAAGCATCTTCTACGACTCGGAGTCCATGACCTGCAAGAGTAAGTCCACTGTATGATACTCAATATTAAGTTGACCCTCCCCCCTCCGCACGAGGGATACCGAAACATTCGAATATCTGATAAATATGCCAAATTACAGTAGAAACCAAACATCCAATGATTTACGTCAAAATATCATCTTCATTTTTTTTTAGTGAATGAAAATATCCTTTTTAGAATTTGACCAAGGATTGTCTTATAGACGATCCATGATTTGACCCCCATTAAAACTTTAGTTTGCATAATTCTTAAGTCTACCCAGATTCTGTTATGTTAACAAAATAAATACGGTAACTTTCCCCTTATTGTATGTACCACAAGACGCAACCATACACGGTGGAATTCTCATTGAGAATGTACCGTGCCTGACCATTCTTGTACACATACACTCATCTACATTTCAGCGGTCCCAACTGGATAAATGGTCCTAAAGTATTAAAAATTACGTTATGTCACGAGCATTCACATTATGACGTATATGATAATTGGGTTTGTTTACATTGATTTCTGAGGACAATTTATCGTGGGAAGTGATGGATGTGGCATGAAAATGGCAAGGCAAAAAAATATATTTATTGGTGATTGGGGAGAATTGTAAGGCGATGCTGTACACATACCAATCGGGTTTCACCTTGTATCCATGATATCCTTTGATCACCCCTCCAAAATTTTAATTTTCATGCGCAGCATTTCTTTTTCTCCAATACTAACTAGTACACAGAGATTTAATGGTAACCAAGTTAACAAATCGAATATTTTTTGCTAGGTCTGTTGATGACATAGTGCCTCGTGAATTGTCATAAAAGGATATTTATTTTGGGGTTTCCCTATACCATAATGTGATACTCCTTTGTGATTGGTCAACTAATCGATGACGTCATAGCGTATGTAGCGTAATACTTTATTTCCATGTATACACATTCTGCACTGACTACCGGCTTGTGATGACAGAAGATAGCTTTGTTTGCTGTTTATTTTATTTCATTCAAATTGATTATGAACATTGACGACCCATAAAAGGCCACTTTCACATGTTTACTCGAAGAACATGTACACCCATCATACTATTCATGTATGGCATGGCTAATGGTAAAATGATATGGCCTATGGCATGCTATAACATATATCCGTGCATTTTACGTTAAAAGACGTTGTTCCTCCTGGTGAGTTTACGTCATAAAAGCGGACCGTTTATCCAAAGAAATCTTGGACAGGTTTGAACAGACACATGACAGTTATAACATCATTTATTTTCTTATAAATGATTGTAAAAGATTGTAAAAGTTACTACACCTTGTAGAACATCCCAGTGGCAGTACATAGCCGCAACCAGAATGTGACGGACTCGTACCTAATTCTGTTAAATGTGTTTATGTTATCAAAAATGTCATCTTTTAGGACCGTTTTTCCAGAGGTGAGTGTACACTCTTCTCTCGATAAACGGTCCGCTCTCGAAAAACGGTCCGAATTCATGTCTGGTTACGTTATGACGCGGAAATGCATTATTACGTCATGTAGTTTGGCCTTTTCAGAAAATTTACCATTCAGTGTCGCAAAATGGTTGTCCGGCATTGGTTCATCCACTCACATGATAAAACAAGAAAATGCAGCTAACTGCGAGAGTCGACATTAGAGCTCGAGCATATCATCAGCACCACGATTGCTGAATGTATCCTACTCAACGTTACCCCCCCCCCCCTCCTCAAATAAAATTGCTATCCATGTCCCCTCCCACATGATTCAAATTCATTCCCGTATATCTGCATAATTATGATATAGGCTAATTAAAAGACCAGTTTTAAATATAAAGGCTTCGCAAACCCAACATGCAACACCTTGTCATGTGATAAAATATGTCAAATTATGGTAAAAGTAGCCGTGGCATCGCAGACGAATCGTTTTGTTTACTTCTTAACACTGAAGAATGTCACACGCAAGCTTACATGTACATACGCATGCACGAATTGCTGCACAGAAAATTGTGTGTTCCAAAATACGCGTCATTACGGTAAAATTCGCTTTGCATTCTGGGAACGTCAATTTCCATCGGCTCCGCCATTTTAACGTTTTTAAGATAATCGCAGCATTCTACGTATTTTGATCAAACCTAACACATCGATTTATGCATTATACATCTGTGGGATATTCAAAGTTTGCCATCAATTCGAGAGATTTTATGTCAAGGATGAAGAAAATTCTCATTTGAAGTAGGTGTCTAAACGTTTACATGTCAAAACGGGCGTCGATAGGTTGGCATGAAACCTCCATAAAAAAAGTCAGCACATAGACATGTAGAGAGTTGGGGGCTTCGCCCCCAACGCTCTAATGTCAAAAATAGTGTAATAAATTATGAAAAGGCTGCATATTATGTCAAATTTAGGAACATGAATAAGAAACTCGTACAATAAACCATAAGTATAGGTATAATATGACATATTTATATTGATACACATGCCTGCATGTATTTCCAATTATTTTCACATTTCTTATTATGTGGCCATATACGAGGTGCCTGTGCTAACTAGTGATTCAAACACATTTTTGTTCTATTTTGGATATTTGAATCTTCAGTCGCATGAACCAGAGAAAACAAAGCTTTACGACAAAAGCGATCTTGATGAAGTTGTGCAGGATGATCTATTGCTTATAAAATGCTGGCGGAGAATATAGCATTCAAGAGACAATTATACTGAGGCACTGTAATCGTTTATGATATATTTGACTTGATATGTTTTGACTAGGCCTGCAACTGTCTGCATTGAAACATCATATGATTTCACGCTGAAGAAACTGAAATAATCTGTGAGTATATTTAAGACTAAATAAAATTGGAAGTCATAGGCATGTTCACAAATGATATTGCGTACATTGCTGTACGTGTACATTTACTAGAAGATCTAGTTTACCATGGAGTATGTCATGGTCTAGTATGTCATGCATGCCTACCAATCTAGTTGCTATACCAACAGACTGCTTGTGAACCGGCCTCCAATCACAATCCGGTGTGTGACGTTCAAAATTGTGTCCCTTAATTACCGATAATGCGTTACCAAATTAAAACATCAACGACCGCAATGAGATGAAGCGTGGAAGCCCCCATGTTACTGCTGCTATCCCTGTCATCATCGCCTTCAAATCCCCCTCCCCCAATATGGCGGCCCATTTGACAACGCATTATTAAATATTGTTTCAAGTGCTCATCCAAGAACTCACTTTGAAATCTTTCAAATCCGTGTTGATGGATAGATTTTATGTTGAATGGATAGATCAAGGAATATTAGATATATTATAATTTTATGCAACTTGTATAGAATTAAATTGCAAACCATGTGATGGTATATATGCCTTCCATACTCCATGCCCTAACTATATCCATTTAAAAACGTTATTTACGTACCCTGTCACGTAAATTGAAAAGCGGACCGTTTATCGAGAGAAATCAACATCAAATAAAACACGATACACTTGTAGATTAAATGTCTGTTGGTTCGTTATCCTCTATGCAATACGGATTTTTCTCTTCCCATATTTGAGGTAACGCTACTGTCAGTACATAGACACAAAGCAATTCACAATATCGCCTTATAATTTATTTTACACAGAGCTTTTCTCTGGAAATCGCCATTTTTCGGATCGTTTATCGAGAGAAGAGTGTAGAGAGATAGACTGCCAACTTCGGTATCACTCTCTCTGTTTCTAGTCATTGAGCTTGAGGTCAAACAAGGTCAGAGGAAGAGGGTAGTTACACTTCCGTTGTCAACGTATAACGTCATATTGCCATTGTTAATTCCTGACGATCCTCAGAGTGTTGACGTAACGTACAGTATTCAACGTATTTTTACAATCCAAATTTCCCATAAAACTTCAAACCGGAAATAAAGTACCCAAATAGGGCACCGAAGTCTCGTTCCACATGTGTCCAAAAGTTACGTATTTATGACGTAATTTTGTACTTCCGGGGACAAGGCTTAGATTGAATTCACATGTACGGTACAACAAAGTTTTTTTAGATATATTCGTAACTCTTTCTTGAATGTAATGGAATTACTTCGAATTATTTACACAAAATCAAGTGGATTTTTCGAACTGAATATACGCCCTGTTCAAGTCGTGTTTGAGAGTGCATTTCTGAGGCATGAATTCGATTACATGTATAACACAAATATTTATGTGATGTTAAACTTGAAATAGGACAAAATATGTCTCTCCTCTTATGTAGTTCCTCGGAACACACACAAAAAAAGTATAAGTTCGACTCAATTTAAAAGTCTTGGTACATTTTCTGCCGTAAAGATCACGGCCCAAATGTCCAGAAACATGGGTTATTCAAACTCTTCAATCGGCAGGAAATATTTGAGGAATAATACATTCATCGATCTGATAGCGGTTGTAATGTGTCAATGATGGTAATATAAAATTCCCATGAATTTCCGTTGATTTACGTTGATACGTTGATATTACCAGAGAGTGTAGAACTACACTCTCTGATATTACGTTGAACCGAACAATTACAAAATTCACAATTTTTCAGAAAATTTGGCGGGAAAGTTGTGTGTCCCCAAAATGACGAAATAACGCAAAATAACGTGACGTTTTAAATCTCACTTCTGTTTTTTTTTTTACTTTTCTACCCTTTACACAACCATAAAAAAAACTTTTGACTTTTCTACCCTTTACACAACCATACCTCACTCTAAACTTAAAGAAAGATTGAAAAATCTCATATTACAATGCTTTTTCCATAAGAATGGGAAAAGACGTTATAAGTACCTGGTAGTTAATTATAAATCTGTTTATTTTGTTCAAGAACATTCAGCATCAGACACTAAATATACTGAAACCGATGTTGTTGGTATGCTGGAATTTCTAATCGACAACATTTTTGTAGAGTTTGGTGGTGAAATATTCCAACAAACTATTGGAATTCCAATGGGGACTAATTGTGCTCCATTGTTGGCAGATTTGTTTTTATATTCATACGAAGCAGAGTTCATACAATCGCTTCTGAAGAGAGGAGAAAAGAAACTAGCCAGTTCATTCAATTTTACATACAGATACATTGACGATGTATTGTCATTGAACAATCCAAAGTTCAGTGATTATTTACATCTCATATATCCGGATGAACTGGAAATTAAAGACACCACAGACTCCTCCAAGTCTGCAGCATATCTTGACCTATACCTCGAAATAGACAAAAATGACAATCTATGTACCAGATTATATGACAAACGTGATGACTTCAATTTTCCCATCGTAAATTTCCCAGTACTGAGTAGTAACATACCAGCAGCTCCTGCGTATGGCGTCTATGTGTCTCAACTCATTCGATATGCTAGAGCATGTTCAAATTACCAAGATTTTCTAGCCAGAGCCAAAATGCTAACTGATAAGTTATTAAAGCATGGCTATTTGAGACCTAGATTGCAGTCGACCTTTAAGAAGTTTTATGGTCGTCATCAGGAATTAATAGACCATTTCGGTCTTTCTGTAACTCAGATGATGGGAGATATTATCACATCATGTTGATTGGTACTTGTAGAGTCGTTATTATAACCTAACTATGTCCTTCATCTCGATGGCATTTATTTTGGATATCACAGTGGGTGTCGCATGCGAGGCAAGAGAAGCTTACTCTTACTGGTACACCTGATCTCACATTTGGCTTCGCCGGATGTCTGTGATATTCAAATTGCTCGGACCTTGATCACCAATTTTGAATTTTTGTCCAACCTTAACATACCGATTGTGTAAATTTTGTCCATGGATTTTGAGTTTAGTCCTGCGGATTGTTTGGTGTTTGGTATCATACTTGTCTTCTGTGCCCTATTCCTCTGGTCGAAAGCTCAAGGTCACTGAGGTCGAGTTGGCAGTCCATCTCTCTTCTATGTCTATGCTTGTACAGTACCTGGCCATTCTTTTACAGTACCTGGCCAGTCTTGTACAGTACCAGGACAGTCTTGTACTGTACCTGCCCAGTCTTGTACAGTACCTGATCATTCTTGTACAGTAACGGCATGTCCAGTCTTGTACAGTAGGCCTACCTGGCCAGTCATTGTACAGTACCTGACCAGTTTTGTACAATACATGGCCAGTCTTGTACATGTAGTTCACTACAGTTCATCGTGTTTTATGGCCCTTTATTGTTTAAACTTTCAGCCTGTATCGCCTTCTGTGAATCGTGCACGAGTTCAGCCACCATGTGTGACACCGGTGGATGCATGGCACGGTACTACCGGGACGCCAACGGGATTTGCCAGGGTCAGTGCGTCCCAACAATTACACTAGGATTACACAGAACGGCTAATGTTCAGTATCTAAATATCTATATATCTAGATATTGTACTGTGTATGTAGTTGTGTTCATCGACACCATATACATTTCAATGCATGTATTAATGACAATAAAATCAAATATTGAATCATCAAGTATTTGGTTGCGCAGAATGTTCTCCCAACTGCCTGTCGTGTAGTATTGCGGGCTGCGACACGTGTGAAACTGGATTCACTGTCAACGCTAACGGACAATGTGACCGTGAGTAAACATCATTTTCCCATTCAATTAATAAGCCTGAACAGGCAAAAATACCATCAGAAAATAACGAAAAAAATCAAGTATAATTGTTTACATTTACAGAATGCAGCGCGGGTTGTGACAACTGCGATCAGGCTGGAGCCACTAAGTGCAACAGCCAGAGCTGCCGTGCTTTCTATGGCTACGATGGCACCACCCAGACTTGTCTCAGTGAGTAGCTATAGGTCCTTTTTCTGATAACCTCCCCCTACACCCACCCCCCCCCCCCCCCGGTCCGCCCCCACCATACCCTCCGTCTTTGAGTCTCCATGACACCATCGCTCCACCATCATTCTCCACATCGCTCCACAGACTGCCCCGCTAACTGCCCCAGCTGTACTGTGGTCGCCGCGGACAACACAGTATCCACCGTCTGCGATACCTGTGCCGAGGAATTCAGCGTCACTAACAAGCCCACCTGCGACTGTAAGTATACAATAAACCTATATTGATATTGGCTACACCTTGTCGGGTGTGTACATGTTAAGTACCATCTCGGTGTCTCCACTCACATGTGTGGATCTCTCTCTCTGTCCCACAGTCTGCCCACCCAACTGTCATACGTGTGACATTCTGTCCTCGGGTAAGCTGTACTGCCGAACCAATGGCTGTCAGCAAGGCCACGCCCATAACAGCGTCGATGGAACCTGTCATGGTAAGCCCTGCAGAATCATGTACTATTAATTACCAGACAGTTATAACTACGTGTAGGCTAGGCCTAACTCCTGTGCCAGACAGTTTGTGAGGCTGCTATAGCTTCAGACTGACGCTGTCTCTCGTCTGCTTGCAGCTTGCCCCGGCAACTGCCGCACATGCACATACACGGCTGGAAGCACGCGCTGCACGAGCTGTGACTCCGAGTACGCCGCCAGGAGCTCAGACGGACAGTGCTATGGTATGACAATTACTAATCTAATAACTCACAAATTGATTCCATCTGCTTACGGATATCGCAAAAAACTACCGCCCCCCCCCCCCCACACCCCCGTCAGTTTGAATTTCAATGAACGTAAAAAAAAAAAAACACTGTTGCATTCACAGCATGCCCACAGCATTGCACACTGTGCACTGACAACGGAGCACAGACGGAGTGCACGTACAACTACTGCACAGGGAGATCGACTTATTCCATGGTTGACAAGACCTGCCCGGGTATGTAAGCGTGACTCACCCTGGAGCTCACGTAACGTAGGTCTACAAGTACTGATACCGATCGAGAGACTTTTCTTGCATATATAACTGATAACCTGTGTGTTTGATGTTCCAGCCTGTCCCTCGGACTGTGCCGCTTGCTACATTGACAGTGCCGGCAACGTGGCTTGTACCGTGTGCGACATGGGGTTCACTCTCAGCTCCACAGGCTATGCCTGTCTACGTATGTACATTGCTCTCAGTTCATATCATGTGCACACGAACTATCCCTCCATCAAACTATCAGCTAGTTAGTATTATTTGATACTCGACAGCTTGTCCCGCCAACTGCAAGTACTGCAGCGTGAACGCCAACGGCCAGACCGAGTGCTACGACCAGCAGTGCATCGCCGGCTACATTCTGGACCAGAACGACTGCACACGTCAGTACCTAACAACAACAACAACAACAAAAACAATACAAAAACAACAACAACAACAACAACAATAATAATAATAATAATAATAATGTGACTGGTGTTTGGTAGAGTGTCCCGGGTCCGGCTGTGCCGCATGTGCCTTTGGAACTGACGGTTCTCTGGTTTGCACCGCCTGCGCGACTGAATACGCCATGGACGAAAGCAGCACATGTAGACGTACGTCTCCTTGCGATAATCTGTACTGTTTAACGTTCTCACTCTTGATCTTGGTGAACATTCTTGAGAGAATTCCGTTGGCCGTTTCTCGCAGGGTGCAGTAACTGCAAGCAGTGCTCTGTGGCGACCGGTTCTACGACAGCGGTGTGTGCCACAGGCATGTGTAACGACGGCTACACCACCAACACCGCCGGCTCCTGTGTAGGTCAGTGACCACCCCAGACTCCACGAACATTGTGCATATGTTCAACCACCAGAAGCTTTGATATGATTGCTTACATGTACATGTATGTAGAGATCGTTTGTTGTGCTGTTCACAGCGTGTCCCACTGGCTGCAAGCTGTGTGACTATGACGCCGTGAACACCAAGACAGTGTGCAAGACCTCGGGCTGCTACACGAGCGGTCGCGCTCAGATGTCCAAGACACAGTGTCTCGGTACGGTTCAGTCTTGACAACCTTCCACAGTACTTCTCAACATACTATAGCGTAGGCCTATATGCATATTTCAAGATCAGGGCGGTCATGTCTGCACATGTACATCATACATGTACAGTGTGTAATGCATGAGAGGAAGGCAATAAGTGAATGGTGTGTTTTCCGGCCACCCTGTAGCTTGCTCTGTTGGCTGTGCTGACTGTTCGTACGAAACAACGACTGAGAAAATGACATGTAAATCATGCATGAGTGGTTACGTCCAACACGGCGGCACCTGCCACAGTACGTACAGAACTCTATTTTTGTTGTTGTTGCTTTTTTTCATTTGAATTTGACAATCTGAACAACTGTCGAGCAACGGGATCGTGTATGTTAGCCTGTTAACTTTGGTGTGTGTAGTTCTCAGCCCAGGTATTATATTTGTTCCTACAAGTGTGCCCGCAGTACAGCAGTCGCTGCGATTTCCAGCCCGCGACTGGAAACACCACGACGGCGGATGGCGCATGCGCCACCGGATACACACACAATGGCGGCAACGGACTCTGTGTGGGTCAGTACTGGTACTGTAGTTATGAGATCGTCAAACTGGACACACAGTCCAGATAAAATCTAGTCTATGTTCTAAATCGCACAGGCTATACTTTGGACTAAAAGCAATGCAAACTCTTGGAAATGGGTACATTGTTCAGGAAAGTATCTTTGTCTTGTACGGACAGCGTGCGGGAGGAAGTGTGACCAGTGTGACACGGAGGGCGCTGGCCTGTGCGACACTAACTCCTGCCAGGCCGGCTACACCAGAGACGCCACCAGCAGGAAATGTGAAGGTTCGTCTCTCGCTTCTATACTCAGTGTTTAGGGTCTCCAGCGGAGGGGGGCGGAGGTGGTCTTGAGTGTTTGTAGTAAACCAGCTTATCACGGTGCTCATCACATATCATATGATTGGCCTATACATGTGTGTTATAATTATGTGCATCCTTGTAGCTTGTGCCTCCAACTGCCAGAGTTGTGACACCCAAGGCAAGGGCAACTGTGACACCTGCAAATCCAAGTTCGTCCGTTCCAGTGACGGCACGACCTGTACAGGTTTGTGTCCATACATAATAGACTCTAAGTATCAAAGTATACAGTAGTTCACAATATACTGTACAATATATGCTGAGTCTGAGTGTTGGTTAGGAAACGTTCACACATTCACAGTGACACATATAAATGTACATCGTGTCCATTGTAGGATGTCCGACCGATTGTATGACTTGTGCGGTTGACGGAACTTGTACCCAGTGTGTGGACCGCTTCACAAAGGACTCGGCTGGAGTCTGCACCGGTAAGCTCACATGGAATACAACCACTCACGTCGATCAGGACTGCAGACAGTCACGCGGACAGTTGTAACCTATACATGTATAAAGTATATTTGTTTCTTTTTGACAGAATGTCCATTCGGGTGTTCAAGTTGTAGTCTGGTCGGTTCATCCATCAAATGTGATTTTGGAAAGTGCGATGCTGGTTTCGTCATGAACAAATTCCGAGCCTGTGTCCGTGAGTACAATAATAAATCGCCAGCCGAAGAGTATGACATGGCCATATACACGAGATCATTATCGGATGCAAATGGTATAGACTTACCGTCCACGTCGTTCCTGACACTATTGTTAATGATTTGTAGCGTGCGGTGACGGTTGTGCCGCATGCATCATCGACCACACTGACGTCAACGACGTGACTGTCATCTGTAAAGCATGTATCGAGACCGGTATTGACAAGGGTTTCGTCGCTGTGGACAACAGCGTCACCGGCGGAGTCGACTGCCATGGTAAGTCAGCACAGTCCCGTGTACGGATGGTTCGCGGTCATACATGCACAGTAGGCTTCATTTCACCATGAGTTTCAATGATAAACGCTTCATCGGCCGGGCTTCTGGTAATCCGGAGAATTGTTAGTGACAATCAACATAGCCTTCATGACATGGTGTTTCATATATTGCGTTATTCCCGGCAGCTTGTCCCGTGGATTGCCACACTTGTCTGTACGACAGCGGCTCAGGAACCACATCATGTGACCGTGACGGCTGCGATCCGACCTTTAGCTTCGGCGCCAACAACAAAAACTGCCAGAGTGAGTGTCGCTCTCCCGACAATGGTCCTGTTTGAGAGCACCACATTGAAGCCGGCTGATACGTGTTTTCTCTTTCGCAGGCTGCTCAGCACAATGTGCGCTGTGTACCACCTCTGGAAACTGTGACAACGGCCAGTGTAACTCCGGCTACATGTTCCACACCAATGCAGACACGTCCACCACCTGTCTCCGTGAGTGGCTTGGCTTAACAGTGTTTGCGAGTGTCGTGTTATACATATTTACATAAGCCTATTTGCGTGTGCAGAGTGTACAAAGGCGTTAATCACCAAAAATATAATAATTTGGAGCACATGTACAATTCAGTGGGCAATCCTGTTTCCTTATGATAAACAATGACAATGATGAGTTAATCAGTGGCACAAAATGATAAATACAGATAAAAAGAACATCTGGTATGTGATAAAGAACACATTTTTATCTTAACCAATTGTCATTCACTCATTCCGGACCCTAAGAATGGGAAATTAGTTGGTAATAAAATTGCCCACGTTATTGTACATCCTAGCCCACATGATATTTAAATATTGAGTAAATAAAATATTTGCTAGCTTGCTGTGTTATGATGTGTTGTGTTTACATGTAGTTGAGTATTCCATCTGTTACAGAGTGCGACCCCAACTGTATGTCCTGTACGACAGCTGATCAGTGTTCTGCCAACCAGTGTAACTCCGGCTACGCTCTCGAGAGCTCCAACAGCACATGCAGCAGTAAGTTCTCGATACATGTAATTGGCCTGGACAGCCACCTGTCAAGTCATACCCGTCAATACCTGTAGCATTGAACTGTGTGCGTATGAAATGCATTCAATCATGTCGCAATATAAGATTTGCTAATTGGATATATGAGAAAAGTCGTTGATTCTGTCGTATACCTTGATAGAATGCAAACTGTACGACATCAACTGTGCCACTTGCTCGGACAGCACCTCATCAGAACCCATCACCTGCACGTCGTGTGACGAGGGCTACACGCTTGACAACGGCGTCTGTGTCGGTAAGTACGAACTACCTCAGTTTCAATCAGCTGTATGGGGACCACATTACATCGCCAGTTTAACATGTCGATCATCAACTTAAAAGTAGAAGTTCCAAGTCACCATGACGCGGGCATGGACCTTCATCTTACATTTTATATGCCCCTAAATACAGTATACGAACCTGTAAGTCAGTAACTCTGATCGAACAATACATGTACATAACAATAAAGAGTGTAGTTATAGTACGTGCGTGCAAATGCATTAGCAAAGAAATACATGTAGGATTCACTTCGTTAGCCAATGTTTTTCTCCAAATGCAAATGTTCAAATCACCATTTGTCGTTGCAGCATGTAGTGAAGCCTGCACTAAATGTACTACGAATGGAGCGGGACTGTGTGATGATAACTCTAACTGCAATGCTGGATACGCTTTGTACACAGGAAACAATACATGCATATGTAAGCATCTTTTTGTTCATCGGAAATGTGTCATGTCCGGAAATGTATCATGCCTGAAAGTGTCATGTCTGAAAAAACACATATCCGTTATTTTGATTTAATTTATTTTATTCAGATTGCGGAAACAACTGTCAGACTTGTACATCGGGAACAGACCCTCAAGCTAGCTGTGAGCTCTGTGAACCGGGGTACAGCTTCGACGGCATGGGGCCAGGATGTTACCGTATGTCGCCAATAATGCAATATCTTTGACCAGCGTTCATTTTTACAACAAATGCATGATCGAGCATATACGTCTCATTTTTGGTTTTCATGAGTGTACATGTACGTTGACATTTCCATGCACATACTCATTCTAGCATGCACGGACTCCAATTGTAAGGCCTGTACCAGCGGCGCTAACACGTGCAGCGAGTGCGACCCTGGATACGTGGTCGAAGGTGGCAGCTGTTACTGTAAGTAGGCCACTTCCGGCCACTGTGGTATGGTGCACAGAGAGGGTTGTTGTCCATCAGTACACGTACATGTACTAAACTCTTCCACTGACAACATATCTTCTAATCAAGCTGAGACCGTATCAAGCCATAATATAGAAAAACAAGTAGCTTTAACTGATGTCCCTGGGTCTTCTGTGGTATGGGCATACATTCCCCCCTCTTTTCACTGCAGCGTGCGCAGACAACTGCTTGAGCTGCTCGTCTCCCGGGGACTGTCAGGACACTGGCTGTGACACCGGCTTAGGGTACAAGGCCGGTCAAAGCGGCGAAAACGGAACATGTCAAGGTAAGTATATGTATGTCCATGGCATATGTACATGTATCAATACAAATCTATGGCTCGCTGTACTGTGATGGTACACCATTTGTTACTCTCGCACAGTCTGCGACGATAACTGCATGCGGTGTGACGGAGAGCTATCAGCAGGTCTCTGTAACCAAGATATGTGTAATGACACCTACGCTTGGGACTCGGAGTCGCGAAAATGCAAACGTGAGTCTTGTCGCCTACAACAAAGGTCCCCTTTCCTTCCTGAGTTTACTTGAAAGTGACAGAAGTCTGAGTGTTCTGACTTTATGCATGATATCTTACCTCTCTCTATCTCTCTCTCTCTCTCTCTCTCTCTCGCAGTGGTTGAGTGTACCGGCGACGTGACTGCCGGAAATAGCCCAGGAGCCGGGTCTGGCTCCATCATTACCTCCAGCGCCTGCGTGGGTACGTCCAACAACCATCCTTTGACCAAGTGTAACGACTAAGTAAGGTGTAATCAAAGCATAGACCATAACAGCACATGAATAACAACATCTATCACTGATTAAACTACATCCTCATTCCACTATCAGCAAAGCCAACGGGCTGTAACGTCGGGACGTCGTCAGTGTGCCCAGAAGGTTACTGCCAGACAGGCTACGTGTGGACGTCGACGGGAGGTGGAACATGTGTGGGTAAGCAACAGTGCTGCCATACGTGAATAGTTCTTGTGTCCCAATACCTTTTTTATGTGTATTTGTAGTGTACATTTCAACATCTGACCTTGTTTGGTTCCACAGCTTGTCCCGGCAACTGTGCCACGTGCATTTCAAGCAGCGAGTGCAATCTGAACGGCTGCAAGTACGGCTACGGGAGGAAGAGTAACGGACAATGCACTAGTCAGTACAAAGCTTGTCTCCTTCTCAAACCACGAGAATACACATGTACCTGTTTGTTTGCATGAGAAATATATTTTCTTTTTGCCAATATCATGGTCCTCTCGGTAAGTCGATCATGTCCTTCAAAAACTTGTGATTGTATGACAGAGTGTCCAGTTGGATGCGTGGAATGTGAGGAGGATTCCTCGAACCAGATGGTCTGCAGGAACCAGGAGTGTAAGACCGGCTACAACCACGTGGCAGCCCTCACGTGTGTCGGTAAGTGTACAACGCTGCCTCAAACCGCACCAGTCAGTACCCCTTACCCCCCCCCCCCCCAGCCTGAAACGCATCACGGTCTTATACGTCGTTCCTTGCCTTGCAGCTTGCGACAGTAACTGCGACACGTGCAGACATGTGTCCAGTGCTAACAAAATCCAGTGTGAGCAGTGCAAGTCCCACTACACCGCCACCTCGGAGAAGAGCTGCTTCAGTAAGTACTCGTGTGTGAATCTATGACAATAACCCCCCAACACAGGAGAGTATACCCGCGCCACATGCTTGGGAATCTATTTGTTTTGATCGTAGCTTGCCAGGATAACTGTGCCCAATGTACAATCGAAGAACCAAACGCTGCAACAACCTGTATTTCGAACAAGTGCGTCGCAGGGTATGCAATGAACTCGGCTGACGGCAACTGCTATGGTAAGTATAGTTGACGATCAGGGTAGTGAACAGATTCTACACCAACAGCTGTCTTCCTAAACCATCGTTGGAGAGCCGTTCTCTTCTCTGTGTACATTGTACTGTTTGTCCGGCAATGCAGCCTGTCCGACCAAATGTATGGAGTGTACGTATGTGTCCGGCACGGGTACCGTGTGTGACATCAACAAGTGTGAGCCTGGCTACAGCCAGCATCCGACCGACTACACATGTAGCCGTAAGTATTGGACACGAGACTTCTCGGCTGCATGTATTTATCATGTCCTTGAGTACATGAGTCATTGTTGGGACGTTGACGTCAAGTACACTGTACATGTATCATAATGTTATGTACAACAGAGTGTCCTTCCAACTGCGGCACCTGTCTGTCCACGAATGATGGCCAATCGAACGAGTGCGTTGTTGGCGGCTGTGGTTACCGCTACGCCACGGTGGCATTCGGAGGAACAAGCAGTTGTGAAGGTAGATTCAACGAGTTCTCACTTCTCAGTCCTACATGTACATTCAAGTTGTTTCAGCGACTCGTGCCCATCCACCAGTTTTGTGTATCGGTGGACACCGTTGCTGTAGGTTTTAGATGCTATCGGTAGATAACACCATGTATAAACCTGGTGACCTTTGTTCCAGTTTGTCCCGATAACTGCAAGAATTGCATGGAGGCCAACGGGGTGACAGTATGTATGGACCAACAGTGCATGACGACTTACGGTCTTACCTCGACATACAACTGTCAACGTGAGTCACTCGACCGATACACAATACTTGTATCTTCACAGATACCCTCAAATATCCCACAACTAGGCTGATTGTCTTTGCTACATGCATCCGTTCGCTCCACAGAGTGTTCCACCGGCTGTACCCAGTGTACGATCTCCAGCAGCGGTGCCGCCAATTGCACCGACCCACACTGTGCCACGGGCTATGCCTTCTACTACGACGAAAACGACAACTACATTGGCAAATGCAAGGGTAAGCACAATACGTTTATTCTCTCTGACTGAGTACAGATGTATCTCTAGATTATAGCTACTATGTGTGTTTGATGGCCACTGAAGGTATAGTCATGTCATGTACATCGTTGTACACCCTGCAGAATGTCCACCAAACTGCAACAACTGTCAGTATTCCACCACTCTGACGGATACTGTGTGCGATCCCAACGGCTGTGCCAGCGCCCACGCCATGGACAATAACGCCGACCGAAGGGACTGCAATCGTGAGTGTCTCCAACAGCTTGATCTAATCGTAGTACCGTACAACTACTACATCCAAAAGAAAACACTAAGCGACAAAGAAGAAAGCGTATACATGTACATGTACTTGGTACATGGTTCCAGGCTGTACACTGTATTTTTGGTAGAGTAGGTACTAAGTACAAAGATAACGGTGAACTGTTTCTGTTGCAGCTTGTCCCGACAACGCCCTGTCCTGCACGTACGACAATCAAGTGTATACTGTCGAGGCCTGCGCTGCTCGCTTCACGATCTCCTCTGACGCCTCTGCATGTTCAGGTAAGTTGCTGATATAGTACGTGCCAATGAAATCGAGCCCTCGTTGACACAAAACCACCTCCAGACCGTGGTAGCCCATGTCGGGACTACGATTTAGGGTAGACTGTCAACTTTCCCAATTGTTTTGATCAGAATTGCCGTTCGTATGTCCATCAAAGTGGAAAGGTTCCGAAAACCATTTTACACACGTCCGTGGTGGTTTGTTGCAGCTTGTGCCACGAATTGCCGCCAGTGCACAAGCAAGGGCGCCGGCAAGTGTGACTCGCGCCAGTGTGACAGCGGCTACGGACTCCGCACAGACGACACCTGCGGGAGTAAGTACATGCATAATATACATGTACCTCAAAGTACAGCCATCACGCACACAGCCATATCGTACAAGGCTAGCAGATGTATACGTGTACACTAGCAACTAACCATTTGCAAATTCATTGATTTGAGGTGTCAATTGCTTAATAGTATTTTTGTGAAACATCAACAAAAATTCACGACTAGGTTGTTTATCGTGTGGCTGTGACGGTATATTGACGATTAAGCACGCGTGTATTGCTGTTGTAGCATGTGACCCTAACTGCGTGACGACCTGCCAGACATCGGGAACCTGTGAACAGAATGGATGTGCTCGCGGCTACTACCTGGATGCAGACTCTACCTGTCAGGGTATGCAGCTAGCTCATCCTGCAAAAATCAAACACATTCGTCAGCATAATAGTGTATTTTCCGACGCTCTTTACGTATGTCCATGGGTATGCATGTGCTACGTGTACATGTACATGTATGGTTGCGGTAACCTCTTCACTGACTTTGTCCCACAGCCTGTGTGCTGAACTGTGACACTTGCAACAGCCAGGGTGTCTGCACGAAATGCATCTCAGGCTTCCACCTGAACCAGAACGACAAAGCTTGCTACGGTACGCATCAATTGTCCAGTTGAACTCTTTCAAGAATTCTGTATCGACTAAATCCACCTACCTGTACATGCAGATACTATATTCATGCAGAATAGCTATCTCTCTGCCATCTTACACGGCAAGGATATGAATTGTACACAAAACGGTTGTTCATGTATCCCCCTAAGTGTATGTATGGTTCTGTCCCCCGATAGAGTGCGCACCATTCTGCCACACGTGTAACCAGGCTGGCACCCAAAAGTGTGACGCTGGTGGTTGCTTTTCCCGCTACGCTCTCAACACCCAGGATCAGACGTGCTCGGGTAAATACACTGGTCTAACAGCATCTCAACATCTACCACTCTACATGTATCGGCTGTGATAACATATATAGGCCTATGCCTACCAGACGAGTGGTAGATCTACAGTAACGCTGGTTTGACGTTTCTCTCCGATAGAATGCCCCAACCACTGTACGACTTGCACGTATGACGAGTTGACTGGCAAGAATCTGTGTACGGACTGTGATGCCACCTTCGCACTGAACGAGGAGCAATGTGGCCGCTGTCCGCAATACTGCCTACAGTGTGTGGAGAACGACAAGGGACTGCAGTGCACGCAGTGCATGGAGCGATACACCATCTACAACGCCGAATGCATACGTGAGCCAAATATACATTTACGCATCTGCGTGTAGTCAACACATATAGTCAACAAACATAGTTACAGATATTGTAATTGTTATTTTGCAGCTTGTCCTGTGAACTGCGCTACCTGCACGGCTGATGCCAGTGGCAATGCTGTCTGCGACGAATGTGACCCAGGCTACGCCTTCGATCAGAACCTTGCCTGTGCATGTATGTATCGTATATATCCCGACAATGGCAGCTACATGTATGACTGAAATGATTCATACAGTACTTATCTATCTAGTGATAATTGTTGGATGTGTGCGTCATTGCAGCATGCGCATCTCTGACATACGATTTCTGTGCCATGTGTCACTTGGAGGAGGACTCAGCTGGGGTGATGACGCCGATCTGTGACAGCTGTATGCCCAAGTACACCATGCGAGACGACATGACTGCCTGTCTCTGTGAGTCATACGACCTTGTCATAATACATGTACACTTGCCTGTGATCGTGAAGTGCACATACATGTGTTGTTATGTGGTGACAACTCCCTGACTGGTGTACATGTATATGTGTTGTGTTACAGCCTGTACGGATCACCTGACTGACTGCCACACCTGTGAGGACCGGAGCCTCAGCTGCCCCACCTGTACCGCTCCGTACATGCCCAACTTCGACTCATCTTCCTGCGAAAGTAAGCGAACTCTCTGGCCGAGGCTATAAGCTATGTTGTCCCCTTCGAGCTTGTGTGTTTTGTGTTAATTATCCCAAACGTGTTGGTATCGACTTCAGCTAGCTAGCTACTGTATAGTGAACACAGTGATGTACACGTGATGTTATTTTTTTTCCTACAGTCGAGTGTTATAGCTGCCAGGGAACAGACTGTGCCGATCACAGAGGGTCGAATCCAGACCTCAGCTCTATAACAGAGTTTGTCAAGTGTCCCGGAGAGTGTTATGTGAGTAAGAAACCCTGGTCTAACAGAAACGGACATGTAGACTTGTCTTGGTGCTCAGTGCTTAGGTACATTGCTTTGTATGCTTCGGAGGTCAGAAAACATCCATTTGTTTAGATGACACTATATTTTTTCGGTGATTTTTCGACCAATGTTTGCCTTAAAATGTGAACAAAATTAAATTTCCAACTCCAGTTCGCGAGCAACGAGACGACTGCTAATGGCGCCACGGTGACCACTTTTGCCTACGGGTGCACTACGGACCTGAGCGGCTGCGATAGCTGCAACACTGCCAACAGCGTCAAGGTGCGTACTATCACAGAGCAAGGTTGTTGCCGTCACCCTCCTGGGACCTGCCCGTCATTGGCGCATGTTGTTTACTGATTGTACTCACTGACTGACTGATGTAATGCTGGTGCCGTTGTTTTACAGAGCTGTTTGTACTGTTGCGGAGACTCACAGAAGTGTGTTGCGGGGGCGCCTCGTGCTGTCGTGGCCAGCGTCGTGCTGATCCTGATGTCCGCCCTTGTCGCTCTCTGGGCCTAGACCACCAGAACACTCACTGATTGTCTTCTCTTCTGTTTCATAACCAATTACCACACGGATTGAAAGTATTCATTGCCCAAACTAAATATGTATTTTTTATATTTCATCTCGTGACCAAACTACAGTGATATGCATATTTTTGTCAGATTTGTGATATAACCTTTGTCAATGTTCCCATCACTATTTGTTATCAAACGAGACTGTGATATTATTGTCATGGACAGAAACTGTGTCCTGGATGAAGTAGGTCTATATCAATGAATAATGCAATAAATGCTTATACCTCACAGAGGAGGCCAAACTCTAGATAGGATTTTGGCTTAGTGCATCAAAATAGTTGTGCTTACACAACAGATAATAAAATGGTGAAATTTAAAGTTGAGCGCAATTCATGTCCTTGTGGGCATTCCTCTGTGGGGTAGTAAGCTGGGACTTGGCTGCTCAATGTCGTGCTTGTCTGTCCACATGCCAAAGTCTATATACCCGTGTCGCCTCATCTGTCAACAAAGCAGAAACACTAGACCCATTCCGTCCTTGATAAATTGTTGTGTTTTGAGAAAAAAAATGTACAAAAATACTAAAAAAAAGTGCAAAATATTTTTTAAAATATGTCAAAAAAAGGGGGAAAACATTGTATGATCGAAGCATCTCTGTGATATCAATTGTGTTAGTTTTATAATTTAAAAATAGACAGTTGTTTACTTGTCTTCTCATAGTATGGAGATGACCAGTTGTTCGCAACTCGATTCATCGAGAAGTCAGAAACAATGCAAGCATTGTTTTTTTTTTCTGTTTCATAAATTTTACTTATTAAAGAATATCTGATGTTACCATCACAACAAACAGCTGCCATGGTTACATGGGCTGTAGACATGAGTGCTGCTGTATGGTGAGACTGTCGTACCCAATTGAGTGTACTTCATGACTCCTGTACGTGCAGCACTCGTACCACGGCGCCGTGTGGTACAGCACAGACGACCGCAGGACATCCCTGTGGGGAATGTGCCGCCGCCATCTCGGTGACGATTTTTACCGGGCATTGACCTTTTTTATAGCACGTTTTAAAACTGCGGTTTATTTAGTGTACGACCTGTGTGAAGTGTAGGCGTGAAACATCAATAGACTCCGGCGTCTCCAAGTCGGTCACGATCTCTGTCAAGTATAGAGGTGTGTCTGTCTAGGAGACGTCTGGCACACGGGAACCCCTCTCACTGTAGCACTCGGTGACTGTTGTAGTATACTTGTTGTCATCTACCGTTCTATGCGACTCATGAAGCCTCTGTATGTGGAGTCGGACCCCAGGTCCTGAATCCAAGCAGTAGAGTGGATATGCGGCCAACCACCGCAAGTCACAGGAACAAACCGTCTCTGGGAATCGGGAGACACGATATAGCTTCTCAAATCCACCAAAAAATATCCCAGCTTGACGAAGTTGATAATTCAAATGTTCATTCAAGCGTGGCTTGGTAAGAACTTCTGTCATATTATTGATATATATCTGAGTACTGTTTGCAATAATCTGAATCATTTCATGATTAAACCACCGTGGATTATGAAATTCATATCCTGTCTTCTACCTGTATATGACGCTTAGAATGAACTGAAATTGAGGGCGCGTTGAAGGAAATTCGAGCCGAAACACCCTGGCAGATTTCCAAGATACTGAAAGAATTCATTGATAATATTAATACAAAAAAAACCTTACGGAATAGTCCGTGTTTTCATTTCAAATGAAATGTGAGACATTAGGATATTGTGGAAATATTGTTTTGGAATTGTGTAAATGATTGTTAAATATTAATTATCAAAATTCCGTAAGGTTTTTTTTTCGACAAGTGTGTATTTATGTTTTGTATAAGCGCGTAGTGGGGTGAGTGCACAATAGATGGGATATGTCCAGGTTTGATATGATCAGATTGTAATCATGTTCTTTCTGTGAATGACCAGGACTTATATCGGATTGTTACAGATGCCTTATGACGTTCAATAAAGCTGATCTTTATAGATCTATCCATAAATCTTGAGAGTTTTGGATCTTTTGGTGTTCACGACAATATGGTGTATTGGGCATGCCTATGGGATATCGAGCTGGCAAAAATGAGTCTGTGTGTCACCCAAAATTATGGTGAGTTTTCAGCAAAGTGGAAGTCACCCAAGGTTTTTATGATCATACAGAGAATATCTGTCGTCAGGTGATTTATCTCCAAAAGCCAAGTAAAGAATGTTATCAGGAGGCTCACCATAAATCATATAATGATCTGCCTGTTCATGTTTTTGCGCAAACCTAAATTCCTCTTCATTCGTGTATCCAAAGCCTGTTTAAAATGCATTTCAGGCTTCTGGGTGCAAGAGATTCTAGCCATTTCTCATACGTACATATTGTTATCATGATATGTACATGTACATACTGTGATTTTGACACCACAGCAAGCAAATACTCATATTTTATAACCAATTCATTGACTTTGACGATCTGCCCTTCGAGTAGATCCAAAGAATGTTCCTCAGATCTATGATATGAACGTAACGTATCAGCTGCGTACTTCATGCAATTCCATCTACATAAGGTGTACAGTGATGACAACTATATACCGCCTGTATGCCCCTGAGTGATGACTTCTGTATGTGCCTTGATACTTGGTCGGGCTTCTATTGACAAAACTGACAGCATAGAAAAATAACACCTCATTCCATAGATATATTTCTAAGGTCTAAATTGCGAGATCAGCACTGGACCGACATTCTCGTTGGATCAGTATATTGACCGAGCACGGTTCCAAATACACCATGTCTTCTAAACGCTGGTACGCTGGTACAAGCATTGCGAGGCGCATTGACGCATACACGAAAATGAGCATTATTGTTGGGTTTCATATCATACGCCTTACAATGCTTGTACCAGCACACCGGTTCGAAGACACCCCAGGTTCCATCCACACACCCACACTAACTGTTATTCATTAAAAGCCCATAGAAAAATTCATTGATAAGACCTACAGCTTTTGCAGTTTGCTTTTCACTATAAAAACAAACGTTGCTGGTATTTTACATCACATCTTTAAAAAAGAAACAGAATATGTAAAATTGAGAGTTTCCGTTGTTGTGTCGATGTCATCTGTGGTGAGGTCAACTGTAGCCCAATTCACTTCAGATGACTCGACAGCAGGCCATTAATAGTATCATACAAATATAGGTCTATTAACTTATTTTCCGAAGATTGAACATAGATGTTGTACATACCTCATCCACTTACACAAGTGAAGAGTTCTAGAAACTCGTTATATAAACAAACATGTTGTTGAACAAGGGTTAAGAGAGGTTACCGGAGAAATTTTCCGTGGTAAACCAGAACTTTTTCCACCAAAATTGCCGTTTTGACCTTCCAAGGTCATTGAGGGTCAAATTCAAGGTCACTTGCAAATTTGGCATATATGACTCATTTGAATGTGCTAGTATTTAAGCGTTCTTATTTGAATATTAGCACATTCAAATGTGCTAACTACTTTGAGTGTTCTAGGACTTTACTCCATACAGCTCCCATTATGAACAAAACATCGGATGAAATTTTCCCAAGTCCAAAAGAGTTTTCCATTTTTTTGGATATCTCTCAAAACGAATAGTGACTTGAGTTGAAACGATTTTTTTGGTGACTCGTCGAAAAAGCTAAATGACCGGAAAAGTTAAAATAATTCGGAACAAAAATCTCAAAACTCTCTGAACTCTCAGAAACTTGCACAGTTTGATTACCTTTAATTCAAGGTCATTGAAGGTCAAATTCAAGGTCACCACTGAAACCACAATATGATTTCCCATTTGAATGTGGTAATATTTAAGCTCTATCTTGATTTGTTTTAGGAGTTTACCCTCTACAGCTGCCATTATGAACGGAAAATTTAGTGAAATTTCGACAACAAAAAAGCGAAAATCGCGAAAAAATATTTTTTGGGTTCGGAAACCACTGAAAACGAATACTAGTAGTGACTTGATTTGGGACGAAAAAAACTTGATTTCGTCCTGTCGAAAATTCAAGAAGGCCGCAAAACGCAGGCCGGCGATTTAAGGGCAACGAAACATTTACATATCGCAAAGGTATAAGGGTAATCTTTTGAATCCATGAACTCAAAACTGTCTGAACAGTTTTAGAGAAAATGGCCGCTAAAGTCAGAAATTGGCCGTGTAGTTAGTGTTTCATCGAAATGTGAAATTAAATAAACTAAAAAAAAATGCCCCCTTTTAAAAATATTTTTAGGCATTTTTGTGCAAAATTTCAGAATTTAATATTGGCACGGAAACTTCAAAGATACAAATGTGGACGGACGACGGACGACGACGACGGACGACGAACGCAACGCCATGTCAATAGGTTATCGGACCATAGGCTCGGTAACCTAATCACGCGATTGCAGTGTAGTTAGATTGACCGCCCTTTTACACTACATTCGGATGCAGGCTTACAACGGATTAAAATCCGTTTCAACTTGATTGACACGAAAACATGAGAAGAAATAAGGGAACGAAGGTTTATATGACACATATATTATGTCACAGTTAGACAGTGTACATAAGAATATATTTAAGTTGGAGGAGCCGTTAGAACCGTTTGTAACTGATTCACTTCTGAAGCAGTTTAAAAATTTCCAGGTGTAAAAAGGGCCTCAAGCTGTAGCTAATCCACAAAGCATTGTACTCTACCAATACTAGCATTATGAGGTGGTGTGCGCGAGTAGTGACACCACGGTTACTAGTATCGTGCTACAGTGCATTCGGTGAAACTCCAGTAATTATCGTGGGGTCGCCGAACTTTACAATACTCACCCTTCCAATGAATGACACATTTGTAATCTTCATTGAATTTAGAAGAGCGATCCTGCGATACAACGGTTGTAGGTTACTACGTGTACATATTACGCTGGCGAGATGTCATTTAGACAGTCGTATTTATATCAACGGATGACAGGTCAACTTCAACCGCAGAACCTTGGGGAAACTTATTCATCTGAAAAAAATCGAAACAGTCGTCATCGATTTAGCGAAAATATAATTTCAGCCATAGTATACCTCTGATTGTCGAAACATTGGTGTCAAAATATGTCAGTCTGGTTAGGAATTACACCGGTTTGTAGCAAAAATGACCTTTCTTTCAAGTTTTCGTTTTGAAAGTCACTTCTAATGATATTTCACTACATTAGCCTAACTATCGAGAAACATGGGGATGACAGCGAAATCACTGCATCTGATGGGTTCAATATGTCTTATATCCCTCTCATGAAGGGTCCCCAAGGCAGATGCCACTAGCATTAACATATTCGACATAAATACCTATGTTGGAAAAAAAAACTGTTCATGTATTAGATAATGGGCTCGACGCAGGTCATTATTAGAAAGGAAGGACTTTCGAGGCGAAGCCGAGAAAGCCTTCGTTTCTAATAATGACCTGTGTCGAGCCCATTATCTGACTTAATGGATGCCTGCTATTACGTCATTATTGCAAATAATGACCTCCATTGAGGTTCATTCGACAAAAATAATGACCTCTGTAAAACAATACAAGCATCCATTAAATGCAGAGCAGGCGCGAATTACCATGGTCTCTGTATAATTACAATATCATAACGTGTATGTCAAGGATTTATATGAAATGTAATGTCATAATATACAGTTGTTGCGCCTGGACAAAATGCATAAATATCAAAACTTGTACCGATACCACGAAAATATGATAAAGGCAACATAATACATAAATACATAAATAAGATAGTGTAAAGTTCGGTGCCCGCTACAGGGCGCCGCTCTCTACGGTAACAACTACAACCAGGTAACAGCACCTCCGGATCGGATCCAGAACATGCGGAGCGGGTTCCGCACATCCGGAACGGGTCCCGCACATCCGGAACGGGCTCCGGAACGAGTCCCGCACATCCGGAACGGGACTCCGCACATCCGGAACGGGCTCCGCATATCCGGAACGGGTCCGGCCGTCATACATCACAACATAACACATATCATCATCATCACCTTATCTACAACATGCACATTATACATTCGTTATGGTAATGTAGCCGTGTGTAGAGTCCGAGGAGCCATGGAGCGGCTCCACGGAGCACGTACACGTGGGCATGTTGCTGGCCGGTCTCGCCGAAGGCACTGTCACAGAGATAGAACTCTGAGCCAGCCCGACGGTCTGCCAGAGCCTGTGTCACACCGTCCCGGGGCGGGAGAGAGCTGGCGATCCACAGGGCTTGCGCCCCCGAGTCAGCAACTCGTCTCCCCCGGCCCGCCCCCCCCCCCCCTTGGAAATCGTCCCCAGGCCCCAAGGGCCTCTACTCACGAAACAGGGACGCAAAGCTCATGGTGAGCTTGCGTGCTGTCCCGACACTCTCTCTCGGACAATCTCCTCGATCGAGTAGCTTCCAGTGTATATATAATACACCACAAACTAGAGACAGCACGCGCAGCATGATCAAACCATTGTTATAGTTTACAATGTTTATAGTTTACAATGTAAATTACAATGCGTTGCCGTGGCAACGCACGCTCGAACGGAGCGTGTCAAAACAAGGCCAAGAACGAAAAGGCCACATAAATAGCATGTATGTTTACAATCACCTGCCGCGTGCTTAGGGCAAAATCGCCACATTACCCCCTTCTTACAATGTTGGTCCCCAACATGTTCCGCCCGCACCCAAAACTGCCAAAACCCGACGAAGGCTTCGCATGGCGGGGTCCGGAAGAAGGCAAGATGGCAACACCCGGAAGTCACGGCGCAACAGACTAGGACTTTAAGAGTCCCTTTTGGAAGAATGGGGAACGACCCCCGGACTTACGGAGTAAACTGTAACGCGCTTTGTAATTTTGACTAAACCCTCATAAACAAGCTAAAATTTTGACCGAGGTGGTCCAAAACCGTGTGATGACCTTGGAAGGTCATCCGTTATAAAAGGACGGTGTGTCGAGTCTTTGGAATATCTTTAAGGTTAAACTTTAAATTTAGAAATTTTGTAAAACGACACACCGAGTGAACAAAAGTGGTAGTACCTCTAAAAAGTGTTGCAGGCCGCCCTACCGACCGGCACCTCAGACCCGCAGGGCGAATCTGAGGCAGCGGCTCCGGCTCGTCCGCACGGACATACATACGCCTGACAGACATACATACACCTGCGGACAGCTATCGCAGACAGCTATCAAAGCCAGCGCAGCAAGCCGCGCTGACTGCCAGTATCGGTATACTACTACCCGGGCAGGCCAGTGTAGAGACGCGCAGACAGGCGGACATCCACAAACACATGTAGACACCCGTCCACCCGCACATCTCTGGACATGACCCGCCTAGGGAATACACCACCGGCATGAACACTCGCATCTCAAACGCCGGCCACGCTAGACCCCTCGGGGTCAAGCGCAGCTGCAGCGGACGAAACGCGAGTGGCACAAAACAAATGCGCCAAACATCTGGAGATTAAATAAATAATCCGGGTACGACATTTTTACATATATTTATATGCAACAAATGTTGACAGCTATTCTACATGCGTAGCAGCGCACTCGGAGTCACTGAAAACTTCTGTCCCCGGTCATAACGACACACCACCCGAATCAAAATACAAGCACTATAAACTCATGCGGGAGCAATCATTTCCCTCCGGTGACTCCAAATCAAACCGTGTATACGGGTAGAAAATGAACATTTCTATCCCGGGGGACCTCGCAAATATCATACAGTAATTAAAATCAGTCATTAGCTATAGCTTCCGCACTGGCGGTAAATGACGTGAAATTAATCACTTCAGCAAGGTAGAAATTGGCTTAAAATTGACAGTAACCACTAACTTGTGGTTGTTACGATTATGTCAGACGAAAACAACAATAAATTGTTATTCTCCAGTCTTTTCGGATATCACATCACACTGTCACTGTCAAAATTAACGCAATTCCTTACACCCCTCTACTGCACCGGAAAGGAAATTTCACAAACTTGTCTCAATTGTGTCATTAATCGAGCAAGAACAGAATTCTCCAGAGACATGCCGCATACTTGTGGTTTAAATAATCCACTCAGTAAATAAAATCATGAGATGGAAAATAAACATAAACACTCCCCATAGCCGCTGGTACGCTTACAAGGCGATCGGGTATGCCCATGGTAGCCCTACAGACAATTGAGCGCCCTGCGGGCGTTGATCAGACGCCCGCTAGCAACCCCAACGTACAGCAGAGCCACGGAGCAAAGCCGGTCAAACCCAGAGCCTAAACAAACGACCACCGGAGCGCGGAACCAATAGATTAGACGCGGGGCCGGCATGGGCCATAACCGCAACGGTTAGGGGGCTGTACCCTTCATGCCGGCGCCCAATCTAGAGGATCCCAAACATGATGAAATCAATAGCCGGCGCTCGTCCGGAACTGCCTGCGGACAGAGTCCAGATCCAGACAAGTATACCATGAAATGGCATATTGACCTTATCCGATGGTAATGATAGGGATTAAAAGCCACCAAGTATGCTGCGCATGTACAATACGACCCCCTTCTTAGAAGGAGGCCGGGGATTCGGTCATCACGGCCGGACCGTGTATTATAATGTACGATCCGGACGAAAATGAGCGTCCCCCACTGCCGCGGCTGGTCCGCACGTGCGGACTTAACAGCCGGTCCATTAACAATAATGGTAAACGGTTTCCTGTTGCTAGAAACCTTATCCTACTATAACCGTAATTACAGTAGTGGCTCACGGGGGATAACGCACCGAAATGCATCATCTTAAAGCGTCCACAACGCCGGACGAGTCACACGGGCCAACCGCAGACATCAGTCTTCACGTGTGGACACTATCCCCGCGTCCAGAGCCAGTTCCCCAAATCCGTGGGAAGGCGCTTCTCCCATAGCGGACCTAAATCCCAACCTCAGTCTGGCCACTTAAGAGGCTGTTCCGGGACCAGGGGCGTCCGGCAAATCCACAAAAGTCGTCCGGCCAGCGTAGCCGCTGTGTTAACTACGCCAGACTACAGGCGAACTGATGCGGATGAGGCTGCCGCACGTCCCTAGCGCTGAAAACTACGGGAGGGCGGATGCGGAGCGGTGGCGTTACGACATGAAAGTATCCGCGGACCTCAACTCCGAAGATAGCCACAAAGTAGCCACCCGCGGAGGTAAGTCGTGCAGACTCTCACGGAACGACCTAAAACCCGTCCTTGGTGTGATAGACGGGTACCGCAGACGCATCCGCATGGGCGGAAGGTTATTCCCACCCATATCGGGCTGGCGCACGTGGTTTCCGGCGTGGCCGCTCGTCATCCGCAGGTACTGGAGGGAGTGGGGGTACCTGCGGATCGCCGTCCTCTGGCTGATAGCCACCCAGTCCATCATCTGACGGGTCAGAGAGGTCCGGGAGGCCCACCATACGGCACACACGCTCATCCGGAGTCCGCGGATGCTGACCGGACGGATCCCATACGGGAGCATCATCCGGTTCCGCATCTTGAACGAGCAGATCCATGACAAGCGGGCCCTCGTACTTCTTCAGATTATCGATATGGACAACCAGAACCCTGTCCGGATCGGAATCCCTCCAGATCCGGTAGTCCACATCTGTCACCTGTTTCAGTACCGTAAACGGGCCTATCCACGGCTTAGCAAATTTATTACCTTGCTTAAGCGGCGGATAATAATAGCGCACCTTGTCGCCTTCCGCAAAAGCTGGCCTGCCCTTAGCATGGGCGTCATAGCCTCGCTTCTGCCGGATGGCAGACTTGTCCAGGCGCGCGCGCGCGAAATCATGGGCGTTCGCCAGGGCGCGGCGAATCCACTCCACGTACTCCGGACCGCACTGGGGTACTGCGCCGGTCTCTGCCGCAGTCGGATACATAATATCCACGGGCAAATTTAGCTCCCGGCCATACAACATCGCGTGCGGAGTAACTCCGGTCGAAGAGTGGACCGACGACCTGTACGCCATTAAGACATACGGGAGGTGGTCATCCCAATCATTCGCACGATCGTTCACAAAGGCCGCCAGCATATTGAGGACCGATCGATTAAAGCGTTCGACCTGGCCATCAGACTGGGGCCTGTAGGTACCTTGGTACTGCCTAGCATCTGTGCTAGGTTCCGGAACAGGTTGCTCTCAAATTGCGTGCCCTGATCCGAATGTACCTGTTTAGGTACCCCATGGTACACCACCCATCTATTTACCAGCAACCGAGCTACCTCGTCCGCAGTATGGCGGCGCAGTGGGTAGGCATCGGTATATTTGGTAAAATAGTCGGAAATCACCAGGATGTACCGGAAACCGCGCGGGGTGACCCGGTGGGTATCCAGTATATCCAAGGCTATCCGATCAAACGGCGCGCCCGCCTTAACCGTGGTTAAGGGGTGGCGGCCAGGAGTCGGAACTCCTATGCGAGCTTGACACCGAGAGCAGGCTGCGCACCACCGTTGCACGTCCAAGCTGCTACCAGGCCAATGAAAGCGCTGTTGTAGCCTATGGACGGTCCTCCGGATTCCCAAGTGACCGGTCACCCGGAGGTCATGCAACTGGTGGAGTACTTCTTTCCGCAGCTCCGCCGGAAGCACCAGCTGCCATATTGGAGGCAGTGGGATCGGTGGCTCATAGCGCCGGTATAAGAGGCCATCCCTCAAGGAGAGTCTTACCCACTGGGATACTAGAGACAAAGTCTCCTCCCTGTAGGTCTTCCGCTCATCCTTAGAGGGCTTCTGGCCGGCCTCAAGGGCTGTTATTACCGGTGCCAGAGCACTGTCAGCTCTCTGCGTCGCAGCTATCTGTGCCGGAGAGTAGCCACCCAAGTAATTAGGCTCCTCATCCGTCGCGTCCGGCTGCGCCGCAGCGGCCATCACCACAGGGGGCAAGGACCGCTCATACTCAGACTCTCCAGAGGACGAGGGTACCCACGAAGAGTACACCGCCGGACTCGAGGAGGACTCGCTGGAGTTGAGCCGCACCTCCGCTTCATATGCGGGACGCCCTCGCCGATATCGGCGAGTCCGCGCGCGGAGATGAGCCCTAGACGCTCCGGCCGCCATGTTGTTAGAGGGGGCGGCAGCCTGCGGTCTCCCCGGAACGTCCAATCCGAGTCTGAGGACGAATCCGCGGCTTGCTGGAATGGCGCCATCCCTGCACAGCCCGGATTCTTGCACTTATGACAACGGGACAGGCCGTCCGCGTTGCCGTGCAATTTACCAGCGCGATGCTCTATCTGCATGTCATACTCCTGGAGTTTGACGAGCCACCGCGCCACCAAGCCATCGGCCTCACTATAGTTGAGGAGCCACCTCAGCGAACTGTGATCAGTCCGCAAGCGGAAATGGCGTCCCAACAAATAGTGCCGGAAGCGCTTGGTCATCGTAACCACCGCGAGCAACTCGCGATGAGTGGTTCAGTAGTTCATTTGAGAGCGACTCAAGGCCACACTCGCATAAGCTACTACCCGCTCTTGCCCATCCACGATCTGCGAGAGGACACCGCCGAGTGCAAAGTTACTCGCGTCAGTGTCCAGGATGAACTCGCAGTCCGGACGAGGGTGCCGCAGCACCGGGGCCGCTACCAAGGCCTGCCGGAGTCCCGAGAAGGCGTCAGCCTGCTCGGCGGACCAAACAAAATCGGCGCCCTTTCCCGTGAGGATAGTAAGGGGACGCGCGATCTCCGCAAAGCCGCGAATAAACCTGTGGTGGTAGCTCGCGAAGCCCAAAAAGGACCTCACGTCCGCCACGTTACATGGCGGGGGCCATTTCTGCACGGCCGCCACCTTTGCGGGGTCTGGTCTCACTCCGGTGCCCGTTACCATGAAGCCCAAGTACAGGATTTCCTGCGCGAATAATTCGCACTTACTTGGCTTCAATTTAAGCCCTGCTCCGCGGATGCGATGGAGCACCATCTGGAGGTTGGCGAGGGTTTCCTCGAACGACCGGCCATACACGACGACATCGTCGATGTAGACCATACATCGCTTCCAGAGGAACCCTTTAAGTATCATCTCCATGAGGTGCTCGAACGTCGCTGGTGCGTTACATAGCCCGAACGGCATTATCTTGAATTGGTAGAGCCCGTTCTTGGTAACGAAGGCACTCTTCGCCCGATCACTCTCCTCCATCTCCACCTGCCAATACCCGGAGGCCAGATCCAAAGCGCAGAAATAGTGCGACCCGGCCAGGGCATCGAAGGTATCTTCAATGTGCGGGAGAGGATATGAGTCCTTCCGCGTGGCATCGTTGAGTTTCCGATAGTCCACGCAGAACCTCCACGAGCCGTCCTTCTTCTTCACCATAACCACAGGACTGGCCCAAGGGCTGTCACTGGGTTCGATGATGTCCAAGTCGAGCATCTTTTGCACCTCCTGGTCTATGACCTCTTGGTGCACTATCGCTGCCCGACGAAGACGCAGCTTGAGAGGACGCTCGTCCACGAGGTCGATGCGGTGTTTGGCGACGTCAGTCTTGCCAACCGCACCATCAGGACCCATGAACACATCCGCATACTGCCGCAGCAGTCTGCGGAGCGCTTGGCGCTGCTCTTCATCCAACCGGTCCTTCGGAACCCGAGATTCCAAATGGTCCGGCAGGGTGAACGGGTCATCTCCGGCGGCCGCCGCCGCGCACACAGCGCGGCAGACAGGATCGTCGGGGAGGACACGACTCGACGACGCGGGCGTAGCAGTAGCTGCCACACAGCCGCGCCGCAGTACAACGGGAGCATCCGTAGGATTCACCACAAGGATGGGCATCGAGCGGGCGTCGGACTTGACCAGAGCCCCACCCAACACGAGTCCAGTTCCCTTGGCGAAACTGCTCACCGGTTGCACTATGCACGGACGACCATCGAGGGGCATGCGGGGACGACGCGGCCTCGCCTCAATGATCATCTCGCTCATCAGCGGCACAACCGTAGTGCGCGCCGCCCGCAATTGAAATGAATGCGCCGGACCCGTGCGGAAGAGGAAATGTGTGTCCTCTCCCATCCGGAATTCGCCAGCATTGAAATTGGCGGTCACCCGGTGGGTCCGGAGAAAATTCATCCCAATAATCCCGGCCGCTCCGACATCCGCAACGATTGCCTCTGTTAGGTACACCTTGTCCCCAAGGGTAATGAGCAGATCGATGATGCCATGGATGCGGATGCGGTCATTACCCGCTCCGTAGAGCTTGTAAGGTCCGGGATCCCGCAACTCAAGGTTGCGGAGCGCGGGCTCCTTCCTGAACGTTCCTGTGGCTACGAGGGTAACCTCCGAGCCCGAGTCCACGAGGAACTGGATCGGCTCCCGTCCGAAGGACAGGGGCAGGTACCAGCAGGGGTCCCTCACCAGCGCGCAGGTAGGGCGATACCTTTCGCACGCACTGGGCTCATCTACGGAGTCCTCACCATCCGCCTCAGCCGCGGAGGAGCTAGACTGATCCCCAAGGACTACTTCCGGAGAAGTCATATCAACTTGGGGTTCGTCCTGCTCATCAGCGGGTGGGGCGGCATCTTTTGCCACGGAACAACTATCCCCGGACGTAGTGTTGGTCGCCACCACGTCCGGATCTAGTTTCCCTGCCGCGGGTTCCGACCTTGCTGTCCCGGAGGACCAGACCGGAAGGAATTCCTCCGTTGCGGGCCAGGGAGGGCTCCCTGGTATCCGCGGGACCGCAGGCGTTCCAACAACTCCGGACACTTCAGCCAAAAGTGCCCCTGCTTTCCGCAGAAGTAACAGGGACGGTTCTGGGCTGGTCCGGAGGTGAACGCGCAACACTCTGCGGGTCCCGGAGCTTCGATCCCGGCGCAGTGCGCAATCATCTGCGCGGCGCCGAAATCGTATTCCTCCATGTCGCACTCGTCCGAGGACGAGCACGGCGCGGCGACTGGTGCCGCCTGTGCGGGCGTCCCTGTGGAGGGTGCCGACGCACTAACCCACTGCGGGGTAGGTTCCCTGGTGGGTTCCCGGACGACCGGGTCCTGCCACGGGGTTACCTGCGATGCTTTGGCCGGAGGAGGGGTCGCCGCCTGCGGGGGAACAGCCGAGGCCGGAGCCGGGGCCGGAGGCAACTGTCTAGGGCGGACAGCTACCTCGAGCGCAAGCGCGGAGTCTATTGCCTCCTCCATCGATCGCTTTTCATGGGTAGCCAGCCCGTATGCTAAGTGGTAAGGCTGGCCATCGATGAATTGATCGATCAGCATCGTTTCAAACCGCCTGGGGTCCATGTCCGGAAAAGCTCTCCGGCCGAGTATGCGCAGGTTAAACGCATAGTCTGTCACGGACTCAGTCGGTTGGCGGGTACGCGCCTTGAACTCTCGTTCAGACTGCCGCCGATTGGTCGTCGGCGTGAACAGCAGGCGAAGTTGACGGGCAACCTCGCCGAAAGTCACTGTTCCCACCGGCAGACACGGCATCACGCGGAGAGCTTTTCCTTCTAAGCTCCCCGCGAGGACATGTCCAGCTTCATGCTGGGACCATCCTTCGCACACGGCGGTACACCACACCTGGAGTAAGTAGTCCTCCAAGTCGGCGTTATCCCCGTTGAACCGTTTCCGCCACGAAGAGTGGTCGGGCCCGTCATCGCGTTTGTTACGCGCCGGACGTGCGGTCCCGGCTCCGGGGTCATCCGTGTACAGCGGCAAGTTCCGCGAGCTACCCGCGCCTGCGGCGGAGTCTGCCGGAGCAAACATCCTCGCCGCGGACATAGGAGCAGGAAAGCTCACGCTCGCCGCCGGGTACATTCCCGCTTGTAGCCCACCCTGGCTAGGTGCGGGCGGGGCTCTCATCAAACCTACGGGGTAGGCTCCAGATGGGGCGGCAAAGCTAGCATAGCTCGGGGCCGGAGCCGCCGGTTGCCACTGCCCACCCAACACACTTGGCGCACCAGGGTAAGTCGACCACGCGGCGTTAACTCCGGCCGCAGGAACGGTCGGAGCGGTAGCCAGCGTGGTGCCTCCAAGCCGCGGAGCAGGCGCGGATCCCATTGCTGAGACCACTGGCACCTGCGGACTTGGCAGGACTTGGGGAGGAGCCATAGGCCCAGTCATCCCCGGACTGTAAGGGATCGTCGGATCCACGCTCGGAACTGGCTGACTGCACTTGTACTGGTCAAGCGCCATGTTTATCAGCCGCTGCTCCCTCTCCGACAAGGGCCCCGAAGGGCTCCTTGGCTGCGGAGAGGGTGAGCGGATCCGCCGATCTGATCGTCCCTGTTGGGGCGACCGGGCGCGGCCGTAGCGCCCTAGAGGAGCCAGCGCACTCAGTGTGTTGGTGAGCTGGTCCATCTCGCCCAGTGCGGATCGTCCGGTATCCGGACCGGAGACCCTCGATGGGGTCCACCCAGCCGGGTTAGGTAACCGGAGGAGTTGGTCCGCAGATCCGGAGTTGATTGCAGCAGTTGGCACTCTATTCCGGATGTCCGGACCTCCGGATATCCGGATCTCCGAATGTCTGGATCTCCGGACGTCCGGAGACGTCCCCTTGAAGAGCGCCGCCTGCCACGAACGTCGTCTGGACAAGGGCAGGCGCGGTGTAGAGCCGTTGCCAGCTCCGCCGACCGCACCTAACACATCAAGACTAGGCCTCGATGGCAACACATGTTGCAGCCCCGCAGGGCTCGGCTCCACGTCCGGAGACGGAGCCGCGGACGCCGGAGTCGACTCCGCAGACTGGGTACTGTCTGCGGAGGGCTCCGCGCGCTCCACACCATCGCCGGAGCCACCCTGGAGTGGCTCCCGGCCGTCGCGGGACCGGGTCCGGTCCGCAACATTTCCTCCCTTTTCCCTCCCATTATCTTTCTCACTCATATCTCGTGCGGAGATGGTCCCGGAGGAGCGGAGGGTCCCCAGGGACGAAGGAGGCTACTACACTGTGATGTTAGGCTGCAATGGGACGCCGTCGGACTGATCCTGGTCACGGCACCAATATAAAGTTCGGTGCCCGCTACAGGGCGCCGCTCTCTACGGTAACAACTACAACCAGAGAACAGCACCTCCGGATCGGATCCAGAACATGCGGAGCGGGTTCCGCACATCCGGAACGGGTCCCGCACATCCGGAACGGGCTCCGGAACGAGTCCCGCACATCCGGAACGGGACTCCGCACATCCGGAACGGGCTCCGCATATCCGGAACGGGTCCGGCCGTCATACATCACATTATAACACATATCATCATCATCACCTTATCTACAACATGCACATTATACATTCGTTATGGTAATGTAGCCGTGTGTAGAGTCCGAGGAGCCATGGAGCGGCTCCACGGAGCACGTACACGTGGGCATGTTGCTGGCCGGTCTCGCCGATGGCACTGTCACAGAGATAGAACTCTGAGCCAGCCCGACGGTCTGCCAGAGCCTGTGTCACACCGTCCCGGGGCGGGAGAGAGCTGGCGATCCACAGGGCTTGCGCCCCCGAGTCAGCAACTCGTCTCCCCCGGCCCGGGCCCCCCCTTGGAAATCGTCCCCAGGCCCCAAGGGCCTCTACTCACGAACGTGGAAAACTTGTATTTTTTTAAATGGCTGTTGTTCTATGAAACATATTCTAGGAGTTCCATTGTAAAGAAAAAAGGTGACAAAAAATAAGTCCGACAGAATTTTTTTCAAAGGTAAAAAAAAAGCTGAAAACGGCTCATGTTACATAGTGCCTGGATTTCGGATCCCAAATTGCACATCCGTCAGAAATCACGCGCAGACCGACGAATCAAGGCAAGGAAGCTTGTACGTACATCAGATGGGAATCGTTCTTTCATGGTAACAGCCACGAAATTTCAGCCCGCGAATTTTTACGGGTTAATTTTCCATCTTCTAGTGTACCACAGTCACCGTCGGACACACCAATAACACCAGTAGTAACGGTACACTCTCTGACGTCGTATACTTGTGGGACATGACAATGACACTAGTAGTGACGGTAAACTCTATGACGTATACTTGTGGGACACGACAATGACGCCAGTAGTGACGGTACATTCTCTGACGTATACTTGTGGGACATAACAATGACGCCAGTAGTGACGGTACACTCTATGACGTATACTTGTGGGACATGACAATGACGCCAGTAGCGACGGTAAACTCTATGACGTATACTTGTGGGACATGACAATGACGCCAGTAGTGACGGTAAACTCTATGACGTATACTTGTGGGACAGGACAATGACGCCAGTAGCGACGGTAAATTTCATGGCGTATTCTTGTGGGATACGACAATGACGCCAATAGCGATGGTAAATTCTCTGACGTATACTTGTGGGACATGACAATGACGCCAGTAGTGACGGTACACTCTATGACGTATACTTGTGGGACATGACAATGACGCCAGTAGTGACGGTACACTCTATGACGTATACTTGTGGGACATGACAATGACGCCAGTAGTGACGGTAAACTCTATGACGTATACTTGTGGGACATAACAATGACGCCAGTAACGACGGTAAATTCTATGGCGATCTACTGTCGCTCACGTAAATGACGACAATAGTGATGGTAAACTCTCTGGCATAATTTTGTGATACACGACAATGATGCCAACGACGGTAATTTCTATAACGCTATTGATGTGATAACGGGCTTAGGCACGAGTTCTTGTCGCACTACATAACTCACGAGCTTGCGCGACAAGAACGAGTGCCTCAAACCCGTTATCACCCATACTTGTTCGTTTTCATAAAATATTGGTCATTTGCCTGAACTCAGAGGATATTTAGGACCTTTTCAGTGTCAGCAAGCCTGTTTGTAAACAAGATTTGGACTTGTAAACAAGAATTTGGACCGATATGGTACCAAAGTAACTTATCGGAACGATCGCTTTGCATTGAAAATAGAGGGAAATTTCACGTAGGGTATATGATAATCTGGCATATCATGTGGAACACGACAATGACACCAAAAACGACGGTAAATTGTCTGGTGTAATTTTATGGTACACGACATTGATGCCAATAACGGCGTTAAATTCTCTGGCGTATTATTGGGCGACATGACAAGCGCGCCAATAGCGATGGTAAATTCTCTGGTATATTCTTGTGGGACACGTCAATGACCCCAATAGCGATGGTGTTTACTATTAGCGTCATTGTGGTGGTCATTTTTCAGTAATTGAATTTTACAATTTTGTCCGAATTCAGTTACCGAATCATCGGCGATATTTATAAACAGTCATATCTGTGAAATTATGCATGGACCACGACAGAATCTAACTAGATTCGGTTCAGACCCGACAACTAAGTACACACTGACCGAAAAATAGCGCTGATAAAACTTATAAATGCAACAAAAAAAACACGCTTTAAATGTGTACGTATGTCACGACGTTATCTGTAAAGTGCCGTTAAGTGTAAAGTAGCATAACTCGATTGGGGGATCGAACTATGACTATGTCTTACCGTAATGGCCCGAAATACCGCCGGTTCTCGTTTAACCGCCGGCCTCGTTTAAGCGCCGGGGATAAGTCTTTAAAAGCATTAATAAGCGCCGGTCTCGAATTAGCGCAGGTTCAAATAATCGCCGGGTGTAAGTCTATGTACCGGTGCACGTAGCACACAGAGTCCCACGGTGATTGCAATTGTTTACACATGTGTGAAACAACACAACTGACACTTACTTACCGATATGAGATTTTGATTATGACAATAGAACACCTGCTAACCAATTAGGTGATGCAATTGAGCAGCTGCATGTATATATAATTGTACTGACTAAATTAATGATATCCATTCCCCAAGACCCAACATTACATTACATTTATATCAGCATAATAAAAATAACCATTACCATATATCTTTATTGGTTGCATGTATTGCGGCGCCATGCGACATCTACTACGCACATAACGTATGCAGTAGGTCCGTGTATGAACCAGTCATGAAACACACCGATATAATAAATCCAAACTCTCTGAAAAACTGACTGATTTACAGAGTATCGGCAGGTACCAGCACCGGTAGATTTTCTATTGAATTTGCAAGCTTCATCACGATGTATTTTACTATAATTTATAAGTTTATCTACCGTGTATCTGCTGTTCATAGCCATTGGATTAACACCATCCTCGATGCAACCGCCCGTCATTATGCCCTCAACTCCCATTCCCCCCTTCCAGCCATGCACCGCGCGCTGGATATCACTAAATACAGTGAAGAAAACCAGTGCGTTCACGCGCACAAGCTTCAAAATATATCGTTTTTGCTCATTGTATTATTAAGCGCCGGTCTCGTTTACCCGCCGGTCTCGTATTAGCGCCGGGGCTGAAACATGTAAAGCACTATTAAGCGCCGGGCGGTATTTCGGGCCATTACGGTATATCAAACTATTTGTATTGGTGTACTGATTATTCGCCAGGTGTCTCTCCATGGCATGATATTCGCGCGGGCGTGCCCTCCTCTGGTCAAAGCACGACGGGTATTTCGTTCAGCACGTGTTGTAGATCATTTATAAGCGTCAAACTAAGTTGATTGTGAAAACTTGGGCACAGTTTGCCTGTGTTGGACAGCAGTCATCTGCTGGCCATGATGTTAAGTCAAAATATTTTATTTTTGGTGATGGGCCGGTAAAAATTAATCTGTTGAAAATCAGACCGATTATTGATGATCGATTATGTCAGTGTGACCACTTTACACTTAACGGGAGGTCTGACTCTGTCCATTGTGACCACTTTACACTTAACGGGAGGTCTGACTCTGTCCATTGTGACCACTCTACAATTAACGGGAGGTCTGACTCTGTCCATTGTGACCACTTTACACTTAACGGGAGGTCTGACTCTGTCCATTGTGACTACTTTACACTTAACGGGAGGTCTGACTCTGTCCATTGTGACTACTTTACACTGAACAGGAGGTCTGACTATGTCCAATGTGACCACTTTACACTTAACGGGAGGTCTGACTCTGTCCATTGTGACCACTTTACACTTAACAGGAGGTCTGACTCTGTTCATTGTGACTACTTTACACTTAACGGGAGGTCCGACTCTGTCCATTGTGACTACTTTACACTTACCGGGAGGTCTGACTCTGTCCACTGTGATCACTTTACACTTAACGGGAGGTCTGACTCTGTCCATTGTGACTACTTTACACTTAACGGGAGGTCTGACTCTGTCCATTGTGACTACTTTACACTGAACAGGAGGTCTGACTATGTCCAATGTGACCACTTTACACTTACCGGGAGGTCTGACTCTGTCCATTGTGACCACTTTACACTTAACGGGAGGCCTGACTCTGTCCATTGTGACCACTTTACACTTAACGGGAGGTCTGACTCTGTCCATTGTGACCACTTTACACTTAACGGAAGGTCTGATTCTGTCCATTGTAACCACTTTACACTTAACGGGAGGTCTGACTCTGTCCATTGTGACTACTTTACACTTAACGGGAGGTCTGACTCTGCCCATTGTGACCACTTTACACTTAACGGGAGGTCTGACTCTGTTCACTGTGACCACCCTACACTTAACGGGAGGTCTGGCTCTGTCCATTGTGACCACTTTACCTTTAACGGGAGGTCTCACTCCGCCATTGTGACCACTATACACTTAACGGGAAGTCTGACTCTGTCCACTGTGACCACTTTACACTTAACGGGAGGTCTGACTCTGTCCACAGTGACCACTTTACACTTAACGGGAGGTCTGACTCTGTCCATTGTGACCACTTTACACCTAACGGGAGGTCTGACTCTGTCCACTGTGACCACCCTACACTTAACGGGAGGTCTGGCTCTGTCCATTGTGACCACTTTACACTTAACGGGAGGTCTGACTCTGTCCATTGTGACTACTTTACACTTAACGGGAGGTCTGGCTCTGTCCATTGTGACCACTTTACACTTAACGGCAGGTCTGACTCTGTCCACAGTGACCACTTTACACTTAACGGGAAGTCTGACTCTGTCCATTGTGACCACTTTACACTTAACGGGAAGTCTGACTCTGTCCACAGTGACCACTTTACACTTAACGGGAGGTCTGACTCCGTCCACAGTGACCACTTCACACTTAGCGAGAGGTCTGACTCTGTCCATTGTGACCACTTTACACTTAACGGGAGGTCTGACTCTGTCCACTGTGACCACTTTACACTTAACGGTAGGTCTGACTCTGTCCATTGTGACCACTTGACACTTAACGGCAGGTCTGACTCTGTCCATTGTGAGCACTTTACACTTCACGAGAGGTCTGACTCTGTCCATTGTGAGCACTTCATACTTGACGGGAGGTCTGACTTTGTCCACTGCGGCGTATTACAGCTGTAGCCTCGGTGGGATTCACCACGAGAATGGGCATCGCACAAGTGTCGGACTTGTCCAAATTCCCCCCTAGTGCAAGTCCCGTATCCCGGGCGAAGTTACTCGCAGGTTATACTATGCAAGGGCGACCGTCGAGGATCATGTGCAGGTGGCGCAGTCTGACCTTGGCGATCATCTCGCTTAGGGGCAGCACTACCCTGATGCACGCCACCCTGAGCTGGAATGAGCGAGACGGACCCTGGCAGAAGAGATAATATATGTCTCTCTATCCGGAGTTCGCCGGAACTTGAGTTTGCGATCACCCGGTGGATCCATAAAAAGCTCATTCCAATGATCCCAGCTGCCCCAATATCCGCGACGATCGCCTCTGTAGTGTAGGTGATACCTCCAAGGTTGACTGAGAGGTCGATCAGTCTGTGGATACGGATATTGTTGTTACCCGCACCGTATAGCTTGTACCTGCCAGGATCCCGCGGCTCCATGCTGCGGAAAGTGGGTTCCCGTTTATAGGTCCCCATGGCGACGAGGGTGACCTCTGAACCAGAGTCGTCAAGGAACCGCACCGGCTCCCACCCAAATGGCGAAGGGCAGGTACCAGCAGGGGTCCATAAACAATGCGCACGTTGGATGACCGAGGTCACCCGGTGCACTGGTTTCCGATACAGAGTCCTCGTTTTCTGCCTCAGCTGTGGAGGAACTAGATGTATCCTCAAGGACCACTCCCATAGGAGTTATATCTACTTGAGAATCGTCCGGCTCGTCAGCGGGTGGGGCAGCTGCAGGTGCCACAGGACAACTGTCCTCGGACGCAGTGTTGGTCGCCACCACGTCCGATTTCAGTTCCCCTCACGAGAGGGTTGCCGCCTCTGTCCCGGAGGACCGGGGCGGAAGTTTGAGTTCCTCTGGCGGGGCTCAGACAAGCTGCCTTTATAGCCACTGACCCGTAGGCGTTCGAGCAACTCCAGACACTGTAACCAGAAGTGGCCCTGTTTTTCGCAGAAGTAGCAGGGCCGGTAGGCCTTAGGTCTGAAGGTGATCGCGCAGTAATCTATGCGTCCCGGAGCTTCAATCCCAGCACAGTGCGCAATCATCTGCGCAGCGCTGAAATCATATTCTTCGACATCATACTCATCCGGGGAAAAGTATGATGCAGCGGCCAGATTTGCTTGCACCGGCGCCACCATAGGCGACGCGGACACACCAACCCACTCGTGATGCTTTTGCAGGAGGAGCAGCGGCCAGCGACGAAGCGATCGACGGCGGAGGCCGGGAGGGAGGCATCTGTCTGGAGCGGACAGCTGCCTCTATCGCTAGCACGGAGTTGATAGCCTCCTCCATCGTCCGCTTCGATCAGCATTGGCTCGAACCTACTCGCCGGTTCTTCTGGGTAGGCTCTGCAGACAAGTACCTGTAGGTTGAACGTGTAGTCGGTAACTTCCTCTATTGGCAAGCGATGACGAGCCTTGAGCTGTTTCTCGTACATCCACTTGTTAGTCGTCGGCATGAACAGTAAACGAAGTTGCTCGGCAACCTCAGTGAACGTAGCGTTCACTGGCGGCAAACAGGACATCACCCGGAGAGCCTTGCCCTCCAGGCTGCCTGAGAGATCGTGCCCAGCTTGTTGCTGGGTCCAACCCTTGTAAACAGCAGTTTTCCAGAGCTAAAGGAGGCAGTCCTCCAGATCAGCGTTGTCCTCATTGAACCGCTTGCGCCAAGCTGACTGGCCTGGCTTCCGGTCGCACGGATAGCGCCCTTGGGTTTCTGATCCAGACCCGAGGCCAGTGGATAAGAGGGGGCAGACCAAGCATCGGCTCTACCTGCGGCGGTAGGTTCGTAGGCCACGGACGTGGGCACTGGATAATTTGGTGCTGCCAGCAGGGAAAACCCTGCAAACATCCCACTTTAACTCAGTGTGGAAGGAGCCCCTGCTGATCCCAACAGATAGAATGCAGGCGAAGCGGGGTTGCCGACGTAGCTCGGGGCCGATAGGATAGGATAGGATCACGTGGCCAGGGCTCCAGCTGCCATAACAGCAGAAGCAGTAGCTAGCGTGGTCCCTTCAAGCCGTGGCACAGGCGCAGGTCCCATGACATGGGTAACCGGCAGCTGCGGGCCCGGACATACCAGGGGTATTACCGACGGACCGTTCATCACTGGTGTGGGGGCGACCACAGAAGTCGTGCTCGGTGCGGCAGGTTGACTGCACTTATATTCGTCCAGCACAATATGGATTAACCGCCGCTCCCTCTCCGTCAGCCGCTCAGCAGAGGGCCGGTGTCATTGAGAAGGCGAGCGCGTCCTGTGATCTGATCGTCCCACATGGGGTGATTGGCCGGGGTCATAGCAGCCATCGGGAGCCAGTTCATTCAGCGAGTCAGTGAGCTGTTCCACTGCTCTTAGGATAGCCGGTCTGCCACCTCCGGCAGCTGGACCAGGGGTCCGCAAGGGGGTCAACCCGGCTGGCTGGGGAAGTCGGAACAGATTATCCATCTGTCCGGGCATCAGCGCAGTCACTGGCACTCGCGTCATCGCATCCAGAGGTGTCGGGGGAAAGAGTACCGGAAAGCGCGGCAGTCCGGACTGAGGAAGGCATGGGGTGAATCCGTCTCCGGACCCGCCCATGGCGTCTGTAACGCTGGATGGGACATCCTGTGGCAGCACACCCCGCAGGGTTCAACTCGTCCACAGACAGAGTCCAGGACGCCGGTGACGGCTCCGCTGACTGGTTTCGGTCCTGACTGGAGTCATCCTGGGTTAGCTCCCGGTTGTCCTGGGAGCGGGTGTGTTGAGACACAATCATGTCTTTGATTCATATTGAATTATCTTGCGTCTCTTTATTTTAGATTATCCCAGAGGAAAGCAGGCAGTCCCCAGGGACTTAGGAGCAAAGACACTACGACAGTAGGCTGCAATGGAACGCCGTCAGACTGACCGTGGTCACGGCACCAATGTAACGCTTGACGCCCGCTACCTAGGGCGCAAGCGCCCCGCGCTGAGGGCATCACGATGAGGGCATCGTGATTACCAGAACTACAACCAGGTAGCAGTCCGTCCGGATGAATCAGGCCGTCATACATCACATCATAACTCATCATAGACATACAAAATACATCATACATCAGTTATGGAATGTAGCCCATTGTGTGGAGCCTGAGACGCCATGGGAGCGGCGCCCCAGAACCCGTGCACGTGGGCGTTTTGCTACCCGGCCTCGCCGACGGCACTGCCATAGAGATAGAACCCTGGACAGTCCGACAGTCTGCCAGAGCCTGTGTCGTACCATCCCAGGGCGAGAGACCGGTGATCACGTGGATGAGCCCAGAATCAGCACGGTCCCCCTTCTGGGCCCCCGATTGGAAATTGTTCCCGGGGCCTTACGGCCCACTTCTAGCCGGATGAAAGGAACGTGGAGCTCATGGCCGAGCTCACTCGTCGTCCTCTAGCTTTGCTAGCTCTGAGACAACTCCGAACATACAAAGCGGCTTGGGAGTATTACAACCCCAAGCTCGAGACACAATGGATGAGAGCGTTGCCATGCAATGCAGTGCTTCAAACATGAAGCGGCTAAAACAAGAATAGTATTAACAATGAAACTCCTGTCGCGATCTCAATTACACAACTTATTATTTATATTTGGTCAAACGGCAACTTCCTACCAAATTTCAGACTTCTATTGCAAAAATTAGCCCTAGGGCTGAGATAAGTTACCGAACAATTTTGGCTTTAAGCATTGCAAGTGACACATGATTTTGAGATTTACCAATCAAGGTCATCTTTGTGAACTGCAATATCACCATTACGTATGCTGCATATGACTTCATATATGTTCATATCACAAACATATAAGCTCTATCAACAAGTATTTTGTCTGTAGAGGCCAATTTACACATGTCAGGTCAGTCAAGGTTGTGAGATTTGGATTTCAAGGTCATATATAAGGTCCAATTCAAGGTTTCCAAGAGATGTGCTATAAATACATGACTTCTTGTAAGCATATACACGATCCTAACCTGTATGTGCAAGTGTTTAAGACTCGGTGGCTAATTTACACATTTCACATCGGACATTTAGCACTCAAGGTCATCTGAGGTAAGGTCATCATCAGTTGTTCCATATATGACTTCCTATAATGCTCATGATGCAAACTTCAGCTCTATTTACACGCATTTCATTTGTAGAGGCAAATCTGGGCATTTATTTACCCCGAAATGGTTGTTTTGACATCAAAGGTCAAATTCAAGGTCACCATACAAGTCGCCATATATGACTACCCATTTGAAAGTGCCAATTTCTAAGTTCTATCTTCAGGCGTTCTAGGAGTACAGTTCTGGCAGCTCCCATTGTGAAGGAAAAAAGTCCAATTTTTTTTTTCAAAGGGTGAAAAATTTTGTTTGCCTATAAATGACCCAAAATGCATAGTGATGTGATTTGGGCAAAAAAAAATATTATTTCACCGACCCGTCAAAAATTCAAAATGGCCACCACACGGAGACTGGCGATTCAAGGGCAACAAAACTTACACACATCATAAAGATACATGAGGGGAATTTTTTTAAACAAAAATCTCATAACTGATCAGATAGTTTTTGAGAAAAGACAGACAAGGTGCAAATTTGGCCATTTTTCGACCCCAAACTGGCTGTTTTGACCTTTCAAGGTCATCCAAGGGCAAATTCAAGGTCACTGCACAAGTCGCCATATATGACTTCCCATTTGAAAGTGCCAATTTCTAAGCTTTATTTTTTTTCAAAGGGTAAAATTTTGTTGTTGTCTAGAAATGGCCCAAAATGGATAGTAATGCGATTTGGGCCGAAATTTTTTTTTCGTAGACCCGTCGAAAATTCAAAATGGCTGCCATACGCAGACCGGCGATTCAAGGGCAACCAAACTTATACACATCACAGAGGTACATAAGGAGAATCTTTTTAAACGAAAATCTCAAATCTGATCAGACAGTTTTTGAGAAAATGGCCACCAAAGTTCAAAAATGACCGTATTTTGACGAAAACAGCTGGAATTTGGGAAAACATTTTTTTTTAAAAATTTAAAAATACCCCCTTCTCGTATTATTTCAAGGTATCTTCTCCCAAATTTTCAGAAAGATTGGACATTAAACTTTAAAGATAAAAATGTGGACGGACGACGACGACGACGGACGGACGCCGGACGCAACGCCATGGCAATAGGTTATCGGTCCAAAGCTTCGGTAACCTAAAAGCTGAAGTTGGCAATCTACTTCAATGTTAAATTTCAGCCCAAACTGGATCTCGAGAATATGAGCATATTCGAGGATTTCGTCATGTTTACATCCATCAGTATTCGAAATATTATTCTAGCTTTGGAGCAGAAGACACATTGTGGTGTATTCTACACAAACATGATGATTTTCAGGGGCGGGTATAGGATTTCGGGAGGGGGGGGGGGGGGCAAAACCTTCGATCGACAGAGTGGCGAGCGAAGCTAGCCCATGTCGGCCGGAGATCTGGGGCCTTTTATGGTGCCTAGACGCTGAAGGTTTATGCACCCCCAATGGTGTGTTCTAGGGCTCTCCTCGGACCAATTTCATGGCCTTGGAGAGTTTATGAATGTCTGATCTGGGGATGGATCGAGTGTTCTGAAGGAGGGCCAAGATATGATATGTTGCACAACGAGTTGGCGTAGACCGAGGGTCTGAGGTCCGTGTGCGAAGCGAGCCTATGTCGGAGCGGGGGTCTGGGGCCCGCTTAAGGGCCCTAGACGCTGAAGGTTTATGCATCCCCAATGGTGTGTTCTAGGGCTCTTCTTGGACCAATTTCGTGGCCTTGGGGAGTTTATAAATGAGGCCCGAGGCCCGCTTAAGGGCCCCGGAAGCTGAAAGGATATGCATGCCCAGTGGTGTCTGCCGTCTGTCGTCTGTCGTCCGTCGTCCGTCCGAGTCTGTAATTTTTTTTTGGCATGGTGAATTTCCCCATAAATTTGTCAGAACATACCTTAGGCCAATATCTAAAAACGTTTTTTTAATTTTTTTGATTGAATCGTTTTTGTCGATTTGGCGGCCATTTCTGACGAAAAATTGCCAATTTTGGACTTTGGTGGCCATTTTTTCAAAAACTGTCTGATCAGTTTTGAGATTTTTGTTTCAAAACATTCCTCTCATGTACCTCTATGACATGTATTAGTTTCGTTGCACTTGAATCGCCGGTCTGCGTGTGGCGGCCATTATGATTTTTTGACAAGTCGGCGAAAACAAATTTTTTTGTCCCAAATCAAGTCATTATTCGTTTTGAGCCATTACCAGCAAAAAAAATTTTTTTGACCATTGAAAATATTTTGGGACTTTTTTTTCTTCACCCAATTTTTCTTTCATAATGGGAGCTATGCAGAGTATATAGAACACTTCAAGATAGAGCCTTAATATTGGCACATTCAAATGGGAAATCATATATTGCGGTTTGAGTGGTGACCTTGAATTTGACCTTCAATGACCTTGAAAGGTCAAAACGACCTTTTTTGTCTAAAAAGCGATGAATTTTGCCTTTGGTGGATTTTCTCAAAATCTATTCTGACAGTTTTCCTCGAAATCGTGTATAAGATTCTCCTCATGTACCTTTGTGATGTGTATAAATTTCGTTGCCTTTGAAATGACGGTCTGCGTGGGGCGGCCATTTTGATTTTTTGACGAGTCGGCAAAAAAAAATTTTTTTGTCCCAAATCGAGTCACTATTCGTTTTGAGCCATTTCCAGCAAAAAAAAAAAAAAATTGTTTTTTTGGCCATTGAAAATTGTTTTGGACTTAAAAAATTTCACCCAAGTTTTCCTTCATAATGGGAGCTATGCAGAGTAATCTCATAGAACACTTCAAGATAGAGCCTAAGTATTGGCACATTCAAATGGGAAATCATATATTGCGGTTTGAGTGGTGACCTTGGATTTGACCTTCAATAACCTTGAAAGGTCAAAACGACCTTTTTTGTCGAAAAAACGATGAATTTTGCTTTTGGTGGTCATTTTATCGAAATCTATTCAGACAGTTTTCCTCAAAATCATGTATAAGATTATCTTTATGTTTGTACGTTTGTGATGTGTATAAGTTTTGTTGCCTTTGAATCGACTGTTTGTGAAAATTTGTCATTAACGAAAAAAATCTTTCAAGATGTAACTTGATTTCGTATTATAGTCCATACAGAAAATGTGTTTCTATCAACATTACGAAGATGTTTTAACATATTGATTTTAACATCAGTGTAACAATTTATCTGTATCGGTATTCAGTATTCTACGCAATTCACATGATTGCCGGTAAGCTACAGCACCCTTGGTGCTATGTTTTATAGGTTTCTTTGGTCCATTCCCCTAAGCGTTTTTTGCATGGCTAATTCAGAGCAGATCTGGCATTTGAGGGAAGAGTGTGGGGAAGAGTGTCTTGTATGGCTGATTCAGGCATATCTAGGATTATGAGGAAAAGTCTAGTTCTGAAATGTTGTTAGGCAAGTTGAAGCAAGCCCCTGTCGGTCGGGGGTCTGGGGCCCACTCAAGGCCCCCTTGCCCCCCCCCCCCCTAAACTCGCCCCTGAATTTTGAAAGATTGTTCCTCTACAGCTGTACAAAACCGAGCAAACACACTAAATTGTGTGCAAACCCAGAATTTAAATGACCGAGCTAAACCTAATTAAAGGGATAAATAGCCATTTTTTTTCAATTTTCTTTTTTTTTCAATTGTGTAGAGAATAACCGTGAAGAATCCCAAGTTATAGAACGATACCATTTGGCATCGCAAAAATATCGGCGAAAAACTGTATAAACGAGTTAGCAAAATCAAGCTTCATCTCGTCATAATGTGTCAAGATTACAATTTCGGCTTCAGCGGGCATAAATTTGTCATAACGTTTCACGAGCACAAAATAAGATAGATAAAAAAAAATGACCACTACAATTTTAACGACAGCACGATATATAGATCTAGATATAATAGTTGATGTTTTATTTTGACCACAAATAAAACTTCCGCGAAATGTGCATCATTGTGTACATCTACAGCATACAGGCGTGCTGGTAGTAGCGGGGCAATTGACATGAATCTAATTTGAGTTCGATTTAGATTCGAGTTCAGTCACGCGGCGTCCATTCTGAAAAAGATTCGGTAACTGCAGTTACCGCATCATGTGTCGCCCTAGTGACCTTGGTGTCCTTTTCACAAGTCTCTTCACCCATCTACAGAACCAACAACAACCATCTCTTTCAACCCAATATTGATGGCACCTCCGACCAATCACGCCACCATCTACACAACTTGCGTGCTCAGGAATTTCCAATGAGCTGGGTCAGGAGAATGTTGCAGTCTTCTTCGACATGGGTTTACTGAGTACTGCTGACCAGCTGCTGACAAATGCTGCGTTCCAATCACGTTGTGCAAATGGTGCACACGGGTTTCCGAGGAGTATTTTGCGTTCTATTCGTGACACAACTGGGAAATTCCCATTTGCACAACCTGTGAAGTTGAGGCAGTTGTTCAGACTCAATGCGCACAAGTAGGAAAAACATGGCGCCAAATGGGGTATTGTATAAACGTAATACAGAATAGAAACATTTTGTTAGTTTTACCTAGTGTCATACATACAGTATATGAATGAAATGATTCGAGACTGAAGTTTAAAGTGAAGATTTGACTGAATTTTCAATTATTTTTGGCCTGAGTTAGGGACCGGTCATTATTTACTGGGTGGGGGGGTTGGATGGTTTTTCCGAGAAATGAGTTTTCAAAGTTTGACCCCCCCACCGATATCGAAAACCAATCTATGACCCCCCCACCAAGATCCAAAATAAAAGTATGACCCCCCCAATCCCCATGAATGAATATAAGGCTATGCTTCAATTATAACGCACCAGTATCATAATATATATATGATACTTGAATCGTTTTTACGCTTTATTTACATTTCTATTGAAACAATTGTGACTTTTGTCGCAAATTTATGATACTATAAGGTCAGTGAATTTTATGATTTGTGCTCTTCGTGTATCCACCATTCCTTCGCTTCAAGTGTGAATGCCATTACAACAATTATTACTTGTATGCATACCATGTATGGGCACTTAATTATGACAGGTGTTTGAGGGCAAAACCAGACCCACTCAGGTTCCCTCAGTATATTGTACCCCCAAATTCTTCAAAATAACCTTAATAACAACAAAATTTTCTTAAAATCTCAGGTTCCCTCAGTACATTGTACCCCAAAATTCTTCAAAATCACCTTAATAACAACAACAACATTTTCTTAAAATCTCAGGTTCCCTCAGTACATTGTACCCTAAAATTCTTCAAAATCACCTTAATAACAACAAAATTTTCTTAAAATCTCAGGAGTCTGGTTTTGCCCTCATTTGAAATATAAATAGTAAAATAGTTAAATAATTAGGTGGAAACAAACCACTCATTTGAAATATGCTTCTAGAAGCCAATTGGTTCCTATAAATTGTTGAATAGGAGCGAAATAGGAGCCTTTCGCTCCTGGATAAAATTATAAATTTTGAGCCCTGATGCACACGGATTGCGGCATCTCTCGATGTTGGTGTTTCTGAATGGTACTCTGCGGGATCCGGTTTCAGTGAGATTATGGTTTTACTGAAAATGTTATGAAATTCCATCGCGTACTCCAATCAATCCATGTACTGATATTGAGTGGATTGTTTCCACCTAATTATTTAACTATTTTGCTATTCAGATTTTCTCAAAATAACTCAATTTCAAACTCTGACCCCCCCAGTCCCATCGAAAATAAAAGTATGACCCCCCCAATAATGTTGAAAATGAAAGTGTGACCCCCCCAGTTTTGACCCAACCCCCCCCCCCCCACCTGATAAATAATGACCGGCCCCTTAGTTCGAATTTTTATGCAATAATTAGGGTGGCAAAATGTGTGCCTTTTGTCAATAGAACGCAACAACTGGTACTCTCCAACTTCCCGCTAGTGCACACCATTTGCACAACATGATTGGAACGCAAAGGCACTCGAAATCGCATGGGCATGTCCACAAAAATATTACAGTAATATTTTTGATGTCCAGAAGATCTGAAGGGAGTAATCCCCTGTGAAGGTGGAATGCACTTCCTGATGTCAACAATTGCCGGCATTGGGTACATGTATGGGGATGCTGGGTTGAAACAGCTCCTACATGAGTCAGGTGTGTTCGCTCCAAACACAGTGAACAACATGGTGTCTGGGAGTGTCTTTGATCGAGCCCTATATGGCCAGACATAAAAAATACTCGTGAGACACATACAGAGATATTGAACATCATAACGTTTCAACCAGATTTCAGTCGTGTATGTGTCATAATGTTCAATATCTCTGTATGTGTCTCACGAGTATTTTTTATGTCTGTTTCAGTCAATCGTCGTTCATCAATAAAAGTTGAAACTTCATCCACTAGTCTCTATATGGTGGATGAAGTGATGAACACAGAACTCCTTCTCAGTTTTGTTCGCTGGTGTGATCAACATGACAAAAGTCTTCAGGATGTCACCACTCACTTGTCACAACTTACTGAAGCACTCCAGTTGGGAGGTGAACTTGATGTGAAAATGGCAGAACTTTCCTGTGTTCTCGAGGAGAAACTGGTTACCTTACTGTGTGACTTCAGAAGAGAAGCCAACGCATCACCAACATTCAGGAGTAGTGTAGTAGCAGCTATACTCGGATTTTTCCAACTCGTTTACACTGTATTTCGCTAATATTTTTGTGATGCTAAACGCTATCGTTCTATAACTTGGCATACTTCACCTGGGAGTCAAACGGCAATTTTCTACCAAATTTCAGACAGCTATCGCGAAAATTGAAAAAGTTGGCAATCTACCTCAATGTTAAATTTCTGCCCAAAACGGGATCTCGAGAATCTGAGCATATTCGAGGAATTGGTCCTGTTTACATCCATCAGGATTCGAAATATTCTTGTAACTTTGAACCAGAAGATACACTGGGGTGTATTCTACACAAACTTGTTGATTTTGAAAAAGCTCTGCTACAAAACCGAGCAAATGCACGAAACTGTGTGCGAGCCCAAAAATTAAATAATAGGGCTAAATTTAACATTGGGGTAGATTGCCAACTTTTTCAATTTTCGCGATAGCTGTCTGAAATTTGGTAGAAAATTGCCGTTTGACTCCCAGGTGAAGTATGCCAAGTTATAGAACGATAGCGTTTAGCATCACAAAAATATTAACGAAAAACAGTGTAAACGAGTTAGAAAAATCCGAGTATAGGTACTCGCCAGATGGCGCTACGGTAGTCGCTAGGGGGAGCAATGGCGTCATATTGTTTGCCCATCGAGCGCTAGGTAGCGTCATAAACGTACCCAGGAACCCAGGAAAATCATAACGTACCCATAAATGGGGCTTGGAAATCATAACGTACCAATAAATGTTTTGCAAAATCTGACGTACCCATGAATGTCTAGAAAATCATAACGTACCGATAAATGTCTGAAAAATCATAACGTACCCAGAAATGATAATGCACCCATGAATGTCTAAAAAATCATAGTATAAGCTAGGTCACCACCAGATATGACCAGATGACGTGATGGTCAGCCCCTGCAATTATTTTAACATGTTGTCATAGCTATTGTCATAGGAGTTTTGGTTATAATTTCGTTTAGGATGGTCAGATGATCAATTTAAAACTTTCTTTCCGTTGGCATAAAACCATATTTTTCACGAAACTACATATTTCTATTTTGAAAATTGAATGAGTTGGCAATCTACTTCACTGTTAAATATCACTTCAAACATGAATTTTGCGAGTCTGGACAGAAGTCTAAAATTTGGTAAAAAACATTATTTGATGTCAAATTGAAGCATATAAAATTTCGAATTGATCCGATCATCCTAAGCGAAGTTATGGCCAAAGATCATTATGAGGTTTTGTGTTGAACTTGACTTTTAGTTGCACCTGCACATCATAATTCAGTTTGCGTTTTCATACTCATAGATGATCATGGATTCATTTCGAAGGTCATGTTCAAATATTTAGCAAGCCATTTTATCGTACATGCTTCACTAAGACTGACCTTCCAAGCAGAGGCAACCACTCAGAACTAGATTTCACCAGATATTTCAATTAAAGCTTCACCATATACCGAGTACATCACCAGGTTCTCCTAACATGCGACTTCAATGCTACTCGTAGCCATGAGGCTTGCCTGACAACATCCATGCACCAGAGAAGAGTGACCGAGATTTAACCCTCCGACTTGCACTACATCAGGGGCGGATTTAAGGGGGGGGGGGGTCCATGGGGTCCGGACACCCCCTTTTTGTGGGCAAAAAGGATAGAGAGAGCAGATGAGAGAGAGGAGGAGGAAAGAAAGGAGGGCAAGACTATATAATGCCATAAAATATGTATTTAATGTAGGCCTATGACATGGTTCTTACTTCAGTTGGCCCCTACAGATATCTTGCTGGACAGGTTTCTTTTCTAGGTTTTAACATGAATTGACATTTCTCTTCGATCTCAAATCTCATCACAGAGTTAAATGGATACGCATGCCTGCATGAAAGTATCTTCTGTTCGAAATCTGATTATGAAATTTTAGGTACTTCGTTTCTCTATGGTCAGAGAAAGTACAAAATGTACCATTCAACTCAGGAAAGCATTTTGGCTTCAGGGGCCCTATAACCATCAACTCTAACTCCTACTCCTAGTTCATAGGCGGCAAAACCGTAGGACGGTAGTCCCCGGATATCGACTCTATGCTCGAGGGACCGCGACATCAATCCAGCAATGAAAGAAGACCATATAAACTCACTGTGATTTCAAGCTCGAGTCCTCTGGATCATTCAACCCTGCGGTACCTTAGCAAAACATGCTTTGTCGTCGAGTCGAATTTACCACATCAGGGGCCCTCTTAGTATCATCACTTGCATCTTAGGAAAACCTCACCCAGTCTGAACTGCCTCTCTCTACTCCACCACTTACTCCAGATACCGAAGTCTATGCACCAGTCTATGCCAGACTACTTACATGTACATTCATACATCAGACCACCACAGCCACGTTCAAACAGCATCTGAAGTATGCGCCCAACGACCCAAGGCCCTGGGGTTCGTAAACACTTCATCCTCACCTGAGACACTCTCTCGCTAATATAGATCCACCATCACCATCCTGACTACCTTATTCACTGGTTGGTACTCTCTGACAATCCACACCAAACCAAATCATTCTGGAACTTTCCTGTGTTCTCGAGGAGAAACTGGTTACCTTACTGTGTGACTTCAGAAGAGAAGCCAACGCATCACCAACATTCAGGAGTAGTGTAGTAGCAGCTATACTCGGATTTTTCCAACTCGTTTACACTGTATTTCGCTAATATTTTTGTGATGCTAAACGCTATCGTTCTATAACTTGGCATACTTCACCTGGGAGTCAAACGGCAATTTTCTACCAAATTTCAGACAGCTATCGCGAAAATTGAAAAAGTTGGCAATCTACCTCAATGTTAAATTTCTGCCCAAAACGGGATCTCGAGAATCTGAGCATATTCGAGGAATTGGTCCTGTTTACATCCATCAGGATTCGAAATATTCTTGTAACTTTGAACCAGAAGATACACTGGGGTGTATTCTACACAAACTTGTTGATTTTGAAAAAGCTCTGCTACAAAACCGAGCAAATGCACGAAACTGTGTGCGAGCCCAAAAATTAAATAATAGGGCTAAATTTAACATTGGGGTAGATTGCCAACTTTTTCAATTTTCGCGATAGCTGTCTGAAATTTGGTAGAAAATTGCCGTTTGACTCCCAGGTGAAGTATGCCAAGTTATAGAACGATAGCGTTTAGCATCACAAAAATATTAACGAAAAACAGTGTAAACGAGTTAGAAAAATCCGAGTATAGGTACTCGCCAGATGGCGCTACGGTAGTCGCTAGGGGGAGCAATGGCGTCATATTGTTTGCCCATCGAGCGCTAGGTAGCGTCATAAACGTACCCAGGAACCCAGGAAAATCATAACGTACCCATAAATGGGGCTTGGAAATCATAACGTACCAATAAATGTTTTGCAAAATCTGACGTACCCATGAATGTCTAGAAAATCATAACGTACCGATAAATGTCTGAAAAATCATAACGTACCCAGAAATGATAATGCACCCATGAATGTCTAAAAAATCATAGTATAAGCTAGGTCACCACCAGATATGACCAGATGACGTGATGGTCAGCCCCTGCAATTATTTTAACATGTTGTCATAGCTATTGTCATAGGAGTTTTGGTTATAATTTCGTTTAGGATGGTCAGATGATCAATTTAAAACTTTCTTTCCGTTGGCATAAAACCATATTTTTCACGAAACTACATATTTCTATTTTGAAAATTGAATGAGTTGGCAATCTACTTCACTGTTAAATATCACTTCAAACATGAATTTTGCGAGTCTGGACAGAAGTCTAAAATTTGGTAAAAAACATTATTTGATGTCAAATTGAAGCATATAAAATTTCGAATTGATCCGATCATCCTAAGCGAAGTTATGGCCAAAGATCATTATGAGGTTTTGTGTTGAACTTGACTTTTAGTTGCACCTGCACATCATAATTCAGTTTGCGTTTTCATACTCATAGATGATCATGGATTCATTTCGAAGGTCATGTTCAAATATTTAGCAAGCCATTTTATCGTACATGCTTCACTAAGACTGACCTTCCAAGCAGAGGCAACCACTCAGAACTAGATTTCACCAGATATTTCAATTAAAGCTTCACCATATACCGAGTACATCACCAGGTTCTCCTAACATGCGACTTCAATGCTACTCGTAGCCATGAGGCTTGCCTGACAACATCCATGCACCAGAGAAGAGTGACCGAGATTTAACCCTCCGACTTGCACTACATCAGGGGCGGATTTAAGGGGGGGGGGGTCCATGGGGTCCGGACACCCCCTTTTTGTGGGCAAAAAGGATAGAGAGAGCAGATGAGAGAGAGGAGGAGGAAAGAAAGGAGGGCAAGACTATATAATGCCATAAAATATGTATTTAATGTAGGCCTATGACATGGTTCTTACTTCAGTTGGCCCCTACAGATATCTTGCTGGACAGGTTTCTTTTCTAGGTTTTAACATGAATTGACATTTCTCTTCGATCTCAAATCTCATCACAGAGTTAAATGGATACGCATGCCTGCATGAAAGTATCTTCTGTTCGAAATCTGATTATGAAATTTTAGGTACTTCGTTTCTCTATGGTCAGAGAAAGTACAAAATGTACCATTCAACTCAGGAAAGCATTTTGGCTTCAGGGGCCCTATAACCATCAACTCTAACTCCTACTCCTAGTTCATAGGCGGCAAAACCGTAGGACGGTAGTCCCCGGATATCGACTCTATGCTCGAGGGACCGCGACATCAATCCAGCAATGAAAGAAGACCATATAAACTCACTGTGATTTCAAGCTCGAGTCCTCTGGATCATTCAACCCTGCGGTACCTTAGCAAAACATGCTTTGTCGTCGAGTCGAATTTACCACATCAGGGGCCCTCTTAGTATCATCACTTGCATCTTAGGAAAACCTCACCCAGTCTGAACTGCCTCTCTCTACTCCACCACTTACTCCAGATACCGAAGTCTATGCACCAGTCTATGCCAGACTACTTACATGTACATTCATACATCAGACCACCACAGCCACGTTCAAACAGCATCTGAAGTATGCGCCCAACGACCCAAGGCCCTGGGGTTCGTAAACACTTCATCCTCACCTGAGACACTCTCTCGCTAATATAGATCCACCATCACCATCCTGACTACCTTATTCACTGGTTGGTACTCTCTGACAATCCACACCAAACCAAATCATTCTGGACCCATCCCTACAGATCAAAAGCCTCATCCTTGAGGTGCGCTGCATATCTCCTGTATCGTAGCGCGTTACTTTCAGACTCGTGGCCTTACCTGTATGCTTACACAAACATGTATAATAGGGGTATTACTGATGACCTTTGTCCCTTGCCCTTGATTTGAATTTCTTTTTTTCGTCCGATATCTGAAATGGTGCGTCATGGAGTTATAGAGTTGTTCTCGTCGCCCTAGACAAATACATTTTCTGGACATAACGTTGCATTTCCTCACAATATTATATTGTGTTCCCTCACATTCCGGATCACACTCCCTCATGTTTCAGATCGTGCCCCCTTACTATTTTATTGCAATCCCTCGCAATCCGGATCACGTTCCCTCGCAATATTATTGCATTCCCTTGTATTCTGGATTGCTTTCCCTCGCGAAAGCCTTCGTTATGCTGACATCCATGACTTCTGAGCAGGCTTTGCTACAAGATCACGAGGTTATACATGTACTACTGAATCACTGTGGATGTCACGGATAGATCCGGTTTTACTACAGAATTACCACGGTAGATCGCCATCACCCGTGCCATCCGTAATCAGACCATAGACCTACCATGTCAAACCTTGGGCTGTCAGATTAAATTTTTTGCCCCGGATGGTCGTGGTAAGCAAGGTTTCACTACGGTAATGTGACGTCGTGGCATGGATAAGCCGGCTCCACAATGGTTTTACTACGGATTGCTACAGGTGTGACAAGCTCCCCAAATTGTCCCTAGCCATCCGGCAATTGTGAACATTTCTCCACTGCCACAATGACTCTCAGATCATCACGGATAACCACGCATCGTTAAAGATTGACTACAGTATTTCACGGACCATCCTGGACGTCATCTATAGTACTACAGAGGGCATTCGAGCCCAAATTATCCCAATGTTGAGAAATTCTACGGACAGAACACAAAAGTTAGTCATATTCAAATAGCAACTAGACGCTTCCGGTCGCCTACGACCGCTTGGGTGTATCCTCCGTAGCCCTATCATCTCTGTTGCCCCAAATATATCACTGTCAAGTGTGAAAAACTAGAGCAAGGGCTAAAAAAGATTACCAGAGAAATGGTAAATCTCAAGTCACAACTGTTTTCTTTTCCCCACCAAAATTGCTGCACTGATTTTCCGAGGTTATTGAAGGTCAAATTCAAAATCACCACTGAAATCTCTTTATATGAATTTCCATTCGACATGTTTGATAAAATAACGAAAATACAGATAGATCAATCTTTTCACCTAAAGATTGGAGCTAGATTGAACTTCTCACCATAAGTTATATTTCGATTCATAATACATGTATGTGCCAAACATGGTTTCAAGTTGAAATTCAAAGTAAAAGTTAATCAAAACTGCATTTCAAGATGACAAAATTGGAGCCAGATCAAACTTTTCGTCATGAGTTATATTTTAACTCATAATACCTGCCCAACTTGATTTCAAGTTGAAATTCAAACTAAAAGTTGACCAAAACTGCATTTCAAGATGACGAAATTGGACCCAGATCAAACTTTTCGCCATGAGTTATATTTCAACTCATAATATGTGCCAAACTTGGTATTAAGTTGAAATTCAATGTAAAAGTTGACCAAAACTGCATTTCAAGATGACGAAATTGGAGCCAGATAGAACTTTTCGTCATAAGTTATATTTTAACTCATAATATGTGCCAAACTTGGTTTCAAGTTGAAATTCAAGCTAAAAGTTTACCAAAACTGCATTTCAAGATGAAGAAATTGGAGCCAGATCGAACTTTTCATCATAAGGTATATTTTAACTCATAATATGTGCCAAACTTGGTTTCAAGTTGAAATTCAAACTAAAAATTGACTAAAACTGCATTTCAAGATGACGAAAATGGAGCCAGATCGAACTTTTCACCATAAGTTATATTTCGACTTATAAGATGTGCCAAACATGGTCTCAAGTTGAAATTCAAAGTAAAAGTTGATCAATGTTTTCATAAAAAGCTATTGTGATCAATAGTAGACTTAACTAGCAAAAAAATAATGTTAACTTATTTGGTCACAGCCATAAAATCTCTACTGGACAAAGCCTTCACCTTGTTGAGCCCAATAATAAATATTTCTTGTCTTAACTATTTTCATTGTGGTCAATAATAGACTTAACATGTAAAAATAAAGTTAACTTATTCTGTTACACCCAGAAATTTCTACCGGACAAAACCTTAACCTTGTTGAGCTCAATAATAATTGTTTCTCATCTTAACTATTTTTATTGAGGTCAATAATAGACTTAACTAGCAAAAAAAAAAACTTATTTGGTTACAGACATAAAATGTCTACTGGACAGAATCTTTACCTTGTTGAGCCCAATAATAAATATTTCTTGTCTCAACTATTTTTATTGTGGTCAATAATAGACTAAACTAGTAAAAATAATGTTAACTTATTCAGTACACCCATGAAATCTGTACTGGACATACTTTCACCTTGTTGAGCTTAATAATAAATATTTCTCATCTTAACTATTTTTTATTGTGGTCAATAATAGACTTAACTATTTTTATTGTGGTCAATAATAGACTTAACTAGGGGTCGTCTCGACCGAAAATACCCACTAGACTAATTTGTCTAGTGCCACAAGGCCGGAATTGAGCTCCGTTTCGCTCTACGACGCACCGTTTTCGAGATAAGGCCAAACAGGAAGTGCCGAGTCGGCGAACAAAAATTGATACCAGGGGTCGTCTCGACCCAAGATACCCACTAGACTAGTTTGTCTAGTGCCAGCAGGCCGAAATTGAACTCCGTTTCGCTCTACGATGCACCGTTTCCGAGATACGGCCAAACAGGAAGTGCCGAGTCAGAAAAAAAAAAATCGACACCAGGGGTCGTTTCGACCCAAGATACCCCTAGACTAGTTTGTCTAATGCCAGGAGGCCGAAATTGAGCTCCGTTTCGCTCTACGACTCACCATTTCCGAGATACGGCCAAACAGGAAGTGCCGAGTCGGAGAAAATAAATTCGACACCAGGGGTGGTCTCGACCCAAAATACCCACTAGACTAGTTTGTCTAGTGCCAGAAGGCCGGAATTGAGCTCCGTATCCCTGTATGATGCACAGTTTCCGAGATACGGCCAAACAGGAAGTGCCGATTCAGCGAAAAAAAAATTGACACCAGGGGTTGTCTCGACCCAAAATACCCATAAGCCTAGCTTGTCTAGTGCCAGGAGGCCGGAATTGAGCTCCGTTTCGCTCTACGACGCACCATTTCCGAGATACTGCCAAACAGGAAGTGCCGAGTCGGCGAAAATAAATTTGACACTAGGGGTCGTCTCGACCCAAAATACCCACTAGACTAGTTTGTCTAGTGCCAGTAGGCCGGAATTGAGCTCCGTTTCGTTCTACGACGCACCGTTTCAGAGATACGGCCAAACAGGAAGTGCCGAGTCGGCGAAAAAAAATTCGACACCAGGGTCGTCTCGACCCAAGATACACACTAGACTAGTTTGTCTAGTGCCAGGAGGCCGAAATTGAGCTCCGTTTCGCTCTACGACGCACCGTTTCCGAGATACGGCCAAACAGGAAGTGCCGAGTCGGCGAAAAAAAAAATCGACACCAGGGGTCGTTTCGACCCAAGATACCCCCTAGACTAGTTTGTCTAGTGCCAGGAGGCCGAAATTGAGCTCCGTTTCTCTCTACGACGCACCGTTTCCGAGATACGGCCAAACAGGAAGTGCCGAGTCGGCGAAAAAAAAATTTGACACCAGGGGTCGTCTCGACCCCAGATACACACTAGACTAGTTTGTCTAATGCCAAAAGGCCGAAATTGAGCTCCGTTTCACTCTACGACGCACCGTTTCCGAGATACGGCCAAAGAGGAAGTGCCGAGTCGGCAAAAAAAAAATTCGACACCAGGGGTCGTCTCGACCGATGATACACACTAGACTAATTTGTCTAGTGCCAGGAGGCCGAAATTGAGCTCCGTTTCGCTCTACGACGCACCGTTTCCGAGATACGGCCAAACAGGAAGTGCCGAGTTGGCGAAAAAAAAAATCGACACCAGGGGTCGTTTCGACCCAAGATACCCCCTAGACTAGTTTGTCTAGTGCCAGAAGGCCGAAATTGAGCTCCGTTTCGCTCTACGACGTACTGTTTCCGAGATACGGCCAAACAGGAAGTGCCGAGTCGGCGAAAAAAAAATTCGACACCAGGGGTCGTCTCGACCCCAGATACACACTAGACTAGTTTGTCTAGTGCCAAAAGGCCGAAATTGAGCTCCGTTTCGCTCTACGACGCACCGTTTCCGAGATACGGCCAAACAGGAAGTGCCGAGTCGGCGAAAAAAAAATTTGACACCAGGGGACGTCTCGACCGAAGATACACACTAGACTAATTTGTCTAGTGCCAGGAGGCCGAAATTGAGCTCTGTTTCGCTCTACGACATACCGTTTCCGAGATACCGCCAAACAGGAAGTGCCGAGTCGGCGAAAATAAATTTGACACTAGGGGTCGTCTCGACCCAAAATACCCACTAGACTAGTTTGTCTAGTGCCAGTAGGCCGGAATTGAGCTCTGTTTCGTTCTACGACGCACCGTTTCAGAGATACGGCCAAACAGGAAGTGCCGAGTCGGCGAAAAAAAATTCGACACCAGGGTCGTCTCGACCCAAGATACACACTAGACTAGTTTGTCTAGTGCCAGTAGGCCGAAATTGAGCTCCGTTTCGCTCTACGACGCACCGTTTCCGAGATACGGCCAAACAGGAAGTGCCGAGTCGGCGAAAAAAAAAATCGACACCAGGGGTCGTTTCGACCCAAGATACCCCCTAGACTAGTTTGTCTAGTGCCAGGAGGCCGAAATTGAGCTCCGTTTCTCTCTACGACGCACCGTTTCCGAGATACGGCCAAACAGGAAGTGCCGAGTCGGCGAAAAAAAAATTTGACACCAGGGGTCGTCTCGACCCCAGATACACACTAGACTAGTTTGTCTAATGCCAAAAGGCCGAAATTGAGCTCCGTTTCACTCTACGACACACCGTTTCCGAGATACGGCCAAAGAGGAAGTGCCGAGTCGGCAAAAAAAAAATTCGACACCAGGGGTCGTCTCGACCGATGATACACACTAGACTAATTTGTCTAGTGCCAGGAGGCCGAAATTGAGCTCCGTTTCGCTCTACGACGCACCGTTTCCGAGATACGGCCAAACAGGAAGTGCCGAGTCGGCGAAAAAAAAAATCGACACCAGGGGTCGTTTCGACCCAAGATACCCCCTAGACTAGTTTGTCTAGTGCCAGAAGGCCGAAATTGAGCTCCGTTTCGCTCTACGACGTACTGTTTCCGAGATACGGCCAAACAGGAAGTGCCGAGTCGGCGAAAAAAAAATTCGACACCAGGGGTCGTCTCGACCCCAGATACACACTAGACTAGTTTGTCTAGTGCCAAAAGGCCGAAATTGAGCTCCGTTTCGCTCTACGACGCACCGTTTCCGAGATACGGCCAAACAGGAAGTGCCGAATCGGCGAAAAAAAAATTTGACACCAGGGGACGTCTCGACCGAAGATACACACTAGACTAATTTGTCTAGTGCCAGGAGGCCGAAATTGAGCTCTGTTTCGCTCTACGACATACCGTTTCCGAGATACCGCCAAACAGGAAGTGCTGAGTCGGCGAAAAAACAAAATCGACACCAGGGGTCGTTTTGACCCAAGATACACACTAGACTAGTTTGTCTAGTGCCAGGAGGCCGAAATTGAGCTCCGTTTCGCTCTACGACGCACCGTTTCCGAGATACGGCCAAACAGGAAGTGCCGAGTCGGCGAAAAAAAAAATCGACACCAGGGGTCGTTTCGACCCAAGATACCCCCTAGACTAGTTTGTCTAGTGCCAGGAGGCCGAAATTGAGCTCCGTTTCGCTCTACGACACACCGTTTCCGAGATATGCAAGAAAGCCTCAAGGATGAATCAGCAAAAATTCTTCCGAGCTCTAGGTCAAAGGTCAATCGACGGAGTGTTCCCAAAATCAATAGGGTTCTTCGTTGGTGGTATATGAACTCCCATGCAGAGAATACTTGCCATTGCATGAATACTTTTTGAGTTATCGATCGGAAACCAAGTCTCAAAATCAACCTTGATTTCATCCTCACGGACCTCACGGACCCCGGAGCCGCCTCCAAAACAATAGGGGTCTTCCATGTAATATTTCTGACCAGTGGTGTAAATTTGGACAAGATCCGTTCAGGCGTTCCCGAGTTATTGATCGGAAACCAAAACGACGGAAAGTAAAAAAAAAAGAAGAAAAAAAAAAAAAAAAAAAAAAAAAACAGACAAAACCATAAGGGCATTTCGGGCCGAAATGCCCTAACTAGTGAAAATAATGTTAACTTATTCGGTTACACCAATGAAATTTGTACTGGACAAAACATTTACCTTGTTGAGGTTAATAATAAATATTTCTTGTCTTAACTATTTTTTATTGTGGTCAATAATAGACTTAACTATTAAAAATAATTTTAATTTATTCAGTTACACCCATGAAATTTGTACTGGACAAAACCTTTACCATGTTGAGCTTAATAATAAACGTTTCTCGTCTTAACTATTTTTATTGTGGACAATAATAGACTTAACTAATAAAACTAATGTTAACTTATTCAGTAATATTGTCCTGTTTTCACTGAAAACTTCAGTTCTCCATTCTGAACAAGAAACCAGTGTCATTACCTTCCACTGTACAGGCTATTGGAATGATCGTACATGTCAAAATGGATATTTCAAAATTCTGTAATAAGTTAGGCTGTTAACATATTAATATTTATATGATCCTTCTAAAAAACGATTGGTTTCGTGTGACAGCCTTTCCCAACAACACTTCCAAATATTATCGAGATTCGTCAAAAATTGCCATCTGTAGAGCGTTCACAAGCCATGTGTCTCAAACAGGCTGTTTTCAATGCAAAATGTGTCCCCAAACGACCAATTCAGTTGCCACGGCAACCAAAATCGATTGGTGTCGGGATCTTACCATAATATATGTGCCTGCGAAAAATAATGGTGATCGGGTGAGAATTGCGGCCTGTAGCGCGTTCACAAGCCATGTGTCTCAAACAGGCTGTTTTCAATGCAAAATGTGTCCCCAAACGACCAATTCAGTTGCCACGGCAACCAAAATCGATTGGTGTCGGGATCTTACCATTATATATGTGCCTGCAAAAAATAATGGTGATCGGGTGAGAATTGCGGCCTGTAGCGCGTTCACAAGAAAATCTCTGCGGACGCGGACGACGAAGCCAAATCCATAGTATCCGCCGAACTTTGTTCGGGGGATACAATAATTCAATATTGCAGCTCTGTTTCGTTCTACGACGCACCGTTTCAGAGATACGGCCAAACAGGAAGTGCCGAGTCGGCGAAAAAAAATTCGACACCAGGGTCGTCTCGACCCAAGATACACACTAGACTAGTTTGTCTAGTGCCAGTAGGCCGAAATTGAGCTCCGTTTCGCTCTACGACGCACCGTTTCCGAGATACGGCCAAACAGGAAGTGCCGAGTCGGCGAAAAAAAAAATCGACACCAGGGGTCGTTTCGACCCAAGATACCCCCTAGACTAGTTTGTCTAGTGCCAGGAGGCCGAAATTGAGCTCCGTTTCTCTCTACGACGCACCGTTTCCGAGATACGGCCAAACAGGAAGTGCCGAGTCGGCGAAAAAAAAATTTGACACCAGGGGTCGTCTCGACCCCAGATACACACTAGACTAGTTTGTCTAATGCCAAAAGGCCGAAATTGAGCTCCGTTTCACTCTACGACACACCGTTTCCGAGATACGGCCAAAGAGGAAGTGCCGAGTCGGCAAAAAAAAAATTCGACACCAGGGGTCGTCTCGACCGATGATACACACTAGACTAATTTGTCTAGTGCCAGGAGGCCGAAATTGAGCTCCGTTTCGCTCTACGACGCACCGTTTCCGAGATACGGCCAAACAGGAAGTGCCGAGTCGGCGAAAAAAAAAATCGACACCAGGGGTCGTTTCGACCCAAGATACCCCCTAGACTAGTTTGTCTAGTGCCAGAAGGCCGAAATTGAGCTCCGTTTCGCTCTACGACGTACTGTTTCCGAGATACGGCCAAACAGGAAGTGCCGAGTCGGCGAAAAAAAAATTCGACACCAGGGGTCGTCTCGACCCCAGATACACACTAGACTAGTTTGTCTAGTGCCAAAAGGCCGAAATTGAGCTCCGTTTCGCTCTACGACGCACCGTTTCCGAGATACGGCCAAACAGGAAGTGCCGAATCGGCGAAAAAAAAATTTGACACCAGGGGACGTCTCGACCGAAGATACACACTAGACTAATTTGTCTAGTGCCAGGAGGCCGAAATTGAGCTCTGTTTCGCTCTACGACATACCGTTTCCGAGATACCGCCAAACAGGAAGTGCTGAGTCGGCGAAAAAACAAAATCGACACCAGGGGTCGTTTTGACCCAAGATACACACTAGACTAGTTTGTCTAGTGCCAGGAGGCCGAAATTGAGCTCCGTTTCTCTCTACGACGCACCGTTTCCGAGATACGGCCAAACAGGAAGTGCCGAGTCGGCGAAAAAAAAAATCGACACCAGGGGTCGTTTCGACCCAAGATACCCCCTAGACTAGTTTGTCTAGTGCCAGGAGGCCGAAATTGAGCTCCGTTTCGCTCTACGACACACCGTTTCCGAGATATGCAAGAAAGCCTCAAGGATGAATCAGCAAAAATTCTTCCGAGCTCTAGGTCAAAGGTCAATCGACGGAGTGTTCCCAAAATCAATAGGGTTCTTCGTTGGTGGTATATGAACTCCCATGCAGAGAATACTTGCCATTGCATGAATACTTTTTGAGTTATCGATCGGAAACCAAGTCTCAAAATCAACCTTGATTTCATCCTCACGGACCTCACGGACCCCGGAGCCGCCTCCAAAACAATAGGGGTCTTCCATGTAATATTTCTGACCAGTGGTGTAAATTTGGACAAGATCCGTTCAGGCGTTCCCGAGTTATTGATCGGAAACCAAAACGACGGAAAGTAAAAAAAAAAGAAGAAAAAAAAAAAAAAAAAAAAAAAAAACAGACAAAACCATAAGGGCATTTCGGGCCGAAATGCCCTAACTAGTGAAAATAATGTTAACTTATTCGGTTACACCAATGAAATTTGTACTGGACAAAACATTTACCTTGTTGAGGTTAATAATAAATATTTCTTGTCTTAACTATTTTTTATTGTGGTCAATAATAGACTTAACTATTAAAAATAATTTTAATTTATTCAGTTACACCCATGAAATTTGTACTGGACAAAACCTTTACCTTGTTGAGCTTAATAATAAACGTTTCTCGTCTTAACTATTTTTATTGTGGACAATAATAGACTTAACTAATAAAACTAATGTTAACTTATTCAGTAATATTGTCCTGTTTTCACTGAAAACTTCAGTTCTCCATTCTGAACAAGAAACCAGTGTCATTACCTTCCACTGTACAGGCTATTGGAATGATCGTACATGTCAAAATGGATATTTCAAAATTCTGTAATAAGTTAGGCTGTTAACATATTAATATTTATATGATCCTTCTAAAAAACGATTGGTTTCGTGTGACAGCCTTTCCCAACAACACTTCCAAATATTATCGAGATTCGTCAAAAATTGCCATCTGTAGAGCGTTCACAAGCCATGTGTCTCAAACAGGCTGTTTTCAATGCAAAATGTGTCCCCAAACGACCAATTCAGTTGCCACGGCAACCAAAATCGATTGGTGTCGGGATCTTACCATAATATATGTGCCTGCGAAAAATAATGGTGATCGGGTGAGAATTGCGGCCTGTAGCGCGTTCACAAGCCATGTGTCTCAAACAGGCTGTTTTCAATGCAAAATGTGTCCCCAAACGACCAATTCAGTTGCCACGGCAACCAAAATCGATTGGTGTCGGGATCTTACCATTATATATGTGCCTGCAAAAAATAATGGTGATCGGGTGAGAATTGCGGCCTGTAGCGCGTTCACAAGAAAATCTCTGCGGACGCGGACGACGAAGCCAAATCCATAGTATCCGCCGAACTTTGTTCGGGGGATACAATAATTCAATATTGCATGTTGGGATGCCAGGCATAAATGTACCTGACAAAATCCATGGAATTTAGCACTCTTCTGTTCAGTGAGCATGACGGTAGTTCCCGGACTCCGAAATGTACATGAAAGGGGACCGACTGCAACATTTATTTTTTTACTATAGTACAGTTCCAAATTTGGTACATGTCTAACAAATGAGCGTTGTATGTCAAAGAAAATGATTGTACAGAGAGACATGACATTATGTCTGGCAGCAAGTAAACAAGCCAAAATGTTCTCAATATTATATGTACCAATAACACATATACCGGTACTTTGAACTAGACGTATCACAACATTACTCTCACAGAACAGAAATATCATAGTTTAGGCCACATTACTTCATGTAATCAATAATCTGATAATGTAATATTTTTGTTCATATGTACAGTGTACGTATATGTACAGTTCATGTACAGTGTACATTACTTATCTATGCTGTACAGTGTCAGCAACATAATCACAGTTACCAGTAATGTGTGTATCTATCCAAGGACTATGTACAGTTTGTATGTATAGCCATCTGAAATCCTACAATAACAGTCCATGTAATACATGCATGGGCATTAGAATTTTGATCCAAGTAACATACGGTGCGCCTTAATACTACTCACCCACTACTCTGAAGTATGTACTTGTACTTCATCCCAAAATACTGCTGACACATGAACGACCGTAAACAATTATCCCTCGAATGAAAACGAGGTGAACGTCACATTTATATTAATTAGTACATGTAGTTGAATCTTATTATTAGATATAGGTATTAGGAATGGTACATCTATGTAAACATATCTGCGCATTATAACACACCATCCCCTTCCTGTTTCTTGAAGTACCTTACATTCCATGAGTCAGTATTTATGTTTTAATATCTTAACCCCCCAAACCGCCAATATCTACATGTGATGCTAAAGCTGGACTAGATTCAACACTGTTGTTATTTGCACTGTCATTGTTCACTGTGTCGGGAGCAGATTCCGAAGCCTCCACGAAGTCTGTAAAATCTTGATCTCGGGCTGCTTCTGCTGTGGAGACTTGAGGTTGCTGCCTGTGTCCGTCGCCTGACTCCCTGACCACGTCCTCAGCTTGTGGCTCATCCCCGGCCCCTTCCTGGGCCCCCGCGCCACCCACCACCATCGGCAGGAGCGGCGGCGGCAAGCGCTCCACCCCAGGGCTCTCGGCATCCAGGTCAACCTTGACCTTGCGCGGTCGAATGGTGAGAGGCGTGCGTTCCAGCACAGAGGCAATCTCACTCTTAAAGTTTGTGCGGAACTGATCCATATCTTGCTGGAGCTGAGTGGCCTCAGTCATGAGCCGCTCGTGCTGGTCACGAAGTTCTGCCAAACTGGCCAGGTTCCTGTGCATCAGTCGAAGTCCCTCGCAGCTGTACTGCTTGGTCGGGTCGTGTGGCACTGCTTCCCCTGACATGTAGCGCTGGAACTCCTCTTCTGGCATACTCAAGGAGTCTGCATTCAGCTTGTCGATAAACGCCACTGCGCAACACTACAATCAGAAATGATACAAGAGTGGAGACAAACAGGGGAACAAGGTGTAAATCAAAAGAAATACAATGATCTTCATAAAACGACTCTAGTTCAGTATGAAGACAGACCAGAAAGCAAACCCACCAGATTGGTGAAGTAGTATCCAGCCTCCCCAGACATCAATCTCATGGGATTGGCGAACCTCGTGGTGTAGCGGACATTAGACTGCAGTAGAGGGGGGTTTGCTTTCAGAATGACATAAATCAATGCTGGTAGAAACTCGTCAGCACTGGCAGGGTCACCCTTCGTGGTCCGCAATGCTTCGAAGATGTGGTTACTGCACGATACTATACAGGCAAGCTTGTCCTGTGGCACTCGTTTAGAGTCCATCTCAATGATGGCTGGTGACAAACAAGGAATGGACATCATGGGTGGTAGCACCGTATTGTTGAATTTTATTGCATATGTGTATGAAGGGCAATAGTAATTCCAGTACAGGAAATGACCAGAAAAATAACTCAAAGAGATTACACATTATTGACATAAACTAGACGCTTCCGGTCGCCTACGACCGCTTGGGTGTATCCCCCGTAGCCCTATCATCTCTGTTGCCCCAAATATATCACTGTCAATTGTGAAAAACTAGAGTAAGGGCTAAAAAAGATTACCAGAGAAATGTTAAATCTCAAGTCACAACTGTTTTCTTTTCCCCACCAAAATTGCTGCACTGATTTTCCGAGGTTATTGAAGGTCGAATTCAAAATCACCACTGAAATCTCTTTATATGAATTTCCATTCGACATGTTTGATAAAATAACGAAAATACAGATAGATCAATCTTTTCACCTATTTATATTTCAACTCAGAATATTTTACAAACTTGGTTCCAAGTTGAAATTCAAAGTAAAATTTGACCAAAAATGCATTTCAAGATGACAAAATTGGAGCTAGATTGAACTTCTCACCATAAGTTATATTTCGATCCATAATACATGTATGTGCCAAACATGGTTTCAAGTTGAAATTCAAAGTAAAAGGTAATCAAAACTGCATTTCAAGATGACAAAATTGGAGCCAGATCAAACTTTTCGTCATGAGCTATATTTTAACTCATAATACCTGCCCAACTTGATTTCCAAGTTGAAATTCAAACTAAAAGTTTACCAAAACTGCATTTTAAGATGACGAAATTGGACCCAGATCAAACTTTTCGCCATGAGTTATATTTCAACTCATAATATGTGCCAAACTTGGTATTAAGTTGAAATTCAATGTAAAAGTTGACCAAAACTGCATTTCAAGATGACGAAATTGGAGCCAGATAGAACTTTTCGTCATAAGTTGTATTTTAACTCATAATATGTGCCAAACTTGGTTTCAAGTTGAAATTCAAGCTAAAAGTTTACCAAAACTGCATTTCAAGATGAAGAAATTGGAGCCAGATCGAACTTTCCATCATAAGTTATATTTTAACTCATAATATGTGCCAAACTTGGTTTCAAGTTGAAATTCAAACTAAAAATTGACCAAAACTGCATTTCAAGATGACGAAAATGGAGCCAAATCGAACTTTTCACCATAAGTTATATTTCGACTCATAATATGTGCCAAACATGCTTTCAAGTTGAAATTCAAAGTAAAAGTTGACCAAAACTGCATTTCAAGATGACAAAATTGGAGCCAGATCGAATTTTTCACCATAAGTTATATTTCAACTCATAATTTGAGCCAAACATGGTCTCAAGTTGAAATTCAAAGTAAAAGTTGATCAATGTTTCCATAAAAAGCTATTGTGATCAATAATAGACTTAACTAGCAAAAAAATAATGTTGACTTATTTGGTCACAGCCATAAAATCTCTACTGGACAAAGCCTTCACCTTGTTGAGCCCAATAATAAATATTTCTTGTCTTAACTATTTTCATTGTCGTCACTTATAGACTTAACATGTAAAAATAAAGTTAACTTATTCGGTTACACCCAGAAATTTCTACCGGACAAAACCTTAACCTTGTTGAGCTCAATAATAATTGTTTCTCATCTTAACTATTTTTATTGAGGTCAATAATAGACTTAACTAGCAAAAAAAATGTTAACTTATTTGGTTACAGACATGAAATGTCTACTGGACAGAATCTTTACCTTGTTGAGCCCAATGATAAATATTTCTTGTCTTAACTATTTTTATTGTAGTCAATAATAGACTAAACTAGTAAAAATAATGTTAACTTATTCAGTACACCCATGAAATCTGTACTGGACATACTTTCACCTTGTTGAGCTTAATAATAAATATTTCTCATCTTAACTATTTTTATTGTGGTCAATAATAGACTTAACTATTTTTATTGTGGTCAATAATAGACTTAACTAGTGAAAATAATGTTAACTTATTCAGTTACACCAATGAAATTTGTACTGGACAAAACATTTACCTTGTTGAGGTTAATAATAAATATTTCTTGTCTTAACTATTTTTATTGTGGTCAATAATAGACTTAACTATTAAAAATAATGTTAACTTATTCAGTTACACCCATGAAATTTGTACTGGACAAAACCTTTACCTTGTTGAGCTTAATAATAAACGTTTCTCGTCTTAACTATTTTTATTGTGGACAATAATAGACTTAACTAATAGAACTAATGTTAACTTATTCAGTAATATTGTCCTGTTTTCACTGGAAACTTCAGTTCTCCATTCTGAACAAGAAACCAGTGTCATTACCTTCCACTGTACAGGCTATTGGAATGATCGTACATGTCAAAATGGATATTTCAAAATTCTGTAATAAGTTAGGCTGTTAACATATTAATATGTATATGATCATTCTAAAAAACGATTGGTTTCGTGTGACAGCCCTTCCCAACAACACTTCCAAATATTATCGAGATTCGTCAAAAATTGCCATCTGTAGAGCGTTCTCAAGCCATGTGTCTCAAACAGGCTGTTTTCAATGCAAAATGTGTCCCCAAACGACCAATTCAGTTGCCACGGTAACCAAAATCGATTGGTGTCGGGATCTTACCATAATATATGTGCCTGCGAAAAATAATGGTGATCGGGTGAGAATTGCAGCCTATAGCGCGTTCACAAGCCATGTGTCTCAAACAGGCTGTTTTCAATGCAAAATGTGTCCCCAAACGACCAATTCAGTTGCCACGGCAACCAAAATCGATTGGTGTCGGGATCTTACCATTATATATGTGCCTGCAAAAAATAATAGTGATCGGATGAGAATTGCGGCCTGTAGCGCGTTCACAAGAAAATCTCTGCGGACGCGGACACGGACGCGGACACGGACGCGGACGCGGACGCGGACGCGGGCGCGGACGCGGACGCGGACGCGGACGACGAAGCCAAATCCATAGTATCCGCCGAACTTTGTTCGGGGGATACAATAATATCACACTTTCCATTTTGGAGACCTTGGATACAAACCTGTAATTGCCTGATCAACAAGAGCTCTGACTTCAGCTATACTTTCGTCGATCTGGACTTCCAGTAGGGCAGCATTGATCCAGTGTAGGCTGCGAATCTTCTCCTGCATAGCAAGGTCCTGCTCCTCATCGTTGGTAAACCAGGGACAGAAAACACCCCGATACATCCGCGTAAGCAGGTAACGCTCGATAAAGTCCAGCAGTCTACTCACTAGCTCTTCCTCCATCCCTGCAATAAAAACGTGTACATGTAAAGTCACATGTATGTTATTCATGTGTTCATGTCAGTTTAGGTATGACCAGTAGCGAGTTAATGTGTGAAGATTCAAATGCATGCTTAAAGTTCTGCCATACTTGTACCTTTATAAGCAGCATGACTGTTTATCCGATCAGTCATGGACTGGTAAAAATTGATGACCAGTTCTGACAGATCCTCCACGGGGACATCATTCATCGACTGGATTTTCTCTATACAAGCTCGAACCTGCTTGGAGACATCCAAGGCTGCTGGCTTCTTGAGCGTACGGAGAAAGTCCGCAAACTCCGACCCGACAGCCTGACTCTCGATACTGGAGCGCCTAGCTTCGCGCTTTGCTACCACTTCCTGACTTTCTGCAGGAGACACACAGTTATTTTCTTAATATTTATTTCTCTGGATAGTGCATATAATATTTCGAGTGATTTTCCCCCAATGAATTGCAATGCACCTATACCATTCTGTATACCATGTATACTGCCTGCATGAAAATATACCTTGATGTGGTTTACGAAAAAGTATGGTGCGAACTGTTTGCTTTCGTTTGTCTGACTGTTGCTTCTTTTTCTCTTCAAACTTTGAAAATGATTGTGATTCGGTAGAGCTGATTGGAGCCCTGCAAAGCCAAAGATCATTCAATCAGTTCCTTATTATATGTGTATGTGTCAAAAACATGTTAAAAGTACATGTATTTTGTACCATGTTTAACAACAATATTAGGGGGGTTCAAAACAAAAAGCACTATATTTTGACAAGTGCAAATACATATGAATGTTCATATAACTTACGGCACAACTTTCTTCTGCTGGTCATGCTGCAGTTGAGCATCTCTTGCATCATGGTAAACCTCACGCCAACACTTGGAACAAAATCCCTGCCATGCCGGGTTACCATAGAATCCACATCCATTTTTACACAACAAGTCTGCTTCCACAATAGTTTTCTTGCCTTTAGCTACAGACATTTTGATCAGCTATGATTGACAGTTTGTCTGAAACAAAATAATGAAAATCATCAATAAACTACCCACCTTACTACAAAACGACTAATTTTGGTGGATGATTCATTTGGTGGATTTGGCAGTAGGGGAAAAACCGCCGCCCGGGCGGATTACTATTTCGCCCGGGCGGATTAATATTTTTTTCTTCCATGTCCTAAATGCACTTCCGTAGATTAGTGTTTCGCCCAAACAAATTTTTATTTTGTCGTAGCTGAACATCTTCCGTTGAAAAGTAAGTGTGTCCATTCCTGGATTGACAAAGAACAGAATTAAGTTATTTGAATGACACTGTAAGTTGGTTTTTGGTGGAATTAGACGGTCAAAATGGCTGGGGTGTTAGGCAGCCATACAGGTATTAGGTGTGTACACTTAGTACTAGTATTAATGCAGTGGACATCTATCAGCAGTCCACGCATAGTACTTTAGTGCTGGATCCAAACTACAGTCATTGTGTTAAATGGTGTCCCCTGGTGATTTTTATACTTGTTTTGATGCTTCAGAAAGTCGTTTATAATAAAATGGCATAGAGCCGCTCAACGGTTTTATTTTATGGCTAACCATACGGGTACCCGGGTCGGAAATTTTCGACTCGTCCAGGCCCTAGTCCATGCCCTAGTCTGAACTGATGTGATGATCCCGCCATGGCCTTAGTCATCCATTTGTCATCAGTCATTGGCATGATTGCGGTCATAACGAAATCGAACAAAATTTGTGAGACAAACCTGACATATACCGAGAACTTCACGCTGACGTTGTCATAACCTAAAACGTATTAAAATTCGGATCAATCGACTTTGAAGTTTCTTGAAATCGATGACAGTGACACATAATAATAAAGGTGTCATGTGACCTGGGTCATGTGGTTACAGAGGAGACGATTCATTCGATGTCTATAACGGGGGACGGGGTTCTTTTCTAGCAGTCTAGCCACTATCGCTGTCATTGGCGATTGGGGCTAAAGTAGCCCCAAAAACGGCTCTTCAACCTATTGAACGATATGGGCGGTTGATCAAACTCCCATATCGATCACCAGGTTGAAGAGATACTTTTGGGGCTATGGCTAAACTAGTTTCTTTCGGCTCTGAATTTAATTTTTAAAATTAAGTTGTATGCTAATTCCATCATCAGGTGTACAATAGAAACAACTACATCTAACACACTGTCTGCCCCTGATGACATATTGATGACAAATTGAAGCATCCCACTCTCAATACTTTTCAATAACTCTTATGAAAAGCAAACTCTGCCACAATCATGGAAAATAGGTAAAATAACAGCACTACACAAAAAGGCAGAAAATCCATTGTTGGTAATTAAAAACCTGTAAGCCTAACTAGTATTATCTGTAAAACAATGGAACAGATAATCAGAGACCACCTTACATCGCACATGATAAAAAACAAATTATTCAGTTCTAAACAATTCGGATTTGTAAAAGGGAGATCGACATCAGCTACAACTTCTGAGGGTTCTAGATGACTTCTGAGGGTTCTAGATGAATGGACACAGTCACTAGATAATGGATATTACATTGATTGCATTTACATGGATTTCCAAGAAGCATTCGACAAAGTACCGTATAAAAGATTAATCCACAAATAAAATCCTACATCACAGATACGAAGGCAGTGTTATGGATCGAAGACTTTCTTAGGAACAGGGAACAACAAGTGGTAGTTCAAGGTGAAAGTTCTAATTGGTCTGATGTTATATCTGGAGTGCCCCAAGGGTCAATCCTGGGACCATTACTATTTGTTATTTATATAAACGACCTACCTGAAGTAACAGACTCACCAGTGTTCATATTTGCAGATGACACCAAAATATATAGAGAAATTAAATGTGACAGAGACAAGGAAATACTGCAAGAAGATCTCCATAAACTACAAGAATGGAATGACTGCTGGCTGTTAAAATTTCACCCAGACAAATGTGAATCACTACATGTTAACATCAAGCAAAACAAAACACCTCATTCTTATATTTTGAAAAATTGAAAATGCAATAAAATACTTCAAAATGTAGAATATGAAACAGACATAGGAGTAACAACTGACACAGAATTAGGTTTTGATCGTCACATAAATGAAAAGATCAATAAGCAAATTGTATATTTTCACTACATGTAATACGAAGAACTTTCACAAACTTAAATGAACATAACTTTTTACACTAAATATAAATCCATGGTAAGAAGCCAAGTAGAATTTGCAAGCTCAGTCTGGAACCCCCGCATACAAAAACTCATTGACACATTTGAAAACGTGCAAAGACGTGCAACTAAGCAGATTCCTAACCTAAAAAAATTAAGTTATGAGGACCGACTAAGGAAATTAAACCTACCAACACTAGTATTTAGGAGATTAGGAGGGGATATTATTGAGACTTACAAAATATTAAACTACATATATGACGAAAACGCTGCGGACTTCCTAAAAACAAAACAAGATACTGAAACCCGGTACACCCCTAGGGGTCATAACTTACAGTTAACACAGCAAAGAACCAATAAAATTATAAGACAACAAAACTTCTCAGTCAGAATAATGAACACTTGGAATAGCCTTCCCACAAACATTGTTCAAGCCATAGGCGGATCCAGGGGGAGGCGCACCCGGCGCGCGCCCCCCCCCCCCCCCCCCCCTAGAATGAGAAAAAGAGAGAGAGAGAGAGAGAGAGAGAGAGAGAGAGAGAGAGAGAGAGAGAGAGAGAAAGAAAGAGAGAGAGAGAGAGAGAGAGAGAGGGAGAAAAAAAAAATAGGCCCTAGATCTAAGAGCTGATAAAAATAATTCATAGGCGTAGATAGGGGGGGGGTCGGGGGGTCGAACCCCCCTTTTCACCTGAAATTCCAGGCTTAAACCCAAATGATCCAACAGCAAAAGAGTCAGTTTCAAGCATAAAATATCCCGTTATATCCCATCGATGGTCGGCCACAAGAGTGGATCTGGGGGAAGGGGGTGTCCAAGGGTTCTGGTTCTGCCTTTTTCTTCCACAGGAACCCTCTCATTTAGCATGATTGACCGTTTCCGTGCAAGTTCCCCCCCCCCCCCCCACACACACACACACACAAAATTAATATCGAAAATTTAGGGGATGGTGTCAGTACAGAAATGTCAAAATACTTGATTGCGATATGGCGCACATCTACATGTATAGGGAATATAATATTAGTTCTGATGCATTTTTGTCACCAAATGCTTTGAGATATAATAAATTTGGCATTGGCATTATTTGGTATTGATGGTGTTAAAAATAATTAGTCTGGATTTAATAACAATTGCTTGATTAAGAATGGTGGTTTTAGTGAGTTTGTGTGAAATTTATACTCAGGAGAGGCCAGGAAGCTACTACAGAACATGAAAAGGGCACTGTCTTCTGGGGCCTTTCAGCGGACCCCAGACCCCCGGTCGTGAGGTGCTTGCCGGGCTCGCATTGGTCCACTCCCTTAAATCCTGGATCTCTTCATTTAGTATGATATACATTCATACTACTTCAAATACTAAAGGGGGCTTACGACGCAACCCCATACCCCCCCCCCCCACACACACACACACACACACAACCTGGAACCAAGCACCCTATACTTGTCCCTGATTAGTTCACGAAATAGGCATCCAGTAGTCCCAGAAACGTCTCCAGAAACCACCCCAAATGCTCTCATAAAACAAAAAAAATGCTAATGCTAATTTAACCCCCAGACCGCATGTACTTTGTTTGCGCCCCCCCCCCCCCCCCCCTAATCAAAATTCCTGGATCCGCCTCTGCAAGCCCCAAGCGTTAACGCTTTTAAAAACAAATTGGATAAACATTGGTGCAATCAGGAAGTCAAATACAATTATAAAGCCGCTCTTGACCTAAAAGGTACTTATAGAGGATCGCAACCACAAGAAGAAGACACAACTCAAGAATGGCAGTCTACAAACGAGCTGGGAATTAGTGGCAGCGACCCAGCAGCCAGCTTCCAGAAGAGGTCCTAAGGTATCCTAAGGTATGACGCCAGTGTGTCGTATGATAAACTATTTGGTCGGGCTTTGTTTCTATTGCGTTTTCTATACGTTTGTTATTGGAATTATCAAAATTTGGCTGTATTGATGGTAACAGATTGAAACTTAGGCCTATACATGGTAGAATCGAATCAAATGAAACAAGAATATTGTTCATCATATATTATGGCCTGACATCAGCCTACCTAACCCGAGATACATTCTAATAAAGCAAAGTACGCTTTTTGGAAGTGAAGTCTGGAGGACTGAAAAGAAACATCGGATCATGATTGCCAATTATTTCAAATTAAAAAATATTTTTAAAAAAAGAAGAACAACTTCGAATAACCATAGACGTGAAGAGATAACTAACTATGGAATACATATATTTCTAAAATTTAATATATTTTTTAAAAAAACCATGATATGAATTCAAACTGGAACAAAGCTTATTGGCAGTTTGGGTTATTCGGTAGTTCAGTCCAATAACAGTGCCTGTGAATAGTGATATATATACCTATTACCAAAAGTCTGGAATCACTTTTATCTGGTTTTGAAATAAGATTGTTGGCATTACGGCGTAGTTTATTGGGCCTAGTATTAGATCTTGTCCAATCTCTGAGATGGTTGTGGAATTATCAGAATATAAGCACATGGCCGTAAGGTAGTACCCTTTTAGGCCCATGGGCGCAAATACGGAGATCCCCTGTAGGCTACGGTAAGCGTTGTTACCAAATCAGCTTACACCCGGCCTCCGAGGTGGACCTTGGATAGTGTGAGTGATTATCTACGGTGACGCTGCAACTTGCAAGCAAGGCCCAACGGCAACGGAAGTCTGCAAAACTAGTGTAAGTATTTTCGGTTACACAGCGGTTCGTTCAGCATAAACGAATCTGTAATATATTTGGCAAACTGCTGACAATAATATTCAAGCTTTTAAAGTATTCATCACGTTTGGAATGCAGGTAAAAATTGGTAAAATGATCAGATGATGAAATTTGCAGAACAGTTTCCCAGCCGTCACCGTTGATAATCACGTACACAGTACACACAATGTCAGACAATGTCAACAGGTCAAGCGCCCCATAGTGGGCCCATAGACTGATAGACTCAGATGACACATACACGTAGCCCTAATCAGCTTATGCCAAGTCTCTTATCAGTAAAATAGAAGATCCACGTGTTAATATTAATGCTGGCATACGAGCCTACTAGATCTAGTTACACGTGTAAATGACTCAGTCGCTCAACCTGGTCCTGGATGTATCTAAAATAGAGAGTAGATCTACCGGTATCTAAATTTGTGTAGGCCTAGAATCTAGACTAGATTAATCATCATTAAAAATGACAAAACAACTCTTAATGTTTGTTTGTTGCATTTGTCCACCTGACAGTATTGACCATCATGTTTTAGATATACTAAGTAAATTTGATATTTTAAGTTATTATTTAGAGGCACTACAATTATACGATTATACCTCCCTCTCCAGACATATTTATTGAACTTTGTTCCAAATACATGTACCAGTAGCCTAAATTTACTAGTTTTACAGTTTGCAAAACCGTTGTCAATTTCGAGATTTTTGTACTGTCGGACTGTCCTGGACCTACACACTTTCTCTACCGTGATCAAGTGTTTGTATACCAAACCCACATAGCACAATTGATAATAACTTATATGCGATTACTGGACTGAGAAATTGGGTTTTTAGGCAGTTTTATCAATGTTCATAGTCATATTTTATAAATAGATTTTAAAAAAGGTGATTATTGGAATATTATTCGGTACAAGGGAGCAAATACCTGGTTACAAAATTCTGTACTTGTAGTTCCTCTACTATTATCAGATCTTAGCTATGCCATATGGTAAGACATTGTGACTATATGACTCATGAACCCCTGTTCGTTTGATATCTTCGACTTATTGACCTTATTTAGTTTTACCGGTAGTCTTGGTGGATGATTTGCTTGGCTCTAGTTATGGCATCATGAGCTACACTGTACAATGTTTTGCAATGTCGAGGCATTCTTGCATCAGGTGCTAAGTTTATGGTCATAAGCATTCGTTTGCATTTTCCTGGGCCTATATATATATGTGTGTGTGCTCATTTATGTTTTAGAGTATGATGATTTTCATTTACAAGACCACATTCAAAGTACTCAAACAAATCTGGTGAGTTTAGATTAGGAATTTTTTGCCAGGAAGATCAATGTGCAAATTGTAATAATATTAATAGTAATGTAGATATTGTACAGTACATGTACCCAATTTACATGTATACGGTACTCAATGTCAGACACTCAAGTTGGTGACAGTAAAAAAGAGTTATACGAGTTCTACCTAGAACTCCTTCCGAGAAGCAGTGGTCAGTGACCGTCAGTCAAATATTTGGGTGTGATGCAGGCCTCCCTATGACAGTACTGTCAACATGGGAGCAAGTTCAAGCAACACGCAGATATGGGCCTAGGATTTGGAAATTCAGCTATCACATGATTACTGAGTCAAAAAGTTTATACAATACTTTCGAATTTTCAGATGTTTTGATTAATGAATAAAACATCAACTGAGCATTGAGGTGATTGTTTGTTATTGGATAGCTAACTATTTAATGAATTTGCAACAATTGTCAGTTTTTATCATTATGTTTATTGAAATGAAATATCTGGTTTGTAATAAATGATTGACCAAATTTGATCAATGCGACAAACGGTTTAACAGAATAATTATCTTCTAATCCACCTTGACTGTTTGCAGGCACCTATTTTTTGGCAGTGACGAAATGGCTGTTCAATCCAAGTTGTATGATATCCTACCTGATGGGTACGGCTATGTGCTGCTGGTCGCTATGGATAGCGTCTTCGTCAACATGTGGATGGCAATAAATGTGAGCAAGGCTCGTAAGAAGTATTCTGTTGATTACCCAACGATGTACAGCCCAGAGAACAACCAGTTCAACTGTATACAGCGTGCCCACCAAAATACGTAAGTGGTTACCGGCGTGAATTCCAATTCTAGATATACATATGTACACATGATGTATATACAGGTATCCTATCAAGAGATCCATTCTTCAGGTTGTCTAAAATAGAACACATGATAAAAAAGATAAGGATACAAATTTAATGTATATGTTTGAAATTGCTGCATAACTTAATACCTTCAATGTTTACTTTACAGGTTAGAGATGCACCCAACTTTTCTTTTCCTGTTGCTAACCGGAGGACTGCAATATCCTGTAAGGTTCTTAGTTGTAGAATTTAATTCACAATACCTGCATCAAACTACATGTACAAGTTTTCATGTGTTTTGTAAAACTGATATCCAACATTATGACTTATCATCACCGAGAACTTTCTGAATATACAGAAAATCAGTGCTGGAATGGGAGCTGTTTACCTCCTGGGTCGAATCGTGTATGCTAAGGGTTACTATACTGGCGGTATGTATAAATTTGACCCTTCAAACTAGATAAATGATAATTATTCATATATATTATAATTATCAAGTATATTATAATATGTGAATGAAAGCTTATAAATTGTGTGATATTAAAGTTGAAAAAATATTATCCTACTACTAAGTGGTGATTTGTCTACGTTATGATATAATCATGAGGATTATTCTGTGTTTATATCCTCATTGCTATTGTACCATGTGTATATTCTGTTTCTTCCAGCTAAGGTTTTGGAGACTGCAGAAGTGTTTACCTCTTGCAAATGACATTGGTCTGCCCCTCTTAATATGACATTGGCCTGCCACTGTTGATACTGATAAAAGTACTGTTGATTACAGAGCCAAAGAAGCGTAGTCGAGGCATGTTTTCTCAAGTGGCCCTGCTGGGACTTCTGGGCAACTCCTTGTCGTTAGCCTGTCATCTACTGGGATGGGTCCCCAGCCGAGAATAATTTTGCCTCAGCTGTACTAGTTTGTGTTAGGTAAACATCATTGCAGGTGATACGATTGGTGGTGACCCTGCACATGATATGCTAATTAAGAATTGCAGCTTGCGTACATGCACATGTTTATTCCTGCTCAAAAGCAGGTCTGCCTCTACTCTGGCTCTGGCACATGTCAACAGAACTGTGACACTTTATGGATTCCAAATTCGTGTATATTCAAAGCAGAATTCATCATGTAAAAACATGATATTATGTATTTTAAAGCCACTGCCTTCGAAACCAGTCAATATTTTACAAAAAATATATTTCATATTAAACATGCTAAATTAACTGAATGAGATATACTCACATCAAATGTAATGACTATATCGTGTCCTCTGGGAAATTTTGCTCATTTGAACAAGAGGTTCACGTGTAAATACAGGAACTGTATCCATCACACGCAGATGTAAACAAAGCATAGAAGTGCAAGATGGACTGACAATTCCACGCACACCACCGTATATCAATGATTATTTTCTGATAACTACACTATATATGCAGACATGAACTGGAAAATGTACTCGATGTGGACTTTTAAGCGCGATTTGGGCATTTGTTTACATTCGGGTTTGATGGATACACTTTGATTGTTTATATACAAAACTGGTACAAAATGTGTTTTAAAATGGATGAGAAGACAACTCGGACAATTGTAATCGTCAAAATCATTGAACACACCGTTTGTTATCTTGCATCAGTGTTGCACAAAAATTTAGTTTTGAAAAAAAATATTGCACACATTCGAAGGCAGTAGCTTTAAATAAGCAAAAATACAAACTAACAATTGTCCATGCCAGAGATGTTCTGCTTTCCTGCATTGTATATATGCTGATACAAATAGTACCACAGTATTGTTTGATTCAAGTTTATATTCCTGACAATCTCCACTGCTACAATCGTGATGCATACTACTGAAATCACAATATTTTCACAATACATGTATTGGAAATGATTCTAATTACATGTACTCTGATAGTGATTTGCAATTCAACCTGAACATGTATCATTTACATATAGCATCATGATTGTATACCTGATGTTGTATAACATGATTGTGATTCTTCTCTGTGCTTGCTTCACAGCAATAGCTTTAATGGTGAATCATTGTGTGATTTGATTCCTTCAAGCTTTTTCCAGCAAGAGATAGAAGGCCAAGGTTCTGGCAGATCCAGTTGTGTAGTATGTTCATGGAGCTCTGTGTCTGACAATCAGAGATGGCTTACACAGCATGTATTGGCGACTTTCAGATCCGGCCAAGCGTAAATGGGGAGAGTTTGGTTTCGTCGCTCTGCTTGGACTCCTGGGCAACTGTCTGTCGTTCGCAGCCCACCAGCTGCGATGGTGTGGATCCAGAGCGTTCTGCAGGCACTGCTAGCTCACGGGATCCAGAAAACAGCTTGCCGAATTTGTCAGTGTCTTTGTCTTACTGCTGTATAGGTTGTTAGTCAGCATGATCAGTCTGGGCAGCTAATACATGTAGTATGTTGTGTTCATGTTGTTCACATGTGAAAATTACTTTCTTTTGACCTAGTTTGAATATTTGTATAGTTGGTGGATGAATTGGTATGAACTAAGAATCTTGCCTCTTGTATTGGACAGGTCTGTGCATATTGTGTAATGGCTTCACCGGGAATATCGCTGATCTATTCTACTGTTGCATGATCAGATTCACATACCATGGTTTAATTAGCATGTACTGGTACCCAGTATTTAGAACATGTTGGTAGTGCTGAGTGAAGAACTCACATACTGGCACTGAGACAGTTCAAACAGCATTGCAGGGCTCTGATGAACAGGAGTCAGGACTGAGACACGCGGAATGTGTGAGTCGAAACGACTGCGATCTCCAATCTCCGAGCAGTGTTTTGTCATCAGGTGTTATCATGTCGTATTCCAGATCCGTCCAAGAAGTCGAGAGGCAGTTTTGGTATGATTGGACTGTTGGGTCTGCTGGGAAACACCCTGTCATTTGCAGCCCATCAACTCAGATGGTGCTGAACACCGCAGGTATTCACGTGTTCAGGCATGGATGTACACGAAGTGTTCTTGTAGTGTGAATGCTGTCATAGTGAGATGTGCTTAGGCTATTGTAGTGGTATTACTGTATGTTGGCTGGATGTTCTTCCATTCTATGCCCCACAGCTCACACTTTGCTTTCTGTCCTGCCGGCTTATAGATATGTTTTAGCCTGAAGCCTTGCTACAGAGACATGTATTCATTCTGCTATAACATTACTCACGAACCAGATTACATGTATCCAAGTGAATTTTAGGTTACCGGACCTTTGGTCCGATAACCTATTGGCATGGCGTTACGTCCGTCGTCCGTCCGTCCGTCCGTCTAGCCGTCCGTCCGGCGTTAACATTTTTATCTTTAAAGTTAACGATCGAATCTTTCTGAAATTTTGCACAAAAATGCCTAAAAATATTTTGAGAAGGAGGTATTTTTTTGTTTTTTGATTTTCGCATTTTTTTCAAAATGGCGGCCGTTTTTGTCGAAAAACGCTCAAATTTGGACTTTGACGGCCATTTTCTCAAAAACAGTCTGATCAGTTTTGAGTTTTTGGTTTCAAAAGATTCCCCTCATATACCTCTGTGATATATATAAGTTTGGTTGCCCTAAATTCGCCGGTTTCCGTGTGGCGGCCATTTTGAATTTTTGTCGGGTCGGCGAAAAAAATTTTTTTCGCCCCTAATCGCATTACTATCCATTTTGGGCTATTTCTAGGGCAAAAAAAAATTTTCACCCTTTGAAAAAAATTTTGAACTTAGAAAATTTTTGGCACTTTTTTCCTTCATAATGGGAGCTGTCTGGACTGTACTCATAGAATGCTTGAAGATAGAGCTTAGAAATTGGCACTTTCAAATGGGAAGTCATATATGGCGACTTGTGTGGTGACCTTGAATTTGACCTTGGATGACCTTGAAAGGTCAGCCATTTTTGGGTTGAAAAATGCTCAAATTGGCACCTGGTCTGTATTTTCTCAAAAACTGTCTGATCAGTTTTGAGATTTTTGTTTAAAAAGATTCCTCTTATATACCTCTGTGACGTGTATAAGTTTTGTTGCCCTTGAATCGCCGATATCCGTGTGGTGGCCATTTTGAATTTTTGACGTGTCGGCGGAAAAAATTTGTTTGTCCCAAATCGCATTACTATCCATTTTGGGCCATTTCTAGGCAAAAAAAAATTTTCACCCTTTGAAAAAAAATTTGGACTTAGAAAATTTTTGGCACTTTCTTCCTTCATAATGGGAGCTGTCAGGACTGTACTCATAGAACGCTTGAAGATAGAGCTTAGAAATTGGCACTTTCAAATGGGAAGTCATATATGGCGACTTGTGTGGTGACCTCGAATTTGACCTTCGATGAACTTGAAAGGTCAAAACAGGCATTTTGGGGTCAAAAAATGCCCAGATTTGCCTCTATAGATGAAATGCAGATAGAGCTTATGTTTGCATTATGCACATATAGGAAGACATATATGGCACAACTAATGATGACCTTGAACTTGACGTCAGATGACCTTGAGTGCCAAATGTCTGACTCGGAATGTGTAAATTGACTTGAGCGGCCTAAACGATTCCACCCAGATATACCTTTGTATTATGAACATATAGAATATCAAATGCCGCACACATACATGTAGTGGTGACATCGAAGTTCACACAGATGATCTTGATTGGTAAATCTCAAGGTCATACATGTATGTTCACACTGCGAACCTTGATTGGTAAATCTCAAGGTCTGTTACCTGCCAATGCTGCCATGGCCAAACCAAAATTGTCCGGTAACCTATCTTAGCCTTTGGGCTAATTTTGAAGTACTAGTGTTGATTTTTTACTTGTCTGTCCATCATATACACTAATTTCATTTATGCAAATTTTATTGTCTGCGAATCATAAAATAATGAATACTTTTCCCAGCGATGTTCTCAAATCTGTACCCTAGTCGTTCTGTTCAAAAATGAATTACTAGTCAATATGGTAAATGAATTGTTTGTCCCAAATCGCATTACTATCCATTTTGGGCCATTTCTAGGCAAAAAAAAATTTTCACCCTTTGAAAAAAAATTTGGACTTAGAAAATTTTTGGCACTTTCTTCCTTCATAATGGGAGCTGTCAGGACTGTACTCATAGAACGCTTGAAGATAGAGCTTAGAAATTGGCACTTTCAAATGGGAAGTCATATATGGCGACTTGTGTGGTGACCTCGAATTTGACCTTCGATGAACTTGAAAGGTCAAAACAGGCATTTTGGGGTCAAAAAATGCCCAGATTTGCCTCTATAGATGAAATGCAGATAGAGCTTATGTTTGCATTATGCACATATAGGAAGACATATATGGCACAACTAATGATGACCTTGAACTTGACGTCAGATGACCTTGAGTGCCAAATGTCTGACTCGGAATGTGTAAATTGACTTGAGCGGCCTAAACGATTCCACCCAGATATACCTTTGTATTATGAACATATAGAATATCAAATGCCGCACACATACATGTAGTGGTGACATCGAAGTTCACACAGATGATCTTGATTGGTAAATCTCAAGGTCATACATGTATGTTCACACTGCGAACCTTGATTGGTAAATCTCAAGGTCTGTTACCTGCCAATGCTGCCATGGCCAAACCAAAATTGTCCGGTAACCTATCTTAGCCTTTGGGCTAATTTTGAAGTACTAGTGTTGATTTTTTACTTGTCTGTCCATCATATACACTAATTTCATTTATGCAAATTTTATTGTCTGCGAATCATAAAATAATGAATACTTTTCCCAGCGATGTTCTCAAATCTGTACCCTAGTCGTTCTGTTCAAAAATGAATTACTAGTCAATATGGTAAATGAATTGTAAATGGAGAACTACATGCAATACATTGTACATCTATATAATGCCTTCACTAAAAACTTATAATTGTATTGTCATGGCAAATAAAAGTAATGCTCAATATCAGGATGTATGTTTTATTATTTTACAGGAACAGCTACGGAGTGCACCTGGTGTCATCAGGCTATTGGCTATACACTTAGTTCATTAGTGCAATCATAGTTATGATTTACTGTGCAATCCGATCATAAATACTAAGCTGTGTTACAGTGAGTGAATATATTGTACTGGCGGAATTTTTGCTATGTGAAAAGATTGTTGACTGTGTGTATAAAGTGTAGTGCTTCGAAATAAATAAGCATTTGATACCTGAGCAAGTGTTCATTTTAGGTTACCGGACCTTTGGTCCGATAACCTATTGGCATGGAGTTGCGTCCGTCCGTCCGACGTTAACATTTTCCCTTTGGGCCGATAAGTTATTGTCGTGGTATTCTGTCCGTCGTCCGTCCGGGTCTGTAACTTTTTTAGCTTACCGGCCCTTTGGGCCGATAGCTATTGTCGTGGTATTTCGTCCGTCCGTCGTCCGTCCGGGTCTGTAACTTTTTTTTGACATGATGAATTAAGGCATTTCGGCAGAAATGCCTTTATGGTTTTAGCAGAATTATTTTTTTTTTTTTTTTTTTTTTTTTTTTTTTTTTTTCTTCTTCCGCCACTTTTGGTTTCCGGACGATAACTTTAGATTGCCTTGACGGATCCTTGTCAAATTTTCACCGCAAGTCAGAAATGATATGAGGAAGAACCCTATTCTTTTTGAGCCGGATCGGAGGTCCGTGAGGATGAAATCAAGGCTAATTTTAAGACTTGGTTTCCGGACGATAACTGGAAAAATATTTATGCAATAGTTGCAGAACTCTGCATGGAGGTTCATATGCCACCAGGGAAGAACCCTATTGATTTTGGGATCGATCCGTCAAACGACCTTTGACCTAGAGGTCAAAATAATTTTTTGCTGATTCATCCTTGAGGCTTCCTGCATATCTCGGAAACCGTGCGTCGTAGAGCGAAACGGACGTTATTTTCGGACTCGTCGCCCTAGACAAACATCTCTAGGGTGTACTTTTTTTTTTGATCCGGCTCCGAGGTCCGTGAGGTCCGTGAGGATGAAATCGAGGAACTTGGTTTCCGGACGATAACTCAAAAAATATTCAGGCAATAGTTGCAGAATTTTGCACGGAGGTTTATATATCACCAGGGAAGAACCCTATTGATTTTGGGATCGATACCTCAAACGACCTTTGACCTAGAGGTCGAAATAATTTTTTGCTGAGTCATCCTTGATTCATCCTGCATATCTCGGAAACGGTGCGTCGTAGAGCGAAACGGACGTTATTTTCGGACTCGTCGCCCTAGACAAACATGTCTAAGGGGTATTATGGATGAACTTTGACCTTGACCCGAAATTTTTTTGCCGAGTCGGCATTTTTCGTTTTCGTCGATATCTCGGAAACGGTGCGTCGTAGAGCGAAACGGACGTTATTTTCGGACTCGTCACACTAGACAAACATGTCTAAGGGGTATTATGGATGAACTTTGACCTTGACCCGAAATTTTTTTGCCGAGTCGGCATTTTTCGTTTTCGTCGATATCTCGGAAACGGTGCGTCGTAGAGCGAAACGGACGTTATTTTCGGACTCGTCGCACTAGACAAACATGTCTAAGGGGTATTATTGATGAACTTTGACCTTGACCCGAAATTTTTTTGCCGAGTCGGCATTTTTCGTTTTCGTCGTTATCTCGGAAACGGTGCGTCGTAGAGCGAAACGGACGTTATTTTCGGACTCGTCGCACTAGACAAACATGTCTAAGGGGTATTATGGATGAACTTTGACCTTGACCCGAAATTTTTTTGCCGAGTCGGCATTTTTCTTTTTCGTCGATATCTCGGAAACGGTGCGTCGTAGAGCGAAACGGACGTTATTTTCGGACTCGTCGCACTAGACAAACATGTCTAAGGGGTATTATTGATGAACTTTGACCTTGACCCGAAATTTTTTTGCCGAGTCGGCATTTTTCTTTTTCGTCGATATCTCGGAAACGGTGCGTCGTAGAGCGAAACGGACGTTATTTTCGGACTCGTCGCACTAGACAAACATGTCTAAGGGGTATTATTGATGAACTTTGACCTTGACCCGAAATTTTTTTGCCGAGTCGGCATTTTTCGTTTTCGTCGATATCTCGGAAACGGTGCGTCGTAGAGCGAAACGGACGTTATTTTCGGACTCGTCGCACTAGACAAACATGTCTAAGGGGTATTATGGATGAACTTTGACCTTGACCCGAAATTTTTTTGCCGAGTCGGCATTTTTCGTTTTCGTCGATATCTCGGAAACGGTGCGTCGTAGAGCGAAACGGACGTTATTTTCGGACTCGTCGCACTAGACAAACATATCTCGGAAACGGTGCGTCGTAGAGCGAAACGGACGTTATTTTCGGACTCGTCGCACTAGACAAACATGTCTAAGGGGTATTATGGATGAACTTTGACCTTGACCCGAAATTTTTTTGCCGAGTCGGCATTTTTCGTTTTCGTCGATATCTCGGAAACGGTGCGTCGTAGAGCGAAACGGACGTTATTTTCGGACTCGTCGCACTAGACAAACATGTCTAAGGGGTATTATGGATGAACTTTGACCTTGACCCGAAATTTTTTTGCCGAGTCGGCATTTTTCGTTTTCGTCGATATCTCGGAAACGGTGCGTCGTAGAGCGAAACGGACGTTATTTTCGGACTCGTCGCACTAGACAAACATATCTCGGAAACGGTGCGTCGTAGAGCGAAACGGACGTTATTTTCGGACTCGTCGCACTAGACAAACATGTCTAAGGGGAATTATTGATGAACTTTGACCTTGATCCGAAATTTTTTTGCCGAGTCGGCATTTTTCGTTTTCGTCGATATCTCGGAAACGGTGCGTCGTAGAGCGAAACGGACGTTACTTTCGGACTCGTCGCCCTAGACAAACATGTCTAAGGGGTATTATGGATTAACTTTGACCTTGACCCGAAATTTTTTTGCCGAGTCGGCAGTTTTTGTTTTCGTCGATATCTCGGAAACGGTGCGTCGTAGAGCGAAACGGATGGTATTTTCGGACTCGTCGCCCTAGACAAACATGTCTAGCGGGTATTATGGATGAACTTTGACCTTGACCCGAAATTTGTCGACATTTTTCATTTTCGTTGATATCTAGTATTATAAATTATTCATCACACCGAAATGCCTCCAAGGCATCTTTAGGCCTTGACGTCTAGTTTCCCCATAAATTTGTCAGAACATACCTTGGGCCAGTATCTAAAGACGTTTTTTAGGTTACCGGACCTTTGGTCCGATAACCTATTGGCATGGCGTTGCGTCCGTCGTCCGTCCGTCCGTCCGTCCGTCCGTCCGTCCGTCCGTCCGGCGTTAACATTTTTATCTTTAAAGTTAACGATCGAATCTTTCTGAAATTTTGCACAAAAATGCCTAAAAATATTTTGAGAAGGAGGTATTTTTTTGTTTTTTGATTTTCACATTTTTTTCAAAATGGCGGCCGTTTTTGTCGAAAAACCCTCAATTTTGGACTTTGATGGCCATTTTCTCAAAAACTGTCTGATCAGTTTTGAGTTTTTGGTTTCAAAAGATTCCCCTCATATACCTCTGTGATATGTATAAGTTTGGTTGCCCTAAATCTGCCGGTTTCTGTGTGGCGGCCATTTTTAATTTTTGGCGGGTCGGCGAAAAAAATCGCCCCAAATCGCATTACTATCCATTTTGGGCCATTTCTAGGGCAAAAAAAATTTTTCACCCTTTGAAAAAAATTTTGGACTTAGAAAATTTTCGGCACTTTTTCCCTTCATAATGGGAGCTGTCCGGACTGTACTCATAGAACGCTTGAAGATAGAGCTTAGAAATTGGCACTTTCAAATGGGAAGTCATATATGGCGACTTGTGTGGTGACCTTGAATTTGACCTTGGATGACCTTGAAAGGTCAAAACAGCCATTTTTGGGTCGAAAAACGCTCAAATTTACACCTGGTCTGTATTTTCTCAAAAACTGTCTGATCAGTTTTGAGATTTTTGCTTAAAAAGATTCCTCTTATATACCTCTGTGACGTGTATAAGTTTTGTTGCCCTTGAATCGCCGATCTCAGTGTGGCGGCCATTTTGAATTTTTGACGAGTCGGCGAAAAAAAAAATTTTCGCCCCAAATAACATTACTATCCATTTTGGGCCATTTCTAGGCAAAAAAAAATTTTCACCCTTTGAAAAAAATTTTGGACTTAGAAAATTTTCGACATTTTTTTCCTTCATAATGAGAACTGTCAGGACTGTACTCATAGAACGCTTGAAGATAGAGCATAGAAATTGGCACTTTCAAATGGGAAGTCATATATGGCGACTTGTGTGGTGACCTTGAATTTGACCTTCGATGACCTTGAAAGGTCAAAACAGCCATTTTGGGGTCAAAAAATGCCCAGATTTGCCTTTGTAGATGAAATGCTTGCAGATAGAGCTCATGTTTGCATTATGAACATATAGGAAGACATATATGGCACAACTAATGATGACCTTGAACTTGACGTCAGATGACCTTGAGTGCCAAATGTCTGACTTGGAATGTGTAAATTGACCTGAGCGGCCTAAACGATTCCACCCAACATATAGAATATCAAATGCCGCACACATACATGTAATGGTTACATCGAAGTTCATACGGATGACCTTGATTGGTAAATCCCAAGGTCATATGTTTACACTGCGAACCTTGATTGGTAAATCTCAAGGTCTGTTACCTGCCAATGCTGCCATGGCCAAACCAAAATTGTCCGGTAACCTATATTAGCCTTTGGGCTAATTTTTTAATTTTAGGTTACCGGACCTATGGTCCGATAACCTATTGCCGTTGCGTTGCGTCCGTCGTCCGTCCACATTTTTATCTTTAAAGTTTACAGGCGGATTTTCCTGAAATTTTGCACAAAGTTGCCTAAAAATATTTCAAGAGGGGGTTATTTTTTAGTTTTTAGGTTACCGGACCTATGGTCCGATAACCTATTGCCGTCACGTTGCGTCCGTCGTCCGTCCGTCGTCCGTCGTCCGTCCACAGCTGTATCTTTAAAGTTTACAGGCGGATTTTTCTGAAATTTTGCACAAAAATGCCTAAAAATATTTCAAGAGGGGTTTTTTTTTTAGTTTTTTGATTTTCGCATTTTTCTCAAAATGGCGGCCATTTTTGACGAAAAATGGCCAATTTTGGACTTTGGCGGCCATTTTCTCAAAAACTGTCTGATCAGTTTTGAGATTTTTGTTTCAAATGATTCCCCTTATGTACCTTTATGATGTGTATAAGTTTTGTTGCCCTTGAATCGCCGGTCTCCGTGTGGCGGCCATTTTGAATTTTTGACGGGTCGGCGAAAAAAATTTTTTTTGCCCCAAATCGCGTTACTATCCATTTCGGGCCATTTCTAGGCAAAAAAAAATTTTTCACCCTTTGAAAAAAATTTTGGACTGAGAAAATTTTCGGCACTTTTTTCCTTCATAATGGGAGCTGCCCGGACTGTACTCATAGAACGCTTAAAGATAGAGCTTAGATATTGGCACTTTCAAATGGGAAGTCATATATGGCGACTTGTGTGGTGACCTTGAATTTGACCTTGGATGACCTTGAAAGGTCAAAATAGCCATTTTTGGGTCGAAAAATGCCCAAATTTGCAGCTTTTCTGTCTTTTCTCGAAAACTGTCTGATCAGTTTTGAGATCTTCGTTTCAGGAGATTCCCCTTATGTACCTTTATGATGTGTATAAGTTTTGTTGCCCTTGAATCGCCGGTCTCCGTGTGGCGGCCATTTTGAATTTTTGACGAGTCGACGAAAAAAAATTTTTTTGCCCCAAATTGCGTTACTATCCATTTTGGGCCATTTCTAGGCAAAAAAAATTTTTTCTCCCTTTGAAAAAAATTTGGGACTGAGAAAATTTTCGGCACTTTTTTCCTTCATAATGGGAGCTGCCTAGACTGTACTCATAGAATGCTTGAAGATAGAGCTTAGAAATTAGCACTTTCAAATGGGAAGTCATATATGAAGACTTGTGTGGTGACCTTGAATTTGACCTTGGATGACCTTGAAATGTCAAAACAGCCATTTTTGAGTCGAAAAATGCCCAAATTTGCACCTTGTTTGTCTTTAATCGAAAACTGTCTGATCACTTTTGAGATTTTTATTTCAAAACATAGTAATTGGGGTTTTGACATGATGTGTATAAATATGTATATAGTGTATAAAGTGCCTTGAATTGCTCAAAAGGCTAGAAATTTAGGCTGAATAGGCCCCAAATTTAATTTTTGGTCATTTTCCTTCAAATTTATTTGATCAGTTTTGAGATTTTTGTTATAAAACATGCTAATTGGGGTCCCTGACATTGTGTATAAAGATGGAGTGCTTTGAATTGCTTAAAAGGCCCCTTGAGTGTGTAAATTGGCCTCTACAGCCAAAAAATGTTTGTAGGTATAGCTGGAATTGGAAGTCATATACATGTATACCACATATATATGTGGCTTTTTTGGGTGACATTGAACTTGACGTCAGATGACATTGAGTGCTATATCTCAGTGTCACGTCCAACAAGAAATGTGTAAATTTCGTTTATAGACAAAAGACTTGTAGATAGACCTTGTATTTGTATTTTGAACATACATGAATGCAAGGTTATATGCTGCACACTTAATGATGACATTGAAGTTCACGAAGATGATTGGTTTATCTTAACGTCATATCTCACCTGTCCTGTTTCAACTAAAGTTGTCCGGTAACCTATCTTAGCCCTTGGGCTAATTTTTGATTTTCGCATTTTTCTCAAAATGGCGGCCATTTTTGACGAAAAAAGGGCCAATTTTGGACTTTGGCGGCCATTTTCTCAAAAACTGTCTGATCAGTTTTGAGATTTTTGTTTCAAAAGATTCCCCTTATGTACCTTTATGATGTGTATAAGTTTTGTTGCCCTTGAATCGCCGGTCTCCGTGTGGTGGCCATTAATCGCGTTACTATACATTTTGGGCCATTTCTAGGGCAAAAAAAATTTTCACCCTTTGTCCCAAATCGCATTACTATCCATTTTGGGCCATTTGTAGGCAAAAAAAATTTTTCACCCTTTGAAAAAAAAATTGGACTTAGAAAATTTTCGGCCCTTTTTTCCTTCATAATGAGAGCTGCCGGGACTGTACTCATAGAACGCTTGAAGATAGAGCTTAGATATTGGCACTTTCGAATGGAAAGTCATATATGGCGACTTGTGTGGTGACCTTGAATTTGACCTTGACAGGTCAAAACAGCCATTTTTGGGTCGAGAAATGCTCAAATTTGCACCTGGCCTGTCTTTTCTCGAAAACTGTCTGATCAGTTTTGAGATTATTGTTTCAAAATATTCCCCTTATGTACCTTTATGATGTCTATAAGTTTTGTTGCCCTTGAATCGCCGGTCTCCGTGTGGCGGCCATTTTGAATTTTTGACGGGTCGGCGAAAAAAATTTTGTTTGCCCCAAATCGCGTTACTATTCATTTTGGGTCATTTTTAGACACACAAAAATATTTCACCCTTTGAAAAAAAATTTGGACTTAGAAAATTTTCGGCACTTATTTCCCTCATAATGGGAGCTGCCAGGACTGTACTCATAGTACGCTTGAAGATAGAGCTTAGATATTGGCACTTTCAAATAGGAAGTCATATATAGCGAGTTGGGAGGGGACCTTGAATTTGACCTTTGATGACCTTGAAAGGTCGAAACAGCCATTTTTGGGTGAAAAAATGCCCAAATTTGCCTCTACAGATGAAATGCATGTAGATAGAGCTTCAGTTTGCATTATGAACATATAGGAAGTCATATATGGAACAACTAATGATGACCTTGATTTTGACCTTGGATGACCTCGAGTGCTAAATGTCTGACTTGAAATCTTGAAAGTGGCCTCTGAAGCATAAACTTTTGCACATACAGGTTAGGATTGTGTATAAGCCTGTAAAAAAGTCATGTATAAATGGCACATTTTTTTTTCACATTTTTTTAACTTGACCTTAAAGACCTTGAAGGGCGAATCTCAAAATCTGAAATTTTGGCCTCTAAACACGAAATACTTGTTGATGAAAAATATGTTTGTATTATGAACATACGAAGTCATATGCAGCATACCTGATGGTGACATTGAGATTCACAAAGATGACCTTGACTGGTAAATCTCAAAATCATATGTCACGTACAATGCTTGAAACCAAAATTGTCCGGTAACCTATCTTAGCCCTTGGGCTAATTTTTTGTTATCAGGCACATGACGAAACAACCAACATGTAGATTGACATATAAAAGGACGAAATGGGATATCAAATGCTGCTTTATGGCGGTGCCAGACTTGAAACTGCCACTTGTCGGATGCCATATAATGCAGATAACCAACTGTCATGAATATTAAAGAGCTATCTTATTTCTCTGGTGATTTCAAAGTTAATGGAAGTCCAGATAAATGATCAGTTTTCTCTCAACACACACAATGATACTTGAGTAATCAGGAAGGCAACTGTCATCTATTTTATACAAGTAATGGCAGAAAGAATTGCGCTCCGGCGCCGAAAGCAATACATACAAAATACATATTTTGCCTGCTGGATGCCTGTTTAGAATTCCTGTCAGTGCAGTGACACTTGCCTGGGATAATTATCAATTCCTGCGTGATGCTGCGGAATGATTAGTTGAATATTGGCCACAGACAGGAAGCCCATTATTTCGTTTCCTGTTTTAAAACCGTAGAGTTATTACAATTTTTTTCATGGGAAAAGTGATAATAGCCCAGAAATTATGTGACTGTTTATTGTCATCCATTTGCAACTTACGGTATCACAAGTATTTTTAGGTTACCGGACCTATGGTCCGATAACCTATTGGCATGGCGTTGCGTCCGTCGTCGTCGTAGTCGTCGTCGTCGTCGTCCACATTTTTATCTTTTTTGTTTACGGGCGAATTTTTCTGAAATTTGGCAGAAAAATACTTAAAAATAATTCAAGAAGGAGGTATTTTTTAGTTTTTTGATTTTCGCTTTTTCTTCAAAATGGCGGCTGTTTTCGACGAAAAAGGCCTGATTTTGGACTTTGGCGGCCATTTTCTCAAAATCTGTTCAGTAACTTTTTAGGTTACCGGACCTTTGGTCCGATAACCTATTGGCATGGCGTTGCGTCCGTCTAGCCGTCCGTCCGTCCGTCCGTCCGTCCGGCGTTAACATTTTTATCTTTAAAGTCAACGATCGAATCTTTCTGAAATTTTGCACAAAAATGCCTAAAAATATTTTGAGAAGGAGGTATTTTTTTGTTTTTTGATTATCGCATTTTTTTCAAAATGGCGGCCGTTTTTGTCGAAAAACGCTCAATTTTGGACTTTGACGGCCATTTTCTCAAAAACTGTCTGATCAGTTTTGAGTTTTTGGTTTCAAAAGATTCCCCTCATATACCTCTGTGATATGTATAAGTTTGGTTGCCCTAAATTCGCCGGTTTCCGTGTGGCGGCCATTTTGAATTTTTGGCGGGTCGGCGAAAAAAATTTTTTTCGCCCCAAATCGCATTACTATCCATTTTGGGCCATTTCTAGGGCAAAAAAAAATTTTCACCCTTTGAAAAAAATTTTGGACTTAGAAAATTTTCGGCACTTTTTTCCTTCATAATGGGAGCTGTGCAGACTGTACTCATAGAATGCTTGAAGATAGAGCTTAGAAATTGGCACTTTCAAATGGGAAGTCATATATGGCGACTTGTGTGGTGACCTTGAATTTGACCTTGGATGACCTTGAAAGGTCAGCCATTTTTGGGTTGAAAAATGCTCAAATTTGCACCTGGTCTGTATTTTCTCAAAAACTGTCTGATCAGTTTTGAGATTTTTGCTTAAAAAGATTCCTCTTATATACCTCTGTGACGTGTATAAGTTTTGTTGCCCTTGCTTCGCCGATCTCCGTGTGGCGGCCATTTTGAATTTTTGACGAGTCGGCGAAAAAAAAAATTTTCACCCCAAATCGCATTACTATCCATTTTGGGCCATTTCTAGGCAAAAAAAAATTTTCACCCTTTGAAAAAAATTTTGGACTTGGAAAATTTTCGGCACTTTTTTCCTTCATAATGGGAGCTGTCAAGACTGTACTCATAGAACCCTTGAAGATAGAGCTTAGAAATTAGCATTTTCAAATGGGAAGTCATATATGGCGACTTGTGTGATGACCTTGAATTTGACCTTCGATGACCTTGAAAGGTCAAAACAGCCATTTTGGGGTCAAAAAATGCCCAGATTTGCCTCTATAGATGAAATGCTTGCAGATAGAGCTCATGTTTGCATTATGAACATATAGGAAGACATATATGGCACAACTAATGATGACCTTGAACTTGACGTCAGATGACCTTGAGTGCCAAATGTCTGACTTGGAATGTGTAAATTGACCTGAGCGGCCTAAACGATTCCACCCAACATATAGAATATCAAATGTAATGGTAACATCGAAGTTCATACGGATGACCTTGATTGGTAAATCCCAAGGTCATATGTTTACACTGCGAACCTTGATTGGTAAAAGGTCTGTTACCTGCCAATGCTGCCATGGCCAAACCAAAATTGTCCGGTAACCTATCTTAGCCTTTGGGCTAATTTTTAGGTTACCGGACCTATGGTCCGATAACCTATTGGCATGGCGTTGCGTCCGTCGTCTGTCGTCCGTCGTCGTCCGTCGTCCACATTTTAATCTTTTTTGTTTACAGGCGAATTTTTCTGAAATTTTGCACAAAAATACTTAAAAATAATTCAAGAAGGAGGTATTTTTTAGTTTTTTTATTTTCGCATTTTTTTCCAAAATGGCGACCGTTTTCGACGAAAAATGCCTGATTTTGGACTTTGGCGGCCATTTTCTCAAAATCTGTTCAGTAACTTTTTTTGTTTTTGATACGTAACACTCCTCATATGTACTCCTATGATGTCTATAAATTTCGTTGCGCTTGAATCGCTCGAAGTGGGCCATTTTGGCCCAAAGTCGGCCCAAATGGGACTTTCCCATGTTAAATTCTCTTATGCTTTATAATGGGACACATTATGCCTAATATCTCACTTAATATTGAGATTAGAGACTAGGAATCAATTGTGGACATATAGGAAATGATACTTGCTGAATATTCTCGTAACCTTGAATTTGACCTCTGACCTCAGTTTCAAGGTCAGAGCACAAAATGGCTTATATCTCGCTTATTATCGACTCTACAGCTTGGGAGTGAATTGTGGACATATAGGAAATGATATATGCTGAATATTCTGATGACCTTGAATTTGACCTTTGACCCCATTTTCAAGGTCAGAGCACAAAATGGCTTATATCTCGCTTATTATTAAGGCATTTCGGCAGAAATGCCTTTATGGTTTTAGCAGAATTTTTTTTTTTTTTTTCTTCTTCTTCCGCGACTTTTGGTTTCCGGACGATAACTTTAGATTGCCTTGACGGATCCTCGTCAAATTTTCACCACAAGTCAGAAATGATATGTGGAAGAACCCTATTCTTTTTGAGCCGGATCCGAGGTCCGTGAGGTCCGTGAGGATAAAATCAAGGCTAATTTTGAAACTTGGTTTCCGGACGATAACTGAAAAAATATTTGTGCAATAGTTACAGAACTCTGCATGGAGGTTCATATGCCACCAGGGAAGAACCCTATTGATTTTGGGATCGATCCGTCAAACGACCTTTGACCTAGAGGTCAAAATAATTTTTTGCTGGTTCATCCTTGAGGTTTCCTGCATATCTCGGAAACCGTGCCTCGTAGAGCGAAACGGACGTTATTTTCGGACTCGTCGCCCTAGACAAACATCTCTAAGGGGAATTTTTTTTTTTGATCCGGCTCCGAGGTCCGTGAGGTCCGTGAGGATGAAATCGAGGCTGATCTTGAAACTTGGTTTCCGGACGATAACTCGAAAAATATACAGGCAATAGTTGCAGAATTTTGCACGGAGGTTTATATATCACCAGGGAAGAACCCTATTGATTTTGGGATCGATACCTCAAACGACCTTTGACCTAGAGGTCGAAATAATTTTTTGCTGAGTCATCCTTGAGGCATCCTGCATATCTCGGAAACGGTGTGTCGTAGAGCAAAACGGACGTTATTTTCGGACTCGTCGCCCTAGATAAACATGTCTAAGGGGTATTATGGATGAACTTTGACCTTGACCCGAATTTTTTTTGCCGAGTCGGCATTTTTCGTTTTCGTCGATATCTCGAAAATGGTGCGTCGTAGAGCGAAAGACAAACATGCCTAATGGGTATTATTGATGAACTTTGACCTTGACCCGAAATTTTTTTGCCGAGTCAGCATTTTTCTTTTTCGTCGATATCTCGGAAACGGTGCGTGGTAGAGCGAAACAGACGTTATTTTCGGACTCGCCGCCTTAGACAAACATGTCTAACGGGTATTATGGATGAACTTTGACCTTGACCCGAAATTTTTTTGCCGAGTCGGCATTTTTCTTTTTCGTCGATATCTCGGAAACGGTGCGTCGTAGAGCGAAACGGATGTTATTTTCGGACTCGTCGCTCTAGACAAACATGTCTAACGGGTATTATGGATGAACTTTGACCTTGACCTTAAATCAAAACGGACGTTATTTTCGGACTCGTCGCCCTAGATAAACATGTCTAAGGGGTATTATGGATGAACTTTGACCTTGACCCGAATTTTTTTTGCCGAGTCGGCATTTTTCGTTTTCGTCGATATCTCGAAAATGGTGCGTCGTAGAGCGAAAGACAAACATGTCTAATGGGTATTATTGATGAACTTTGACCTTGACCCGAAATTTTTTTGCCGAGTCAGCATTTTTCTTTTTCGTCGATATCTCGGAAACGGTGCGTGGTAGAGCGAAACGGACGTTATTTTCGGACTCGCCGCCTTAGACAAACATGTCTAACGGGTATTATGGATGAACTTTGACCTTGACCCGAAATTTTTTTGCCGAGTCGGCATTTTTCTTTTTCGTCGATATCTCGGAAACGGTGCGTCGTAGAGCGAAACGGATGTTATTTTCGGACTCGTCGCTCTAGACAAACATGTCTAACGGGTATTATGGATGAACTTTGACCTTGACCTTAAATTTTTTTGCCGAATCGGCATTTTTCGTTTTCGTCGATATCTCGGAAACGGAGCGTCGTAGAGCGAAACGGACGTTATTTCCGGACTCGTCGCTCTAGACAAACATGTCTAAGGGGTATTATGGATGAACTTTGACCTTGACCCGAAATTTTTTTGCCGAGTCGGCATTTTTCGTTTTCGCCGATATCTCGAAAATGGTGCGTCGTAGAGCGAAACGGACGTTATTTTCGGACTCGTCGCCCTAGACAAACATGTCTAATGGGTATTATTGATGAACTTTGACCTTGACCCGAAATTTTTTTGCCGAGTCGGCATTTTTCTTTTTCGTCGATATCTCGGAAACGGTGCGTGGTAGAGCGAAACGGACGTTATTTTCGGACTCGCCGCCCTAGACAAACATGTCTAACGGGTATTATGGATGAACTTTGACCTTGACCCGAAATTTTTTTGCCGAGTCGGCATTTTTCTTTTTCGTCGATATCTCGGAAACGGTGCGTCGTAGAGCGAAACAGATGCTATTTTCGGACTCGTCGCTCTAGACAAACATGTCTAACGGGTATTATGGATGAACTTTGACCTTGACCTTAAATTTTTTTGCCGAATCGGCATTTTTCGTTTTCGTCGATATCTCGGAAACGGAGCGTCGTAGAGCGAAACGGACGTTATTTCCGGACTCGTCGCTCTAGACAAACATGTCTAAGGGGTATTATGGATGAACTTTGACCTTGACCCGAAATTTTTTTGCCGAGTCGGCATTTTTCGTTTTCGTCGATATCTCGAAAATGGTGCGTCGTAGAGCGAAACGAACGTTATTTTCGGACTCGTCGCCCTAAACAAACATGTCTAATGGGTATTATTGATGAACTTTGACCTTGACCCGAAATTTTTTTGCCGAGTCGGCATTTTTCTTTTTCGTCGATATCTCGGAAACGGTGCGTGGTAGAGCGAAACGGACGTTATTTTCGGACTCGCCGCCCTAGACAAACATGTCTAACGGGTATTATGGATGAACTTTGACCTTGACCTTAAATTTTTTTGCCGAGTCGGCATTTTTCGTTTTCGTCGATATCACGGAAACGGAGCGTCGTAGAGCGAAACGGACGTTATTTTCGGACTCGTCGCCCTAGACAAACATGTCTAATGGGTATTATAGATGAACTTTGACCCTGACCTTAAATTTTTTTGCCGAGTCGGCATTTTTCGTTTTCGTCGATATCTCGGAAACGGAGCGTCGTAGAGCGAAACGGACGTTATTTCCGGACTCGTCGCTCTAGACAAACATGTCTAGTGGGTATTATTGATGAACTTTGACCTTGACCCGAAATTTTTCTGCCGAGTCGGCATTTTTCGTTTTCGTCGATATCTCGGAAACGTTGCGTCGTAGAGCAAAACGGACGTTATTTTCGGACTCGTCGCCCTAGACAAACATGTCTAAAGGGTATTATGGATGAACTTTGACCTTGACCTTAAATTTTTTTGCCGAGTCGGCATTTTTCGTTTTCGTCGATATCTCGGAAACGGTGCGTCGTAGAGCGAAACGGACGTTATTTTCGGACTCGTCGCCCTAGACAAACATGTCTAAGGGGTATTACAGATGAACTTTGACCTTGATCTGAAATGTTTTTTTGCTGACTCGACATTTTTCATCATCCATATCTAGGAAACGATGTGTCGTAGAGCCCATGGCTAACATGTTTTAAATATTACAAATGAGTCCTAACACCGAAATGCCTCCAAGGCATCTTTAGGCCTTGACGTCTAGTTGACTCTACAGCTTAGGAGTCAATTGTGGACATATAGGATATGACATATGCTGAATATTCTGATGACCTTGAATTTGACCTTTGACCCCATTTTCAAGGTCATAGGACAAAACGGCTTATATCTCGCTTATTATCGACTCTACAGCTTAGGAATCAATTGTGGTCATATGGGAAATGATATATGCTGAATATTCTGATGACCTCGAATTTGACCTTTGACCCCATTTTCAAGGTCATAAGACAAAATGGCTAATATCTTGCTTGTTATTGACTTTACAGCTTAGGAATCAGTTATGAACATATAGGAAATGATATATGCTGAATATTCTCGTGACCTTGAATTTGACCTTTGACCTCATTTTCAAGGTCACAGGACAAAGTGACTAATATCTTGCTCCTCTATTGACTGTATGGCTTGGGAATCAATTGTGGGCATATAGAAAATGATATACACTGAATATTTTGATGACCTTGAATTTGACCTTTGCCTTCATTTTCAAGGCCACAGCACAAAATTGCTAATATCTCTCTGATTATTGAATTTACAGCTTAGCAATCAACTGTGGACATGATATATGCTTAATATTATATATGCTGAATATTCTCTTGACCTTGAATTTAACCAGTGACCTGTCTAACATCTAAAATAAACTTTGTCCGGTAACCTATCTTTGGCCCTTGGCCTAATTTTTTTTGATTGAATCGTTTTTGCCTATTTGGCGGCCATTTTTGACGAAAAATTGCCAATTTTGGACTTTGAAGGCCATTTTTAGGTTACCGGACCTTTGGTCCGATAACCTATTGGCATGGCGTTGCGTCCGTCCGTCTGTCCGTCCGTCCATCCGGCGTTAACATTTTTATCTTTAAAGTTAACGATCGAATCTTTCTGAAATTTTGCACAAAAATGCCTAAAAATATTTTGAGAAGGAGGTATTTTTTTGTTTTTTGATTTTCGCATTTTTTTCAAAATGGCGGCCGTTTTTGTCTAAAAACGCTCTATTTTGGACTTCGACGGCCATTTTCCCCAAAACTGTCTGATCAGTTTTGAGTTTTTGGTTTCAAAAGATTCCCCTCATATATCTCTGTGATATGTATAAGTTTGGTTGCCCTAAATTCGCCGGTTTCCGTGTGGCGGCCATTTCGACTTTTTGGCGGGTCGGCGAAAAAAATTTTGTTCGCCCCAAATCGCATTACTATCCATTTTGGGCCATTTCTAGGGCAAAAAAAATTTTTCACCCTTTGAAAAAAATTTTGGACTTAGAAAATTTTCGGCACTTTTTTCCTTCATAATGGGAGCTGTCCGGACTGTAGTCATAGAACGCTTGAAGATAGAGCTTAGAAATTGGCACTTTCAAATGGGAAGTCATATATGGCGACTTGTGTGGTGACCTTGAATTTGACCTTGGATGAACTTGAAAGGTCAAAACAGCCATTTTTGGGTCGAAAAATGCTCAAATTTGCACCTGGTCTGTATTTTCTCAAAAACTGTCTGATCAGTTTTGAGATTTTTGCTTAAAAAGATTCCTCTTATATACCTCTGTGACGTGTATAAGTTTGGTTGCCCTAAATTCGCCGGTTTCCGTGTGGCGGCCATTTTGAATTTTTGACGAGTCGGCGAAAAAAAAATTTTTCGCTCCAAATCGCATTACTATCCATTTTGGGCCATTTCTAGACAAAAAAAAAATTTCACTCTTCGAAAAGAATTTTGGACTTGGAAAATTTTCGGCAATTTTTTCCTTCATAATGGGAGCTGTCAAGACTGTACTCATAGAACGCTTGAAGATAGAGCTTAGAAATTGGCATTTTCAAATGGGAAGTCATATATGGCGACTGGTGTGGTGACCTTGAACTTGACCTTGGATGACCTTGAAAGGTCAAAACAGCCATTTTGGGGTAAAAAAAATGCCCAGATTTGCCTCTATAGATGAAATGCTTGCAGATAGATCTCATGTTTGCATTATGAACATATAGGAAGACATATATGGCACAACGAATGATGACCTTGAACTTGACGTCAGATGACCTTGAGTGCCAAATGTCTGACTTGGAATGTGTAAATTGACCTGAGCGGCCTAAACGATTCCACCCAACATATAGAATATCAAATGCCGCACACGTACATGTAATGGTAACATCGAAGTTCATACAGATGACCTTGATTGGTAAATCCCAAGTTTACACTGCGAACCTTGATTGGTAAAAGGTCTGTTACCTGCCAATGCTGCCATGGCCAAACCAAAATTGTCCGGTAACCTATCTTAGCCTTTGGGCTAATTTCTCAAAAACTGTCTGATCAGTTTTGAGATTTTTGTTTCAAAACATTCCTCTCATGTACCTTTATGACGTGTATAAGTTTCGTTGCCCTTGAATCGCCGGTCTGCGTGTGGCGGCCATTTTGATTTGGACAATTTTTTTGTCCCAAATCAAGTCACTATTCGTTTTGAGCCATTTCCAGCAAAAAAAAAAATGGGAGCTGTGCAGAGTAAACTCATAGAACACTTGAAGATAGAGCCTAAGTATTGGCACATTCAAATGGGAAACCATATATTGCGGTTTGAGTGATGACCTTGAATTTGACCTTCAATGACCTTGGAAGGTCAAAACGACCTTTTTTATCGAAAAATGGCCAATTTTGGATTTTTGGAGGCCATTTTCTCAAAAACTGTCTGATCAGTTATGACGTGTATAAGTTTCGTTGCCCTTGAATCACCAGGTGTGCGTGTGGCGGCCATTTTGATTTTTTGACGGGTCGGCGAAAAAAAATTTTTTTGTCCCAAATCAAGTCACTATTCGTTTTGAGCCATTTCCAGCAAAAAAAAAAAAAAATTTTTTTTTGGCCATTGAAAATTTTTTTGGACTTTCCTTCATAATGGGAGCTGTGCAGAGTAAACTCATAGAACACTTCAAGATAGAGCCTAAGTATTGGCACATTCAAATGGGAAATCATATATTGCGGTTTGAGTGATGACCTTGAATTTGACCTTCAATGACCTTGGAAGGTCAAAACGTCCTTTTTTGTCGAAAAATGGCCAATTTTGGATTTTTGATGGCCATTTTCTCAAAAACTGTCTGATCAGTTTTTAGATTTTTGCTTTTAAAACGTTCCCCTCATGTACCTCTATGATATGTATAAGTTTCGTTGTGTGGCGGCCATTTTGATTTTTCGAAATCAAGTCACTATTCGTTTTGAGCCATTTCAAGAAAAAAAACCAAAATTTTTTTTTTTGGCCATTGAAAAATTTTTTGGACTTAGAAAATTTCACCGAATTTTTCCTTCATGATGGGAGCTGTGCAGAGTAAACTCATAAAAGTTTTCAAAATAGAGCCTAAGTATTGGCACATTCAAATGGGAAATCATATATTGCGGTTTGAGTGATGACCTTGAAATAGACCTTCAATGACCTTGAAAGGTAAAAAACGATGAATTTTGTCTTTGGTGGCCTTTGTGATGTGTAATTTGATTTCGTATTATAGTCCATGCAGCAAAATGTGTTTCCAGCAACATTTACGAACATGTTTTGACAATTAGAGTTCAAGATCAGTGTAACAATTTATATGTTGGAAAATCAATACTCTGCGTTTCTCATGATTGCCGGTAAGCTACAGCATCCTTGGTGCTATGTTTTGACAAGATGAATTTCCCCATTAATTTGTCAGAACATACCTTGGGCCAGTATCTAAAGACGTTTTTAGCTTACCGGACCTATGGTCCGATAAGCTATTGCCGTCAGGTTGTGTCCGGCGTCCGTCCGTCGGCGTCGGTGTCGGCGTCGGCGTTGTCAAACGCTGGGAAAAATCTGTTTGATGAATATTGCTGTAATTCACAAAATATGTTCTATGGGCCCATATCTCCGGACCATTTTTTTTAGGTTACCGGACCTAGGGTCCGATAACCTATTGGCATGGCGTGGCGTCCGTCGTCGTCGTCCGTCGTCGTCGTCCACATTTTTATCTTTTTTGTTTATGGGCGAATTTTTCTGAAATTTTGCACAAAAATACTTAAAAATAATTCAAGAAGGAGGTATTTTTTAGTTTTTGGATTTTCACAATTTTTTCAAAATGGCGGCCGTTTTCGACGAAAAATGCCTGATTTTGGACTTTGGCGGCCATTTTCTCAAAATCAGTTCAGTAACTTTTTTTCTTTTTGATACATAAGACTCCTCATATGTACTTCTATGATGTCTATAAATTTCGTTGCGCTTGAATCGCTCGAAGTGGGCCATTTTGGCCCAAACTCGGCCCAAATGGGACTTTCCCATGTTAAATTCTCCTATGCTTTATAATGGGACACATTATGCCTAATATCTCACTTAATATTGAGATTAGAGACTAGGAATCAATTGTGGACATATAGGAAATGATATATGCTGAATATTCTGATGACCATGAATTTGACCTTTGACCCCATTTTCAAGGTCATAGGACAAAATGGCTTATATCTCGCTTATTATCGACTCTACAGCTTAGGAATCAATTGTGGACATATAGGAAATGATATATGCTGATTATTCTGATGACCTAAAATTTGACCTTTGACCCCATTTTCAAGGTCATAGGACAAAATAGCTAATATCTCGCTTGTCATCGACTTTACGGCTTACGAATCAGTTCTGAACATATAGGAAATGATATATGCAAATTATTGTCGTGACCTTGAATTTGACCTTTGACCTCATTTTCAAGGTCACAGGACAAAGTGGCTAATATCTCACTCATTATCGATTTTACAGCTTAGGAATCAATTGTGGACATATAGGAAATGATATATGCTGAATATTCTTGTGACCTTGAATTTGACCTCTGACCTCATTTTCAAGGTCACAGTACAAACTGGCTCATATCTTGCTTCTCTATTGACTGTATGGCTTGGGAATCAATTGTGGACATATAGAAAATGATATACGCTGAATATTTTGATGACGTTGAATTTGACCTTTTGCCTTCATTTTGAAGGCCACAGCACAAAATTGCTAATATCTCTCTGTTTTGAATTTACAGCTTAGCAATCAACTGTGGACAATATATATGTTATTATATATGCTGAATATTCTTTTGACCTTGACTTTAACCATTGACCTGGCTAACATCTAAAATATTAAACATTGTCCGGTAACCTATCTTTGGCCCTTGGCCTAATTTTTTTCGTCGATTGAATCATTTTTTTCCAGAATGGCGGCCATTTTTGTCGAAAAATTGCCAATTTTGGACTTCGGCGGCCATTTTCTAAAAAACTGTCTGATCAGTTTTGAGATTTTTGTTTCAAAAGATTTCCCTTATATACCTTTGTGCTGTGTATAAGTTTCGTTGCCCTTGAATCGTCGGTCTGCGTGTGGCAGCCATTTTGATTTTTTCGACCGGTCCCAGATAGGACTTTCCCATGTTAAATTAGCCTATGCTTTATAATGGGGACAAATTTCTTCTAAGATATCACTTAATATTGGGATTAGACATTAGGAATCAATTGTGCACATATAAGAAATTATATATGCCGATTATTCTCGTGACCTTGAATTTGACCTTCGACCTAATTTTCAAGGTCACAGCACAAAATGGCTAATATCTCGCTTATTATCGACTTTACAGCTTAGGAATCAATTGTCAGCATATAGGAAATGATATATACTGAATATTATGGTGACCTTGAATTTGACCTTTGACCTCATTTTCAAGGTCACAGGACAAAATGGCTAATGTCTCGTTTATTATCGACTTTACAGCTTGGGAATCAATTGTGAACATATAGGAAATGATGTATGCCGAACATTTCGATGACCTTGAACCTGACACTTGACCTCGTTTTCAAGGTCAGAGCACAAAATCGCTAATATCTTGCTTATTATTAACTTTACAGCTTAGGCATCAATTGAGGACATATAGGAAATTATATATGTCGAATATTCTTGTGAGCTTAAATTTGACCTTTGACCTCAATAAACTGAAACCGATACAAAAGCAAAGAATATCTTTGACAGTACTAGTCAGTTCCATTCTAGTTTCATATCATTGTATATTAGGCTCTTACACGATCGACTTATGTTGAGCAAGTTTTAGGCATGAATGATGTGCAATTATTCTCATGACTTCATGACATCGCTTTCAGCTTACATATAACTGAAACATATATCTTGGGTCCGGTAAGCGCAGAGCCCTACGGCTCTATGTTTTAAATTTTTTTGATTGAATCATTTTTGCCTATTTGGCAGCCATTTTTGACGAAAATTTGCCAAATTTGGACTTTCGAGGCCATTTTCTCAAAAACTGTCTGATCTGTCTGATTAGATTTGTTTCAAAACATTCCTCTCATGTACCTTTATGACGTGTATAAGTTTCGTTGCCCTTGAATCGCCGGTCTGCTTGTGGCGGCCATTTCGATTTTTTCAAGGGGTCCCAAATGGCACTTTCCCATGTTAAATTCTCCTATGCCTTATAATGCGACACATTATTGTTAGTATCTCACTTAATATTGAGATTAGAGATTAGGAATCAATTATGAACATATAGGAAGTGATATATGCTGAATATTCTTGTGACCTTGAATTTGACCCCATTTTCAAGGTCAGAGCACAATAGCTAATATCTCGCTTATTATCGACTTTACAGCTTAGAAATCTATTGTGACCATATAGGAAATGATATATGCCGAATATTCTGATGACCTTGAATTTGACCTTTGACCTCATTTTCAAGGTCAAAGCACAAAATGGCTATTATCTTGCTTATTATCGACTTTACAGCTTAGAAATCAAATGTGGACATATAGGAAATGATATATGCTGAATATACTTGTAACCTTGAAGTTACCAGACCATCGGTCCGATCACCTATTGAAAATCAAATGTGGACATATAGGGAATGATATATGCTGAATATACTTGTAACCTTGAAGTTACCAGACCATCGGTCCGATCACCTATTGGCTAGCCAGTAAGCTACAGATCCCTTGGGCCTATGTTTATTTTCAAATTTTTTTCAAAATGGCGGCCGTTTTCGTCGAAAACTGGTCAATTTTGAACTTTGGCGGCCATTTTCTCATAAATTGTCTGATCAGATTTGAGATTTTTTTTCAAAAGATTCTCCTTATGAATCTCTGTGATGTGTATAAGTTTGGTTGCCCTTGAATCGCCGGTCTGCGTATGGCGGCCATTTTGAATTTTCGACGGGTCGACAAAAAAATTATTTTTGGCCCAAATTGCATTACTATCCATTTTGGGCAATTCCTGGACCAAGAAAAATTTTCACCCTTTGAAAAAAATTTTGGACTTAGAAAATTTTCGGCCCTTTTTTCCTTCATAATGGGAGTTGCCGGGACTGTACTCATAGAACGCTTGAAGATAGAGCTTAGATATTGGCACTTTCAAATGGAAAGTCATATATGGCGACTTGTGTGGTGACCTTGAGTTTGACCTTGGATGACCTTGAAAGGTCAAAACAGTCATTTTGGGGTCGAAAAACGCCCAAATTTGCACCTTGTCTGTCTTTTCTCGAAAACTGTCTGATCAGTTTCGAGATTGTTGTTTAAAAAAATTACCCTTATGTACCTTTATGATATGTGTAAGTTTTGTTGCCCTTGAATTGCCTTTCTCGGTGTGGCGGCCATTTTGAATTTTTGACAGGTCGGTGAAAAAAATTATTTTTGCCTCAAATCGCATTGTATGTATGTATGTATTTATTGACCGAAGTCCAGATAACATTACTATCCATTTTGGATCATATCTAGGCAAAAAAAAAATTAGCCCAGTCTAAGATAGGTTACCGGACAATTTTGGTTTGGCCATGGCAGCATAGGCAGGTAACAGACCTTGAGATTTACCAATCAAGGTTCGCAGTGTGAACATATGACCTTGAGATTTACCAATCAAGGTCATCCGTGTGAACTTCGATGTCACCATTACATGTATGTGTGCGGCATTTGATGTTCTATATGTTCATAATACAAATATATATGTGGGTGGAATCGTTTAGGCCACTCAGGTCAATTTACACATTCCGAGTCAGACATTTTGCACTCAAGGTCACCTGACGTCAAGTTCAAAGTCATCATTAGTTTTGCCATATATGTCTTCCTATATGTTCATAATGCAAACATGAGCACTATCTGCAAGCATTTCATCTATAGAGGCAAATCTGGGGGGGGGGGTTACCCCAAAATGGCTGTTTTGACCTTTCAAGGTCATCGAAGGTCAAATTCAAGGTCACCACACAAGTCGCCATATATGACTTCCCATTTGAAAGTGCCAATTTCTAAGCTGTATCTTCAAGTGTTCTATGAGTACAGTCCTGACAGCTCCCATTATGAAGGAAAAAAGTGCCGAAAATTTCCCAAGTCCAAAATTGTATTCAAAGGGTGAAAATTTTTCTTTGCCGAGAAATGGCCCAAAAAGGATAGTAATGTGATTACGGGCGAAAATTTTTTTTTCGCCGACTCGTCAAAAATTCAAAATGGCCGCCACGCGGAGATCGGCGATTCAAGGGCAACAAAACTTATACACGTCACAGAGGTATATAAGAGGAATCTTTTTAAACAAAAATCTCAAAACTGATCAGACAGTTTTTGAGAAAATACAGACCAGGTGCAAATTTGAGCATTTTTCGACCCAAAAATGGCTGTTTTGACCTTTCAAGGTCATCCAAGGTCAAATTCAAGGTCACCACACAAGTCGCCATATATGATTTCCCATTTGAAAGTGCCAATTTCTAAGCTCTATCTTCAAGCGATCTATGAGTACAGTCCTGACAGCTCCCATGATGAAGGAAAATTAGCCCAATCCATGCTGTCCCGCTACCATTGTCGAGTCACTGTCACCAACACATTACTCGATTTCGCTTGTACAATACTAAATACTTTGTTTACTTCGAGTTCACCGCGTCACTCACACTTGAACATGGCGCGTACGAACGTTTTCTTTATACCATTGACCTGACCTAGAAACATTTCAGAACTGGCCGATCTTGAGGAAAAATGAGGTCAAAGGTCAAATGCAAGGTCATAACAATATTCACCATATATTAATTCATTCATGTTCACAATTGATTCCCAAGCCGTTAAGTTAAAAACAAACAAAATATAAGCCATTTTGTGCTCCGACCTTGAAAATAAAGTCAAAGGTCAAGTTCAAGGTCATGAGAATACTCAGCATATATAATTTTCTACATGTACACAACCTATTCCCAAACTGTAGAGTCAATAATAAACAAGATATTAGTCATTTTGTGCTCTGACCTTGAAAATAAGGTCAAAGGTCAAAATCAAGGTCACAACAATGTGCAGCATATATTATTTCCTATAGGTTCACAATTGATTCCTGAGCTGTAAAGTCGATAATAAGCAAGATATCGGCCATTTTGTGCTCTGACCTTGAAAATGAGTTCAAAGGTCAAATAAAATTCAAGACCACGAGACTATTCAGCATATGTCACTTCCTATATGTCCACAATTGATTCCTAAGCTGTGAGATATGAGATTTTGTACTTTGACCTTGAAAATGAGGTCAAAGGTCAAATTCAAGGTCATCAAAATATTCGGACTATATCATTTCCTATATGCGCACAATTGATTCCAAAGCTGTAAAGTCGATAATAAGCGAGATATTAGCCATTTTATGCTTTGACCTTGAAAATGAGGTCAAAGGTCAAATTCAAGGTCATCAAAATATTCGGACTATATCATTTCCTATATGTGCACAATTGATTCCTAAGCTGTAAAGTCGATAATAAGCGAGATATTAGCTATTTTGTGCTCTGACCTTGAAAATGAGGTCAAAGCTCAAGTTCAAGGTCATGACAATAATCAGCATATATCATTTCCTATATGTCCACAATTGATTCCTAAGCTGTAAAGTCGATAATAAGCGTGTTTTAACCATTTTGTGCTCTGACCTTGAAAATGAGGTCAAAGGTCAAATTCAAGGTCATGACAATAATCAGTATATATCATTTCCTATGTGTCCACAATTGATTCCTAGTCTCTAATCTCAATATTAAGTGAGATATTAGATATAATGTGTCCCATTATAAAGCATAGGAGAATTTAACATGAGAAAGTCCTAATTGGGACCCGTCAAGAAAATGAAAATGGCCGCTACACGCAGACCGGCGATTCAGGGGCAACGAAACTTAACACATCACAGAGGTATGTGGGAGCAATCTTTTGAAATGAAAATCTCAAAACTGTCTGAACAGTTTTTGAGAAAATGGCCGCCAAAGTCAGAAATTGGCCGTTTTTCGGCGTAAATGGCGCCATTTTGAAAAAAAAAGCGAAAATCAAAAAAATAAACCCCTCTTTGAAATATTTTTAGGTATTTTTGTGCAAAATTTCAGAAAGATCCAATCGTAAACTTTAAAGATAAAAATGTGGACGGACAACACCGACGACGACGGACGACGGACGCAACGCCATGCCAATAGGTTATCGGACCATAGGTCCGGTAACCTAAAAAAGTGCCAAAGTCCAAAATTTTTTTCAAAGGGTGAAATTTTTTTTTTTTTGCTCTAGAAATGGCCCAAAATGGATAACAATGCGATTTGGGGCGAAAAACAATTTTTTCGCCGACCCACCAAAAGTTCAAAATGGCCGCCACACGAAGACTGGCGAATTCAAGGCCAACCAAACCTATACATATCACAGACGTATATAAGAGGAATCTTTTTAAACAAAAATCTCAAAATCTGTTCAGTAACTCTTTTGGGTTACCGGACCTATGGTCCGATAACCTATTGGCATGGCGTTGCATCCGGCGTCGTCCGTCCACATTTTTATCAGATCTTTCTGAAATTTTGCACAAAAATACTTTAAAATATTTCAAGAGGGTTTTTTTTTTTTTTTTCGATTTTCACATTTTTTTTTAAATGGCGGCCATTTTCACCGAAAAACGGCCAATTTCTGGTTTCGGCGGCCATTTTCTCAAAAACTGTTCAGACAGTTTTGAGATTTTTATTTCAAAAGATTGCTCTCACATACCTCTGCGATATGTATAAGTTTCGTTGCCCCTGAATCGCCGGTCTGCGTGTGGCGGCCATTTTCATGATCTCGAAAGGTCCCAAATTAAATTCTCCTATGCTTTATAACATGTGTAATGGGACGCATTATGCCCAATATCTCACTTATTATTGAGATTAGAGATTAGGAATCAATTATGGACACATTGGAAATGATATATGCAGATTATTGTCATGACCTCGAAATTGACCTTTGACCTCATTTTCAAGGTCAGATCACGAAATGGTTAATATCTTGCTTATTATCGACTTTACAGCTTAGGAATCAATTGTGAACATATAGGAAATGATATATGCTGAATATCTCGTGACCTTGAATTTGACGTTTGACCTCGTTTTCAAGGTCACAGGACAAAATGGCTAATATATTGTTTATTATCGACTTTACAGCTTAGGAACCAATTGGGGACATATAGGAAATGACATATGCCGAATATTCTTATGAACTTGAATTTGACCTTTGAGCTCAATTTCAAGGTCAAGGAACATTTTTCTGTATTTAGACCTGACTTGCCATACACAGATATTACAAAGTCCAAAAGTTAATCGGGTAAGATGAAAATCAATCAATATTTCACCAATGACAATGCCAAATATATGTCCCGTTTAAGCCGTTTCAAAAAACTGTTTTGCGTGATTAAATGACCGTTCTGATTTGCACATGCGCGTCGGTCGTTCTGGCACATGGAAACTTGAAATTTGACGGTTCAAAGCAATAATTTTTCGAAACACAAGTAATGTGAATCAGAAGATGCATTTCATGAGGTGAAACTGATCGTTTGAACCATGCTTAAATGATCATACGCCCGAACCAGATCCCATTATTGGTATATTCATAGCTGACCAGCAGGATGACCAAATCACGGACTTGGCCATGCATGGATTATTTCCCTATAAGAGGGTGGGACATGTAAGTCGGGTCTTTACTGATCGACTCCAACTAATTCGCAATATTCGCCGCTACCCCATCTGATCGGATTGTCCTGAACGTTTTACTGAACTAGACACTTCCGGTCGCCTACGACCGCTTGGGTGTATCCCCTGTAGCCCTATCATCCCTGTCGCCCCAAATATTACTGATAAGCATGAAAAACTGAAGCAAGGGCCAAAATGATTACCAGAGAAATGTAAAATCCTAACATGCTTAAGCCAAAACTGTTTTTTTCTCCACAAAAATTGCTGCATTGACCTTTCAATGTCGTTGAAGGTCAAATTCAAGGTCACTACTGAAATCACTGCATATGAATTTCCATTTCAACATGTTCGATAAGATAACGAAATTACAGCCAGATCAAAGTTTTCATCAAAAGTTATATTTCAACTCAGATTATTTGACAAACTTGGTTTCAAGTTGAAAATCAAAGCAAAGTTGACCAAAACTGCATTCCAAGATGACAAAATTGGAGCCAAATTAAACTTCTCACCATAAGTTATATTTTAACTCATAATATGTGCAAAACTTGGTATCAAGTTGAAATTCAAAGTAAAAGTTGACCAACACTGCATTTCAAGATGACGAAATTGAAGCCAGATCAAACTTTTCACCATGAGTTATATTTTAACTCATAATATGTTCCAAACTTGATTTCAAGCTGAAATTCAAAGTAAAAGTTGACCAAAACTGCATTTCCAGACGAAGAAATTGGAGCCAGATCAACTTTTCATCAGAAGTTAGATTTTAACTCATATTATGTGCCAAACTTGGTTTCAAACTGACCAAAACTGAATTTCAAGATGACGAAATTGGAGCCAGATCGAACTTTTCACAAGTTTTATTTTAACTCATATTTTGTGCCAAACTTGGTTTCAAGTTGAAATTCAAAGTAAAAGTTGACCAAAACTGTACTTCAAGATGACAAAATTGGAGCCAGATCGAACTTTAACTCATAATATACAACTGCCAAACTTGGTTTCAAGTTGAAATTCAAAGTAAAGTTTGATCAAAACTGTATTTCAAGATGATGAAATTGGAGCCAGATCGAACTTTCACCACAAGTTATAATATGTGCCCAGTAATAAATGTTCCTCACCTTAGCTATTACTATTGTGCTCAATAATAGACTTACCTATTTAGTAATATCAATGATACTACACCATAAAATCACTACTGGACACAACCTTTTCCTCATTGATCCCAATAATAAGTCCCTTACCTAAACTATTTTTATTGTGCTCAATGATAGACTTAACTAGCAATATTAATGTTAAATTATTCAAGACTATCAATGATACTGCAGCCATAAAGTCAGTACTGGACACAACCTTTACCTTGTTGAGGCCAGTAATAAATGTTTCTTTGCCTAACTATACTTATTGTGGCCAGTAATAAACTTAACTAGTAAAACTAATGTTAAACTATTCAAATTTATGTTAACTTATTCAGTAAAAGTAATCTTTTCACACAAAACCATCAACTGTAAATTTGTACACATGTCCAGTGTGATTTGTTTGCAGATATCAATCAACTGGAACGATCATAGAGGGACTCCTATACTCTGATTTTTCTAACTCGTTTACACAGTTTTTCGCTCATTTTTGCGATGCTAAATGCTGTCGTTCTATAACTTGGCGTACTTCACCTGGGAGTCAAACGGCAACTATTGACCGAATTTCAGACTTCTATCACGAAAATTGAAAAAGTTGGCAATCTACACCTATGTTAAATTTAGCCCGGTCATTTAATTTCTGGGTCCGCACACAATTTAGTGCATTTTCTCGGTTTTGTAGTGGTGCAATCTTTCAAAATCAACATGTTTGTATAGAATACACCCTCAATGTGTCATCTGGTCTAAAATTACAACAATACTTCGAATCCTGGTGGACGTAAACAGGATCAAATCCTCGAATAAGCTCAGATTCTCGAGATCCCGTTTTTGGCTGAAATTTAACATTGGAGTAGATTGCCAACTTCTTCAAATATTGCGTCTGAAATTTTGTAGAAAATTGCCGTTTGTCTCCTAGGTGAAGGATGCCAAGTTATAGATGCCAAGTTATAGAACGATATCATTTAGCATCGCAAAGATATCGTCAAAAACTGGTGTAAACAAGTTAGAAAAATAGAGTATAGAGCGTTCACAAGCCATGGGTGTTGAAATTGTTTTTGTCACAAAATGTGTCGCCAATCGGCCATTTTGGTAGCTATGGCAACGAAAATTGATAGGTGTCATGATCTCACCATAAGACATGTCCATATAAAATATTACCACAATCAGTTCAGATTTGCAAGCTCTAGCGCGTTCACAAGAAAGTGTCTGCGGACGCGGCGCAACGATCGTAAATCCATAGTATCCGCCAAACTTTGTTCGGGGGATACAATTAAACAACCTGCCGGTAAATTCAACATATTTCTGAACACCTGAAATCACATTCGACTTGTTTCGGTTTAGCGGATATAAAGGAAATTGAAATGCTTGCCATTCATCAGTCATTCTTGTTTATTATAAAATATAATACAATGTGTTCAAGTATGACATTTTCGTATTACAAACAGATGCAACACAATTGCCTCAAACTTACAGTCCAAAGCAAACATTCACTGCAAACTATACAAATCTTGTAAGAAAAGTAACTGCCATACCTACTTATTCTAGTTACATGTATAATAACGATGATCTGGCAGGTGACATTCCTAGAACTGAACAATAGCCTACACATACACATCAGTATAGAGCCCAGTGAAATTGACAACATTGTTGTGTGAAGAATGTACATATTCACAATGTACAGAGGAGCAATTTCCTATCGATTCATCTTTTATAAATATATTATCCAGCATGACTTCCAAACACACAGTATTTCATGATCCTATGTCCATCATTGCATTATTTGATTTAGAATCAATATTTTACCCCTGATATGAATGAAATCATTCAACAAATCATATAAATCAACAAGCAGTATGGGACATACAAATAATTTAGAACTCAGTTGTATACTACGACGACAATGGTTACACATTGAATGTGCACACTGTCCACTGGGATTTGTGGCCAATAGTTGCGGTGGGCATCAACAAATCACTTCAAAATGCTACAAAATACGAAGTGGTGGACAGAAAGCGTGTAACTTGTGGGTAATAGATACATTTCTGCGTAGGAATCCCGTGTACCGTAGCCCACACCTTAGGGGCAAATTGTAATCAACATTGGAAATGACATCTTAAAGGTGTTTAAGGATGCGAAAAGAACGATCATTCACGAACACACAGTCACACACAACTAAACACACTTCATATGCTGTTCAGTTACAATAAAATACTCAACAACAGACTCACATGGTTGCTATGTGACAAAATGCAATTACATATAGCTATAGTTAATTCCCCTTGCTAATCAACAATTACGTTCTGCTTCAGGAAATCTACGCAACCACAATTCTGTCAGACTGAACCTTTCTACAGGTAGCACTTCCAGTCACTAGATACACAAATCACTACAATCCGAATGTAGACAAATATTTCAGTTTGTTATCTAGAAAAATTTCTAATTCTTTGGTTGATTCCTGGTAACTTATTTCCATTTTTTTCCATACTTGTTCTTGTAGATCAGCAGAGTCCTGTCGAAACAGAAACATTACTGATTATTGCTGTCACATATTTTTTTAATATTCATTGAATCAAACAAAAGATCCTTCAGTAAAAGGTAAACAACAAATGTTTCAAAAGTCTGAAACAAAAGTCTAAAGTATGCATGACAAATTTAATCACGCCAACAGAACAGATAACAACCTTCACATAATGTGTTGATTCCGTTAGTTTGAGTGACTGTAAGTCCTCTGCCAGACAGGCCGGGTCAACCTCCTTGGTGGCCGTCTGAACCTCGTCAATACACTGCTCCAGACCAACCACCAACTTGGCAAAGTCTTCAAATACAGCAGGCTGCAAGACACAAGTTCATCTCAAGTTACCACTCAGAGCAGCAGCAGAAACCCCTTGCTATGAGAGCCACTTCAAAGTTACAGCTAGATGTGCTGTGGCTGTATGATGAGACAAGACTTCCTGACAAGATCACAAAGGTCATGACTATCGTTCATTTTGCTCACCAATGTTGCAACAGGATCCTTCTTCTTTTTACCACGTTTGATGAGTCCACCTTTGATGACTCTCAGTAGTTTGTGGCACACTCCGGTAAATATAGTCAAGTATCCTATCATCTGTCAGAAAAAAATCTTTCATTAGTGTCCAACAAAAAATGACCATAATGCATCATTGTATGCGAAAACAATTGGAATATCACACAATACCAAAATTTCCAGTGAACTCTCATCATACTGTTCATCAACCATTCCTGGCACCAACTCATGCCAAGGAGACATCTTACCAGCAAGACCATCACGCGGATCAGATGTGACGTTGGTTTAGAAGTAGAAGGTTAAACCAGTTACATACCTCAGTGATGAGGACGAGGTTTTCGAGCGATGTGACTTGGAACTCTGCCTTGTCACCGGCCAGCCTGACGAGAGGCCGTCTGTGTCCTTTGATCAGCGTCTGTAGACGGTCCACAATCGAGGTCCTCAACAACTCTGTGAGCTCAGGCTCCGACTTGTCTGTCATATAGAGACAACAGTTTACTAAACAATATGATAGCAGTGTCAACACCCATTGTGTTCAATAAGCTGGATTTTATACATCACATGATTAGTCCCAGATCCATGTATTATACCAGCAGCCAATATTAGTTTCTTTCACTTATTGCTTTCACTCAAGTTCTGTTTCTGGATTAAATACCCTATATGTGTGACAAAGTTGCCATACCAAGTCCCTTGTCATGGAGATTGTAGATGTGAAGCACACACTGGATTCCATCACAGAAGATCCGATGAGCCTCTTGTGCCAGATAAGTGCACAGTCTGGTTCTGAAAGGTCCCGTAATTGGGTACTGAAACAAACAATGTTCTACTATCAAGCATTAGGATATTTGAAACCCGTTTCCTGCCCCCAAATACATATTTTGTATCGAAAGTTGATTCCACACATGTCTGAACAAATTCTCGTGGTGAACTCTGTTAAGTTTGAGGATGCAAGATTTCTGATTTCTAGTAAGGAAATATTGAACTTGAATCTCCCGAGAGTTAGTACCTCAGGTATGTCGATGTCTGTACTGAGCTGGATATGAGACTTGAGCTGCTCTGACAAGTCGCGGAGGACGTCTGCCATTGTACGGGTGGCCTGGTCACCGTTGTTGATGTTGTTCAGTGTGAGAGGTCGGTCCTCCCCAGTGACTTGCAGGCCGAGCTTGACTGCTGCTGCCAGACATCGCACCGTCAGGTTCCGCACCTTCAGCCATGCCACCTAGCCCGGAAGTAAAAAAACACCATTATATCCAACATCAAACGCTACCTACACTGTGCTATCCTGGTGGTTTTTTATTCATCATTGTGGCTTTTAGTATGGTAGAAGCATAATGAGCAACTCCAAACCTCTTCTGCGAATGACTTTTCCCGGAATTCTTCATCCAAATTCCTACAAAGAAATAATTCTTTACGTTACTTGTTGTAGCAAGTCCTCCCAACAAATGCTCTGAGCTATGGTATGTTCTCAACATATCAACCAATGGTGGTCTACACCAGATACAAACTCACTTGGTGTGGAGGGGTGTGTAGTTGGTCATGACGCTTAGGTCCCTGTTGTCCCGGAGATCTGCCCACGAGGTGCGGTCCTTCTCTGGATCTATATCCATGTACGTTACTATCTCCTCTGTCTTCGTGTGACTGCAAGAAACAAACAATTAATGAGTCGATATTAATTCCCAGAAAAAAACTTAAGTGGTGGAAAGTTTCACATGGTTTTCTATATCTTTACCATTCATTCAAGTGGGCTTGTGGGGGTGTATAGTGCTACACAGGACATACCTGCTGGTATCCGTGCTGAAGTCCAACAGGAGACGTTCAGCAGTGGCTGAGGCGTACTGTACAGAGTTCTGTAACCGCTCTCGAAACGCAACAAATTCCTGCACCTGAGATCAACAGGAATACTGTCAATTAAATACTACAGTTAGCATGTTTAGTGGAGCACTGGTTAGCCAGATAATGTAGAATGTAACAGGCTTCTCACTTACCTTGGTGAAAGATCCATACTTGTAAGATGATATTAGGTATTCTGTAGTCTGAAAAAGTATACATCAAAACGTTTATACTGCTAATTACAAACTTGACATGTCAGTAAATCTCTATCCCACATCCAAGTTTTAAAACATTTAATCAATTACTAGATTACTGTTCTTGTTTCAATCTCAACTGTTTCATTCACAGCGGAATGTAAATCAAAACTTCTAGCAAGACAAAGTCATTACTAACATCTTTATGATTGAGTGTGAAAAATCGAAGCATGGCGTCGTAGAGCATCCCTGCTGATGAGAAGTGGCCGAGACGACCCACGTGCCTGGCTATCACATATCTGCAGGGAACATTGTACATTTGTTGACTCATGATCGCAAGATCAAGATTATCTCTAAGACATTCACAAGATTATGTCAAGAAATATATACCACCAGATAATTTTCACTCAAGTTACACTTTTCTGTCAACCTACCCTAAGGCATCATTTTGTATATGTTTGATTTCTAGGCTTTCATATAAATCTGTACATGGTCCAAAGGCACCTGCAAACACAAAGGGACTTGGATCATTGATGTTCGAGTTCACGAAGCAAATGAACTGTGACCAAACAAACATTCTATTAGGGTTACCTAATCTGCAGTATAGTTGTATGAGCAGGAGTTTGAACTGATAATTCTTGGCACTTTTTGTGAGTCCCATTTCTAACAGTACTATGGCCTGCCATAGTATGGTGTCATCGCCTGAAAAGAATACAAGAACGCATTCTTAGCAAAACAGATCAGCACTTGACAACCAGTCGATAACATTTAATAGTTTACAGAATACAAACCAGTCAGCTGCCAGTCTTCGTAAAGCATGCTGCTGACAACCTGTAAGTATACATCACTGTACTGAAGCTCTGTTGCCACAAGGTCATCACCTGTAAATCACAGATCAGCAGCAGTACAACATGATGACATTACACGCCAGGGGCTATTTAAACAACCTAATTATCAAGCTACTAATATCTGTTGATGGTACTCTCACTCACCGTATTCCAATCCTTTTTGGTATCTACTGATGAGGTCACATACGAGTCTACTTCTGCTTTCCCTATCTAAATTCTTGTATATACCTAGGTGTTGGCACATCTGTACTATAGTTATGTGTCTCTGCAAGGTTTTTCTCTGTAAAATGTGGTTACAAATGTCATGAATTAAATTTTTTAGGATTATATCACGTCTTATAAGCTATGATCATGATGACACACAATGCAACAGTGTGCAAGCAATCTGTACAAGTCTTTTCCTCAAGACCCAAATGATATTTTTTGTATATACAGTGGTCCCCCTCAGATAAGACCCCCCTCAAGAAAGACTTCCCCCTCTGTAAAGACTTTTTCTTGTGGCGCTAGACTTAACATGTAAATGAACCCCTCTAATAAGACACCCCTTAGATAAGACCTTAATTTTGTGGCAGAAGGGTAGGTCTTATCTGAGGGGGACCACTGTACATACATACTGTGAGATGTGGAAGATGTGGAACACAAACAGCCCTAACCTTTTCACTGACAGAGACTTCTTCCTCTGATTCACACTCAGTGTTGTGGAGCCCGAGGATCGCATCTAGAAACTGCAAACCTTACAAACTTGCAAAACCGGTCAGGTACAAGTACAACAACACAAAATTAACATTTATTGAGGATTACCAGCAAATTTAAATTTTCCGTCCTTCATCAGTCATGTGCCAAGATATATGCACGAACTTGTATCAGTAGCATACCTTTTTTCGTTCGTTCTCTCCTAGAACAGTTACGAGGTCTTTCACGTCAGAGAAACAACAGAATTTACTGCCGAATTTCTTGTAATACTGCACGAAGAGATCAACGGGATCACCTAGAAAAGAATATTTTATATTTTACAGAAACTATGCCTGAGCTATAAACATAGCCATGGCCCAAGAATTTGCCAGTCAACAAGCATGCCAAACATATCACAGGATGTCCCTTGGTACTGACCGACTAACTGGATGTGTTCATCGGGGGCATTTCTTGTGACAAGGTGTTGGAGAAGTCTGAGGCGAGCCAGGTGTGGGCCCCGGACTGGACGCTCCGCCTGCTGTGCCAAGGTCTCCTGCTCGGACAGAAACGTGACCACCTGTTCCAGTGTGTGGTCCACCTGGTCCCCACTGACGGCGTTGAGAGGTTAACACAAACGGTACATCGAGTCCACAGTTGTATTAGGGACGTGCAATATCAGATGCTTTATCAACTTGAAATGTTCACTTGTTTCTACCCAACTCACTAACCTGTTCTCTTCACTAGGCTCCCAGTTAGCGTCAGCCAGTGTGAAAAACATTCTTAAGTATTCTTCATAAAATTTCCAGTGGTCCGGTCTGAAACACATCAGATGTAATTCATAAAAGCATCCACGTTACCAATGAATATGAAACACAATGAACTTATTTTCCATCGTGGAAAACAATACATACTCATCCAGAAGCATTTTCCTGTAGGCAGCACTGGCTTCTGGCCATCGTCGTAGCTTTATGAGGAGCTCAGCATTCTTGACTTTCTTGTAATTCAACTCACTACTCAATTTCTCTGACGAAACAAGCAGCACAGCCATAATTACTGTTTTGATCACAGTCAGTGAGTTCCTAGTACCAGTCAGAATGGAATTCATCGAAATCTTAACATATATTTCTTGAAGCCACTACATTTTATGCAGAACCAATAATACATACAATGCTTGAGGAGAAGATGTCACAAGACGGTGAATCCCTGTCATAGATACTCACCACCGAGGGGACCATTTATCACATTCAGTGCCTCTTCATAGTTTTCGAGCTGCTCGAGAATGATCAAATACATTCTCACTTCTGTAAAATGTAACAAAAGAATCAACAAATCATAAATTGCATATTAGTAGCTCATTGTATTACCGGCAACTCTTTCGATGGGAAGTTCACGAAATGACATCTCACTCAACTTTCCTTTTCATTCACCGTGTTCACAATTTCCAATTTATTTTTCAATGGCCAATCGAATAAAGTACAAAATCCCTGCTGATGAAATAGAATTAGTGATCCTATGAAACTATTTTATTTAGCATGTTTTGTGACATAACTGTACCTGCTTCTGCTTCAATCTTGTTATCCGTAACATATTTCTGAGTCATGCGCTCAGCAAGTGGCAGGAACATGGATCGGCCAAGTTTGTTATCACTGTGGGCCTGGTGGTGAGACATCAAAATACCAGAGCTCAAAATGAATAAAAAACTAGATATCGACGAAAATGAAAAATGTCAACAAATTTCGGGTCAAGGTCAAAGTTCATCCATAATACCCGCTAGACATGTTTGTCTAGGGCGACGAGTCCGATAATACCATCCGTTTCGCTCTACGACGCACCGTTTCCGAGATATCGACGAAAACAAAAACTGCCGACTCGGCAAAAAAATTTCGGGTCAAGGTCAAAGTTAATCCATAATACCCCTTAGACATGTTTGTCTAGGGTGATGAGTCCGAAAATAACGTCCGTTTCGCTCTACGACGCACCGTTTCCGAGATATCGACGAAAACGAAAAATGGCGACTCGGCAAAAAAAATTCGGGTCAAGGTCAGAGTTCATCAATAATTCCCCATAGACATGTTTGTCTAGTGCGACGAGTCCGAAAATAACGTCCGTTTTGCTCTACGACGCACCATTTCCGAGATATCGACGAAAACGAAAAATGCCGACTCGGCAAAAAAATTTCGGGTCAAGGTCAAAGTTCATCAATAATTCCCCATAGACATGTTTGTCTAGTGCGACGAGTCCGAAAATAACGTCCGTTTCGCTCTACGACGCACCGTTTCCGAGATATCGACGAAAACGAAAAATGTCGACTCGGGAAAAAAATTTCGGGTCAAGGTCAAAGTTCATCCATAATACCCCTTAGACATGTTTGTCTAGTGCGACGAGTCCGAATATAACGTCCGTTTCGCTCTACGACGCACCGTTTCCGAGATATCGACGAAAACGAAAAATGCCGACTCGGCAAAAAAATTTCGGGTCAAGGTCAAAGTTCATCCATAATACCCCTTAGACATGTTTGTCTAGTGCGACGAGTCCGAAAATAACGTCCGTTTCGCTCTACGACGCACCGTTTCCGAGATATCGACGAAAACGAAAAACGTCGACTCGGGAAAAAAATTTCGGGTCAAGGTCAAAGTTCATCCATAATACCCCTTAGACATGTTTGTCTAGTGCGACGAGTCCGAATATAACGTCCGTTTCGCTCTACGACGCACCGTTTCCGAGATATCGACGAAAACGAAAAATGCCGACTCGGCAAAAAAATTTCGGGTCAAGGTCAAAGTTCATCCATAATACCCCTTAGACATGTTTGTCTAGTGCGACGAGTCCGAAAATAACGTCCGTTTCGCTCTACGACGCACCGTTTCCGAGATATCGACGAAAACGAAAAATGCCGACTCGGCAAAAAAATTTCGGGTCAAGGTCAAAGTTCATCCATAATACCCCTTAGACATGTTTGTCTAGTGCGACGAGTCCGAAAATAACGTCCGTTTCGCTCTACGACGCACCGTTTCCGAGATATCGACGAAAACGAAAAATGCCGACTCGGCAAAAAAATTTCGGGTCATGGTCAAAGTTCATCAATAATTCCCCTTAGACATGTTTGTCTAGTGCGACGAGTCCGAAAATAACGTCCGTTTCGCTCTACGACGCACCGTTTCCGAGATATCGACGAAAACGAAAAATGCCGACTCGGCAAAAAAATTTCGGGTCAAGGTCAAAGTTCATCAATAATTCCCCTTAGACATGTTTGTCTAGTGCGACGAGTCCGAAAATAACGTCCGTTTCGCTCTACGACGCACCGTTTCCGAGATATCGACGAAAACGAAAAATGCCGACTCGGCAAAAAAATTTCGGGTCAAGGTCAAAGTTCATCCATAATACCCCTTAGACATGTTTGTCTAGTGCGACGAGTCCGAAAATAACGTCCGTTTCGCTCTAGGACGCACCGTTTCCGAGATATCGACGAAAACGAAAAATGCCGACTCGGCAAAAAAAATTTGGGTCAAGGTCAAAGTTCATCCATAATACCCCTTAGACATATTTGTCTAGGGCGACGAGTCCGAAAATAACGTCCGTTTCGCTCTACGACGCACCGTTTCCGAGATATGCAGGATGCCTCAAGGATGACTCAGCAAAAAATTATTTCGACCTCTAGGTCAAAGGTCGTTTGGGGTATCGATCCCAAAATCAATAGGGTTCTTCCCTGGTGATATATAAACCTCCGTGCAAAATTCTGCAACTTTTGCCTGAATATTTTTTGAGTTATCGTCCGGAAACCAAGTTCCTCGATTTCATCCTCACGGACCTCACGGACCTCGGAGCCAGATCAAAAAAAAAAGTACACCCTAGAGATGTTTGTCTAGGGCGACGAGTCCGAAAATAACGTCCGTTTCGCTCTACGATGCACGGTTTCTGAGATATGCAGGAAGCCTCAAGGATGAATCAGCAAAAAATTATTTTGACCTTTAGGTCAAAGGTCGTTTGACGGATCGATCCCAAAATCAATAGGGTTCTTCCCTGGTGGCATATGAACCTCCATGCAGAGTTCTGCAACTATTGCATAAATATTTTTCCAGTTATCGTCCGGAAACCAAGTCTCAAAATTAGCCTTGATTTCATCCTCACGGACCTCACGGACCTCGGATCCGGCTCAAAAAGAATAGGGTTCTTCCACATATCATTTCTGACTTGTGGTGAAAATTTGACAAGGATCCGTCAAGGCAATCTGAAGTTATCGTCCGGAAACCAAAAGTGGCGGAAGAAGAAAAAAAAGAAAAAAAAAAAAAAAAAAAAAAAAAAAAAAATTCTGCTAAAACCATAAAGGCATTTCTGCCGAAATGCCTTAATTATCACTAAAATCACAAGCTTATTATTATGTTTTCAAGTACATGTGGATCAGGCACCATTCACTATAGACAAGATTTGATCATTGAATCATCAAATTAGAATGTAATTGTGGAGTGATAAAAGTCCAGAGCCTGACCTGCATGACAATACTCATTACGGCCCAGAAGTAGTAAGGGTTTTTGGTGGGTCTGAGGCGGTGGAGGGTCATGGCGGTCTGCTGCTGTTTCTTGTAGTCACCCATGCGTACATGAGCCATGAACAGAGCTGTCAGAATGTCCTCACTGTCCGGCTTGGCCTTGTGAGCGTTGGCGTACATGTCAGCTATCAGATCCACTGCACATAAATCAACACTCACATTAACATACTCAACCACATGAACCACTGGCCATAAACATATCGCTCATCGAACAAACTATATCAGATGAAGAAAGTTAACAAAACATGACAAAATTTAGGACATAATAACTGACAGCGGTGCATCTCGCGGTAGCAGATAGCCATGGCCTGAAGTGTAGCCTCATCTGTGGGGCTCTGGTCATGAACCTCCTGTAGCAGGTGTGCACTTTCTGTGTGCCGACTCAACCGCAACAGCGCCAGCGCCTTCAGAGCCTGCAGCATGTAACATCATTGTTATATACGTGTTGTATTATCATCGTGTATTAGGCCATAGAAATAATGTTTTCACAAATAATATCTTGATGAAATATTACCCTGGCACATGGAAAGTCCTTCTGTTTCTTCAGGACTTTATCTGCTTCCTGTATTGCCTTTTTGTTGTTCCCATAGTCAAGGGAATCTGCAAATTAAAGTCTGTGTTTCAGATACAAAATTCATATGCGCGGCGGTTTTGGCGGCAAAAGGAGCGCTCGAGTCATGCAGGCAGACGATCGTGCCTTGCTTTCAGTACGCGAATTTCTATCCAGAACGATCCAAAGGATCGAAAAGGAGCATGTAGTAGTTTAGATTGGTGATGTATAAAATAAACTACAGTAGTTCACAAGAGGACATTCTGAGATTGTGACCGAATACTCGTCTACTTTACTCGTTACATCTACAACACAGTCAGGTTGTGGGTCTCCGTTGGCTTGATATCGGACATGTCAGCCTTATCAAGATATAGGGTATATGTACATATATTTTCTGAAGTCCATCGATTATCAAGCCAAAGGCAGAGGAAACCCACAACAAACTTGATGGCAGTGAATGAGTGATGGACAAATATTGGCAGTATTTGGCACTGATATGCAGACTCAGCTGATCAGTACATGCGGCATTGCTATCTGCCCTATCACGCCTTTTGGAGTTAATAATAATGAAATAATGTGGTCAATCAGCGCCATTGAGGCTTCAATGAGAACAAAATTTTGTGCCAGTTACTAATAAGCTTGTTGCCACCAATTATTCATCCAAAATATAGAGCTAAATGTTGTCCAAAGAAACACCCATTTTTTTCGCAGTTCGCATTTTATCAAATCTCAGTATCAAGGCCAAAAATTACTTCTAAAACTCGACATTTTTACTTTAAAATATGCCATATTATGATGAATACACAGTCTTTTTTTATCGGAGAGAGATGAATCACTTCAATTATGCATGTTTAGACAGCTGAATTACATGTACAAGGTTCCAAAATACGTTCATGGTTAAACGGTTACAAAATCTGTAACAGAACCATGACCATTTAACCTAGTACTCGTTGAAGCTCCCACATGCAACCCACATATTCAACACTACAAATTTAAGCCATAAACTTCAGGTACCAAATTCCGAACCCTGGTATTGCTCTGACCCGCCCCGTCTTCAGGCACGTTGTAGCCCTGCTCCACGGCTGAACCTGTATTCTCAATCGATACTTTCAATGTAGGTTCAGCCATGTAGGATTTTTCTCTGAAGCCGGTACGGATCAGACGATTTTGACACTTCGCTTTCAGTGCGTTTACAGAAAGTTCTGTCACACATAAAATATGATGCAGATTTATTTAAACTGACCTTAATGACATCGAAAGTGTGACATGATATGTCAGAAAGTGTGAATGTGAAAATAAAGAAGTCCAATTTAATAAATTTTTTAAATATTTTTTTCTAGCTTGTCAAGATTGAGGAAGCTGTAGTGCACATGCGTGGGACTACTTTCGAGAGTGTGTGAACTGAACTTTTTATTTTTCTATCGAGTTTTTCAACGAAAGCAATTCATATGTTAAAATTCATATGTTAAATTATTAATATGATTCATATTCCTTCAAAAACATTGTCATGATTATGTGACGCAGGTGTCAAGTTCCATCAGAGTTCCTCGGGAGTTTCAGACAGGCCCACATCTTACCCATGATTCTCTGCGAATTTCACGAGAGTGTCATGGCAAAATGGCAGCAGTATCAACACGAACTTGACAGACTTAAGAGCTCAAGATATTTTGCTTGTATTCACGCCGAATACACAGCAGTTTAGTTTTTGATCTGGAAAATGATAGCCAACCATCCCCTCTTATGAAATACTAGCACAGAGTTATAACAGGAATAAGTGCCGTTTATTTGTGAATAATAGCAAAGTACGTGACATAATGAAACACGTCCTATTTTTGAGGTGCTTTTCTTTGTTCTGGCAGTGACTACATATGGTTCCTCCATAGATACCGGTATGTAGTTTCAAAGGAATAAGCATTTTTCTCCCGTCAAGGTCATCACCTCGGAACACGTAAACATACGTTTTTCATCCCTTCTAAATGGAATAAGATGGTTAAGAAATATGCATCTTTATTTCGTCAGCGATCATAGGAACGGGTCATGACAATGTTACAAACATATGATAATTTTCCGTGATTTCCGTGTATGGTGGAGGAGTTCAAATATATAGAATTTTGAGAATTGAGCCAAAAAATTGGCGGGAAAACCATCACCAGAAAGGTCTAATCACGTAAAATAAAGTGACGTTTTGGATCTCGCTTACAAGCCCTATTGTTCATTCCTGACGGTCCTCAGAGTGTTGACTTCATTCACGGTATTCGATGTATTTTATCAATTCAATTTTCCCATTTTCCGATATCCTTCTCATTGTCATTCAATGGGAAGGATAGGAAACGTTTCATTGTGCGTTGAGCCAAAAATCCGCCTGTAATCCGATGGCGAATGAGTCATAGCGTATTCCCTGCCTTTGGTAGATTGGAATACGCTTACCAGAGTTAGATCTATATCTACTTAGGCAGGTTGATTTATACCCGTTGATTTTGCCCCACATGAAACACCCCTGCATAAAATCAGTTAAATCATTTGACTGAACAATCACTGACAGTTGACTTGAGTTGAGAAATTGAATAGCTCGGTTGTGCTCAGACTGTCAGACAGAGACGAGAGTCAGAGACTGAGAGAGGGTGATCAGGTGATCAGTGACACTGAGTCTGACTGACTCGTGAGTGTCAATTGAGTCATTGACTGAACTGATTTCATCCTGAGTTGCAGCACGATACTTGAGTGCTGATGTTCTTGCATTTGCTGGAGTATATGTAGAACTGTTTGTAGTCTTCAGATGATATGTTTTCACGACATACCGTAAATTGGACGCAATCTACGTTCATTGACATCCACATGGCTGCGGGCTGACATTTTGACGAGAAACTCAAATCTCACCAGACAACGAGTATTTGCGAGACTTGATAGCGTTCTTTTTATCTCATGGTAACATACGCAGCAGTATGTTTGCTTCGCATATATCAAAACAGACTTAAGGTGGTTCGCGACACCCTGTAGACAGAAAGTGTTATAACGTTTACGTTTATGACGCTCTATTTTGCCAATTCAGGCTCAGTCTATCCATCGAAATAGGTCCTATGAGGCTAGGCCTATACCATTCGGCGAGCTAAATCACTCAGCTCATATCTTTACTCTAATTAAACCCACAAGTCCATGGGGATACCAGTCTGAAGGCTAAGCATAAAGCTTGCCAATTTGAGGTAACTTCACTCAGTAATCTGGCAGGCCTGCATTAAGGGGCCGGTCATTATTTATCAGGTGGGGGGGTTGGGTAAAAACTGGGGGGGGGGGGGTCACACTTTCATTTTCAACGTTATGGGGGGGGGGGGTCATACTTTTATTTTCAATGGAACTGGGGGGTCGGAGTTCGAATTTTAGTTAATTTGAGAAAATTTGTATATTGAAATAGTGAATTAGGTGAAAACAATCCACTCAACCTGGACTGATGGTTCACTGGAGTATACAGCATGTGGAATCCATCCCTTTGTCACATTATCAGTGAAACTATAGTTTCGCTGAAATTTGATCCTAGAAAGGACCATCCAGGAACACCCAAAATCAGGAGATGTCGTGAAATGACAACCGCTCATCACCCCAGACTGAAACACTGTCACCAAAAATTAACTATGGACCTTTAGTAGAACACAGCAGCACAGCAGCTGAATACGGTGCCAGCTAGGATGATCAACATGCAGGCACTGTCACAGACTAACAATGGATCACCCGACCCATACCATGCTGACCAACATCTCATTACATCCAATGACCCCGAACCAGCATGTCAAAATTACTGACCGATTTTCCACTTAACACGTTGCCAACACAGGAACCTCGGCCACTGAGGATAATCCTCGATGAGCCAGGACTGTCCTGGACCGCCATGAACAAAATATGGACCTTTCCATCAACGATTGCAAAATTGTCCTGGATCGTCCTGGATGATGCCATAGTGAGTCTGATTTACCTGACTTTCTTGGTGGCCAGGAAATTGCTAGACAATCGCGGATCATCATGGAACATTATGAACCCATCAGCGAGGCAACACAGAACTGATTCAAGGCCGGGAAAGTATCAGTCCAGGATGGCCTGATTTATCAATGATATGTGGAAGAGTTATAATTTTTCCGAGTTCACTCTGGGGTCCAGTTAGTCCGTATATTTAAAGGAAGAAATAAGATTCATGTTTTTTTTTTTTCATTCCTCCAACAAATTTCCAGTCAGTGAATGAACTGAATGACCTTTAACCCGTGCCTCGAGTGTTTCAGGGGGGGGGGGGGTGGAAACGTGGGGTTTGGAGTGAGAAAAAGATTTCAGTATTCTGGGGAACATGATCCTAGACATAGATGTCTTGGGGGTGTTTTGTTTCTTGCCCCCAACATCCAATCAGAGGCTGTCAATACCATACCGATATAATATACCCACAAATAGCAATTGGATCAGTTGTAATGACACAAATTCATAATATCCACTGACTTAATAGTGTAAAAAAATTGCGACAAAAGTCACAATTGTTTGAATAGAATGTGAATGAAGTGTAAAAACAGCATTTAAGTATCACATACTGGCTCCTCATATTTGTTACCTTTGTGTATTATGGCCTTGTATGGGGATTGGGGGGTCACACTTTTATTTTTGATCTTGGTGGGGGGGGGGGGGGGGGGGATCATACATTATTTTTCAATATTGGTGGGGGGGGGGGTCAAACTTTGAAAACTCATTTCTCGGAAAATCCATCCAAGCCCCCCACCCGATAAATAATGACCGGCCCCTAAATTCTAGCTCGAGTCAAAATAGATGTTAGGTTATCATGTTTTGTTTGATAGAAATGCTGAAAAACTGGCTTTTACGGGACTTGATTAGTCTCATTCGTTCTCGCGATTTTATCTTTTTGTGTCAATAGGAATGCCGAAGCTTGAGTTATATTCATGACGTCACACGTTCAGCGAGATTCCCCCCCCCCCCCTGACTTTTTGTACTAGGCCATTACGTACAACACGATCTCGCATGAAGCCTGAAAATAGGCTATATACATATATCTAGTCACCATATGGCAATCGTGTTCTGATGCAGCCCAACTTGAATCCGCGAAATTGGGTTAACTTATTGCATGGATTAATTGCATGGAACAAAATCCACACACATTTTGACCATTTTTAGGGGCCGGTCATTATTTATCGGGTGGGGAGGGGGGGGGGGGGTTGGATGGATTTTCCGAGAAATGAGTTTTCAAAGTTTGACCCCCCCCCCCCCCCAGAATACTAGAAGCTGTAGCTTATAAATGTATCTCCCCAAGAAACAAAACAAAACAAAACAACAACAGAGGTTATGATAGCGCCTTTTACTGTAAATTTAATAATGGAATCAACCTCATAAATCTTTGAACACAATATATCCTGGATATTCTGCAATAGGACCCAAAAATAATCAATAATTGCTCCAAAAAAAACAACAACGAAACAATGATACAGTAGAAACTTTACGCAAATCCACATATAATTGATTCCATAACTTTACACCAATTATACTAATGGACATTGATCTTAGCCTAGTTTTGTGACTATGTACATCGATGGGTTTTACGAACATATCTTGTATACCCTGAGGTAAATTTCCATGTTTGGCTTTGTATACAATGACGATTGTTTTTAATTTGACAATATCAAGGAACTTCAGAAATTTAAATTGTGAAAACAGGGGAGATGTGTGATCCAGTCTGCTTTCGCTACATTGCGAATATTTTTTTCGTAGAGTAATAATATCATTCACAAGCACAGTTAAAGTATGGCAAACTTAATGAACAATAAAGTGTATATAGATATTCACTGCTTAGGATTTGTTTGAATTTGTATATCACACCATTACTTTTTGTATTTTTTACATACATCATTAATATGGTCAGTCCAACACAGATTTTCATCTACCAACATACCAAGGAATTTTACTGCTTTTACTCTGGACACCTTCATAGCAATTGTTGTTTCAAAATTATCATTCGCAACTTGTTCTTAAAAACCATATATTTTGTTTTTGTGACATTCAATGATATTTTGTTGATCAATAATTGAATCAAAATTGGACCAAGTCTGATAATTTTTAATGGCAAAAAATGGAGAGGGGGGTGGAGGGAGTGCCGGAATGGGTCAAAACAGTAGTGATTTAATTACGGGGCAAACCATTTTTTGCCGGCCCGTCGGAAAATCAAAATGGCCGCCACATGCAGATCGGCGATCCAAGTACAATCACAGGAGTGCAATATGGGAAGTTTTATTCATCAATTAGGGAAAAGTTTACCAAACAAATTGCGATAATTTCGAAGTAGCTGTCAAAGTAGTTGTCGTTTTGACCTTTCAATGTCATTGATGGTCAAAGTCATGGTCACCACTAAAACCACAATATATGATTTCCCATTTGAATGTGCCAATTTTTAAGCTCTATCTTGAAGTGTCTAGGAGTTTACTCTATAGAGCTCACTCCATTTCGTCGACCCATCGAAACAAATCAAACTGAACGCCACATGCAGACCGGTTCAAGGGCAACGATACTTATAAACATCACAAAGTTCCATGCATAAATTAGAAAAAAATAATCAGACGGAATTTGAGGAAATGGCCGCCAAAATCGGAGTGATGTTGTTGTGTCCATCCTCGTCGTCTTACGCCCTTCGTCCATCGTTATCGTCCTTCTACATTTTTTATTTTTAAAGTTTACGGTCGAATCTTTCTGAAATTTTGCACAAAAATGTTTAATAAATATTCCGAGGGATTTTTTTCCGCATTTTTTTCAAAATGGCAGCCTTGTCTGACGAAAAACGGCCAATATTTGACTTTGACGGGCTTTTTCTCAAAATCTTTTCAGTATTTTTTTTTTACAATGCGTAAGACTCCTCATATGTGCCTTATAGTGATGTGTATAAGTTTCGTTGCCATTGAATCGCTTGAAGTGGGCCATTTTGGCCCAAATGGGATTTCCCATTTTAAATTCTCCTGTGCTTTATAATGGGACACATCATTGCTATCTCACCTAATATTTAGATTAGAGATTAGGAATCAATTGTGGACATATAGGAAATGATATATGCTGAATATTCTCGTGACCTTGAATTTGACCTTTGACCTCATTTTCAAGGTCAGAGAACAAAATGGCTAATATCTCGCTTATTATCAATTTACAGCCTAGGAATCAACTGTGGACATATATGATATTTGCTGAATATTTTCATAACCTGAACTTGACCTTTGATCTTATTTTCAAGGTCAGAGCACAAAATGGCTTTACTGCAGACAGGGATGGGGTCAAATACACTTCATCAAATACAAATTCAAATACAAATATATATTTTTTCGATTTCCAAATACAAATGCAAATACAAATACTCCTGATTTTCATTTTTCAAATACAAATACAAATACAGATATTATGATCAAATACAAATTCAAATACATGTACAAATACGGATAAGATGCAAAGCACAATTATATTAAATCATATATCATGTACACATATTACTCGAATGCCAGTGATGAGTCGAAGTGGCTCAGGTTTGTGATGTTAATTCTCAGCTTGCTCATTGTTATTGGTGTTCAAATGATGATAATGCCAATGGCTTGCAGCTGGCTAATTGACTGATGTTGTTTTGAACATGTTACAGGCAGTGTGAGAGGAAGGTGGCCACACTGGTACTTGACCAGTGTTGATGTGTTGATTACCCAATTTATGAACCTATTGATATTAGATGGGTGCAGAGTGCTTGGGGAAAGGAAATGAGGAGGGATGGTACCAGTAGTCTCTTCTGTTTACAACACCACAGGAACCTAAATCAAGATCCTATCACAGTTAAGTGCGATATTTGATTGTATTTGAACAAATACCTCAAATATGGGTATCAAATACAAATACAAATATTGCAATTAATCTTTCATCAAATTCAAATACAAATACGCTCAAATAGCGTATTTAAATACAAATACAATTTCGTATTTGACCCCATCCCTGACTGTAGACTTTAAATATACTTTATTGTACAGCCTAGGAATACATAGTGAACATAGGAATACTTAGTGAATATAGGAATATATAGTGAACATTGGAATACATAGTGAACATAGGAATACATAGTGAACATAGGAATATATAGTGAACATAGGAATACATAGTGAACATAGGAATACATAATGAACAAATGATATTTGCTGAAAATTCTGGTGACATTGAATTTGAACTTTGATCTCATTTTCAAGGTCAGAGAACAGAGTGGTTAATATCTCGCTTATCATCGACTTCACAACAAAAAGAAATCAATCACGAACATAGGAAATGATATACGCTGAATATTCTCATGACCTTGAACTTGACCGTTGACCTCATTTTCAAGCTCAGAGCAAAAAAATGCTAATATCTCGCTTAATTTCGACTTCACAGCTAAAATGAATTGTGGAAATATAGGAAATAATATATGCTGAACATTCTGATGACCTTGTAGTTGACTTTGTGTTCAAGGTCAGAGGAATAAATAGCTAACATTTCGTTCATTTTCGATTTTGCTGCTTAGGAATCTATTGTAAAACATATGGAAAATGATATATGCTGAATATTCTCGTGACCTTGAATTTCATCTTTGACACCATTTCCACGATTGAAGACAAAATAGAAAGTATCTAATTTATTATCGACTTTACAACCTGAGAATCAATTGTGGATATACAGGAAATTTCATACGCCGAATATTCTGGTGGCTCAATTTTTTTACTTCATTTTCAAGATCACATTACGAAATGGCTAATATCTCTCGATATTAACAACTTACTAGTAGCAATGAATTGTGGATATATAGGAAATGATATATGCTGAATATTCTCGTGGCCTGTAATTTGATCAGTAACCTTATTTTCATGGTAACGTAACAAAATAGCTAATATCTAAAATATGAAGCATACATTGTCCGGTAACCTTTCTTAGCCCGTGAGCTATTTTTTTTTTTGAGTTTATGTTCGACTTGACATGCATACTAGTATCACATTCTTACACAAGCGAAAATATGAAATACATTCGTGTTGGTCATCTGTACGTATGGCAACATGTTTTGTGATAATCACATGACATATTTGAGCTCTAAGTTAATATATTTTTTATTTGTTTATGGTTTAGCAGCTCTAAAAATTTGGTAAATTTTTAGGGATTCTTCTTAATAAATCTTAATCACTTTGGACCCAAAAAAGATATCACAATGCCCTGAAAACAGCATTCATTTCACACGATTCACTGTGTGTGAAAACCACCCACTATTAAAAATATTAAATCAAAACCACTGTTCAAAACTAAACTAAAACAACACCTATTGAATCAGTATTAATTTCTGTTATTACTATCACCTTGTTATTATCCTATTTGTGTTATTTTTTCTATATATAGGTTTGAACAATCATGTTTATTAATTATTTCGTTTTTACTATATGACATTCCCCAGACGGTTATATCTCGGATCCATGTATTTTTTTTTTGTTAAACATTCTTAACGTTTTTTTGTCATATCATGTGTCTTTTCTAAGCAATTTCATTTCACAGTATATATTATTCTTGTAATAACAAATGTATTGAAGTTTTCTGAAATAAATATGTTGTATTGTATTGTATTGTATTGTATTGTATTACTGTGAAATTTTATACTTTACTATTGGTGATGTTTGATGTTACCATGAAGTGAGCGCTAATCTGCCGGAACTACTTTCAGAGCTGTCATTTCATGCCGGTAACTGTGCGTCGAACTATTAGGTATATATCATGTATATGTATACTTTTTAGGTGAGATTGAATTATGATTTTAGTATTGAAGAAAGGGCAGCCATAGATATATCTGTACATTGGACAACGATGACCGCCCAACAAACAAAACAGTGTCGCGGAAGATTACAAGATTTCACAACTTCCTGTTTACATTTTCAACAGAACACGTGGTTCTGTCATTTTTAGTTTCGTTTTCTGCTGGTGTACATGGCAATCTTCAATCAACCATATTCAAACCTTCATTGGATCTTCGTGAAGAAAATGACGGACACCCCCATTTTGGTACAACATATACCTTTTTTATTCGACAACAGTCACTCTGGAACATATAGAATATTCTAGATCTATATGGCACAGTCCCACGGTGGTGTAATAGATCTAGTACTAGTTAGCTGGTTAGTAGTAATCAAGTAATACCGGCCTGTTTTAATGTTTGATTCCGGGTCATTGATTGTTTGGATGTATGTGTCACTGTCTGGCAGTTACTCAAATACACGGGTTATTGTGCAATGCACAAATGATGCTATTGGACTAATAGTGTGTGGATCTAGTGATGAAATCTACACATGATAAAAAGGAATCCAACTTTTACTTTATACATGTATAAGTATATGTGTGCTGCCTTACCATCAAACTTTGCCAAGATCCAGCAGATTACTGTGCAGCGTCACAGGTGTGTTATTCACAACAGAATGGCGATGGCCAGTGGAAGTGACACCAAATGCGAGGAGACAACTAATGTAAGCTGTTCAGTTGATGAGGAAACAGTTCAAGAGAATGATTGGCTGGAGACGTGTTATAAGAAAGAATCAACCTCTCTCAGTATTGAACTATATGCGACTCAGAAGAAACGTTACTGGCCGTGGGAAGGACAGCACATTTTGGCACAGTTTGATGATGATACAGTTGTTGTGTATCAAGCCTACAACCCCGCCATTGCTGACTATGCAGTCAAGCACCAAAGGTACAGTACTTCTCAGAATTTACTGAATTGCAAATGTTTAAACAATTGAAATCACAGGTGTACACACTGCAGCAGGTATTGAAATCTTATCATCAAACAAGCACTTTTCATTAATTTTTGTACAGGTTTGGTGGAGATTTTTTTAGCTTTCAACGCATGTCCTGGATAAAGACAAACTTTCTGTGGATGATGTACCGATGTGGGTGGGCCGCAAAGAAGAACCAGGAACGCGTGCTTGCCGTCAGAATAAAGCGTGAAGGGTTCGAGCGAATATTGTCCGAGGCATATACAGCATCTGTAAGTCTTCAGGATGTATACAACTCCATGTTTCTGAATCTGCAAAGGCTGAATTTGTAACTGTGATAAACTATACTTAAAATTCAGTTTATATGTGGATATGGAAAGTCTTGCTATCGTTAATGATGTACTGACTTTGCACAGACACTCAATGAGCATTGTTCAGTTGAATGGATAATGTGATTTAATTTCCTTGGAAGTAGACTAGTGGATACAAATGTGCCATTGTATGTCAATGTAAAGATACTCAAAGTTCTCATTTTGTTACTGGCTGATATGACAGCTACAGAAATCCAGGAAGATGACCAAGGAGGACATACTCGTAAGACTCCAGTGGGACCCGGATCATGACCCTGCAGGCACTAAGCAGACACGGAGAGCCATCCAGCTCGGACTCAAAGATCAGGCAAATTATTTGTTCTTGTTGTACACATTCAAGTTATAAAACAACTCAACAATCATTCACATCACCGTTTGTTAATACAAGCAAGGACTTGGACAAAGTATAGTGTACTTTGAACACTCTATGTACATATTATACGTAATCAAATGCTCAGCAGTTTTCAAATTTAGTTCAATAGAATATCCGTGTAATGTATGGGGTTCATATTTCATACATGATCGTACTGTTCACATGTACATTTCGTGAAGATTCATCGATTTCATTTGGCAAACACAGATACTGAAGATGTATGCCACAGAATGGATTGTGCACATTGAAGACATCACACCATTTGTCAGATATCAACACAAAGTACTTCTCAAGTCTGGAGAGGAAAAACTTCAAACTCCTAGTGAGCGAGTATATTTTGTCAGTGACTACAGTGTGGCCACCAGAATACAACTGGACCTATACAAGGACCATCATTACCAACCAGTTGTGAAGTCTAGACCAGTCGAAAACGCAGAACAGGATGAACAATCAGAATGCAAAACATGAATTGAAGCTTTGATTGTCATGTAAACAAGGTTTCACATACGTATACATTTCACTTTGTTATACATGTTATAGGCTACAATGTAGTTGCTTATTGGTGCCTACAAATATCCTAGATCAGATACATGAAAGATTTATGTGGTTGTTTTCCATGTACATGATGTGGCAACAAGGTGATGACAAAAAAGAACATTTACCAAATTTATTTTTCTTACAGCTATATCATTCATTTAACAAATAAACAAATGGACTTGAACACATTTTTACTGAAACATACATTATTACATTACATAATGTAATCTACATGACATACTGTGAACACCTTTAATTTCACATCCTTAAAGTTTGCACTTTCGGAAAACGGACATGTTCATGCTGTTTGATTCTGCATTTTCTGTCGTAATGATTCACATTCTGCATTCTGGACAAATAAAAACGTGAAAAATCAAGGACTGACAGCATGGCACAAGAAAATTTTGCCACATGTATTTTGCCACAACGGTACATGGCATCCACAGATGTACATGTCGGCGTCTCTTTTGTAATGTTTTATATTTATAAATGCATCATCATGATTTACCCAATACATTATATTTAGAATTGTGAAACAAATATACTATTAAAGTATATTTGGGGCACACTCAAATATAAGTGTATAATCAACTTTCATTATACAATACAAACATCAAAACATATCATAATGATATTTACAGTTGATATTGTTCATGTTCATTATCTACAGGTCCTATTTACATGAATGTGAATTTGTTAAAATATAAAAATGCTACTCTGCAACAATGCTATTTGGTCTGTTGCATTTGCGCTTGAATCTTTTGAACAGTCTCTTTGTCTTGCATGGAAACGTCTGTCAACTTTTTCCCGATTCGATCATGGATTTCCATATATTTGGCAACACAGCGATCCAGACAGACTGCCTCTCCCTTGTTGAGTTCAGCCTCTTTGTATTTTGGTGGCACACACTTCCTCTGACAAGCAGTGCTCATCCTGTCAACAAATGATGGTATATATATCTATATGATAGTAACCATTCATAACACATGAAGATAATCTATATACGGTATTCAACAACAACTCTTGCAAAGTAGACCAGTACCAATACCGGTATGCTCCACAGATTTTTGACTGCAAGCCATAGACATACGATTGATTTTGATCTGTTTGTTTTGTTTGGTCTGTTTGGTTTCAATCTAGTGGTGCTCCACAGTCAACTTCACAATATCACAAAGGTTTCTTTCACTAGAATTTGGCATGAATATTGATTTAATATACAATGACTAATACACTGGCCCGGTTACCATGGTTACAATACACAAGATTAGCGGCTCTAGGGCTGCGACGGTAAGGAGTTTTCACTACCGCTACCGGTAACCGTATGCAATTATATCTGGGGCATTTAGCACTATAACATGTATAAAAGGCCCAAAACCGACATGAAAAGTGCGGGAAAATTGATGCACACTGCTAAATTAGATCAAGACTAACCACTGCTAATGGCACAGACTGCAAGAACTTTTGAGCAAGCCTGCCCAAAGTCAATAAAATGTAAGAAAACAAATGTTCTTATTGAGTCTGGCTCCTGAGATTCTCTGTGGTTTATTGGCAGTCTACTTCACAACCGGTATGAGCCATCCATCCTAAATTCGCCGCATCCCAAAATTCACCAACTCAATATTATCATAGCTCAGAAACTTGTTTTGTGGAAAACAAACTGCTGGTACAAAGACTGAAAATCAGAGTCTCGACTGATGATAGAACTAATTGGTTTCATTTGCATTACAAGGCCTAAAAACCCTGTTGGCGAATATCGGAACGCAGCGAATTTAGGACGGATGGCTCGTAGTGCAGAAGAATCACTGCCATTACCGGCAACCAGCCTTACCGTTGCAGCCCTATGATTAGCCCCAGTAGTGACCATTAACACAATAATTCATATCAGATGTATATGTTGTTGTGCACTTCCAATACGTATTGTGTGAAGGCCCGAGGGTCACCACCGGGCTATACCATTCGAGATGGAATAAAGTTCACGGACATGCTACAGATCAAATTGTCAATTGGTTGTTTTTGGTCCGTGGGGCTATAAGTTATGGAATAATAACATTTTTGAAAAACAAACATGAACGTAGAAAGACCTGATGGAATGATGTGATAGGTTAAGGCATAATGTTGTAATTTTGATCTCAATACTGTTCATACTATAGATCTAGATCTAATCAGGCAGCTAATCAACTTACTACATGCAAGCGCTGTATTGAATTGTATAGTATAGCCTAGGTCTACATGTATATCAATTATACAGCGCTTGCACACTGGTCACTGTACAGTATATCTATTCCTGATCTAGAGTCTATAAAAAAAACTCTGATTTTTCTAACTCGTTTACACAGTTTTTCGTTGATATTTTTGCGATGCTAAATGGTATCGTTCTATAACTTGGCATACTTCACCTGGGAGTCAAACGGCAATTATTTTAATAATTACAATAAAATTGTAAAAGTTGGTAATCTCACCCTATGTTAAATTTACCCCTGTCATTTAATTTCAGACAGAGGAATTACTTTGAATCTTTCAACATCAACATGTTTGTGTGGAATACACCCCCAATATGTCATCTGGTCTAAAATTACAACAATACTCTGAATCCTGGTGGATGAAAACAGGATCAAATCCTCGAATAAGCTCAGATTCTCGAGATCCCGTTTTTGGCTGAAATTTAACATTGGGGTAAATTGCGAACTTCTTCAATTATTGCGATAGAAGTCTTTAGAAGTTTTTAGTGGTGCAATCATTTGAAATCAACTTGTTTGTGTAGAATACACCCCAATGTGTCTTCTGATCTAAAATTACAACAATACATCGACATCGATTCCTGTTGGATGTAAACAGGATCAATTCCTCGAATATGCTCAGATTCTCGATATCCCGTTTTTTGGCTGAAGTTCAACCAGGTCAAAGCCGACCGCAGATTGAGCATCGTACTTCATTCAAAGACCGACCCTTGATACTAGTATGGGCGTACTTCCATTCCGCATGGTGAAAACTGTATTTTGCTGACAGACAGGGGTGTTGATTTGTTGTGTGTTTTGAGTTTTTAGGTTACCGCATGTTTGGTCCGATAACCTACATGTATTGCCGTGGCGTTGCGTCTGGCGTCGTCGTCCGTCGTCCGGCGTACGTCAACATTAATATCTTTAAAGTTTACGATCGAATCTTCCTGAAATTTTGCACAAAAATGCCTGAAAATATTTCGAGATGGAGGTATTTCTTAGTTTTTTTATTTTCGCATTTTTTCCAAAATGGCGGCCATTTTTGTCGAAAAATGGCCAATTTTGAACTTTGGCAGCCATTTTCTCAAAAACTGTCTGATCAGTTTTGAGATTTTTATTTCAAACGATTCCCCTTATGTACCTTTATGATGTGTATAATCTTGAATCGCCGATCTTAGTGTGGCGGCCATTTTGAATATTTGACGAGTCAAAAAAAAAAATTTTTTTCGCTCCAAATCGCATTACTATCCATTTTGGGCCATTTCTAGGCAAAAAAAAATTTTCACCCTTTGAAAAAAATTTTGGACTTAGAAAATTTTCGGCACTTTTTTCCTTCATAATGGGAGCTGTCAGGACTGTACTCATAGAACGCTTGAAGATAGAGCTTAGAAATTGGCACTTTCAAATGGGAAGTCATATATGGCGACTTGTGTGGTGACCTTGAATTTGATCTTGGATGACCTTGAAAGGTCAAAACAGCCATTTTTGGGTCGAAAAATGCTCAAATTTGCATTGGTCTGTATTTTCTCAAAAACTGTCTGATCAGTTTTGAGAATTTTGTTTAAAAAAATTCCTCTTATATACCTCTGTGACGTGTATAAGTTTTGTTGCCCTTGAATTGCCGATCTCCGTGTGGCGGCCATTTTGAATTTTTGACGAGTCAGCGAAAAAAAAATTTTCGCCCCAAATCGCATTACTATCCATTTCGGGCCATTTCTAGGCAAAAAAAATTTTTCACCCTTTGAAAAAAATTTTGGACTTAGAAGATTTTCGGCACTTTTCTCCTTCATAATGGGAGCTGTCAGGACTGTACTCATAGAACACTTGAAAATACAGCTTAGAAATTGGCACTTTCGAATGGGAAGTCATATATGGCGATTTGTGTGGTGACCTTGAATTGGACCTTGGATGACCTTGAAAGGTCAAAACAGCCATGTTGGGGTCAAAAAATGCCAAGATTTGCCTCTGTAGATGAAATGCTTGCCGATAGAGCTTATTTTTGGATTATGAACATATAGGAAGACATATATGGCACAACTAATGATGACATTGAACTTGACGTCAGATGACCTTGAGTGCCAAATGTCTGACTCGGAATGTGTAAATTGACCTGAGCGGCCTAATCGATTCCACCCAGATATATCTTTGTATTATGAACATATAGAATATCAAATGCCGCACACATACATGTATAATATAATGTAATGCTGACATCGAAGTTCACACGGATGACCTTGATTGGTAAATCTCAAGCTCATATGTTCACACTGTGAACCTTGATTGGTAAATCTCAAAAATTGTCCGGTAACCTATCTTAGCCTTTGGGCTAATTTTAACAAGGTTTGGAAGTTTGGTTTTGCACAATCTAAGTGAATAAGTGCGATGTCTTCTAAACGCTGGTACACTGGTATGCTGGTACAAGCATTGCAAGGTGCATGAACTCAACAATACTGCTCATTTCGTGTATGCCTCAATAAGCCTCACAATGCTTGTACCAGTATACCAGCGTACCAGCGTTTAGAAGACATCGGAATAAATGAGCCGTTGAAAGGTCCCGGCCAAGAGGCGACTATCTGGCTCCGTATAAAGAGATAAACAAGTTTTTATTGATTTGTAACAATGGGAACATGCACAGTCACATAAATGAATCATTGATCCATCATTTGCAGCTGAAATTAGGCATATCCGATTGCATGTTTTGCTGGTAACAGCCATGAAAACAAGACACTGTATTCGCGTCGTACGATTGACGTACGCCAGTACTTAAATGCAAGGTTGTGATTGAACTGCTAGCTGAATCATTAATTGATTAAACTTTTAAATATAAACTAATGGTGAAAATTTCTGATTATTATTTTTGCAGATTCCTCCCTGATTACCACGCATCATAAACATGAATACATGTATTGTATTGGTTTGAATTCCATTCATGGGTCGATTCAATTCATGATGATGAACTGTTCTGTGAATAGAAGTTTTTCTGCTGATGGATTCTCTATATAATCAGCTGATAATTCCCTGTAGTGTAGGAAACCTAGAATGGTTTTATTTTTATTTGAATGCCTTTAATCAGTTCGTGTATTGGAAACCAAGTACGATCTACTAAAAACAAAGGACGCTTGTGGTTCCTGCAATGTTGCCATTGATGCTCTTTAGAATGTGTTCTGTTTCAATGAAACATGTAATGGAATATTGATAAAGTTGGTTTGAAATGATAAATAAGTGATTAGTCTACACTAATTAGGCAGCTTTAGGCAATTCTTTGCCGAATAATAAGTAGTTTTCAATCATTTTGCTGCATGTATGGCTTGATCAACATGTGACAGCGTTCAAGGGTAATCTGGGGGAATCCCGAACCACTCAATGGGTGATTTCCTGTTCTAAAAATAGGAAAATTCAACCATCTAGTGATGTAACAGCACTGTCCAATAAAAAACTTTGCAAGAAATTGGGATTATATGAATGAACAGCACCCCCCTATAGACATGATATAAACAAGCAAAGCAGACAAGCCGTGGGAAAGTAAGTACGGCAGTCCTTCAATCAACGGTGGTTGCTGAATTTAGGTTCGACCGTCAATCTGCGGTGATCCTTGACCTGTTAACATTGGGGTAAATTGCCAACTTCTTCAATTATTGCAACAGAAGTCTGAAATTCGGTAGAAAATTACCGTTTGACTCCAAGGTGAGGTAGATCTATGCCAAGTTATAGAACGATACGATTCAGCACATTAAAGATATCGTCAAAAACCGGTGTAAACAAGTTAGAAAAATCACAGTATATCGACCCTGTCCCTAATCATCGACCCCTGCAAACACTGCCGAACAGCTGTGCAAAACAGACATCTGACAAAAACCACATCGAAAGTACATCTAATACACATTTCAGCACATTTCACATTTTAGTTTATTCAAAGAGCCTATACAAAGAGCCTCTTTGGTTTATTGAAGTTTTGCCCAGGCCCCAGGCCTAATCAACAACAAACCTGTTGTACATATCGGCCATCATTTCAATTTCCAGATCCTGGATTAGCTTCAGCTGTTCCTCGTGGCTAAGATTCGACATATTTCATATAGATTATCCCAACGAAGAATTTGTCAGGTGGTAGAAGAAGGCAGAGAAAATAATTTCAGTTTACAAGACTCTTTGACATTTGTGTCCACATGGTTTTCGTCCTTGACCTTCGGACCGGAAATATGAAACAGCCAATTGGAGACTCTCATTGCCAAAGATGATCACAGGAAAATAACATTTCGGGTAAACGTAGTTACACAGCATTTCCTTATCATAATGCACCAGGAGCACTACACCGTTCACTTGGCCCCGTATATGATTTATTAGGTATTCGATTAAATTTACAATATATTTTAATTGTGAACATAACGAAATACGAAAAAATTAGGCCAAGGGCCGAAGATAGGTTACCGGACAGTGTTTAATATTTTAGATGTTAGCCAGGTCACTGGTTGAATTCAAGGTCAAGAGAATATTCAGCATATATAACATTAAGCATATATCATGTCCACAGTTGATTGCTAAGCTGTAAATTCAATAATCAAAGAGATATTAGCAATTTTGTGCTGTGGCCTTGAAACTGAAGGGGCAAAGGTCAAATTCAAGGTCATCAAAATATTCAGTGTACATTGTATATCATTTTCTATATCATGTCCACAATTGATTCCCAAGCCATACAGTCAATAGCGGAGCAAGATATGAGCCAGTTTGTCCTTGGACCTTGAAAATGAGGTCAGAGGTCAAATTCAAGGTCCGAGAATATTCAGCATATATCATTTCCTACATGTCCACAATTGATTCCTAAGCTGTAAAATCGATAATAAGTGAGATATTAGACATTTTGTCCTGTGACCTTGAAAATGAGGTCAAAGGTCAAATTCAAGGTCATGACAATAATCTGCATATATCATTTCCTATATGTTCATAACTGATTCCTAAGCTGTAAAGTCGATAACAAGCGAGATATTAGCCATTTTGTCCTATGACCTTGAAAATGCGGTCAAAGGTCAAATTCAAGGTCATCAGAATATTCAGCATATATCATTTCCTATATGTCCACAATTGATTCCTAAGCTGTAGAGTCGATAATAAGTGAGATATTAGCCATTTTGTCCTGTGACCTTGAAAATGAGGTCAAAGGTCAACTTCAAGGTCATGACAATAATTTGCATATATCATTTCCTATATGTTCATAACTGATTCCTAAGCTGTAAAGTCGATAACAAGCGAGATATTAGCCATTTGTCCTATGACCTTGAAAATGGGGTCAAAGGTCAAATTCAAGGTCATCAGAATATTCAGCATATATCATTTCCTATATGTCCACAATTGATTGCTAAGCTGTAGAGTCGATAATAAGTGAGATATCAGCCATTTTAAGCTCTGACCTTGAATTGAGGTCAGAGGTCAAATTCAAGGTCACGAGGATATTCAGCATATATCATTTCCTATATGTCCACAATTGATTCCTAGTCTCTAATCTCAATATTAAGTGAGATATTAGGCATAATGTGTCCCATTATAAAGCATAGGAGAATTTAACATGGGAAAGTCCCATTTGGGCCGAGTTTGGGCCAAAATGGCCCTTTTCGAGCGATTCAAGCGCAACGAAATTTATAGACATCATAGGGGTACATATGAGGAGTGTTATGTATCAAAAAGAAAAAAAGTTACTGAACAGATTTTGAGAAAATGGCCACCAAAGTCCAAAATCAGGCATTTTTCGTCGAAAACGGCCGCCATTTTGAAAAAAATGCGAAAATCAAAAAACTAAAAAATACCTCCTTCTTGAATTATTTTTAAGTATTTTTGTGCAAAATTTCAGAAGAATTCGCCCGTAAACAAAAAAGATAAAAATGTGGACGACGACGACGACGACGACGACGACGACGACGACGGACGACGACGGACGACGGACGACAGACGACGGACGCAACGCCATGCCAATAGGTTATCGGACCATAGGTCCGGTAACCTAAAAAGTTAACAAAACATTTATTTCTGATTAGGTTCTTTTATTCACCAGTAAAAAACACAATATGCCTACCAATTAAATGTGTGGGTGAATGGAGAAATGACAATAAGCAATGAACATTATAGAAGTTAACAATTATGACAATGGTTTGCAAATAAACTGATGAGTATGATTGTATATCGACGACATCAAAAATATTAACCTGCCGTGTAAAGATATGAATATTGAATAATTGAAAAAAGTAATTTTTAACACAACAATAATTACTAATAATGGGTAATGAAAATTATTAATGGGTTGATAAGGATAACATCATTCAAGGGTATAAGTGAGGACTGACTGGATATCAGGGTAAAATGTTTTGGAAGGGGTCGAATTGATGTATATTTTTTAATTAAAATTGAGGCTTATACTTGATTTAAAACATAATCTAGAAATCTATACTTGTCTATGGTCACTTCAGAATTTATTTTCTATGTGTGGAGTATCGGTGCATTTTGAGCTTCGTACTGTATTTTCATATGTAGATTCTACTCTATGTGCACATATTCCATGCACATACCGTAATAACACCGAAACGTAATTACATCACAGAAATATGCTTTACGATTAAAAATAACTTTTTTTGGGGAGGGGGGGGGAGGGGGAGGGGTTCTGAACATTATCAGTGAAAATGCAAATCACGGTTCTTCTTCACTGCGGAGGTCCTAGAACTGCGGAGGTCCTCGTCACTGTGGAGGTTCCATATCTCTGCAGAGGTTCCTTGTCACTGGGGAGGTGTACGTCTCCACAGATCACGGTTTCTCGACACTGCGGAGGTCCTACATGAGGGTCCTCCGTACGACTGCCGCACTTCCCTTGTCTGCGGATGTGTAGACTGGAGGGTCTCCGCACGTCAGTGGACTTCCCTCTATACTCTGCGAGTGCAGAGTTTACGTAAGGGTCTTCAGGACTTCACCTCCAATTGCACTCCTGTGTAAGAAGAGATATCCTCCTTGCCGTCAGCTGCCGAGGTTCACATAATTGTAGGGTTGTGAACCGGATTCATGATATCGTAAGGCCGTGTACCAGATTCATGATATTGTAAGGTCATGGACCGGGTTCATAATTTTGAAATGGGGACCCACAACCTTCCTGTTGACATCTCCCAATAAAAGTGGAGTCTAGGCCTCTGCTCTGCACTGCGGAGGTTACATCGTGCGGAGGCCGTAGAAAACGTCTAAGTCCTTCCCTCGCCTGTTCTGAAAGAAGCAGGACCGTCTCAGGGTGATCCGTTGTCCGTGGTGTCTCGTCCAGACTGAGCTCCCAGAGAGCTGTGCCTGCTTTCATAGTCCACTAAGACCGGAAGTCAATCTCCACAAAAGCATGCGTGAATCTCTGCGAGCACGTGATATTGGTCCCGCACATCCGCAGGTGGTTGTGCGGAGGTTGGGGATTTAGCAGTTTATTATTGTGGTATACCTAATTAAGGCATTTCGGCAGAAATCAATCTCCACAAAAGCATGCGTGAATCTCTGCGAGCACGTGATATTGGCTCCGCACATCCGCAGGTGGTTGTGCGGAAGTTGGGGATTTAGCAGTTTATTATTGTGGTATACCTAATTAAGGCATTTCGGCAGAAATGCCTTTATGGTTTTAGCAGAATTTTTTTTTTTTCTTCTTCTTCTTCCGCCACTTTTGGTTTCCGGACGATAACTTTAGATTGCCTTGACGGATCCTCGTCAAATTTTCCCCACAAGTCAGAAATGATATGTGGAAAAACCCTATTCTTTTTGAGCCGGATCCGAGGTCCGTGAGGATGAAATCAAGGCTAATTTTGAGACTTGGTTTCCGGACGATAACTGGAAAAATATTTAGGCAATAGTTGAAGAACTCTGCATGGAGGTTCATATGCCACCAGGGAAAAACCCTATTGATTTTGGGATCGATCCGTCAAACGACCTTTGACCTAGAGGTCGAAATAATTTTTTGCTGATTCATCCTTGAGGCTTCCTGCATATCTCAGAAACCGTGCATCGTAGAGCGAAACGGACGTTATTTTCGGACTCGTCGCCCTAGACAAACATCTCTAGGGTGTATTATTTTTTTTTATCCGGCTCCGAGGTCCGTGAGGTCCTTGAGGATGAAATCGAGGCTGATCTTGAAACTTGGTTTCCGGACGATAACTCGAAAAATATTCAGGCAATAGTTGCGGAATTTTGCATGGAGGTTTATATATCAACAGGGAAGAACCCTATTGATTTTGGGATCGATACGTCAAACGACCTTTGACCTAGAGGTCGAAATAATTTTTTGCTGAGTCATCCTTGAGGCATCCTGCATATCTCGGGAACGGTGCGTCGTAGAGCGAAACGGACGTTATTTTCGGACTCGTCGCCCTAGACAAACATGTCTAAGGGGTATTATGGATGAACTTTGACCTTGACCCCAAATTTTTTTGCCGAGTCAGCATTTTTCGTTTTCGTCGATATCTCGGAAACGGTGCGTCGTAGAGTGAAACGGACGTTATTTTCGGACTCGTCGCCCTAGACAAACATGTCTAAGGGGTATTATGGATGAACTTTGACCTTGACCCCAAATTTTTTTGCCGAGTCGGCATTTTTCGTTTTTGTCGATATCTCGGAAACGGTGCGTCGTAGAGCGAAACGGACGTTATTTTTGGACTCGTTGTCCTAAACAAACATGTCTAAAGGGTATTATTGATGAACTTTGACCTTGACCCAAAATTTTTTTGCCGAGTCGGCATTTTTCGTTTTCGTCGATATCTCGGAAACGGTGCTTCGTAGAGCGAAACGGACGTTATTTTCGGACTCGTCGCCCTAGACAAACATGTCTTAAGGGTATTATGGATGAACTTTGACCTTGACACGAAATTTTTTTGCCGAGTCGGCATTTTTCGTTATTTTCGGACTCTTCGCCCTAGACAAACATGTCTAAGGGGTATTATGGATGAACTTTGACCTTGACCTGAAATTTTTTTGCCGAGTCGGCATTTTTCGTCGATATCTCGGGAACAGTGTGTCGTAGAGCGAAACGGACGTTATTTTCGGACTCGTCGCCCTAGACAAATAGTCTCAGGGGTATTATGGATGAACTTTGACCTTGACCCGAAATTTTTTTTCCGAGTCGGCATTTCTCGTTTTCGTCGATATCTCGGGAACGGTGTGTCGTAGAGCGAAACGGACGTTATTTTCGGACTCGTCGCCCTAGACAAACATGTCTAAGGGGTATTATGGATGAACTTTGACCTTGACCCGAAATTTTTTTGCCGACTCGGCATTTCTCGTTTTCGTCGATATCTCGGGAACGGTGTGTCGTAGAGCGAAACGGACGTTATTTTCGGACTCGTCGCTCTAGACAACATTTATCTTATATGTATTATGGATGAACTTTGACCTTGACTAAAGAATTGTTTGCCGAGTTGGCATTTTTCGTTTTCGTCGCTATCTCGGAAATGGTGAGTCGTAGAGCGAAACGGCCTTTTTTTTCGGACTCGTCGCCCTAGACAAACATGTCTAAGGGGTATTATTTTAACGGTAAATTTTTTTGCGGAGTCGACATTTTTCCATTTTCATCGATATCTAGTATATATTATAAATTAATCATCACACTGAAATGCCTCCAAGGCATCTTTAGGCCTTGACGTCTAGTTTAGGTTATACGTCAGAATCCTGAATCGCTACATATTTTATGTAGGCCTGTATTCTTCAGTTGTGGTATTTTATCTAGCTATATGTAGGCTACTTTTGCATTTAAATCATTGTCTGGGCAGTGGCCAAAACCCATTAAAGACCTAGTGGCATGCCGATGAAAGTGCTCTTCATTTAATCCATTATGAATAGTTATCTGTAAATTCGAACGAATTTTACAAATACAATCAATGGGTTTCGAGATACTGAATCAAATAGGCACTCTTTCCGTAAATTGCCGAAGATTTTGATCACGATTTTAGTATGGGTCACGTGGTTTGTGACGTCATTTGAGGCAGTACTGAAAGTACATGTAGCCAGCAAGGTAAACTGCATGTTGCATATTCATTCTCGTTGTGTATGTTTGACAATTCAAGTGAACGGGTGAGATGGTTGGAATACGGCATTTCTTGTCTTGATATTTACAATCAGTACTATTCATTCTCCCAGAACGGAGGTTTGTTGAACTGCAAGATGTCCAGTATTTGTTGGTTTTCATGTGTTTTCTTTTGAATCTCATGCCTTTTGGAGTGGTTTTCCATCTTTGAGCTGACCGCCCAAATTACGTATTTTACGTTTTTGGCCAGCCATCAAAGCACATTTTGCCTCAACTGACGTCACGATTACGGAAACTGCCGAAGCTATTTTATTCATCGGCATGAGAAGGCGATTGCAATACTGGCTCAATATACTCGATTATATTTCGCTGTCATTAATTACCAATTAACGCGAACATCTTTTTTATCATTATATGTCCACAATGCCTTCATCTGAACAGGAATAAAACCATATAATGGTACCTTGCTACTATGACTTTAAGATCTATAATTTTTAAAAACTTATCTGATAAATGTGTAAATCTGATAACTGAGTGAGAGATATATATCAATTTGTCTCTTGTTTAGAGAAATTGAACCCTGCAGTTATAGTGGTAGATCTAGGCTACGTCGTGTATACATGGACCTCATTTCAAACACAATTGACCTATCGCCAAAGCCCCCAAAAGTTGTCCGAGTTTCACAAATTACGTTCTCAAACTTCTCTTTGGCCAATGATAACGTTTTGCAGAATGCGTCGTGAATGGCGTAAAAAGACTCGGACAAATGGGTTTGGCGATAGGTCAATTGTTTTCTTGGGTTGAAATAAGTCACAGGGGGAGGAATTCCTAACTTTTAGTAAGTTTCAGCACTTCGCACAAAGACTGGGGTCTATGTAACCCTTTGTTCAGCTTTTTGTGAGCTGGCGCCACGTGACACGATCATAACGTTCTTACTATGCGTGTTTGCAACTCAGCGAGTCAGTAAGTTTACAGTGTTGTTTGACAACCGCTTGACAACAAAACAGGTCCGTTTACTTTGGCATCAATTTACCTACAGAAAATATGATTAATCAATAAGCTGCGAACATTTTTGATGAGATTTTGTGTCAATTATCTTTCTCTGACTTCCAATAGGTTGTGATAATGTAAGCACTAAACTGGGATTGATCCATATTCACACATTATCGCCCATTTTGATTTTCCTGGTTTCACAATACACCAGTGGGGACTTTCATTCACCTTAGGTACGTACCTAACCAGTGCTAACCTTAACCACCGTACCTAATGTTAGGTGCACAAAATCGCTGAATAAGTCATATTTTTGACAAAATATATGATTGACCAGAAGTGACACACTGGTGCATAAATTTGCAATGCTTCAGTTGTAGATAGTGCATTGGGTATTCTGAACAACTATTGAACACAAATCAATCTGTTGTTGCGTTTTCTGCGCAGAGAGCTTTTTTCTTCATGTGATGACACTTCATCCCAGAATCATGATCATTCTGAACAGTACGCAGGCTGCTAATCTCTAATTTCCATTACATTAGGAACACATGTATGAAGAAAGTCAGATAACCTTTAGTTTTATTATCATTGTAATCCTGAAAATCACCTTCTGGATAATCAATTTACATAGCGACTAATGGACTCACAATATGCAACGTCAACGCACAAATATGAGTCATATGCTTCAAGCATTGCTCAGATATGTACCTGTACCCCAGATTTGGTCAACTGAATGTTTTTTTCAACAGCTATACTCATTTGAGCCATTTTGTGCACCTAACATTAGGTACTGGTGGTTAAGATTAGGTACGTAAGGTGAATGAAAGTCCCCACTGCAATACACACAGTTACAGTACACCACTGCACTATGACTTGATGTACCATTTATTTGATATATATTATAAATCCTATTAATATGCAAAATGATAAGAATTTTTCCTGGTGTAATGGCAACTACTTAATTACTTCATGTTTAATTTTTTCCAGATACATGAACAGTGATTAGGAAACATGGCAGAGAAAGATCCTGAGACAAAATGGTGCAAGAATTGGTGAGTCAATACACATCGTATGAAATCCAAACCAAAAATAATTTAGCACAACTTGTTTTTATGTCTTTGTGATAAATTTCAAATTGAATTTTCTACTGACTGAGTACTCAATATGGGGATAAAGAAGAAGGAGCTTTTGAATCTACGTTTCATGAAAAATTCAACAGTTTATTTTCTTATTTGTACCTGTATCAGTAACTAGTTGAAATATGACAATTGTTCATAACAGAGTAAAACGCAAGACCTAGTAAATTGGAGTTATGCTTGAATGAAAAGTTCTCGGATATGTTCACACATTGCGATTTTCGACTACAATGGTCACCAGTATCAGTCTTGTCTTCCTATTGTGAACGCAGCAAACGTGACATCGCTGGAGCCAACTTCGTCGTGCATGAGGTGCACTGCCAGCGGAATATCGTGTTGTGTGTGGTGTGTGAGGAGCCTGTGCCCAAGTCAGAGGTTGAGGAACACTTCCAGGAGTATCATGCACCTGTCCCGTGTCCCCTCTGTCAGGCAGAGCTAAGCCCCGACCAGCTGCAGACACATCAGGTCAGTCAGCACTCAAGGGGACAAGACTGAACCCCCAAATAATATGACAGAGGTATCAGATGTTCAACTGTACATATACCATGGATTTTCCCAATTTCGATATGGTTACAGAATTTACATTCCCTATGTCTGCATTAGTACATAACTACCTACATGTATTTGGTACTGATTGTTCTGCTTTATGTTACAGGACAATGACTGCCCCAAGCGGCTGTTGCAGTGTGTCTACTGTGAACTGGAAATGCCACAGTGTGACTTACAGAACCACTTGGACTACTGCGGCACCCGTACTGAGATCTGCCCTCGCTGTCAGCAATACATCATGCACAAGGACCGGTTGGCACATGAAGACACAGACTGTACCCGGACTGTGCCCATACCCACACCTACAGTATCGAGGGCCGTCAGTGACTGGACGCGGCCAGATAATCGACCCTCCCACACTAGACATGATCCTGTCAATAGCTTTGCCATGGATGAATTCAGTCGCATCCTTAATGAGCCAGCACTGAAAGCACCACTAGGTTTTGGGAGGAAGTCTTCTGGATCTGGGCCGAAGCTGAACAACACGCGTGGTGCTCCTAATACGCAAGCAGGGCGACAGGTCAGCACACACAACGATATACATGGTAGCAGCAGGCGCCGGCCCGCTAACGCTCACAGAGAGACCATACCGAAACAGTCCAACAGAGACCTGGAGACACACGGACCAGCTGGACATCACCCGTACGGCAACAACCTTGACCAGGACCAGCTGCTCGCCATGCAGCTAGAGTTGGACCAACAGGAGGCCGAGTTGCCGTTGTCAGACCTCGGCAGAGACCAGCTGGTGCACCCTGAGACTGGCGGTAGGAGACAGAGTTGATTCTCAAAACTTCAATAAACTTTACCTTGGTTTCCTGTGCATTACATCATATAATATACCTTGACAAACTGTGTACATTTGTTGTTTCAGGAGATACGATTTTGCCTTGTGAATTCTGTGATGTTCTTTTCTCAAGTGATGATCTTATACAACATCAGGTACTGGTAAATCATTTATATACATGTAGATCCATATACCACATGTGGTAATCTCCAAGACTGTTGCTAATATATCAGTGTCCTTCTGTGAAGATCTTAGTTGCATTCTATATCCTCCAGGGAAGTCATCCATGCCCAGCAAGACCAGTAAAGCTAAAATATCTTTTCTCCTGTTGCAATGCAAGATAAACTTGTGGATATTGAGATTACATGTACCCGTATATAAGGCGAATCAGAATACAACCACAAGAATTGTTGACTTTGATAAGGTACCCTTTCCAATATAATTTTTCAGTCTGCTTGTCTGAGTCAACACATGAGCTCTTCACCACCGCTGGAACCAGAAGAGGACAGGAACCTGTTCACTCTCCCTAACAACAGCCCGGGACGTGACTCGTCGTCCTTAAACAGACGGGCCCAGCCACAGATACTCGACAATCTGGCATATCTCGCTGCTCAGGACAGGTACAGACTAGGGGGGAAAAAAAATGTTACTTTTAAACCAACAAACAGTTCTATGAAGAAATCAACACGAGTGAAAACATAACGATATTACTCTTTGGCAGAGGTAACAGAGGAATTTGGCCTACTGTTTACATTTATATTTTCATTGATTTAGACGATTTGATAATTGGCAATATAGATAATTGTAGTCATTAGTTGTGGCTGTATGACTTAACTACATGCACTTACATTGATATTGTGACATAAATATCATACAGCAGTTTACTGAGTACTATTGCCTTCAGGCTTGCCTCTGGAGATCCAGACAACCAGCACATCAATCCCGGGCTGGATGACGACTTGATGCTGCCTTGTGAATTCTGTGATGTTTTAATGCCTGAATATTTCCTTATACAACACCAGGTTAGTAATCCTTCCATCTTACTATGTACATGTAGTACTGTGTCTATGGTTCCATGCAATTTTGAGTGTTATGAAGTCATATATCACCTAATATACATCATAAATATATGTTCATTATGCTGCAATTGTGTGCTTGAAAGTATATTCGACCACATTTACCTTGTTTGTCTGTGCAGGCAGTCTGTGATAATTCGTCAAGTAATCTTGCAAGTCTGTCACCCACAAGTCCCGTGTCCCCGGGTGGTCCAAACCGGACTTACGTCAGAAAAAACGGCCCCAACAGAGGCTCTAAAAACCAGGCTAGATCAAAACCTGATGTCAATGTTCGAAGGCGGACAGATGCTCCAACAGGTCACAGAAACAATGTGAGCATATCTGCATCTGGATCTGCCAGATTTACCAATCATTGGGAGTCTACTGGGGGCAGTGGTCCTGGCTTCCATCAGCCCCATCCTGTCCTAAATCCTGAGGGAGGCCAACGTCAGCACAGCATACAAGCGAGGAGTGCCAGGGGAGGCTCCTCAATTACTGGAGTGTCTAGGAGGGCACAGAAACCACGAGGGGGTCAGTGGGACGCCCCCACACATCCTGACCCTCCGACGTATCCTGGCAACCGAGACAGATACGAGAGAATCCACGAGCATGCTCAGGGAGTGAGAGCAAACGTGGACAGGAGACGTGGAAATCGGGAGTATGGGGACCAGCGTGTGGGAACACAAGGTACATGCAGACAATTTTAGAATGGGAATGTGAAAACGTGTCAAATTTTATGTATTTGTTTATGCTTTTGATGTATCTTCAGTGCATAAGTTAAACACTCAGCACTCAACAATTGTGTTATCACAATCAGTAAATATTGATACTGTACATGTTTTACAGGCCGACAAATTCACCAGAGTTCTTCTCTACGTAACCGTGGTGACATTGGGATGGATTCTCAAACTGACAACAGAGCAGCTGGAGGAAACTACCGGCCTAGGCCAAAACCAAGGTTTGCTTAGACTACTCCAAAGGAAGTAGAGTATACTACATGCAGATCTATATTAAAACACCTATTCTGACCACAGCTTGTGTTTGCAGGATTGTGGCTCCCATGAGAGCGGAGCCAGATTTCTCTGAGGCAGGCTACAATATGCGACTGCCGCCTCGTCACGTGGAGATTGGCAGAAATCAAAATGGCAGAGGTGGGCCGCCCACGAGATACAAGGTGCGCGCATAGGATGGGAACCTTCTGAATCTAATTCACGCAACACTGTGCGAAACGAATTCAAATTTGTGTACTCTCTATTCTGCACATTACTGTACATTCTGTCATTTGTATTCATTGCAGCAGAATCGGAATCGCCGACAGCCCCAGGGTGATGTCTAGACTGCCAATTGGATCCAGTCAAAACTGACGTGCTGTGATAACTAATAGCTTCTAAATTATTTGTTAGATATTGTTTCATCGACGCTTCTACAAATGTGATTTTTTGTTGAGAACAGTGAAGTATTAAAGCATAGAGCCCCGGAGTATACACATTGAAATCTGCTATGATAGTCATGTGATGATTTTGTTGCTCTGCACATACTCTGTGATTGGCTTGATGCGGGAGCAATTAGCAATAAGCAGTTTTGATTATACTATGAAAACACATTTATACAGTGCAAACACGTTTATAAGCTGAAACACACCCAAAACTGTAATCACAATAAAAAATAATAATTTCCAAATGTATATTTGGAAATTAATTACATTATTTAGATTATTGAGCATAATTCAAACTAAAGACCATACAGTAATGCATTATTTGTTTCATTTCCACAGGCTTAGAGTATGAAATCGGTGATATAAAAACGTTCAAATACTTTATGGCATGATGTCATTTATGTGAGCCAAATACTAGTATTCAGTATCTGTTCACCGAGGTGGGAGTATTACTTTATTAGATATACAAAAGCTTATCAAATATGCACAATGACTGGTATGTAACTATGTTATGTAAGTATATACTCGTTAGAAGTGATAAAAGTATGTTCCATTTGTACATGTACTGGAGAATACACTTCTTATGATTGAGCTATATATTTATTGTGCGTGTAATATCTGAATATAAACAGTCTATTAGTATATCAGAGCTTTGAGAAAGCCATGAATATATATTGTCATGAATAACACATATTTGTACACACATTGTGCATGTACATTGTTTATGTGACCACTATCATTGCAAAATGCTGTTTTAAAAAACAGTAGCAAAAAGCCATTACAATGATTGTACAATTGATTGTTGCATGTATATTTATGTTATGCTGCAAGCATGTAGGGTGTTTTGGCTCCTTTGTGGTGCTCAGTTCACCTAATGTACCCCTATAACTTACCAATAAAGTGAAATGCAAATCAATTTTACTTCTCTTTACCTCACCAGCCCATAAAGCTCTTGCGATGGTTTCTGTGGCAAAATCCTACTGCTCCTTCGGCAGTCATCATTAATCGTTGTGTAAGCTTCATCTCCACATCATGATGATTGCGCCAGTATCTCTCGGCTGCTTTCAGCCACGGGCAACAAAGTCTGCGTGTTCACAGTTTTTGCTTGTTATGCACTATCTTGCTTAACACAAATCTCCTGCCACACAGGATTGGTGTCGCCGATCTTCTGACGACCTCTTATGGGATGCATGAAGTTTTTCAAGTGTGGCATCCCGTGCACTTAATTTGAATACTAATCTGCAGACATGATCCACTTACACCGACAATGTACAAAAAAAAAATATGTCAGGCTAGTTTAAATATATTTATTGACATCATGTAAATAGGCCAATTTAGTAGGCCAATATGTCCCAAGGCCCGGTATGTAGGAATTGATGTTCACTGACCAACATCTGATTTAGAATGTTATATTACAAAAACAAAACCAAATTAACCAAACCAACCAAAACCAAATTGCACTCGGGCAAACAAGAGCTTCCATGTCCAATCTGACATTCATCTCCAAATGTCTGGAGCGTGTAGCTTCGAAACAGCTGAACACGTATATATCTACAATCTAATAGCCTGTTAGATACGTTCCAAGCTGCCTATCGACCAGGTCACTCGACAGAGACCGCCCTTGTAAAAGTGTACAATGATATACTTCTTGAGATGGATTCTGGTCGTCAAGTTATCCTGGTAATGTTAGACCTTAGTGCCGCATTTGACACTGTACATTGCTGTAGATCATGTCATCTTACTCGACCGTCTCAAAGGTCGCTATGGTATTGGTGGCAATGTACATCGCTGGATTCAATCTTATCTGGAATCACGCACTCAAGCTGTTCGACTTGGCGATGACATTTCATCAACATCACACCTTAAGTGGGGTGTGCCACAAGGTTCCGTGCTGGGACCGACATTATTCAGCATGTACATGGGTCCCCTAGGTGACATTGTCCATCAACATGATCTCAAATATATATGCTATGCTGACGACACCCAGTTGTATATCAGTCTGACTGAAGGGAGTGATCCATCGAGTGCTCTACTCCGCATGGAAAAATGGAAAACTGCTTGGTAGCCATCAAGCAGTGGATGTTGCTAAACAGACTTAAGCTCAACGACAACAAAACGGATGTAATCCGCTTTTCCTCACGCTTCAGATCCGTTAGTACACTCCGACCAGTGTCTGTTGGTGATGTCGTTATCAGCTACAGCGACAGTGTACGAAACCTAGGTGTCCTTTTCGATGATCACCTCACCATGGATAAGCATGTTCATTCAATGTGTCGGAATGCTTTATCCAGCATTCGGTACATTGGCCGGATTCGCAAATTTCTTGACAGCAGTACCTGCACTAAACTCGTACATGCTTTTGTCACATCCAAAATGGACTATTGTAACAGTCTATTGATTGGTCTCCCAGACAAACTTCTTGAAAAGATTCAGCGTGTTCAAAATACAGCAGCACGACTGGTCACCAGGACGAAAAAATTTGAACACATAACACCAGTTCTAAGAGAGCTCCACTGGCTGCCAGTTCGGGAGCGCATCAAATTCAAAGTGTTGCTTTTAGTCTACAAGTGCTTTAATAATGCTGGACCAAGTTACTTGAGCGAGCTCCTTCAAGTCCGACCATCATCTGGTCGCTCACTTCGTTCTGAGACAACAACTGTTCTACAGGTTCCAGTTACTAGAACCAAGTCTTACGGGGACCGAGCATTCTCTGTCATTGCTCCAAGACTATGGAACTCCTTACCTCTTCACCTCAAGACATGCAATAATAATGACCATTTCAAATCATGTCTTAAAACCTTCCTATTCAGTGGTGCTTTTGCACTATGATGTCTTAGCTTAGTTCTAGAAGCCTGGTGGTAGGCGGCATAACCGCTGCTGACCTCGGGTTTGCTAGTCGTCATCTCTCTAGTCATCCATAGCTACCTAGTCAATTCGTCTACTATCACTGTATCTTTATTGTTTTGATAGGTGTATACAATATATACAATTTCGTGTTATTTTATGTTCTATCCTATATTATACATTTTATGTCTGTATTACTGTACTGGTTTTATGTCAGATGTGAAGCGCTACGAGAATTATGTCATAGTTTGTTGGCGCTATATAAAAATAAATTATTATTATTATTATTAATATTATGGATAAACACAACCCTGCGTCGAGCCACCAGGAAGAAGAACAAACTACTTCAAGAGTACACAACCCTGAAACGTGGAAAAAGCTCAAGGAAGCTAGACGTAATTAATGTACAGCGTGCTCTACATCATACTGAATGGGATTACATCAACACCATCCTAGTTGAGGGACTGGAGGCTAACGACACGAAACTCATCTGGAAACAAATCAAGTCCAAAAAGTAGGTAAACATCGGAATATCCCCACTACGAAACGGCACTCAAGTGAATAGTGACAGTACAGCAAAGGTCCAAATACTCAATGACCAGTTCTGGTCCGTGTTCACCTAAGAAGACAACTCTAACCCTAAACTGAGTGGCCCACCTAGTGCCTCAATACCACCATTGAGGATCTCACTGGAAGGGGTTGAGAGACTCCTTCCAGGTCTCAGAGTAATGCCCCTATTCCACACCGACCAAGAATCGCTACGAATTGATAATTTTTGGGATTCGTAGTTGAATCGTAATCAGTTGGGGAAGTTCTTAACTGATTCGTATTTATTCGTAGCCCGTTCTTGCAATTCTTGAGCGATCGGGATTTCGTGGCCAAAGTTTTGAGCTGTTCAAAATTTTGGCGACGAACTCCCGATTCCAAAATATCGTAGTAAATTCGTAACCAATTCGTGGTGCATTCTTAGGATTCGTAACTGAATCGTAATAAATTCGTAGACATTCGTGGTTCGTGAATTCGTGGCTAGACCACGAATTGGATACGACTACTGTCACGAATCACACGAATACACGTCTGAAATGATTCCCAACGTTCTTGCAGTATTCGTAATCGATTCTTGTAAATCGTAGTTGATTCTTGGCAATATTTTCCGTTACTCCAGCAGAATCCCACGAATAATCGTAATGCTTTCGTACCTGTGTCGTACCAGAATCGTACAGCGTCACGATTGGGACAAGAAATTTGCTAAATTCCACGATTCCCCATGAATCCTAAAATTTATCAATTCGGGGCGATTCGTGGGATTCGTGGTCGGTGTGGAATAGGGGCATAAACAAGTCCTCAGGACCGGACAGCATCTCCAACAGGATCCTGAAAGAACTGGCCCACGAACTTAAACCAGCCCCGCACTCAATATTTGTGCAGTCAGCTGACTCAGGGCAACTCCCGAGTAATCAGAGGTATGCCAACGTAGCACCGGTGTGCAAAAAAAGTGGTAGACACACCCTGGCAAACGACAGTGCAGTGTCCTTGATCAATGTGGGTTGTAAGCTACTAGAGCACATCATCTGCGAACACATCCGAAACAACTTGGATAATCACTCAATTCTGACTCCCATACAACATGGATTCAGGAATCAAACAATACAATGCAGAGTCTGCCTGATCAGCATCATTCCAGGACAGAAAAATCAAAGGTGACATAGTTATACCAGAAACCCATAAGAGAGACTCTCTTATGGGTTTCTTGTTATACTCAACTTCAGCAAAGCTTTCCACACCGTTCAACACCATAAACTACTCACCAAACTGGATCTCTACGAAATACCCGAATCTATCTACTAGTGGATATCCTGCTTCCTGAAGAGGCGTGAAGTCAGAAGTACCACTAGGAACAGTCATGGGACCTCTGCTCTTCCTCCTCTACATCAACGACCAGCTCCATCAGGTAACATCTGAAGTCTGACTGTTTGCAGATGACGGTTTGCTCCACAGAGCAATCAGGTCACCTGATGTTCAACACACCCTCCAGAGTAGCCCGGAAGAAGTGAAAGTCTGTGTGTCTTTCACACGGGCCTTCAGTTCTTCAGGGTTATTCCAATGAGACCTGTTGTCTGTCACCTGCAGCATGCGCTTTGATGCCAGCAGGTGCTACATCATGTCCGTCACGAACAAGACCCAACCTCTTGTACAACTTGGTGGTGCTGTCCTGTCGAAGGTCCCCAACTCAACCTACCTCGGAGTGTCTGTCAGGGAGGACTTGCGGTGGGAAACCAACATAAATGGGATAACTGCAAAGGCCAACAGAACTCTAATTGGTATGTGTCCAAAGCCGGGGTGCACATTTCGTGCTTAACAACCACAAGAGGACCAGTAGCGTCATTGACATGCTGGAGACCTTCAACTGGGAATCTCTCAAATCCAGGCGCCAAATAAGGAGGATCCAGTAGATGTCTAGACTTGTCAAAAGACAGATAGCCGTGCCATGGCGCTGAGGGCAATTTTGTTTCCCTTTGAATATCAATCATAATGAGGATTTATCATTGGTTCAAAATGGTTTGTTTTCAAACTTAAATGTGGGCTGGCATATTTAAAACCTTCACAATTTGCTTCAAAATTGTTCCTTTGCGTGTCCAGCATATCAGGCAGTGGGTTAACTGTATTCTACATGTAGCTGATCTCGTAGTTCATCCGCATTAAATAAATTGTCATTTAGAGCAAATTCTGCATCAATTTCAACGGTGATGCGTACGGCAGCTTGTTAATGCCATCTAACTTTTAATAATTAAATTATTTTTTTTCTACCTCTTGGGAATTTCCCAGCAGTTTAAACCGGGAATAAATTATTAAATCCTGGAACAAACTATTTTTTCCAGGTTTAAATAGTTTTTTCCCCGGTTTAAATAATTCTTTCCCAGTTCGAATAATTCATTCCCGGTTTTAATAGTTTTTTACCGGAATAAATAATTTATTCCGAGTTTCAATGATTTTTCCCAGTTCGAATTATTGGGACATCCCCAAGATTTAGAAAGAAAAACTAACTGAACAAAAAAAAAGTGGATGGCACTAACAAGCTTCTCTAGATTACGGCGCTTGATAATTCTGAAAATGCCTGCATTTATTGTCTCCCGGCTTTTAAACTGGAGACTTTGTCTCAGGTTTCCAGGTTGTTCAAAGAGGGGGACCTAAGCATAAATCTGCTCAAGTGAAACTGGTCCCCAACCAACCCAGAAATTAATGTTTCTACTCCATTATTTTGATTTTAATAGAAAAGTATTTCATCACAATAAACAGGTTTTTGAGAAAGCCCAGTCGTGGTATATTCTTGCATGTGTGGTATCATTAATACGCACAAACTCAGTATTTAGACTTGACACAGTGAATGATCACTCTGTCTACAGGATCAAGTCAACAGCCTGTTTAGAATGAGACATCAGAGAGAGACGTTATGATTAAAGAAATCTTTTCCATCTTCAAGTTCCTTGAATGATTGCTCAGGATGCGGAAAACAGGACTGACAGAACTCAGTTTATACTGAACTCAAGCCGCAGACATCATTGAATATCCAATATTCAACGCATTGTCTCTGCCTGACGTAGGTCCCCTCGACCATGATGGCACGGAACATGCACGAGATGCATCCACTGCGCTTGCGAGAATGCCACTGTTCGATCAAGCCCGCACAACCATGACACGTTTGCAACGATAATGCAATGGGCGCTATCATAGAAGTGGAGGGGGCGATATACATTAACCCCCGATATATGTCAGTGTGGGTAAAGCAGAATAATAAAGGTTCAGTAGAGTAGTGGACAACCGTGATGATCAGCACCAAAGAGACCGATATGAAACACATGCACCTCAACAAAGAACATCCCAGTCAACATCGAAACCAATGTGAGAAGTCTACTTCTGACAAATTCAACATTTGTCAGAAGTAGACTCGGTGTTAGTTGGTGTCCGGCGTCCGTTCGTCATCCGTCTTCGAGCGCAAAATCTCGAAATCTGTTTCCGGAAGAGTGAATATTATGCTCCCCATGAAAATATCTCAAAAGTGTTGTTTTTTCTTTCCACGAAAAACGGCCAATCTAAGCACTTTGGTACGGTGGCTGATATGTGACATCTGAATTTTTTTTGCAGGACACCAATTAAAAAAAATATCACAATATTCTATTCGTGAATAAAACTATTCTATTCGCAAATAAAACATTCTATTCATGAATAAAACATTCTATTCACAAATAAAACGTTCTATTCGCGAATAAAACTATTCTATTCGCGAATTAAACATTCTATTCACGAATAAAACGTTCTATTCGCGAATAAAACATTCTATTCACGAATAAAACGTTCTATTCGTGAATAAAACTATTCTATTCGCGAATAAAACATTCTATTCACGAATAAAACGTTCTATTCGCGAATTAAACATTCTACTCACGAATAAAACATTCTATTCGTTGAATGGTCCCAGAATGGCGATGTGTCACTGTGATGTATAGAAGCTTTTGTTACTCATAGTAATTGTAACTTATTGAGTATTATTGGTGAATAGAATGTTTTATTCGCGAATAGAATGTTTTATTCGTGAATAGAATGTTTTATTCGCAAATAGAATAGTTTTATTCGCGAATAGAACGTTTTATTCGTGAATAGAATGTTTTATTCGCGAATAGAATGTTTTTTTCGTGAATAGAATGTTTTATTCGCAAATAGAATAGTTTTATTCGCGAATAGAATGTTTTATTCGCGAATAGAATGTTTTATTCGCCAATAGAACGTTTTATTCGTGAATAGAATGTTTTATTTGCGAATAGAACGTTTTATTCGCGAATAGAACGTTTTATTTGTGAATAGAATGTTTTATTCGCGAATAGAACGTTTTATTCGTGAATAGAATGTTTATTTGCGAATAGAATAGTTTTATTCACGAATAGAATGTCTTATTCGCGAATAGAAGTTTTATTCGCGAATAGAACATTTTATTCACGAATAGAACGTTTTATTTGCGAATAGAATGTTTTATTCGCGAATAGAATAGTTTTATTCGTGAAAGGAATGTTTTATTCACGAATAGAATGTTTTATTCGCGAATAGAATAGTTTTATTCGCGACTAGAACGTTTTATTCGCGAATAGAACGTTTTATTCGTGAATAGAATGTTTTATTTGCGAATAGAATAGTTTTATCCACGAATAGAATATTTTGCTATTTTTTTAAATTGGTGTCCTGCAAAAAAAAAATTTTGATGTCACATATCAGCCACCGTACTTTGGCACTATTTTCTTAAAAAAATTATCAAGCTCGAATGTTCGAATGTATCAAACGAAAAGATATGTGTAATAAGTACATTTATTATAAATATAATTTCTGATCACAACTCGATTCACCATTATCACAGAAACAATGAGTGTGTAGATTATTTGGATCACAATGGCCACATACAATACAAACCAAGGCAAAACGGTGCTACCAGAGCCCCTCGAAAATTTCTCTCTCGAGAACCGGGCAATTATCCAGGAGGCGACAATATACCATCAACTTTCAGGGGATAAAAGAATGCACGAAGAAGACTCCATTGAGTAATAGGTGCAAGGAAATACATGTGATTTCAATGAGTATTGCATTCATAAAAACTGCGTAAATGCTAATGTCTATAATATATACATGTATGCGTCACAATTTTTATATGAAACAATTTTCATACACAAATATATTCTCACATGAAGGACACCAGTCATGCAGCATACAACAAGTAGGTAATGTATACATATATTCATTTTGCGTATTTAACATCAACAACAACTCACGATGGACCATGGAAATATCAATTACAGACTACGTCGACAACAGTTACAATTACTACAGTATCACAGTTTGCTGTCAGAAGCCTATCGATACTGTAGTCCAGTCTAGGGGCCGTGTATGTTTATCAGGTAGTACACTGCCAGTGTGAGGACGTGTATGCCTGATGCGTAGACAGTATTCCACAGGAACTCCGTGGACAGTCTCGAGGCCGAACTGGGCAGAGGGAACTCCACCTTATTGCACATGGCTGTCCCACAGCAGTACTCACACTTCTGTGGACGGGCAAATATATCCATGGTAAAGTAAACTTGTTGATCGATGAATTTGACTAACTAACATCACGAATTATGTCCAACGATGATAAAACACATCGTATATACATTTTCGTAGATACATTTTTTTGCACCGCGTTGTTTTAGTGCACATGTGCCTGTACGTTACCTTACTATGGGGCCCTGACCTGTTGGTGAATTCCGAGCTTTTTTCTCAATACGTTTAAACTAACTAAAGTACATTTACAAATCATTGAGGGTGTTATTTTGTCGTCATTACCCGTTCATCGTTTGCGTGTAGACAAGTTTTATCTTTGGCTGAGGCAGGACAGGTTGGTTTGCAACCACGCCAGCGTACAGTGGAATTTGGCGTTATGTACTCCATCGACTGGAAACGAAAATTGTACTGTAACTGATAGGTTTTGTACATTATAATGTTTTGGTCTGTTGTATCGTTGTGTAGATTTTGTCGAATCTTACCCAACAGAAGCTATCACAGAAGGTAGATGATATTTCAGAGGCATTGCTCGATGTTGTACAGTCGCCTCCTTCACAAGAATGGCAGGTGACTATTGGGAAAGTATCAGTTTTTCAAAAATAAAAATATAGTTTATATATATTTATATTTTTATATATGTGTGTTGAAAAATCTCTCCATCACAGTAGTTCCCTTACTTCCACACTGCGTCCTGTCATGGCTGGTCTGATAACCGTTATCACAAACTGAGCACATCGTCGGCTTATCCACACAGGTATCACAGTTCCTAAGTCCGTCTGTGCAATCTGAAACATGACGCACATGTAGAAATGCGCTACATCACACATGTCGGAAGCACAACGGAAAGGTAAGGTTATGTTACAGAGGGTACAAAATACCACGGACTCAGACACATGGAGTGGTCATCCTTCAAGGTAAATCCTGCAGCACATCGCAGACACTCCAAGGTACCATTGTTATTGCGACACTCCGTGCACTTGTCAAATAGCAACTCCTCGCAAGCTGTTATGTGATTATAATAATAGATAATATCAATTTCGAATAATAATAATTTATAATAATAAAAATAATAATAATAATAATAATGATGTGCCATACTATATATTTCTGTGTTATTACTTACAAGTGCAGGACCCCTCGGTGTTCACTATGTAGGTATTGTCGCATTCTGAGCAGGTCATATCACCACCAACCATACTGCACTCCAGGCAATGCTCGGAACATTCTGGAGGCCATAATGACAAATGAGAATGAGTTTTTTAAAACCTTTGATTCGAATATATGTAGAAACGGCACTGAATAATACACCATTGGGGGGGATATCGGAAATGTTTAACAATGGTTATCTGGATAAACAATAATATAGTATGAGATATCAACTTTCTATACTCGGGCCTGAAGCTCGAGAAAAACTTTGAAGCTGAAACCCCTCGATTTCCACCAGATCTAGCCCCTGACCATGAGTGTGATATTTACTGTATGTACGGAGGTGTGATAATGAAATAACTTGTTCTGACCACGGCAGAAGTCGTCCTTGGGTGCGTATCCGGGCTGACACTGCTGGCAGTAGGTCTGGGTGCCCGTGCCGCCACAGCTGACGCAGTGTTCGGGACAGACGCTGCACTGGTCCGTGTTCAGTGTGTGGTCTGTCTGACAGACCTCACACACCATTACGCCAGACCCGCCGTCCACACAATCGGCACAGAAACTCGGACACGCTACGCACAGCAACATTGAAGGTGGGTTATTTCAAACTAGATGCCAGTTGATCAAACGATTCGACTCTAAACATTTATTAATTTTATGGAAAAACAAATATATTTCTGTGGTATGAGAGACACATACCCCGGCATGTTTTGTCGGAGTCCCCGATTCCATAACCCGACTGACACGCGTGTGCAAGACAGAAGGTCCTACCGAACTCATCCAGATCACAAGCTGTGCAGTGTGGTGGACACTCTTCACAGAAGAAAAAAACACTTCGTCGGTTTATGTTTGATACGTAAATCTCTTTGAAAATATTCTGCACGGCGTGAGTGTGTAATGCAGATTAACAAAACTAACCGAGACACCTTTGCTGGCTGGACAGATAGGATGATCCAGATCGACATTGCCCTGGATCACATAGCCCAGGTCCGTGTACCGTACATTGTGTACAGAACTCCCCACAGGCTGCAATTATAGGTATGCAGAGATGAGTTCATTCCCGTCTCCCCAATGAACTTTATGGAAGTTTATGCATGGAGGTTAGGCTGGTTTAATATTGATCAACTAGAACCTTCGCATCCGTTGTCCACGTATGTGTAGTTGGCCACACAGCCTCCGGAGTCGCACCTGTCTGCTCCATTCTCAGTGCAAAGTGCACAGTTCTTTCCACATTCTACAAAAGTGGACAGAACATCATTAACACAAAATGGCGCAGTCGTACACACTGCATCAGTACAGAACGGACCGGCGGAGATATTACCTGCACATGTGCCATTGACGAGGCCGTATCCCCGCTCACAAACCTCGCAGCGCGCGGGATCCCCGTCCCGACAGACTGCACAGTGTGTCTCACAGGCTGGGAAAAAACACAAATCCCCCTCATATCATTGGCTATTACAATAGAAATTCATGGACAACTTTTATCCATGTCATCAGCTTTTACAATAGGAATTCATGGACAACTCCAATCCGTGTCTTCAGCTTTTACAATATAATAGGAATTAATGGTCTACTCTACTCGTCTACTCGTCCATCTCATTGGCTTCCACGATAGGAATTCATGGACACTTCATCCATGTCATCTGCTTTTACATGATCAGGAATTCATGGACACTTCATCCATGTCATCAGCTTTTACAGGATCAGGAATTCATGGACACTTCATCCATGTCATCAGCTTTTACAGGATCAGGAATTCATGGACACTTCATCCATGTCATCAGCTTTTACATGATCAGGAATTCATGGACACTTCATCCATGTCATCTGCTTTTACATGATCAGGAATTCATGGACACTTCATCCATGTCATCAGCTTTTACAGGATCAGGAATTCATGGACACTTCATCCATGTCATCAGCTTTTACAGGATCAGGAATTCATGGACACTTCATCCATGTCATCTGCTTTTACATGATCAGGAATTCATGGACACTCCATCCATGTCATCAGCTTTTACAGGATCAGGAATTCATGGACACTTCATCCATGTCATCTGCTTTTACATGATTAGGAATTCATGGACACTTCATCCATGTCATCAGCTTTTACAGGATCAAGAATTCATGGACACTTCATCCATGTCATCTGCTTTTACATGATCAGGAATTCATGGACACTTCATCCATGTCATCAGCTTTTACAGGATCAGGAATTCATGGACACTCCATCCATGTCATCAGCTTTTACATGACCAGGAGTTCAAGGACACTCCATCCATGTCATCAGCTTTTACAGGATCAGGAATTCGTGGACAACTTTCAATGTCATCGGCTCTTGCATGATTATGATTTCATTGACGACTCCATGTCACCAGCTTTCACAATATAATGAGGTATTCACGGACAACTCCCGTCCATGTCATCAGCTTTTATGTGATTAGGAATTCATGGACAACTCCTTTATCTCATCGCCTCTTACAAATATGATTAGGAATTCAGTCACAACTCCCTCCATGTCTTGGGCTTTACAATATGATCAGAAAATTCATGGACAACTTCCTTCCATGTAATTGGCTTTTGCAATAGGATTAGAAATTCGTTAATAACTCCCATCCATATCATCAGCTTTTGAGCATGGACAACTACAGGTATAATAGTACACTGCATAAGCTCCTCTTTCAAGTGCTCAATGAAAAAAAATCAGTGATAGACTAGCATGTCTGTTATAATTATTCACATACCTTGACAGTTAAACTGTTCCCGGCTATACGCGTACCCTGCCTCACATCTGCCAGGCACACAAGCTGTTGCGCCGTCAGGTACGTATTCACATTCCAGACAGTTACTCGGACAACCTGTTAACACCACGACGGATGTTGTGCACAAATGTATATGTTTTCACAGCCTTCATGCTGCCCATGAAATAGTCAGTACAAGTACTATATGTACCAGTTACTGTGTAACTTACTAAAGCAGGGACGTCGTTCTAGCTCAGAAACTTGGATGGTCAGCGGTTTACAAGAGCCAAAATAGCAGATTGACATAAGAGTGACGTCATCAACGAGACAGTTGGTGCAACCAACAGGACATTCTGGAAACCAACCATGGATCGAGTATTACTAATACACATTTGATATTGATATATACATTTGATATTTTTATGAATATAAGAAGAAATGCTGATACTTGCCCTTGCAGATTCCATTGTACAGGGCGTTTGCTTCCTTGCAAACAGTACACACAGTTGATCCAGAATCGCGGACTTCACATGTTTCACAGCCTCTACTGCAAGCTGTACGAATGTAGAGGATTATTGAGGAGAGTCTGAAGCAGTGACTGTGATAGGCCCATACATGTAATTGAAGTGGATCCTATTACCTCTACAAGTGTTGTCCGCCTTGTAGAAGCCGTAGCCACTGTAACATTGCTGGTCCAGACACGACACGGTGTTGTCGGACAGCTCACAATGCTTACAGTTAGTCGGACACTCTGAAACATTCCAGATGGCAACGTATTGGCATCGTCCTGGTTGCCTAGCGGTTGAAATGAATTTTTATATGATTATAGAATACATCCTCTAAGTTGTAGGCCTATATTATGTATCAATTACCATAACACAGTCCATCTGTGTCTTGGTAGTATCCCTGTGAACACCCAGTGGGGACACAAACGATATTTCCCTCAGCATTCTTGTGACAAACATCGCAGTATGGGGGACACTCTGTGTGGTGAAGAGGTACACTTATCATGTGTACATGGATTTCAAATATCACGACATTTATAGAGATTACAACGTATATGTGGGAGTGACAAAAGATGAGGGACATTCAATCCTGCAACAGACTACACGTCTATCGTACCGGCGCATGTCCAGGTAACAGTTTGATGATAGAAGCCAGTGTCACATTGATGCTTGTCGCACAAGACCGCATCGCCCTGAAGGTGACATCGCTGACAATGCTGCGGACACGCTGTAAGCGATACGGGTACGTGAGTAGTAAGGTAGGTACTTTGGGGCAAATTTACACGTAATGACCTCAGGATTCCCAGTAGTGAGGAGGGTATATTTGGTCTAAGTTCAGACCGAATAATTCAGTTTCATTATTTGACTTCTGTCTACAAGCACCTATATGTGCTATTAATATTACGACAATGTTACTGCTGAAAACCAACCGAAAATGAACAGACCGAAACAAAATATTGCCATATGTGAAAACACTTTTAAGATGTAAATATTTCTGCGAAGAGTTACAGAGATCGTCCCACCTTTGATATCCACCAGATGGGAAACATTGAACTTACGAAGGCACACTTTATCAGATGCTCTCTGAACAAATCTTTCAGCACATGCGTTTTCTTCACAAGTCGTGGAACTCCTGCTTGCATCATAGGTACATCGTGCACAGTTCTCGGCACACCCTGTAGATAGAAACATAATGTTTGTGAACAAATATACAAACGTCATGTCTTGAATCATCATGGATATGGATGTGTTTTTATATCAGGACTCACCGAAACAATCCCCATCAGGTGTCTGAGTGTAGCCCGGAGAACATTTTCCAATATCACAGCCAACACTCAGGGTAGGTATGGCGAAGGTGCACTCGTGGCAGTCATTGTCACACTCTAGACAACGCCATGAAAACACAGTTCATAATAGCTAGTGAAAATGAACTTTCCCTGCATCATGTCTATATGATCATTCTGTACTAACCAATACAAGTCCGTTCCTCCACCAGCTTGAAATTATCGAAACACGAGTCACAAACAGCGACATTGTCGATAACAGAACATGTAGTACATCCGACAGGGCACTCTGAAATGCATGTACATGACGTCAATTTTGTTGGTGCGTGTATGTATACATATAGCTGTTGTACTTTGTACAGCAAGAGGAACTAACCGACACACATCCCCTTGTCGTTGCGGGCATGGTATGGTCTGCACCCGTCCTTGTTACACAAGAGATTACTACCTTCCAGGTAACAGTTAATGCAGCCATGCTGACATGCTGGAAACCAGGATATATGTGTGTTGCTTCATGTGTGGGACATTAGACACTGTCTAGACAGGTATGATGCAAGAAGATTTTTTTTGGATTTTGGTGCTAGATACTTGGGCATTGACATCACTGAGCCACTGACCGACACATGAGCCACCTTTGGCACTGGACCATGTGTAGCCTTGAGCACAGTAACCCTCAGGACAATAGGTGACCGTCGATGTTGTACTGACCAGTATCGACACCAGACATCCCTCCTCCATTCCTGCAGAACCGTCAAATGTAAAATGGGAATATTATATACCACGGAATATTCTTCTTCTTCCAATATAGGACAGGATTCCAATACATAATACTGTCGTGAGATGTGTTATTTGTCTTTCAGAAATCTCTGCTGTCTCATCACATTGAGTGGATTGCCCTCTCTAGCGGGAAAAGTACCTGCGCATTCTCCTGCTGTAGTTACCATAGCACCGACAGCATTGTCTGAGGTCATGTCACATGCAACCCCTGCAATTGTACCAAATATATCGCTTGTTATGAATAGAACTTGCATGCTTTATCTATGAAGATTCAGCATTGTACAATCATTTTCCTGTGTACTGGGTCTTCCAGATTCAGTCCTATTGTTAAGCGTTCTACTCACGTTTGCAGTTTGAGGTTTGCGGGTCGTACATGAACCCGTCTTGGCAGGCACCTGGAGAGCACTGGTCTGCGGTCAGCCCCTCGCACGAGTCACAGTGGTCGGCGCACGCTAGAGGAACACGAAGAGAATGTGGCGGTCACTTATCTCATGGTACTGATCAGGCTGATTGTGGGAAGCAGGTACCCAGCACAACTTACCCACACATCCGATGGTGGGGTGAGCCCCATATCCAGGATAGCATTGTCCTGTGGTACACAAGCCTGGGACATCACAAGACTGGCAGAACTCCGAACATGCTGTAACAATCAATGACATTTGATACCCTTTCGCGGTACATACTTTGCAGTAAAGCTCGGTGCCCTTGGAGTTTATAGTGATACATTGAAGGTGTCTATACACAAACTACTCTGGACAGAGCGCCCATGTCATTTTATTCCACATACCTGCGCAGGGATCTCCAGATGACTGGTTCACATAGCCAGCCATACACATCCCCGCATCACATCCCCCGGGACCACTTTCCATACAGCCCATACACCCGAGGGCACACACCTCCACACCTGCTGGGTATATCAGTGAGTGACAATTGGGTATTGTACAACGGGAGTACCCGCCTGTACTCGAGTCTTGATGCCAAGTATACGCACCCTGACAGTTGTGAGTGGTACTGTTGTAGAAGAAGCCCGGTGCACATCCTCCATCTGTACAGTCGTCCGGAATCGTACATGTCAGACAGTTGTCTGCGCAACCTGAGGGGCAAATATTTTTTTTCAATAATAATCTTTCATAGGACCTTTAATCTCACCGGTGCTGACGGTAAATTAGTTCGATTTAGATGAGGAAAAAAAGCCAAGCTGGAGACTGACGTGAACAGTTTTGAGTGTCGCTCTGGTACGTGTATCCCACCGCGCATCCAGTCTCGTCACACAGCCCCGCGGACGAACACTGTACACAGTTATCAGCACATGCTGCAATCCGGAAATACACTTACGGTCAAGAAAAAAAAAACCACTGAATAAATGCACTTGGCATATTTCAACTTATGAAACTATATATAGCAGTGTAGGCAAATGTGCTATTTGCAAGCACTCATGTATTTGTTAAATATTGTTGCTGTTGTCCATCGCTAAAATGGTTGATTGTGCAATGGTGGTTCGAACTGCTGATTGGATTGTACTGTGAGAGCATACGGTGACATTGCCGGTTGACCCAGACAGTTCCTTCCCTACACCCGGGTCCTGCACACCTTCCAGGTACTCTATCACACATGTCACAGTCTGCACCGCACTCTGTCAATGAATTATATTTTATATTTCCTGCATTCCTGCATTTCCTGCATTCCAAGTACGAGTATGTAATTTTATGTGGTTCATTCGATGTGTGTTCACCTCGACAAGGTCCACTGTTGGTACCGTCGATACCAAACCCAGGTGAACACCAGCCGAGAATACATTCACCGGGGACTGTACATCGCGTACAATGATCCGAACAGGCTGAAAAACAAACAAAAAGTGTTTCTTTTTCTCTCCTTACAACTTGTGTGAAGGTATTTGTATGTTATCGCACAGTGAACACTGCTTGTACAGTAGTTCGCTGTTACCAGACTGACCCAGGCAAGTCTGCGAGACACTGTCGTACACCCAGCCCGCGTAGCAGGAGTTGGGATCGCACTTCCCTCTGGCACTACACGTGTGACAGTTGGGACTACATGCTGAGGGAGGGATGGAGAAGGACATTACATATCTTGGTGCGTACATGTATGTTTGGTGTGTATGTATGAGATCGAAATCTCTTTTGGTGGATTGATCACTAATGCTGGTGCTACAATATAAGCCATGTGATGACTAACCGATACAGGAGAGGTCGATGGGGTCCTGGGTGTAGTTGGCGGGGCAGGCGTCCACCTCGCACCCTGTCGCCGAGTTGTTCCAGAACGTACACTGAGGACAGTCCGCCGGACATGCTGAGCAACAGACATAGACAGGGTGAGTAAAGAAATTTCTTATCCCAGGATAACTCGTAGACCACAAGAACCTTTCAATTAGGTATGGATAGAGAATTTGCAAATCCGTTTAAAAGGTTTGAGTTTAATATTATTATCCGCGACCAGAGAAAATTAAGCATGTGGAAACTAAATATATCATGCCTACATGACTGAAGTATACCTGAACAACTCATGTCTGTGGCTTGGACGTAACCCTGCATACAATAACCTTGATAGCAAGTTGTTGTGTTGTCGGCACCGATGTAACATGCCGCACATCCTTGGGGGCATGCTGTATGAACATCATAAACAAAACGACCATTATACACGTCATGTTCTAATGCTAGTATTATTTGCCAGGACGAAGTTGATTGTGAGGTCCGATCATTACCGAGACATTCTCCTTGCTGATTCATGACATGGTCGGGCGCACACTGTCCTGGGACACAGACAGGTGCACCGCCCTCGAGGACACAGTACAGACAGCCAGCCGGGCACTCTGCAATGGTAAGTGTCACACATGATTGTCTGCTGTGACGACTGGACCTTCAGCATGGTGGTCGCGTGTCTGTGCGTCATGGTCATGTTATCTCCCCGTGCAAGGCGTGTGTACTCAGTAATCACATCTGAATGAACTACATACGTTATCTCGACCAAAACCAAAAAGTGATATCAATTCTGCTACAAGTTATCACGTAGTTACGATAACGTCTCATATATTTATAACGGACATTTTGATAATGGTCGACCCGGAAATTTAGGTCTCAGAACCTTCATGCACTACACCCGACCAGCTGACTCACCAATACATGTACGCTTGTCGTCACTCGGTATGTGTCGTGCGATACACTGATCACAGAAACCCCCGCCGGACATCGTACAACTGACACAATTGTCAAAGTCTCCACAGCCTACACACACACGGGAGTGTGTGGGGGATTTAATAACAAACTATTCCAATAATGAATCACAAACACTGTTCTACATAATATACATCGATAAGAAAAAGTGGTCTTGAAAGATATAAAAGACTTTTTTTTCAAGTCGGATACCAATCCTATGCATTGCTATGTTTCATTGAGTGTCCTTCGGTACGTACGTTTACATGAGAATTCGTCGAACACGTATCCAGATCTACACTGGTCGGGGTCACATTTGCCAGCCTTTTGGAGCAGACAAGTGTCGCATCCTTCCGCACAAGCTATCGAAAAAAACAACATCATACATCATAGTGGTCAGCCAAACAACATGTGAGGATAACAATGTCATCTAAATAAACCAACATTTCATGTATGTAAGCATGTCGTCCATGTAGATGAGCATACTGTAGTGACGGTATCAAAACATCCCATGACAATAAGAAAGCTTGCCATGCCGCACTCACGTGAGCACAGATATTGGCTGTTGACCACAAAGTCATTGGCACAGACATCGCACTTCCCAGCACCGCGGCTGTCACACGAGTCGCAGTTCTCTGCACAGGCTGAATGCACAGACGATTTGTGATATCATGGGTCTATATTGTAGCATGTATGTGTGTCTATTTCTCTGCACTATGGGTTCAACGATTAAAATATATATAATCTAGTAACATATATGGATTGGGGTAATACGGACCTTCGCAGAGGCCAGTGAGTGTGTTGTGTCGGTAACCGGCATGACATCTCTCCTCGGTGCAGACCGTCTTACCCAACGTGACGTCATAGGTGCATTCGTCACAGTTCACGGGACACTCTAAGATAGACGTTCGAAACCGTGAACTGATATTTGGCTTCACAAGACAAAAACTGTTTATTTAAGAGATTAAAGTACGGACATAAATCCTGATTTTCAGTCCATTTCCTACATGTAAAACTCACTGTAGCAGCTCCCGCGAACGTATGTGAAGCCTTCAGTACAACCTCGAGTGGGGTCACATCTCAGCTGGTGGAAGTAGTTGTCATAGAGGCAAGCCACACAACCCAGAGGACAGGCTATGTGAATATATAACGTTATAAATATACACATATATGATGTTTAGACACATGAATTTGAACTGGTATGATGCGTGACTTTACAATGGAATCGTGAAATGCTGGATAATTCTACTGATCATACAAACAAAGAGACTAACCGAGACAAGTTTTGTCGACAATTTGAGTGTAGCTCTCGGACACGCAGCCGCCAACGTTGCACTTTGTCGTGCTATCCTCGAAGACACAGGAACTGCACCCAACCGGACAGGCTGCAAGCAGCGATAACATAGTCGTAGAGCTATACATAGATCTGTACAGGTCTACATATGGAGAAAGAGAACACACATATTAAGACACCAGATTTCCGACTGACCAACACAAGAGCCTTCCTCTCCGATCACGTAGCCTTGGTGACAGTTGGCGCTGTTCCTGCACTCCACCCGGCCGTCACGGTACACACACTCGTCACAGTTCCGGCAGGCTGCATATCCCGACAAAACACGTACATCATGTCATTATAGTACACATAAATCGACACGTACAAGTGGAAACCTCATCATGGTAATGTTCATTGGTTTTCTCGGCTTATAACTTACCCAAACATGAGTTTTCGTGCAATAAATAACCATCTCTGCATTTTGTACACGTCATGGCGCCAGACTGGTAGAGACAGTCGCTGCACCCAACGCTGCATTCTACATACACGTAAGTCATGTGTTTATCGCTAGTTAAGACACTGTAATCAGTATTTGAGTAAATACGATGAGACACCAAAGAGTTCTCCAACTATTACCTATACACAATCCGCCGTCCAATATGAAGCCTTCCTCACACTGCTGGCCCAGGCACTTCATTCGCCCATCCTCATAGCTACATCGGCGGCAGTGACCAGGACACTCTGTACAACACAATGCTATCTATCAATAGGCATACACCTATCACCTCGCGTCATAAGCATATAATGGTGACAATACATATAATTCACCATTAGTTGGTGGATATCACTGGCTAAGCCCTGACCTGTACAGTTGTGTTGGGCATTGAGTATGTACCGCTCTTCACAGCTCAGACAAGCCACTTGGTCCATCTCATTAATGTAGCAGACATCGCAGTGTGGAACGTTATCTTTGTGAACATAAGTTACACTTGTGCAATTTATGTTAACTGGGCACAATTCGAGTGTCATATTCTGTAGAGCTACACTGTACGTACATTACATACCCGTACTACGAGAGCGGTTCAAGACTTACCCAGACATGTGCCATCTGATTCCCTGTAGCACGTGTTGCCATGACACTGGTTCCACGCGCACCTTGTCTTCTGCCCATCATCACTACAAGAGTCACAATTCTTCGGACAAGCTGTGAATGAATGATCTACTCCATCAGAACCTATACATTGTGATGTACATGTATGTTATATGTCCATGTAAGTGATGTAACTCTATGTTAAACATGACTGTGTCTGTGCTGCCTATCAGACTGGACAGTCAGTCGACGATACGGTTGTGATACTGGGGGCAAACAAATATACACCTTGAGCTGTTCACTTATTTTTTTCACAGTGAACATTTTGATCTGAATGGAATTGCTCACATGGTAAAATGTGTACATAATTGTTTGTCCCCAGAATCACTATATCCTCATCTGACTGGCCAACCCTACGGTCATGTAAAATTGATGGCCATGTTAATCATATACACGCACGGTAGCATAGTCCGTCCAAAGTTCGGGGAGCGAAGCCGTCAGCACACCTCTGACACCAGGTCTGTCCGTCCCGATAGACGCACCGCTCACAGTCTTCTGGGCACTCTAGACACGGAGCCGGGAGACTTCAATATCGCTCAGAACACAAGGTGTTTCAAAATCATTAATGCGATTTGGTGGGTTAACCAGCTTCTTGCGTTTATTTATAGTTGGTGAATATGTGTTTGGTATGACGACTAACCGTGGCACGTTCGGAGATCAGTATCTATGGCGTATCCATGGTAACAGCCGTTCGTGCCGCACTCTCTGCGCCCCTCGTTCACCTCACAGGTGTGGCAGTGTGACGGACAGTCTGGTCACAAAAAACAGGGCAATTTTATCAAAAAATTTCCCGGGCGTCTTGGTGAGTTTCAAAACGTTTCATTTTCAGACTCAACAGTTGATTAGCAGGGATAGACTACGTACGATCACAGGTGGCCGTGGCAGTGTCCCGATAGCCGTCCATACAGACGTCACATGTCACCAGCCCTTCCTCGTCCACTGTACACTCGGCACACATCGGCGGACACGCTATGCACCGGCAGATGTAACGGGGTTATTACGTGAACAGAGTAGGGATTCGAACCCGCAATTCAAGAGAATTATGCAGATAACCTATGTGCATGTATATTTGTCTGAACTTGGACCTCCAATGTTTAAACCTAAGGTTTTAAAAATCATGCTCTGGATATTGTTCTTAACACTAAAGGTGAAGTGTTAGGTATTTAAGCGTCATGACATCAACCTCGGCCTGTTGTAGCAATGAGTGGTCACTGTACCTATGCAGCCTTTGGTGGCCGGGTTGTACGCGTGGAGATCCCTGCACATGCCGGAGTCACAGAGACCTGCGCCGCTCTGCCCACAGCTCAGACAGTCAGGGCCACAGCCTGCTCCGAGCACGAATACAACCAATGAAACAGCAAGACGCACATCATGTCATTTCTATGTTTTAGAACCTACTTTAGCTGAAAGTACAACTGGATAAGAACTTGTACCTAGGCATGTCCGGGAGGCGCTATCGTACAGGAAACCGTCTGGACAGGAGTCCGGATCACACAGACGGGGACCCGAGTTCTGACAATTCAAGCAGTCGTCCGCGCAGGCTACACTCAGTAAAGGCAGGGAAACAAGTGCATTATATGCGCTACTGCATATGTTCTACAAAGCTGGCATACACTAGCATAGTTTACATGAACATACATGTATGTGACGTCATTGAGAGCTCACTGACATTTGAAATATCCTGGTAGCCTATGTGTTTTCAAGATCATGCTGATCACGCCATCGTGATGGGATTCTCAGAATACCAATAAGTTGTCCTTCCGTCAGATTGTATGAATTGATGTGCGATGCATTTTAACCACAGTGCATCATTTACTCACGTTGACACGTTTGAGAGCTCGCCTCGTAGGTACTGCGAGACTCACACCGGTCCGGATCACATTTGTTCGGGCCATTAGAGTCGCAGCCCAAACACAGCTGACCACATGCTGCAATATCCCACAACCAAACACTTGATCGACAGTGATAATGTGGCAAGACCAGTTTATATCATGCAATCGTTTATACAAATATTAGTATGCATGGCTGTGGTTATAGTGTAAAGGGGTGGTGTACCCTCGCAGATGAAGGATACTTGGTTGTAGTGGTATCCAGGGAGACACGAGTTGCTATCACACGTGTCTGGACCTCGCTCCTCACACCGGCTACAGCCCACCGCACACGCTGCAGTGTATCATCATTAGCCAGTTAATGATGAAAACTTTGCAAATTACACATCTTCACATAACCGTACTTCCGTAACCCAGGTAATCAATTCACTCCAACTAGTCAATGTACATAGTCTGTAACAACACATGAACTCGAGTTATGGTAATTATTCCTTCCAGGGAAACGTGTGTATGCCGACGCATGTGAAAACTGCACCAAAGTGAATGTATTCTTCTATTTGCTACAAATTTGATGTAAATCTATAAGACTTCGACTGTATAAAACCTCAAAAGAAACATTTGGGAATGGAAACAACTCACAAAATATACAGAGACTGTCTGTGGAATATGTGGTAATATACAGCAATTAAACAACTGAAATGAAAACAAACCAAGTGGGAAAAGTGCGTGACAAGTTCATACACGAATTTTTTTCTCAGTATAAATACAACACGTTCACAACACGTACACACGTTCATATTCAGGTGAAAGGCTGTGCATCCATCACCAGCAATGAACTAATGTAATACCTACACATGAACAAATATATGCGTCACGCTAACACCGTGTACAATTTAATGTACCCGTAATGTGAGAATGGAAATGGAGGTCAATCGACATACTAGGCCTATATACTTGGGTGCTGAATCGAATTGGCTCACACAAAGGCATTGTTACATGGTTCCAGAATGTATTGTCTCAGGTCCTGATAAAACATCTGCTGGGATTATTTGCACATCCTTGTTAAATCGGATGTGGTAGGGGAGCAGTCCGTTCTAGCAAGTAGCCTACCATTCATTAGTTATACATACATATGCTCATTTGCTTATTGCTTGTTTATCATCTGTTTATTATCCTGATCAGACGATATTATACAAGTATTGAGGGGCGAATGGTTTTGTTCATGGCAAGAACAATACATGTAATACATGACGTTCCATGGCATCATCGCTTGATTTAGGCCGACCTTTTTCACAAATTTCAGCTTTTTTAAAACCATCCTATGAAAGTTTATTGTGTACAGTATGTAGCGGGTAGTAGTTCTGCGCTCGAATTCCAGCATGCAGTATAGAGTATTGTCTGGCCACGAAAACATGGAAAACACCACCTAGATCTAGAGATCACGTCTCTCATGATCACGTGATTCGCTTTGACCAATCATTTGTGCCAGAAAATCTTGAAATATTTCAATTGACATAAGGCCTATTGGTTATGTTGCACTTCGGACAATTCAATAAAATTCGATTTGTAAAGAGTTTTTCATTGATTATCTTCGAGGTTGAACATTGTAACGTGAAGAAAATTTGGCCATGCCCCTGTTCAAGTTCATGTATGTTGCTTACAGTCCGAGATCATTTCCACACTTTAACTGCACAACAGCACAATATAAATACATGTGAACAGCAACTCAAACATGTGGGATCGAGACATCAAGGAGCCCAAACATGACAATACGAGAGACATAGTGTGACTGACGTGTGCAAAGCTGTTCAGTTTCGGACCACGTGGTCCCCTGTCCCTCTGTCGTTGTCGTACAGTTACCGACGTCACACCGGCCCGGTCCGCTAACGTCACACGTCAGACAGTGCGCCGTACACGCTGCAAGCCCAAATTAGTATTAGAAAAATGACTAATACTAGTTGGCTACTCATGGTATTTAATACTATTTTTCAACAGTTATATGAAATATTGTTGGGTGTATCTGAAAAAGCCCTTCTGACGATTCGTACCTTCACATGCCCCGGTGCTGATGTCGCTTTTCCTGAATCCCGGCTCGCATTTGATGCATCTGGTTTTTCCACGGTTCGAACCGCTCAGGATTTCTTCGCACTCAATGCAATGTTGCGAACATGCTTTGTTGTGGGATAATTAAAGAACAAAAATTCATCAATCATCGCATTAAAAAAAAACACACATAATCATGAGCAATATCCATATAGATCACATAAATTACTTCGCGGGTTCATATTTCGCGGGTTCGTCTTTCAAATACGATCTAAATTACTTGGACATAATACCGGGTGAAGCAATTAGGATGATCCTCACCATCCCATTATAATGGTTCTGCCATTATCATAAAAGCCTTCAATCAATAAAAAGGAATGTGATCATCATAAAAGTACGACACGCGTCTGATAATTTAATTGTGATACATCTATATAACATTATAGTTTTATTCCACAATGCGTATTTTCCATTTTCCATTGAACAAGCGTACCTGACAATTATAAATAAGAAGGAATATAATGACGGTATATACCACACGGTACTACGTTTGGAATATAGTTTTGAGCAATCACCATGATTGTGCACGTGTGACGCTACGGAATGTCATATCAGTAGTTTCCAATTTACTCGTTATGGCATCGGAACTATTTTTCATTTGACGTGCCTCTCTCGAAGCAATAGAAATACTGAACAATTATAAATAGATTCTATATATCAGGCTCCCCTAGTTGTCGAATAAAAAAATGTCACTTTTGTATTGTGTAGGCTTATATGATTTTCGTAGTAAAATGTATCATATATTCTAACTTGTAGACCTCATGGTTAATGACTGAAATGTCACATGGTAGTTGGGGCCTTTTTAAGGCTCCTACATATAATTTAGTAATGTTTCTCCGGTAATACAAACTGAGGAGAGGGTCCGTGAAAAGGTCGATTAATTAACTCACGCAGGCAGGCCAGGTTGTCTGTCGAGGCGATGTGGAACTCCGGACATTCCCCACACTGGAGCTCGGGGTTTGAACATTGACTACAGTGGGCGATGTCCGGACATGCTGAAATATTACGTGTTTCCTTTCTTTATCAACACTTATGACTGAAATATCGTGTAGAAATGAAGTACGGAATATAGACTGTTTAATTCACAAAAGATATGAATGTAAATTATGGCCAAGTGCGTTATGTGTTGAACTTACCGGCCTGATTGTACTTCACCAGCAAACCTGTTGTGATGCAACGTAAAATTTAGTTTTATTATCAGAGAAACAATAAATTACGTCAGACTGCTCCACATTGAATCATAAGAAGGACACGTAGCTTAAATTGGAGTGCTATGTTGGTATGATTTAGCTTCACCATAAACCAGTCATCGCCATGATTGGTGTGTGCTCTGTCGTGTGTCAATACAAGAATTATACTTAATTAAATTATGAACTCTTTGACCACAGACATAATGGGACACAGTAGGTAATGTCGACCTCGATTGTGTCCTGTTCAAAGTTATTAATGTACAGGTAGAACAATAGATATAATAGAGTGCTAAGAAATATTACTGCTTGACCACGTACCGACAAAGAGCAGCACCAGACCAGGGAGTATGGACGACATTGTCACGGTATTACCAGTCACCTGTAGAATACTTTAATTAGTTTCTTCATACCTGGTAACGTATTGTACAAATCGATTGGTTGTGGGAACAGTATCCTAACTCACAAACAGCATGTATGATATAGTGTAGCGCTTCTTTCTGGATATCCTGTAACCGTTGATCACCATCAGATCCAGGAAACACCAATCGTGATCCGGAACGGTGACATACATTCTCCAATTATTCACACACGCGCGAGGAAATTGTATAGATGCATTATACTCTGATTTTTCTAACTCGTTTACACTGTTTTTCGCTGATATTTTTGCGATGCTGAATGCGATCGTTCTATAACTTGGCGTACTTCACCTGGGAGACAAACGGCAATTATTTACCGAATTTCAAACTTTTATCTCAAAAATTGAAAAAGTTGGCAATCTACACCAATGTTAAATTTAGCCCCGTTATTTAATTTCTGGGTCCGCACACAATTTTGTGCATTTGCTCGGTTTTGTAGTGGTGCAATCTTTTGAAATCAAGATGTTTGTGTAGAATACACCCCAATGTGTGTTCTGGTCTGAAATTACAACAATATATCGATTCCTGATGGATGTAAACAGGATAAAATCCTCGAATATGCTCAGATTCTCGAGATCCCGTTTTTGGCTGAAATTTAACATTGGAGTAGATTGCCAACTTCTTCAATTATTGCGATAGAAGTCTGAAACTCGGTAGAAAATTGCCGTTTGACTCCCAGGTGAGGTATGCTAAGTTATAGAACGATACGATTTAGCACGGCAAAGATATCGTCAAAAACCGGTGTAAACAAGTTTAAAAAATCAGAGTATAATTATATTTATACGTTAATGGTATTCAAGACAGTTTTGCATATCATTAAATCATTCTTTCTTCGATCTAGCTACGGCTACAGTTTGAGTAACTAGTATATATTATTTAGTGCCGGTGGAAATCATTGCGTGTACCTCGCCCCAGAACTTTCTGGGCAAGGACAAAACTGACGCGTCGTGAAAAAAACCCCAGGTATTTCATCATAACATTCATTTGATATTCATGGAAATGTGAATGTACGGTGGCTGTTTTATGCCATACATTTTTTTTCAACGAGTAATTCTCTTCGCGAAGACAATTGTGGCGAAGTAAATCATTTTCTACGCGAAGAGAATATTTAATTCGCGAAGAAAACGTTCTCTCCGCGCAGTAAATATTCTCTTCGCGAAGGAAACTATTAACTTCGCGTAGAGAACATTCTCTTCGCGTAGAGAACATTTTCTTCGCGTAGAAAATAATTTCTTCGCAAAGGAAACTATTAACTTCGCGTAGAGAACATTCTCTTCGCATAGAGAACATTTTCTTCGCGCAGATAATATTCTCTTCGCGAAGGAAACTATTAACTTCGCGTAGAGAACATTTTTTTCGCGTAGAGAATATTCTCTCCGGGAAGGAAACTATTAACTTCGCGTAGAGAACATTATCGTCGCGCAGATAATATTCTCTTCGCGAAGGAAACTATTTCCATCGCGTATAAAACATTGTCTTCGCGCAGAAAATCATTTTCTACGCGAAGAAAATATTCTCACCGCGAATGGTGTTTCTTTTGGCTCAAAATTGTTAGAATCAATCACGTGATCTGTCATGTGATCGGGCATACTGTTCCACGTGTTATAGAGAGCTACCAAATAAGCATCCTCGCCGATTTTGTGAACAGCCATGGAATTTCCAATGTTTTCCGATAGAAACGAGCTTATCAAGTATTATTTCAACATGGGATATACTTATTTGGAAATTTTGAATTTTTTGTCTAAATTCCATTCGATATCCTTGAGTGTCCGACAACTTAACAGAATTTTGCGATCCATGGGCCTGTTTCGTCAATCCAAACACAATTTTGTTCATGTTGTCGACGCCGTGTCTCATGAATTAGATGGCAGTGGAAGCACACTGGGATACAGGTAGTTTGTGTTGCTACTAGAGCCCTGCGCGGGCCGAAAAAAGTGGCCCGACCCGCCCCCGCCCCGCCCGCACTCGCACCCTTAGCCTGCGGGCAGCCCGCACCCAACCCGCATGTGCAAAGTTCAACCCGCACCCGCCCCGCCCCGCAGTGATTGAGCCCGCACCCGCAAATAACCCGCAACAAATATACAGAGTACTGGAGGTTTACTCAGCCGTGCTGTTTTTATCTGAGTGAAACATCAGAGATCTTTCATATATATATCCAAGTGAAGCCCACTACGGCTTCACAAGTAGACTACAGTTTAATCCATATTTTATTAACTTCTAAAGATCCAGAAGCAGATGATTACAAGATGTATGCATAGACTGGGGCAATGTGATCACAGTATAAGTGGCCCAGTCACCTTTGTCACAACACACAGTCAGACGAGTCTATTGTACTTTGAAGTCACTCACTATGACATGTGGATTACCACAGCATGCGGATATTACTACACCATTAGCCCGGTAGTTTCCAAAATGGAATATGTTTGAATCCCCCCTGACAAGCTAATTTCTAATTCACTATTGTTCCTTTCAATAGAAATCACACTAATGAAAGTAATTTAATAGACATATATGTTTGGGCAATATGTGGGTGTTGGGGTAGAGGCACTAATTAGAATGCACACAATATTACATGCAATACATAGTGATAATAATAGTCATCTGCTTATCTGAGGCTATACAACATGCAATAATTACATGTGTCAGGTAGCATCTGAAAAGGACTCAATGAAATCGAATATATCACATGCCATAACAACGCTGCGGGTTATCAAGAAACCCGCACATGGATTTTTCGACCCGTACCCGCACCGCTACATAGAGATACAACCCGCACCCGCCCCGCACCCGCAACATGACAATGCGGGTAACCCGCACCCGCCCCGCCCCGCGGGTACCCTCGACTCGCGCACGGCTCTAGTTGCTACTGATATATTAGTGTACGACTGAACTGTACTATTCAGGCCGTAGCCAGGACTTTGAAAGGATATTGCGAGCAAAAATTGGACCGAGCGGAGCAATCGAGCACAAGGCGCTCTGGGGTTTTAGCGGGGAAATTTTGCATAGTTTAGGCTCACAGGGAACTTCTGAGGTTCCTTAATTTCTGAGGGCTAATTTGTAACAGGTTTTTTGTAGAAGTCTAATATATTCGCCCTCAGAAAAACATGAATAAAGAATTGTTTTAATTTTATGGGCTCACATAGGTGGGTAGGTTGTTTATTTGGATGTGCATATATACATCACAATGACTTAGTAAGGAAAATAAATAGAACACACACCCCAGGTGACCCCCAAGACCGTGTTTGTAACCCAGAGGGCTGGGATCACCTGTGTCAGTGAATGTTAGGGTCACACCGGCTGAACATAACGGAAATGCAATTAGCTCGATCATGTACGTGGATGAGATCCTTCAACCATCTACAGGGACCGTCATACAAAAAGCTTCTGCGCATGATTTCATAGTTAGTCTTTGGTGGTTTGGGATCAGTGCTGGTCCTGGTATTGTGTCCGTGTATATCACCATGGAATTGGTACATATCATGAAATGGTCGTGGGACATCACCGTGTATACCGTGTATACTACATGACACCATAGAGTAGGTGCCACATGCCACTTCTGAGGCACATGTCGCCGATAATTAGCCTATTTAAATTGTAATTCGAGGATCCGTTTGCATATATATGGATTGAACGCTGTGGGGTTTGGAATTGTTTTATTTTATTGCACACACAACTCTGTTATAACATATGACAAGCATATATCATATTTCTAGAGGAATGGAGAAATGAAATAAAAAAAGAGTGAAATTAAAATGATAAAATAATTTTTAAAATTAGTCTTTATACATTTCATGTATATAGAAAATATATTAGGGGCTTCCGTGTAGGTGGATCAAAAACTCGGATCATGATTGACGGCAGTCACCAATCTATTCTTTGTTTACCAATGGCATGCTTAATTTTTTCGCCACGTTATGATAACATATTTGTGCATATATCATCTACTTTGTTGACTTTCGTTATTCAGTCATTAAATGTTAAAACTTCATCGAAAACGGCAGAAAAATATTACGTACGCTAGAGAGCTAACCATTGGCAGATGAGACGGATGACACGTGACCACGATTTGACCAATGAGGCAACTTGTGGAGAATGAAGAAGAAGTCATTGGTTGAGCGGTGGGAGAGGTGGGGGGGGGGGTGCGATGGGGGAGGGGGGAAATTGGAGTGATAGCCCCATTTGAGAGCAGGCTTTGGAGAGCGGTACAAGGATCTGTCGAACCAGCATCGCATGGGTATGCCCTTCATGTTTGTATTGGAAAGAATCTTTTTAAAGAATATCTAAAATGTGAGTTTTTGATGAATAAATTCCTTCCGAATGTGTCGTGCTGTGACAATCACATGCATGCTTGTAAAAGACGAAAACGAAAAAGAGCGGTTTTTCACTGGTGCATATTCTCTTAATGTATTCCTTTTCCATTGTTTTCGTTTGATTGAAGAGTAGACCACACATATATACTGACACCAAATGCTACTGACGCCTATATAGTTCGCCAAAGTTATATTATCCAAACACATCTATTTGTTTCCTTTATTTCTTTTCAAACCAGCCAATAAAACAATAATTTTTATATTTATGTTATTGCCAACAAAGTCCCAAAATATTTTTACCAACAAATTATTTTTTCTCACATTTCTTTATTGCTATCAATTTAAGGAATAGAAGCATGCAAGTATATATATGCACCAATACTGGTAGCGGCACCAAAATTCGGCCCATGTAGCGCAGGTTACTATTTCTTCTAAATTCATTGAAGATTAAAAAAGTGCCAGACGGAATAATAATTTTACACTATATGCCACCATATGCCACTATATGCCAGACATATAAAATATACAAGAGACATTAAGCTACAGTCCCATATAGGTGCCGGTAGAACAAGGGTTGAACGGCATCTGCACCGTGTTGACGCCGTGTTGACGTCGGGATTGAAATTGGTGCACCGCAGGTGACCTTCAGTCGAGCCCGGAGGTTTTGGACTGTCAAAAACATCCGGGATGCACCGGCTCTGTGACTCTTTCCGGCATGCACCGTGTGAACGCCGTGTTGGCGACGTGATGAAACGTAGCGGCGCCTGTGAGTTTCGGTTGACGCCGTGGTGGACCTGGGTCCCATAGATATTACATTACCAATATTGGATATTGGATAATCAAACTAAAAACAAGTGGTATTTAATTCAGAAACGACTTCAAAGATAGAATCTGGTCCGAGTAGAAAATTCATAATTTTTGGCACATGAATTAAGAGTGAATCTTGTGAACTAATTTGGTTTTTAAAGCATGCTGATATCTCCATTCCTTCCAAAGTTATGATGATTTATTCAAATTATTTCCAGCTAAATTTAACACCTAGTTTATAATAAGTATTCATGATGTCGCACCAGTATAACTATTTTAGTTACTTACATGTTGGATGCTAAATCTGGATTCGATATATTATCCCAAAATATATTGTTATGTGGCGTCGCAATGAAAAATATACCATGAATATGTGGAGTTGAACATCGCCATAGCAACCATCCCTTAGAACCTGCCCATAGCAATGTGGTTGCTAGAGACCTTTATTCATAACTAAAAAGATAAAAAAGTTCTAAATTATCTAAAAAGATAAAATTATTTCATCTTTTACATGAAAGACATACCCATTATTGTTTGTTTGGACCAAAAATTATCATATTCATGAAGTTTGGGCCCATAGCAACCACCGTAACGGTTGCTAAGGCAGTATTTCGGACGTTGTCCCCTTGCTGAAGAAATCAAGTAATTAAATTCTGATTATTATTAATGACAAATGTGACAAAATAGTTATCAATACTTAAAATGTACATAAAAGGTCAAATATCACGTATTATATGTTACTAATTATCTTACAGTACTGGTGTGACGTCATGAATACTCATTATAATACTTAATTACATGTCAATTTTGGCGGGGAAAGTTCTACACAATATCGCCATAAATGTTCACCAAATTGAGATATCGGTATTGTCTCAAAACTGCCTCAATCCATGCGTTGCACTTACATGCCAAAATTAAGACAATTTCCGTTATGACTGTACCCCCTTTTCAATTTTAACACTAGCACTTTGTATTTCAACAGTAACAGTGGCACTATTACCACATTTACCAGTAATTACTCTGGCATACGCACATGCGAAACATGCGTAATTCAATAACTCCAAGGTAGGGTACATGGGGGGGGAGCTATTATTGTTATGTAGGTCCTAATACCGAGAGGAAACAAATCTGCAGTTTTCTTTTACGGGAATATAATGTTGAGGTTTTGCTACTACCGCCTAATGCGAATAATAATTTCAAATCAGTTACTATATGGACCTTCATATTGACATTCTTGTTTTTCTAATCATTTCGGAATACTTTCTTCCAATTTGTAATACCATTTATTGCAGTGGAACAAATTTAATTTCCAAATGAAAAAAAAACAACTTTACCATGCGTTCAAACATTTATTATGAATATAACTAAATACATGATCTGTATTTAATTACAACACAAAATCAAGGCCATGAAACGCCGGGGCTCTACCGGGGCTCAGTCGTGATACAACGGCATTCACCGTGTGGACATCGTGTTACTACCGGCTACAACCGTGTTGCTCCGGCATTGGCCGTCATACGCCGGGGTACAACGTGCTTGTCACCGTGAAGTGCCGTGTTGACGCCGGCATGGTCCGTGAGACTAAATGGTGCTCCGGGATGACCTCTGGGGTACATCTGCATTCGCCGTGTTGACATCGTGTTGGTGACGGCTAACACCGGGGCTACACCTTGATCTGCCGTGATGTGCCGTCCTACCGTCGGCTTCAATACACACCGGGGTGAAACGGGATGATTTTTGTGAAAAAGACATGTCGGTCAATGCCGGAGCACCCCGATCTTAGAGGCCCACCTGCCGTCCTTCACCGTGTATTGTCGCAGTGCAACGGCCTCATATGGGACTGGGGCTTAAATAATCTTTCTGACACACGGTAGGGCCCGTTTGTCACCGGAGGCCACTCGGCACCAACACGTTGACACACGGATTCCAAGCACGATACACGGCGCGAAGAGAATGTTCTCTACGCGAAGTTAATAGTTTCCTTCGCGAAGAGAATATTCTCTACGCGAAGAAAGTTTTCTCTATGCGAAGAAAATGTGCTCTACGCGAAGTTAATATTCTCTACGCGAAGTTAATAGTTTCCTACGCGAAGAGAATGTTCTCTACGCGAAGAGAATGTTCTCTACGCGAAGAGAATGTTCTCTGCGCGAAGAGAATGTTCTCTACGCGAAGTTAATAGTTTCCTACGCGACGAGAATGTTCTCTGCGCGAAGAGAATGTTCTCTGCGCGAAGAGAATGTTCTCTACGCGAAGAGAATGTTCTCTGCGCAAAGAGAATGTTCTCTACGCGAAGTTAATAGTTTCCTTCGCGAAGAGAATATTTACTGCGCGGAGAGAACGTTTTCTTCGCGAATTAAATATTCTCTTCGCGTAGAAAATGATTTACTTCGCCACAATTGTCTTCGCGAAGAGAATTACTCGTTGAAAAAATGTATGGCATAAAACAGCCACCGTATGAATGTGTTGCTTGTTCAGTTACTTTCGAAACGTACAAGTCATTTTAACTTTGTAGCTGACGTTACAAAGTTACGTCACGGTCGAGACACATTCGAACGCGAAGGTCTTTGTCATTTGTTCGATCCTTAGTCACGAATCTACCATTTATTCTTTATACAGTCGATTTGTAATTAGTTCTTAAGTAATTCACACTCATTGTTCGAATTCTCCGAAACACTGTACACAATAATATTATTAGTACGTTGTCATCTGACCAAACTGTAGCGGACAACTCCAACAGTAAACTGACACGAATGTATAATTCTAACGATCAAATAACCATTAGTTATTCGGTTGCTCGTCCATTAAATGTGTTATTTGCTTACAATTGGATGTAGTGTGTCCAGTGCTAGAGCCAACATCACTTTCATCTGAAGCTAAGGTAACATTCCACAAAGCATTCCATTACGATACATCTTCAAGTTTATTTGATCGAACTGAATGGCCATGGGCTCGTTATGTACAACATTGCATTTCGTCTGTTTGCCTCCGCGTTCCCCGCTAAATCTATATCATACCTTTTTCATCCCGACACTTTCTATTGATCAACGAGGGTTAAGTGGAGTATCGGTGTCCAAAAGCCTTAATTTAGGACGCATTCGTGTCGTTTCATCTGGGAGTGTCCTTGCAGGTCCATGTTTGTACAGTGAAGACACCATTCACCTCACCAGCAACTCTTTATCCTAATTGCATTTGAATAATTATAACACGAGCTGGCAGTATTCCAGGTTTTTCTTTATGAACCGATGCATGATCTTTTTTATCACCGTATATCACACACACTGGGTGGATTTTCATATAACGGCTTAAACCAGGTTTAAATCTGGTTCGTGAAAACCTTGTTTGAACAATGTCCAAACAGGTTTTGACACGGATTTAACATCTTGTATTGAACCACGTTTATCCAAACCAGGTTTACTTAACAATCGGAAATAAACCAATTTAATCTAAGGTTTTCAAACAGATTTCACATCGTATGTAGACCGATGTTTATCTACACCAGGTTCACGTTGTAGTGCACGCCTGGCAGCAACAGCACAATTTGTGCCGAACTTGCAATTTTACGCATACATGTAAAGTGTCAGACTGATATAACTTTGAAACTTATCGTGGTACACCACATGATACTTGAACCATCATAAAGTTATCTATGATATGGTTTAAACTAAAACCATATTTAACCATGTTAAACTGAAGATGAGAAAACGGTTTGAAATTAAACTAACTTTAAAAGAGGTTTGAACCTGGGTTATCGTTAAACTAGGTTTAAACCACAGATGAGAAATTTTACCCACTATGCTTATTTTTCACATGGAGTTATCGGATGATTGAATTATACATTAGTTATTATATAACTCATTGCATGGGTGAATATCGATATCTTGAATTATCTCATTTCATAAAACAACTGCAGTCGTCGATTGTAGTTGTTCTATGGAATGAATTATTTTAAGATATATTCGACGTCACCATTCAGCATGACCCATAATAATCTGCCAATAATAACTTAAATTGCGATATCACAGAACTTTACATCATTTCCATAACATTCGTGACTTTCATTTGATTATTACACAGCGGAAAGCTTCGACACAAATACTTACTATTAAAATTTAACATGTTGTCGATTTCATGGTACACTATCACAAGATTTGATTACGAGCGCGTGTATCCTAGCCGATCAGTAAATCATATCTAAATCTGGCTTAACAGGAAGTATTTTCCAAGATCGATCAGCTCGGACATCGCTAATCCGTCTTCTTCTTCTTTAATCCACGTCAAGTCCTTTGACTACTAACAGCTTCCTACCGACATTGTGTGTGTTTTCTCGCCACAGTTGCTGACGCCAGTGAAAGAGCGATTGCGCTCGGATATAAAGTGATGGCGCGCTTGATGAGCCCACACTGGAGTATAACAAAGACGGGCTCCGGATGAGCGGATCTTCGATCGGATGACGGCTTCCGCGCCCCGGCCTCCGCGGGTGCGGAACTGGTCAAGTGCAGCAGAGTCGCTAATAGATTCAGCTAGGTGCGAGACGGCACAATGCCGCCGTGTTTTGTTAGTCCGACGTACGGTTATCTATAATGAAAGGGTTTTATCTTGAGGAACCCAAGCAATGAACAGAGTGCCATGAGAAGACACAGCACTGCACGACCGTCTCTTGTTTTACAACAACAAACAAAATCACCCGCGTGTACATGATGTTACGTATGGCATCCCGTTCAGTAGGGTTGGGGGGGGGGGGGGGGAGGGGCGGGGCATGATACATGAACATTTAGTATGTTCATATAAATGAACATAGCTTTGAATAATATATATACATTAGACCAATTCATTGATTAATTGTCCTTTTAATAACATAGAAGCTACAAAACCACTGGCAGCATATTGTGACAAAGATAGCTTCTAGGACGACTTAGTTACAGGGACCGGACTCGTAGTCAAAACATGAATTCATTCTTGGGAACGCCCCGAGCGTTTCCACGCCTTTAAAGCATGACATTCGAATTCGTTCACAACATACAACAGAGGTATTAAATATTCGAGTCCTGCACGAACGTTAACACAGAGGAATGAGGGTGGTGGAATAAAGTTGGTAATTAATAATATAATGAAATACGTTATTAAATCTATTGTGAATTGTACATTTAAGTGTAGACTAATTGGTCATAGGCTACGCACGGGTATAAAGTCAATTCCCAAAGAATCATTATTTTGAATAAATAGCAGTCCAATGACATCATCAGCGAGTAAATGTTATTGCAGTTTTTATTGTGGATGGTGTGGTATCACTCTTTGGTGGTATTGCCTGTAGGGGCGTTATACACATCATGCCATTATTAGTCCACACTAGAAATTGTCCCATCAAGCACACTTGCTGCACCATTTCTCCACCGTGTAGGACAGATACGTGCCATGGGATGTGACGTCCTGGAGCCGCCGTGAGAATGACGTCACGCCCATCATGGTCCAGCCGTGCTCCAGAAGGATCTCGCTCCAGTCCGAGCGAGTTAGGTCCGTCCGGATCCAGTAGCGTCCCTTCACCCCGAGCACCATCTCCTGACGCGCCTTGGCCGGAGTTATGACGTCACAGAAAGGCTTCCGCTTGGCAATGGCATCCTTCAGTACCAGCCGTGCGCTGCTTGTTCCCAGCTTCTCGGGATGAGCGATTTCGATCACTTCTATGACTGAAAAGTTGCCACCCGGCTTCACGTCTTTGATCGCCCTTTCCAAAGCCGGCAAGCGATAGAACCTGGCCTCGTCCAGTAACCGGGAGTGATCCGTGAAGTCACGTGGTAGCACAAGCTTGGACGTCCGGAGGAAGGCGAGCACGTGCTGGAACAGGTGCCCGTCTCTGTCCACGAAGTAGTACCCGCTCTCCCGGGCGTCCGGCCGCTGTACTATGTCCGCTAGCACGCTGTCCGGGTATCTGCAAAGTGTCTCCGGGAGCGTGGCGTACCAGGATCCGCCTACATTCAGCGTGACTGGCTCCTCCCCCACGCTACCAGTTTTCTCTTCTGAATCCGAGTCTTCTGAACTGGAAGGATCGACTGAGTGTCTGACAGGTACATCCACATTGCTTTTGTTCGTTGTTCTTCGATCTCTCCTAGCTTTAGAAACAAGAAAATCCATTATCATCAAGAGTGGCTCAACCAACGTTGAAGGACCTACTTCACACTTTCCAACTGATGGCACATCCGTAAAATGCAACATACCATATATATTGATGGAATGGCAAATCTGTTTTGCTTTTTGCAACAGTAGTATATGCACCAAACATCTGAACAAGCGGATGAATCAATATAATCAATTAAATTGGGAACTTAGCTTAAAATTCCGTATTGATATTTATAAATTTGATTGAACGCGTTTGGTATGTCAAAGTTGATATGATATAGGCTTTGATTTTCGCGGAAAAATGCTTCGACACTAGGTAGCTTCAACTAGGTGTCTTTGTTCTAACAATTTTAATTATAATAAGGTATCATTATTATTAAACTGTCATTTGAGCTAGGAGACCTGGAGCTGTTTGAACAAAAGCTGCTCCAATATTCTATCACAGCTTCCTCTAAAGTTATTGTGTGGTACAATTCAATACATACTAGTAGACAGAAAACTTACTTTCAAGATAGCGTTAGAGATCCATGAACAATGGTGCATACACCAAAGACGTGTTGGGAGATTTTGATCTTTGGATGATTATGAAAAATTATATAATTTAATGCGTTCGTATAGAAACCTATACACATGCACTTGTGGTGACACTGCAGAAAAGTCGGTTTCATTGTCATGAGAAAGCGACCGTATGTATCACTCTTATCTATCACGAGGTAAGCTAGTGTTACAAAGTAATTTTGTACCTGGTCTTTGGGTGTTCAAGCAATATATAAAAACTGTCATTACGAGACGGGATCCATCGTTAAACTGTCATCTGTAGCCAATCATGGGTTACTCGTGTGTTGTTTTGCTCCTGTTGCCGGTGCTGTTTGTGGCGGGCGGGACTCGGGCCGCCTTCTCATTCTCCCAGCACGACTACGACACTTATTACCGGGCCCTGGATCTACAGCTGCTCGAGGACGAGGAGCTCTATTACGGCACATTTCCCGCCGGCTTCACGTGGTCGTCTGCTACATCCGCGCACCAGATAGAAGGCGCCTGGGACGCCGACGGTATAATCCCACAATTTGTGGGTGTAGATCTATGTTTATTTAACTTTTACAAATTGTTTTCAAATTGCTGCACTTATTTCATGGATAAGCTCTTAACTATACGCCTATTCAGGAGCGGCCGTTAAGCTATACCGTATAACATGAATACAACTCTGGCTTCTGGAGCCATTGACCCAGCTGCATGCAATGTGATTGCTTCTCTCACTTCGGGTAATTCGGGCCCGCTTCGTGATCTTCACCCCCCCCCCCTCCCATATTACTGGATCCGCCATGGCTTGAAGATGGTTTATGATTATACATCTCTTGATAATTATAAAAATATATCATTATGAAATATATTTTCGCTAGGTAAAGGAGAGAATATCTGGGACCGGTATAGTCACGAGGGTAACATCGAGGACGGTCACACTGGAGACGTGGCCTGTAACAGCTACTTCCAGTACCAAGAGGATATCACTCTCCTCCAAAACCTCGGGGTACGAAAGAGGAACGTAAACTCACGTACTGTTACACCGTGTTGATAGTTTCACCTGACATCAGATCGCACCGAATTGCCAATCACAAAAAACTCATTAATGTGTTTAGGCAGATCATGAAGACATAATGCTATTCAAACATGTAGGTGGTGTTTTGACAAGTTGATGATGACGAATTATGTCCTCATTGCAGGTGTCCCAGTACCGGTTTTCGATCTCTTGGGCCCGTCTTCAGCCCACTGGTGAAGAGACGACACCGAATGCTGCAGGTGTCCAGTACTACAACAACCTGATAGACGCGCTGCTGGCGGCGGGTATCACTCCTGTAGCAACTCTGTACCACTGGGACCTTCCACAGGCCTTGGAGGACCAGGGAGGCTGGCTCGAAGAGTCCATTGTTGTTCCAGCCTTCGCTGACTACTGCAGAATATGCTTCCAGGAATTCGGAGACAGAGTGTGTTTCATTTAAGGGGTTGAAAATATTGAAATAAGTACTGCATTTTTCGTGGGAGTATACAACTGCTCCTGGTATCCTCATATATTCTCGCAGGTAAAGCTTTGGATAACACTGAACGAGCCGTGGGTAGTAGGTTACCTTGGTTATGGTACAGGGACCATGGCTCCTGGGGTGTCTGGTATTGGGGACCTGGTCTACATCGCCGGGCACAACCTCATCAAGGCTCACGCTGAGGCTTATCATGTCTACAATGACGAGTTCAGGGCCATACAGAATGGTGATATATCTCAGTTTTCCCCATACAATGGAAATTGTACATGTATTTTGCACATGAACACATTATCATTAATTGTTAATGTGTTTATTGTGATTTTTTTTCCGTAGGAGAAATCGGCATAACGTTGAACGTTGGTTGGGCCGAGCCCAGAAATCGCTCAATTGCCTCAGATGTCGATGCCGCGATGAGAGACCTCGAGTTTGGACTCGGCTGGTTCGCTAACGCCGTTTACGTAAACGGCGACTATCCTGACATCATGAAGTACAACGTGGCCGAGAAATCTTATCTCCAAGGATACAACGTATCCCGACTCCCCACATTCACTGAGGACGAGAAACAACGCAACTTTGGTTTGTCTGGACACCAACTTCGACATAATGTAGTTTGTATGACATTAAAGTGTAAAATGTACAAGTAAATTACTGATTTCTATTCTGTTTTGTTTTAGGAACAAGTGATTTCTTCGGACTGAACTTCTACTCATCAGCATTATTGTTTCACGAAGAAAAGCCGCTATTTCCTCCGAGCTTTGACAACGATAAAGAGACTGGCTCCGAGTATGATCCTGACTGGCCAAGGTACGTATTCAGCCATTGGGTATATGGGTATATGTACATAATATTCATAATTTACAAGTTTGTGCTGAAGCTTATAGAAAACATAATATAATAAATACATTACGCCACACTGGTGTCATCAGAGGAAGACTAGTGTGAAATGTAGTTGTTCCTGCACTACACCAATGGAAATCGTATACACATGCTCAAAACCCATTGTGTATGATAAATTCAAGACAGACCCTTGAAATAGGCGTATGACAAATTCATCATTACCCAGTTAAAATCTTTCAAGGACAGTGAGTTGACGGTAAAACAGCTTAGCTACCGCATCCTCAGATATATTATTATTGATATTCACTGAATAGCTCTGGATCAGGCTGGCTGAAGGTGACGCCATTTGGAATGCGTAAAATCCTCGCATACATTGACGGGAAGTACGGGCAGCCTCGGATCCTGATCACAGAGAACGGGATGTCCGACAGAAACGACAGTCTACAGGATGACCACAGAATCTACTTCTACAAACACTACATCAACAACGTCTTACAAGGTATATCGCCGTTTACCTGACATGTGGTCCAGTCCACGTGTGCATAACGTCTCTTTATTGTTTCGACGGCTTGTGTGTTAAAATACATGATCTGCAAATGGTGGAATAAAGTAAAGGGATTCAAGCATATTATTGTACACTGCACATTTGTCTACATAACAAAATGGCGATTGCTTTTACTCAGCTATTGACCTGGACGGGGCGAACGTCATTGGATACACGGCTTGGTCTCTGATGGACAACTTTGAGTGGGGCACTGGCTACAACGAGAACTTTGGTCTCTACCATGTCAACTTCTCAGACCCAACCCGACCGAGGATCCTGAAGGCGTCCGTAGACTACTACAAGCAAATCATCATCGACCATGGCTTCCCACCACCTACAAACTCGTCTCGCAATGTGTGATCAATCAATAAACTTTGTATTCTTGGGACTGGATCTGGTTGATTTTTATCAAATTACACTACAAACATTGGATCATTCAATTGATCCAAATAATGTGACTGTGATTGTGTTTTAGCATGAATACTCATGGCAACTGATCAGATATATACAACTAATAAACTTGGCACGACCATACTTGTATTGGTTTTTTTTCTAAAACAGAACACAAGAGGGTTAAAAAAAATGCATCACAATTTTACACAACAATTTTATTGGCCATCACAGAACAACGGTTGATGCATTGGTAGGCGGTGGGTAACCGTGGTCCAGGATGAGTTGTTTGTAGTAATCCACGGACGCCTTCAGGATCCGCGGTCTAGCTGGGTCTGAGAAGTTGACATGGTACAGACCAAAGTTCTCGTTGTACCCCGTGCCCCACTCGAAGTTGTCCATCAGTGTCCAAGCCGTGTATCCCATGACATCCACACCGTCAAAGTCAATAGCTAGGGAATTAACATCACATCGGCAATTTAGTCACCTTGATTTATAGGTCTAGATCTAATAATATTATTAATGTCATGATACACTACATAATATCTTTTAAATTAACCAGGTACTCTGCGACTGAGTTGACCAGAAAAAATATATGTTGTAGTATATCGTGCCACCTTGCAAGACGTTGTTGATGTAGTGTTTGTAGAAGTAGATTCTGTGGTCATCCTGTAGACTGTCGTTTCTGTCCGACATCCCGTTCTCTGTGATCAGGATCCGAGGCTGCCCGTACTTCCCGTCAATGTATGCGAGGATTTTACGCATTCCAAATGGCGTCACATAGAGCCAGCTCGAGCCAGAGCTAAAATAAAATGTCAATCTATCTACTTTACATGTATGGCAGGGTTGGGCAGGGAGATAGGCGAATATAGTAGAAGGGATTCGAAGAGCGGATAGCATACATGTCATACCCAAGCTAACCGTTCACTTACGTTGGCCAATCCGGATCATACTCCACACCGACTGCCTTGTCACTATCATAGCTTGGCGGGAACAGAGGCTTCTCTTCGTGAAATATGTAGCTCGATGAGTAGTGATTCAACCCAAAGAAATCGTGAGTGCCTGCAAAGAATTTCGAGCCCAGGTAAGTATAAAAATTGATGATAGTTACATTTTTTTGTGCCATAACGCACATGTATGCCTGTTGAAGATGTTTGCTTCATGAAGTGTTTAAGCAAAAGGTTACACGAACCCAAAATTCGCTGCTGTTCGGCCTCGGTGAAGGTTGGAAGACGTGACACGTTGTAACCTTGTAAGTACGAGTTTTGTGCCACGTGGTATTTCATGACATCCGGGTAATCGCCATTCACGAAGATGGGATTGACGAACCATCCGCCTTCAAACTCAAGGTTCCTCATGGCTGCGTCCACGTCCGAGGCTACAGAACGGTTCCGAGGCTCGGACCAGCCAATGCTCACCGTGATGCTTATCTGACCTGCACAATGCGGAGAAATATCAATTGTGGGGCAATTGTGTAGGCTACTAATTCCAGAGTATATCAAACTAAATTTTATACACTGTCTGCCCCTGATGACACTAATCATGTTTTGTATATAAATGTCGATCAAGTTTAGATTCTCCCCAAAATGTTTCAGTCCAGCTTCCTATAATTGGCATTTATCACAACCTTACAGGTAAAGGGTGCAGGCATTCAATACAAATTATACCAGAACCTCTTACAGTCACGTTAGATTCTCTTTTTATCATATATGCCAGTGATGATCGTAGGTGCCGGGAGTCTTATTGAAATCACTAGTTCTGCTATTATTTTATTACCATTTATGATTACTAAAAAAAAAACTTCTCATCTACCAAAACTTAATTTGCCTATAATAAGGGCCTACAATACATTCCCTGATATCTAACAAAATGCCCGCCGGGCCGCAAATGCCATATTATCCGTTGCCCGTCATGGTTCCGGAACTACTTTTTGGACATAAACTAACTGTTTACATATTCACAGGTTTACTACCAAAAGTGTTATTAAAATTTCCCGATTGGCATATGATAAACGGTTATGCCACAATATGGGTATTTGTGCCCTTGGTTCAAGTTCTCCAAACGAGAACTTTGAAGAACTTGAACCGAGGGGCACAAAACCCATAGTGTGGAATAACCCTATAGAATTGCATTGTAAACCGATAATTACCATTCTGTATGGACCTGAACTCGTCGTTGTAGACATGGTAAGCCTCAGCATGGGCCTTGATGAGACTATGCCCGGCGATGTAGACGAGGTCCCCCACACCAGACACCCCCGGAGCCATGCCCCCAGTACCGTAGCCGGCATAGGCGATCACCCAAGGCTCATTCAGCGTAATCCACCACTTTACCTACTCAACCAACGAGAGTTATTGGGGTTTGTTTTTCAAAGAAATATCATCTGCATGGCAATTCAAACTGGAGAAAACGTAGGTTACATTGTTAAGACCAAAATGGCCATGAGTCTTAGATTCAAGGTTACCACTGATATCCGCATAATATGAATTCTCGTGTGAATGTGCCAATATCTAAGCTCTATCTTGAGGCATCCTAACAGAACTGATACATACAATTCCCAGTATGCTTTGAGCATGGAAGGTATTGTCCAATGAGTTGTCTATTGAACTGCGCATGTTTGGACTGGAATTTGGCTCAAAACACTCAATCATTTAACTTCAGACAAAAAAAATTTAATCCCTATGGGAATCAAAATGACAACCGTGCGCAAGAGAGCGATTCAGGAGCAATGAAACTCGTTCACGTCACAAGGGTACCAATTTGGAGATAGAATTTGGAGAAAATGGCCACCGAACTCCAAAAAGGTCGGTTGTTAATGAAAGCCAAATTAAAATTCCAGGTTCGGTAACCTGAAATCAGAGTTTATGTTTCATCTCATAACACATATATGTTAGATCTATTACTATAGTCCACCATATATAAGGTCAGACAGTAATAATACACCTAAATAAAATTCCAACACACCCTATCACCGAATTCCTGGAAGCACATTCTTGCATAATTAGCAAAGGCTGGAACAACAACGGACTCTTCGAGCCAGCCGCCCTGGTCCTCCAAGGCCTGTGGAAGGTCCCAGTGGTACAGAGTTGCTACAGGAGTGATACCCGCCGCCAGCAGCGCGTCTATCAGGTTGTTGTAGTACTGGACACCTGCAGCATTCGGTGTCGTCTCTTCACCAGTGGGCTGAAGACGGGCCCAAGAGATCGAAAACCGGTACTGGGACACCTGCAATTACAACATAACTCCAAAGTCGTCATCATGAAATATAATCTGAACATAACCAATGCAGATTTTAGTCAGTAGACGGCGTTGTACAACTATTATAAGTGTAATTTCTGTCTTATCATGATTAGGTGCATTTTGTTTTTTTAGGTTCCTGTTTTTACTACATTATCTACAGTACCAAATCAGTTTGTTTTATAAACAAGCAGTCAGGTTCCTCAGTCGTACCCCGAGGTTTTGGAGGAGAGCGATATCCTCTTGGTACTGGAAGTAGCTGTTACAGGCCACGTCTCCAGTGTGACCGTCCTCGATGTTACCCTCATGGCTGAATCTGTCCCAGATATTTTCACCTTTACCTGGTATATGCATGTCATTTTTGTGAAACACGAATCTACCAATAAAACTGGGACATCTTTCCATCTACTAATTAGGCAGGCTTCTTTTTAGGGTTGGTATCGTCACCACCTATGCTATATTATAAGTAGGGAAAATTATAAAATAGGAAGCATACCTTTCGCAAAATGTTGATGCTATCTATATTACAGAGTCAAATTTCAAAATTTCAATAGCAAAAAAAAAAAACAACATAACAAAAACATACCGTCGGCGTCCCAGGCGCCTTCTATCTGGTGCGCGGATGTAGCAGACGACCATGTGAAGCCGGCGGGAAATGTGCCGTAGTAGAGCTCCTCGTCATCGAGCAGCTGTAGATCCAGGGCCCGGTAATAAGTGTCGTAGTCGTGCTGGGAGAATGAAAAGGCGGCCCGAGTCCCGCACACCACAAACAACACCGGGAACAACAGTGCAGTCAATAGATACATTGTATAGCTGTCTCTACAACTGAAGCTGGGCACGCATATATGTACTTATTATTTCGTAATTTGTCCCGGAGACTTATATTATCAAATAACATGATATAGTGATGAAGCCAACGGGAAATCCCGAAGTCAATAAAGATAACACATGGGAAACGAACAGTTGTTTATGATCATCGCCAAGTTACATGCAGTTACACTTCATAATACGTCTGCATAGTTTGTATTGACATAAGACTATAACATAATTCAGATGTTAAGCTCGTTTGGTTAGATTTGGTTAGACTTTCAATAAATTTAAACGAATTCCTAATTTGTTTGGTCCATGCAGACTGCAAGGCATCCTCCTCCTCATCGCCCCTTCCCCCCCCCCCCCCCCCCCCCACAATCATGATCCGCATCAACATGTTTATTATTATGATGATATCGACGGGGTATGTCGTAACAACTTTCTGACCCCACAGGTGTGTCTGGATTCATTTGTATTGGCCTAACGGGTTGCTGGACGGGGTTCGGCACATCGTGAAGATGAAAAGGAATAGTGACTTTTAACTATTGTTCAACAAAAAAACGCTATAGTCGGGCTCACAAAGTTGGACATACGTACCCCTATCGATTCTTTTTATTATTACTACTATAAATTTGAATTAATAATAATAATCGGACGATTGTGTGGAACAGAGGTGGTCTCTTTTTAGTCCAGGTGTGAGCTCATACATTACTTGTCAATAAAAGTCGCTATTCATGTAGGTAACTCAGAGTCTCACACATACTAAGGAGAGTCGATCGCTAAAAAAAATGATTTCAAATCGAACACAAACTGAAAAACGACTAATACAGGTGTGCATATGAAGGGGTCAACTATACATCCTAACAGTTACCGGTATCTTGTACATATGTTGTTTTCACACTATTGAACATCATTTTTATTGCATTTGCATTATATGACTATGCATATTGACAAAAGATCATAATCTGTCACCGTTCGTGATCCGAATATGACGCTCGGGTCCAAACTCGTACTTGCGTTGTTCCCGGTGCTGTTTGTGGCGGGCGGGACTCGGGCCGCCTTCTCATTCTCCCAGCATGAGTACGACACTTATTACCGGGCCCTGGATCTACAGCTGCTCGATGACGAGGAGCTCTACTACGGCACATTTCCCGCCGGCTTCACGTGGTCGTCTGCTACATCCGCGCACCAGATAGAAGGCGCCTGGGACGCCGACGGTATGTTCCCAATTCTACACTTCGGCTTTTTCAGAGATTTTGTAAAGATCTAATGTCTAACCTACATTTATTATCATTTTTCCAGCGCCATTTGATATGTATTTCTGTCTACTGGCGCAATTATTACTTTTGAAGCAGAAAAGATTTTGAGATTATTTATAGAAAGAAAAAAAGTGCCCAAAGATCAATAAAGTTTATTGAAGAAATGTATGGAGTTGAGCCACAATGTCCAAAATCGGTAGTTCTTAGACTAAAATTGCCGTTTTAAACTATCAAGGTCAATCTCAAGGTCACCACTCAAGTGGCCATAAAAATGACTTCCCATTTGAATGGCTCAATGTTTCTCTATGAAAACAGCCACCATTTTGGTCGAGAAATGGGAAGATCAAAAAAGCAAAACGTACCTCTTTTTAAAATTACTTTGGACAAAATTCGACAGCAAATTTCATGCCAATAACTTATTTCCGCTAGGTAAAGGTGAGAATATCTGGGACCGGTATAGTCACGACGGTAACATCGAGGATGGCCACAATGGAGACGTGGCCTGTAACAGCTACTACCAGTACCAAGAGGATATCACTCTCCTCCAAAACCTCGGGGTACGACTGATAAACGTGACAATATCACCAGATATTGCAATAAAGACAACCAAAACAAAAATCGAACCACTCATGATAAGACGAGAAAGTGCACAATGTCCATACCATGCAGCCTACAGAAAAATAACTGCATTGGTTATTGCATAGACTATTTATTTCAGATATCCGTAGGATTGTATTGTCATTGCAGGTGTCCCAGTACCGGTTTTCGATCTCTTGGGCCCGTCTTCAGCCCACTGGTGAAGAGACAACACCAAATGCTGCAGGTGTCCAGTACTACAACAACCTGATAGACGCGCTGCTGGCGGCGGGTATCACTCCTGTAGCAACTCTGTACCACTGGGACCTTCCACAGGCCTTGGAGGACCAGGGCGGCTGGCTCGAAGAGTCCGTTGTTGTTCCAGCCTTCGCCGACTACTGCAGAATATGCTTCCAGGAATTCGGAGACAGGGTGGGTACAGAGAGTTTAAACATAGTGGTAATATAAATATACATACACATACATGGTTCAAGCAGATTTCAATCATGTTCCCACGTTGACCACGTGTTCCTAGGTGAAATACTGGATCACTCTGAATGAGCCTTGGGTTATTGCCTATCTGGGATACGGGGCGGGCACCAAGGCTCCAGGATTGACGGGTATAGGCGACATGGTCTACATCGCCGGGCATAGTCTCATCAAGGCCCATGCTGAGGCTTACCATGTCTACAACGACGAGTTCAGGGCCATACAGAATGGTATTAAGATTTCGTCTTCAACAATTACACAATATTTTCACAAAACTTTTCTGATATTCATAATCACTTAGTGTGCGGTCAATTTCAGGAGAGATTGGTATAACAATGAATATCGACTGGGCTGAGCCAAGGAACCGTTCTGTCGCTTCTGATGTCGATGCTGCAATGAGACAGTTGGAGTTTTTTCTCGGCTGGTTCGCTCACCCTGTCTTCGTGAACGGCGACTATCCTGACGTCATGAAGTACAACGTGGCGGAGAAATCCTACCTCCAAGGATACAACGTGTCCCGACTCCCCGCGTTCACTGATGAAGAGAAACAGCGGATCTTAGGTAAATCCTCCAGCTATAGTATTGTCGTATCTACATCACAATTTCTTACGCCCATTTTATCTCTATTAATTCCATTTAACTTTCAGGGACAAGTGATTTCTTCGGACTGAACCACTACACTACCAGCCTGTTGTTCCACGATGAGAAACCGTTGTTTCCCCCGAGTTATGATAGTGACAAAGAAACCGGACAAGAACAAGACCCTGACTGGCCAACGTACGCGTTTGAAATTACATTTTAACAAACAATATCGCGATCAAACTATTAAAATATATGCATTTTTGAGAACATATAGGCCTAGAATTTCCCCAGATAATACCCTACGCTTGCCCGAAAAGTGAGCATAATAGGCTCCAGAGTTAACAGCATAAATTGGACTTAGAAGTTCATGTTGCACAAATACATAATATATCCAGCTCAACAATCATAATACGTCTGTGTGTTTCAAACATAGCTCCGGATCCAGCTGGTTGTTTGTCGTGCCGTTTGGAATGCGTAAAATCCTGTCGTACATTGACGGGAAGTACGGACAGCCTCGGATCCTGATCACTGAGAACGGGATGTCGGACAGAAACGACAGTCTACAGGATGACCACAGAATCTACTTCTACAAACACTACATCAACAACGTCTTACAAGGTAGAGAACACATTTGCAACATGTGTTTCTTTACACCGTTTCGGAAATGTGTATCACTAATCGTACTCTACTTTGAATAATTGTATGCTGTAAATGTCGTCCACACAACAACACGATCTCTAATATCGTTTTAGCTATTGACCTGGACGGGGCGAACGTCATTGGTTACACGGCTTGGTCTTTAATGGACAACTTTGAATGGGAGACCGGATACAACGAGAACTTTGGTCTGTACCATGTCAACTTCTCAGACCCAGCTAGACCGCGGATCCTGAAGGCGTCCGTGGATTATTACAAACAACTCATCCTAGACCACGGTTACCCACCGCCTACCAATGCATCAACCGTTGTTTTGTGAATCAGCTATCAAATTTAGGCCGATTCAAATAAATAATACCAGCAATTCATCAAAATTTTAGGTGTTTGTTTCGTGTTGAAGGATACGTTGATTATTTTATTAAACATTGCGATGAAGGAAAAAAGAATCAACAAAGGAAATTGAGAAGAAATTGAAAAATAACAAGTGGAATGCTGTGCTCATGAGGTCAAAATCTGTGCTGATTGTACCAACAATGGTACATGAATGTACAGGTATGTGATCTCACATTGTTGACAATATTAATGTTGGTCCAGTGGAAGTTTACGGTAATCATTCTAAATGATTTCTCGAGCCCTCATGATAACGTTTGGCATTTCACACATGGATTTCATAATATCCATGCGATAGAGACATTTTATAGTATGCTTAATATGTTTAATGGTCCTTTATGCGATAGTTTAGCTATTGATGGGATAGTTTGAATATACATCCTGCAAGTACGTTTCCTAAGATACTTCACAAAAGCACATACTAAAACGATTCAACCACAGTGATGATTGTTGATGCGATCTACACTACGCTGATTTGTTCAAACGTGGCAGGGTGTATATCAACAACACGTGGTCTATAATCAATGAATATTGATAGACAATCGAATTCGGACAGTTTCATTGATTTCAAATATGCACATTCAGGTCGATACAATATTTTCATGTCGTTGCAGAGTCAAATGGCCACACCATGATCTCGTGTGGCTTTGTACGTGGCTTTGCGAGACTATCGTAATGTTTTAAATACATATAAAATAGCTTGGAACATATTGGCGGTCCGTGGCTGATGTTTCACAGCCTTTCAATGATCGATAAATCGATATACTAATAAAATAATGGCACATATGATGTGATGGAATTTAAAGCAGCATTCTAGGATGGAACTCTGAACGCGGCGGACATCTGACGTGTCTGACTAAACAATGCTGGCCAATCTGTAGCACTTATCTCAAGTTCTTTATCAACGGAACACACTACCATAATACACGAGCAATTGGGAGCAAGAATTTAAACGAGTTACCGGTGAATCTAGTTTGAATAATAGGCATATATATATGACATCAACCAAGTCTTAAAAAAACATTTTATCATATTGACTCAAAACTAACAACATTTATGGAATACGACTATGGCCAGCAACTCCCTGGGAGACTTTGATACTCCTACAAGTTTTCGCGGACGTTTTGAGTGGGCTCTAGAGGACGACAGTGAGGAGAGACGACCAGAACCCAAAGTGGGTTCATTCAGGCGCCAGATGAGGCGACACAGATCTTCGCGATGTCTCAAGATTTTCCTGATGTTGGCGCTCTCGATGACGCTGACTCAGGTCTTCTTCTACTACACTGGCACGTCGGTGTCAACCTTCGACTACAAGAGGACCATGCCTATGGCAATTGTCTTCGGTAGGTGACGTCTCTCTTTATGATGATAAAACTGTAATACAACACCTTCAGCTAACGTCTTGAGAATCATTAAGGTCGTGAAATTTATTGGTCTTGGCAAAATATGATGCCTGTTTATACAGAACTTACATTATATGATGTTAGCATAATGAAGATGGGGTCGAGGTGATATGAAAATTATGCAAGAGGCAAATACAAGTTGGCCACAAATTTCATCAATATATCGAATATATATGCGTTACTCTATTTTACTGTGTGTTCAAAATGTTACCCGTTGCGTATCACGCTGCATTTGTTTCGAATTGGATCAATAGCTACTCAAAAATATGATGAATATCGTGTAGATCCGTCAAATGTGAGCCACCTATACGGCTCATATCGTCATAATTATAGCTATGATGTATATCTGTGAAAATATCGATGTATGCACTCGTCAATAAGTACCTAATGAAATTTGTTTTTTCACCGGTGCGTCACTCGCAGAGTCGCTAGGGTACGACTACAACCCACACGCTGAGTTCCAGGAGCACGGCGAGGACTATGACTTACTACAGGAGGACTCGGCCGATGAGGCGGGCGACCTCCAGTACGACTCCATCATATCCGAGATCGATCAGGGAGGCTCCAGCCAGCTCCACACGGACACCAAGGACGAGATCCTTTATGTGGCCAGAGAGCGACCGATCCCCTCCGGACCTGCCGCTCCAGCCCACGCTCTGCCAGCACAGCCCAAAGAGCAGGAACTCCTCCGTATGGTGTTCCCAGGAAACAGTCAAGAAGAGAGCGATAGCCAGCACTTGGAAGAGGAGGACTACCCAGAGCCGAACTACCCGACGTTTGGAGAGAACTTGATGCAGGCCGCGCTGCCACCCCAGCCTGTACAGATTCCAGGACAGACGCTCCCAGAAGCTCCCGCCATCCAGGAGCTGGGTCCCGTGGGACAAGTTCAAAGCCCGCCTCCAGTGGCGGTCGGTGTTAGTGAAGAAACGAATAAGAAAATCGAGAACATTTTACAATCGTTTCAAGAGAAAGACCACCCAGTGCAGTCGATGAACGATGAACAACTGTTGCACATGTTGACTCGGCCTCCAAGTGGCCAAATCGACCAGTCAGCAGAGTCACACCTACTGCAGGTTTTGGAAAAGTTTGAAGCTGATCTACAAGAAAGACACAGTGCTGTGGATGAAGGAGAACCATCGAACATAGAATCCCAAACCGACAGTCAGTCAGCCCCTACACCACCGGCACCACAGGCCCCTACAGTCATCGACAGAGAAGCAGATATACCATGGATCTCTGCTAACAATGCCGAAGAACAGGAACCGGCTGCAGAGTCACCATACGCCCAGGCTCTTGCACAGTTGGTTAAAGCCCAAAACGACCCATCTGAACAAGCTAGACTCCTCAATACGCTGAAGAGTCTCATCGACCAACAGATGCCTGCGGTTGCAGACCAAGAACAACCTCTGTCTCCAACGGCGCCTCAATACCAGAATCAACCAGCTCCAATGGCGCCGCAATACCAGAATCAACCAGCTCAACCACCCACAATGTCCCAGCAATTCCTCCCACAACAGCAGCTGGTAGTTCCACAGCCTGTCACCAGCAACCAACCGGCCGTAGCTGTACTCCAACCAGGCTTACTGCAGCCTCCTGTCGCACCAGCCCTGCCCGAGTCAGTGCCTGCCCAAATCCACGTCCCCGACCAACAGGATCCCCAACATCAAGTGGCTGACGAGGCCAAGCTACTTCACGAGGATTACGTGGCCGAAGACGTGATTGAGGTGGCCGACCAGGAAGCCGCGGATGCTCGCACGGCCACAGCTCTCTCGGTCGGCTCCCAATTCCTCTACGGCTACTTCCCCGATGGCTTCATGTGGAGCGTGGCTACGGCCGCATTCCAGATCGAAGGAGGCTGGAACGAGCACGGTGGGCAGTGTTTACTGTAGTCAGTTATTGGTCGGTTGTCAGATTCTAATTGAATAATTATTGGTTATATTGATCTCGCTTCTCATCTACAGGCAAGGGGAAGAGTATCTGGGACGTGTTCACACATGACGGTAACGTGGAGGACGGGTCTAATGCGCACGTGGCCTGTGATAGCTACCACCGCTACATGGAGGACGTCATGATGCTCAAACAGCTCGGGGTACCGTCTTAATGACGTCATCCACCAAAAATAATTCAATTTATAAGAATCTACATGTAATAAATATCAATGTTCACTGCTCTAGTAATACAGTTTCAGCTGAAAACCTATGCATCACAAAGTTCGTGGGTTTTGTTACGATCCAGGTAAAGCACTACCGATTCTCGATCTCGTGGAGCCGAATCCAGCCGACTGGCGTGGATCTGGTGCCGAACCGCTACGGGGTCCTGTACTACAATAAGCTGATAGACGCCCTGTTGGAGAATGGTATCCAGCCTGTGGTCACGCTGTATCACTGGGACCTGCCCCAAGCCCTCCAGGACCAAGGAGGCTGGCTCAATCAGACACTCATTGTTAAGGCCTTCCACAACTACGCCAAGATCTGCTTCACCGAGTTCGGCGATAGGGTAAGACATCATCATGGCGACTTAGGCTGTGTTTGAGACGAGTTCCAAGGGGTGTATGTTTTTCAAGTTGATATTTTGAAAGTATGCAAACAATTTGGCTTAGTGTTTCATCAACGAAATATATATACAAGTTTGGTCAGACTCTGTCAGGGAGTCTCATGACATATGTTGTCTGTTTAGGTGAAGTTTTGGATCACGATGAACGAGCCGTCGATGATGGCGTGGGCCGGGTACGGTCGGGGCAAGAAAGCGCCTGGAGTACACGGAGAGAGTGAACTTGTTTACATAGCCGGCCACAATATCATCGCCGCCCACTCGACCGCCTACAGGATGTACCAGCGAGACTTCCAGCGCAAACAGAAAGGTAGACCTACAGCAAACAATTTCCGTGCTGAATGCCACTGTCCACCCTCATTTTTACTAGCCCCAGATGAAAATTTTATTGGAAGAAAGGCAGCAAGACCCACCAAATCCACTGATTACACGCAGGTTTTGTGGGGATCAGTTTGAACATCGTGTGGAAGGAGCCGAAGACGTCCCGGCCGGAGGACGTGGCGGCCACGGAGCGAGCCATGCAGTTCGATCTGGGCTGGTTCGCCGAGCCTATCTACGGCTCCGGGGACTATCCAGAGGTCATGAAGGCGCAGGTGGCCCGTAAGAGCAGGGAAAACGGCCTGCCTCGTTCACGTCTGCCAGAGTTCACCGAGGCTGAGAAACAGAGGAACAAAGGCAATCTCTTCTTACTAACCCTCATATCTACTGCTAACCCCTCCGCAGTGTGACTGCCCGTACATTAGAAACCAAACAATCATACTATAATTCATTACATCCTGACAATAGTCTCTCTCGTAGGTCAATGATTATTTCATGTTCCACTCTTCTCTCTGTGTTATCACAGGAACGAGTGATTTCTTCGGCGTGAACAGCTACACGACCCGACTTGTCGAGCACTTCCCACAGCCGAACAAAAAACCGACGTACTTCAAAGACCAAGATGTCAAGTACACGGTGGACCCCTCCTGGGAGTAAGTGGCTCGTGGGGCTCGGCCAGACATGACAATATTGTATACAGGCGCATATATATGGATCTATACATGTTCTCCTCTGGGGCAATTGAGATACGACTGCTGGGGAACTGGTGTAATTTATCGATCCATCAATCCCCAAGATATGTCCCTTAGGCATGTCATAATACAAGTGGACTGTCAATCCATCCGATTACATGATTGAAGCCCCCGGCTCTCTTAACAAATCAGACCCAGTGTCCGCTAGCCTAAAGGGGACTTGTTGGTTCTGTGAAACCGCTTGTTGCCTCTGAAAACACGTCCACGTATAGGGATCTATAACTCCATGTCGCGACATCCGTCGTGTTCTCTTCGTCTTCTTCGGTCGTAGGGCAATGTGAAGTGTTCAAACATCTCCCTACAGAAAAATGCAAATCTTGCAAGAAAGGCTGTATCAAAACAAAGGTTATACACAAAGCTGCAAGGTACAGGGGTCTTCTTTCTATGGACTGCGTAATGACATTTGTCATGTGTAACAGGCTAGAAGATATTGACCCTCCCAGCTCCATCAGCACCAGTTCAGTGTCCATACATGCTCATTTAATCAAATAGAACACGGTCGTTAATCGACGTGATGAGATGGCACATGTTCCCATTACTCTGATGATGTGCATGTAAAATAAAACATGGTTCCCAATTTCATCGATTCTGCAACATGAACGAAGATAAGCATTCTCGATTATTGATGGTGGATATTTTCCTCCAGCGATGAGAGCGTCAAATTTGTTATAGGTGTTAAGGTAGTCGGTTCCAAACAGTGAGGGGGTCAAAAAGTTTTTCGAAATAAATGACTGTATTAACAAAATCTAGAGCTTCAAAATGACATATTTTATAGAGTAACTGATCAGCATCCTAAAACTGAAAAGAAAATAGGGGGTCACCGTATCCGTTCTCTTGGAAAACAAGATGCAAGATGTGAGTATGGGCAAAAAATGTATAAAAATACCATAAATTAAGTCATTTTAGTAAAAGTTTGTGATTTTTGATCGAATATGTCGAAGAAACCAGCACGGTGACCCCCTATTTTCTTTTCAGTATTAGAATGCTGATCAGTTACTCTATGAAATATGTTATTTTTAAGACATAATATTCAAGATATAACTTTTAAATTTTTACTTTTCATTACCTCTATGTTTGTAGCGGACTACGTTTAAAGGAATTAATGAATTACTTGGAAAGGATAGTAGATAAAGGCCTCATTTGCAGTCAAGCATTGATAATATTGGAGGGATAGTATATTTTATTATCATTACATTTGTTTCATAGAGCATAGTTACATCGGCGCTCAAATAATTTCTATAATACCTAAATGTTATTTGGTAAAGTGGAAATGACCACAGTCAACCATTACTCGTGAACAACATGCAAAAAATGGAAAAAAAAAAGATTGATCAATGATATATTAAATGTTCAGGGAGCACTTAATATATTGTTGTCTGACACACATGTTCCACGAGTTCATTTACTCAAAAAACTTCTTTGATTTGTCGTGCAGGATGGGGCCCCGGGGCCGCGCTATTTACCCCGAGGGGATGAGGAAGCTGGTGAACTGGATCCAGTCACGATACGGACAGCGACCCATCTACGTGACGGAGAACGGTATCTCTGACGAGAGCGGCTCCCTGAACGACACGGTCCGCATCCACTACCTCCGGGGGTACATCAACAGCCTGCTCAAAGGTATATCTCAGCTCTCGCGTCCGCAGGGGGAGGGGCGGTGATTCGAAGAGATCTGGCAGGGTATTTCAGTCACCTGACTGCCTGGCAACGGAAAACACAATATAGTGTTAGATAGTTCAAGATAATATACGAAGTTATACGGTCGATCGATTGAATCATCATTTATGAATGTAGCCTACCTGGCTGTTTGTGTGTTTTATTTTCTATTTTTTCCTGAGTGGTACACGACCGCAAGGACCCAAGACCGTACAAGAATAGGCCTAGATTGTTCATGATGTATAATACATGCAGATATAATAGGTTATTATTGACGTTTATTTTATCTGGTAGATAATTGTATCTCGGTTGACTCTCTGTCCCTGACAGCGATAACGGTTGACGGTATCCGCGTGGTCGGGTACACGGTGTGGACGTTGATGGACAACTTTGAGTGGGAGCGCGGTTACCAGGAGAAGCTGGGTCTCTACCACGTGGACTTCCACGACCCGGCCCGCCGCCGCACGCCCCGCGAGTCCGCCCGCTTCTACGCCCAGGTCATCGCCGACAACGGCTTCCCGCCGCCCTCGTGATCGACTCCCGCCTCCCGGGACTCGCTAGCAAATACGTACACGACGCGTTCTTCAAGTGGCTGTTCAACGTCACCATTGTTTGCTGTCCATGACGGCTTGAATGTTATATTTTAATGTTTATTGTTGTCACTTTCGTCGTTTTGATGTCGTTTTCGTCCCCTTTGTCTTTCAACTATCGACAGACCTATAAATGTTCTATTATTGTCATTCACTGTTATTTATGAAAATGTATCTGTTCATACCAACGATACTTATATATAACATGAAAAAATGTATATCATCGAAATATTTTGGGACATAAATACTAGCTGTGCACGAGAGCTTTCAATGTCGGTCAGTGCAGGAATTAGTGACATGTAAATCTTTGTTCATTTGTGTACATTCTGTTGTTAAACAATAATATTTGTATGAATAGATTGTATGAATAAATTTTATGAATAGATGAAGAACACAGCTTCTGTATATTGGTTTTCACGGAGCATTAACATACGGATCATATATTCAGACCATTAGTGATATCACCCGTTTGATGATTGTAACTTGTCACTTCTCATAAATTTATGGTAGAATAAGCCACATCACTTATCACAGGTCATTTGTCATTTGACACTTGTCATTTGATATTTGTCTTTTGTCGGCACCATTTGACGCTTGGTGATTGTTATTTGACATTTGAAGCTCCATCCACGTCGCTGATTCTACCACAAATTTATGAGAAGTGACAAGTTATAATCATCAAACGCCATGTCGTGACCCGATTTCCATATCAGGCCATTCCCTTGATATATCCTTTTCGTACTGTTTGTTGATTGTCGAGCACTATGGTATTTTCCTGCACCAGTACAAAGATTACAGCTGCTCATATTTACAATATTTACATCTGTCCGATATTAACTGGGCATGGATCGTTCATTCCCTCGATATCAGGTGGTAATTTTATTTATTCTAACTACGAAAAAAAGTGCCGTATGAATACTGACATGAAGTTAACCAGCCATGAATAATTCATTAGATAGAACATATACACATCCCCAGGCATGATTGGTAGTCTACTTTAACGAGACTTTCAGGACCTAACCACAAGACATAATATATATGCAACATTTGTTATTCGAATGTGGTGTATTTGTGAACATAAACACCGTGCTCACGGCAGGGGCATACAGTCATGATCTATAATTCCAGAAGTTCAACACGCACTGGTATATCCACGCCTAATATGATTCTCAGCTGAAATAGATCAATTGGTTATGTGGCATCGTCAAATCGAGAATGTAATATCTGTCCCCTGAAAGATATCGTTGAATATTACCAATGCATTGGAGAAGTGCCTCCCGTATGATTGCACAGCTAGACTCAGTGTTGAGAATAATTGTGACTTATTACATTGTATTTTCAATGTAATAAGTTATATGAGCTGACCATATTTGTTCACATAATTTGTACCCAAAACACTCATGGCGTTGTCATGACGTACATGACGAAAGGTTTATTCAGTTCCATGTTGTCTATGATGATCAGGACTAAAAGTTCCAAAGTCTTTTAAATCTTATCGAGTGGATGCAAAGTTTCATGGCCGATGTACATAATTTTCAAGGTGGACATCAACTTAAAATTCAGTACACAATATGTCATCTGAAGTCATGCTCTACCTTCAAGGGTTCCCTATTCAATCAATGACAATTTCATGTAGATATGTCATACAGATACAGCTCACCCAAAGGTCACTCAAAGATGCACCATAAATGAACTATATATAACAAAAGACTCCTACATAAACATGATATAAGCTTAAGCTTAATCCGGCATTTGATGTAGTTTTACGTTGAAATCGAATAATGAATGTGGTAAATATACATGTAGGTATCATGAGCTACGAATCCACGTGAATATGGAAAAATGAGAATTATACAATCAATACTGCTAAAACATACTAATTCTAGTGAGTTACTATGCTGAAAATATCGTTCTTGTTGAGAGTTCACTTAGTGCATGATTTATAACAAAAGATTATTTATTGTCTCGCCGGACGAAGAGTTTTTCTCGTGATCGCAATTTTGTATGGGCGTTTTACGACATCATTTCTCAAAGTTCATTGATTATTTCCCTACAATATAATGACCAAAAAGAATTCAAAATGGGCGTGGAACGTTTCTACTTTGGATATGCTGACCATTTTAGGCTCTTTGATTACCATGGATTTTACCCAAAACGACTTTAGATATGAAATACTGATTCTCAGTTCATTCTGAAAATCGGGTGTATCGCTATTGGTCACTTATAACCAAGGACAGGAATTTCCCTATATTGTCATTATCTGCAAAACAAAATAATCATAATGAAAATTTACTTTTTTTTTCACCATAATATACCATACATATACGAGTTTCAAGAGATAGGGCTGTGTATTTTTCTATATTTTTAGCTAATTATGTTACTTTTGCATCACTGCCTGGGAACCGTTCCGTGCGACACTAAAATTATTTTAAAAATCCGATTTTCAATGTCAAAATCAGACAAATTCGTGTGCGCATTGGAACTTTTGCTCTGGGGACCGCTATAGATCACTTTCAACCTGAAAAAAAAACCGATTATGCCACTTTAAGAAGTCATGTAGACAACGGATTTTTTTTTTTAGCTCAAATCATCCATGAAAATAGGGGTAGAGTCCTACGGTTGCAAATAGAGCCTACTTCAGAATAGCCATACAAAATGATGCCTTCAAGATGGTGAAATTGACCCTGATGAGAGGCAAATTTCACCTCTGGAGGTGAAACACCTATTTTTCTTCTGATTTCATTAAGAATCTTACCGTGAAACAAGAAATTCCGATGTTTGGCCGTCATTTCAGATTTAATCTTCATTCTCTCAAATTCTTTGGGAAAGGAGAATGTTAAGGAGTGTAATAACACAGTCGTCAACGTGCGCACAGGATTCCTGTAGCGGAGTTACAGGAAGCCTGCAAAAAACAACAACATAATCTGAGAAAATTGATGGTGGGTGGGTATTTTTGGTTGGAAACACATCCCAAACGAGGTTTCCAGCAAAGCGACTTAGCAGATAGACTAACATAAAGATATTCTTTTGGGTGGTAGTTTTATTTGTTGTTGACACCTTCGTTATTATTAACTATAAACACATGAAGTGAGATTATTCCTCAATTATCGTCCGATTGCCCCTTTGTCTACATGAAATCACCATATAATGGAACTTTTGCCCACTGCTATTGTGCATGGGGGTTTATTGGTTCACAGTTGATCAAATTCAACAGTTAATGGAAGGTGACACTCGTCTGTTTGTGTTTGTCAAGCAATTGTTTATCGTAGCACACACGAGATATGTGCTGCATGATTCACGTAACAGGCGCTGAAATATTCACGTAACAGGCGCTTCAGTGTTCAAGTAACACTGAATGTAAAATTGCCCTAAATTTTTTCTTTCCACTAAATTAACTTTGTACACATCAATATAAACTCATACAAAGGTCAGATTCATGGATTGTGCATTGTACTGGAAAAGTACAAGCATATAGGCTGCATTATTCCTGGCTGGATCTCATCAATTGGCAATGCAAGTACCACTAGATGTAAAATTGTCCCCGAATCTCTCTTTCCACTAAATTTACAGCAAAATTATTTATTATATTTAACAACTGGAACGGTATAATATGTATGTACACTATACATAAACTGAATATATACAGTGCTCACCATGACCTCACTGATCAGTATTGGGACCAGCGTGGGACTGGATGCAGTGTTGTACAATGTCATCCGTTTCACACAGGGAGGAACCGTTTGTCTGATTCTGTGTGCAAAATTCTATGAGCAAATTGTCTGATTCTATGGGCAAAACAGCAAGTAAGCTGCGTGGCACCAGTAAAACATGTTGGATCGACAGCTAATTTCTCAACAGAATCTGATGGCATATGTTCTATTTACTTCTTAGATCATTGCAGAATATTATTCATGTTCAGTTTCTTATGTGGTGTTCACCGCTCTTCATATATCTGTCGCACAAAAGTGGAACGGCTAGGCAGTGGAGCGGTTAGCCATCATAAATCACCAAAGACAAAGCGCTTCCAATTACTAACCAGAATATCTTGACCACAATTGCATGACAATTATTCCAGTTAACATTTTGATTGTTCCTGGATGTAAAGTCAGCTACGTAATCCAATAAAATCTGACATAGAATAAAAATAACAGAAACAAACCTGATTCTATGGAAACAAACCTGATTCTATGGGTAGGTTTATTTGATAACCATGGAACTATAGGCTACGATATGTCATCCATGTTATTGACCTTCTCCTAGAAACAGAACATAAAATCAAGCTTCAATGCTATATTTATTCAGGATCAGCATCGAGAAGCTGTTAGTTTCATGGCTATAACAAAACCCTACTCTTAGAATCAGGTTTGTTCCCATAGAATCAGGTTTGTTTCTGTTATTTTTATTCTATGTCCAATTTTGTTGGATGACGTAGCTGACTTCACATCCAGGAGCAATCAAAATGTTAACTGAAATAATTGTCATGCAATAGTGGTCAATATATCCTGGTAAGTAACTGGAAGCGCTTTGTCTTTGGTGATTTATGATGGCTAACTGCTCCACTGCCTAGCCGTTCCACTTTTGTGCGACAGATATATGGTGAGCGGTGAACGCCACATAAGAAACTGAACATGAATCATATTCTGCAATGATTTAAGAAGTAAACAGAACATACGCCATCAGATTGTGTTGAGAAATTAGCCGTCGATCCAGCATGTTTTACTGGTGCCCCGCAGCTTACTTGCCTATTTGCCCATAAATTCAGACAATTTGTTTATAGAATCAGGCAAATGCACATAGAATCAGACAAACGGTTCCTCCCTGTGATATTGTTCCAGTTGTTACACATAATAAGTTATTTTGCTGTAAATTTAGTGAAAGAGGTGTTTGGGGGTAATTTTTCATCTAGTGTTACTTGCATACTAAATTACTTTACAACGAAGAAAAGGCATTGCCAGTTCATGAGATCCAGCCAGGAATATCACAGCCTATATGCTTGTACTTTTCCAGTACAATGCACAATCCATGAATCTGACCTTTGTATGTGTTTATATTGATGTGTACATAGTTAATTTAGTGGAAAGAGAAATTTTAGGGCAATTTTACATCCAGTGTTACTTGAATACTGAAGCGCCTGTTACGTGAATACTTCAGCGCCTGTTACGTGAATCATGCAGCACATATCTCATGTGTGCTACGATAAACAATTGCTTGACAAACACAAACAGGCGAGTGTCACCTCCCATTAACTGTTGAATTTGTTCAACTGTGAACCAATCAACCCCCATGCACAGTAGCAGTGGGCAAAAGTTACATTATATGGTGATTACATGTAGACAAAGAGGCAATCGGACGATAATTGAGGGATAATCTCATTTCATGTGTTTATAGTTAATAATAACGAAGGTGTCAACAACAAATGAAACTACCACGCAAAAGAATATCATTATGTTAGTCTATCTGCTCAGTCCCTTGGGATGGAAACCTCGTTTGGGATGTGTTTCCAACCAAAGATACCCACCTACCATCAATTTTCTCAGATTATGTTGTTGCTTTTTGCAGGCTTCCTGTAACTCCGCTACAAGAATCCTGTGCGCACGTTGACGACTGTGAATAAGAAGTTATTAATTTGTCATCGGTAGTGTCAAAACGTGTAATTAATTTTATTACACATGGTATATAAAAACAAGGTCCATTATGAGATCGATTTTGTATGAAGGCATCAGAAGTTTTTAGCAAAGTAAATAGCACCCTGCAATACAACTATAGGTCAGTAGGTTATTACGTTATACATGTGCATATAGATACATTTCATTTGATAAAACCAGAACCCTCGCTGGTGTAGTGAACCAGACCTCCCAGGATCAAACGTGTAACAAAGACGGCATATTCGATTTGGCTACACGAACTATCGATCACGTAACTCTTGGGGGAAAGTTAAATAAAAAGATTTGGGGAAAATGTTACGTTCGTTTCTGAAACGCTTATCTATCAGTGCTGTGGCCGATACAACATCAACAAGTTCTTCAAAAACATGTTTACAGTTTACTGAAGTGAAGAGACATTTTGGATATGATAAATCGAATACGTTCAATTAAATTTGACTCGGAAACATTTACGAAGAGACATAAAATGTGCGCAACAGTCAACAGCACAAAGCAACATTCTCTGTGTGAAATTATATTCATCAGAACATGATAATTATCTTAAATAAATAAACGTAAGACCGTAAAATGCCCTGATAAATAAGCCGGACTCGGAAAAAAATTCTTCGAGCGTATAATTTCCCCATGGGTTTCTCTAGTCTGTGGGCCATTCTGGAAAAAAAAAAAATCGTCGCCAAATCGGGCATATTAGGTTTCTTGGTGTCATTCTATAGGTTTTTATATCAGGAAATATATTAGACTGGGTAACCTTCTCTAAAAGTGTCCAAACAATGGTAAAAAGACCTTTTCCAAGATGGCCGCCAAGTCCGATCAAGAAGTTTGTTTTTGTTTTTTCTCTACTTCTAGACGTGCTAGAAGTGTAATCTCAATGTCCTTTCTTAGGTTTTTAGGGTTGAGGAATCCAATCAAACACATTCCAATAACAATTATGCATTGTTTTCAATTGCAAAAGTGCACTTCGACTGGTATTTGAGTGTCAGAAATAGCTATTTGCGAAGGAAATCTGTTTTCAAATGTAGTTGCGCTATTCATTACCACGTTTTACCATTTCGAACAAAACAATCTCATGAATACATCATTAAGAGTTTATTGTTTCCCCTGAACAAAGTTAAGCAGATACTATGAATTTGCGATCGTCGCGCCGCTACAAGTGCCGTACAGACTTCCTTGTGAACGCTCCACAAGTTGCAAATCTGAACTGTTTCTGACAATATTCCATATGGATATGTCTTATAGCAGAAACCCATAAGAGATCCTCTTATGGGTTTCTGCTTATAGTAACATCCCAAAACCCATCGATTTTGGTTGCCATGGCGACCAAGATGGCCGATTGGCGACACATTTCTAGACAAAATTAGCTGTTTCGACAAACATGGTTTGTGAAGGCTCCAGGGGTGGTACTTTTATAGGTATCACTAGGATATTGAATAGGCATATTGAGCAGTGACCAGACACAGAGATATTTAATTATTATAATTATAGTTAATGAAAAGACTTCTTAAAACAAAGTTGATATCCAGCTCGAGGTCAGCGATCATTCCTTTTGGTTGCAAATAGGAAACATATCACACTGAATGTGTGTACAAGTATGGAGCTGATGGATTTGTTCAAAATATATACTATTATCGAATACATTAACTTGACTTTGATCAGTTAAGTCTATTGAATTGTTACTCAGCTGACTCTGGTTCTCTGGCTGCAGGGGTCGTTCGGCTGACTCTGGTTTTCTGGCTGGAATGGTTGCTGGGCTGACTCTGGTTCTCCAGCTGCAGTGGTCGTTCGGCTTACTCTGGTTCTCCGGCTGGAATGGCTGGACGACTGACTCTGGTTCTCTGGCTGGAATGGTTGCTCGGCTGACTCTGGTTCTCCAGCTGCAGGGGTCGTTCGGCTTACTCTGGTTCTCAGGCTGGAATGGCTGGACGACTGTTATCCGGCTGGAATGGTTGCTCGGCTGACTACAGTTCTCCAGATGCAGGGGTTGCTTGGCTGACTCTGGTTCTCCCGGTGCAGGGGTCACTCGGCTGACTCTGGTTCTCCATCTGGAATGCTCACTCGTCTGACTCTGGTTCTCCATCTGGAATGCTCACTCGTCTGACTCTGATTCTCCAGCTGGAATGCTCACTCGGCAGACTCTTGTTCTCCCACTGTAGTGGTGTTTCGGGAGACTTTGGTACTCCGGCTGCAGTTTGTCTCGAATGACTTCAGCACTCTGGCTTTGGGTTGTTTCGGGTGACGTCGGTACTCTGGCTGCAGGCGGTCTCGGGTGGTAGCGGGTTTGGTCTGCAGTCACTCCTGGCCTGTGCAAAGTAAGGATTGCCAATCATTCGGGTTTTAGTCCGCATTCCTCATCGACCTCTTCCTCTTCGTCTGGTTGTTCTGTTGATAGCTTGGGTTCTGAGCTATCTCAGACGTTATCAGCTTTATTTTACCCAACGGGTCTTCCAATCAATTCTACGTTCAACTTTGGTTGACTTTGGTTGAAGTTCGGTGTCATTCCATCTGTATACCCGAACACGGGCCGACTCAAATATCAACTCTCGGCTTGATTTCAAGGTTTCTTGACAAATCACATATTCGGATGAAATTGTTGCAGATACATCTAGAGAGGAAGTTGACTATGATTGAACTCAACCACATGTTATATATATGTTGTACAACAGTTGCCAAATTTATTTGTTTCACATATACAATATTATATATGGAGTAGAAAAAAAAAACAAGACAACCTTAGAAACGAATGTTCAACAAGTAGATAGTGTATGATCTATATGGCCATTGTTCCACTTTTCTTCATATAAATTGGATGTGCATAAACTGATATGTTGATGATTTATTCATGGAATTGTTTTGTTCAAAGTGGCAATATACCTGGTAATGAATAGCGCAGCTACATTTAAAACAGACTTCCTCAGCAAATCGCTATTTCTGACGTTCAAATACCAGTCAAAGTGTAGTTTTTCAATTGAAATAACGCATAAATGTTCTTGAAATGTATTTCATTGGATTCCTTAACCTTCAAAACCTAAGAAAAGACACCAAGATTACATTTCTAGCTTGTCCAGAAGCAGAGAAAAAACATAAACAAACTTTTTGATCAGACGCGGTTGGCCATCTTGGAAAAAGTCATTTTTTCCATTGTTTGGACACTTTTTGAGAAGGTTACTCGGTCTAATATTTTTCCTGACATGAAAACCTACAGAATGACACCAAGAAACCTAATATGCCCGATTTGGCGACGAAAACCTATTTTAGAGGTCTCCTGGAAAATGACCTAAGGACTATTCAGAAGGAGTTTAAGAAGTCTCCCCTCCGTGGAGACAATATTAACGGGCACAATACGTATGACAACGGACACATTATGATTGATAGGCCTACTATAGGCCTACACGTACACAGACAACGAAACTGCTCTATACAGGCAACGGAATGCTCAATTTTATTATATTTTGGATATTTCAATGTCACATTTGCTAATTTATCGTGGTCGTGAAAGTTCTGTTGACTGGTTTGAATAGGCAGCTATAAAAAAAATCACAGGCACCGATTGTATCAATTCAATTTTAAATCATGTTTTTTTTCACACTCAACTATTTCACTCTGAAAAGAAAGGAAATGAAGAAGAAATATTAAGTTAAACATTATTTTGCCGACATTAAATATATTCAAATTTCGGAGTATATTCAGCATTCCTTGACTGGCTTGTACGACGTGGCATGTGGCTATCACCAGGGGGTTCGCTCGATATTGTATGACATTTTACCCATGCAGGCTCAATAGGTTTAGAGGCCCTAAGTACCCATCCGCAACAGTAAAACTGTCGGATAAATATTGGAAGTCAATCGATTGAAATAATTATTGGCTGCGTTGTGTATACTATTGGATACTGTGCACGTTTAGGGAAATACACGTGTATACCATTCTATGACATGAATGATAGAAAAATTGTGAATTCAGATCACGCTTCGTTCTCGCGATATTTCAGCCGTTGTGGACTATTACCATGGCCGATTAAATTATAAATCAAGTTATAAAATCCCGAGAATTTGAATTCAACTCGATTTGTTAACACTTGGCAAGGACTAGAGAAACAGAAAAACGTTTGAATTGTTGTACCTCACTGGACTTACGCTACAGCTGGCTGTACCTCTAGTGACCACCACAGAGCCTTCGACACAGCAGCTGGCCTGCGCCTCAGTCCCCGCCGCCGGTCTGTGCCGGATTATGCCGATCACTGACTTCGAGACTCCCGAAAGCTTTCGAGGACGTTTCGATTGGAGCGTTGAGGAAGACACAGGCGAGGACTCGTACTGTTGTGTGATGGGATCCCTAGCACGGCGCGTACACGTGCGCCGTCAGACGGCCTACCGCTGGTGTAAGCTGGCGGCGGCCCTCGTCCTAGCCGTGCTCTTCACGCAAGCCATCTTCTACATCACAGGCAAGTCGGTGGTCCCCTATAACCCCAGCCAGGCCATCCCCGGATCCATGATACTAGGTGAGACTCTCGTCCGTTTTCACATTGATCAGCATACAACTGGCTGGTCGTCATATTGTGGAATCAATATAGCAGTGTAACTATTAGTCACCAGAATTGTTCAACCTCTCATTTGTTTTCATCAAACAAAGTAGCAAAATTTCAGCACAATTACAATTTCAAATGATAAACCCTGACTAAATCTACGACTGAGGCCTTCCATATCAAAGGTTGAAGATGTTATTTTGTTTGTTCTAGTGGCGCATAACATGTAAAATGTAGAAATATTGAAAAGAAAATGACAAAAAAAAATGATACAAAAACAAATAAATAAAGACATAATACAGCACCCAAGAATTTGAGAATCCGGGTTTATTTGATAAGAGATAAAAAAAAAACGAGCCAGGAAATGGCCCCTAAGATTGAGTCTCCAATAACTGATGTGCTGGAATGATACGTGGTATTGATTTAATAGTATGACCTTTTGAAATAACAGAACACAGATGATACAGGCTCAGTAGCTAATCGATAATCGACTTTCCACGTATTGATTGGAAATTGGTATTCAGTACCAGCTTGACTTCAATTGACATCAGTGGTTGAACGTATGTCTGGTTACAGACATGTCAAGTATCCCTCATTCCTAAAAATGTTCACACTGGTACACACAACGGCGAGGACATAATTACCTACGTGTGAAACACTGCGGTATGCGGAGTGGATAGTAACACGGACAGTAGATACAAAATTGGATGCGCATTGCAGTGGATGGACATATCTCAGGATTTTGTTTCGATAGCTACATCGGATGAGAAGACTGCATGAGTCATTACAACAATAGGCCTAAAACTGACGTCAAAATGAGAACTAGACCACTTTTCTGCTTCCTGATGTCATTACTGATGCTGCTAATAGTTATCAAAACGCTAGGTATAGGGTATCGCAAAACTGTTAATGACAATTAAACATTATTGAATTCTGACAACTATATACTCGAATAGGCATATATAATATAATATTTTAAGCTTTAGACTTAAATATGCATATATTTACCAGTAGTGAATAATATTAAAGATCTGTATAATGAAATGCGTTTGGTACCTTTGTGTGACCTTTGGAAGTCCCAATATTATGCCTATATTGAAACATTCAACAAGCTGCTTGAGATGACATCCCCATATAGACGTTCAATAAGCCTCCAGCAATAACTTCCACAACGAAGTGGACTTAGTTAATGTTATCAAAATATTCCCCTCGATGGATTAACACACTGGTAAGGATAAAAACATCGTACAAGAATATGTCAAAAGTTATTGATAAAATGTTACACGTACAGTGTACTAGCAGTGTGTACGTGTACGTACATTTCGATGATATCTAGTGTAATGTATGTACGCTCGGAACGAATACTATATAATTCGTGTATGACAAACCTTTGTGAAATGATTCGCTTACTTGCATGACCCTGCATACTGGGGACTAGAAAGTCTTATTGTCTATCCTACAGAGCAATACCAGCACCGCTATATCGACGAACATGACAGCGCGGGCTTCGAGCATCTGCGGCCCGAGGGTGTCGACTCGGCCGACAACCTGTACAACGCCGCCTTGCACGAGGCCAGTATGGGCGGCGAGGGAGCCGTCGAGGATCAGTTGGACTTCGGGGGACTGTCCCAGGGCGCCGAGACGGCCGAGGGGATCATGGCCACCCAAGCCAACCCCCAAGACATGCCCGGACCCGCCGACATCGACGAGGATCTGGAGGAGGAAAGCGAGGAGGTTCCTTACGAAGAGGAACAGCAAGAGCAGCAGTCCCAGGAGGAGTACCAACAGGTAGCCGCTCCGGCTTTCCAATCCGAGTCACAGGAAGCTCAAGATTACAGCTTCCAGAACTCCATGCAACAGGCTCCACCAATGATGCAGCAGCCAATCATGGCCCAGCCTCCCCAGTATATGGCCCAAATGCAGCAGCCGATGATGCAGCCGCAGTTCCAAATGCAGCAACCACAGTACCAAGGTCAGCAAATGCAGTATCAGCCCCAACAGTTCCCACCAGCTGCAGCATATCCACAACAGATGCAACAGCCTCAGTACGTGATGCAACAGCAACCGGGATACCCAATGCAGCAACCAGGTTACCCAGTTCAGCAACAACAAATGGCAGGTCAGGCACCTGCATATGTAGGCCAAGCGATGCCATATCAAGCACAACCCGCGGCACAAGCCCCGCCAGCCGATCAGCCTATAGCAGGGCGGCCACCTTTCCCTCAGATCCACTTTGAGCATGCACCGAGCAGCGATAATTCAGCACAAGACACTTTAGGGGCTCTGGAGCAAGGACGTGTAGACTCGCAGCTATTCCCTGACGAACAGCGACTCAGACAGCAGCAGATAGAGCAGCCACAAGGACTTCCAGGGTTACACGCAGGTCCCCAGCAGTCCAATTTCCCCCCTATGTCAGGTGGTTTTGTCGGTGTTTCAGGTAATCTCAACAAGCCGCAAGAAGAGCAGCGGGTGGAGGTCCCCGTCGGCCAGATGGATTCCTTGTCCTACCGGTCCGAGTCAGAGAGCGTAGATAACGTCATGGCGCCACAAGACCCGGAGAAACTGCTCCACGACATCGGCATGGAGCGGCCTGTGTCCCAGGTGGCGGCTGTCCCTACACCCGCGCCGGCTTACCCCGCGGCCCAACCGTATCAGGCTGTCGCCCAGGCTCCCCCAGCTCCTCCTCCTGCCCCACAACCCGCCCAACAGCAGGTACAGTCTCCCGTCCAGCAGGAAGCTGGGCCCCAGGTAAACCCACCCCTGGACGACGGCCCGGACTTCGCTTATGGTCAATTCCCTAATGGCTTCTTTTGGAGCGTGGCGACATCTGCATATCAAATTGAGGGCGCGTGGAATGAAGACGGTGAGCAAAAAGTGAACTGTATCCACTTATTTCATGTGACATGCTTCCTGTCATGACTCAATGACTCAATGCACATCCGTATCATTCGTATTCTCTAATCTTGCTATGCACAATATTCAGGCAAAGGGCCGAGTATCTGGGACAACTTTGCACACGTCCCGGGACGCATAGAGGACGGAACGACTGGGGATATCGCGTGTGACAGCTACCACAAGTACCAAGAGGACGTCATGATGGCCAAGGCACTTGGGGTCAGGATCTCATCCAACATTGTCTGCCACAGAGATCAGATATAATGGGTTGACCAATCCGTCACACATCATCATCGTGTTTTCACTTTTCGCTTTTTTTGTACCAGGTGAAGCACTATCGATTCTCGCTCTCGTGGAGTCGGATCCAGCCCACCGGTCTGGACGCCGTGCCGAACCCCAAGGGCATCGAGTACTACAACAACCTGATCAACGCTCTGCTAGCCGAGGGCATCCAGCCGGCCGTGACGCTGTACCACTGGGACCTGCCACAGGGACTGGAGGACCAGGGTGGCTGGCTCAACGAGTCCCTCATCGTCCCCGCCTTCACAAACTATGCAAGACACTGCTACAAGGCATTCGGTGACAGGGTGAGTAACGAGATTTGTTCACACTTTGCTGACCATCACGGTCATTGTGTTAGTTTAATTCAATGAAATACAACATCTATATACCACCCAATTACATGTAATGTTTTTGTTTTGTTTTTGTAAAAAACGTGTATCTTTTGATCCTGCAGGTGAAGTTCTGGATCACGTTGAATGAGCCGTTCATCACGGCCAATGCGGGGTACGGGCGGGGTAAGAAGGCCCCGGGTCTGACGGGAGAGGGAGACCTCGTGTACATCGCGGGTCACAGCCTCATCAAGGCGCACGCACACGCCTACCGCATGTACCAGCGCGAGTTCCAGAGCACACAAAAAGGTTAGGATCCGCATGGTGTGATCCGCATGGTGTGTAGAACAATTTTACCGGACCGAATATCTTTCCCTCTTTTGGCTCCCATATACGTACATGTACAAACAATAACTTTAAATTGTGTCCAGGTTTCGTGGGCGTGACCTTGAACATCGTGTACAAGCAGCCATTGAATCCGAACAACCCTCTGGACGTGGAAGCGGCTGAACGAGCCATGAACTTTGACCTCGGCTGGTTTGCTAACCCAATCTACGGGGACGGAGATTATCCCGAGGTGATGCGGAAGCAGGTGGCCCTGAAAAGCCAGCAGCAGGGGCTGGCTATGTCCAGGCTCCCTGTCTTCACCGACACTGAGAAAAAATTCATCAAAGGTCTTTACCCATTTTATTCTTCTGCTGCGATTTAGTGACATTTCCTATAATCAGCTACTACAATAATGCGATGTTTGAGATGAAGACGTTATATATAATTGCAATATATTTATTTATGTCTTTTTTCATAGGAACGAGTGATTTCTTCGGGTTGAACACGTACACAACCCGACTTGTGGAACACTTTGTACAGCCGTATCAAAAGCCGAGTTTCGGTCGAGATCAAGACATACGAGAGTCTGTTGATCATTCCTGGCCCACGTGAGTATGGCAAACTAATCCGAGGACCTGTGTCATATTCCATCTCTATAAACTTTGATAGTTCTAGGCAGTTGTTCTTTCATGGAACAACAGAAGAGACCACAATATATGATCCAATCATCGGGGTTCTCTAAGACGAACCAAGTCATGGCTGCTGAGTGCTGAATAGTTTGTTGATTTATGCATGGTGCAATTGTACAATGAACTTTGTTCTCTATGTCCAGATCCGGATCGCCGTGGCTCTACGTTAACCCGCCAGGTATGAGAGGTCTCCTGAACTGGATCAAAAACCACTACGGAATGGTTCCCATCTATATAACAGAAAACGGTATCTCAGATAGAAACGGAACACTGAACGATCAGCATCGAATATACTATTACAAGTTCTATCTAAACCACATTCTCAAAGGTGAGTAACACTATGGTATGGTATTTTGACAATACTAAGAGATGTGCCACTCGTATACAATAGGCTACTACATAAGGAAAAGTCAGCTTTAATTGCTACATGTAATTGACGGTTTGTTCATAACCATTACAGCGATCAACCAAGACAGCGTGCGTGTGATCGGTTACACAGCCTGGGCGCTGATGGACAACTTTGAGTGGGAGAAAGGTTACCAAGAGCGATTTGGACTATATCATGTCGACTTTAACGACCCCAACCGACCTAGAACTCCAAAGGCATCAGCCACATACTACGCCCAAGTCATTAGTAATAACGGGTTCCCAGCACCAACGTAGGGCGTCTGTGTGTACCTTAGATAATCTTCTGTCTTTCCGAGTATGTTTCGGTATCATGTTGAGTAAAAGGATTTATTGCTCTCCGCGAGGTATTGAACTATCAACTGTGCGCTTAGTGTAAGTTTCAAAATGAGACTGTGTATATATATATTTCATATATAAATATTGTTAGTTTGTGTAGATAACGTCTGTTAGTGTCAGTATCAAGCAATGATCTTTCCATTGGCCTAATCGTGGTCTCTAGTTTCGTTATTAGCATGGACTGTGTTATGTGCCGTCTAGATGTACTTACAATTACTGAACTGTTTGTGGTGATTTTTAGTATACTCGTACATGCATTTTTGAGTGTGTCCATTAGTCCCTTTGTTTTGTATCAATCTTTATAGTTGAGAAGTGGGGCTGGTCAAATTTGAAATGAATAAAATTGATATACATATTGATGACGTTTATGTTTGAATGATGCAAACACATTATTATTGTTAACACATGGTAGTAGATCTACATCCACTTTCTTCCCTGCATACTTTAAAAAAGTGACTGACGCCAATTTCAATATTGCCAAAATAGTAAGTACTCAACTTCTTGGAAATCCTCAAGCGCTTGTTCTTGCGATGACATAATTCCGCTGGAATTTTAAAACTCAGCGTCAACTCATGTCAATTCTAAGATCACCAAAAGATTCACCATATACATGTATACTACTTTCTATACATATGTAGAAGAATGCTCTAACGTAGTTACAAAGTGAAAGTGAACATATCTCGCTGCATACATTACCTGTATCAGAACACACCCCGAAGCCATTGACGGGTGGATCTTGGGATTGGTCAGGGGAGAGAATACACATAGGATAGATACACATTTGGATTCCTGGGTGAGGGGGTTAAATGGTTGGTTTCGGGACAAGACTGCTAAGTTCTAAAGATATAATTATGACACAATTTTCGAAAAACATGACATTCAGTAATTCCACGAACGAGAAGCACAAGGCTGTTCACATCACTCGATCCAAAATACGATTTTTATACCTTGAGGTTGCTCTGAGAAGAAGACGGTGTGGGGGTCTCTTCTCAGCCATTCTACATGTATTGGTACATGTACTTTGGTGGTCCGTGTTTTTATCTGATAGATCAGTAGTTCAATGAGACATATTGCGACGCTAAACTTGGCTCCTGCTCAGACAATCGTTATCTACCTCGGAATTGAGAATACATTATACTATAATTCACATTTGAAACCATTTTTTGTTACTCCTCTTCACCTCGCACGTCCTCGAGTACGCAATTTTTAGCTTACAGACCTGCTTACACCGGTTTTTGAAGATACCGTAATTATATTCGCGAGGATCAATCGTTTCGTTCTAACAAGCTTAGGCTTACCATACATCATCTGGGAGTCAGACAGCATTTTTTCTAGGGATCTCTAGAATATGAGCATATTCGTGGATTTGGTCGTGATCCTTCATAAACATGTTGAATTCGAAGGATTGCACCGCTACAAAACCAAGCAAATACAAAATTGTGTGCTTTCCAAGAAATTCAATGACACTACTAAATTCAATGTAAAGCGCCAACTTTTTTCAATTTTCAAGATAGAAGTCTGAAATTCGGTAGAAAATTGCCCTTTGGCCTACAGGTGAAAGTTGGAATCAATTTTAAAATCAGCCAAATTTAGCACTCTTGTTTGTCACGCAAACTTGAAAGTACATCTCGAGATAGTCGGGAATATATAGGAAATATGCACAGTTCGACAACAGATACTTGGAAAATTGCCGTTAATCGTGCATGAAAACAGTGGATAGAGAATGATCGGCCTGCCTACATTGCCGGATGCCACAGTATCTAGACAAATACCAATGACGTCATGAGACTGTGTATAGAACTCGCCCGTTAGTACCAGTATAAAACTCGACCACCAAAGTACCAGGGCCGCTTTGAGGATAGCATTGATGCGAGATTGACTGGCCCGAGTTTAAATCTTGATTTGGCAGCTCAATTTAGGCACGTAATACACATTTTCAGACCCAAATTTTCACGATTTCTCATTCTATAGACAAAACGAAGCTACTGCAGAATAAATACATTTTGTCAATTCCAAAAGTGACTATAGCTTGAAGTATTCCAAGTTATAATAAAATAACATACATAGCATAGCAAATATATCAGCAAAAAAAAAACAGTGAAAACGAGTTAGAAATAAAGTATAAGATATTGTATTGGTTTTCGTCCATCTAGCCACACTGTCCGCCCAAAAGAATGTGTTTTGAGACAATTGCCTACCAGTACCTTTAAACTAATGTTTCCTGCGGCCACGTTCCTTGCAGACAGAATATACCCGTAGAGCCTTGTCAGAATAGTCTACAATGACATGCACATAATTCTCCCACCAGTCAGCCAACTTGTGATTACCACGGATGCCAATAGTCTTGACCAAGACCCTGGTACCAGTACTAGACAGAACGCCATGAATAGTACTTTTATAATTATACTATGAGACTGGCTTTCAACTGATTAGCAGAGACCAGGGATCAGGTGAAATCCAGCTGCTTCCGCAGCTTGGAAACAATCCGTGCCCCATCAACAAACATCAACATCAACAAATGTTCCTTTGCCCAAAGAGAACATCCACAAACAAATGTAGCTCATTTCCAAACTTGAGATTTCTTATTCCCAGTCAAGGTTCTGAGCATACCAAAATCAAGGTTTGGTTCATCCGATCACACAAGCCATTACCCATGGCACGATAAGGGATGGTCGGACATTTCTGGACACAGATAAGGTGAATCGAATAATGTTGCTGTAGGAATATGTACCCTGATCGCTCGGGATACGTTCGAAATAATTCTATAATGAAGAGAGAAGCGATCCTGAAGAATACGAGCTTTGGGCACTATGGTTCAGTTCCTTATGGGAATGCCTTGGAGAAGTGATCTGCGACTATGATCAAACTGTTCTCAATACTCAAGTAATTGATGCACACAAGCTACATATATTCTTAAGTAAAAAATGTTTGTCAAGGGAGCTCGGTGAGGAAAATTAAGAGCCTTTGCTCGCAAAGAACCAACACAAAACAGAATTGACACATGCCAGGTAAGCCTTTGCCGAGACTATGAACGAGTACGATCTCGTCCCATATGCCTTGTTTCCTGGTGAAAGAAATGAAAAGCTTTAGGGCGCCAAGGCCTCTGGAAGTACCAACTGGATAAAACTGGTCATTGATAATTTCTCGATAGAACAAAACACCCTCCAGGTGCCACAAGCGATCCCACTCTCGAAGATATGGATGTAGATCCAAGGACTTATGAGGTTGAACACTTTGTGTCAGAAATAAGATCGACCAACTCACCTTTTCACTCCACTGGTCACTCCAAACCATTGAGTATCAGAATGCCGGGTAAAGCTACCTCACTAACAGATTATTAAATCACTGACAAGCTGTGAACATGACCAGGCCAGGGCTCGCTACCACTAGTCATCCTCTCAAAAAAATCAACCAAGGTCTCTCCAACTACAAAAGTTCACCTTCCCGTACGTCCCCAGCCTTATGTCCCAGACGGATGTCTTTTTTCGTTGGCCTGCATGAATTTGGAAATCCTAAGACCCTGATTATCCATGACATACGAACCTAGGTCCTAAACAGACACTTGACACAACTTGGCTGTGACAGCATTTTGATCAAAATTAGACGTAGAAGCCTAGAGGCCTTGAAGGCATTTCGGGAAATAAAGGCAATTTCGAGGATATACATCTCAAAATGAAGTGTTTATTGAGAATATAACACCGTTTCCACGATAATGCGAAACAAGAAGTGCTGAGTCGGAAAAAAAATTTGGTGACCAGGGATTTGATGACCAAAGGTATCCCTACGACATGATTGTCCAGTACCTGAGGCCAAAAATAACCTCTGTTTAGCTGTACGATGCACCGTTTCCATATAATGCGAAACAGGGAGTGCTGAGTCTACAAAATAAAGATATCAACGATATCAGGTAATCAAATACCGACTGAGCCGAAGCTTTCAGGTCAAGGTCAAAGTCCATCCTCAATACCTTTAAAATCCAACCGGAGGTATCGTCCTTTGTTTGAACTCTCCATTCTCTGTAGGGAATGGAGAGTCTTTGAGTTGTTGGATTTGAACAATAGGTGTTGGACAGCTTGTTGTGAGCAATATGTTTGTAGTATTGAAGCTCAGACCGAACTGAAAAATATGGAGGATTTTCCCTGTCGTTTGACTGCAAACCAGTGGGATTAATTACTGCGGATATCATGCGCGAAGTGGGCCACGTAGCTGTTCTCTAATTCGCTAAAGAACAAACTCAACACATATGTCCCAACAAACAGAGGAACCTTGGATTTTTAAGCTGCATTAGGCGACAGCAAAACTGGAAAACACCGACTTAACACTTACCATCACCAACAAGAATCAATCACCCCAACTCCGCAAAAAATGCGTAAGGCAAAGGATCATCTCCACAACTAACAGATCCGACAGAGTTTACACTAGAAGGGATGACAAATGAGTCTCAAAAAAAACCTTGAGCAATAGTCATTACCATGGAATCAGTATCCAATCCATAGATCAAAATCGAAGACTCGTCGTAAACACCAACCAATAGACCTAACACATCACTAAGATCATCTACAGGAAAGAAACCTATTGACTACGTAAACATGGAACCAATACCCAAAAACAGAGTATACCGAGTGAACCTAACCGTGTCTGTTTTCCGATCTCAAAGTCCAGTGTCAGACAAAAACAAAAAAATTGTATGGAACTTCATGAACCCGCATATATGGCCATAATGAAGTGAAATCATGTTGTGCAGAACCTGAACTCTTGTTCATCATCAAGCTAGGGGCATTTAGTCTTTGTTTTTGAAATACTATTAAATTTTAGCTATGTATTTGGTATCATTAAAATCTTGTTGTATTTATGGTAATTGGTTGTAATATATCCTGCTGAACCAAGACATGATTCTTCTGCTTACAAGATTGGATATCATAATCCTCCTGGATACACCGCTAACAACCAGCCACAACCTAAGATTTAATTGGTCCTTGAAAATCTGACCACAGGAATCACCAGAGCTCTTGACGTGATGTAACGGACCCTACAGCTGTGAAACGCGACCCCTCAGCCCATTGACTTCCTTGTTCTCCACTGGATATTCAACAATAGCCTATATATCCATGACCAGCTGTCTTCAGCCTCAGTTTCCTTCCAACTACTGTACTCTTCACCTTCTGGACGGACAGTTTTAAGCAGGTTGTTGAATGAAGGTGGGTTATCCAAATTATCCTCCAGTTTCAAACGGAGGACCAAGTTATCATTGCTACAACCGTGGATGAACTTTTTGGGAAGGAACTTGGCAACATAAGACAAAGCAGCACCATGGACCTTTGCCCACAGCATCTGGAAGTGAATACAGTAAAATACAGCTGTACATACACCAGGGGTAATCAGCACTGGATTATGTGTAGTATCTGTATAAGAACTACATCACCATCTAGCATACTAACGATCCAGGATGTCCAGGATGTCAAGATCTCCTGAGAGGAATCACAAGTTCTATCTGCATCAATACCAGGACATACTATGTAAGTTCTGAGAGATGACCCTCTTCCTATCTGCATCATCCATGAACTGTTCAACAAAACAAAACTGCCAACGCGTAAAGTCGACCTCTTTGGATGGGACAGGGGACTTCTCAGCAAAAACACGATATTTCCTTGGTGTTGGTCGGGAAGCAGACTCTGACATCATTATAATTGACCTCGGGTGAGAGCAGGGGTGGATCTAAGAATTGTCGAGGACGGTAACTTCGAAAGGGAGACAAATTTGCAATACCCTTAAATTACTCCTATATGTGCAGATTTGTTTAATATCTGGGAGATGGGGTGCTTAGTGGGGGGAGGGGGGGGGGTTGACAGTCAACATCACCTGCTACCTGAATTCACCACTGGCTCATAGGTTTTGGCAAACTATACGCCAAGTAATATAACCTCAACAAATCATAAGTTTGTCCTGTCTGATTTATACTCTTAAGACCCGATAATCAGAACAAATCATAAGTTGTCCTTTACCATTGACCTCAAACTTGGTCATGGACGGCAAAGAGGGGGCGTGTAGCTAGGCACTTGATGCAAACTTCTCCTTATATACATGTGGGTCATTATCATGAACATAATAAATACACCCTCGGACTCTCCAGTGTAAAATGATCATAATGCTTGACATTTTACATGTAATGGGATAACTACATCAAGACCTGAGTAGTATTTCATGAACATGAGATTGCATTTGTACTTTTCTGGGAGAAATCGTTCATACACAGTGAGGTCAGTACTGTGGACATGTTTGATTTTTGGAGAACATTATCAACTCTTGAATATTAAGAATATCCAAATACAGCAACTGAAACATATACAGCAACTGATAAGGCACCCCATTGTAACATAGATAGTTCATTAATTTCAAGCAACTGCGTTTATTTCTCTCTAACATCTCATAAAAGCATTTATAATAGCGTACAAACACCAGATACAAAACCAATATCATCCACATAAATACAGTGCCATGAACTGTCTGTGCAAAAGAATGTATGCAGTATATGTAACTGAATATGACAACATGTCTACAATACATGATCACATGAACTAAGGTAAAGATCTGGTATACTGCAGGCCAGTCTAATATAAAAAACCTCCCTAATAAAATTTCAGATATTGTTTCGGATATACACTCACAACAGCAAAGTAAGCCACCAAACCAATAACTCCTGACATGGGCATTCACCATCGAGAAGTACATAGAGAATGTTATATATGGGGCTTTCATTATCATGAAATCCTTGACTTCTGTGCTCATATCCAAGTCAGTATGTGGTGCACATCCAGTATAAACTGCCACAGAAAGCAACAGGCACAAATATATCGGTGCAATAATTTCTCACAACATAATCTTCTTTATCTTTATCCAAATACAACCGGTGTATGTGTGTTGGTGAAGAACTGGCCTTGTACATGTTGATGACATACATGTATTATCACATGTAATACACACTGGGCCTGAATAAAAAACAGTAGGTGAAGTACATCAGAGAAATCACTACCAATGCACACTTGCACAATCTTAAATATCAACATTATACATAGCTGTATATAAATTCACCTGAATCCAGTAAACTTAACAAGATATATTAAGGTTCAAACATTCATGAGTTGTTACTGATTATACATGTAGCAGTTACAGCATTTGTACTACCTTTTTACATGGGTTAAGATTTTACAAGCTATTGAAAGTTAAACTACTAACCAAAGTCAAAAAGCATATCAGCAGAAACACAGGTGGAATGTAGCACCAATGTCACAAAAATTGTTCTTGAGAGAGTTTATACATCTGAAGCTATCCATTGCAGAAATTCAGACATTTCCGCTCTATTGCCTTGAAAGCTTTCAACCAGAATTTCACTTAAAATGGATAAGATTCTACGATACGATGACAATATTCTTGAATTACACATATTATACATACAAAATCTCATCAAACTCAAGCCTTGTTATTGTCATTAGCTCATGGTTTCGAAAACAACAAAAAACACGCATATATGTATGCTTTTACAACATAATAGTTATGTGTAATAAATAAATTACTAAGTATGAGTACACAACAATGAGTAAGTATACAGCTGGATAATCCACAACAGAACATATTCCAAATAACAATTTCCCACAACTACAGCTGACTGTCTATTGACATTAAGGAAATATTTTGATATTGTTGTTCTGATTCAGAATGCAGTCAGAGCATTCAAACTAACAATACATGTGACTGGTAAATAACGACACATTTTTGTGAATTGGCAGATGTTTCAATATTCAGACCTGCTGACAATGTTAAAAGGTAAACTACTACTAGTGGCAACACTAACATCTCTATGAATTCTCTCCAGCATTTCATTGTGATTTGCCTTGCGCCTCCCTGGCAGCTCTCCTCTCCTCGATGTCGAGTGCTGTGACGTTTTGGCAGGCTGCGTACAGCTGAACAAGATTGATTCCGGTTTTAACCAGGGCGACCGGAGCGCAAATCACGCCGATAAACGTCCACAGTCCAAACGACAAGGGGCCCAGAGGAACTAGAAAACAAAACCAGACACATCACTTGGTGCTGTGTACACAGATGTAGGTACCGGTAGATAATTGTATTGGAATAAAGACTATTTAGCAGCACATCAACTTACAGACGGGGCCCGGCGTGAAGTGACCAAGGTATAGCATGGCATAAAACAGCTCGTTTCCAGCACACATCGCAAACAGGATTTTCTGAAAAATAATATTAAATAGGGACTCTTGTATGGTTGTTTGTGGTCTTCACTAGAGAAATACATTTTCACCAATGACATAGTATCATAATACATACGTTAGGTATGATTCTACCAAGATACTTTCAATAGAACCTTGTCTACAGGAGAAATAGTAGAGATATTTTGATACATATCAAAGAACATGGACATTATCACAATAGACTGGAGGCCAAACCTGCAAAAGGCCGTTATTTTGAGAGTTAGTATGCACGGAGACACCCATTGGCGAATGTGGTATCGTTGAAAAGCTTAAGACCTAAGGGTCACATTTTGACATATCCCGCCTTTTGGGACAGGGGCGGTCACCATGGAAACGGGCTTGGAAGGTCAATGACCTCAAATTTAATCAAGTGTCCTGCTAGGCACCCGGAATGGCGTAACATATCACTGAAAGTGCTCCTTCAAAAGAATGGTTCAACCGATTGGGTTTAATTTTGGAACATAGACAGATGCTGGTACTAGGTATGTGTTGGCGGAGTGACCCCAATGAGGTGTCAAGAATGGAGGTCCCGGGGTCGGGATCACCACCCCCTGGAGTTCGCCCCTTCTCCAAATAATTACAAAAGTGTGATTTGGGGTACAGAAGTTTGTTTGTTGAAGAGACCAAGTAATATAAGAGTTATTAAATGGCACCATTCAAGGACAAGACCAGGTTACCATGGCAACGGACGTTACAAATGGTAGGCGTCGGGTCTATTTTTCACCCAAAAATGGCAAGATTATCGGGATTCAGGCTGCATGAAAGTGTTAATGATCGAAAACATGGCTATATGAGGCTACCATCATTGTCATAGATGAACATAATATGGGACACGGATATGCTGATAGCACCGTGGCCTCAGGGTGGGGCTCGTTTCCATGACAACAGGTCTATTTTCCCATAGAAAATGGCAAAAATAATGAAGATTTGGTTGCTTTAAAGTGTTGATATTTAAAGACAGATCAACGATCTTGTCTCATATGGCACACACGTGGGACAGAGACGGAATGCTACCTCTGTGGCCTCTGGGTGAGGTTCGTTGCCACGACAACAGACATTTCTTATGGTAGGCGTGAGGTCTATTTTTCACCCGAAAATGGCAAGAATTACGGGGTTCAGGCTGTTTAAAAGTGGTAATGGTTTAAGACATGGCTATATGAGGTTACCACCTTTGTCATATATGAACAAATTATGGGACACGGACATGCTGATAGCAGCGTGGCCTCAGGTGGGGCTTGTTTCCATGGCAACAGGTCTATTTTTCCCCATGAAAATGTCAAAAATATTGAAGATTGTGCTGCTTTAAAGTGTCAGTGGTTAAAGACAGATCAACGATCTTGTCTTAGATACAACACACGTGGGACGGGATGTTACCACTGTTGCACCTGAGTGAAGCTCGTTGCTATCAACGATCTTGTCTTAGATACAACACACGTGGGACGGGATGTTACCACTGTTGCACATGAGTGAAGCTCGTTGCTATAGCAACAGAGGTTTCTATTGGTAGGCACCGAGTCTCTTTTTTCACCCAAAAATGGCAAGAACTAGACGTCAAGGCCTGAAGATGCCTTGGGGCATTTCGTGTGAGTTCTATTCCTACCTAACATTTACCTAAGAGACCGCGTCTAGAACCATAATGACTCTGAATCTGTCCGTGGTCAAAGTTTAAGTGACATACCCCGTCCTTAGGCATCTTTGCGTTTCGCTCTACGACGGACCGTTTCTGAGATAAGGCAAACAGGAAGTGCTGAGTCGGCAAAAAAAAATTCGACACCAGAAGTCGTCTCGATGCAAGATACCCTCTAGACTAGTTATTCTAATGCCAGGAGGCCGGAATTGAGCTCCGTTTCGCTCTACGACGCACCATTTCCGAGAAGTGCCGAGGAAGTGCCGAGTCGGCAAAAAAAAAAAATCGACACCAGGGGTCGTTTCGACCCAAGATACCCCTAGACTAGTTTGTCTAATGCCAGGAGGCTGAAATTGAGCTCCGTTTCGTTCTACGACTCACCATTTCCGAGATACGGCCAAACAGGAAGTGCCGAGTCGGAGAAAATAAATTCGACACCAGGGGTGGTCTCGACCCAAAATACTCACTAGACTAGTTTGTCTAGTGCCAGAAGGCCGGAATTGAGCTCCGTATCCCTGTATGATGCACAGTTTCCGAGATACGGCCAAACAGGAAGTGCCGATTCAGCGAAAGAAAAATTGACACCAGGGGTTGTCTCGACCCAAAATACCCATAAGCCTAGTTTGTCTAGTGCCAGAAGGCCGGAATTGAGCTCCGTTTCGCTCTACGACGCACCATTTCCGAGATACGGCCAAACAGGAAGTGCCGAGTCGGCGAAAATAAATTTGACACTAGGGGTCGTCTCGACTCAAAATACCCACTAGACTAGTTTGTCTAGTGCCAGGAGGCCGGAATTGAGCTCCGTTTCGCTCTACGACGCACCGTTTCTGAGATACGGCCAAACAGGAAGTGCCGAGTCGGCGAAAAAAAAATCGACACCAGGGTCGTCTCGACCCAAGATAGACAGATAGTTTGTCTAGTGCCAGGAGGCCGAAATTGAGCTCCGTTTCTCTCTACGACGCACCGTTTCCGAGATACGCCAAACAGAAAGTGCTGAGTCCGCGAGAAAAAATTCGACACCAGGGGTCGTCTCGACCCAAGATACACACTAGACTAGTTTGTCTAGTGCCAGAAGGCCGGAATTGAGCTCCGTATCCCTGTATGATGCACAGTTTCCGAGATACGGCCAAACAGGAAGTGCCGATTCAGCGAAAAAAAATTTGACACCAGGGGTTGTCTCGACCCAAAATACCCATAAGCCTAGTTTGTCTAGTGCCAGAAGGCCGGAATTGAGCTCCGTTTCGCTCTACGACGCACCATTTCCGAGATACGGCCAAACAGGAAGTGCCGAGTCGGCGAAAATAAATTTGACACTAGGGGCCGTCTCGACTCAAAATACCCATTAGACTAGTTTGTCTAGTGCCAGGAGGCCGGAATTGAGCTCCGTTTCGCTCTACGACGCACCGTTTCCGAGATACGGCCAAACAGGAAGTGCCGAGTCGGCGAAAAAAAAATCGACACCAGGGTCATCTCGACCCAAGATACACACTAGACTAGTTTGTCTAGTGCCAGGAGGCCGAAATTGAGCTCCGTTTCTCTCTACGACGCACCATTTCCGAGATACGGCCAAACAGAAAGTGCCGAGTCCGCGAGAAAAAAAATCGACACCAGGGGTCGTCTCGACCCAAGATACACACTAGACTAGTTTGTCTAGTGCCAAAAGGCCGAAATTGAGCTCCGTTTCGCTCTACGACGCACCGTTTCCGAGATACGGCCAAACAGGAAGTGCCGAGTCGGCGAAAAAAAAATTCGACACCAGGGGTCGTCTCGACCGAAGATACACACTAGACTAGTTTGTCTAGTGCCAGGAGGCCGAAATTGAGCTCCGTTTCGCTCTACGACGCACCGTTTCCGAGATACGGCCAAACAGGAAGTGCCAAGTCGGCGAAAAAAAAAATCGACACCAGGGGTCGTTTCGACCCAAGATACCCCCTAGACTAGTTTGTCTAGTGCCAGGAGGCCGAAATTGAGCGCCGTTTCGCTCTACGACGTACCGTTTCCGAGATACGGCCAAACAGGAAGTGCCGAGTCAGCGAAAAAAAAATTCGACACCAGGGGTCGTTTCGACCCGAGATACACACTAGACTAGTTTGTCTAGTGCCAGGAGGCCGAAATTGAGCTCCGTTTCGCTCTACGACGCACCGTTTCCGAGATATGCATGAAAGCCTCAAGGATGAATCAGCAAAAATTCTTCCGAGCTCTAGGTCAAAGGTCGTTCGACGGAGTGATCCCAAAATCAATAGGGTTCTTCCTTGGTGGTATATGAACTCCCATGCAGAGAATACTTGCCATTGCATGAATACTTTTTGAGTTATCGATCGGAAACCAAGTCTCGAAATCAACCTTGATTTCATCCTCACGGACCTCACGGACCCCGGAGCCACCTCCAAAACAATAGGGGTCTTCCATGTAATATTTCTGACCAGTGGTGTAAATTTGGACAAGATCCGTTCAGGCGTTCCCGAGTTATTGATCGGAAACCAAAACGGCGGAAAGTAAAAAAAAAAGAAGAAAAAAAAAAAAAAAAAAAAAAAAAAACCAGACAAAACCATAAGGGCATTTCGGGCCGAAATGCCCTAATTACGGGGTTCAGGCTGAATAAATTTATTAAGGGTCGAAGACACGGCTATATGAGGCTACCATCTTTGTCATATATATATATAAACAATATGGGATACAGACATGCTGGTAGCACCGTGGCCTCAGAGTGGGGCTTGTTTCTATGGCAACAGGTCTATTTTCCCATAAAAATTGGAAAATATTGAAGATTGGGTGTTTAAAGTGCCAATGGTTATAGACAGATCAACGACCTTGTCCCCGATAATACACACATGGGACATGGACGATATGCTACCACTGTGGCCCCTGGGTGGGGCCCGTTGCCATGACAACAGTCTCAACCATCCGTGTCAGTTCTATTTTTTGCACAAAAATGGCCGAGGTGGAAGAGTGGCGTTGGTGGACGAATGGGTGGCGCCCCCAGTGAGTGAATTGTGCAAATAACCATTTGTTTTGTGGTCTATGTATTGAATATTTCTTCATCATATAGCATGTCATCACTTGTCATGCGGTTTATCAGTGCATTGGAGTTGTATAAGCAAATAACAAAAGCCGTTTCGAAAAAAAAACCTATCAAAACATTGTGCAGCGTGGTGTTGAAACCAATGGTTGGCGAGCGCACAAACTATAGGGGTTGGTTTGTTCAAACGGCATTCTGAAACTATCCGTTCAACACCAAATACACATTGTTTCCATTTATATACGATATTCCATGTAATTGGCCAATTTTTGGCAAATAACCATTTGTTTTGTGGTCTATGTATTGAATATTTCTTCATCATATAGCATGTCATCACTTGTCATGCGGTTTATCAGTGCATTGGAGTTGTATAAGCAAATAACAAAAGCCGTTTCGAAAAAAAAACCTATCAAAACATTGTGCAGCGTGGTGTTGAAACCAATGGTTGGCGAGCGCACAAACTATAGGGGTTGGTTTGTTCAAACGGCATTCTGAAACTATCCGTTCAACACCAAATACACATTGTTTCCATTTATATACGATATTCCATGTAATTGGCCAATTTTTGAGGGAATTCATCACAAAATATTCGACTGGAAACAGTTTGTATACGGAATATGTGTACAACGCCTAAAATTGGAAGTCAGGTTGTTTTCGAGGCTACTACGAATAAACAGATGTTTTAGTAATGATCAAAGTTCTGGGGAGTTCTTTGGAATCGATCATTTTTTTATGCAAAAAAATAAATCATTTTTACAATGATGAGTACATATTACTCGAATCCTGTGGGATGCATTGCGATGACAGGTGGAACTGATCTTCATAATAATATATTTGATGAAAGCTAATAACATATTTTATTATTCAAATAGGAAAGAAATACAAGGTATACAAGACTCAAGCAACATATCCACATTGATTTTCAATATCCAGCAGTCGGTTGAACATGTCGTTGAAAAGGATTTTAGTAAATGTCCAACAATCTGGTTAAAAATTCACCATGTCATTTCAAAATATAATATTCCATGAACCAAATAGTCAATTTTCTTCAAATTTCACATTTTGGTCACTAAGGTCGATAGCAACAAACTATCAAATTTGGAAAGATATCTATGGAGGCAAATATTTAGCCCCAAAGGTCATGATTGGCCTTAAAGTTGTCAATAGATAAATTGACTACCAGAATTCGGTAAGAATGAAGTTTATCACATACAGTTGTAAACTAGACATAAAAGCCTATAGGCTTTGTGGCATCCCCCAATTTTTCTTTTCTTTTCTAATGGTGAAACTTGACTGTTATTATAATACATATACCAGGATTATTGAACACAGGTGGGAGTGAGAGTTCAAATTATAGCAGTTGCTCACTAGACAAATGTCCATCAGATATTTGTTTTAATGTCAATAGGTATTAAATGTACAGACATGACAGACATTCATAATACAAGCAAAAAGGAAATTATTCTGGGTTCTGGCTAAGTAAAACAATGATAATTTGGTCACTGCATGTGAAATACAGCTAGAAAACAAAACAATGCATGTAGTTTCATCCAGATAAACACAGTGCTGTTTTAACTGAATACAATGAACAATTGACCGGCAACCAAGGCCCAGGCAGACCTTCAAAGCTGTTATCTTCAGTTTGGGTCATCATTATATAACCAACTATTGTTTTCTTTAGAAAGGGAAGGAGGGCATTGTTCCAACTTGTTGGTGTTAGTATAGTAAACTGAGGTGAGGGGACAGGAGAGGGGGGGGGGGGGTGGAAGAGGAGCAGTGCATACAAGCACAGGCACTTGGAAACCATTTAATTGAGGGTATATTGTGCTATCTATAATAATATATACAAGGCACTCAAGTCCCTGTCGGGAAAATGGCGGTTGGACAAACATTCGAAACTTCAAAGCTCCAAAAATGCCACTTGTCCACCAAATTGATACAAACCAGCATATTCCGTGGAGGCTATGAAGTCACTATATCCAAATTAGTACACTGTTGAAACATATATCCATGAAATAAGGGTTTTCTAGCACATTTCATTTCACCAGTACCGCTTCCAAGATCTTGCGTGGCTGGAATTTGGATTCAAAACATCCGTTGTGCACTTGTTTTTGGTCGAACACGTTGTTTTGACATTGCTCAAACTTGGGATCACGAACTGTAAGTCATACCAGATATATAGCTTTCTATATGAGTATATTAGTTTACGATTAGAGCGAGCTGTACTCACATCAGTTCGGCTGTTTTTGCTGACCAATTGTGTCGCAAGAAACGGACATGGTTCAATGAGCTCATGTGTTTCTCACCCAAACAAATGCACAACGGATGTTTTGAATCCAAATTCTAGCCACGCAAGGTCTTGGAAGCGGTAGTGGTGCTATAAAATTAGCTAGAAAACCTTCATTTCATGAATATTATGTGTAAATACTATATTAATTTGGATATAGAGTCTTCGCGGCTTTCACGGGATATGCTGGTTTGTATCAATTTGGTGGACAAGTAGCATTTTTGGAGCTTTGAAGTTTCGAGTGTTTGTCCAACCGCCATTTTCCCGACAGGGGCTTGAGTGCCTTGTATATATTATTATAGATAGCACATTGCACCCTCAATTAAATGGTTTCCAAGTGCCTGTGCATACAAGTCACTGATACATTGCTACATACATATGCAGATTAGACTGGCTGACAGTGGAGGTGGGGGAGGAGGGGGGGGGGGGGGGGGGAGTGTTGCCTTATCACAGGCATTACTGAGCAGGGCTCTCATATACTGCACTGGCTGAGAGGGCAGAGCCTAGCCTCATGCTGGACATGCAGGCTGCAGTCAGTGAATACAGTAGCATGGCTCAGTCACAGTATTACATCTGCATGGGGGCAGGCGAGGGAAAAATTCCAAGTCCAAAAAAAAATACATCCAAAAAATTTTTTCCCCCTGGAAATTGCCTGAATCAAATTATGGCATTGACAGGAATCGCCCGATTTTTTTTTCCAAAATGGCCGCTGGCGGCCATCTTGGATTTCGGGTCTCGACGAAAAACAATAGGGGTTAGGAGCAAAGTATTTCGGATGAGCTGTGAAAATTTCGGAAAGATAGATTAAGGCGTTCAAGAGTTATGATCCGGAAACCGAACGGCGGAAGAAAAAAAAAAAAAAAAAAAAAAAAAAAAGAAGAAAAAAAAAAAAAAAAAAACAGACAAAAACATAAGGCCTCCCGATTTTCAATCGGGATGCCTAATGATAAGTTTACAAAGAACAATATTTTACATTCAAGTAATTTCACTGCAATTCCTGTTAATTATTTGTTTCTATTGTGAGCCAGTTTTCTACAGCTGATAGTCAGATTCAATTCATATGACTAAATGGATTTTTGAGTACAGGACCGATTTTACATTTCTGAACGATAAAGTTTATCGAACAAGTAATCATACTTCGGTGCCCCTGATAGGACATGACGACATGACAACGTCGCTTGTACTAAGTACTACTTCGTTTGCAAGATGTAGTAAGTCGTTTCCACGAAGTAATACTTCGTTTGCACAAATTACCAAGTTATTCGCACGAAGTACTGAGTCGTTTGCACAATTCCTGACACAGATTCGGAGCCTAAGTTGTGTGCTTGTTCAGCAACAAAATTGCTGAGAATACATCAACATTCTCCGATGATCTCCCAGTGCAGAATAGTGACAATCTGATCACATGCAAACTCGAGAACATCAAAAGGCTAACATCAGACGAAGTCAGTAACATCATCAAATCTTCACTATCGAGATCATCCCGAAGTGATCTATCCCAACTTGGCCGGTGAAAAACATAGCACCAAGGGTGCTGTAGCTTACCGGCAATCATGAGAAACGCAGAGTATTGATTTTCCAACATATACATTGTTACACTGATCTTGAACTCTAATTGTCAAAAAATGTTCGTAAATGTTGCTGGAAACACATTTTCTGTATGGACTATAGTACGAAATCAAATTACACATCACAAAGGTACATAAAGAGAATCTTATACATGATTTTGAGAAAAACTGTCTGAATAGATTTAGACAAAATGGCCACCAAAGACAAATTTCATCGTTTTTGACCTTCCAAGGTCATTATAATAATGAGCATTTTATAGTCTAGGATCACCAACTCAAGTCGGTCTCTCTGACTGCACAATTATTATCCCCGGCAGACCTGTTCACTCCGACACATACTCAACCTCCTGGGAGGCATACAGCTCCATGTGCAGCCATTATTTGGCGCAGGGAAACTGTGCATACACAATTGCCATCTCTGTCTATTGCCAGGTGCCCAATTATACTGTTTGGGTGAACAGCATACAGCAGCGCAGGTGAATGCACAAACAGGGTCACCCATCCATGTATTACCCACGCCTAGCGTTGCTTAACTTCGGTGATCTTACGGGTACCGGTGTGTCATGCGCTACAAGGCCGTCATTGAAGGTCAAATTCAAGGTCATCACTCAAACCGCATTATATGATTTCCCATTTGAATGTGCCAATACTTAGGCTCTATTTTGAAGTCTTCTATGAGTTTACTCCGCACAGCTCCCATTATGAAGGAAAAATTGGGTGAAATTTCTAAGTCCAAAAAATTTCTCAATGGCCAAAAAAATTTTTTTTTTTTTTTTTGCTGGAAATGGCTCAAAACGAATAGTGACTTGATTTTGGACAAAAAATTTTTTTTTGCTGACCCGTCAAAAATTTAAAATGGCCGCCACACGCAGACAGGCGATTCAAGGGTAACTAAACTTATACACATCATAGAGGTACATGAGGGGAATGTTTTAAAACAAAAATCTCGAAACTGATCACACAGTTTTTGAGAAAATGGCCATCAAGTCCAGAATTGGTCATTTTTCGACAAAAAAAGGTCGTTTTGACCTTCCAAGGTCATTGAAGGTCAAATTCAAGGTCATCACTCAAACCGCAATATATGGTTTCCCATTTGAATGTGCCATTACTTAGGCTCTATCTTCAAGTGTTCTATGAGTTTACTCTGCACAGCTCCCATTTTGAAGGAAAATTGGGTGAAATTTTCTAAGTCCAAAAAATTTTTCAATGGCCAAAAAAAAATTTTTTTTTTTTTGCTGGAAATGGCTCAAAACGAATAGTGACTTGATTTGGGACAAAAAAAATTTTTTTCGCCGACCCGTCAAAAAATCAAAATGGCCGCCACACGCAGACGGGCAATTCAAGGGCAACAAAACTTATACACATCATAGAGGTACATGAGGGGAATGTTTTAAAACAAAAATCTCAAAACTGATCAGACAGTTTTTGAGAAAATGGCCATCAAGTCCAAAATTGGTCATTTTTCGACAAAAAAAGGTCGTTTTGACCTTCCAAGGTCATTGAAGGTCAAATTCAAGGTCATCACTCAAACCGCAATATATGGTTTCCCATTTGAATGTGCCATTACTTAGGCTCTATCTTCAAGTGTTCTATGAGTTTACTCTGCACAGCTCACATTATGAAGGAAAATTGGGTGAAATTTTCTAAGTCCAAAAGAAAATGGCCATCAAGTCCAAAATTGGTCATTTTTCGACAAAAAAAGGTCGTTTTGAATGTGCCATTACTTAGGCTCTATCTTCAAGTGTTCTATGAGTTTACTCTGCACAGCTCCCATTATGAAGGAAAATTGGGTGAAATTTTCTAAGTCCAAAAAATTTTTCAATGGGCAAAAAAATTTTTTTTTTTTTTTTGCTGGAAATGGCTCAAAACGAATAGTGACTTGATTTGGGACAAAAAAATTTTTTTTCGCCGACCCGTCAAAAAATCAAAATGGCCGCCACACGCAGACCGGCGATTCAAGGGCAACGAAACTTATACACATCATAAAGGTACATAAGAGGAATGTTTTGAAACAAAAATCTCAAAACTGATCAGACAGTTTTTGAGAAAATGGCCTCCAAAGTCCAAAATTGGCAATTTTTCGTCAAAAATGGCCGCCAAATCGGCAAAAACGATTCAATCAAAAAAATTAAAAAAACGTCTTTAGATACTGGCCCAAGGTATGTTCTGACAAATTTATGGGGAAATTCATCACGTCAAAAAAAAGTTACAGACCCGGACGGACGACGGACGACGGACGAAATACCACGACAATAGCTTATCGGCCCAAAGGGCCGGTAAGCTAAAAAATTAGCCCAAGGGCTAAGAAAGGTTACCGGACAATATACATTTTAGATATTAGCCTTTTGTCCAGTGACCTTGAAAATAAAGTCACTGATAATTTCAAGGCCATGACATTTTCAACAAATATATCACTTCTAGTATGTCCACAATAAATTCATAAGCTGTAAAGTCGATAATAAGTGAGACATTAGCCATTCTGTGATGTGACCTTGAAAATGAGGTCAAAGTTCAAGTTCAAGGTTATGAAAATATTCAGTATATATCATTCCTCTATATTCGTAATTGATTCCTATGCTGTAAATGTAAGTACCAATCTATTACCACCAATACAATCAGATTTTGATGATGCCAATAAGAAACGTAAAATACTACACTTTGCCATGGAAACAAACAAAGCCCGACCAAATAGTTTATCCAAAGACACACTGGCGTCTTCAGGGGCAGACAATGTGTTAAATGTAGTTGTTTCTACTGTACACCAGATGGAATTAGTACTATGAAAATAATTTAGAAATCCGAATCTAACCCCATGGAATAGATACATGACAAGTACAAAAGTACCCAATCACAAGCCCGAAGGCTACTGAGTTGATGGTATCCTCGGGGACAGATTTAACGTCCGCCAGCAGTGACACCGACTCAGTGGTATAAATGTAAGTATCAATCTATTACCACCAATACAATCAAATTTTGAAGTTGCCAATAAGGAAAGTAAAATACAACATTTTGCAATAGAAACAAAGCCCGACCAAATAGTTTATCCAAAGACACACTGGCGTCATCAGGGGCAGATGTAAAGATGATAATAAGGGACATATTAGCCATTTTGTTCTCTGACCTTGAAAATGAGATCAAAGGTCAAATTCTAGATCACCAAAATATTCAGCATACATCATTTCCTATATGTTCACTATGGACCCCTAAGCTGTAAATTTGATAATAAGCGAGATATAAGCCATTTTGTATTTTGACCTTGAAAATAAAATGACTAACCTTGAAATTTAGGTCAAGGGTCAAATTCAAGGTCACTAGAATATTCAGCATATATCATTTCCTATATGTTCACAATTGATTCCTAAGCTGCAAAGTCGCTAATAAGCAAGATATTGGCCATTTTGTCCTGTGACCTTGAAAATGAGGTCAAAGGTCAAATTCAAGGTCACGAGAATATTCAGCATATATCATTTCCTATATGTTCACAATTGATTCCTAAGCCGTAAAGTCGATAATAAGCGAGATATTAGCAATTTTGTCCTGTGACCTTGGAAATGAGGTCAAAGGTCAAATTCAAGGTCACGAGAATATTCAGCATATATCATTTCCTATATGTTCACAATTGATTCCTAAGCTGTAAAGTCGATAATAAGCGAGATATTAGCCATTTTGTCTTGTGACCTTGAAAATGAGGCCAAAGGTCAAATTCAAGGTCACGAGAATATTCAGCATATATCATTTCCTATATGTTCACAATGGATTCCTAAGCTGTAAAGTCGATAATAAGCGAGATATTAGCCATTTTGTCCTGTGACCTTGAAAATGAGGTCAAAGGTCAAATTCAAGGTCACGAGAATATTCAGCATATATCATTTCCTATATGTTCACAATTGATTTCTAAGCTGTAAAGTCGATAATAAGCGAGATATTAGCCATTTTGTCCTGTGACCTTGAAAATGAGGTCAAAGGTCAAATTCAAGGTCACGAGAATATTCAGCATATATCATTTCCTATATGTCCACAATTGATTCCTAGTCTCTAATCTCAATATTAAGTGAGATATTAGGCTTGATGTGTCCCATTATAAAGCATGGGAAAATTTAACATGGGAAAGTCACATCTGGGCCGAGTTTGGGCCCAAAATGGCCCACTTCGAGTGATTCAAGCGCAACGAAATTTACACATGTCACAGAAGTACATATGAGGAGCGTTATTTATCAAAAAGAAAAAAAGTTACTGAACAGATTTTGAGAAAACGACCATCAAAGTCCAAAATTAGCCATTTTCGACGAGAACGGCCGCTATGACCTTGAAACCAAGGTCAGAGGTCAAATTCAAGGTCACGAGAATATTCAGCATATATCATTTCCTATATGTCCACAATTGATTCTTAGTCTCTAATTTCAATTTTAAGTGAGATATTAGGCTTAATGTGTCCCATTATAAAGCATAGGAGAATTTAACATGGGAAAGTCCCATTTGGGCCGAGTTTGGGCCCAAAATGGCCCACTTCGAGCGATTCAAGGGCAACGAAATTTATACATGTCAAAGGGGTACATAGGAGGAGTGTCATGCATCAATAAGAAAAAAAGTTACTGAACAGATTTTGAGAAAACGACCGTCAAAGTCCAAAATTGGCCATTTTTCGACGAAAAAGGCCGCCATTTTGAAAAAAATGCGAAAATCAAAAAACTAAAAAAAACCTTTCCTGGAAATATTTTTAGGTATTTTTGTGCAAAATTTCAGAAATATTCGACCATAAACTTTAAAGATAAAAATGTGAACGGACGACGGACGGACGGACGGACGGACGGACGGACGACGGACGACGGACGCAACGCCACGGCAATAGGTTATCGGACCAAAGGTCCGGTAACCTAAAAAGGTCAGGAGGTTTTGCTGTCCTTGATAACTGCGATTGTGAACTCCTCGCTATGCAGTGGTGTATTTTCTTCACTCAAGCCAGCCTTGATCTGACATGGGTCTGACACCGAAGAACTGTCAAACTATAGACCGGTATCGAACCTTCCATTGCCATCTAAAATCATTGAAAGGCAACCGACCAACAGTTACGACAGTACACAGAGTCTGGTCTCGAGGAAGCACTCTATTCAGCATACCAGCGGCACCATAGCACGAAGACTGCATTGGCCAATGTACACACCGACTTGTTTCAGGCAGATGACCAGCGTCAGGTGGGGCTGCTAATATTTCTTGACTTATCAGCAGCCTTCGATACTGTTATTCACACCCTGCTCCTGTCAAGGCTTCCTCCGACTACAACATCAGAGGAGCTACCCTTACCTGATTTGAACCCTATCTTTCCAACCGTACACAAACAGTATGTATGAGCGGCACGATCAGAACTAGCAGCGACTTGGTGATCATCACAGGGATAAGTGTTAGGCCCTCGTCTGTTTACATTGTACAGAGTTTCACTCGGTGCGTTGATCAGAAACGGCGGAATATTCTATCATATATATAAGGATGACTAGCAATTATACATCACGTGTCATCATGATATCCCTTGGATTACTGCGTCAGTCTGATATCTTCTTGGATGTCCTCAAATCAGTTTGAACTGAACCAGTCTAAAACGGACATCGTTCTGCTGGCCTCCAGGAAAACCATCGCACGTGTGCTTGATGCTCCCTTTGAAATTCGTGTTGGTGAATCTGCCATACAGCAATCCCCCGAAGTTAGGAACCTTGGTGTGCTAATGGACAGTGAGATAACTATGGTTCCACAGGTCAAATCCACTTGCCGATCGACCATGATCCATCTGCGTCATCTGGGTAAAATCAGACCTAAACTAGACGTCAAGGCCTAAAGATGCCTTGGAGGCATTTCGGTGTGATGATTAATTTATAATATATACTAGATATCGACGAAAATGAAAAATGTCGACTCCGCAAAAAAATTTACCGTTAAAATAATACCCCTTAGACATGTTTGTCTAGGGCGACGAGTCCGAAAAAAAGTCTGTTTCGCTCTACGACTCAGTGTTTCCGAGATATCGACGAAAACGAAAAATGCCAACTCGGCAAAAAATTTTTTAGTCAAGGTCAAAGTTCATCCATAATACATATAAGATAAATGTTGTTTAGAGCGACAAGTCCGAAAATAACATCCGTTTCGCTCTACGACACACCGTTCCCGAGATATCGACGAAAACGAGAAATGCCGACTCGGCAAAAAAATTTGGGGTCAAGGTCAAAGTTCATCCATAATACCCCTTAGACATGTTTGTCTAGGGCGACGAGTCCGAAAATAACGTCCGTTTCGCTCTACAACACACCGTTCCCGAGATATCGACGAAAACGAAAAATGCCGACTCGGCAAAAAAATTTGGGGTCAAGGTCAAAGTTCATCCATAATACCCCTTAGACATGTTTGTCTAGGGCGACGAGTCCGAAAATAATGTCCGTTTCGCTCTACGACACACCGTTTCCGAGATATCGACGAAAACGAAAAATGCCGACTCAGCAAAAAAATTTCGTGTCAAGGTGAAAGTTCATCCATAATACCCTTAAGACATGTGTGTCTAGGGCGACGAGTCCGAAAATAACGTCCGTTTCGCTCTACGACGCACCGTTTCCAAGATATCGACGAAAACGAAAAATGCTGACTCGGCAAAAAAATTTCGGGTCAAGGTCAAAGTTCATCCCTAACACCCCTTAGACATGTTTGTCTAGGGCGACGAGTCCGAAAATAACGTCCGTTTCGCTCTACGACACACCGTTCCCGAGATATCGACGAAAATGAAAAATGCCGACTCGGCAAAAAAATTTGGGGTCAAGGTCAAAGTTCATCCATAATACCCCTTAGACATGTTTGTCTAGGGCGACGAGTCCGAAAATAACGTCCGTTTCGCTCTACGAAGCACCGTTTCCGAGATATCGACGAAAACGAAAAATGCCGACTCGGCAAAAAAATTTCGTGTCAAGGTGAAGTTCATCCATAATACCCTTAAGACATGTTTGTCTAGGGCGACGAGTCCGAAAATAACGTCCGTTTCGCTCTACGAAGCACCGTTTCCGAGATATCGACGAAAACGAAAAATGCCAACTCGGCAAAAAAATTTTGGGTCAAGGTCAAAGTTCATCAATAATGCCCCTTAGACATGTTTGACTATGACGACGAGTCTGAAAATAACGTCCGTTTCGCTCTACGACGCACCGTTTCCGAGATATCGACGAAAACGAAAAATGCCGACTCGGCAAAAAAATTTCGGGTCAAGGTCAAAGTTCATCCATAATACCCCTTAGACATGTTTGTCTAGGGCGACGAGTCCGAAAATAACGTCCGTTTCGCTCTACGAAGCACCGTTTCCGAGATATCGACGAAAACGAAAAGTGCCGACTCGGCAAAAAAAATTCGGGTCAAGGTCAAAGTTCATCAATAATACCCCTTAGACATGTTTGTCTGGGCGACGAGTCCGAAAATAACGTCCGTTTCGCTCTACGACACACCGTTCCTGAGATATCGACGAAAACGAAAAATGCCGACTCGGCAAACAAATTTGGGGTCAAGGTCAAAGTTCATCCATAATACCCCTTAGACATGTTTGTCTAGGGCGACGAGTCCGAAAATAACGTCCGTTTCGCTCTATGACGCACCGTTTCCGAGATATGCAGGATGCCTCAAGGATGACTCAGCAAAAAATTATTTCGACCTCTAGGTCAAAGGTCGTTTGACGTATCGATCCCAAAATCAATAGGGTTCTTCCCTGTTGATATATAAACCTCCGTGCAAAATTCTGCAACTATTGCCTGAATATTTTTCGAGTTATCGTCCGGAAACCAAGTTTCAAGATCAGCCTCGATTTCATCCTCAAGGACCTCACGGACCTCGGAGCCGGATCAAAAAAAATAATACACCGTAGAGATGTTTGTCTAGGGCGACGAGTCCGAAAATAACGTCCGTTTCGCTCTACGATGCACGGTTTCTGAGATATGCAGGAAGCCTCAAGGATGAATCAGCAAAAAATTATTTCGACCTCTAGGTCAAAGGTCGTTTGACGGATCGATCCCAAAATCAATAGGGTTCTTCCCTGGTGGCATATGAACCTCCATGCAGAGTTCTGCAACTATTGCGTAAATATTTTTCCAGTTATCGTCCGGAAACCAAGTCTCAAAATTAGCCTTGATTTCATCCTCACGGACCTCACGGACCTCGGATCCGGCTCAAAAAGAATAGGGTTCTTCCACATATCATTTCTGACTTGTGGTGAAAATTTGACGAGGATCCGTCAAGGCAATCTAAAGTTATCGTCCGGAAACCAAAAGTGGCGGAAGAAGAAAAAAAAGAAAAAAAAAAAAAAAAAAAGAAAAAAAAAAAAAAAATTCTGCTAAAACCATAAAGGCATTTCTGCCGAAATGCCTTAATTATATCAGGAAACTGCAAGCAGCTTGGCTTTTTCACTAGTTACCTGCAGGCTTGATATCAACAACTCTCTTTATTACGGTATTGGCAAGGGTCACTTGAACCTTTTGCCAAAGGTTCAAAACACTGACCAATAGTCTGACCAATAACCCACATTATCATTATACACATTCACAATTTTAAACATTTATTTTATATCAAGATATATATTGCATAATACATGAGCTGATTATACCCATACCCCTTTCCCGTTCAAGCCATGGCCATATAGATTAACGAACATGCATGGATAAAAAGGAAAAGAGTATCAATAATATAGACCATCCAGTCTACACTTCCATCACAGACCTATATCGCAAATTTACAAAGTCCGTAGAGTAGGGTTGCAGCATTGATGTGCAACAGTGTGTGCACAACTAGACCTATTGCCATGGAGATAGGTCGTGTGAACGAAGTAGTTTTTTTCGTCATGCCCTATCAGGGGCACCGGAGTATGATTATTTGTTCTATAAACTTTATCGTTTAGAAATGTAAAATATGTCCTGTACCATGTGTACTCAATAATCCATTGAGTCATATGAATTGAATCTGACTATCAGCTTCACAAAAACTGGTTCACAATAGAAACAAATATTTAAAACGTATTGCAGTGAAATTGCGCTGAATGTACAATATTGTTCTTTGTGAATTTATCGTTTACAACTGTAAGTAATAAGTTTTATTCCAACTGATTATACTGGCCATTTAGCCACTAACAATTTTGAACAGCCCGAACTTCATATTTTTCTTGCCATTTTGTGCCAAAAAATAGAAATGGCACGGATGGTTAATACTCCCTGTTGCCTTAGCAACGAGGCCCACCCAAGGGCCACAGTGGTAGCATCCCGTCCCTGTCCCACGTGTGTTTTACCTGAATCATGTCGTTGATCTGTCTTTAACCATTGGCACTTTAAACACCCCCCTCTTCAATATTTTCCAAGTTTTATTAGAAAATAGACCTATTGCCATGTAGCCCCACCCTTAGGCCACGGTGCTATCAGCACGTTTGTTTCCCATATTATGTTCATCTATGACAAAGTTAGTAGCGCTAAATAGCCATGTCTTCGACCATCAATAAATTTAATCAGCCTGAACCCCGAAATTCTTGCCATTTTTTGGTGAAAAAAGACCCGACACCTACTAATAGAAACCTCTGTTGCCATGGCAACGAGCTTCACTCAGGTGCAACAGTGGTTGCATCTCGTCCCTGTTTCACTTGTGTTGTATTTGAGACACGTTCGTTGAGCTGTCTTCAATCATTTGCACTTTAAAGTAGCCCGATCTTCAATATTTTCGACATTTTTGTGTGGGAAAAATAGACCTGTTGCCATGGAAACAAGCCCCACCTGAGGCCACGGTGCTATCAGCATGTCCGTGTCCCATAACTTGTTCATCTATGACAAAGATGGTAACCTCATATAGCCATGTCTTCGAGCATTAACACTTCTGAACAGCCTGAACCCCGTAATTCTTGCCATTTTCGGGTGAAAAATAGACCCGTCGCCTACCATTAGAAACGTTTGTTGTCATGGCAACGAGCCTCATCCAGGGGCCACAGAGGTAGCAATCCGTCTCTGGCCCACGTGTGTTTTATCTGAGACAAGATCGTTGATCTGTGTTTAAATATCAACACTTTAAAGCAACCAAATCTTCATTATATTTGCCATATTTTATGGAAAAATAGACCTGTTGCCATGGAAACGAGCCTCACCCTGAAGCCACAGTGCTATCAGCATGTCCGTGTCCCATATTATGTTCATCTATGACAATGATGGTAGCCTCATATAGCCATGACTTCGATCGTTAACATTTTTATACAGCCTAAACCCCGATATTCTTGCCATTTTTGGGTGAAAAATTGTCCCGACGCCTATCATTTGTAACGTCTGTTGCCATGGCAACCGGCCCCATCCACAAGTGATGCTGGTATCATTGAAATCCTAACTGGTCTTGCCCTTGAATGGTGCTATTTAATAACTTTTGTATTGCTTGGTCTCTTGAACAAACAAACTTTTGAACCCCAAATCACACTTTTGTCATTATTTGGAGAAGGGGCGAACTACAGGGGGTGGTGATCCCGACCCCCGGGGCCTCCATTCTTGACACCTCATTGGGGTCACTCCGCCAACACATACCTAGTACCAGCATCTGTCTAAGTTTCAAAATTGAACCCAATCGGTTGAACCATTCTTTCGAAGGAGCACTTTCAGTGATATGTTATGTCATTCCGGGTGCCTAGCAGGACGCTTGATTGAATTTGAGGTCATTGACCTTCCGAGCCCGTTTCCATGGTGACCGCCCCTGTCCCAAAAGACGGGATATGTCAAAATGTGACCCTTAGGTCTTAAGCTTTCCAACGATACCACATTCGCCAATGGGTGTCTCCGTGCAAACCAAATTCCCCAAAACAGGGTTTGGCCCCCGGTCTACAATGTATATGACAACATATTTTACATTATATAATATTATAAGAGATTATCTTGTCTGTGGAGAAGTTTTATGTAAAACATATATGATAGACACTGGGGTACTCACCCTATTTTGGTAGTAGTGTTTCAGAACTGGGTTGCCACTCAGGTCAATTTTCTTGTGGCTATCAATACCCTTCATCATTGAGCTGTCCGAGGGAAATACACAGGGATAAAAACATCTGACAGACCGACCCCAATGTTTTATTGCAAATTTTATCGCTTAGTATATACATGATATATGTTTAATGAAATGGCAACAGTTTGAAGCAAATTTAAACAAATTTAGGCATAACTAGAAATAATCTCTTGTTAGCACAGAAAATTTTGTATGCATGATTTCAACAGTTCAAAATGAATATACTGTTCGTCAAATATCTTGTGTGCTTCTATCATTATGGTTACCTTATATATGAACGTTAACTGTACCTTTGTACATGAATCCAGTGGCTGACGATGTCAATGGTCATACTCAGCTGGAACAGGAACATGTATTTGGGGTAGAACTGACAGAGTACCACCAGCAGACACATGGTGGCGCACCTATCTGTCAGCATGTCCAGCATCGCTCCGAACCGCGATCCTGTAACAGTCCAGAACATGTGGGATAATGTACTACCGTCTTTTCATACTTGTGAATAAGCACATGGAGGAAGAAATAAAGAAATAAAATCTGGATGAAGTGCACCAAGCTTATTGTGGGTACAGACATTCAAATGACGGATCAAGAAACAAGTACAAGTATGAACAATCAAATGGTTCATAAGACATTTCATAATGTTCATGTTTTTCATTAACTAGTACATGGATCGTATGAAGCAACATGAACTTTGTCCAAGAAGAAGGGTATACATTCTGCAATATTACCACCATATATGTTTGCTAAGTATTGATTATTGCTCCCCATGCCTCAATCAATTGAGGTAACCTTGCCTCGGGCATTAACAACATGCTACTACACAAAACACAGGGTAACATGGACAAGAACACATACATACTGCAGTGTAATGATGGATCAATATCTAGGTAGGATCCATTTTGCAGTTACCTTGATTAAGCATCCGAGCTGCATGCCCATCAATCGCATCCAGGAAACCGCTGATTATGTAACACCATGTCGCCAATACATAATGGGTGGGCATGTAATAGAACGAGATCAGGGCGAGCACGATCCGGGCATAACCTGGGGGGGAAAAAAATTGAAACTCTTACATCAAATTATTTCGTCAGACACCAATAAATATATTACACTGTTATTATATAGAAACTGTTACTTTCATTGAACAAATATTTATCATAGTGAAGGATAAACAGAAGCAAGTGCAAATGAAGTCTGACGTAATACAACCACACAACATGAGTTAAACCTGCTGGCATTAATGAAAATATGGCACAGATCTTTTTTTCAAGAAAAGCACTTTTTTCAAGTTTGCAACCCTCCTCCTACCTCAGCACTCATGCTCATAGTATGAACATTCATTATAATTCACACAAACCTAAAAGCTTTATAATTTAAAGTATGATATACCGGGGTAATGTGAACAACAATTATTGCAGTGAGAAGGATAGTGATGCAAGGAATACCTGAAGCTAAATAATGGGGTGGAATGACATCATCTGTGTCCAGCAGATCAAGCCCATGTTTGCAAGTATTTGCAACTATGTATCCATGGGCTCAGATGGACAAAATAGGTATCTTTGGTGGGCTATACCTAGGAATACAGTCAGAAACTATTTTTCGTTGGATATTTTTTGTTGGAAATAAGGTTTTCTGGCAATTAATAACCAAACGATGGCTGCTAAGAACCAAAAGCACTAAATTTAACAGACGTTATTATTTCAAGATTTAGAATAATTTTAAGAAATTTTACATGAGCGATCTCGTTTTTCATTTTGTTTCGCCGTCACTCCTCTCTGATCCTTGTCACATTGCAGCTCTAGGACAACCAGTACCGCAGTTTGCAGGGCTGGGTTCAATTGTAATTGTAATTATGTAATTGAGTAATTCATTACAATTTGGTGTAATTGTACTTATAATTGTAATTGAAAAATTACCAAGAAAAGTAATTGTAATTTAATTGTAATTGTGAGTAATGCTCCTCAGATATTTGTAATTGTAATTGATGTGAATGATTGAAAAACTAGTTCAATTACATTACATATATTCAGTGTTCCGTCTAGGGCCATACATAGACACACACATTTAGATACACAGACACACAAGAGACACAACCACCCACAGTGATCAGCAAACATACAGCTGACTATAGAGATTAATGCATAGAATAAACAAGAGCGACTGCTAACTGATTTCACTTATTTTTCAAGGTGAGAGCTTCTATTCAAAGCTTCTATGACAATTTAAAACAATAGGGTGGATCAGTCATCACAGATGTTCCTTGTGTTTTGACAAATCACTTTGGGTCATGTTTTGATTGATAAAATCTTTAGCATGGGAGATGACAGAAACTGATAGCACATCCTGCTCTCTGTATAGTTCTCTCTTAAGTTTAACAGCAAAAAAATTGTTTTAAAAGAAGTGTCTCTCATTGCAACTCACTAGTGAAATAAACCACTCAAAATGAACAGCCTTGAACATTAGATGATGATTGCATGATTCGCACTTTAATCTCTCCTACCTGAACTGTGTCTGATGAAGATGATTTTAATGTTTGAATATTAATTTTGTGTGTAATTAATTGTAATTAATTGTAATTATATGTAATTGTAATTGTAATTGTAATTGAAGATTTCCATATCAGTGTAATTGAAATTGTAATTGTAATTGACCTCTGTGTTCCATTTGTAATTATAATTGTAATTGTTATTGACCAAAGTAATTGAACCCAGCCCTGGCAGTTTGATAATCATGGTTTGTACGCAACATGTTCAAATGTGTGTGACGCGGTGAACTCGAAGTAAACCAACTATTTATTAGTATTATTGTACAGGCGAAATTGAGTAATGTGTTGGTGACACTGACTCGACAATGGTAGCGTGACAGCATGAATTGGCTATGTATATATATACCACTTGACCCTGACCCAGTTCCACTGGGCACCTTCGTTTGGGCAACAATGGTCACCGTGGTTGATTGACCTTCTATAATTGAGCATGCGTATTGTGTCCCCGCACAGTTGTCAAACGAAAGTAAATTGTCACCGTGGTGGACTTTGTGCAGGGACATGCCTTGTCATACCCCCTGTTACATTGTTTCCCTTATATATCCGACATCTTGCAATCACAGTGACCATGCCCCCGACCAGCCAGCACTGTGGTTGGACCTGACGTCATTTCGACCGAACTAGGTCAACCAACTCGCATTTTATTGCGACCACTGTAACTATTGCGACCATGGTTGATGAAACCTGGGCCACCTTCGTTTCACTGCCTTAGTCGGGGCCATGGTCACTGTGGTTCCAAGATGGCGGATATAAGGGAAAGATTGTAGCGGGGGCAGGGGGTATCACATGGCATGTCCCTGCACAAAGTCCACCACGGTGACGAATCACCCCAACCACGGTGACATTGCCCGAACGAAGGTGTCCGAATGTGGCCGTATAGTTTCACAATCACGATTTTCTGCATTTTAGAACTTCCCATAAAATAATGACCGTCACTCACAGATCTAAGTAAGATTCTAACCCGAATGTTCTTACCAATGAGGTTCGGCACAAACAAATACACATTTTCCTCCACCATAGTTATGTAAATCTATTGTTGATTTCTGACAAAAAATTTAATTTTTAGCTCCGAATGTGTCGCACCACCAGACCACATCGATCATCCGCTACTAATCTGTATTTTAGGCATATCTCACATTAGTGAAACGCGGACTGTGCTCCTCACTTGAATGTACTTTTTCCAAATGCATCTAAATCACGGACAACGACGAAGAACTATATAAACCTACTTTATTGAACAAATAATTTTAGTGTGGATACAGTTAAAAAAATAGTCTTATTCATCGATATACATATATAGCCTAATAAGTTTCAAGTGCCAGATTCAGTGGCGTGTTATATACAAAATACAATGATCCCGTGCATACTTATTTAACTACACTGTATACTATATGTATTTGTATAGAACTAGCGTTGTACGAACTCAATTCTCCTATATAGACTACGAGAAAATATTCGAGGGAAAGTCTTGTCATTTGCGTCAGCTTCTATTTTCTCCTTTTTCATCATAAATTTGTACTCCATTTTGTGATATTTTGTGTGTGAATGAATAAGTAAAAAATATATTTGATATTGAAAAATTATGTTGGTGAGGTCCGATTAAATCGCACATATATTCATAGATCATATCGTATATATAATATCCTTTCTTCACGATGTCCTTTCAGAGCTTCCGTAAATATAGGCCTTTCAAGTAAAATTACATGAAGTAGAATTGTGGTGCCAGTAGTATCAACGAAATTATCACTGTATCAGATTTTCAAAGTTTTTATTTTTTATATTTTCTTTCATGAACACGTTGTATTCTCAAAATGATTAATCAATAAACCTTATAAGTAATTTAATTAAAATAATAAAATTGGTTTCCTTGGGCCATTTAAATACACTGTGATTCATTTGGATTATGGTTTCTCTCTTGTTTCAGTTTGTGTGGCAGTATAAATCCAATATAAAACCATCAAAAAGAAGCAGTTCGAACAATGCAATTATCATGGTTCTAACAAGACCCAACTGACTCCCACCCTATTCAATTATTTCATTCAATCTATTGAACAAGCTGAACCACTTTTGACCAGAAATAAAATTGTCATAGTATCTGAATCAACCAAAGCCAAGCAGCTAGGTTGCAATGAGCAGTAGGCCCACAACGAAAGGGAAACACACTGAAGACGTTCTGAGGAATAACATGGGTATAATGTCTTTGTGGAAAATTAACTCAGCCTCATTTACATAACTACAAACCTTGATTAGCAACATGTTTGTTATAATTTGGAACATCCGAACATGGTATGTTGGTGAGAGTTGGTGTGAGTTCATAGCTCATTTAACAACTTCACTTTGTGACATCATGGATACGGATTTTAATTCATATTTGATAATGGGCGAAGGGTAGACCTATTCTAAAATGTATTCATCTTGAAAAAAAATTAAATTAAGTCGGTTTTGTAAAACCCAAATGGTCATCATCAGGCCCATGTCTCACATGGTTGAACCTGACTAAAGACTGCAATAATATTGGTCATTCATTACCAAATTACTTAGTACTACTTTTGGCAGTCACGTTTTTATTGTTATTCCTTGTTACTAACGTTATGTATTATGTGTTATTCAATTTTTATCTATGTTTGTCAACTTTATAAGCTTAGCTTCAGGCATCCCCTTTCAGTTTGGTCATGTTCTTTTAATCAAAGTTTATTCAAATATTTTAATATGTACCATGTGCTTGATTATTGTGAATAAATGATTTTGAACTTGAACCCTCTGCTTGAACGCGAAATGATTACCCCATGTGATCACATTTGGGAGCATTCATTTTCTAAAGCTATTACGTCAACAGCATTCCGTGTTGTAGAATGTTTGACCCAGTTTTAAAACTGACCAATGGGGTGTGGGTATTCCGGTAGCATGACAACTGTTTTGACAGAGAAATTCAAAATGGCTGCAGATTAAAATGGAAATCGCTGATGATTTCACGGAAGAAGTTATACGATACGCATTTCTTCTTGGATCTTCGTTGCGAAACGAAGACACAGAACAATTCTGTCAGATATACGACAGAGTTCTCCCCAAGACACTCTCCCTAGATCAGGTAACGAGTCCCACATCCACGATCCATGTTTGGCATGGAAATGTCAAGACAACTCATTGGCATTGCTCAAGTCTCAACTCTTGACAACTGTTTGTTTCTGTTTCCCGTCGTCCCAAGTCTCAGTCTGGACTGGTAGAAGCTGATCCAGGCCAGGAACCAACTCAACCTGTCAAACTAACCTTGACTTTATGTAAAGCTCGGCGACCCCACGATAAAGAGGTAGATTTCTGGCACTCTGAATGCATTTTCCCATGATGAGAACAGTGCCAGGAAAAACCCATCTGGCACTCTGTTGTTGTCAAGCAAAACGTCATGAAAAAAACCGAAAACGTTATCATTGCAAAAGCTACATAACTAAGGCCATGTAAACACTGGCAAAATGGACAGTGTTTTGGTTTAAAAGTTGTTGATTTCGTGGATATTTCCAGTGTTTTGGACAATTCCTACGCCTGTAACTTGCTGTAAGTACCGAAATCGTGCCAGAAAATGCACATGGCATTGTATTCTCGTGCCAGATGGGTTTATCTTGGCACACGTCTCTTTATCTAGGCCTCGCCTAAAGGCTCGGCCTAGATCGCAGAGACTTGTGCCAAGATAAACCCATCTGGCACTCGAAACAATGCCATATGCATATACTCTACCAGACTTGGGGTTGTTGATTACATGTAAATGTAATCGATTATAATTACAATTACAATTGATTTCCAGGATTACAACTACAATTACATTTACTTTGAATGTAATTGATTACAATTACAACTACTTTGCAAAGTAATCAATTACAATTACTTTATGGAAGGACACATCCCAAAGCTATATGTTACGTTGTGACATGGTATTCTGCTCAAAATGTAGCTCAAATGGCATATTACAATAGACATATTACCAACTCATACAATCATTAATCATAAATCATCACCAACAAATTTATATTTCTTTTTTCTTGTGAAAACATTGTATGGCTGTATGCATGAAACTCTGATTACTAGCTACACCTTGTTTAACTTCATTGATCTGGATCATGCATTTTGTTGTGACCTTGTGATAACATTAATCAGGTCAGGCCCAGCAGCAGTGATTGCGCAATCACACATTGGAGTGATCAAAGACAATAGGATTTTGTGTGTTTTAGCCACTTAGTAGCCAGTAGTATTGCCAGTCTGATTGTATTGCTGGTAGTCATTGATATTTAGCATCCAGTCTGTTTGGCCGGTTTTATGGCTTTTAGCATGCTGAGCCAGGAAAATTAGATAAATCATGAAGGACAAATGACTATTGGATTGACTCTGATAACGTTCATCATGTGGCAGTGAAAGTTTAGTGCTCTGCGTACATGTAAATATTTTCATGTGAGTTCCAGTTTGTGTCCATGTACTAGTAATCAAAATGTTATTGAAATGTAATCAAATATTTGATTACTTTGTGAAAGTAATTGATTACAATTACAATTACTTTCTATTTTGATTACATGATTACTTATTACATACGATTACTTCCAAATGTGTAATTGATTACAATTACTCAATGTAATCGACCCCAAGCCTGATCTCTACTGTACCTGATTACTGGAGTGTCACCGAATTTCTTATTAGACTCTAGATCTAACTTAAGACTAAGCCTAAGGCTAAGCTGAAGTCAAGTTCAAAACAAAACCTCGTATGGTTTTTGGCCATAACTTCCTTTAGGATGGTTGGATCAATTTGAAATTTTGTGTGTTCCCATTTGGCATAAAACCGTATTTCACCAAATTTCAGATTTTTATCTCGAAAATTGAAAAAGTTGGCAATCTACTCCAATGTTAAATTTCACTTCAAACATGAAATTTGCGAGTCTGAACAGAATTTGGCATGTTGTTTGATGTTCACATTGCACAGTTCTTTGTAAGAATTATATTTTATTAGAATACACCTGTATGATTCCTCCAACTCAAAAAGTTTCCTCATATTACTTTTCTTAGCGGAATGAAGATCATGAAATCCCCAAATTTGCTTGTATTCCCGTGATCCAATTTCGGTCCAACATTTAACATTGAGGTAGATTGCCAACTTTTTCAGTTTTCAAGATAGAAGTATGAAATTTGGAGAAAAAATATGGTTTTGGGCCAAATGGAAACATTTAAAATTTCAAATTGATCCGACCATCCTAAACGAAGTTATGGCCAAAAATCATATGAGGTTTTGTGTTGAACTTGAGTATACCTGCACTGCAGCACCATAACCGTGGTGTCACTGCTCGCGCATCCCGCCAAGTCATAATAATGCTACAGTGCTTCCTTGAAGTTCCTTCTTTCGAAGATACCTCGTCCCCGAGGTCAGCTAGATCTATATGAGGGAGCACATGTACAATTTAGTGCTATAGGAGTATATCCCACTGCCCAGTCACATCACAGCACTGAAGCCCTAGTGGCCAAGGGCTGCCGCAGCGTACTTGATATGTAGTATTATATACACATACTGCAATGTGAATCACAGTGAGGGGCCGGCCCAGGAGCGACGCCGAGAAACCCACAGTGCACCAAAAGGTCAGGCACCAATTTGTGTGAAAGGCACCAACGTAAAGTTCGACGACCCCACGATAAAGAGGTATACCCCATTACTGGAGTTTCACCGAATGTCTTATTAACCAGCCCACACTGCAGCACCATAACCGTGGTGTCACTACTCGCGCAGCCCACCACGTCAATGCTACACCTATACTCTGATTTTTTTAACTCGTTTACACCGTTTTTTGCCTTCAGTTCAGTCAAGTTACTTCGAGCGAACTATTTAACTGAATATTGCATATCTGTGATACAAACGGCAATTAATTTACACAAACCTGCCTTCCGGGACGCTATCTGTTTCTTCCAAAACACAAAAGTTTTATTTAAGCGAGGATTTGCTCGAACCATGGGCGCGACATATTGCTTGGTTCTCGACAACTGATGACTGAATCCAAATGGACAAGTTAAAATTAGTCATAATAGGGGGATCGGGTTGTCAGTTGTCGTCAAGGTGCCTGCACGTGCGAGTAATTTCGGGGGATGGGGGTTGGTGGGAGCTGGGGCTAATCCCCCCCCCCCCCCCCCCTCAGCCATAACAATTACATAATATCTAATGAGCGATAAAGGCGCGAATAGCCAGTCATAAATCTAATGCTCCCTCAGCATGCTAGTTCAACTTCGCCTCTGATAATATCCAAAATGATCGCTTGATATAATATTCGCGATTTCCGCGTTTTCATTAAAAACGCGAAAATTTCTGGATGCGATTTTTTTTGGCCAACCGCTTTTTGATTCGCGAATATTTTAATATTGAGCATCACGGAATGTCGGTAGCCCAATTAGCATGGTTGAATTGGCTGTTGATTCGGAAATTGATTTTGCAATGTGTGTGGTATAAAACAGAAGAACAAATAAAGTTGTATATACAACATAACAAAACCAGTAGCCAATTCCAAGTTTACATGTTCGTAGTTATTTTGTACTGTGAATGTTTTTATTTATTTAATGTTCACTAAACCAGGAAATGAAGATATATATAATATAAAGATACGATTGTGTTCATATCAGTATTTTGCCAATTGTTGGGTTGCTTAGTGAGTATGTTATTGGAAAATACCAGTAATATGCCTGTTACCGAAAACGCGAAAATAAACGGCCGCGAATATGTCCAAATCCTGAAAACGCGAAATTAAACGGCCGCGAAATTGAAGGGGTTTACAGTAGTGATATCGCGGCAATCTATTAGAATTTATCTACAATCCAGAATCCTTACCCCTAGAAACATCAATTAACTAAAGATTTTGTCTTCCATGAATTACTTTTCTGGAAGTCACCAAAAACTGATAGACATAAACACCCGAATTGGCCGCCAACGCGACAGTTGTCCAATAATCAGGTGGTGATGCAAGTGTTGTGAGAGCACAGCTCTGGCGAATCAAGCCAGCATCTTAGACCGACAAGTGATACGACCTGGTAAGCGACAACAACACCGACATTTGGGCCCCCAGGAAAACAACAGACATTACTTGGTGGACGAGAAACCAACACCTGAACTCGGTTCCATCGCCGACTTGTTGAACGACTACCTTGTTGGAATCTATCAGCTAATCAAAGCTATAAATATATCAAGTACATGTACATAAAAGAAATAAGCCACACCATTCTACAGGCGGTCGAGTCGCGTAACTGTTGAGTCACACATACCCTGTCCTATAACTCCGTGTACCAGTGATCACATCGTATACATGATGGTGCAATGATCACACCTGTCAATAAACTCTTTCATTTCACCAGTGTGTTTTGTGTTCTTCAAGAATCATAAAGTTGTACATCCTGCAAATATAGTTTCATGCTTCCCGTTGAGATTTACGACACACTCGTCAAAAATTATATAGCTATGGAATTAGATACATTACAGGGATCTTATCACCTACTAGTATATAAAGACTGGAGTGCCTGTACCACCATGTCGGCAATCACCCCGTCCCCACTGAAACAGAAAACACCCACGCCCAGAGTATATGCATAGACATGTCAAGTAACAATTAAATATTAATAATCACAACTTATGTGCCACTTATCCAGTGTTATCAGAAATACATTCGTGTTATTTTAATTCGGGAGGCCTTATGTTTTTGTCTGTTTTTTTTTTTTTTTTTTTTCTTTTTTTTTTTTTTTTTTTTTTTTTTCTTCCGCCGTTTGGTTTCCGGATCATAACTCTTGAACGCCTCGATCGATCTTTCCGAAATTTTCACAGCTCATCCGAAATACTTTGCTTCTAACCCCTATTGTTTTTCGTCGAGATCCGAAATCTAAGATGGCCGCCAGCGGCCATTTTGGAAAAAAAAATCGGGCGATTCCTGTCAATGTCATAATTTGATTCAGGCAATTTCCAGAGGAAAAAAAATTTTGTAGGTGCATTTTTTTTTTTTTTTTGGACTTAGAATTTTTCCCTCGCCTGCGCCCATGCAGATGTAATACTGTAACTGAGCCATGCTACTGTATTCACTGACTGCAGCCTGCATGTCCAGCATGAGGCTAGGCTCTGCCCTCTCAGCCAGTGCAGGAGATCAGCCAGTCTGTCCTGCACAGCTATGGGCTCTGCCCCTCTCAGCCAGCCCTGCTCAGTCATGCCTTACAAGATCAGCCAGTCTGTCCAGCTCAGAATAAGGCTCCGCCCCTCTCAGCCAGCCCTGCTCAGTCATGCCTGACAAGATCAGCCAGTCTGTCCAGCACAGAAATAGGCTCCACCCCTCTCAGCCAGCCCTGCTCAGTATGCCTGACAAGTGATACAGCTAGCATGTCCAACATGACCCTAGGCTCATATCCATGCATTATCCCTCACTCCCCCCTCCAAAGCCTGGTTTACTAGTGTGTGTACATGGTAAAAGAATGAAGTTCCATCCCACAGAATACAATAGTTGGTTAATAAGCCAACACACATGACACAACATGCTTGGGGAATGATTTGCCCTGTCTGCATTTATATTGTACAAACATGTATTGTTTGAATGTTTTGTTATTCAACTCTATTTCACATGCAATGACCAAATCATCATTGTTTTAGTTAGCTGGCAAATGTTTGGCTTTGGTTATAATATGAATGCGAAAATTCCGCTGTATTGTACAAGTTTTGAAATCACAAAATTGGCCAAGATGACACAGCATTCTTTTAGTCACATATCATTTTATATTTGACAGGAGCACCTGAAAAATATCACGAACATTCTGATTAAATATACTAGTACGCTGAATAATATTGGCTGGGTAATTGTCCATTCATTTGGGGTGGCAGATGTCTTGTGGGCCAAGTTGTCAAGATGATAAAAAGCAGTTCTGGTAAGAAACTGTCTGATGAGCTCTCACTCTTACCCACATACAATGGCCTATGTATCCTTTTTTCTCAGTCCAGTGTGACCATTTGAAATGATAAGAACAAAATGGGGGATGCCACAAAGCCTATAGGCTTTTATGTCTAGTTCATTGATAAATCTATAAAAATTGCGAGAAATTCATTTTGCCATTCCAAAAACGTTTAAATGTGACGTCATATGTCATATGTGTGATGTAATAAGGGACCGATGACGTATGGGAGTTTCCTGATGTAAACAAACCTTTGTTATGTTGTCAGTTGTCACCGGCATGTTGAACATGATGTATTCTGTAATTCTAGCAACAATAATATCTTCTACAAGTGCAACTGTGCACCAAAACTATGAGTGTGACGATGTCAGTGTCAAATCACAAAATCCCTTGTTTACTGTTTACATGAATAGATTTCCGTTTACATACATCCGACCAGTGGTAACCACCGCTTCTGGAAAATACCTAACTTGACACTTTCCTGGCTATGGACCACTCATGAGACTGACCACAAAAGCAACACATGTATAACATGCAGTCCCTTATTACGTCACAACGGAAATCTCTTTGTTATTTGTTCTGGATGACTGGGGAGGGAAATCTCTGAATATATAAAGATTTATCGATTATAAATGTTCCAATCGATACAAAATATTCGAACGCAGACATGCCTGTACAGTGGTCCCCCTCAGATAAGACCTACCCTTCTGCCACAAGATTAAGGTCTTATCTAAGGGGATGTCATAATAGAGGGGTTCATTTACATGTTAACATTATCCTAGCGCCACAAGAAAAGGTCTTTACAGAGGGGAAAGTCTTTATTGAGGGGGGTCTTATCTGAGGAGGACCACTGTATACATAATAAGTGATGACATCGAAAATTTTAGATATTCCGATTTTGGAACCCCTTGATGATAGCTTTAAGACACTAGAACAAACCATGGAGTGCCCATAGATATCGTATGGAATCAGTGCCAGGGCCTTGTTTGATCTCACACCAGGGTCAGTTTCCCGCCCCATTACATCAATCCAAACTGCCAGGAGTTTGAAACACAATGCCCAACAACAACAAACTTTGATATCCGGGGTGGATCAGGTGACGGGTCAGGCTTTATGTGATATGTACAATTCCGGATCACAAACTTGAGTCTGATTCTGACCTCAGGTATTTGGACAAATGGTCCATACTATACAAATATGAGACTTGGTTGAGGGCAATATGGCTTTTAATGGCACTTAAAAAAGTACCGGTATATATGATAAATATATGGTACAAGGCTAATTTTCAAAAGTGCCATTGAAAGTGATATTGTACAAATTTATACGATTTCTGAAGTTCTAAAAATTATGTGCCATTGTGAATATCCCATCTAAAGCAGCTCATGCTAACATCAGTACTGTGGCGCTATCGCAGCGTGTTGAATTGGGCTAATTTATGGGAGCTCACGTGACAACGTTTTGACCAATCAGGGGGCAGTAAAAACTATAGTCGTATAATAAAGGCTATCATAAGGCTAACATTTTGGAGAACATTTATAAGTCACCTATAAACAGGAAAAAATAAATAAAATTTGCCAAGTTCTTGTAATATTGCTTAGAGGTGTGTGTTGTTGAATACCTGGCAGGTTCGTATTTAGACCATTATTACTAACTGCAAAAGTATTGGCATGTAATTTTAAATACATGTAGTATGTGCCTATAGATATTTTCGGGTGATCACTGGTGACCTTGACCCGAACCTGGGATGACTAGTTGAGATGTTTCAGTTGGAGTCGGCAGTATAACTATGTGTCCTTGGCATATCCATACAGTCCAGGGGTGGGATGTTCGGAATGATCGCAAAATAGTTTAGTTGCGAACACTTTGCGATGGTGCAAACCAAAATTTGCGATGTACTTGCGTGGTATGTTCGAAGTCATGACAAGTGTTGCGCAGAAAGGCGCATTTGCGATGAGCACGTGCTGTTTTTCGCAAAATCTTTCAAATGATCAAGATGAAGGATGAACATGAGTTGGCATTACCCTCATCTTTAAAAAAAACCCCGAAAAACCAACTGTGTTGAGGGCGAGATAGACGACATGACTCAGCAAAAAGCTATACTGTTTTGTAAGCAATTAATAGTTGTCATCAATACAAAAAGACCGAACATGGAGCAGCATTACCAGCATTATTGAAAAATAAATTAAATATAAAAAAAACACAGAGGACAGTCAGTGAGATCAGGAAAAATGGTCGGATATCCGAAGCAGGACAAAACAAGATGAGTCCAAGAGACGAGAGCGGGAGGGGTTGGAGGTGGAGGTGGAGAAAATGAAGTACGTCTGTTGAACCGCTAAATGTGAAATCAACGCTAAATGTGAAACCTAACGGCGAATGTGAAACACATGTTTAGTAGGCCTAATAACCTAGTTTTGCCCTTAGCCGATTTTTCACATTTAGCCTCGTGATTTCTTTTCACATCTACCGTTAAGGGTGATTTCCTTAATTTTCACATTTACCGTTAGTGCTTCTTTCACATTTACCGTTAGGTTTCACATTTAGCGTTGATTTCACATTTCACGGTTCAACATACGTCCAAGGAAATCAAAGTTTCGGGAGTTATGCTTTCTTTCTTTCTTTTTTTTTTTTTTGGGGGGGGGGGGGGGGGGGAGGTGAAGGTGGAAGAAAGGAAGGATAATATTTTCCGACCTATATTATGCTCTTTTTTCACATACACAGAGCTGTTGGATCAGGCAAATTGTCATATAAATAAATAAAATTGAGTAAACTATTAATACACATGCTTAATCAGACTCACAGTGATCGAACATCAATGTGAATCCTAATCTATATGACAAACACCAATAGACTGTACCCGATTTAACAGGAAGCTACATGTATACCAATCTTTCGTGTCACTTTTTCGGCGAGGCCTACGACCTGTCCGCTCCATTATCCATATCAGGGAATGTATGTTTCGTTTATATAAGTAAGAATAGGGGTTGTCACACATTTACACATAAATCAAAGCAGTACCACGTGTCACACCTGGTCGAAGTCCCGTCCTGTCTATTATGGGAATATCTTACAATTCTGTGATAGTTAATGTTAAGAGAGCCTATAACTGAATATAGCTCCTGGAGTTTTGTCGCAAATTGTACAATGCATGAAAAAAGCAAAACTGCATGACATTGTGTGCGTAAGTGTAAACCGCATATAGATCTAGAACTGCAGAGTTCGATGAATAGATCTAGATGATGTTGACTTAATTGGGTCTAACGGGTTTGATATACTATGATAAAAATATGTATATTGTGGCAAATTAACCCTTAAATGATATCTAAAATTAGTATCAGTCATTTCATCTAACCCACGACGATATAAATGCCCAGAATATGGCTGACTGACTTCACTGATAGACGTGTCGCAAGTGTTTGCGACTGCTAAATCCATGTCGCAATTTTGAGCTATTTGCGATGTGGTTAACGATGTCGCAAAATCTGCGTTGTCTTTGAACATGGACATCAAATTCTTGCGATGTGGTTGCGCCGTGTCGCTAACCTTGCGATCATTTCGAACATGCCACCCCACGTGCATATATATAGCTCTGAATAATATCCAAATATTGACTTTTGAGTGGGAAGATAAGGATATAAACTTGGAAGCGGTTCAGGAACTCTGACCTGTTTGTAACACCAATTTCATAATGTCACATCAAACGTATCATTCTATAACTTGACATACTTCACCAAGGAGTCAAACAACAATTTTGTTCACCATATTTCAGACTTCTGTCGCAAAAATTGAAAAAGTTGGCAATCTACCCGTCAAAAACCGGTGTAAACATGTTAAAAAAATCAAGAGTATATGGTAGTTAAAAATAGGAGAAAAAAAACTAGATTTCTCCTTTTTGAGTTTTAAAAAATGGCAAAAGCTGGAAAAGTAATCAAAATTATATTGATGTTTAAATTGGGTTAACATGTTGCTAGGAGATTTTTCGCTGACCAGTTATACTTTCGACCATGTGTGTATTTACAGACGTGTAGGCCCAATAGGAAGACTAATTTTGAACAACTGTGTAGTGCGAGTTTGTGATAAAGAATGATCCCTCAGCTCACACCCTTCTCCTGTAGGGTCAAGGTCGCTGCGATGGTGGCCGAATTTCGTTGGAAGACATCTTGAAGTGTAATCTCTGTGCTCGTGGCGAGTCATGTCTAAACCGTTCAAAATACAATGTACTTGTCAGTCGGTTCATCAGTTTTAGGTCTCTTTCGTGTAGAAAAGGGTTCTTTTTGGTGAGTGCATAAATGACCGCATTGAAATGAACCGACAGTTTTATGCATTTGCTTGCAAACAACCACGTCAACTGACAACTGACCTGCTGGCACTGTCAGTGTCAGCCAGTCGGTCCTACTTGTCTGACTGTAAAACACTGATTCTGGCCACACCGACAGACACCAATCTGCGGATGGAAGGTGTCAGGGGTGTTCACAATGCAAATGCAATCACATGTTATGTCAGACTGTCAGTGCATTGTGTATTTGTAGCATTATATGAGCCTGTATATATCATCATGATCATATAGATCTAATGATGATTTGGGTCTAATACGAGTACTAGAGCTCTTGTAACCGAGTACTCGGCAGTGTGTAACCGGTTACTAATCAATTCAAAACATAAAACCACGAAAGTTGACAAAACAAGTCTTGACTGACGATAGAACTGGGTGGTTTCATTTGCTTTACAAAGCCTGAAAACACTATTGGCGAATTTTGGAATGCGGCGAATTTAGGACGGACGGCTCATATAGCCTATGGTTTTTGACAGATCTTTAAAATTGTCTTTCCGATATAGCCTATTAGATCTGTCAAAAACCTGTGCAGGTACCTACTTCACACTCCCAGCCCCAGGTGGTTAGCCTTAACCATGAGCAACTGATATCTGGCCACACCTTAACCATGAGCAACAAATATCTCAGACAAATTCTTCTGTAGTAAACAACAATTTACCCATGGAGCAGGTTGATTTTGAAGTAATTTTCTACCACTGTTAGCATTCTCTACATGTATACAAATGAATTATAAACACGTGAAATTTGATTGACTCAGCTTTTGACATGGGGCGTGGCACTATGATTGATTCAAACATAAAATAACCAGGGAAAACAGTAGATAGTTATCATCAACAAATAAATGATAACTGACAAAGCATCGCAAATATTATTTTTCACAATAACAGCTATGAAACTGCCAAATGAAATCCCCACAAATAAAAGTATGTTTACAATGTGCAATTTATAAATGGGAATTAAAATTTTGAAATTTATGACACTCCAAAAAAATATTAATCCTGAATGTTCCAACGAAACTATCTGACTGTCTCAGCTTCATCACAGAATGGTGATTTCCCGTTTGTAGCCTTGTGAAATGATTTCAAGTCGAAAGGACAATTTTGAGAGATGCTCATCAGCAATTATTTACAGCTCTGAAATTTCAGTGAAATACTCAAAGCATGGCAAATTTTGATCACAGGATATCTTGCATATTCTGATAAGTAAACGCATTAACCATGTTAACAATAGTGCGTGGACGATTAATCGGTCGATTACCGGTCTCAACCGATTAATCGATCCCCTGATTAGATAATTGATTTTTTTCTCAGTTAATAAACCAGGCACACGAGTGAACTTCAAGTCTGAACCGTGCAATTTTGACAACAATCCAGTCCATCAAATACCATATTTTCCGGACATCCACAGCCAGAGTGTTTTCCGGTTTTAGCATCAGTAAATTAAGCATTTTACATGTTTTACATCAGTATTTCGCGTTCAACAAAACCTCATGATGACCATACATTTGCCATTGTCACGGCATAACAATAACTAACTGATGCCATTTCCGTATCGCAACATTATATAACTTAGCATAACACAAAGTTGAAAGCAAACGTTCAACCTTGAGATTGTTTACCAAACGGCGATTATTAATCGATGATCGATCGCTCGAGAGGGCCGATTAATCGATCCCTGATTTCAGGACCGAGTCCATGCACTAATTGACAGTGCTCAGATGGATAATGCCAAGCTGTTTTGTCTCGAAAAGTCGAGAAATCTGAACGATGTTCCCACTGACAACACTCCCAGATATAACACAATATGGATCCTCTATGATGCAATCCAGAATCAAAAACATTTAGCACAAGAGGCGTGTGAGCCTTCAGCTGTGCAAAGACTGCAATACAGGCAACAATAATTGCAGGAAATGGATTGTAAACTTTGGAGTTAGGAGTTTGAATGTGACCTCGAGAAAGGGCACTAAGCTACAAAACTGACCAAGATCCATATCATAATTTATAGGGTGTAGAATTTATAGTCTAGAATTTGTTTTGTAGAGATATTGATATCTGGGGTCTGAGATTCAGTGGCTGGTTGCTTGAATTTCATCGCCACTTCAATGATGATTGTGCTATCTAATGATGTCAACCTACATATGTAACAAAGCTCAGTGTCAGTGTCTGTTTCAAACAATTTTACTTAATACCTTCGTTGTACATGTATGTCACATCCTTCTACAGGTAGTTTCAATGTGCAGAATCAATTTGCTGGTGGCAATTAGCATCCAACAATGCAACACTGGGCACTGTCCCAGGTTTGCAATGTACCATAACTGGCATTACATGAACTTGATGCAGTCAGCTACCATGATCTACTGGTTACCTAAATTTTCAATGAACACTGAAAATTCACTGATTGTCCAGCTACTTTGATTCGAATTGTCTATCACAAACAGATGTAATCACATACATGTACACAGTGGTAATTGAATGGCATGAAGTCATATTGATGTTATATGTAATGAGTAGTTTTCCTGTTTTGTAGGTTGAAGGTATCAAGGACACTGCTCGAGTGATAGCGGAGCTAGAGGAGGAGGAGTATAACGAGCTGGTGGTCCACGCTCGGGACTTCAGCCTAGCTCAGTCCAGCCTCGCCCTGGCCCTCATCAACAACAACGACACACTGCGCTCAGTGTCTGCTGCCAGCAGTGTCACAGCCGCTTCCTCGACCGCCAGCGATCTCAAGTACTTGGACATGGAGGAGGAAGTGTCACCGACGTCTCGTAGCACCAAGCCCAGTTTGGACTCTCTGTCTCGGACCTCCCGTCATCTGTCTGCCTTTTCCTCCGAAATAGACGCTCTGGAGGATGGAGACTCAGGAGTTTTCAACTCCAGCAAGCTGACCGCTGGTTCGGTGTCTTCAGACAGCGAACTTGTTGATCCCAGTGAGCATGTCGGCCATTTTGACTACTTTGATGACTCTGTGTCGTCTGTCCCATACTCGGCCTATGAGGACTCGAACAGAAACTCTTCTCATTTGTCATCGCAGCACCTGAAAGAGCAGGAGAAACTCAACGACAAAGCCTATGATGCATCATTCGATGTAGACAATGACAATGACATCCAGACCCAGTCAAAGGATGGAACCGTTGAGTTTCCTGCTAAACAGGAATTTGAGATGGAGACATTCAAACATTCTAGTGGTTACCTGGAGGGTGAAATGACTCCTTTCCAGAAGAAGATTCACAACGATTACGTAAGAAAGAAAAACAATGAAACTTACGATGAAGTAGTTGCCAATGACTCCGACAACAGCTGTGAAGACCTGCAGCGTGTGGTTGTACATTCAGCTCACAAGGATAACTCAGACAATTTGCACAAAGCTTTATATAAGGATCATCCCAGTGCTAGGCGCTTCGCTCGTATGGACAATGAGGATGACGACTCAGAATATCCTGTGTCAAAATCTTCCCCTAAAGGTTGTTATGGCACTGCTCGTGAGCAGCAGATAATTTTCCAGAGTTCACCTAATTATGGATCAACACGGAGCTATAGTACTAGCAGCTCAAAAAGTGTGGATTCCGGAGTCAACTTTCCCCTAGGCAGCACCAGAAGCACATCTAGCAATCGGGTGAAAATTGACAAAACTGTGAAGAGTAGAGATCAGGGTGCTCCACCATTTGCAGACCCACTGGATCATAGCAAGATATGTGGTTCAACTATGCGACTCATTGATAGCCGAGGCTATAAAACAACAGACATTCCCAACCTGCCCATGACATCACCTGTCACACAGAGTGTCATGCTGGAACGAGGTAGCTCATCACTGGAGGATCCAGACAGAAAAGACAAGAAGAAAAAAAAGAAGAAAGGAAAAGGTATTGATACATGTCAGGCATACGCCATTTGCATGTGGTATACATTGTTGTGTTCACTCAAGCTGCATATGATGCATGTATAATGTATTATTGTATCCCCCGAACAAAGTTCGGCGGATACTATGGATTTGGCTTCGTCGTCCGCGTCCGTGTCTGCGTCCGCGTCCGCGTCCGCAGAGATTTTCTTGTGAACGCGCTACAGGCCGCAATTCTCACCCGATCACCATTATTTTTTGCAGGCACATATATAATGGTAAGATCCCGACACCAATCGATTTTGGTTGATGTGGCAACTAAATTGGTCGTTTGGGGACACATTTTGCATTGAAAACAGCCTGTTTGAGACACATGGCTTGTGAACGCGCTACAGGCCGCAATTCTCACCCGATCACCATTATTTTTTGCAGGCACATATATTATGGTAAGGTCCCGACACCAATCGATTTTGGTTGCCGTGGCAACTGAATTGGTCATTTGGGGACACATTTTGCATTGAAAACAGCCTGTTTGAGACACATGGCTTGTGAACGCTCTACAGATGGCAATTTTTGACGAATCTCGATAATATTTGGAAGTGTTGTTGGGAAGGGCTGTCACACGAAACCAATCGTTTTTTAGAATGATCATATAAATATTAATATGTTAACAGCCTAACTTATTACAGAATTTTGAAATATCCATTTTGACATGTACGATCATTCCAATAGCCTGTACAATGGAAGGTAATGACACTGGTTTTTTGTTCAAAATGGAGAACTGAAGTTTTCAGTGAAAACAGGACAATATTACTGAATAAGTTAACATTAGTTTTACTAGTTAAGTCTATTATTGTCCACAATAAAAATAGTTAAGACGAGAAACGTTTATTATTAAGCTCAACAAGGTGAAGGTTTTGTCCAGTACAGATTTCATGGGTGTAACTGAATAAGTTAACATTATTTTTAATAGTTAAGTCTATTATTGACCACAATAAAAATAGTTAAGACAAGAAATATTTATTATTAACCTCAACAAGGTAAATGTTTTGTCCAGTACAAATTTCATTGGTGTAACCGAATAAGTTAACATTATTTTCACTAGTTAAGTCTATTATTGACCACAATAAAAATAGTTAAGTCTATTATTGACCACAATAAAAATAGTTAAGATGAGAACTATTTATTATTAAGCTCAACAAGGTGAAAGTATGTCCAGTACAGATTTCATGGGTGTACTGAATAAGTTAACATTATTTTTACTAGTTTAGTCTATTATTGACCACAATAAAAATAGTTAAGACAAGAAATATTTATTATTGGGCTCAACAAGGTAAAGATTCTGTCCAGTAGACATTTTATGTCTGTAACCAAATAAGTTAACATTTTTTTTGCTAGTTAAGTCTATTATTGACCTCAATAAAAATAGTTAAGATGAGAAACAATTATTATTGAGCTCAACAAGGTTAAGGTTTTGTCCGGTAGAAATTTCTGGGTGTAACCGAATAAGTTAACTTTATTTTTACATGTTAAGTCTATTATTGACCACAATGAAAATAGTTAAGACAAGAAATATTTATTATTGGGCTCAACAAGGTGAAGGCTTTGTCCAGTAGAGATTTTGTGGCTGTGACCAAATAAGTTAACATTATTTTTTTGCTAGTTAAGTCTATTATTGATCACAATAGCTTTTCATGAAAACATTGATCAACTTTTACTTTGAATTTCGACTTGAGACCATATTTGGCACAAATTATGAGTTAAAATATAACTTATGGTGAAAAATTCGATCTGGCTCCAATTTCGTCATCTTGAAATGCAGTTTTGGTCAACTTTTACTTTGAATTTCAACTTGAAAGCATGTTTGGCACATATTATAAGTCGAAATATAACTTATGGTGAAAAGTTCGATCTGGCTCCATTTTCGTCATCTTGAAATGCAGTTTTGGTCAATTTTTAGTTTGAATTTCAACTTGAAACCAAGTTTGGCACATATTATGAGTTAAAATATAACTTATGATGAAAAGTTCGATCTGGCTCCAAGTTCTTCATCTTGAAATGCAGTTTTGGTAAACTTTTAGCTTGAATTTCAACTTGAAACCAAGTTTGGCACATATTATGAGTTAAAATATAACTTATGACGAAAAGTTCTATCTGGCTCCAATTTTGTTATCTTGAAATGCAGTTTTGGTCAACTTTTACATTGAATTTCAACTTAATACCAAGTTTGGCACATATTATGAGTTGAAATATAACTCATGGCGAAAAGTTTGATCTGGCTCCAATTTCGTCATCTTGAAATGCAGTTTTGGTTAACTTTTAGTTGAAATCAAGTTGGGCAGGTATTATGAGTTAAAATATAACTCATGACGAAAAGTTTGATCTGTCATCTTGAAATGCAGTTTTGATTAACTTTTACTTTGAATTTCAACTTGAAACCATGTTTGGCACATACATGTATTATGAGTCGAAATATAACTTATGGTGAGAAGTTCAATCTGGCTCCAATTTCGTCATCTTGAAATGCATTTTTGGTCAAATTTTACTTTGAATTTCAACTTGGAACCAAGTTTGTAAAATATTCTGAGTTGAAATATAAATAGGTGAAAAGATTGATCTATCTGTATTTTCATTATTTTATCAAATTCATATAAAGATTTCAGTGGTGATTTTGAATTCGACCTTCAGTAACCTCGAAAAATCAGTGCAGCAATTTTGGTGGGGAAAAGAAAACAGTTGTGACTTGAGATTTAACATTTCTCTGGTAATCTTTTTTAGCCCTTGCTCTAGTTTTTCACACTTGACAGTGATATATTTGGGGCAACAGAGATGATAGGGCTACGGGGGATACACCCAAGCGGTCGTAGGCGACCGGAAGCGTCTAGTTTCTAAAAGAAAATTTTGAAATATTGTAAGCAATTGTTTGATTGCATTTACTGAGATTTGCCTTGTTTATCTGTCTTCAGGTAACAACTCCCGTATATCCTGCAGCAAACCTGAATGTTGCAAAAAATATTTTTTAAGGATACTAGCACTTTCATGCAAGTGTTCTTTTGAAACATTGCCACACTGAAACTTTTATTGTCTTGATGTCAACTTGCAGAACTTCATCATGTACCCCTAGGTGGAACATGCAGCTGCAGTAAAAGTTAATATGTATGAGCAGGGCTCCCGATAGCGTAAAATAATGCGTAATTACGCATGATGTTTTGAAATTTATGCAGTGCTATCATGACCAGTGCGTATGATTATGCACTCGAAAGATTTGTGGAAACTAATTAAAACAATGACATCGATTTTATTTATTAGCTCACAAAAAACGAAGTTCCAGAATATAATCAAACAAAGTCAATTTCCGCCAAAGAGACGCATGCGCAATGCACTCGCTGGCAAATAAGTTGTGTGACACGTCATCAAAATTTGAGCACTATAAACTGCAGCGCCCCCGTGTGAATGGCTGCGACATCAAAAGCCTACTTGTGCGCCCCCTTGCGAATATAAATTTCAGGATTTCCCCAGTTTCGTTTCGTCAACATGACTCGGCAATGAATCGACAAACTATTCGAGAACAAAACAAGTGCGTTTTTTGCAATAGAAGACCTTCAGGAAGGGCTATTGTTGACTGTTAAGATTATGTGCTGAAAATTCGAGAGAAAATCTGGATGTTATGCAACATTCGTGAACATTGCTGTCACTTTGACTGAAGTTTAAAAGTAATGAAAATCACTGCACATCCATTTTTGAAAATTACCCCTTCAATTCAAAATTAATCCCTTGTGATTTGACCCATGGGGTACGGTTCCCCTTCAAAAAAATCCTACCGGGAGCCCTGTATGAGGACGGAGATTCCAGCTTGCTAGGTATCTTGTTCTTGAAGCCTTATTCATGTTATTTAAGGTGCCTCTATCTTATATCTAGGCATTGAAGTATATCTGATCCTTGGCTGTTGCTGAACACGTCATAGCTTTAGTTGCACCACAACATTTGCAGCATCAGTCTTTGATCTCTTAGTTTCAACAAATTGACAGCTGGAGCTCTACCATGATTCATCGATAACACAAACTATCATAATACAAGTCTTTTATATGATTATGTATCAATACAAGTTTTGATCGTCAAGTACTCAAGTGATACTTTTACACCGCAGTGGGTCAGGGAGACAGGGACAGTTGACCGCACGCCTCTGAGCTCTTATCATCACTTCCATATTTTGGGAGGCTGGAACACCCTGTGCATCCATTACTCCAGTTCTCCAAGTTTTCAGAATCAACCTGGCGTCTACGAGTGTCAACTCCATGAAATAAAGTTGTTCAACTATGGGGCAATTCGAAAGGAATTGATGCAATTCATTTATGCACAAACATCTTTTGTTTTCTGATTTACACATGGATGTTGTATCTGCTCTCAGAGAAGACGAAGTACCAGTATGTGTATAAAATTGTAGTCCTGTATGCTTTGTATCATAGTGTACATGTAATAGTTGGCATGGTATTTGTTGTTTGTTGGACGACTGCCTTCAGTGCCCCTAGTGCTGCACATCATGATCTTCACAAGTTTAGGCTCGGTCATTGTTTATTTTTTGGTATCAATGAATCTTTAGAACTGAGATACACAAGATTCTGAGGGTGCAAAACTTGCACCACCTGTGTTCAATTAGCAAAGTTTGATCCAACTTCTGAGTTGACTTGTCCACACTGTATCTGGGGGTTAGTGATTACAGAGATGCACCGGTTCTAGACCGGTAAATATGTCCATGGATTCGTGTAGCACATGGTTTTAAAAATCAATTTAAGCCAGCGTTCCTGGACAGGAATGTTTCGACCCTGTATGTGCAAACAGCATTGCTGAAGACAGACAGATGGCAATCAACAGTGGTCACTTGGATTGAGTAACGGGCTTCACTATTTGCTGAGGCTCTGTTGGTGTTTACATTGATTGGCTGTATTACCTGGGGAACACTGCAGGATATTGGCCCTCGCTGCTGAGGGATCATACCACTGTGGCCTTGATATGGCTTTGGCCCACTCAACACCTGCCCCTGCTCACCGTGCTGACTCTTACAGGAATGTAAACAGCTTTATACAGTAGGTCAAAGCCAAGACTGGTCTTACAAGTTGACTACTTGTGTACATCACTGTTCTGTGAGTGTACCATCCATGGATAGAGCTTCAAGATCTGCATCAATTGACAGGTATGTGTACAACACACAATTTGGAGTATATGTGTGTATTATAAAATGCTTACTTACATACTACAAAGATTTCCCATACTAAGAAAATTGTCGAGTGAGCAATTTCCATGGTGACCAGTCTACACATATACCGGTATATCATTTGCATGTTCATGAATGAAATCTTAACTGCATTTCTGTCATAATAAAATCCTTTTATGGATGAAATTACGTTATCACTACAGGAATGCATACATGTAATTCAAACATCGTAAACAGCATGAACAGTCTCACCGTTAGGAGCGACACCATTCAATTTGTTACCTCGGATTGCCCAAGCTGGCTATTTCAGTAAAGGTAGGAAAGTCCTGTGCCGTTTTCTAAAAGCTATTATCTGGACACTGATTTACCAAGACTTGCATTGCACTGCATTGTGTACTACAACAATGATGCTGATGAATCTGCTTGATGTTAGTTACTATGCGGACAGTTCTCAAAAATTTCTCAACGTAAGCCTACATCAGCCACAGAATTACAAATAGTGCTTCATGTACACAGCCTAAGGATATAGTTTAGCAAATGTTTCTCTTTGACAGTATGACCCAGTAACGTCCTGTATGTATACAAATTACAAGTCAATTGATCAATAATCATGATAATTGGCTTTCCATCGGCAGCATGTGTAGCTTTTAAACAATTTACAAATTCATATACTAGTACGTGCTTTGCTCTAGAGATAATGAGCCTACAACACCAGCTTGACATTCCGTCATGTATCGGATCAGTATCTGGCAAAATGGCTAACCATGATCATGATGATGATGGTATGAGCTGGGCTGCCAGTGACAGGATTACCATCTGCATGTGACATCTGCATCGATGCCTAGAGCGGTTGAGATCAATACAGTAAGATGACGCCCACTGTCATGCTGTGCAACTGATTTCTAGAGCTGCTATATCTCAAACAGAGGGTCAGTGACACAGGTCTGCCAGTAACTTATCTCGCCTGTGTCAGAAATCAAGACCTTGTAAGATACTTACATAGCTACTATAGTTGAAGCTGACAACTTGTGCAAGGATCGTTTCTTTATGAAGCTGTACAGAAAAAAAAATGCTCGTGAGAAGACTCACAGTTTCATGAAACAAACAGGGCGGTGTGAAACTAAATACTGTGGCCTGGGCAGGATATATGTGTGGCACTCCAGCAGTATTGAATATGATGAAGATGATCTCCGGCTGTGGCTACACATACCTGTAGCTCGGCATTCTGGGAGGTTGTACCTTGTGTACAGACTCATTGCAACGGCAAGAGGCCCACATGATACTTGCACCAGTTGGCAAAGATTTGCCTCTAGGGAGCAGGGATCCAAGATGTTCGGCTGTGTGTGAATGTCTGTACAGACACCGGCCCTGTACCAAAGCCTTGCCACTGCCGTGTAAACGAGGATATATATGATATTATTTTATGTGTTTGGGATATATTTAGCAGCGATCGGCCTGTTCAGACAAGAGTAGGAAAGTAAATCACGGCTTCTCGTCTTCTCTGAGCTCTCTCTGTTCTCTGTTGATTTGTGATGTTATTGTTGTTTTAGGTATGGTAGGAAGGTTTTACTGTCATAGCTGGGAAGATTGTTTCCATTCTAACTACACTATGTAGCAAAAAATCTTCCTTAAACATGTTTTTGCATGTTTCATTCAAAGTAACATTGATTAGTTTGCTGCTAAATGAAATGCTAATTTGCGACAATTTGAACCAGCTTTAAAACTATGTTTGTTTTCCTTTACTCTACCCATCCCGTCCAAACGTAGGCCTAAAATAAATGGCTTTTGCTCAAATATTCAACATGCCTTCAAATTGCTATGTACCGGTATCCAGATGAATTGAATGACTTGAAGATAAATGCAAGCCCTGTATATGTCCCTAGACTAGTAGTACATTATTCAGTGCCAAGGCCTGTTTCTGTCAATAGTGATAACTTGTTGAATCAGCTCTGCTGGACCCTATGTACACAGGACTGTATGCAGGTACCAATAATTACAGGAACCAGCATTCATATTTCAAATGTATATACAAAAAATTTCTGAACACACAAATGACTGCTGATAACATGACAAAGTTGGTCGGAGAAATCGTGTTGACTTTTTAAGCCCGTGTTGGTCATATACAATATCATGTACAATGTACAGCTTGTGATTTCCAGTATTTTCTGGTTTTATTTATACCCCATTAATGTTTGATAAGGACTGATAAGAGCCCTGTAGCTGGACTATCAGTTATCAGATTATACAGAAGACTTTGTATAATGAGCCGGTTTATTTGTGACCAATGGGACGATGCAGGTTTAGGAGACTTCACCCTCGTACACTGTGAATGGAGTTTGATCTCAGCCAACACAATTGTTGAATCTGTCGTCCACCAAGGGTTTCATTTGATGGTCATAAATCAGAGCCACGACAGGCACAACTTTATCGTCTTCGCAACTGAGCTGATATATACTGTGGGAATTGTTCTTTACAAAATCGTGACGTGTGGGAAAATCCATACGTGAATATTTGTTGCGGGCTGATTTTCGTGTACTAGACACAGCTTGAAAGTGGAGCTGATGCTGTTTGAGCTGTGTTTTGTGTGACATTGCATCACCTCATCATGCTCATGGGAAGATATCGAAAGTGCCAATATTGGACAGTTGTCGTACATCTATAGGCAGACTCTCTAGTCTTGAGCTCTCTGAAAACTCATCCTGTCTGGAGTTTGATCCCAGTCAAATCTCTCTGTCTGACCTCCGATCTTGGATGAGCTTATCGGCTCCATCCTGCTTTACCTCTGGTTGACTGGTCTGGTCTGCCTTGTCCTGACAATGCTGGGCTTCAAGTGGAACCAGACCACACGGTCACCATGGCTGCTGCCCTGTCAGCCAACCATATCAACCTTTCAACGAATCATTTCACCACAAGCCTCGATACAAGGTAACGTCTTTTTTCCCAGCTCATTCTGAAACACACGTCAATGCTCGATTGATGTACGCACTGATTTTGAGGTTTACAAATTTGGGAACATTAGTTGAACATGTTAAATGGACTGCAGTGCTGAATTGAGAAGTTGTGGTACATGTGGTGTGATGCAATAATACCTAGCAGTTTAGCTATATCTCCTTGACCCTGACACCTGATCACCTTTGTTCACCTTTTCTGATAACGGAATGTATAACGTGGCGACATGGCTGGAGATATCGTATCGCCAGACCAGACCAACCACTGATATCTGAACTGATTGACAAGGTCCACTGGAAGTGTATGTAGCATACTTTACCAGTGGTGTACATTTCATGTGACTGCCTGCCACGCTGGAGCTTGGGTGATAATCATGTTCATTTTCGTCAACAGTTGGGCTGAGACTGTATAATTGTTTTGCCAGTAGTGATCATAACTTACTGCATGACATGTATTATTGTGTTAATATGATTTCCTTCTTTTGCAGTTCAGTTACCCAGGAATGTGCCACTGAGTTGACTGATTTGTCTGGAATTTCCTCTCACATTTTACTCGCCAACATGAGAATTGTTGTTACTCCCTTTTACAGAAGATGGCGAAGCAGAACAAGATGAGAATGGGAACCCCCTACCAGATCGTGATGTGATGTCAAGCAAGTCAACCGCTGGCTTCTCCTCGGCCTTCCCCAGAAGTTTGCACTACATCGGCAAAGATCCTGATGAGGCAATGGCTCCAGCCATCGAGGCTGGGGGAAAGAAACCTCGGCGCCGCAGACGCAAAGACGACGACTCATTCAAGCCGGAGTCTCTTCCTGGCTACATCGGCGACAAGCCTCTCAAAGAGCTGTTGCAGTTTATTGACGGTGCTAATGGAAGTGTGTCTAGCAACAACAACAAACAGCGGCTGTCTTCCACTGGTGGCCGTCATGAGACTGAGAAAATCCCACAAACCAATAACCGACATGAGCTGGAGAAGTCAGAAAACAGCGGAGCTGATCAGCAAAAACAGGACAAAAATACTCCATGTGTTAGCAATGACTTACCTGCTGGACCGCTGGACTTGGTATCTGACTATGGTGTGAATAAGGTGGATGCTAAAGGGAAGAAAACCAAAAAGAAAAACAAAAGTGGTCAGACAAACAGCAAAGCCTCCTCGGAAGTGGATGACCGAAGCTCAAGGTCCAGTGAGGTGGATACAAGTGAGAAACTACAAGACACTTTTACCGAGACAATTATTGATTCAAGTTTCACTTCAGATGACAAAGAATTGAGCCTTCCTAATTCAGAGATCTCATCTAAAACAACCTCCTGTTCGATGGAGATGGATGCAGCCCTACGTCCCAGTTTAGAAGCATTCGCTACCGCAACCTATATATTCACTGACTTCGATACAAAGTGCCAGAAGGAAGAACAATTCACAACTGTCACTAAACGGAAAAAGAAATCTGGTCTCAACGTGAAGGACTCCGAGTCAGAAACCAGAAAAGATGAAGCGACCTTTCGTAGGCCTAGCCGTCCATTTCAACGATCCTATACACCACCACCTATCGCTTCGTCTACCAATCAGGATAAACCCAATACGAGAACTCTGAGTCCTTCCGCTTTCCCGGTGCTAAGCAACAGCCGTGATGCCCGTCGCAACTCCACAGGCAACGTGTCTGAAGTGGGCTGTTGCTATGACAGTGACATGGACTCATCCGTCAAGTCTGTGCCTGTAACGGGACCTACGTGTGATTCCACAAAACTGGGTAGGGACATTTCGATTACAGCCAGCCACAAACCACCTTCCATATCTTATGCAAGTATCACTGCTGGAGGCAAAACCTCACACAACAGCAGTGGCAGCACAAGTAGTCAGGACGGTGATCACCATGGCAACAATGTTACTGCTGCTCTCCCTGCCGGTGATCCAACCGAATGCCATCCGGAGGACCATGTTGTCCTCACGTCTTCAAGTGATAATAGCAAAATGGACCACTTTGATAATATGGTGCTGGAACCTGGAGGTGCCAACGTCCATAGTCGCCCAGTGTCAGCCTCTTCCACCACTCCAAGTACCGTCATGGAATCTTCTCGTGATGTGTCTCCATCTCTTCTCAGTCCTGCATCTCCTAGTATTAACAGTAATGGCAGCCCTCATGTGGACTGCAATGCAAAAACCAACAACAATCCACAGACAGCTAACAATAATGTAAATAGCAAGTCTTCGGCAGTTGTGTCACAGACTGGTGGTGACCCAAAAAAGCAAATTGATGTACATAATCGCACAGATTTTCCGGCTCTCTTGCACTCAAACCCAGGTCTTCCGACCCCCGTGTCAGTGAGTAAACTGGACACTGGCAGTCCACAGGCCATGTCCTCAATCACATCGCCTGAAAATGATGCTTTTGTCACTGATGTGAACAACATTGTTACGGTGTCCCCCACCCATTCGAGTAAGCGTGGTGTCGTGTCCAATGGCCCCAAAGGCCTGGCAGCATCCAAGCCTCCTCAGGCTCCAAGGAACTCGCAACACAAATCAAAGAATAAAACTTTCAGGTCTGTCGTGTTCCTTGACAAGAGGATGAATGAGGGCCCCAAGAATCTGGACATCTCGTTTGGCTTTGAGCCCCACCTGGACAACAATGGGCCGAATGGTGCCCGACAGGACAGCAGTAGTACCTGCAGTAGTGATAGTGGGCGTGGCACTGACATCGACAGCTTCTTGCATGCTGATAAAGTGGACAATAACAATTTAGAAATTGGTCCTGTTGGTTTAGATAACAGGACTCCTGCAGATGTGATAATTCTAGACCATCCTGGCGAACCTAATCGTGTATCTAACAATGTGAACAGTAGTCAGTTGATCTTCATGGGGCCGGAACCGATTGAGAGCAAGCAAGCGGCAGCTGGCACAGCAGACAAGCTGCAGTGTCTCACTCCTATCAACGGTGTGATTCTGGGACCATCCGTCCACAAAATTCTTCCCCACACAGACATGACAACCGAGAAGAACTTCATCAACGCCAAAGTTCATGCGCAGCCGGCATCGACAGGCGGTGATGAGCTCCAAGCTGAACCACCAGAGCAGCCTGGCACTGAAACACAGTCCACTGCATCCCTGACGTACACAAGAGAAACAGATCCAAACTTCCAGGCAGGACAGTTCAACCATGAGGCTGCAGTCACTTTCTTATACAGTGGTAGGTAGATGAGATAAGTTTTGAATTTTTCTCTCACGATTTATTGCATGATTTATCTTACATTAAAAAGTTTCATTATGATTTTTCAGACTGGCAGAAGATCCAGGGTTCAGCCACTTTGTATGGTGAGTCAGTTCGAAAGTAGATTTTGACAGTGTGAGTAGTCTCTAGTTAACTCAATGTGTTGCTATACCAGTAAATGAATAGTAATGACGCCATTGCTACTGTGTGCTTCAATGAAAAAGCTCCACTTTAAATGTAGTTTGGTGCCGGATATTTACTTGAAATGTAATGCTGGAATTTGTATTGACAGGTGGGGAAGGAACGACTGCATGTTAGGTGCCATTGGACCGGAACCTGATGCCAGTCAAGCCAGCGCGTAGCAAAGTGACCCGCAGTTCAAGTGCTACCTCTCAAGTGTGCCGCTATCTGTTATCGCTGTAGTCTGCTGCTAGGCCAGTACCATCTCATGGACATCATTGTCACCATCATACAAGCAGACACTTCAGCGAGACATTTTCTACCTAGGAGATTTGGTGTATCTATTAATTGTTCCGCCATGCCAAAAATGGCAGTGTATTGTTTGGAAATTTCGATAGTGAGGATGGTAGCTTGATGCTGTATGTATATGATAATAACTAATAATTTGGATAAGCATAGATTGTTCTCTTTTCTCATACACACGTTTTGTTCAAAATTCTGTACAGGAAAAGAAATTATATGGTAACATGCAGAGCTGTTGCCTGAAACTGGTGTGAGTTATGGTTTTGATCTTGGAGTGACCTTTAACAAATTGTATATTATTTTTTAGGGCTACTTAGGTGGTCTGGTAATCACAATTTGCTTCCGCTCAAAAGCCAAACTATTGCTCTCATAGGTACAACGCAAACTTGAAATTAGGAAGGTTTCTGCTTGAATGCAAGCTGCCTGCTAGCTGTAGCATTGCAATGTGCTTGTTTGAATGAATGTACCATGGCTTTGTTTGCTTCGTATCATATTTTAACACCAAAAATATGCAGCCATTCGGAATTCAATTGTGAAGTTCTGTTGCAAAATATTAAATGTACATGTAAAAAGTGTGATATCTGGAAGATGAAACAACTGATTCGCTTCTTCAAAGAAACTGCTAGTGTATTACTGTATTATACCTGTGATTTCTGGGTACGGCGTGGGTGGGTATTGGGTAAACTGTTGGCTTGAAGGGGTGGAAAGCTGGGGTATTATAAACTTTGTCAATTACACCTGATGTAAGATATCCTTTAAAGCTCAGGCCACACTGGTTCCTGTGTACTTGTGATATAGCTGTGTCTCCCAAGACTGCTAATGGCCAGCTTCTCATTGAACCATATGCAAATGACTGGAATACATGAATGAAAATAAATTTTTAAAAAACCAAAAAAAAAAAGGAGTGCACAAATTCAGTAATGGAATGGCATTATAGAATGTGACCAGCATGAAGCGTGGAATGTCATGAGTATTTGTTGCTGCTTACTCTTTGTTTACATCACGGCTCGGATCCTTTTGTGCACAGTAAGCGTTTCACATGTCTGTGGTTTGAAAGGTTGGTGGGTGATTGATGTTCAGTATGAAACTGAAGGAAATAATACTTTGATACAGATTGTTTATTGACCCACTCAATTGAACATTGTGTTCCTTTACTTTGTAGGAATGTCCTTATGTAAACAAACAAGCTTGAAACATGTCATTGAGTAAGTAATGAAGCCAGTGAAAATAATACTTTGATACATACTGTTTATTGGCCAACTCAATTGAACATTGTGTTCCTTTACTTTGTAAGAATGTCCTTATGTAAACAAACAAGCTTGAAACATGTCATTGAGTAAGTAATGAAGCCAGTGGAAATAATACTTTGATACATACTGTTTATTGGCCCACTCAATTGAACATTGTGTTCCTTTACTTTGTAAGAACATCCTTATGTTAACAAAGAAGCTTTTAACATAATTGTTAAGCAAGTAATGAAGCCAGTGACATAAATGATGAACTTTCCACTGCTGTGATAGGTTCCAGTGGATAGAGTCTAGAAACGATGTAAGGTTGCACATTGTAAATTTCAAGGAAGTTTTTTGCTGACTTTGTTCATATATCATCAGATATGTTGTCAATATCAATGGAATTAATGCAGTTGTTTGAAGATGTGGGTGTAAACGGCTCTCCAATACTTGCATGAATCTTTGTCGCTCGTTCATTTGTTACCAGTATATATAGCAGGCCTTTCAGAACACTTGTGTTTTAGTCTGTAATTTGCTCACATAACTAGCCACTGGTCAGTAAATAGCATGCCCATATGTGTATTTGTTAATTGTGTCTGTTTATTGGTCATTCAGATAATACATGTAAGATGTTTGATTCTGGCATGTAATGAATACAATCGAGTATGACCTGTATTACAAGAGCCATTATGCCCAAGTCTTTCATGATTAGTTTGCTGTACAAGTTTAATATATTTTTCTCTGCTTGTGTGAGGCTGGAGACCAAACACCTGTAGGTTGGAGAATCATGGAACGATGGAAGGCCAACATTTATTTGGCCTGTTTTGGGGATAGGGAAGCTTTTTGTGCATGAGTCTGATTGGGCAGCTTGTAAAACCTTGATGTAGCTCATAGTATTGGACTGGTGACAGCAAAAGGACCTTGCATGAAGAGTATGTATGCTGCAGCGTGTATGGTTAACTTTGTGATGTAATTACTGCATGATGCGTTCTGTCGTTGGAGGTCCTGGAGTATTGTCACCAGCACAGGGTCACTCGCTCTGTGTGATCACATTGTCGGGTGTTGTTTGCCGTGTGGATTCGTTACCGATGCTTTGATGCCTGAAATCTTGCTATGCTCTGCGGTGTCTTCTCACAGTTTTACGGATTTTATGTTTCTCAGTGTGCGTGTAATGTATTGGTTGTTTGTTTCTTTTGTTATTTATATTTCTTTATTATTATTGTTCGGTGTGTGATGGTAGTGCAGTGATTATGTTGAAGAAAGGCATTGTAATAGCTTGAGCACAGTTTCTTTCGAAGAACGGAATACCAAACCTCTAGGAGATATTTGCCATGACAACATAGCTACAGGATGCTCACTGCCCAGTATTTGGGATTGGATCAAACAAATAAGTTCAGAACCAGTCATAGTCGAATATCTGGAATGCTGTTTTGAGTATTCTGTATCTGGGATATTGTGATTTGAATAGTGGTCTATATTGTTATAAGTATTCTGTTGTCCAAGACGTGTAGTGCCCTGTGCTAAATGTGATGAAATTTGGATATGCTCCTTTGAAGTTTCTGTTTATGACAGTGCCTTGATATCTTGAACAACATTGAAATCCTACATACTTTATTATTGTGGTGCTAGTGTTTATGGTAAGTAACATATATTGCAAGGCTTTGACAAAATTATTTTTTATGAAACAAGGTGTGCTTGGAGTGGACAGTGACAGAATAAGAACCTCTCAAGATCAACAGAAGCCTGTGTGTGAAAAATATGGTATTTCTTCGAGTCCTTCCTTTTGTGTGTACCTCGAAATACAACTCTGGTCTTCGAAATTAATTTCAGGTAGTTTTAGTATAAGTTGTAAGAGATAGAATGCCGTGTATGTATACTGTCGTAAATTATTGCATTCCGAAACTTTTTAAACTGGTGAGCAGCACTGGACTTGAGTACATAATACTTCTTGACACGCAGTGCCCATGCTTACTCCCGAGATTTTATACACACTTGTGTGTGTGTAGTACTGCACACTTTGGTGTTCCATTCATGTATGCATCATCATTATTATAACCTACTTAAACTGGGGAGAGGACAAGCCACACAATATCATTGCCTGATTGTTCACAGGGGAAATGGGCATGCAAGAGTGTATTTTAGGTCCATTCGTTATAGCTGCTTTATATAAAGTACATGTATATCCATATATGATATATATATACACCAGTTTCTACAGATTTTAATTTAATTTGTGATGTCCCTATATCGACCATGCATTATATATTATCTGTACATAACAGCATTATCATAAGCACATTTAGGTTTAAATTACTGATTGTACATACGCTTTTTGAAGTTTGGATGAAAATAGTGGTGTTGATTTTTCCCTAATGATGCTTATGTTTCATTTCTCTGCAACCCATGATTATCTGTTTCACTGTTTTGAGTACTGAAAACAAAGAAAATATTTTGTATATATTTATTGTAGAATTAGTTGGCAAATGTGAAGTCATTTTTGAAAAGGCCCTTTCTTTCAACATGATTGGTCATACCCTGTCAGAGAGAGAATTACAGAACATCTTGACCAGGTCATACTAATGTATTAAAGATGGTGCATAATGTACATGCTATTGTATGCCATAGAGTGTGGCATGTATTAGTAATAGATATCAGGTGTACTTTCTGTGCTGGCAGATGGACCATCTACTAACATTGTTACAGCTGTCAGTGTATGCTCAATCTGTGATTAAACATTCAACATGTTACCAAAATATGTGTTTCTCTGTATCATGACCAGTATTTTGTGTTTCAAGCAAGCTTGGATTTAGCAGGTTACATTATTGCAGGCTTGTATCTAGTCCTGATTTTGTCTTGGGTGCGCACTGTTCACATTATTTGGTGAATGGCTGTGCAGCAGCAATTAACTTTAAAGATTAGTTTTGATAAAGTTATATTTGTATTATGGAATTAATGGTTAATATAATCCGTCATACAATAGTACTTTTCTTCCGGATTTTGTTCTCATTGTACTTTTTTTTTTGCACGTTTGCTATTTTGTATAACAGCCATATAATCAGCTTGTTTATATGTAGTGTGACTGACGTACGAGATACAGTAGATCGTGTGATAGAGACCATCTCGTGACGGGTCCTACAAGATCTTGTCCCATGGAGACTGTAGTAGTACAAAGGCGATCTTTTCTCAGCCTCGAGTGGTCTTGTAACACATGATCCACCGTACCCGTACATGGTGATCCATTCATGATCAGCTATTTTATACAACAAAGTTCACTCAATTTGTTCAGTGACAGCCACGATCTTGTAGTATAGTACAAACACAATGCTGATGAAAATTGCCGAGAATTGGAGCTGCATGTTTTGGTCGTATACTGTTAATGCCGTGTTTGTGTTTTGTTTGTTGATACGAGGAGAGGTTCTAGCGAGTAGATACTAAGCTTTATTTCTGTGCTGTTCACGTGTTTTATATTTACGCTCCCCTCAGATCTGTCCGGGCAGGCTTCATCATACAAATGTCCCAGGACACCTCTCCATGGGGAAGAGAAAAACTTGTTACTCTCACGCTGACCGCATTGTACAAACTCCTTGTGATAGTGATCACCTGCTATAATGATGTGTTGCTAAAAAGTTCCCAATGTCCCACAGCTTGGGTGATCAGTTAATGTCCATACCAGGAGGAAGAGTCTATTTCTGTTGATGTGTTCATTTTGTGCTTCACCAGTGTATCGTTTCCATTAATTCACATCATTTACGGTGTACAATGTGTTTAGACAAGTCGCCAGATTTTCCATTCCACTTTGTTGTACAAGGGTACAACAGAAGAGCATATTCTGGCGGACAGTGGAATGGATTGGCTCAAAGAGTGTAAGACTATTGTCACCGATGACTCTTCTATTATTTGTTGGGATTTTTTTTTTCACAAAACTATTTATTTGTCAAGCACCCGTGTAAGCTTGTGCCAGTTAATTTTTTTTTTAATTCTTTTTCCTGTTCATTTTAACCAGCTTAACCTCCAGTTAAGCCAGTTACTGTGAGAGTGTGGGTCGGTTCAAAGGTTGTGTGACCTCAAGAAGTATCTGACTGTCTTTGGCAGATAACTAACTAATCATTGTGAAAATGACATGCTTTATAACTTGCAATATCCTGCTGGCATGTAAAGTGAATACTACAATTACTGAGGGTTTGAGTTGTCATGCTCAATCAAACTACATTGATCTTTGATAGATAATGAAAAGTTGTAATGGTTGATGTTGAGAAATAAAAGTGATACAAGGTATCATGCTTACAAAGTTTTTGCTTTTTTGTTGTATGATCCAAATTGATTTCTACAGGTCACTGTCTTCAACCAAATAATTTCATTTATTCATTCATATATCTACCCCCTGAAACAAAGGTAGAATAAAGTTCCATAAAGTAACAATAGTTCAAGGTCTGAAACATTTATGAAAACACTATTTGTGCTATGTATTGCATGATGTGATATGGACTCTATGGGGAATTCCCCACTTTTATCCGGATTACAATTCAGAGATCAGCTATGGTTTTGGCCATTTCATCGCAGGCCCAAGCGTTAACTTGACTAGATATGACTGATCAATATCCATGTTGAATAAATTGGTCATGGATGACAGAACACAATTTGCAGCTTTGCTTGGAGAATGCTGTTAGATTTGAATTATGAGCATATAGATAATATAAATGAGTGCTCAAAAAAAATATAACCAAATAAAATTACATTAAGATCATATGAAAAGTCATATGATACGTCTTTTTGTGTCCTTGAACCCGGCAATTAACCTATCGCAGAACCAGTTTGTCCGAGTCTACGTCATTTTCGACGCATTCTGCAAAACATTATTGGCCAAAGAAAAGTTTGCTGACGTAAAATGTGCAACTCGGACAACTTTTAGGGGCGATAGGTCAATTATTGTGCTATACATTGCCTCCATAATACTACACGGGTAGCCCCAACAGTCAATCTGAAGTTGGTGTTCCCAATAGAGAACCTCCATATGGTGTAGACAGTAGAATTACCTCACTAACCCCCCCCCCCCCCCCCAATAAAAAGAAAATAATAGTCATCACAGTGTCAACAGTTACTTCATCCATTCCCATTCTTCTATTCATAGGAACAACACTGCATATAGCGTACTCGTAAATCTTTTCCGAAATCACTCAGAGTGCCACGATCCTGAGTTATTTTTTAACACTCGCTTGTTACGCAATGGCTCTCGTAGCCCAGCCCCAGATATAGGAATGCTGATTCTGTTTCTCACAGCCCAGACGCCACTACACTCGGGTGTATCCCTTTTGTTCTCGGGTCCCAGTCGGGGCCCGTGCTCCGATGAACATCCGTCTACCGAGTCAAACCTAGTGTCCAACCTGTCGCCTGACACTCGGGGCCCATCCCCAATGCTGTCAGCAGCAATTCCCTATATCTCTCACTGCATTCTTGGGCCTATGGTCCGAATGTTCAGGTGGGGGAGAGGTAGGGAGAGTGTTAGCTGTGACTAATTCTTACTTTTCCGAACCATGTCCCAACCTCGAACTTTCTTCGGGCCCTTCTCAGCGTTTGGAATGCATCCTTCCTTGTCCACTGGATTCCTTCCTTCAGCCGCTCCTCCTCTTCCTTCGTTTTCTGTGGGACTACCTTCAGGATCTCACTCAGCGGATCTGAGGCAGATGGAACTGAGCCTTGGCTCACGGTTGTTTTCTCAGCTACAGACGATGTTCAAATCTATGAGCCAACACTGTTGTTCACGCATATGATGTGCAGTTTGCTGCAGTGTCAACCTGCACAACCTCTTGCTGTTCCTGGTACCTTCCCACTCCTCCCAGGTCCGGCGCAGGAGGCGATGTGCAATGGGCTGTCCACGTCATTCTGACGCTCTCAGGCTTTCCAGCCTCCTCGCTCGACTGGTCTGGAGCAGTTTCTCGTGGAGACGCTGGCACAGAGTTCGCTTATGACACCGTCATCTTCTCTCTGCCTGGTTACACCAGCTCAAGGCCATCGACCAGTTCAGCAATCGCCAGCTCCAGCTTTTTCGCCTTCCTTGTCGGCTTGGTGCTCGAGACAGATGCCAAGAGACAGACTCCGAAGACGACTACGATGAGTTCAACGAGAGCTCTAGCATTGCTCCCTCTCAGGAGGTGGACCTTTCTTCCCGCCAGACCTTGCTGTTCAGGGAGAAGCTCCTGCACTCATGCTTGAGGACGAAGTTTTTGTGGACCCGGTGTGTTGTGGCCTTCCCTTACCGCCTGCTCAGACTCACCAACAACTACCGCTGAGCAGGAGTGTGCGTCAGGCCATCGAATGCCAATGGCAAGGGACAATTATTGAAACAATGTCAAGCGGCCAAACCCCTCAAAGTTCTACAAGCCTTTCCAGATGGACCTCCTTGCTAAACCACACAAGCCCCCCAAAGAGTCATAGCCAATGGCAAGGGACTCTGAAGAATTATTGAAACAAAGTCAAGCGGCCAAACCCCTCAAAGTTCTACAAGCCTTTCCAGATGGACCTCCTTGCTAAACCACACAAGCCCCCCCAAAGAGTCATAGCAAAGAGTCTCACTTCGTATGCCTGATATGACTTTCTGTCCCCGGACTATGAGATTGGATAACGGACCCTGTTTTGTTTGCTCGGAATACTTAACACTGGGTATTGATTCCACGTCTATAGCACCATATGACCACCCCGATCTTTTTGTATGTATCCATGTCTTAGCTTGTGGAGGGTGGTCTCGAGTGTGGTCTCGGTCTTGATAGACTCAAAACAGAATTGTTACTCACATAAGCCCGGGATTTGCTGGAGCAGCTGCAGCGCCAGAATGCTACAGACTCCATCTCACGTGAGGTGTTGGAGGAAAAATTGTGGTCGGGAATAGTACTCCTCAACAGTGCGAGTTTCATGATTAGGGTTCGCCTGCACCAGGCCATCTTTGGGACCTTTGCAATTGAACAGTGGAGACTAGATGCCCATCTTAAATCACTCAACTTGAAGGCTTCTTTGCACAGAGTTGCACACCACGCCTATGATAGCACCTTGCACTCAGTAGGTGATTCAAGCCATGACTCACTCTTCCATGGGGCTCTCACTCTGGACTCTGAACAACGCCAGGTGGCAGATAAGATCCGCTTGTCCAGGAGATGCTTGCTAAGCAGCAGAACTGGCGCACACTGGAAAGAGTCCTTGGATCATGTGGATACTTTGGCGCGGATCCCAGATTCAGTAATTCCATGAATTCCAGATCCATGTGAAATAACCTGACTGTGTCCCGTTCCATAACCGATCACTCTGCTGTCAGCTCAAGCGGGCAACTTTCTTTCTGGATCTTCACTAAGGTGGATCCACGATTTGTGCCATGTTGTTGGCCTCTCCGAGCAGACCCGTGTCAATCAGCCTTGCGTTGGCAGTCCCTACTGGGTTTGTAGGCCGCGACTGCCTCTCGGTCACAAGAGCTTCAGAATTGCCTTCAAACTGAGCTAGTGTCAAGCTACCGACCCCGACTCTACTCTGGTGACGTCACCTCACTTGGCCCGTGAATCTATCCGCTGGTGGCCCAAACTCTTAACCTCATTCTGGGCTCCCTTTTCCGTCTTTTCATGCCACCCAAGCATATGTTTCGGATGCCACTATGAACACCACTCCAGGTACTGCCCAGCTCCACCTGCCCCGACTTGACTGACTTTGCATAGTTTTTCATGAAGACCACTCCATATACTGCTCAGCCCCTGGTACTGCCCAGCTCCGTCTGCCCCGACTTGACTCTGACTTTAGATGGATTTTCATGAAGACCACAGCAAGTACTGCCCAGCCCCATCTGGTCCGACTTGACCGTGACTTTGTACTAAGTTTCATGAACACCATTCCATGTACTGCCCAGCACCACCTGCCCTGACTTGACTTTGATTTTGCACTGTTTCTTATGCAGATCATTCCAGATACTTTCCAGCCCTGTCCGCTCCAACTTGACTCTGACTTTACACGGTTTTCTATGCAGACCACTCTAGGTACTGCCCAGCTCCATTTGCTCTGACTTGACTTTGCACGGTTTTTAATGAAGATCAGTTCAGGTACTGCCCAGCCCCGTCTGCTCCGATTTGACTCTGACTTTGCACGATTTTTCATGAAGACCACTCCAGGTAATGGCCAGCCTTGTCTGCCTGACTTGACTCTGACTTTGCACGATTTTTCAAGAAGACCACTCCAGGTAGTGGCCACCTCCGTCTGCCCTGACTTGATTCTGACTTTGCACGATTTTTCATGTAGACCACTCCAGGTAGTGGCCACCTCCGTCTGTCCCGACTTGACTCTGACTTTGCACGATTTTTCATGAAGACCACTCCAGGTAGTGGCCACCTCCGTCTGCCCTGACTTGACTCTGACTTTGCACGCTTTTTCATGAAGACCATTCCAGGTAATGGCCAGCCCCGTCTGCCCCGACTTGACTCTGACTTTGCACGATTTTTCATGAAGACCACTCCAGGTAGTGGCCACCTCCATCTGTCCCGACTTGACTCTGACTTTGCACGATTTTTCATGAAGACCACTCCAGGTAGTGGCCACCTCCGTCTGTCCCGACTTGACTCTGACTTTGCACGGTTTTTCATGAAGACCACTCCGGTTAGTGGCCAGCCCCGTCTGCCCTGACTCGACTCTGACTTTGCACGATTTTTCATGAAGATCACTCCGGTTAGTGGCCACCTCCGTCTGTCCCGACTTGACTCTGACTTTGCACGATTTTTCATTAAGACCACTCCGGTTAGTGGCCAGCCCCGTCTGCTCCGATTTGACTCTGACTTTGCACGATTTTTCATGAAGACCACTCCAGGTAATGGCCAGCCTTGTCTGCCTGACTTGATTCTGACCTTGCACGATTTTTCATGAAGACCACTCTTGGTAGTGGCCAGCCTCGTCTGCCCCGACCTCATTGTGACTTTGCACGATTTTTCAAGAAGACCACTCCAGGTAGTGGCCTGCCCCGTCTGCCCTGACTTGATTCTGACTTTGCACGATTTTTCATGAAGACCACTCCAGGTAGTGGCCACCTCCGTCTGTCCCGACTTGACTCTGACTTTGCACGATTTTTCATGAAGACCACTCCAGGTAGTGGCCACCTCCGTCTGCCCTGACTTGACTCTGACTTTGCACGCTTTTTCATGAAGACCACTCCAGGTAGTGGCCACCTCCATCTGTCCTGACTTGACTCTGACTTTGCACGCTTTTTCATGAAGACCACTCCAGGTAGTGGCCACCTCCGTCTGTCCCGACTTGACTCTGACTTTGCACGATTTTTCATGAAGACCACTCCAGGTAGTGGCCACCTCCGTCTGTCCCGACTTGACTCTGACTTTGCATGCTTTTTCATGAAGACCACTCCAGGTAGTGGCCACCTCCGTCTGTCCCGACTTGACTCTGACTTTGCACGATTTTTCATTAAGACCACTCCGGTTAGTGGCCAGCCCCGTCTGCCCCGACTTGACTCTGACTTTGCACGATTTTTCATTAAGACCACTCCGGTAAGTGGCCAGCCCCGTCTGCCTCGACTTGACTCTGAATTTGCCCGATTTTTCATCAAGACCACTCCGGTTAGTGGCCAGCCCCGTCTGCCCCGACTTGACTCTGAATTTGCACGATTTTTCATGAAGACCACTCCGGTTAGTGGCCAGCCCTGTCTGTCCCGACTTGACTCTGAATTTGCACGGTTTTTCATGAAGACCACTCCAGGTAGTGGCCAGTCCCGTCTGTCCCTACTTGACTCTGACTTTGCATGGTTTTTCATGAAGACCACTCCAGGTAGTGGCCAGCCCCGTCTGCCCCGACTTGACTCTGACTTTGCACGATTTTTCATGAAGAGCATTCCAGGTAGTGGTCAGCCCTGTCTGCCCCGACTTGACTCTGACTTTGCACGATTCTTCATGAAGAACATTCCAGGTAGTGGCCAGTCCCGTCTGCCCCGACTTGACTCTGACTTTGCACGATTTTTCATGAAGAACATTCCAGGTAGTGGTCAGCCCCGTCTGCCTCGATTTGACTCTGACTTTGCACGATTTTTCATGAAGACCACTCCGGTTAGTGGCCAGCCCCGTCTGCCCCGACTTGTCTCTGACTTTGCATGATTTTTCATGAAGACCACTCCGGTTAGTGACCAGCCCCGTCTGCCCCGACTTGACTCTGAATTTGCACGATTTTTCATGAAGACCACTCCAGTTAGTGGCCAGCCCCGTCTGCCCCAACTAAACTCTGACTTTGCACGATTTTTCATGAAGACCACTCCGGTTAGTGGCCAGCCCTGTCTGCCCTGACTTGACTCTGACTTTGCCCGATTTTTCATGAAGACCACTCCAGTTAGTGGCCAGCCCCGTCTGCCCTGACTTGACTCTGACTTTGCACGATTTTTCATGAAGACCACTCCAGGTAGTGGCCACCCCCGTCTGTCCCGACTTGACTCTGACTTTGCACGATTTTTCATGAAGACCACTCCAGTTAGTGGCCAGCCCTGTCTGCCCTGACTTGACTCTGACTTTGCACGAATTGTCAAGAAGACCACTTTGGTTAGTGGCCAGCCCCGTCTGCCCTGACTTGACTCTGACTTTGCACGATTCTTCATGAAGACCACTCCGGTTAGTGGCCAGCCCCGTCTGCCCCGACTTGACTCTGACTTTGCACGGTTTTTCATGAAGACCACTCCGGTTAGTGGCCAGCCCCGTCTGCCCTGACTCGACTCTGACTTTGCACGATTTTTCATGAAGATCACTCCGGTTAGTGGCCAGGCCCGTCTGCCCTGACTTGACTCTGACTTTGCACGATTTTTCATGAATATCACTCCGGTTAGTGGCCAGCCCCGTCTGCCCTGAATTGACTCTGACTTTGCACGGTTTTTCATGAAGACCACTCCGGTTAGTGACCAGCCCCGTCTGCCCTGACTCGACTCTGACTTTGCACGGTTTTTCATGAAGACCACTCCGGTTAGTGACCAACCCCGTCTGCCCGACTTGACTCTGACTGTGCATGATTTTTCATGAAGACCATTCCAGGTAATGGCCAGCCCCGTCTGCCCCGACTTGACTCTGACTTTGCACGATTTCTCATGAAGAACATTCCAGGTAGTGGTCAGCCCCGTCTGCCCTGACTTGACTCTGACTTTGCACGGTTTTTCATGAAGACCACTCCAGGTAGTGGCCACCTCCGTCTGCCCTGACTTGACTCTGACTTTGCATGATTTTTAATGAAGACCATTCCAGGTAATGGCCAGCCCCGTCTGCCCCGACTTGACTCTGACTTTGCACGATTTTTCATGAAGAACATTCCAGGTAGTGGCCAGCCCCGTCTGCCCGACTTGACTCTGACTTTGCACGATTTTTCATGAAGACCACTCCGGTTAGTGGCCAGCCCCGTCTGCCCGACTTGACTCTGACTTTGCATGATGTTTCATGAAGAACATTCCAGGTAGTGGTCAGCCCCGTCTGCCCCGACTTGACTCTGACTTTGCACGATTTTTCATGAAGAATTTTCCAAGTAGTGGCCAGCCCCGTCTGCCCCGACTTGACTCTGACTTTGCACGGTTTTTCATGAAGACCACTCCAAGTACTGGCCAGCTCCCGCTTCCCCTGGATTGACACGGTTATCTAAAAACATCCGTCCATGTAGAATACTTGGATCACAAATTAGGCTAGTATTATCTAAATAAGTTGTGAATAATTATTGTGTCATAATAAGTTGTGAAACATGTACCTTATATACGGGAGGTTATCAGATGAAAACGATATAAAACACATCGTACTAGCCCTGAACAAGTGTTGTGATTTAATATTATAATACAATCTACATGAATATTGTGATCAGTATCACAACCGATATCTTGCCAATACATGTGTAATGTCGAACCAAAATGATCGCGGAGCGTGCTTTTCCACAAGACTCGCGGCTGATGTGGACCATGTGTGCTTGAACACCCTACTTCACACGCCCATAATGACACGACATTGGCGGCAGTGATACACTTTGACTGTTTGCACATAAGCAAGTGGAGTATTTGATACAGCTCGAAGGGCTTTGATGTAAATATATACTGGTGCTGGATTAAATGTTAAACAATGAACTCGAGGTCTCCATTCGCTGTTTGCACCCTGATCCATCCAATAGAGACCTTCATGTGAGGACATTCAATAAAAACCTCTAGATGAGGACATATGTGGGGTTAACACGATGCATTGACACAGTTGGAATATCATACACGGATTTCAAACTATTATAAACATTATTACGTTGGATTCTCAACGAGAAGCTCTTGGACAGGTCAATAATTCGCTAGAAACGAGAGTACGTACTAAGATTAATCAACCACAAATCTGATATTCAAGTCACTGGTTCATTGACAAAGAGGCGACATGGTGCCAATAAGGACTGATTCACGCATGTCGTTAATATCCCCGCTAGGTCAGTGACAGTTGTATTTATAGTCGTTATTATGCACACAAAAAACGATTCGTATCAATATCAACGTTTGGGAGTCTTCTCTTGTTCCTCGACATTCTATGTGTGTTTCGATTATGTTTGTAAGGAAACAAGTGGTTTAGGAATTGATGGATCATGGAGGAGAAAGGCTCCTATTCGAAACAGTACCGAGAAAAGCTCAATTATCATCAACGGGGGAATATTGACATGAACGTCCCTGCCCTGACTGAAGTTAACACATCAGAGACGAGTGACAGTGTGAGTTTGTACAACTATCCAAGCTCCAGGTTAGTGCTCATCATCGGTAAAATTCACTTCATGTGTGAGTTATCAATATTTAGTTCTATGGCACGTGGGTTCATGCAAAAAAATACGCTGTAAGCAAAATCCTATATCAGGAGCGGAACCAATGGGCATGTATCGAAATTCCGTGTAGACTTGTAGAGTACAAGGTTTGAATAATCATGACCCTCATGTGTCGTTTGTGTATTTGCCCAACAACCAATTCATCGCACTGATACACTGTGAATGAAACCCATTAACGTTGCCTATCTGCACAAAAAGCTTAATGCTTTTTATTCAAATTCACGCGACATCGAGGAATCCTTAAGCATTGTATACCTATGTATAAGTGGGACTCCCGCAAACCATTGCTGCAGTACAATATGTAACAGTTGTTGACACAAATTCTTCTGAACTGCTCGGATGTCACCACTAGCAGATAGCTCTGTTTACTTCCAAGCAAATTGAAATGCGCGGAAGCATAGAAAAGCGAAGAAAGACAGATCTGATATAGATTGATTTTCGTATCAGCGTGTAATGTCCAATAATTGGATTTCTTGGGTGGAATTCTCTACAGGGCAAGACCAAATGCCTGTCACCATTCTACAAATTAGTGTTGATGGGGGTAGTCCACCGACCAGAGAACGTTCATGCTCCGAATGGGGGGTCTAGTATTATTGACTCACGTTCGGAACATGCACTACCAGAGATTTGGCCTAGAATTTTAGTTACATTCCATTTTGTTTTACACATGTAAAAGAATAAAATTAGCCTACAGAATATATTATGTAAAGTCCATAAATTGTGTCTCTCAATCCTTTGAAATGTAAGAAAGACTATTTGAACATTCATAGAGCCCCACATGCTAATATGGTTCCTATTTTGTGGGCTTATACTCGGATTTTTCTAACTCGTTTACACTGTTTTTCGCTAATATTTTTGTGATGCTAAATGCTATCGTTCCATAACTTGGCATACTTCACCTGGGAGGCAAACGGCAATTTTCTACCAAATTTCAGACAGCTATCGTGAAAATTGAAAAAGTTGGCAATCTACCTCAATGTTAAATTTCAGCCCAAAACGGAATCTCGAGAATCTGAGCATATTCGAGGAATTGGTCCTGTTTACATCCATCAGGAATCGAAATATTGTTGTAACTTTGAACCAGGAGATACACTGGGGTGTATTCTACACAAACTTGTTGATTTTGAAAAAGCTCTGCTACAAAACCGAGCAAATGCACGAAACTGTGTGCGAGCCCAAAAATTAAATAATAGGGCTAAATTTAACATTGGGGTAGGCCTAGATTGCCAACTTTTTTTAATTTTCGTGATAGCTGTGTTAAATTTTGTAGAAAATTGCCGTTTGACTCCCAGGTGAAGTATGCCAAGTTATAGAACGATAGCGTTTAGCATTACAAAAATATTAGCGAAAAACAGTGTAAACGAGTTAGAAAAATCCGAGTATAGCACATTCGTGAATGATCTATCTTTAAGATCTATCTTTAAGATATGTTATTTATGAAGCTGAAATTGTCCAGGCAAAAAAAACCCCAAAAAACCTGACTTGAATGATCATATGGATCTACGAAAATGTGAAGTTACATAGGCCTATTCTCGGTGAACACCGTTCTCACCCGGCCTTCTCATGAATGAATGGACTCTAACACCGTCTCGCACAAAACAAGTAGGGGCCTAGGCCTTTTCACTGTCCCCGGTGCAGATGGCGGGATCAAACAAAGCGGGCCTACTTGTTTTGTGCGAGACGGACTAAATTCATTCTGACCCTGGCCTAGTTTATATCTGGAGGTTGTCATGCGACTTATACTCTGATTTTTCTAGCTCGTTTACACTGTTTTTTGCGGATATTTTCATGATGCTAAATGGTATCATTCTATAACTTGGCATACTTCACCTGGGAGTCAAACGGCAATTTCCTACCGAATTTCAGACTTCTATCGCGAAAAATGAGGAAGTTGGCAATCTACCCCAATGTTAAAATTAGCCCTGTCATTTAATTTCTGGGTCCTCACAAAAGTTTGTGCAATTGCTCGGTTTTGTAGCATTGTAATATTTCGAAATTAACATACCTGTGTAGAATACATCCCCAATGGGACTTCTGGTATGAAATTACAATAATACTTCGGATCCTGATGAATGCAAACAAGACCAAAGTCTCGAATATGCTCAGATTCTCGAGATCCCGTTTTGGGCTGAAATTTAACATTGGGGTAGATTGGCAACTTTTTCAATTTTCGTGATAGAAATCTGAAATTTGATAGAATATTGCCGTTTGACTCCCAGGTGAAGTGTGTAAAGTAACAGAACGATACCATTCAGCATCGCAAAAATATCGTCAAAAAACGGTGTAAACAGGTTAGAAAAATCAGGGTATAGTTAACAGGTTAATGCCTCCCTGGTGTACGGGGTATTCTAACATGGTGACATCACAGCGCTCTTAGCATTCCAGTCATTTCAAAAGGTGTTATATCAGTTGATATACGGCCCTAGGGCCTATATCAGATTTACGTTTCCAGGAGCAACGGCGTACAAAAACGTCACGACCGCAACAAACATATGTAGCCATGGTAATGTTTGTTTGCTCACAATCATTCACCATGTTAGAATAGAAATAATGTATAGATTTGTCGTAATTGTCTGCAAAATAAACTTCTCGGGACAGCTGATATAGCCCTCGACGCCTTCGGCGTCTCGGGACCATACCACCTTGCCCTCGAAGTTTATTGTGCGACAATTACTCCAAATCTATACATTATTCCTTAAATAACCTACAGGACAGGACCATTGGTCTCATTCTAGAGTCATAACGTTTTTCAAAGTTTTCTACTCACTGATACTTACCGTATAAACGCGCACACAAGACTTGACCTAATATTTTGGCATAATAATGTGGAATGTTGCTTTTTTCAGGTGCTCAGCAAAAAAATAGCTCACGGGTTAGGAAATGTTACAGAGAAATTTATAATGTAACTTGATTTTCATAGAAAAATTGCGGTTTTCACCTTTCAAAGTCATTGTGAGTGAAATGCAGGTTCACCATTGAAACTAGATGCTTCCAGTCGCTTACGACCGCTTGGGTGTATCCCCCGTAGCCCTATCCTCCCTGTTGCCCGAAATATATTACTGTTAAGTGTGAAAAACTAGAGCAAGGGCTAAAAAAAGACTACCAGAGAAAAGTTAAAGCTCAAGCCACAACTGTTTTTTCAACCAAAATTGCTGCATTGATCTTTAAAGGTTATTGAAGGTCGAATTCAAGATCACCACTGAAATCACTGCATATGAATTTCCATTTCGACATGTTTGATAAAATAATGAAATTACAGCCAGATCAATCTTTTCACCTAGTTATATTATTTCAACTCAGAATATTTTACAAACTTGGTTCCAAGTTGAAATTCGAAGTAAAATTTGACCAAAAATGCATTTCAAGATGACGAAATTGGAGCCAGATTGAACTTCTCACCATAAGTTATATTTCGACTCATAATATGTGCCAAACTTGGTATTAAGTTGAAATTCAATGTAAAAGTTGACCAAAACTGCATTTCAAGATGACGAAATTGGAGCCAGATTGAACTTCTCACCATAAGTTATATTTTAACTCATAATATGTGCCAAACTTGGTTTTAAGTTGAAATTCAAACTAAAAGTTGACCAAAACTGCATTTCAAGATGACGAAATTGGAGTCAGATGGAACCTTTCGCCACAAAATATATTTTGACTCATATTATGTACCAAACGTGGTTTCAAGTGGAAATTCAAATTAAAAGTTGACCAAAACTGCATTTCAAGATGACGAAATTGGAGCCAGATCGAACTTCTCGCCATAAGTTATATTTCAACTCATAATATGTGCCAAACGTGGTTTCAAGTTAAAATTCAAAGTAAAAGTTGACCAAAACTGCATTTCAAGATAACAAAATTGGAGCCAGATCAATGTTTTCATGAAAAGCTCTATTTTCACTCCAAATATGTTCCAAATTAAGTTCAAATGTGAAATTCCAAATACCTGGTTGAACAAAATGATAAATGTTCCTCGTCTTGGTTATTTGTATTGTGGTCAATAATAGACTTAACTAGCAAAAAATAATGTTAACTTATTTGGTCACAGCCATCAAATCTCTACAGGACAGAAACTTTACCTTGTTGAGCCCAATAATAAATATTTCTTGTCTTAACTACATGCGTATTTTTATTGTGGTCAATAATAGACTTAACCAGCAAAAAAATGTTAACTTATTTGGTTACAGCCATAAAATCTCTACTTGACAGAACCTTTACCTTGTTGAGCCCAATAATAAATATTTCTGGTCTTAACTATTTTTATTGTGGTCAATAATAGCCTTAACTAGTAAAACTAATTTTAACTTATTCAGTAATATTGTCCTGTTAACACCAAAAACATCAGTTCTCCATTCTGAACAAGAAACCAGTGTTAATACATTCTATAGTACAGGCTATTGGAATGATCATGCATGTCAAAATGGATATTTTACATTTCTGTAATATGTTATGCTGTTAACATATATTAATATTTATATGATCATTCTAAAAATCGTTTGGTGTCGGGATCTTACCATTAAATATGTGCCTGCAAAAAATAATGGTGATCGGATGAGAATTGCGGCCTGTATCGCGTTCACAAGAAAATCTCTGAGGACGCGGACGACAATCGCAAATCCATAGTATCCGCCGAACTTCGTACAGGGGATAAATTTACCACATACATGTATTTACTCCTCATTTGAATGTGTCAAAATGTAAGCTCTCTTTCGCCTTATTCCATAGGAGTAGTGATAAGGACACCTCCATTATAGACCCCCTAGTAGGAAAAAATGACCAAAATTTTCTACAATTTTTCAGGTTGTCCAAAAAGAACGTTTCCGAGATATCGGTGAAAACGAAAAATGCTGACTCAGCGGAAAAATTTTAGGCCAAGGTCAAAGTTCATCCTTAATACTGTGGCGATTTTGCCCTAAGCACACGGCAGGTGATTGTAAACATAAATGCCATTTATGTGGCCTTTTCGTACTTGGCCTTGTTTTGACATGCTCCGTTCGAGCGTGCGTTGCCACAGCGACGTATTGTAATTTACGCTCCAGTAAACTATAACAATGGATCGATTAAACCTCGCGTGCGCCCTACAGTTTCTGGTGTATTATATATACACTGGAAGCGACTCGTTCGAGGAGATTGTCCAAGATCGAGAGACAGGACGCACACGAGGCTCGCCATGAGCTTTGTGTTCCCTGTTTGTGAGTAGTGGGCTCCTAGAGCCCTGGGGACGATTTCCATGGGGAGGCCCGGGCTGGGAGAGACAAGTTGCTGACTCGGGGGCCTTCGGCCCTGTGGATCGCCAGCTCTCTCCCTTCCCGGGACGTGTGACAGAGGCTCTGGCCAGCGTGTCGGACTGTACGGGGTTCCGTCCCCGAGGCAGACCGCGGCTCGCCAGGCCCCGCCAGTTAACACCGTAGGGATGAACTAGTTTCTGAACGGTGTCCGTAGGCCTGGGAGTGTCGGGTGGGCTGTTACCTGGTTACCGTTAATGCTGAAGTAGTTACCGTGTCCGCCGCGACCTCCGGTGAGCGGCCCTGCCGCGAGGATCCGGAATAGCGGATGCGCGTTCGCAAGGACTCGGATGAGAGAGGACTATCCTGGAGGATCCCGAAGAGCGGACGGTAGTCAATAACTTTACATTGGTGCCGTGACCAGGATCAGTCCGACAGTGTTCCATCGCAGCCTACCGTCACAGCGTTGTAGCCTCCTTCGTCCCTGGGGATCGCCCGCTCCTCAAGGACAACTCGAAAATGACGAAGGAAAGAGATAAAGCCAAAAATAAGGCTGATCAACCCAAGGGGGGGGGGAAACGGGTGGTAACGTCGCGGACAACACCCGGTCCAGCGACGGCCGCCGTGAGAATTCTTCGGATGACTCCGGCGGTAGGAAGGAACGCGCGGAGACCTCCGTGGACAAGACCCCGTCCGCGGAGTCGACTCCGGCGTCCCTGGCTCCGTCTCCGGACGACGAGTCGCGCCCTGAGGGGCAGCAACAGAGATTGCTATCAGGGCCTGGCCCTGATCCGGTAGGCGCGGTAGGTGGAGCTGGCAACGGCGCTACCCCGCGCCCGCCTAAGTCCAGACGGCAGTCGTGGCAGGCGACGCTCTTTCAGGGGACATCTCCGGATGTCCGGGATCGAGTGGTAGCCGGCCCGAGTACCTCCGGGCAAGCGGACCAGCAGTACTGGATGCCACATCCAGCCGGAAGAGCTCCTGCAAGGGCTCCCGGCCGTGAATCCAGGCAGTCCGCGTCAGGCGGGATGGACCAGCTCACCCACACTCTGAGTGAGCTGGCTCCTCTAGGGCGCTATGACCGTGCCCGGTCGCCCCATCAGGGACGATCAGACCGGCGGAACCGTTTCCCCTCTCCGCTGTCACAAGGCAACTCGGGGCCTTTGACGGAGAGGGAGAGGTGGCTGATATCCGAGGCGCTTGTACTGTTCAAGCGGAATCAGCCGCCTTCGAGCGTTGACCCGTCGGCCATCCCAAGTCCGGGGATGTCTGGGCTAGTAGCCCCTCCCCAAGTCCTGCCGAGTCCGCAGGCGCCAGTGGCCCCCGCAATGGGACCCGCGCCTGCCCCGCGGCTCGGAGGCACCACGTTGGCGACCGCGTCGACCGTTCCGACGGTTGGAGCGCAAGCCGCGTGGCCGACTTACCCTGGCACGTACAGTGTGTCGGACGGGCAGTGGCAACAGGCGGCTTCGGCCCCAAGCTTTGCCGCCCCTTCTGGAGCCTACCCAGTAGGTTCGATGGGAGCCCCGCCCGCACCTAGCCAGAGTGGGTTTTTAGCGGGAATGATCCCGGCGGCAAACGTGAGCTTCCCTGCTCCTCCGTCCGCGGCGTCGATGTTTGCTCCGGCAGACTCCGCCGCAGGCACAGGAAGCGCGCGGAACTTGCCGCTGTACACGGACGAGCCCGGAGCCGGGACCGCACGTCGGGCGCGTAGCAAACGCGATGACGGGCCCGACCACTCTTCGTGGCGGAAACGGTTCAACGGGGATAACGCCGACTTGGAGGACTACTTGCTCCAGGTATGGCGTACCGCCGTGTACGAAGGATGGTCCCAGCATGAAGCTGGACACGTCCTCGCGGGGAGCTTGGAAGGAAAAGCTCTCCGCGTGATGCCGTGTCTGCCGGTGGGAACAGTGACGTTCGGCGAGGTTGCTCGTCAACGGCGAGGTTGCTCGCCTTACCACCTAGCGTACGGGCTGGCCACCCATGAAAAGCTATCGATGGAGGAGGCAATAGACTCCGCGCTTGCGCTTGAGGTGGCTGTCCGCCCTAGACAGTTGCCTCCAGCCCCGGCTCCGGCCTCGGCTGTACCCGCGCAGGCGGCGACACCTCCTCCGGTCAAGGCATCGCAGGTAACCCCGTGGCAGGACCCGGTCGTCCGGGAACCCGCCAGGGAACCTACCCAGCAGCGGGTTAGCTCGCCAGGCCCCGCCAGTTAACACCGTAGGGATGAACTAGTTTCTGAACGGTGTCCGTAGGCCTGGGAGTGTCGGGTGGGCTGTTACCTGGTTACCGTTAATGCTGAAGTAGTTACCGTGTCCGCCGCGACCTCCGGTGAGCGGCCCTGCCGCGAGGATCCGGAATAGCGGATGCGCGTCCGCAAGGACTCGGATGAGAGAGGACTATCCTGGAGGATCCCGAAGAGCGGACGGTAGTCAATAACTTTACATTGGTGCCGTGACCAGGATCAGTCCGACAGTGTTCCATCGCAGCCTACCGTCACAGCGTTGTAGCCTCCTTCGTCCCTGGGGATCGCCCGCTCCTCAAGGACAACTCGAAAATGACGAAGGAAAGAGATAAAGCCAAAAATAAGGCTGATCAACCCAAGGGGGGGGAAACGGGTGGTAACGTCGCGGACAACACCCGGTCCAGCGACGGCCGCCGTGAGAATTCTTCGGATGACTCCGGCGGTAGGAAGGAACGCGCGGAGACCTCCGTGGACAAGACCCCGTCCGCGGAGTCGACTCCGGCGTCCCTGGCTCCGTCTCCGGACGACGAGTCGCGCCCTGAGGGGCAGCAACAGAGATTGCTATCAGGGCCTGGCCCTGATCCGGTAGGCGCGGTAGGTGGAGCTGGCAACGGCGCTACCCCGCGCCCGCCTAAGTCCGGACGGCAGTCGTGGCAGGCGACGCTCTTTCAGGGGACATCTCCGGATGTCCGGGATCGAGTGGTAGCCGGCCCGAGTACCTCCGGGCAAGCGGACCAGCAGTACTGGATGCCACATCCAGCCGGAAGAGCTCCTGCAAGGGCTCCCGGCCGTGAATCCAGGCAGTCCGCGTCAGGCGGGATGGACCAGCTCACCCACACTCTGAGTGAGCTGGCTCCTCTAGGGCGCTATGACCGTGCCCGGTCGCCCCATCAGGGACGATCAGACCGGCGGAACCGTTCCCCCTCTCCGCTGTCACAAGGCAACTCGGGGCCTTTGACGGAGAGGGAGAGGTGGCTGATATCCGAGGCGCTTGTACTGTTCAAGCGGAATCAGCCGCCTTCGAGCGTTGACCCGTCGGCCATCCCAAGTCCGGGGATGTCTGGGCTAGTAGCCCCTCCCCAAGTCCTGCCGAGTCCGCAGGCGCCAGTGGCCCCCGCAATGGGACCCGCGCCTGCCCCGCGGCTCGGAGGCACCACGTTGGCGACCGCGTCGACCGTTCCGACGGTTGGAGCGCAAGCCGCGTGGCCGACTTACCCTGGCACGTACAGTGTGTCGGACGGGCAGTGGCAACAGGCGGCTTCGGCCCCAAGCTTTGCCGCCCCTTCTGGAGCCTACCCAGTAGGTTCGATGGGAGCCCCGCCTGCACCTAGCCAGAGTGGGTTTTTAGCGGGAATGATCCCGGCGGCAAACGTGAGCTTCCCTGCTCCTCCGTCCGCGGCGTCGATGTTTGCTCCGGCAGACTCCGCCGCAGGCACAGGAAGCGCGCGGAACTTGCCGCTGTACACGGACGAGCCCGGAGCCGGGACCGCACGTCGGGCGCGTAGCAAACGCGATGACGGGCCCGACCACTCTTCGTGGCGGAAACGGTTCAACGGGGATAACGCCGACTTGGAGGACTACTTGCTCCAGGTATGGCGTACCGCCGTGTACGAAGGATGGTCCCAGCATGAAGCTGGACACGTCCTCGCGGGGAGCTTGGAAGGAAAAGCTCTCCGCGTGATGCCGTGTCTGCCGGTGGGAACAGTGACGTTCGGCGAGGTTGCTCGTCAACGGCGAGGTTGCTCGCCTTACCACCTGCAAGAATTACCACCTGCAAGAATCCGGGTTGTGCAGGAATGGCGCCATTCCAGCAAGCCGCGGATTCGTCCTCAGACTCGGAATTGGACGTTCCGGGGAGACCGCAGGCCGCCGCCCCCTCTAACAACACGGCGGCCGGAGCGTCTAGGGCTAATCTCCGCGCGCGGACCCGCCGTTATCGGCGAGGGCGTCCCGCATACGAAGCGGAGGTGCGGCTCAGCTCCAGCGAGTCCTCCTCGAGTCCGGCGGTGTACTCCTCGTGGGTACCCTCGTCCTCTGGAGAGTCTGAGTATGAGCGGTCCTTGCCCCCTGTGGTGATGGCCGCTGCGGCGCAGCCGGATGCGACGGATGAGGAGCCTAATTACTAGGGTGGCTACTCTCCGGCGCAGATAGCTGCGGCGCAGAGAGCTGACGGAGCTCTGGCACCGGTGATTGCAGCCCTTGAGGCCGGCCAGAAGCCCTCGAAGGATGAGCGAAAGACCTACAGGGAGGAGACGTTGTCTCCAGTATCTCAGTGGGAACGACTCTCCTTGAGGGATGGCCTTTTGTACCGGCGCTATGAGCCACCAACCCCACTGCCTCCAATATGGCAGTTGGTGCTTCCGGCGGAGCTGCGGAAAGAAGTACTCCACCAGTTGCATGACCTCCGGGTGACCGGTCACTTGGGAATCCGGAGGACCGTCCATAGGCTACAACAGCGCTTTCATTGGCCTGGTAGCAGCTTGGACGTGCAACGGTGGTGCGCAGCCTGCCCTCGGTGTCAAGCTCGCAAAGGAGTCCTGGCCGCCACCCCTTAACCACGGTTAAGGCGGGCGCGCCGTTTGATCGGATAGCTTTGGATATACTGGATACCCACCGGGTCACCCTGCGCGGTTTCCGGTACATCCTAGTGATTTCCAACTATTTTACCAAGTATACCGACGCCTACCCACTGCGCCGCCAGACTGCGGACGAGGTAGCTCGGTTATTGGTGAATAGATGGGTGGTGTACCATGGGGTACCTAAACAGGTACATTCGGATCAGGGCACGCAATTTGAGAGCAACCTGTTCCGAAACCTAGCACAGATGCTAGGCAGTACCAAGGTGCGGACCACCCCCTACAGGCCCCAGTCTGATGGCCAGGTCGAACGCTTTAATCGATCGGTCCTCAACATGCTGGCGGCCTTTGTGAATGATCGTGCGAATGATTGGGATGACCACCTCCCGTATGTCTTAATGGCGTACAGGTCGTCGGTCCACTCTTCGACCGGAGTTACCCCGCACGCGATGTTGTACGGCCGGGAGCTAAATTTGCCCGTGGATATTATGTATCCAACTGCGGCAGAGACCGGCGCAGTACCCCAGTGCGGTCCGGAGTACGTGGAGTGGATTCGCCGCGCCCTGGCGAACGCCCATGATTTCGCGCGCGCGCGCCTGGACAAGTCTGCCATCCGGCAGAAGTGAGGCTACGACGCCCATGCTAAGGGTAGGCCAGCTTTTGCAGAAGGCGACAAGGTGCGCTACTATTATCCGCCGCTTAAGCAAGGCAATAAATTTGCTAAGCCGTGGATAGGCCCGTTTACGGTACTGAAACAGGTGACAGATGTGGACTACCGGATCCGGAGGGATTCCGATCCGGACAGGGTTCTGGTTGTCCATATCGATAATCTGAAGAAGTACGAGGGCCCGCTTGTCATGGATCCGCTCGTTCAAGATGCGGAACCGGATGATGCTCCCGTGTGGGATCCGTCTGGTCAGCATCCGCGGACTCCGGACGAGCGTGTGCGCCGTATGGTGGGCCTCCCGGACCTCTCTGACCCGTCAGATGATGGACTGGGTGGCTATCAGCCAGATGACGGCGATCCGCAGGTACCCCCACTCCCTCCAGTACCTGCGGATGACGAGCGGCCACGCCGGAAACCACGTGCGCCAGCCCGGTATGGGTGGGAATAACCTTCCGCCCATGCGGATGCGTCTGCGGTACCCGTCTATCATACTACAGACGGGTTTTAGGTCGTTCCGTGAGAGTCCGCACGACTTACCTCCGCGGGTGGCTACTTTGTGGCTATCTTCGGAGTTGAGGTCTGCGGAGACTTTCATGTAGTAACGCCGCCGCTCCGCATCCGCCCTCCTGTAGTTTCCAGCGCCAGGGACGTGCGGATGGCCTGTCCGCACATTGTGGACGGCTGTTCGGCGTAATCCGCACAACGGTTACGCTGGCCGGACGAATTTACTGATCCGGCCGGACGCCCCTGGTCCCGGGACAACCTCTTATATGGCCAGACTGAGGTTGGGATTTACGTCCGCTACGGGAGAAGCGCCTTCCCACGGATTTGGGGAACTGGCTCTGGACGCGGGGATAGTGTCCGCAGATGAGGACTGATGTCCGCGGTTCGTCCGCGTGACTCGTCCGGCGTCCGCGGCGCTTTAAGATGACGCACTTCGGTGTAGTTATCCCCCGTGAGCCATTACTATAATTACGGTTATAGTAATTAAGGTTTCTTACGGCAGGAAACCGACTATCCATTATGATAATGGAGCGGTTGTTAAGTCCGCGTGTGCGGACCAGCCGCGGCAGCGGGTGACGCTCGTTCTCGTCCGGATCGTACCTTACAATATGCGGTCCGGCCGGAATGACCGGAACCCCGGCCTCCTTCTAAGAAGGGGGTCGTATATTACATGCGCAACACTTGTGGTGGCTTGTAATTCCAATTTCATATTCATTGGATAAGGGCAATACGCCGTACAATGGTAGGCGTCCGGCCTGGACTCCGTCCGCGGGCAGCTCCGGACGTCCGCCGGCTATTGCTTTCACCATCTTTGGGCGCCTCTAGATTGGGCGCCGGTATGAAGGGTTCGCCCCCTAACCATTGAGGTTATGGACCATGCCGGCTCCGCGTCTAATCTATTGGCTCCGCGCTCCGGTAGTCGTTTGAGGAGGCTCTGGGCTGGACCGGGCACCGCTCCGCGGCCGGGCAGTACGTCGGGGTTGCTAGTGGGCGCTTTGCAAACGCCCATAGGGCGCCCGATTGTCTGTCCGGACGTCATGGGTATGTCCGATCGCCCTGTAAGCGTGCCAGCGGCTATGGGGAGTGATTTTGTTTATTTTCCATCTCATTTATTATTTATGGGAGGATTATAAGCCACAAGTGTGTGCGTGTTCCCGTGGAAATGCTATTCTTACTCATTTATCAAATATATGAGAAAGTTTAGTGATATATCTCTTGTCCTTGGTGCAATAGAGAGTAAGAAATCGGGAGATTTCTGCTTTCGCAAGAGGGGTGTAGGAGATTGTGTACATTGTATCGAAGGCTGTATGCCGTGATCTATGAAAAGCATGCAAGCAGTGGTGGATTTATTTTCATTGCTGCTTGAGCGGTGTTAAATTTTTATTTATCGCTGCTGATAGGGTGACATAATCGTAACACCCACAAGTAGTTTGGCTTTTTGATACATTGTATACAATCTTTAACCTGCGAGAGTGATTAACTTCACGTCATTGATCGCCAGTGCGAAAGCTATTGCTAATGACTGCTGTTAATTACTGTAGTATTTTAGCGGGTTCCCCCGGGATGGCTTGTGTACACAAGCCACCCGTATACATGGCACGATAGGAGTCACCGGGGGGAGATGCGTGTATGGGAATGCGGGAGTGTAAAACGTCCTTTTGTCTGTCGATCGGGTAGATGCAGTGAACAGACGTTTCCACGGGAACGCGTCATACGATGCGTGTGCAGTATAACTGCCAACACTTGATGCCTATAATCGATGTAACTCGACACCTTCTGGTCATTCAAGCGCTCGGCACTGGTGGAGACGGATCTGCGGATCTGACTCCCAGTGTTTACGGCGTTTAGAGCGCTTGATATGTCTGAAGACAGTGATGGTTGGGGAGGTGATGTAGGGAGGGAAGAGGAGTCTCTTGAGCGCGGTAACTCGTACTCGAGACCCCAGTCTAGGCCCGAGGATGATGACCGCGAGGACATCCCCCGGGGAGCCTATGTGGGTTCTGCGGAATCCAGCTCCGGCTCTGGTTCCTACACAGGAACCGAGTCCGAGAGCGAGGTCGCGGAGGACCGCCCCGCAGAGAGTGACTCGGCCACGCCAGGCGCCGAGCAGCTCTTGAATCCGTCGCCTTTTCCCCGTATGGAAGAGGTGATGGACTGCGGTGGTGCGGGACTCGTGGATGTGGACATTGAGTTGCATCCGCACCCGGAGATGCTTGCGTCTTTGGGTCCGGATGAGAGTACTCGTGCGGAAACCCGTCCGGATGGCCGTAGCCGTCCGGACACCGGTTCCGCCGAGAACTCCTCGGTGTCCGCACCTGCGGAGTCTGGTCCGCACGACCAGAAGGCCCCTGGGACTTGGGCGGAGCAGGTTGACGCGGCTGAGGAAGCCGCATCCCAAGCGCCGCCTCAGGAACAGGAGTCTGGCTCGAAGGAGACCGAGAACCGAGATGACGGGTTTACATCGTCCGTCTCTAGGCGTACTCGCCGTCGAGCCCGGGAGATTGCTCAGAAGCAGTGGAGAGCCCAGCAAGCGCTGGAAGCCTCTGACCGCGGGCAATCTGAGGCCGGATCCGACCCGGACCCGGCCTCCTCGCCTCCGAAGAAGAAGAAGAAGAAGAGTCCGCACCGGAAAAAGAAGTCCGGCGGCCCCTCGCCTCAAACCGGATCGAAGTCCGGAGGACCTCAGCCACTGGCGCCTAAGCCGGGCGGCCAGAAAGGGTCCTCCGCCAAACCCGGAGACGCCAAGACGCCTAATCCCTCGGGATCTGGTGCGGGCGGCGCCTCCGCGGGATCCGGCCCAGGCGCGGGAGGTTCCAGTAAGCGGGTGCCTATCCAGGCACCGAAAGGAACCTCCTCTTCTTCTCCCTCCGGTACCAAGAAACCTACCGGAGCTGCGGAGGTGGGGTCGAGTCCAGTGGACCGAGGGCGTCCCGTGCCGAAGGAGGGAGATCTTCGCTTAGAACTCCTCCGGAAGCGCGCGGAGAAAGACGGGGTCCACCTGTCTGACGCCGCACTGGAAGCGGGACGGCGGTCCTTCGTTGCGCAGCAACAGAGGGCCGCGCCCCAGCGCGGGAAGAGTGTGCCCCGACAAACCAGGTCGGAGAATCGTTCGGGGGCGGCCAAAAAGAAGAAACGGTCGTCCTCGGAGCAGCCCTCTATCCAGAGGCTGCGGGCCGAAATGGGCCCCGAACTCCCTGGAGTCCGTCAGGGACACATGTTCCTCCCGCGGTATGGCAGGGATCCGCAAGGGCGCCGCACAGCGGCGGCCGGCGCGGCGGCCGACACGCCTTTCACACGGCCTCGTCCACTCATGGACGAGGAGCGTGTCGGGTTGCCGCCCGAGACAGAGGAGGGTGTAATATGCCAACTCTGTCCGAAATCCCTGGACGGATATGAGGACCCGCACCTTGCGCTCAACCGGGATCGTAGGTATCCTTCCTACGACCACTTGAGTCGACATGTTGCGGGGTACCACTACCCCTGGATGCAAATGTTCGTTTGCAAGAGGTGCTACTCCAGTAGACCTCAGCAACGATATTTCGCCAGTTTGGAGGCCCTGAATAATCACCGCTCGGGTGCACACCGCGGTGAGGGACTTCACACCGTTGGTGATGAAGTGGGGCCTGTATTCAATTTTGGATACATACCACCGAGGGTGGCGTCGTTCATGACTACGTCAGGAACGACGAGGAACCGGTTCTTTCACTGGGGTCCATGGCGCTTTGCACAGCGCGTCATAGACGATGCCTGGAAGGAGTCTGGCGTTGTGTCCGCGGGCTCGAGCTACACCGCTCGCCTGACGGCGTCAATGGGCCAGACCCCGGCGGAGTTCCAGGCGGCGGAAGCCGCCCGGACAGCAGCAGAGGCTGTCCGTCAACCGCCGGCGACCCAGGCAGGTGAAGAACGGCACCGGGTGACCATGGTCGTGTCGGAGATGCCGCAGATCGCGGCCAAGACACGAGTGGCTTCTCCTAAGCCGCGCCCCCAGCCAAAGACTCAGGGGAAGAGTTCGTCCGCCGGAAAGACTCCGGCCGGGACGACGCCCCTGCAGTCTCCGGGTGCGCTGACTCAGGAGGATTTCCCGGGCTTGCTCGAGGTGACGGTACCCGCGGGACCGTCTGAGGGACGGGTGGTGGCAGACACCTCCGCCTCCTCGAGTACCGCGTCGGTGGTCCCGCCAAGGACCCCACGCGTGACTCCCTCGGTTGCGAGCAGTAGCGGACGTGCGGTACCTCTCTCGAGGTCGACGTCCGCGTCCTCGTTGGTAGTTGAGGGGACGTCCGCGGGATGGCAAAGCACCGCCTCCCTGGACTTGGACCCCCTCGACGCCACGGCGGACGTACGCCGGAGGCTCGGTCCCACGACCGCCAGCGTCTACGAGACTTTCCGCGAGTCTGTAGGCCAGGCGGTCGGCCATCGTCGTGATGGTATGGACCGAATCCCCGGTGACCCGGCATTGGTGAACCTGCCGGTGCCCCGAGCCATTCGTGACTTGGGGTCCGCGGGTGTAGCCGCGTTGGTCCGCGCTCGGGAGGAGCACCCCTGGGATCACCCCCAGCGTGGTCGACTCACCCGAGCGGCGGAGTACCTTGTGGCGGAGATGGACAGCTCCCTGGATCGGTTCAGCCGGTGCCGCGCCGAGGCCTCCCGTGTCGCATGCGATCTCGCATACGACCAGGGCCTCATGGAAGGCACCCGGCGGAGCCTAGAGAGCTACCGGACTTTGTCGGCCGTCCTTGAGCGGCGCGCGTTCGACCAGGGTCGGACCGCCGCTCTTGCCGAGCAGTCCGGGGCGTCCGCCCCCGCCCCAGAGGTAGCCGCACGGATGGAGCACCTGGAGGCTGAGAATGAGCAGCTACGGCGTCGTCTTGACGAAGCCGAGGCCGCTCGGACTCGCCTACTCCAGGGCGTTGATGACCCCGAGTCGTCCGCCCTGAACCAGGCGGCTCTCCGGCGCGCGGATGCCGCTTTGGAGCTGGCCATCTACCCATACCTAGTCCAGGTGTGGGGAGAACGGACGGCCGGTCCACAGCGCACCCGCGATACGGTGGAGATGTTCCGCGCCATTGCAGATCTCGGCGCGACCTCTCTACCGGCCTCCGTCGTGATGGCTCCGTCAGGACCCGGATTGCAGGGCTCACCACAAAAGCCCCTACAAGCTCCACCGGGCCTGCCTCATCCGCCCGTGCAGCCGGCTTTCACTCTGCCGGCTCCGCTGCTTCCCAGCGTAGGGACTCGTCACCGCCGCCAGACCCCAAGACAGGCGGCACGGATGAGGAGCCCATGACGATGGAGGAAGGCTAGGGTGCTAGCCTCGTCGCTGCACTTGTGCGGCGGCGTGCCGGAGTCGCTTCCGCGGCTCCGCCCTGCCTCAGACCCGTTCTGCGGATCTGAGGAGCCGGCCGGCAGGGCGGTCGGCAACATTTTAGAGGTACTATCACTTTTGATCACTCGGTGTGTCGTTTTACAAAATTTCTAAATTTAAAGTCTAACCTTAAAGATATTCCGAAGACTCGACACACCGTCCTTTTATAACGGATGACCTTCCAAGGTCATCACACGGTTTTGGACCACCTCGGTCAAAATTTTAGCTTGTTTATGAGGATTTATTCAAAATTGCAAAGCGCGTTATAGTTTACTCTGTAAGTCCGGGGGTAGTTCCCCATTCTTCCAAAAGGGACTCTTAAAGTCCTAGTGTTTGCGCCGTGACTTCCGGGCGTTGCCATCTTGCCTTCTTCCGGACCCCGCCATGCGAAGCCTTCGTCGGGTTTTGGCTGTTTTGGGCGCGGGCGGAACATGTTGGGGACCAACATTGTAAGAAGGGGGTAATGTGGCGATTTTGCCCTAAGCACGCGGCAGGTGATTGTAAACATAAATGCCATTTATGTGGCCTTTTCGTACTTGGCCTTGTTTTGACATGCTCCGTTCGAGCGTGCGTTGCCACGGCGACGTATTGTAATTTACGCTCCAGTAAACTATGACAATGGATCGATTAAACCTCGCGTGCGCCCTACAGTTTCTGGTGTATTATATATACACTGGAAGCGACTCGTTCGAGGAGATTGTCCAAGATCGAGAGACAGGACGCACACGAGGCTCGCCATGAGCTTTGTGTTCCCTGTTTGTGAGTAGTGGGCTCCTAGAGCCCTGGGGACGATTTCCATGGGGAGGCCCGGGCTGGGAGAGACAAGTTGCTGACTCGGGGGCCTTCGGCCCTGTGGATCGCCAGCTCTCTCCCTTCCCGGGACGTGTGACAGAGGCTCTGGCCAGCGTGTCGGACTGTATGGGGTTCCGTCCCCGAGGCAGACCGCGGCTCGCCAGGCCCCGCCAGTTAACACCGTAGGGATGAACTAGTTTCTGAACGGTGTCCGTAGGCCTGGGAGTGTCGGGTGGACTGTTACCTGGTTACCGTTAATGCTGAAGTAGTTACCGTGTCTGCCGCGACCTCCGGTGAGCGGCCCTGCCGCGAGGATCCGGAATAGCGGATGCGCGTCCGCAAGGACTCGGATGAGAGAGGACTATCCTCGAGGATCCCGAAGAGCGGACGGTAGTCAATAACTTTACAATACCCATAAGACATACTTGTCCAGGGAGACGAGTCCGAGGGAGGCGGATTAAATATGGTATACATTGAGTGAGTGAGTAGTATTAGTAGAGTAAGGTGCGCTACTTGGGCCGGCATTCTTGTCATGCGGAGTTATCATGCGGAAACGAAACAGCGGAAAGTGATGAAAAAAAGAAAAGAAAAAAACTGAGACAAGACCAGGCATTTCTCGCCGAACTTACCTAATGGGTTTTTATTAAAGGGCCACTGTATGGGATTCGGCTTTTAGGGGATTTCCAAGATTTCTCTCCCGACGCTTCTATTTATAGAACAAAACGTCAGATGACGTTTTTGGCCTAGGATCTCTGCCGAGCCGACCTGGGCTGATCTGACAATTGGCTCGGCAGAGATCCTGGGTCAAAAACGTAATCTGACCTTTTGTTCTATAAATAGAAGCGTCGGGAGAAAAATCTTGGAAATCCCCTAAAAGCCGAATCCCATACAGTGGCCCTTTAATCGTATTCGAGTGCTCATGTGTATGTCTAGGCGACATATTTTACGGTCCCCAAATTTATGTAGCATGGATTCCGGTAATCCTGCGCACCTAAAAAATATTCCAGATGGTTAGAATAAAATATTTGAAAAAATTATACTTTCTTCCAAGTTCTAGGCTATATCCTGTACAGTATATGACAGCGTCTTATATGTGCGAAAATATGGTATGAGCTTGACACCTAGCGAATGATACAGCAAAAACGACATCTGGCGAATGACGGTTTCCAAGTTGAAAGTGGGAAGTTCAAAAAGAAGCGTGCTGCGTGAGTTGCAGGAACAAGTCTGTTCATTGTGAATGATTGAATGCATAAAATCACTTCATATGAATGGAGTTTCATGGAAAATGGCATAGGTTTATTTTCATTCGATGCATGTTTTTACATTGACAACTCACGCTGAATGAAATAGAATCTGCCCCGGTAGATTTTTTAGTGTGGCTGTTGTGTCAACAAAACAACATGATCACGTACTAGATCAACAATCAACATGATCTGGATCGATTCTTCATTTTTATTACCTCACTCACCTTTAACCTTACTAGAACCTTATTTTTAAATGATAATGTTTGTAGCGGGATCTTTTTTAAATTTAAAAGATGTTTCTTACACACTGACTGTGACTGAGCATCATGATCATGATATGGTCTACTCCACAAGCCATCCGTCCTATATTCGCCGCATTCCCAAATTCGCCAACAGGGTTTTCAGACCTTGTAATGCAAATAAAACCAACCAGTTCTATCATCAATCGAGATTCTGATATTCAATCTTTGTACCAGCAGTTTGTTTTCCATAAAACGAGTTTCTGAGCTCTGATAATATTGAGTTGGCGAATTTTGGGATGCGGCGAATTTAGGACGGATGGCTCGTAGATACAGCCTGAGCGACGTGGAGGGCCGCTCAGTAGCACTAAAGTACTATGCAGTGTGGACATCTATCCGATCAGTCCACGCATATAAAGTACTATAAAAGTGCTACCGCTCAGGCTGCTCTAAATACTGTAGATGTTGGTATATATTCAAAAGGTATATTTGTACTGACTGGTGTGTATTTATTCCACCAATCTTGGATGAAAGTATTGCTGGGTTGTGAAAAAAATATATTGTTATGACTTTACCGTTTATGTACTAGTAATATTTAGTAAAATAGAATCAAGATGTCAACATGCTACCGGTAGTACTGCTACATAAAAAACCAGAACAAAGTCAAATTTATTTCAGACAGCTATTATGACTTTGACTTTGAACAACCATTTCTAGGATCTGAAATATGTACCCACTTTTTTTTGTACATGATAAATTTACACATGTATCATGTGTATAGATCAGGGGTCCGTTTCATTAAGGCCAATGCTGACTTTTGGGGCTAAATTTTTGTTTCCATAGATCTCAAAATTTGAAGAAAATTGACCATTTAGTTCATATATCATATTTTGAAATGACATGGTGAAATATAACCAGATTGTTGGACATTTTCTAAAATCATGGACAGCTTAAAATAATTGTGGATATGTTGCTATTAACTTTCATCAAATATATTATGAAGATACCAGTTCATTATGTTGTTGTAATGCACCCCACAGGCTTGAACTTTTGAGTAATATGTACTCATTACATGTACTACACAAATGATTTTAATTTTGTATAAAAAATGATCGGTTCCAAGGAATTTTATACAACTTTGATAATTACTAGAACATACACTGCTGAAAGAAATTGCAAAAATTCCCAAATATTCTCTGATCCATTTCTTCGTTATAGCCTCCAGAACAACCTGACCCCCAGTTTTTCAGGCGTTAATTGTTGGATTTGACACCACACATTTCGTGTATAAACTGTTCTCGGTCGGATATTTTGCAACTTGAATATCGTTAAAAATTGGCCAATACATGGAATATCATGTATAAATTGAAACAAATGTTTATTTGGTATTCATTGAATAGTTTCTGACAGAATGCTCACTGTTTGAACAAACCAAGTCAACCCCTAGTTTGTGCGCTCTTCAACCATTGGTTTTGACGCCACACTATTCCGTGCACACTGGTTGTGACAGGGTTTTTTTCGGAATGGCTATTGTTATTACCAGTGCATTAATAAACGGCATGAAAAGTGATGAAACACTATAATTAAAAATTTGTCAATACATAGACCACAAATGGTTTTTTGCACAATTTACTCACTAGGTGTGCACCCATTGTCCGTATTGGCCTTAAGATCATAATTATAGAGCTCGTTAACACATAATCCTCTTTAATTTAAAGAATCCTTGTGAATAATGGGCATTTCTCGATCAATAATACTTTCCTCATTAGAAATGTTTGTATCCTTCGACGGTCATTAACAAAGAGTTCTCAAAGTTACTTTCATGTTTTTATTTCCATCGTTGAAAATTTCATCGAGGACTTTATATATCGAGCTCGCTATCTTGAAATAGGCCCTTGATGACAGCTAGGATTCTAAATTCATATTCAGAGTGAAGATTGTGTTCAAATGCTTTTAAAGTGAACATTTTGGCAGTTGAGGGAAAACATGCACTCGAATGTACCTTGTGCATGGTTGAATGTGAGAACCAAGTGCAATTGGTTAAACTTGATACATGTCTTGTCTTGGGCCAGGCCCATTATGTAAAAATTGTTTCCTATAAATACTAGTTCTTGGGACATTTGATTCAGTGAAGTTCCTTTTTGCCACCAGGATATGCCACCATGTAATTCAGGTATGGATAAACCATAGAAACAGTCTACTGTGCCAAATACATATACAAAAACGTAATAATATTACATTATAAGCATTTGTCATGTTTGTTTCTGCATAATGCAGACAATGGACATGACGTTGTTCATAGTTCTTGGGCATAATAGACTGTTTTAGAGCCCCAAAAGCACATGGCTTTAGCAGGTACCCCATTTTCGCATCCTCCATACCTCCACCACATATATTCATTACTTTTTAGGTTACCGGACCTTTGGTCCGATAACCTATTGCCATGGCGTTGCGTCTGTCGTCCGGCGTCCGTCCGTCCGTTCACATTTTTAGGTTACCGGACCTTTGGTCCGATAACCTATTGCCGTGGCGTTGCGTTCGTCGTCCGTCGTCGTCCGTCTACATTTTTATCTTTAAAGTTTACGATCGAATCTTTCTGAAATTTTGCACAAAAATGCCTAAAAATATTTCGAGAGGGAGGTATTTTTTAGTTTTTTGATTTTCGCAATTATTTCAAAATGGTGGCCGTATTCATCGAAAAATGGCCAATTTTGGACTTTGGCTGTCGTTTTCTCAAAATCTGTTCCGTAACTTTTTTTCTTATTCATGCATAACACTCCTCATATGTACCTCTGTGACATGTATAAATTTCGTTGCCCTTGAATTGCTCGAAGTGGGCCATTTTGGGCCCAAACTCGGCCCAAATGGGACTTTCCCATGTTAAATTCTCCTGTGCTTTATAATGGGACACATTAAGCCTAATATCTCACTTAATATTGAGATTAGAGACTAGGAATCAATTGTGGACATATAGGAAATGATATATGCTGAATATTGTCGTGACCTTGAATTTGACCTTTGACCTCATTTTCAAGGTCACAGGACAAAATGGCTAATATCTCGCTTATTATCGACTTTACAGCTTAGGATTCAATTGTGAACATATAGGAAATGATATATGCTGAATATTCTCATGACCTTGAATTTGACCTTTGACCTCATTTTCAAGGTCACATGACAAAATGGCTAATATCTCGCTTATTATCGACTTTACAGCTTAGGAATCAATTGTGAATATATAGGTAATGATATATGCTGAATTTTCTCGTGACCTCGAATTTGACCTTGACCTCATTTCCAAGGTCACAGGACAAAATTGCTAATATCTCGCTTATTATCGACTTTACAGCTTAGGAATCAATTGTGAACATATAGGAAATGATATATGCTGAATATTTTTGTGACCTTGAATTTGACCTTTGACCTCATTTTCAAGGTCACAGGACAAAATGGCCAATATCTTGCTTATTAGTGACTTTACGCCTTATGAATCAATTGTGAACATATAGGAAATGATATATGCTGAATATTCTAGTGACCTTGAATTTGACTTTTGACCTCATTTTCAAGGTCAACAGGACAAAATGGCTAATATCTTGCTTATTATCAACTTTACAGCTTAGGAATCAATTGTAAACATATAGGAAATGATATATTCTGAATATTCTCATGACCTTGAATTTGACCTTTGACCTAAATTTCAAGGCCAGTCATTTCATTTTCAAGGTCAGAATACAAAATGGTTTATATCTCTCTTATTATCAAATTCACAGCTTAGGGGTCCATAGTGAACATATAGGAAATGATGTATGCTGAATATTTTGGTGATCTAGAATTTGACCTTTGATCCAATTTTCAAGGTCAGAGAACAAAATGGCTAATATGTCGCTTATTATCATCTTTACAGCTTAGGAATCAATTGCGAATATAGAGGAATGATATATACTGAATCTTCTCATGAACTTGAACTTTGACCTCATTTTCTAGGTCACATCACCGATCACAGAATGGCTAATATCTCACTTATTATCGACTTTACAGCTTAGGAATTTATTGTGGACATACTAGAAGTGATATATTTGTTGAAAAATTATTTTCAAGGTCACTGGACAAAAGGCTAATATCTAAAATGTATATTGTCCGGTAACCTTTCTTAGCCCTTGGGCTAATTTTATCTTTAAAGTTTATGATGGAATATTTCTGAAATTTTGCACAAAAATACCTAAAAATATTTCCAGGAAAGGTTTTTTTTTAGTTTTCTGATTTTCGAATTTTTTTCAAAATGGCGGCCGTTTTCGTCGAAAAATGGCCAATTTTGGACTTTGACGGTCGTTTTCTCAAAATCTGTTCAGTAACTTTTTTTCTTATTGATGCATAACACTCCTCATAGGTACCCCTGTGACATGTATGAATTTCGTTGCCCTTTAATCGCTCGAAGTGGGCCATTTTGGGCCCAAACTCGGCCCAAATGGGACTTTCCCATGTTAAATTCTCCTATGCTTTATAATGGGACACATTCAGCCTAATATCTCACTTAATATTGAGATTAGAGACTAGGGATCAATTGTGGACATATAGGAAATGATATAAGCTGAATATTCTGGTGACCTTGAATTTGACCTCTGACCTCGGTTTCAAGGTCAGAGGGCCGTTTTCATGGAAAAATGGCCAATTTTGGACTTTGACGGTCATTTTCTCAGAATCTGTTCAGTAACTATTTTTTTATCAATGCATAACACTCCTCATATGTACCCCTGTGACACATATAAATTTCGTTGCCCTTGAATCTCTTGAAGTAGGCCATTTTGGGCCTAAACTCGGCCCAAATGAGACTTTCGCATGTTAAATTTTCCTATGCTTTATAATGGGACACATTAAGCCTAATATCTCACTTAATACTGAGATTAGAGACTAGGGATCAATTGTGGACATATAGGGAATGATATCTGCTGAATATTCTCAGGGTCTTGAATTTGACCTCTGACCTCGGTTTCAAGGTCAGAGCACAAAATGTCTAATATCTTGCTTATTATCGACTTTACAGCTTAGGAATCAATTGTGGGCATATAGGAAATGATATATGCCGAATATTCTGATGACCTTGAATTTGACCTTTGACCTCATTTTCAAGGTCACAGCACAAAATGGCTAATATCTCGCTTATTATTGACTTTACAGTGTAGGAATCAATTATGAACTTGTAGGAAATGATATATGCAGATTATTGTCATGACCTTGAATTTGACCTTTGACCTCATTTTCAAAGTCACAGGACAAAATGGCTAATATCTCATCTATTATCGATTCTACAGCTTAGGGAGCAATTGTGGACATATAGGAAATGATATATGCTGAATATTCTTGTGACCTTGAATTTGACCTGTGACCTCACTTTCAAGCTCAAGATCACAAAATGGCTAATATCTCGCGTATTAGCGACATTACTGCTTAGGAATCATTTGTGGACCTTTTGGAAATGATATATGCAGATTATTGCCATGATCTTGAATTTGACCTTTGACCTCATTTTCAAGATCACAGGACAAAATGGCTAATATCTCGCTTCTTATTGATTTACAGCTCAGGAATCAATTGTGAAGATACAGGAAGTGATAAACAGATTATATACAGATTGCAGATTATTCTCGTGATCTTGGATTTGACCTTTGACCTAAATTTAAAGGTCACGGGACAAAATGACTAATACCTCACTTATTATCGACTTTACTGCTTAAGAATCAATCGTGAACATATAGAAAATGATGTATGCTGAATATTGCCATGACGATGAATTCGACTTTGATCTCATTTTCAAGGTCAAAGGCAAAATGGCTAATATCTTGCTTCTCTAAATATTGACTTTATAGCTTGGGAACCAATTGTGGACATATTGAAAATGATATACAGTGAATATTCTGCTGACCTTGAATTTGACCTTGATTTTATTTTCAAGGTCAGAGCACAAAATGGCTAATATCTTGCTTATCATCGACTTTACAGCTTAGGAATCAATTATGAACACAATGGAAATGAAAGATGCTGAATATTCTCATGACCTTGAACTTCACCTTTGACCTCGTTTTTGAGATCATCAATGGCTAATATCTCACTTATTATCGACTTTACAGCTTAGGAATCAATTGTGGATGTACTAGAAATGATATATGCTGAATATTCTTGTGACCTTGAATTGACCAACCACCTTATTTTCAAGGTCATGGGACAAAAGGCTAATATCTGAAATATATATTGTCCGGTAACCTTTCTTAGCCCTTGGGCTAATTTTTTTTCTCAGTACCTTATATACCATACTAGTATCTGATGTTTCTGCTTCATTATGCAGTGTAATTTGGCGGGGGAATAAAATCCCTCAAACGACCGCAGGCAAAATAAAACCAAGTATATGGCAGTATTTTGTTATTAAAACGTTCAGAAGATCTGCACTTCACATTGATTTTAGAAAAAAAGTGCCACAACCAAATTTGGCCAGGTTCCAAATTCATCAGAATTACTCTCGGGTCAGGCAACCTCGCCTCCCGCAACCCCAATTTTCCCTGGTATAAATTTACATGACCCAATGGAGGAATGAATGAATGAATCAATGTTAGATTACCTTGAGAGGCAACTAGCTAAATTAACATGTAGTCATGCAATCACAAACCATGGGTGCCATGGTGATATCTTCTTGTTAGGAGTTCTTCAGCCAGCTAAAATTCTGATTCATTTACTTCCAGTCTTGTATCAGGAATTCTCAAGATATTCTGTGATATACCACACATTATTATGCTATTACGATACTATTAATCAATTTGTGTCTGGCGAGTCACAGTAAGTCGCACACAGCGGTGTTTAGATACATCAAATATTCACGGAGCCAGGATTCATTGGATTATTAGGTAATTAATAAGCAGCTAATACACTTTCAAGACAAGAAGCTGTTGTGCCATAGGAGTGTCACAAGATTAACAGCCGACAAAACGTTTTCTGATTAATCTGGTTGACAGAGGTTGTATTTTGGCAGCCCACCATTTAAGTCATTATATACATTACTTTCAGGTCTGTAACTATCTTCTTGAGGTCTCCATGAGGTTATATACCATGTAAATATCAATTGTAATTGACTTAGTGCGTGACTGTGCCTTCAGCACTAGGCTATGGTGGCAAAAACATGTTTTGACTGTTGCCCAGCCATACTGGAAAATTACATAAATCTTGCGTGTCTAATGTACAGTTAACTTTGAGTGGGCTAACTGTTACTTGGTATACTGATTGTTTTTATCACTTCTCTGTGGAAAGATTTGTCAGCTCCGACGGGACACCTGCTTATTCAGACCAACGCTATATATGATTGTAATACAATAATAACCGAGCATCAAAGTGGTTGTGCTTCATTTTGTGCATGAAGGACTCAGCAGTTGGTCTAACGTATTCATTGCACATCTGTTGGGTTATTATTCAGCAAAGGCATCACTGGTAGGCAATGAAGAAACAGGTGTTGGAAGTGGATCATCAGAATGAAGCCAGACATACTAATGGAGATGACAGTCATTTAGTTGACCCTGACGTCCATGGGATTGACTCCCCATCTACAGGGCTATCACAGTCTGTAAACCACAGACCAGACGTCTCTGACCCACATGCTGATGGGGCCGGGGAGCCAGGTACCAGCAGCCATATGGACTCAGATTCCCCAGGTAAATCAAATCACAAAGGTGTCAACCCGAGAGGTCCCCACAGGGCCAAGGCTCCAAGGAAGAAACCGAGCAACCTGTCCACTAGAAGTTCAGTCACTTCTCTAGCTTCAGACAGCGGCAGGCCAGCAGCAGACAACCAGGAGCACTCTGTGAACAGCAGAGAACGACCAACAGGGAACATGGATCCAGACGAATATGAAGTACATAGTCAAGACCATGAGGAGCGGAAAGCATTAGACAGTTCACGGAATTCATACAACAAGAGACTGAACAAACAAAATGGAGTTGAAAGTCAGAAAATGTATCGAGATTCCAAACAAAGGATCCCTCGGGATGACGGGGCCAGAAACGCGATGGACGAACCAATGGCTCCATCTAATGGGCATGAAGCACCTGGTGTTGGAGGGGAGCGCCAGAGACAAAGTAACGAGCAGCACAATGGCGACTCCCCGGCGACAGAGAGGCAACCATCAGAACCCGGACAGATCAGCAATGGCAGGAGTCCTGACGAGGAGTCCCAAGACTCGGACAAAGGCGTCTTCACTGGAAGATCCACGTTACCGCGGTAAGATACACACACGTGTCACGTCCGTCGTGCATGGACACGAAGTAGCTAAGGGTTTCAATTGATGTTTGTGACTTTGTGTTCCATTTATTGTTTTCATCTCTCTTTATATTCCCATTGCAACCTAATCGTGGAAAATGATAGCAACCCACAATCTGTTTGACCATATTAGTTGAGAAATATTTCTTCAACTTGAATTTTTCTGGAAAATGTTTTTTGCATGTAGTTAAGGCATTTCGGCAGAAATGCCTTTATAGTTTTAGCAGAATTTTTTTTTTTTTTTTTTTTTTTTTTTTTTTTCTTCTTCCGCCACTTTTGGTTTCCGGACGATAACTTTAGATTGCCTTGACGGATCCTCGTCAAATTTTCACCACAAGTCAGAAATGATATGTGGAAGAACCCTATTCTTTTTGAGCCGGATCCGAGGTCCGTGAGGATGAAATCGAGGCTAATTTTGAGACTTGGTTTCCGGACGATAACTGGAAAAATATTTACGCAATAGTTGCAGAACTCTGCATGGAGGTTCATATGCCACCAGGGAAGAACCCGGCTCCGAGGTCCGTGAGGTCCTTGAGGATGAAATCGAGGCTGATCTTAAAACTTGGTTTCCGGACGATAACTCGAAAAATATTCAGGCAATAGTTGCAGAATTTTGCACGGAGGTTTATATATCAACAGGGAAGAACCCTATTGATTTTGGGATCGATACGTCAAACGACCTTTGACCTAGAGGTCAAAATAATTTTTTGCTGAGTCATCCATGAGGCATCCTGCATATCTCGGAAACGGTGCGTCGTAGAGCGAAACGGACGTTATTTTCGGACTCGTCGCCCTAGACAAACATGTCTAAGGGGTATTATGGATGAACTTTGACCTTGACCTTGAATTTTTTTGCCGAGTCGGCATTTTTTCGTTTTCGTCGATATCTCGGAAACGGTGCGTCGTAGAGCGAAACGGACGTTATTTTCGGACTCGTCGCCCTAGACAAACATGTCTAAGGGGTATTATGGATGAACTTTGACCTTGACCCGAAATTTTTTTGCCGAGTCGGCATTTTTCGTTTTCGTCGATATCTCGGAAACGGTGTGTCGTAGAGCGAAACGGACGTTATTTTCGGACTCGTCGCCCTAGACAAACATGTCTAAAGGGTATTATGGATGAACTTTGACCTTGACCTTGAATTTTTTTGCCGAGTCGGCATTTTTCGCTTTCGTCGATATCTCGGAAACGGTGCGTCGTAGAGCGAAACGGACGTTATTTTCGGACTCGTCGCCCTAGACAAACATGTCTAAGGGGTATTATGGATGAACTTTGACCTTGACCTTGAATTTTTTTGCCGAGTCGGCATTTTTTGTTTTCGTCGATATCTCGGAAACGGTGCGTCGTAGAGTCGGCATTTTTCGTTTTCATCGATATCTCGGAAACGGTGTGTCGTAGAGCGAAACGGACGTTATTTTCGGACTCGTCGCCCTAGACAAACATGTCTAAAGGGTATTATGGATGAACTTTGACCTTGACCTTGAATTTTTTTGCCGAGTCGGCATTTTTCGTTTTCGTCGATATCTCGGAAACGGTGCGTCGTAGAGCGAAACGGACGTTATTTTCGGACTCGTCGCCCTAGACTAACATGTCTAGATGGTATTATGGATGAACTTTGACCTTGACCCGAAATTTTTTTGCCGAGTCGGCATTTTTCGTTTTCGTCGATATCTCGGAAACGGTGGTTCGTAGAGCGAAACGGACGTTATTTTCGGAATCGTCGCCCTAGACAAACATGTCTAAGGGGTATTATGGATGAAGATTGACCTTGACCCAATTTTTTTTTGCCGAGTCGGCATTTTTTGTTTTCGTCGATATCTCGGAAACGGTGCATCGTAGAGCGAAACGGACGTTATTTTCAGACTCGTCGCCCTAGACTAACATGTTTAAGGGGTATTATTGATGAACTTTGACCTTGACCCGAAATTTTTTTGCCGAGTCGGCATTTTTCGTTTTCGTCGATATCTTGGAAACGGTGTGTCGTAGAGCGAAACGGACGTTATTTTCGGACTCATCGCCCTAGACAAACATGTCTAAGGGGTATTATGGATGAACTTTGACCTTGACCCGAAAATTTTTTGCCGAGTCGGCGTTTTTCGTTTTCGTCGATATCTCGGAAACGGTGTGTCGTAGAGCAAAACGGACGTTATTTTCGGACTCGTCGCCCTAGACAAACATGTCTGACGGGTATTGTGGATGAACTTTGACCTTGACCCGAAATTTTTTGGCCGAGTCGGCATTTTTCGTTTTCATCGATATCTCGGAAACGGTGTGTCGTAGAGCGAAACGGACGTTATTTTCGGACTCGTCGCCCTAGACAAACATGCCTAAGGGGTATTATGGATGAACTTTGACCTTGACCCGAAATTTTTTTGCCGAGTCGGCATTTTTCGTTTTCGGCGATATCTCGGAAACGGTGCTTCGTAGAGCGAAACGGACCTTATTTTCGGACTTCTCGCTCTAGACAAACATGTCTAAAGGGTATTATGGATGAACTTTGACCTTGACCCAAAATTTTTCTGCCGAGTCAGCATTTTTCGTTTTCGTCGATATCTCGGAAACGGTGCTTCGTAGAGCGAAACGGACATTATTTTCGGACTCGTCGCCTAGACAAACATGTCTAATTGGTATTATGGATGAACTTTGACCTTGACCCGAAATTTTTTTGCCGAGTCGGCATTTTTCTTTTTCGTCGATATCTAGTATATATTATAAATTAATCATCACACCGAAATGCCTCCAAGGCATCTTTAGGCCTTGACGTCTAGTTTTGTGTAGACTGCAGACTCAGTGCTCGACATATATCATATTTCACTCTGTATGTAAGGTGTACCGATTGTACTCAATACTTCTTGTGACTGTACTCACCAGTCACTAGCATTGTAAAAAAAATTCTATAGATGGTTTGCTGTTACTCAACTCAACACCATTTAACAAAAGAATTGACTGGACGGCAACACCTTGGGTGGACTCCAATACAATACTAATCCTATTCTCAATACAGTATTGTATTGTACAATACAATACCTATTCTCATTACAGGATTATGATGTCATCTCCAAGCCATCTATTGTTTGATTGATTTGATTGTTGAGAAAGAACTTGGCCAATTGGTGATTGATTGATTATGGCATCAGTATGCACTGGTACAGTGTCACTTTATATTGAAAAAACCACTTGATTTAGCAATTTATCTGTTCACAAACACAAAGATGGAATTGAATCTATATTTATGGGCTCAAAACATGAGGAAGCATGCTTAGACTCCCCCTGATTGTCACATTTGGGAACTGCCCTGTGCTGTAACAACACCCGAGATTCTGACCAGTTGTTAGCCTCGTGTGATTGGCTTATTAAAATTTCATGAACACAGACAGTCAGCATGCATTGGTGATATGCTGGGACCTTTCTGAAACAGATGTGCTGTAAATAACTGTCTACTGGAGTTTATTGCTGCTACAAGATCTGAATTTTGTCCTGCCAAAATTTTGAGATTAATCAGTGACTGAAAACTTTGAGTTTGTAACTACCGTATTTACTACTATATATATATATACATATACATATCTTGAGACAATAACTCAAAATTCGGAGGTAATGATTCCAAATATTGATACACAACCATGTAGGCTTAATACATGAACAGTAATGTACATTAACTCTAAATTTTTAGTTTACGGTTTTGAGTTACTGTCTCAAAACTTCTGATATTTGGTAGTATCAAAATTTCTGAGTCTTTGAGATCACACCTAATATTTTGAATTATTATCTCATATTTTTTCAGTTACAGTGGATCCTGTGTTTTAGGACCACCCAAGGGACCCCAAAAAGTGGTCTTAAATGACAGGTGGTCTCTCATGACAGGTTCATTTATGATAAAAGGCCACTTGGGACCAAGTGGAGTGGTCTCAAAACACAGGGTGGTCTCTCAAACCAGGTGGTCTTTAACACAGGATTCACTGTATTTAATATCAAAAATTCACAATCAGTATGGCAGAAGTAAGCTCATGTAAACAGATGGTGAATTATGTCCTGTGGTTGGTGATATAAGTAATTAATCATGTCTGAAAGCTGACCACTGGTAACACTCGGATAAAATTTGAGATTTGTTGCTGTAATTAAATTTTGATTTTATCTCACACCTGAGACCTTGAAACCTAGCAAAGTTGCTCCTCAGTCGTTGAACGAAAAAGCTTCCATCCTTATTTGCCAGGAAATGGCATTATATCGGCATATTTGTGATTACTCAGCCTGTGAAGTGTTTGTCCGTGATTCGTATAATGACGACAACGGGACAATCGAGTAGGCGCTGTTGAGAAATGTCTGGTAGCAGTGACAACTATCAGAAATTTATATTCCTCTACAATACTCCAGATGTCTCCATGCATGCTGTCATGGGTACTCGTGTTAGCTAATTGTGGTGAACTTAATTTATACTGCCACATGCAGAGTCAATGTTGCTACGATGACTGTTTGGGTTTTTTTGCAGCAACCTTGTGATATGCCTGACAGAAAAGCTAGCTGTCTCTCGTGGCTTATTACACCGGTTGGTTGGTGAATTAGGTGACTTGACAGTGTACATTGTCATACATTGGTTCTTACAAGTCATCATGAGGACAGGGATCACTACAAACAACTACTTACAAGTTGCTATAGTGTGGCAGTACTATCTGAACCACACATGGACATGAATGTTTTATTGTCAAGTGCACAATATAGCATGCACTGTTGACTTCTGTTGTTATGTGAACGTACTCTGCTTGCTACAACCATCGATAATCCTGAAAGATTGACTTATGCAATTTTAATGGCATTCTCGCAGGGAACATGCATGCAGGATCGTGGCAATTTGTTGGGTACTATTGATCAGAATGGCGGATTATATTATCCCCAGTGTTACATTATCTCTACAACATAACAAGCTGATTACATCACAGTTCATGCAAGGCAAGCGTTAATTTACAAGATGACTCATTACAAGATGGAAAACTTTTGGTGGATATGAGATCAATGATGTTTGATGACTGAGAGCTTGCTCTATGAAGGCTGCGGGTGGTCTCAGGAACTGCGTGGTCATTACTGACCCCAGGGAACAGGAGAAAAGTGGCTCAACTCCGCAGTCGCGCAAACCCACACCGCCCAGGTCGGAGTTTATAAATTCGTGTATCAAATGTCTGCTAGTGGGAAACGGTGTCAATTTACATACATGTCCAATACACCGTATACCAATTGAAAGTTGGAACTCGTACCATTTAGCGTTTCAGTGAAAATAATCAAGGTTTGATCAGAAAACACATGTAAAACACAACAAAGATTAGTTTATGGTAATGCATGTAGTTTTCATGAATTTTGATTATGACAAAAAGTTTATAAATTGCATGAACCCACATATGCTGATACATTTTGGCATTATATTGCATCATGTGAAATTGGTACTGTAATGATTTAGCGAAGTAAATTTTGTGTTGCTTATATTGTTATCTTTGTGTGTCACTTTTGTGGATACCAGCTTGTACTACAGTTTATTATCAGAAAATATATAGATCTATTTCGATGGAGTTCTACAAATCCAGTTTGCTCCGAAGTGTCTAATGTTGTTCCCGTTTGCAGGAGTGACTCACTGACATCAGGTGGGACGACGGAGACCTCACAGGATGAAGAACAGGACTGTGTTAATGTGGTCGTCAGGTTAGTTCAACAGGTGACACTAGTGACTATAGTTATCTATATCATCAGGCCTTCAACAACTTGCTGAAGTATTGGCACTTAACTACTGGTTCTGTGCAAATAGAAACCTGCAATACAGGTAATTTATGACCTGATTCACGGTTTGCATGGACCTGGACCAGATATTACAATTCGAATTGCCTGGTGAAGGTTATCTTGTAATTGGCCTTTTGGTACAAAGGGTCAGGAAATGTGCATCCTCCATGTGATATTAATTTTTGATACATTGTATCTTAATTTTTCAACATTGATAATTTAACATAAGTAATTATTTTATTATTTCATCTCAAGTGTATATCTACGTGCATGTATTTGACCAAAATTTTCATCATAACTTGGTACAATTACGAATATCCTCAATATCTGAAGGGTGCGTCCGTTGAGTCAGCTGGACATCCAGAAGACGAGCAATCCAGCGGTGACGTTCCCGGGAGATGGAGCAGTTGTCGTTGACAATGGGATCAACTCCAAAGCATTCACGTTTAACGTGATGTTTGAGCCTGAGGCCAGCCAGGCGGATGTCTTCGAACATAGCGGCATGAAGAAACTTGTCGAGATGGCCATTAATGGGTAAATAACATGGATATCAGTTTCATAAGTAAGGTAATCTGTGGCTTCTCTGGTGGATTGAACCAGCTAAGTTGAAATGCTTTTTATTTATAAGTATGTAATTGTGCTTTCATATATATTTATATACATTAAGTAAGTCAATGAATGGTGGAAAAATTCCTAAACAAAATGAAGATAAAACTCCAGCCAGTGCTATATCACATGTATCACCAGGGATATTACACTTGTCATGTGCATATATCTTTATAATTATACTGTCAAGGTTAGTTGACACATTTATGTTTTAAACCGTGACGTCCAGTCTGGCACCCGTAGCCCTTGTTGTACTCGAGTGTCCCAGGTTATACAAGGTTACGTGTGTATGTCTAGCTCAAGTGATAGTGATATATTGACATATGAGGAAGATCTGTTGCCGCTCTGTAGCAACAAACTCATTTCACTATCTCCAAGTGGCATTTTGATATATGTTGATAATATTTCTGACAGAAAACATCATTACGGTTATCAGTGCATAAATAATGTATGACATGATAGTAAATGTTTACAACTGCTATTGAAACAGTCTTTATACTGCATGCCGCCTGAAGGGTTTTACCAGGAAGTGTCCTATATTGAGAATAGTGGCTCATTAGTCATCCGAGATTACGTGTTCCTTGTTCTCATATATTCTAATGTCATGCCTCCGATTGCATCTGGGCTACTATTTACTTAACAAATGAATTTGCAGATATGTCACATGTATTTATGTACATTCAGGTGCTTAGTGAAAACATTATCTTGGTAGTCGGTTGACATGATAATATCCCTAACTGATTTCTTATGATTTATGAATCAATATCAGTACAGTCAAACCTCCCATTAGTGAACGTTCAAGGGACCAGGCCAAAATGTTCACTAACTGGAGGTGTTCACTAATCGGAAGAATGGATCTGGGGGATTCTGAACGAGAGTCGGACAATGACAGTTTTTTTTCTTTTGGAAGACATGGCTTATGCTGAACAGAACCAGTAGAATATCAGTGAATTAAATAGTGCATGGGTATTTACTTTATATATCAGGGGGTTTCTTCATTGATAATCCACTATCATCAATTTAATCTACTCGAGTTCAAACTGCCATTCTTGGTGCATGAGGTGAAATCTCTCCTTAGGTTATAGGCATGAGTCTATTTTCTACTTGACATGTTTGCAATTGGTCAGGCAGATTTAATTGTGCCCAGTGAATCCCCTTGATTTAGACTGTAATAACAGAGAAGCTGGGAAGGGGAGGCTGGTGGTCAATGAGGTGTGACAATGCTAGTCACAGAATCTATGATAACTAAAAGCAAACAAGTTGGCTTAGAGGCATTTAGGGGAGGGGGGGGGGGGGGGTGGATGGGAGCCAACGGTGTTTGGCAGTTAGGGTCAATGATACCCTGATAATTGGTTAACATTGAATTGCCTATGTTCACTAAATAGAGGTCTATTAACATTGAAATGCCCCCTTTGGGACCCAAAAAGGTGTTCACTGTTCACAGTAGAGAGGTGTTCACTAATCGGAAGAGAGCTCCAATGTTAAAGGATAGGCGTTCATTTGGGACCGGGAAAAACTGTTCACTAATACGAGTTGTTCACTGATCGGAGGTGTTCACTAATGGAAGTTTGATTGTAATGCGTAAATCCATAATATTACCTATTTTGTGTTGAATCTAAATTGTGTACAGATCCGTCAAGAAGGATCTTAATTAATTGTTGTTTTACAGGCATGATGGGGTAACCCCTATTCAGTTTCAAATTATTTATCTGATTTTCCAGGTATTCCTGCACAGCGTTTGCATTTGGACAGACCGGATCTGGGAAAACACACACCATCACTGGTCCTCCGGAACTGGTAACATGTATTTCAATCTTCAGTCTGTACTTGTATGGCAGTAAAATATGCATAGCGAATAAAATCAAGCCCCATTTTGTATGTCATGAAAAGTTATGCGATGTCTGAGTGACATCAATACACTGTGTTTTGAACTTGTCCTCAACAGTGCAAAATTTAAAATTGGTGATAAGTTTATTTGCATATGTAGAACTTGACCCATATATTTATGTATTTCTAATATATGTCTATGTACTTGATACATATATACACCTTGGTTTACTTGACCTGTTACCATGGTTACACCTGCAGCTATGTTTGTTGTACAGTTTAGCGACAGTATCGGACGGGACCCCAACCTGTACGGCCTGTTACCGCGATCCTTCCACTATCTGTTCCACCTGATGCGACAGAGACCCAGCGCAGGCTACCGACTGACCGCGTCCTACCTGGAAATATATAATGAGCAGGTCCGTATCAGACAGGCTGTCTTTTAGCATCACAAAAATATTAGTGAAAAGCAGTGTAAACGAGTTAGAAAAATCCGAGTATAGGAGAATGCTAGAGAAATGGAACATTGGACAGACATATTATTTGTATGGTTGTAATTATTATGAATTCACCAGATAAATGATGACACCAAATATATTGGATATTTTTTATTTTGACAACTTACCTTCAACACTCCCCCCCCCCGCCTCCCTCCCCCCCCCCCCCCTCATTGACAGGTGGTTGACTTGCTGAACCCCAACCAGAGGAAGCCATTGGTGGTCCGCTGGTCCAAGACCAAGGGCTTCTATGTGGAGAACCTGTTCACAGTCGAGTGTGAGTCTATTGATGACCTGATGGCCGTGCTGGAAGAAGGTGGGTGACACTGGCTGTAGTACAAGGTTTTCTGTGCAATGGATACTGTAGGTTAACTTTGGTGGGACCCGTTGAATCACAGCTTGCTAAGCTCTTGTCCAGTCATGAATCTCTCAGTAACTTAAGCTCTCATGTGGCAAATGGTCACGTTTCACACATGTTCTTTCTTCTATACATCACCATCTTAACTACTACATGCTCCTTTTTGATCCATTGGATCATTCTGGATAGAAATTTTGCGTATTGAAACTAGAAACCATCGTCCTAAAGTCCTGCAAAATTCAAGTGCGTGCAGCTTTGAAAATGTATGCACATAAAATCATAATGAATGTAATGATTCTTCTATACATATGTACATCAGTAACATCACCAATCTAAACTACTACATGCACTCTCTTATATGTAATATGATGCTCAAAGCACTTCAAAATTATTATTGCCCCAGAAACCACCTTATTATTACAGTATATGGCCAGAAACCATTTTGCTGCCAATAATGTCTGTGTCGCAGTGACCAGGACACAATGTCATGTACATATACCATTGCCAACACTGCCAATAGGGTACTCATTAACAACCCAATGAAACGAAACATATTGGAGGTTACAAGGCAAGCACCTTAACCACTAACCAACAGGTGCCCTCATGCATTTACATGTATTAAGGTGAGTAAAATCACGCCCACAGATAGTATATCTATAAAATAATTTTTTAGCAGGACCCTCATGAATTTACTGCGTTCTATAAGTTTCGGGAGCATTATGATCCTTGTTCGTGTTGTGGAACATTATGATATCGTTGATCTCAAGCCTTTGGTACAATCAGAAACCCACAAAAGAGATATGGGTTTCTGTATGATACATGTACAGCAAACTCTTTGCCTACTTGAAGTGCACCAATTACCATTCAGAAATATTCACTTCAGATGAGTCCTTTTGGCTTTTATCCACAAGTATGTTTGTATCTCAATCAAACATGAGTTACAATATGTCTGCCGATATTGCTTTTTTTTGTGGAAACAAAAAATAAAATACGTACATGAACATTTGGGTTAAAATTTTGACATGCACTGTGTGGCTGTTTGCATGTTTAATAGTGCTAATTGAAGGCTTTGAATGTGACATTGAGATGTTTTAAGTTTTTTTGTCAATAAAATCTACTTTAGCTCTAGTTCAATCACACATATTGGCCCAATAAACAACATGATACATGTACAGGACGGGTATGTTGGTTACAAGGAGAGTGATCAGACTTCGCTCGTGACCTGACTTGTACATGTACCATTTCCCACCGAGGACTTGTTGTGAAAAATATTTATTGATCATACATGTAGCATGCAACTTCTTCATACACGTAGATCTGTCAATATTCCACACAAGGGGCACCGGGCATTAGGCACCTCATTCTGTTCCAATAACACGCCAGATTTTGATGTGTGAGGGGACAGTATTCATGCTCATTCTGATTTATGATGTCATTTTGGCACGTTATCGACTGACTGTTGCACATGATCACAGACTGGATTTTTACTGTTATGTGAAAATTAATCAAGTAACTGTCAAGATCGAAGCAGTTGTGAAAATGTTGTGAAATGTGGGAAATAAAATTAAAGATACGGTATACGCTGTATTTGGACAATTCCTACCTTATTCCTACTTTATACTTACAGTGCACGAAGGCCTATTGCTGGGCAATCAAAAAGCAATGAACTATTTATGATTACTGCGTATTCAAGTACGGCTATTACTGATACAATAGCTCCACTTGAGCAGGGTGATAAAGATATCTTGTGTACATTGTGCTGTTTGCCTTGACTCTATTGATCCTTCAATCCCTGAGTGACCGAGGCCAGGGGCTATCATGTCCACATATATGTTTGTGGTTCGATGTCAGACTACTTGGGGAAACAATAGTACATGTTCACTTCGGAAGCGTTTGAGTTTTTCCATTTAGGCCAGAATTAAAAATATTTTGTTTCTCCTAACCCTACCTACCCTTCAAAATCCTCCCTATCCACAAAATTTTATTATGATTTTTACAAGAAATTTTTTTTTCTAAACAGCAGAAAACCACTGCAATTCTCTGTCTCTTTGATAGATTGATAGTACCGTACCAATATGGTTATATGGGTCTGTCTGTTACATTGAATGTAGGAGAATACCCATTTATGAGCCCAATCTTTTATACCGTGATGCGCTCTTGACATACTCAGGCAAAAATAATTTCGCCTACTTACCTATCCACCCTTGGATGAGGGAAGGGATTATGGGAAAACAAAGATATTTTTAAGGCTGGCCTTACTCATTTCAAACATCATCTTCGTTTTTTTATGCTGTCACTTTTTGTCTGGAAACATCACATTCTCCTGGCCGTTTTACATGTGCTCATATTTACTAATATTTATTTAAATGATGTTTGCGAGTCCAAATTATGACCGTTTGGCTATAACAAAATTGGCAAAAGATCATTTACTTTAGATAGCAAAAATGCTAATGAATATATTTGGCAACAAAAACTTATGAGAAAATATGTGTATACATACATGTATGCTTTGTAACTGGAGAACTGTCAGAACTAAGTGCCAGTCTCCAGAACCTTCCATCACTCAGCCTTGGACAACAAAGACCAGGTCTGATAGAATCAATCACACCATTTCCCTCAAGTATGTACACTACACTTCACCTACCTGCATGCACTGGTCACTAAAACAAACTTGAAAAAAAAAACATTGTAAATTGCTTCTGTACTTCATCTGTGTTGAATGAATCTATTGCAAATTGCTTTTGCATTTTGATGAATAAATGTAATTGCATTTTCATTACATGTATACTAGCAGAATCCCATCAGAGAATCTCTTCTGGGTAAAACCCGGTTTCTGATGGTGGTGAAGCACCATTAAGTTTACATTCAAAATTAACGACTGCATTACAAACATACATAGGAGTTGATGTCCACAATTAGTGACACATCAGGAGCGAGACCAGTACTGACAACATAGTACTTGCTAATATGTAGTCATGTGTTTGGCGCACACACACGTACATGACTGTGTGTAGGTGTGGTTTATGGTTGTCAATTGACACAGTGCTGTTTAACATTGCTTAAATGGCAATTCAAGTGTGTGGATTCTGTGTGAGAGACATGAAGGTGATATACGTCAGTGGTTGACCCCAGGATCATGGAGCTCCTGACACGATGAGCGGCTGGCGAGCCCGCCTCGCAACACCCTGACGGTAGAGAGACATAAAGATTGCTGATGATGTCTTTTGAACTATTCGTTTTCGTACCTTAGCCAGCCAGTAGACAGCCATTGCTTACTTGTACCTTTTACTCGAAGTTCGTTAAGTGTTCGGTCATTAGTAGAAAGTTTGTCGTTCGATTGGTAGCCCTTGGATACAACCAGGACCTGACTCGAGCTTCTATGACGGTCGAAAGTCAGGTTATTGGTTGATCAATTATGCGGGATCATTGTCACATCCCCTACATACGTGCTCAAGTCATCTGAGTCATGGATGAATCAGAAATCTATGGGGCACTGAGCCCTGGGGTAATGACTGTCAGAGGGTGTGATATGGTCACAAGTGTGATGTGACATTGGATTATTTCTGGTACGGAGGCAGAAAGAGACTCAGTGATGGACGGACAGACGGATGGATGGACGGATGAGTGGCTGGCTGCAAGGAGCCGGGGATAGATTTAGTTACTTCACAAGATCAATGATTTGTATAACTCTGATTGTCACTGGGCACTCAGGTACATCTAGTATTATGTTCTTCCCAGTTTACCTCCTGTCACACAAAGTTTGAAGGCAACAACACAACAACAGCGAGCATGTGAATGTTTCTATGTCAAACGAAAATTTGTAGTCATCTCGGAAAGCTGGATTGAGTATCATTCACAGCGATTTCTGGAGATTTTGCAGTGCTACTTGCTGCTACAACAATGAAATATTTACTTGATCCATTGTACGATTTATTCAGTTTTCTCCAGGAATTTGTGTTTTTTTCCTGAAAAAAAAAGGTATCATGAACATGGAATATTCGTGATACACATACATTATGGAATACAGATTACAAGCATGGATGAGTGCTCCATACAGGAATTCGTCTCACCTGGGAGCTCTGTGACTCTGTTCCTATCGGCATGGAGACAGACTGTGAGGTCGGAAGCTTAGCAGGATACGTCCTGGACAACAGAGCATGAAGGCCGCCCCTCCGGCAGTAATTGGTGAAATAGCATGTGGAGGGCACTAACTACAGACACTGTCCCATGCATAAATAATCTGACATTGGATAATGTATGGTGTGAATGAGAATTACTTCATACGCATACACATAGATCACATTATTAAAAGTGAATGGGTATTACCAGTAAATATCTTGTTCCGGTAAGTATCATATCTTTGCTCACTTTAGAAGGCTGTTTACTTATTGCCAGTGGCACAAATTTCACATTGTTTTGTGACAGTGATGTTTGTTTAGAAAGCCTAATAGTGGCCAGTGGCCAGCAGAAATGAATCATACTTATATAAATATTTTGATGAAAAAAAAAAATAACTGTATTTTTAACAGAAAAAGTTGGTACTTGTACAAGCAGTCAGATTTAATTCTATCAAAAGTTAATATCAAAGCTAACTTTGCTAGACAGCTAGGGCTACAATTTTGAATGAGAGCTGAAGCCAATATTTGGAGGAGCAGCATTCACAATCTGATAGAATTCCACAAATGGATTGAATGACAATGTCAAGTTGAACCTTGACACAAAACCTCCATTAATGCAATATTTATCCAATTGTCTGAGTACCCTGAAATATTTATCCTAACTATTCTTCCCATTGTTTGTACATTGCTGTATGATATCAATTGTGAACTACTGTAGTCTATCAAACAGTGGTGTGCACCATTGCAATATTATCAGAACATTATCACTGATCAACCATGTTAACTGATCAGTATCATTATTTATCTGCTAGCAATTGACACACAGTGATCACGATGACCAAGTTTTAATAATTTATTTTATTTATAAATTTCGGCCTAATATAAAGGTGGTAAAATATTCTTAAAAGATATTGCACATTTTATGCAATACAGCAAGTTTGCATTTTTGCTTTACAGCTTTTTTCCTTTCTATGGAGATGGATAAACAGAATTGGATCTGACCCCAAACAAACTAAGCAGGGAATTAATGCATATATTTGAACGAACGTTAGCCGAGTGTCTTCGACCAGCGTATCATGTTGCTTTGGTTGTGTTCCCGTGTTATTGATCAAGGGGGCGCCTGTAACTATAGACTCCAGTCGTGTGATCGATCCTTGCAGGCCACGGGCGGGTTCTCTCTTCCCAGATAATATACGCAATGTGGGGAGTAATTAGCACAATTAAATCCCTGACACATATTGTCAGTTTGTGATGTTATCTTTTAAATAAACAGTTCAAATTCATAACTGTAGGATGCAGACTAATATTAGAATATTATTTCATGACAAGAAGCTTCCTTGGAGTATAAATTATACTTTTAAATATACTGTTGGCATAGTAAATATTCTTTTGCATGTGAAACAAAGTTTCCAATAAAGTGTAATCTGAGCAGTTAATCTCCCAATAGAAATTCTGGTGGCATCCAAGTGTGGTGCATTGGATTATGTAAAACTTGCCTTCAGTAATGTTGAATGGTATTTACTTTAGCTGAACCTGAGAAGATGATTGATGTTTACTGTCCTTTCTGGGGCTGACAGGAATATAAATATAGCATGAGGTAGCACCTAACACAGAGTAGACATATAAAGCTATAACTCAAACAAGCTCTCAGGCCGTGTACATGTACCGCTGTCTACAGGCCACAACCCCCCCAGCATTATGAAGTCTTTCACCATAACAAATTAAACTGTTATGATTTGTTTACTCTTAATAGATAAACGCTAATCAAACACCGTTTATTACTAGATGAAGAACAACCACTGCGGATATACAGGTACCTTCACCTGTAAAATCCCCCCTTGGCTCAACGAATGAACCGCTTAAACCGGAAAATGGACTTTGAAATAATCAATAGCCATTATTGTGTGATGTTTGTTTGTCGGCCGCCTGTTAAGTGTCTGTAATAGAACATGATGGGGCAATATGAATGTGGCAAGTAGTGGTCGCTACCCACTGATAGTTGGCTCAGATCGCCTCGCGCTCCGGCCTGTGAATGCTACTCGTCCCAGCCGCGACAGTAAGCCGACTCCCTCCAAGGTGAGAACAGCCAACGATCACACCAAGAAGCCTAGTAAATCTCAGGTGACAAAAAGTGGACTAAATCAATTACACCATAAAACTAGCAGCTCAATGTTAGCGGCACAATACCATGGCACCAACGCCGCACCATCCAAGGTGAACTTTTATGGAGGTCGCCCTTTTACTAAGAACAGGAGCTTGGCACAGACAGGACATTCAAGTGACAAAGCCTCTGCGCCCAGAAAAGTTGTTGGGAATGACAACAAAAGTGGCCATGGTTATGCAAACACTGAGCTTAATGCAGATGGTCGTCGAAAGTTAGTAAATGCTCAGACTGATCATAAAACTGAAGGCTTCACACAGCCTGACATAAAGGGAAGAAAAGATCTGTTAAAACAAGCTAATGTGCGTGTGAAGCTTGTGAAGGAGATTATCCGTGAGGAAGCAGGTCCCATACTGCAGACCAACAGGACATCAGAGCTGGTGTCAACAGACAGGGATACAGGTCAGACTCCACGGGAAAAAACTTCTCACTCACACTTTGTGGACAAGAACGGGGCTCTGACAATAAACCTGTATGTCCACCCTCAGGATCTACTGTCCAACCGCGATGCTGACACACGTAAGGAACCATTGATTGAAGGCAAAGATCGACTCGTTCCGACCACGGTCCCTCACAATGGACCAGCTAACAAGCGGCCAGTAGCTGTCCGTGACGCTGACAAAAGTGACAACCCCGACCATTCCCCCATCAATGCTGAATCAATTCCCGGCAGGCATCTGACCACCAGGCCCCAGCAGGTCTCGAGTTCTGCCGGGGACAGCCAATCCCCGGACAAAAGTTTAGTGTCTTTACCTGGCAAACAAGGACCTGTGGAGAGACGACGTGAATTCCTCCCCCCACACACTCCCACATCCACACCACATTACTCAAAACCAATTGGTATTGATGAGCCAAGTCACTCCTCCCCAGCAGCCGTGAAACAAGGCCCCATCATCGCTAGCACTGTTCAAACACCGCGGCATGCTAATGCCAATAATCAACGGCCCCAGCATGGGAATGAAGCCGTACACCACCAACACGATCACTTGGCAACTACAGGGAAAGCGGCACGCACCGTGAGACATTCTGCAACAAACTTTGTAAACAGGTGCAACTTGGATATCGACTTGGATTCTTCAAACAGTTTTGACAGTGACAATGGCTATTTCAAAGATGAGGATTTCGAGTCGCGGCCTCAGTGGGTGGATACACCTATAGAGGACCTTCTGGATACTCGCTCGAGTTCAAACATGGATCGCCAGCACGAACTCAAGTACTATCCTCGTACTGTGGACTCCAGAGCTCAGTTTGAGCGCAGATTGGAAGACGACATGCAGCAGCAGGGCGTGAGGCGAGGCCGTCAGGCTCCACGCGACCAGAACAACAACCAGGCCAGGAACCTGTCGCAGGAAAACCTGCAGGACCTCAGTGCCAAACATTACCTGGCCAGCAAGGCTAGACTGGACTCCCAGGCCTCAGAACGCTATGTGGAGGAACCATCTGGCACCAGGAATATGACAACTAACACTGGCACTGTGCAGTATGTGATTCGCAATCCCAAGCCTAGTAGCTCAAGCACAGTGTCCACTATCCCCATGGATAACCCCAAGTCCACTCTGCCATACATACATGCTCATGTGACTCACCCATCCACCAAGAAAGGTCACACAAAGCGAGTAAAAGACTCAGAAGCTCAGACAGACTACAATGATGATACTTCTGAGATCGAAGAGCCACCAGTTCAGGAAATAGCTGTACAAACTCAAAAGTTCCCGAGACTTCAGCAGGAAGTCAAGGACCCATTGGGCAGTGGGGTCGAGATCGGGATACAGACCTTTGATGCTCCTAAAGAGGCATCCACTCAGACCCACGAAGAACCGCGGACTGTCGCCACATCCACGGAGGACCTCGTCCCGCCGACCCCGACACCCCGCAAGTCAGTGCCGCCCTCCCCACTGCCCCCCATGTACCGTGGCCAGACGATGTACAAGGAGATCAGGGACATCATACACGAAGAGGGAGACTCCACGGCCAAAAGTAATCCTGCACCCCTCGGTGTACGTTTCCAGGACGACCCACCCCAAGATCCGGACACCGAAGTTGACCTCGAGGACGAAGAAGAGCTTTATGTTCTGTACATGAAGACTGATCACGGTGCTATCATTGGACCTCTAATGATCGAAATTGACGATGTACAGCTTGGTCTTCCTCAACCCAAGCACAGTGACACTGACAATGTCGACTCAAGTCGATACGAGGCTGCACCAGGTAATCTAAACTTTCCATAGTACTGCATGAAAGGGATCAGTTTTCAAAAATACAGTCCTGCGTTTCCTTCATTCGATCACATAGCAGTATTTGTATTTATAAAATACCCCAGTATACTTCCTTTGTAATTGACTGGCTCTATTTAAGCCAGCGTTCTCTTTGTACCATTATTGATCACTGGTTCGGTTAGCTAGAGTTTGTGGCTTTGGGGGATGTTGCTTTTAGTAGTTACACTCTCAGGGAGCACAATGAGTTTGCCTGTTTGCCAACAGCTGAATATGTGAGCTCTGCGTCATTGATGTTCGAGACCACTTGAAGGAAACGCTATTGAACATGTAACATCATGTATCATGTTACATTTCTTTGTCTTGTTTTTTTTTTTTCCACAGAAACCCCACCTCCTCAGGGTAGCGTATACAAACATGTGTCAGCTGAAATTATGTACATTCATGATTCTAAACGAAACTGTATCTGCACCATGCACAATATTTTTATTTAAATTTTTATCCTTTTATATATTACGCATAGATCTATAATGTATTCAAGTTAAAATCATCCAATGCACATCTATAGTACATCATAACATGTCCTCTTATACTCACTAGTTTGAAGAGGATGGAATTTGTCAGACAACAATAGCCATGAAAATCTCTCTTTCCACACAATAGCCAACGCTGTTATATTATAACCACCTGCTTTTTCGTACAATGCCCGGAAAACAACTTTTCCCAGGCGGTATAGCCTTACAATGGCATGTCGTCAAAGATGTAAATTTCCCCAACGTAATTTGACGTTTTTGTTGAATTACGGGGCTTTGTTTGTTTCGACACAAACCTGTTATAATCGTATCTAAACCTTGGTATTTGATCATGGCCTGCCAGACACAGGAACTCGGGAAGTCTAATATAATGCCTTCGACCTCAGGCATTGCATGAGACTACCCTCGATGGTGTGTCTGACAGCAATGCTCACACACCCAGGATCAAACCCTTAATCCTACAATACAGTACATGTACAATCAGGATCCAAGTATCTCTAGAAAATAGTTCTTAACGGAAATGAAGTATCATGTATGCAAATATTAAGAATTCTCTTGGTTTGTCTTGAACATGTGTGGAACGCAACTGTTTGAGACTGCTTACAAAATACCCTCTCAGCATCTTCCCTATATACATTGTCCCTACCTGCCCTATTGATCCTTTGATTAATATGGAAGAGTGGTGCTCTAATGCCAGACTTGCAACATTAGCGTGAGTAAAAATACATAAAATTTTAGAGATGTTTTCAGGAAATCACTGATATATATGTATAGGTAACATGCACTTATACAGTGTTTACATGTATCATTTATTAATTCATTAAAATAGCCTAGATATTATGTTTAGTACATTATAAGACCTCATAAAAAAAGTAAGGATAGGTAAAAAGTGAAGAACATGTAATTTCCTTTCTGTGAAGAAGAAAGCACTCTTCTATTGGGGCATGTGTTTTTATTTGGACCAATACGGAATCTGTCTCATCCCGTATTCTACCAAAAGTAGTTTGGCATTTTATTAGTCATTATAATATAATTATCTACAATTATGTTAATTTGCTATTATGGTCACCATGGGTACAGCAGTTGCGAAGACACCATTATGTTTTAGTAAAACCATACGAGTAAAGTAAACGTCAATATTTTCTAAGTCCAGTGGTAAACACATCAAAATCCAAACTGTAAATATTTTATGAACCTGTCGATCATGGTCACTTCTGTTGTTAGGTATATACATGTATGAAGTAGGATTTTACTTTCAACTGTTTCCATTAGAAGTCGTTGACCACAAGTCTTCCTTTTAATAGAGATTTTCTGAAACAGTAGCTCTTTAGGCTCTTTAGAAAGGTGGCTCATAAATAAACAGTTCTGACACCTGATCTCTTTTACAAATAATTACATCCATAACACACACATTCCCAAAATTGGCAAGAGGAATATACCGGTGACCTCCATGAATAAGCCGATCCAATTGTTTGCTCATGAGCTTAATTGTGGAACAGGTTCCCGAAACCAGGCCGTGGGCGTATATTATGCATCCCAAACTTTGTCTCCACAGTCGAATGTTGGACCAACTTTGGACCCGTATAATACTAAATAATCATTGTTGATGTAGACGTCAATTTGGTAACTGATTGAGTTCTATGTGCTGTTTTATAATGCTGATTTCATCATACCAGGGCCAGGGGTATGTCTGATTTCCGTTAATATGCCTGGGGCTTGTTTTGGAGGGTTCCCTGTACATCCTACAAGTATCTGTGCTAGTGAAGTGTCTTGGTGGCATGGTCAGGAGCTGTGATAAATATTTTAAACTACTTCATATCTTGCATACAACTGACTAGGTTTTATGCCACCATATTATATTGATTGTGTGTGGTGACTACATCGCGCATATAAGATTGATGAGCAACTACATACACCAACAATTTTCGAGTAGCTATCATTTTGTTCTGCTCGATGATCACAAGTTGCAAGAGTTTCTTGAATACAAAGCTATTATATAGAACTTTGTTCTGACAAGTACACTCAGCAATAAATTGGTTATTGATCCAAGACACACATGACAGACACATATTTTACGAGACGTTACCTTCATGTATTTCACCACTCTTATTGCTATTCAACTATGTAAAACTAGGCAAAAATTTTACCTTCAATCGACTATTATCTTGTATTTCAAACTATTGATGATGCCTGACTTGATAATTAAGTGGTATTGACTCTGATGTGGCGCCAACAAGGTCCTTTATATCTCTGAAATAATACTATGATTGCAGAGTTCAACAGCATGTCCATGACTCCATGAACTATGGAAATTTTGTGATCATATCTGTATGATTGTCTTTTACTGTTCATATTTCCCATTTGTTGCACATGATTTTATGATAGTGATTCAGCAGGTCCTACTTGTGTTGTTATGGGTTTCAATGCAGTACACATGTTGTACATGTATCTAAATTTTGTTCTTTAGAATAAAATTTTATACTATTGATATATTAAACTTTAAATTAGACTTAAATTTTACATGTGATTTTGAGTGGAATTACTGAAACATTGAATGCTTTTATCTGCCTGCCTTCAATACAGGATTACGTAACCGACAGACGGGTGCTAATAGCCAGAATGAGCACTCGAGTCGCAGCCACAGCATGCTAACTGTCAACATCAACAGTGAGATGCCAGACCCTGACGACGAGAACGTCTACATCACCAAACACGGCAAACTGACCTTCGTCGACCTCGCGGGTAAGTCCAGCACTGAGGGCAAGGAGTGGCCAAATCACTGATCTTAAACCAGTAAAGTTTGAAATTACTTTCTCAGGTTTCCCAGTTGCCATGGTTATGAATTATGCTTTATGATATTATCTACCTGCTTTGCTTGACCGTGTTCCCAGGGAGTGAGAAGACTAAGACTGACATAGCGACCAATCCAGAACACTTGGTGGAGTCAAACAACATCAACCGAAGCCTCCTGGTCCTAGGTAACCCCAAAGCCATCAAGTAAATTCAGTGTCTGTACTTGATACTGACATGCTGGTTATGTATACAGCTGCAATCACAATACTACAAGTAATTCATACCACATTGTTTGCTATAGGTAACTGCATATCTGCACTGAGTGACAAAAAGAAGAATGGACACATTCCCTACCGAGATAGCAAGCTGACCAAGCTCCTGGCAGACAGTCTGGGGGGCAATGGAGTCACCCTCATGGTCAGTAACACACCTGTCTTGGATAAGTTAGGCTGGACAAAAATACAATTATTCATTTACAATAGTTATTCTCTTGCTATGTACCTTATAAAAATTTTTCCATCATTGCTCTGTTCCAGATTGCTTGCGTGTCACCTTCGTCATTGAACAGTTCGGAAACCATGAACACACTCAGATATGCAAACCGGGCTAAGAAAATAAAGACAAAACCCATCATAAAAATGGTAAGGATCTACTACATCAATAAATGATGATACATGTACGGCTGCTTTCCCATTGACTCCAAGATGACAAAGGTTGTGATTCCTATCCTTAATATAAGACTCCAAATAGCTATAGATAAATATTTTTTTACACAATTCCATTTGCGTGGACCCCTAGGATCCCCGAGAGCGTCTGATCGTCAGCCTGAAGCGGGAGATCAAAGTGTTACGCCAGGAGAACCACTACCTCAGACAGCAGGTGGGTGTGACTGAGGGGCGTCAGATGATACCTGTCATTGCATTGTTGGTAGCTATTGGTGTGTCAGTTTAGCGTGATATTTGTAATACAGTGGTCCCCCTCAGATAAGACCTACCCTTCCGCCACAAAATTAAGGTCTTATCTAAGGGAATGTCTTATTAGAGGGGTTCATTTACATGTTAAAGTCATCATAGCGCCACAAGAAAAAGTCTTTACAGAGGGGGAAGTCTCTATTGAGGGGGTCTTATCTGTAGTTTCTTGTACAAACTTGTGGTTTCCAGTTGGATTTCCCGCTGAAACCCAAGGGAGTTCTCCAGAAAGAAAACGATGAAAAGTTCTTGAAGATGCTGAAAAATCACAAAAAGGATGGCAAGATCAACGACAACGGTCTCTATGAAATGCTACAGGAATACATGATTGAGAATGAAACACTCAGGTGAGTTACAGCAAACTTACCGATAACAATATACCTATACCTGTAGATATCTGTTACATGCTTACCAGTTAACCTACACATAAAATGATATAGACTCAAAGTACTGGTATGTGGATGAATAGCAAGGTAGCAACAAAATTCCTCATTTCCTCAGGACAGAGAACACAGATCTAGTACAGCACAGAGACCAGGGACGACGAGACCAGCAGACTCTGGCCCGAGAGAACGAGCGTCTGGTCCGCAAACTGGAAATGCTGGAAAAGTGAGATATAATATAGAAAAGATCTATTTCACTGGAGGGATTCAAAATGCCAAAATAAAGTTTAGGTTAATGTACTCTGTGCGACTCCAAGGATGTTGAGAGTCATTGACCAGTGGTTTATGTGATATGTACAGGGAGAGGATGCTGGTACAGACCCCCATATCGATGTACAGTGTGGGATCGACGATGTCTCGGCGGAGTTCAGGAGTGGACTCACAGTACGACCAGTCGGGTGCACCCGCCACCTGGCAACAGAGTTCTCCCTACTACAAGGTCTCCATACATGTACTTCCTTGTGTCAAACAAAGATTTTCATGTAAAACAATTGATCAGCTGTGTATTTGTCAGAATGCTTCCAAATGTGTTTTACCAGTTTTGGAATCATAACTAACAGCGTTCCTCCATTGCATAATACTGTCGAGATGCTTAATGAAAAACAAACACCACAAGCTTTGATAAACCTCCGTCAATACACCCATTACACTATTGGAAATTTGGTATTATCGCCCTATTGTTTTGGGTGTATGTCAATGCTTATCATTGCTGTTACATATTACGTTTTTTTGCAGGAGGCTCAACGAGGAAACAAGAAAACGGCGCCTTCTCACCTACAACATCCGACCAGACCTCCACATCGACTGTCAGAGCCAGTCAACAAAAACAATCCAGGGTAGGCCAGTACAGAGTCATTGATCCTTAACACTTGCACGCCTAGTCATCAAACAAGTGTAGGAGTCATTCAAATGGTCTACTTATATTCTTTGACATCTGTACAACACAACATGTCAATCACCATCTTCCAGCTATTTGGACAGTCCTCGAAGCAATGGTTACGCTAATCGCCAAAACAACCAACAGGAGTATTACCGTGACAACCCCCAAGTTGCTCCTGGGGGTCCCGTCCCGCACCAAGGAGCCTCGTACCCAGAGCTCAACCAGTCCAGTAACCCCCAGTACAGCAAGGGCGGCCCATCTGGGGGCTTCAGCAAACCAAGAGGTCGGGCTGGAGCATCCCATGACAACCTACCTGTGGCAGCACCCAGGCGAAGTGGAGGTAACTTTTTGTGAAATAATAGTTATATTAATAAGAAATTATAGTCATGTAAAATATTAATTATTATGAACTGCAGAGTTTATTATTAGGTTGATGTCATATCTTCGTGGAATACTAGTTACTAGTATACTCATTCTGAGTAAAAAATGAAAATTGCTTTTGCAAGATGCAAATTTTTTTATCAAAATTGTTTACCTGTTCCATAATCAATTCAGAAAACAAAACTATAAAGAGGTAATTTTTTCATCAAAAAAAGAACACTTCACTTTATGTTATCACAAGCGTACAAATTTATCACATGTAGATTCACAGTTATTCATCCACGATCCAATCACAATAGATGTATACATACTAGTAAGTGAACGCATGATGAACGGTGCTTGCATACACCAGAGATGGAAAGCTTCCGATAAAGAATGAAATTCACCTTTTTTCTCAATCCTTGAATTCACCTGCCATGTAGTGTGAATACAAAGATCAAGTGCAATAACAAAGGAGTAATAAACGATTAACAGTGGACACTGCATGTCAGCCCTTGACCAGCCTATCGTTGTGATCCTGTTTATTCCTTACAATGTGTGATATATATGCTACTTCAGTGACAAATTACCCAAATAACAAATGATAGACATGTATTAATAATCTATGCCGACAGGAGCAGCTATCCCCCAGGGCCGCGGGCACAGTGACCATGACAACCATCCTCAGTCACAGGATGATGATCTTGCAGACACTGGTGAGTAATGATGGAGAACCACAGAATGTCTAACTAAACTGTATCATATCTAGGGAAATATTGGCTCTTCCGCGTGGTAGTAAATAACAATCGTCCAAAAAATCATCCCTCTGGAGATGATCTTTATTGAACGTTATGATACATCGACATATCATAATGTACGTTACTTTCCCATTCACAGAATCAATGGCAGAGCTCAATGATCGTCTGAGACAAGAATTACTGGACTTGGAAGGTCAAATCAAAAAGCAGACAAGACTTCAAAATACACAGAACACCAGAAGATAGTCAAGATTTTCCAGGAGTGATTATGCTCACAATGTATGCCATAGTGTCTTCCAAACTGATTGGCTTCAGCCAATATACGGTAACAAGAGTAGTGTACTGGAAATATGTCTTGCCATTTAATCAAAACAATTTCGCCAATTACCGGTATTATTTATATCTTTTCGCTCGATTACAATTGACAACAATAAATATTATATTGGTGAACATTTATGTTACATGTAATATGTAATAGTTTTATGAATATTTTGTTCATTGTAACCACCAGGTATAGATGTAGACTTTTGATTGCTAATCTAAGACTTTATCTATGATATGGAATTGGTACCTCCAAAATTCCTGGTGTTATTGCAATATTGCTGAACCATAAGTGTCGCACAAACAATCATGGAAGACATGAGGATTTGTTTGCATCTTCATCTGTGTTCACACGTGATACATTTGTACATACATGTATTCACAAATATCCACTTTATTTTTGCATGTTCATCCATAGCCTTTATTTGCTCTGTTCATTGAAAAGAAAGTCCAACACATTCCAGGAACTCTTTAACTGTCCTAAGCAGTTAAAGTAACTTTCAATCTTGTGGCGTTCACATAAAAAGAATGGTGTAGATTTGGTCCATGTATATATGTGTGTAATTTATTGTTGATCAGGATTTTCTTGATAATCTGCTGTTTGCTAATATATTTATGTTTATGTATTTATTGTTTCATTGCTTTTTTATAGCATTTGGCATATACTTGGTACTTTTCTACAATGTGTACAAAAGAAACCGTCCATTTTGTGACAGGATGTCCGTCCTGCAGTCAAAATAGGGTATTTGAGGTGCATGCATCACCAGTATGGATTGATTCATATCAAATCTATAGTACCAAAACAATGTGTGCATCTAGATAGCAACAACCGTGTAAGCAAGAAGATGAATATGTGAATATGTAATGATCATGTAGCTCAAATACCCTAACTTTGAGAGAAACTGTGATATTTACACCTACCAGTATTGTGTTATTATATGGTACTGATGCAGATATTTCCTACAGACTCCAGTAAACAAATTGAATTGCCAACATAATTGCTGTTGTTGCATGCTAGGAATGTTGTTTGAATACTGTTGTCCCACCAAATAAATATTTCACAGAATGTCTGATAAGTTAATTTGGTGTTTTAAAAATATGAAACTACATGAGGTTACCTTATTAGCATACCAAAATTAATACTCCTCCCTGATCAACATCTACCGTACCCCAGGATCCCCTGCCACTTCAAATCCATTGATGTACAGACAAACATAGATAGGCATCAATCATTTATTTTTTATACTACTGTATATATATGAAATTATTATCTTCAACAAACGAGGAAAACAACTTAAAAACTACAAAATTGTGTCATCTCGTAAACAAACACTAAAAATACAGTTTATTTTGGCACATTTACGAGTATTCCAATAATTAGCACGGGTTTGGTACATCGAATCAAATACTGATATGGCACAATTCTCCAAATTACAGTATGCTGCCCCATAATATGGGAATGTTTGCTTTCAAATCAGTTTAGGCACATTGTTCAAACATGTTAATCTATATTGCAAGCATGTACACTCATCAAAAATCTCAAGGACAATTTGAAAAGTTCACAACGGAATCAAAACTACTAAAGAATGCTTCATATCATAGACATAGAAGAGAGATGGACTGCCAACTCGACCTCGGTGACCTTGAGCTTGCGATCAGAGGAAGATGGGTACTTTATTTCCGGTTTGAAGTTTCATGGGTAATTTGAATTGTCAAAATACATTGAATACCGTAAGTGAAGTCAACACTGAGGATCGTCAGGAATGAACAATGGCAATACGACATTATACGTTGACAACGGAAGTGTAACTACCATCTTCCTCTGACCTTTTGTGACCTCAAGCTCAATAACTACAAACAGAGAGAGTGATATCGGAGTTGACAGTCCATCTCTCTTCTATGTCTAAGTTCATATCAACAAGAGTACCATATCTTTAGTGTTTATGACATAAACTTGGATATAAACATCAAATAGATTTGTCATTGGATAAAGTAGTGATATATGTCAAGATTTTGTGGACATTACAAATCACAGAGCAAATTAAGACAACTATGCTTTATCTCAGCAAATATCTTTTCTAAAATATTAAAAAAAAAAAAAATATTTTACATGACAATATCAATCAAGTAAAATGTTCATCAGACACGCTATCCTTGAGAATTTTTATTGAGTGTACAAGAGTTTGTTTTATCATACATGTATGAGTAATCTTTCTTGAATTCCCTGCAGCGTTACGATGTACATACAATACATACTTCCTATGTAATGTCTGGGGTTAAACTGTAGTGAACCCCTCTGCAATCAATACCATATACCTGAACAAGTGTACAAAAAAATATACTAAGATGTTTACCTGGCATGGATGAGAACTGATATCAGTTTTTAACCAAAAACTTTCGTAATGTACAATGCAGGATGACATGAACTTGGCTCTGACAGAGAGTCATGCATACTTCCTTGGAACATACCTGTATCCCTCTTAGACCACAATACAATATCACAATACAAAGTTCAGCAATCACACATGTTTTCTTTAGTTACAGTTAGGTATATATTTTGGTGTATAAGGTACAATATATATACATGTAACATCATGAACCCAAATAAAATGTATGCATCAAAAACAATATAACATTAGACAAATCCTCTGGGGTTTGAGGAGAGAATCCTAACTTTGTTGTAACAACAACTTAACAAATACCGACCTACAATAAATTGCATTGTAAAATGTCTAACAAAACACTGGCAAATCCATCTAACAATTTGGCACACATGTTTTGACACACAGCTCTGTTAAAGCACTTATAGTGAAATATGCTTTGGCAACTTTGGCACAGTTGAGAACATCATGAGTAGGTACTACCAGAAATAAAAAATCTTGTTTTGTATTTCTGGTACTACTTGGGGAACGTTTTGACTTTGTGTCCTGCCTGCTCGGCAAATTGTCGCAGTAAGACGTCCTGCTGACTGAGCTGCTTCTCAAACTTGCCGCACAAGGACTTGAGTTCTTTGATGCTCTCGTCACGATCTTTGATGGCGTTCCTGGAGGCAGCGACTTGGGACTGTAGTGACTCACAGTTATCACAGCCACTCTGCTGGAGAACATCACGAATGTATCAATGCCATACACTCTTCATTATGTATTTTCAGACAGTTAGCATGACTTTTCTATTTTGACATACCAGTATCATCAGGTGAAAACCTCTACAGTCACCATGTGGAAGTGTTATGCGCATACATTACACTCATAGCAAATCTTTTGCTGATTATTTATAGTTGTGTGATCTTTTGTACTGTACTTGCACTTACTGTAATTGTTCCTTATCAATGAACTAACTTTGGGAAGAATTCAAAACGAACCCTGCAAAATGAACATGACACACTAACCCCCTGCTTGGATTTCTGGAGAGCCTTTATCCGAGACTTGAGCATGTCCGCCTCATCCTGGACCCGAGTCAGCTCCTTCGACAACTCGTCCAATTGCTGCTGCCTCTCCCTGTCATACAAGTACTGGTATCATAATGGTACTTTATCATCAGCAGGACTAGGCTTGAGCTGGACAACTTCCTCTCCCATTAAACACCCTTGACATTTGTCTGAACTTACAACATTATTGAAATAAACAAGGTAAAGCATCACAATTACCAAGAGTTGCCTTTCAAAGCATCTGCCATCTGCTTCTTCAGCTTGTTGAGTTTTTCTTCTCGAATTGCAATCTCTTTGTCTTTCTCAGTTCGCAAGTCAGTTAGCTTGATCTCCATCTGATATGATAAATAGCGGTGTTCACTGTCATAAACATGCCAGGACACAGACCTGATCATTACTATATCAATAGGCAACATTACTAAGCTCACAGAACAGGATGCCACTAGATGGCATAGAGGTACTACACTGACGAGTTGCCTGAGTTCCCTGGTCTCGGTGTCGTGTCGCCGCTGTAAGTCTGTGAGTGTCGTGCGGGTGACCTCCAGCTCCTGACGTGTCTGCTCCAGACTGTCCCTCGTGTCCGAGTGTCGCTCTTTCTCCTTCTCATACAGTTCCTTGTACTTTTCCTCCTGCGAGTCGCATTGTCATACATGTAATTGTTATGTACATAAATATCCACGGACAGTATCCACAGTAGCCACTCTTTTGTTGTCAATTAGGGCTACTGTACATACCACGGTACGTATAAGCAGAGCTTTGTTCTAAACTTTTCTTTCTATATTTTAGTCTAATGTATAAATATTACCGCGGTACTGAATTTTATTTTCAGAAATATTTTATGACCTGTCTCATAAACTGTTTCTGAAGATCATCTATGATTTTTTCTTTATCCTTGACTTGCATGCGAAGGTCGTCTATGACTTTTTGAAGCTGCATGATATGTTGTTTCAACTGCCGCTCCCGCATCTGAAACAAAGTAAGTTTAAGGTATTATGGATGAATTTTGACTTTGACCTCAATTTTTTGGGCCAAGTCGGCATTTTTTTCGCCAATATCTTGGAAACAGTCATAGAGCGAAACGGACATTACTTTCGGAATTGTTGCCCTAGACAAACATGTTTACGGGGTATTATGGATGAACTCTGACCTGACCTCAAATTATTTTTTGCAGAGTCACCATTTTTCGTTTTCATCGATATCTCAGAAACGGTGTGTCGTACAGCGAAATGGACATTATTTTCGGACTCGTCACCCTAGACGAAGATGTCTAAGGGGTATTATTGATGAACTTTGACCGTGATCTCAAATTTGTTTTCCAAGTCAGCATTTTTCGTTTTCAATGATATCTCGGAAATGGGCGTCTTGCCAAACAGACGTTAGTTTCAGACCCATTGCCCTAAACAAACATGTCTAATGGGTATTATGGATGAACTTTGACCTTGACCTCAAATTTTTTTGCCAAGACGGCATTTTTCGTTTTTCTCGACATCTCGAAAACGGTGCCTCGTAGAGTGAAATGGACGTTATTTTCGGACTTGTTGTTTTAGTCGATATCTCAGAAACGGTGCGTCAAGGAGTAAAACGGACATTATTTTCTGACTCGTCACTCTAACCAAACATGTCTAATGGGTATTATGGATGAACTTTGACCTTGGCGTCAAATTTTTTTACGGAATCCGCATTTTTCGTTTACGGGGATATCTCGGAAACAGTGCGTCGTAGAGTGAAACGGACATTATTTTCGGACTCTTCGCCCTAGACAAACACGTCTGATGGGTATTATGGTTGATCTTTGACCTTCACCTCAAACTTTTTTGCCGACCTTGACCTCAGAGTTTTTTGCCGAGTCGGCATATTTCGTTTTCGGCGTTATCCTGGAAACGGTGCGTCGCAGAGCATCTCCATTCTCATCGACCTACACAAACATGCCTAAAGGGTACTATGGATGAACTTTGACCTCACATATTTTTGCCAAGTCTGCATTATTCGTTTTCAGTAATATCTCGGAAACGGTGTGTCGTACAGCGCAACGGACGTTATTTTTGCACTCGTTGCTCTAGGCAAACATGTCTTATGGGTTTGAGGATGAACTTTGTCCTTGGTCTAAAATTTTTCTGCTGAGTCGGCATTTTTCATTTTATTCCATATCTTGGAAACGGTGTGTTGTACAGCAAAAAGGATGTTGTTTTCAGAAATGTCGCCCAGACAAAGATGTCCAAGTGGTATATCGGTTGAACTTGACCTCTGTTGTTTTCAGAGTTATCATGACTATAATATTGTCTCTTAGGAATATGCTAGGTTGGAAAAGAGCTTCACACGAAGCGCCCCAAGGCATATTTAGGCCTTGACGTCTAGCTATTGGAGAGACCCACAAACATTACATACCATGGCCTCCTTGAGCTCCTGACCAACTGCGTCATGTTTCTCTGTAGCAGCACTGCTGGAGTCGGCGGACTTGGACGAGCTGCAGGACTTCCTGGGGCTGTGAGTCACTGGCTTGGGGATGCTGCGGTCCTCGGGCAGCGATTGTTCCCTGGCAGGGGGCACCTGCATGGCACTGCCTGTTACTCCCTGGTAACTGGCCACCGGAGTCAGTGGAGGAAACTTGGGCACCGTGTCAATGGAGCTCTGAGTTTTCCGTATCGAGCCCAGTGGCCGGACCGGTTTCTTATTTGCAGTGGAATGTCCTCCCTTCATCACTGCTGGTATGCTGGACACTCAGCAGAGAAATGTCAAACTGGTCTCAGCTCATTCCATCAGAGTAAGTCCATTCTCCAACTGCTGGACCGCATGATGAATAAGCACACCTAATATCATGAATATCATTTATAATGTAGTACTGCATGTAATGGTTAACTGTCCGAAGTGAAATACTCACTTTGAATTTCCTAAATAAAGGCAAGGTCCTAGGGCAGTGCTCTCTTTATGGCTCTGTGTGCCAAATGACACTTCACACTACACGATCAATCCCAGCCCAAAGATCAATACACTTACCCCGCTCTTGTGTTCAGTGACCTGTCACACTTCACCATGCTCTACAGACCACACCAATAATGTGTCAATGAACCAAACCTCGAAAGACAATAGGCTTGCTATATAGCCAGGCATCAAAAGAACTTCCACAAAGTACACGTTCTTGGCCGATGTTGAAGAGGACATATTTTTCAAAGTCTAATGGTACCTAGAGGACAGGAGTACTGAGTATTAGACAAACACTGGTGAAAGTTACCTGTATTATAACTGGTCTTCACACAAAAACCATGGTAAAGTGAATGTAAAGCTCCTGAAAGCAACATCAGGAAACTCATGTAAAAAAAAAAGACACAAATGACACTAACATTCAGTGGACAAGAAAATGCATTCACTCAACTGACTTCACAAAGTATTTAGTATTGTGTTAGTATTGTGGCACGCAGTATGGTCAAATCAGCTGGTGATTTTGGCTGATTCTACATACTTTGGTTGAGACCTGCGTAAAGATAGCCTGAGACTTTCTGAAGACACAAAGTGCATTAGAAATGTCATGCGGATTGGCGACATCACTCAAAATGCTGTATGCCAGAACTTCACCATGTTTACCTGAATGATGATATATAGTATTTCATGTTGGTCACATATGTGACTTGATGTGAGTTTGACACCAGACAGAAGTAGTCCAACAGAAGCAGACTCACCCTGCAAGCAAATACATGTACTCGGTACTTGCCTGTATAGTGAGAAGTGTTTTTTTTCACAATTATTTTCTCAATAATTTACATACTGGTATACAGATAAAATTTTGGCAGGGATGTTAGTTTATATTTGCCTAACAAAATATAACTTTTCAGGGATATTCAACGTCATTCATACCTCTGAGTGGCCTAATTTGTTATCAAATTCAGAACAGTTCGGAGAGCAAACAAAAAAGTTTACCTGTTTGGCTAGTGAATTTCTGGTGAAATTGGCCATGGATTGCAGCTACCACCCTAGCATTCATACACATATATAAAGTTTTGATGTTTTCTTATTTAGTTATGAATAATTAAGCAAAATAGGCTAACTTTTCAGTAATTTACTGTCCAATCTTTCTGAAATTTTGCTTCCAATTAGGCAACTGAGAATTTTAAGCTGCAAACATAACATACCGTAAAACTTCTAATAGACGCCAGGGGTTCAGGTATACTGAAATTATTAGACACCGGGTTCTAATAGACGCCGGGTCTACGTACATTGTGTAACATAGCAATGTATAGATACTAATATCGACAACGTCAACGCGTCCCAGTCGCGAATTTCCAGCTTTTAAAATCTAAATGGTCGTCCGATTTGTCATATCGTAACACACGCCTCGCCAATTCCAATCAACACCAAATCCAGACAGCGACTGAAATCAATAAACGCCACGGCGTCTATTAGAAGTTTTATGGTACATCTATTTTATCTGACATTTCTCATACTCTGCCGTTTGTTACAAACTTGAATGAATTCGTTCCACATTTCTGAATAATCGATTACGATTCGATTATTCATGTCCGAATAATCGATTTCTAAATTTTGTAATCGTACATGCCCTACTTGTTATATATACGAAATGTAATTACCGTATTGGTCCTAATAGTAGCACAGCGAGCCAAAGCAAGACTTCCTGCAGCAGCGCGTGCAAAAATGAGGTCAAACTTGAGGTCAAATTTAAGAAAATAAATGAATAATATATCTATACCCTTCAATCCCCTCTATCAAGATTCAAATAACATAAATATGTGGATTGGAACACTCCAAGATATTATTAGAAAGATAGGAATTAAGTGATAAACGAGATTATGAAAAGCGAATATTTTGGGGGAAATGAGGGGGCGCTCTACTATTAGGGCACGTGCTACTATTAGGACCAATACGGTACCGTAGATGTTCTATATGGATCTAGTCAGTGAGTCACTGTCTGAGTGCCAAAAGTTGCCCAACATTAGTAGATAGATCTATCCCAGCCTGAGCGACGCGGAGCGTCTGAGATGGCTGTCATTCACCCTCGGGACGGAAATCGTTTGGGCATCTTTTCAACTAAAAAATCAAAATCTTCCACAACTGTACCTTCTAGGCCTCATCTATATACCGAGAGGACATAGGGGATACATATTTGACAAACAATCAATGACTTTATCACTGAAATATCCCAACTTGAAAACGCGAACCGGATTGTGACAACTTGACACATCTCATGGGTGCATCCATTTTTTCAGCTGTATTGACCTCACAATTCACTTGGTGGCGCCACTTTTCATTATCTGAGATCGAGTTGTGGCGCCACCAAGCGAATTCGATGTCATACTATTGGGAAAATAGATAAACCCATGGCCCGGCCAAGAGCTTGTCAAAATCTGGTTCGCGTTTTCAAGTTGGGATATTTCAGTGATAAAGTCATTGATTGTTTGTCAAATATGTATCCCCTATGTCCTCTCGGTATATAGATGAGGCCTAGAAGGTACAGTTGTGGAAGATTTTGATTTTTTAGTTGAAAAGATGTCCAAACGATTTCCGTCCCGAGGGTGAATGACAGCCATCTCAGACGCTCCGCGTCGCTCAGGCTGGATCTATCCAATTGTCACGCATTCATAATTTCATGACTTTAGTCTTCATCCTGCACATGGTCCCACTCACTACGATATGCTTCATAGAATACACAGTATCCTTTCTGAGTTAACAGCAGAACATAACATCCCCGCTTAAACCTCTGCAATCCCTAAATTTTGTTTCTTTCGCGTCCCTAGTTTCGATATGTCAACTCGTCATTCGACAGGTGGCAGCAGCAACACTGAACTACCGAACTGCCGCGAATATAGCTGTACCGGTATTATAGCGAAGTATTCACGATTACCAAATTTTTCCGATCAATCAAAACCACAGGCATCTGTCTCAGGAGAGGGCGAACGTGGTTTTACCCCCACGCCACCGTGCGCCCTATCTTGAGACAAATGCCTGTGATCAAAACTTACTAGTAATGGGTCTCTACTACCGTTTCCTTTTCAAAATAAAACCATGAATTTATCGCTGAACAATACTTTTTTTGGGACATCTAATATACTGTACATTGTACAGAAAAGTATAGTGAAAAAGCTCCCAATAAAGCTCAAGTCATATGCTCCCCCCTCCCACCCCTTTCACCATTCATCTATTTTTCTGATTCATTGTTATAAAATATATAATGTGCTTATGGGGTTCGCTATAGATCAGTTTGCTAGCATTTATTCGATGATACAGAAATCCCTGCAAAATCAAGTGTCGTGTATAATAGTATATGTGTATAGTGGGCAACAACATATATCTGTAAATATCAATATGCTCGACCTGAGATACGACTGCAAAATTTAATCTCACAAAATCAATTCACATACACATGTCAAGAATTAAAGATTATAAGGGAACTGTATTTCTGCATACTTCTGGTTTTTTTTGTATCACTGCTTCAGAACTGTTTTGTGCAAAACTAGGTTGAAACTCATACCAAATTTCATCAACATATGATTGTAGTCAAAATTCTGTCGCATCTGCCTGCCTTGCGGGGAACTTGAACCAAAAAACTGATGTCACTCCCAACTATCTATATAAAAGACGAATATTGGTATACACAATCCATATGTATTTTATTGGCAAATAGAATAATCACATATATTCACCAAAAATCACTGAAACAAACACAGTCATACAATCTCACAACTCTATGCAGTGGTGGATAAATGCCAATAATGCCATCATTACGAACATGAAGTTTTGGAAAATCCCTCTCAACACAGGCAAAAATAATTAAAAAAGAAATAAATTTCGCAATTTTCTGTGTACAAAAAAATAAATGTTTCTATTTGTGATGCAACAGAAAATATTTTTTCACCTCAGAAAACATTTTGTATGAGTGGAAAACCTTTTCAATACAATCAATTTTTAGGTTACCGGACCTATGGTCCGATAACCTATTGGCGTGGCGTTGCGTCCGTCGTCCGTCGTCGTCGTCGTCGTCGTCCACATTTTTATCTTTTTTGTTTACGGGCGAATTTTTCTGAAATTTTGCACAAAAATACTTAAAAATAATTCAAGAAGGAGGTATTTTTTAGTTTTTTTATTTTCGCATTTTTTTCAAAATGGCGGCCGTTTTCGACAAAAAATGCCTGATTTTGGACTTTGACGGCCATTTTCTCAAAATCTGTTCAGTAACTTTTTTTCTTTTTGATACATAAGACTCCGCATATGTACTCCTATGATGTCTATAAATTTTGTTGCGCTTGAATCGCTCGAAGTGGGCCATTTTGGCCTAAACTCGGCCCAAATGGGACTTTCCCATGTTAAATTCTCCTATGCTTTATAATGGGACACATTATGCCTAATATCTCACTTGATATTGAGATTAGAGACTAGGAATCAATTGTGGACATATAGGAAATGATATATGCTGAATATTCTCGTGACCTTGAATTTGACCTCTGACCTCAGTTTCAAGGTCAGAGCACAAAATGGCTTATATCTCGCTTATTATCGACTCTACAGCTTAGGAATCAATTGTGGACATATAGGAAATGATATATGCTGAATATTCTGATGACCTTGAATTTGACTTTCAACCTCATTTTCAAGGTCACAGGACAAAATGGCTAATATCTCGCTTGTTATCGACTTAACAGCTTAGCAATCAATTATTAACATATAGGAAATGATATATGCAGATTATTGTCATGACCTTGAATTTGACCTTTGACCTGATTTTCAAGGTCACAGGACAAACAGGCTAATATCTCACTTATTATCGATTTTACAGCTTAGGAATCAATTGTGGACATATAGGAAATGATATATGCTGAATATTCTCGTGACCTTGAATTTGACCTCTGACCTCATTTTCAAGGTCCAATGACATACTGACTCATATCTTGCTCCTCTATTGACTGTATGGCTTGGGAATCAATTGTGGACATGATATAGAAAAAGATATACATTGAACATTTTGATGACCTTGAATTTGACCTTTGCCCTTTCATTTTCAAGGCCACAGCACAAAATTGCTAATATCTCTCTAAGTATTGAATTTACAGCTTAGCAATCAACTGTGGACATGATATATGCTTAATGTTATATATGCTGAATATTCTCTTGACCCTGAATTCAACCAGTGACCTGGCTAACATCTAAAATATTAAACATTGTCCGGTAACCTATCTTCGGCCCTTGGCCTAATTTTTTTTTTGCCTGTGGTGAAGGATGTTCCAAAATAGTAATGATGGCCTATATCAGCCATTGTAACTCTGAGCAAAATCCTATTATCTGCTGGGTTGGAAATCATCTTCCACGTCAGAATCTGGCTCATCCAAAGCAGGTCTGGCGACATCTTTGCCGAACACATCTTCTGCAGACGCATTCCTCATCTCTGAATCAGCACCAGACTTGTTTTTAGCAGCATCTTCTTTCTTCGCCATCAGAAGTCTGATTTTTTTCTCCTAAAAGTGCACAAACAAAATAACAGCAAACATGTACACAGTACTCAAAATAAATGCCCATTTCATGATTCATGTAATACAATGTAGTATATCAACATTAAAAACACACCAACCTTTTCAATTTCTTCTAAAGTTCTCATTTGATAACCGTCGCTCTTCATTTTTTTAACAACAATTGAAAATAAGTCATCAGAATCAGGACATATTTTTTCTTCTTGATTGTACATTTCTATGAATCTGTGGAAGAAAAATCCACAAAAAAGGTTATAATTTTTTTAATTAAAAAAAATATAAATAGCATATATTATATCGTACTCATTGCACAAACATGTACATGAACAAAAAACCAATAGATTTTCCATACCTTTGACTCAGAGGTTTGGAACCATAATCCGTCATATCAATTGTGTCCCTACTGCCAAATGTTTTGTAGAATCTCCTGCAAAAAATATTTAACACTGTACGCTGAGAAGTTCTGTGACATGTGGCTGTACAAAATTCATTCATGATATGTGTAAGACAATATTTAATTCATCATGATATGCCTAGGACATAATAGCATACATATCTTCTTCACAAGTATATCATGAATGACACAGCATGATTTACCAATAAAACAAATACTAAATAAGATACTGGTACATACGCTCTGATTATGTCTTCTCTGTACAAAATATCCCGGACTTTTTGTTCTTTCTGAATACGTTCATACTCTGGTTCGTCTTTGGGTGGAAACTTTTCATACACATCATACCAGATAGGCTTGTCCACTTCGTTTATTGCTCCAGTTCTCAATAATCCTTTCACCCTTAAAAAAAAATGTATCCAATAAAAGAACATTAGCCCAAGGGCTAAGATAGGTTACCGAACAATATATAATAGCTATTTTGTCCCGTGGCCTTGAAAATAAGGTCACGGTCAGATTTAAAGTCACGAGAGTATTCGAAGCAAAAATCTCAAAACTGTCTGAACAATTTTTGAGAAAATGGCTGCCAAAGTCAGAAATTGGCCGTTTTTCGTTGAAGGTGCCCATTTTGAAAAAAAAAAAGTGAAAATCCAAAAACTAAAAAATTCCCCCTTTTAGAATATTTTTAGGTATTTTTGTGCAAATTTCCGGAAGATTCGACCTTTATTAATTTATTAGGTCATTTTCCCACAGGGAACTCCATCAGTGTATAACACGTACTGTTCTCTCTGGGGTCCCTGACATACATGAACACATACATAGTTGAAATATCGACAATATACATACAAAGATAAAAATGTGGACAGACGACGACAGACACATCACCATGCCAATAGGTTATCGGTCCATAGGCACGGTAACATAAAAATCTTTGTATTGTTGTTTAGAGATGTTCAGTCATATATACGCTGCAGTACGGTAGCACAACTGGTTTTCATTGAATCCCGAAATTTATACGTTCCACATTTATTCGTTCGCCTATTATCGCTCAGTTGGACTGTAACACGAAGATCAATCAGTGAACATTAGAAGTCGGAGCGAATACTGAAGAAATTTTGCTGCTTATATCTACAACTGACTGCTTTTATTAGAGAATGTGGTTAGTTTATAAGTTAAAACTACCGGGAGTATATCGTGCCAATCTTCTCTGTCCGACTTCCAGCCATGACCTTGATTTATGCATGAGCGCATGCGCAGTATCTGGCTAAGCGTTTCCGGCCGAGCGGGAGAGATTTGTTTTGACAGTGAATTTTTTTTTGAAAGTCAAATTGACAATTTCTTGGAAGATTGAGCTGGAGTGATTTATGTTGTACCAAACTGATAACGACCCCTGACACTGTAAGCCCCTACTGTAGAGATTGTGATGTTCTAACCGGCCTAGGCTGGACTGTCTCGATTGTCTACGTCAGGCTAAGGGCTACCTACAGGCTACTCAGCCTGAGGTCTTGAAATGTATGGTGTAAACAAAAGATCTAGGAGGTTAAACAGTAATATTTTCATTTATTGATTTTGGTTTCACGTCTGACTCATAAGAGTGACGATATGGTGTGCGAGACTCAGGACCTTTTTTGGGTTCGCTACCTCTGAACGCTACTTGCTGTAGATCTACATGGATTTTTTTTCGGTTATTCCGAAAATATTCCTTATCACGGTAATATTTTCAGCCACATCAGTTGTTTCAGTGATTATAATGTCCGATACATCAAATCTACATGGATTTTTTTTTCGGTTATTCCGAAAATATTCCTTATCACGGTAATATTGTCAGCCACAGGTCAGCCACATCAGTTGTTTCAGTGATTATAATGTCCGATACATCAAACGCTACCATACGTTTCCATTCATAACCCCTGCCTAAATTCCCCTGCCCCTGCCTAAATTTGGGTGTAAATTGACTTGCGCATATATACGTGGTTTTAAAATGTAGTGTATATACCTTCCAAAGTAGCATTCATGGAGATGACAAATTAATTTTTGGCTCAAAATGTAGTATATCTACCTTCCAAACTGACAAACTAATTTTTGTTTCAAAATGTAATGTATACCTCCCAAAGTAGCGTTGGCAGAAATGTCTTTATGGTTTTAGCAGAATTTTTTTTTTTTCTTTTTTTTCTTCTTCCGCCGTTTTGGTTTCCGGACGATAACTTTAGATTGCCTTGACGGATTCTTGTCAAATTTTCACCACAAGTCAGAAATGATATGTGGAAGAACCCTATTCTTTTTGAGCCGGATCCGAGGTCCGTGAGGATGAAATCAAGGCTAATTTTGAAAATATTAACGCAATAGTTGCAGAACTCTGCATGGAGGTTCATATGCCACCAGGGAAGAACCCTAGTGATTTTGGGATCGTTCGGTCAAACGACCTTTGACCTAGAGGTCAAAATAATTTTTTGCTGATTCATCCTTGAGGCTTTCTGCATATCTCAGAAACCGTGCGTGTAGTCGTAGATCTAGCTCCGAGGTCCGTGAGGATGAAATCAAGGCTGATTTTGAGACTTGGTTTCCGGACGATAACTCGAAAAATATTCAGGCAATAGTTGCAGAACTTTGCATGGAGGTTTATATACCACCAGGGAAGAACCCTATTGATTTTGGGATCGATACCTCAAACGACCTTTGACCTAGAGGTCAAAATAATTCTTTGCTGAGTCATCCTTGAGGCATCCTGCATATCTTCGACGTTATTTTCGGACTCATCGCCCTAGACAAACATGTCTAAGGGGTATTATGGATGAACTTTGACCTTGACCCGAAATTTTTTTGCCGAGTCGGCATTTTTCGTTTTTGTCGATATATCGGAAACGATGCGTCGTAGAGCGAAACGGACGTTATTTTCGGACTCGACGCCCTAGACAAACATGTCTAAGGGATATTATGGATGAACTTTCACCTTGTCCCGAAATTTTTTTGCCGAGTCGGCATTTTTCGTTTTCGTCGATATCTCAGAAACGGTGCGTCGTAGAGCGAAACGGACGCTATTTTCGGACTCGTCGTCCTCGACATACATGTCTATGGGGGTATTATGGATGAACTTTGACCTTGACCCGAAATTTTTTTGCCGAGTCGGCATTTTTCGTTTTCGTCGATATCTCGGAAACGGTGCGTCGTAGAGCGAAACGGACGCTATTTTCGGACTCGTCGCCCTAGACAAACATGTCTAGAGAGTATTATGGATGAACTTTGACCTTGACCCGAAATTTTTTTGCCGAGTATGCATTTTTCGTTTTCGTCAATATCTCGGAAACGGTGCGTCGTAGAGCAAAACGGATGTTATTTTCAGACTCGTCGTCCTAGTCAAACATGTCTAGAGGGTATTGTGAATGAACTTTCGATATCTCGGAAACAGTGCCTTGTAGAGCGAAACGGACGTTATTTTCGGACTCGTCGGAGCGAAACGAACGTTATTTTCGGACTCGTCGGCCTAGACTAACATGTCTAAAGGGTATTGTGGATGATCCCTGACCTTGACCCGAAATTTTTTTGCCGAGTCGGCATTTTTCGTTTTCATCGATATCTCGGAAACGGTGCGTCGTAGAGCGAAACGGACGTTATTTTCGGACTCGTAGCGCTAGACAAACATGTCTAAGGGGTATTACGGATGAACTTTGAACTTGACCTGAAAATTTTTTGGCTGAGTCGACATTTATCATTTTCGTCGATATCTAGTAGATATTATAAATTAATCATCACACCGAAATGCCTCCAAGGCATCTTTAGGCCTTGACGTCTAGTTATAGTTAAGTTTATTTGAATAATGAAGTAAAAAATTTTGTAGATATCTACTCATTAAGTATGTAACTGACTAGTGTAATTTCTGGTGTGTCATATCACGTTTGGTGTTATTTCTTTGTATAGCGTATTGGTCCTAATAGTGGCATGTGCCCTAATAGTAGCATGCCCCTCTCTTTTCTCCAAAAATGTTTGATTTTTGTAATCTTGTATTTCAATTAAAATCTTTCTAAGAAACTCTTCAGTCTTGGAGTGATCCAATCACATATTTATGTTATTTGAATCATAATACAAGGAGAATGAAGCCAATGTGTATTAGTCAGTGATTTTCTTAAATTTTACCTCAAATTTCATCTCATATTTGTGCGCGCTACTGCAGTAGGTCTTGCTTTGGCACGCCGTGCTACTATTACTATTAGGACCAATACGGTATACTGACGAAACAAAACCTTTGAATCTATTAATTTGTGGAGAGAGTGTGTCAATTACAGCCCAAAGCAGTCATCGAGGACATGATAAATGCAAAATTTTTGGTCATCAGATCTAGATGTTTATCACAAATAAATATCAGAGTATTCGATAATCAAAACGTTGTACCGTATTGGTCCTAATAGTAGCACGGGCAAGCCAAAGCAAGACCTACTGCAGCAGCGTGCGCAAAATAGAGGTCAAACTTAAAGTCAAAATTAAGAAAATCACTGAATAATATACCTATGGCCTTCAATCCATTTTATTAGGTTACCGGACCTTTGGTCCGATAACCTATTGGCATGGCGTTGCGTCCGTCGTCCGTCCGTCCGGCCGTCCGTCCGTCCGTCCGGCGTTAACATTTTTATCTTTAAAGTTAACGATCGAATCTTTCTGAAATTTTTGCACAAAAATGCCTAAAAATATTTTGAGAAGGAGGTATTTTTTTGTTTTTTGATTTTCGCACTTTTTTCAAAATGGCGGCCGTTTTTGTCGAAAAACGCTCAGTTTTGGACTTCGACGGCCATTTTCTCAAAAACTGTCTGATCAGTTTTGAGTTTTTGGTTTCAAAAGATTCCCCTCATATACCTCTGTGATATGTATAACTTTGGTTGCCCTAAATTTGCCGGTTTCCGTGTGGCGGCCATTTTGAATTTTTGGAAATTTTTTCGCCCAAAATCGCATTACTATCCATTTTGGGCCATTTCTAGGGCAAAAAAATTTTTTCACCCTTTGAAAAAATTTTTGGACTTAGAAAATTTTCGGCACTTTTTTCCTTCATAATGGGAGCTGTCATGACTGTAATCATAGAACGCTTGAAGATAGAGCTTAGAAATTGGCATTTTCAAATGGGGAGTCATATATGGCGACTTGTGTGGTGACCTTGAATTTGACCTTCGATGACCTTGAAAGGTCAAAACAGCCATTTTGGGGTCAAAAAATGCCCAGATTTGCCTCTATAGATGAAATGCTTGCAGATAGAGCTCATGTTTGCATTATGAACATATAGGAAGACATATATGGCACAACTAATGATGGCCTTGAACTTGACGTCAGATAATCTTGAGTGCCAAATGTCTGATTTGGAATGTGTAAATTGACCTGAGCGGCCTAAACGATTCCACCCAACATATAGAATATCAAATGCCGCACACATACTTGTAATGGTAACATCGAAGTTCATACGGATGACCTTGATTGGTAAATCCCAAGGTCATATGTTTACACTGCTAACCTTGATTGGTAAAAGGTCTGTACCTGCCAATGCTGCCATGGCCGAACCAAAATTGTCCGGTAACCTATCTTAGCCTTTGGGCTAATTTTATGATTGAAATAACATAAATATGTGGATTGGTACACTCCAAGATTTTATTAGAAAGATATGAAGTGAATTACAAGGATAAAAAAAATCGAAAATTTTTGGGGAAAGGAGGGGGCGCTCTACTATTCGGGCGCATGCCACTATTAGGACCAGTGCGGTAGATCTTGTAAGGCCAAAACAGATCTGAAAGATTTGTTTCTTGGCCTAGGCTGAATTCCTCGATTTTATTGTCTTATAATAGTGCATGGCTCAACTATGAAAGAAGAAGACTGGCAACACAAACTGCTATAATTGCATCACTGGGTTTATTATGGCCATGACATCTGATCACCATACACCAGAAGGAGATTATAGAAGTCACCACGGCAGAATGTCTGTTCCAAGCCAGGATGCAGCAGCAGCGGCTGCAACACAACTTGATTTCTACCAAGCAATGGCAGACTTCAAGCACATGTTTCCCAACATGGATGAAGAAGTCATAGAGGCAGTGCTGAGGTCCAACAGTGGAGCTGTGGATGCTACCATCGATCAATTGTTAACAATGAACTCTGATGCTGGAAACTCTGGTGGTGTAAAGAAAGACAGACAGAAGTCTTCTACGAAGGTCAGTCTATTACCGGATTTACAATTGTTATTGTATAAGTTTCATTTGCTCCACAAGCCTATCATTACTGAACTTCTTGTTCTTGTGTTCATTGGTTGGTTGGACATTTTGGAAGCAATGATATAGCATGATAAGTTTTGTGGTTCACTTATCATGTTAATTAATCATTTAGTCATCAGCCATGAGTTGTGATGATTATCTGTACTGATGGATTGATGACCAATATCAATTAGTAGTGATATCAAACCCTGCTTTATGTTGTTGGTGTATAGTTGTGTGATTCCAGTCACATGTTGTGACTTTTTAACAGCATACACAGGAGCCCCAGCATAGCCACGATATAGATGCCATCGCCCCACCACCATACAGCACCAAATCTCCAGAACCACCCCCGAGCTACCAGTACGCCCAGTCTCTGGAGCATTCTACACAGAGCAGCTCCACATCAGCCAGGTCTGCTAACCAGGACTTCCTGCTGGATGCTCCTGTACCATCAGCCGAGACGTCAGCCATCAATTCCTCAAATGGGGGTGTTGGTGATTTGTTTGGTGCTATCGGAGGTGCACAGCTGAGTGAGACAACCCCAAAACTGCCACTGCCCAGAGGAGACCTGGTTCGGGGGGAGGAGAGCCCAATGATGGAGCCACCGCCAGCACCACTGCCCCAGTTACCAGACAAAATGCCGCTCTTCAACCATGACTACACCCCACGACACCAGCTAACGCCAAAACGCCTATATAAGAATTGGAATCCTCCGCTTCTAGGTCGCCTTCCCGATGATTTCCTGAGGATATCCATTGCACCTGGCGAGTGTCAGCACTGCCACCACCATTCCTTGCCCCACGTGCAGGCCTCGCTCCCCTCCATTAGCTCACCACAAGCCAGCACCCTGCCAGCACACAGGGCTTCCAAAGTCCGCACCCCTCACTCCAGATCCAGCTCCCAGGCTTCCAGTCCTCGGCTCAACTCCAGCGACCGGCGCAGTCCAAGACTCTCAGTATGTGTAACTCATTCACTCTATGAGATTCCAGTCTAGTTTACATGACTTTGCTGACCACTTTTGTTTTCTCTGATGACAGCCGCGTGACGGGACAAGATCAGATGAGTTGAGCTCAGACTTCATTCAGCAGAGAATGGCAGAGAACGAGCGTAAAAGGTCGACAGTGGGTGGGGATGGTGACCCGACACAGCTCCAGATGCTAGAGGATGAACGTATGGCGCTGATGATACAGAATGAGGAATTCCTCAGTGAACTGATGGGTGACGAGGAATTCATGACTGCTCTTGAACGGGGTTAGTTGTGGAACGATTCTCCACTTTCAGTTTTATGCATGTACTCAGTACCTATCACAGTGAATGTATTTCCGACCTATGTTCTGGGAGATATATTTTGGTGATTTTGAATGGATGCATTATGCTGATCGATAGTACTGATATCAGTTGTCAATAACCTAATTTAAGTTGAGTATCACAAACATGTATGATTCCTCAGACCACATGAATGCCACTGCGTTTGAACCAAGTCACACTAGTGAACCAGAGTTAGATCCTGACCCGCCTAAACCAGGTTAGAACGGCACTGTACAATTCCATTTGTCATGAATCTAAAATTGACTACATGTACACTGTATTTGGTAAAACAAAATATTTACATTTTGCTTTGTGAAATGTTTTTATTCTGACATTGAATCGTTACTCAGAGTATATGGAGGGTTATGGAGATGATCAAGATGTCACACTCAGTGCTTTTCCCTTCGACCGATCTGTACCAAAAGACAAGAGGGCCGAATTTAGACGGAAGTTGAACAACATGGGAGCATGTAAGTGCTTCATGTTAATTGTGTGAAGTGCGGTTGAAGTATGTTTAGTTCAGCTCTAGCTATCTTCTATTCTATGTTTAACTTTTTTTCCTTCTCTATCCAGCCACTAAGAAGAAGTTGGCAACTGCCGCAAGAGGATTCTTCTCACGCAAGAAACGACCTTCCAAGCAACTGTATCCTTACCCAGGTTATGAGTTGCCCATCCAGCATGAGGGGTATGAAGCGCTGGGCAGTGAACACAGTGAACCAGCCAGTAATCCACCGGATGTTACAGTCGATGGCAGCGTATATTTCCACAACCAACATGCCGTATGATGTATGTAAGGATTGCTCTGTGGGTATCAACTATAGTCACTAGAATTGTTGCTTGCTTCTACATGTACTTGCTGTTTAACAATGTGGTGGTGGTACGTGGGAAAACTATTCTATCACTGTGTCTGACAAGCCCTTAACGGCTCATTGAGGATTACTCTTCACCTGTCTACCACTTGTACAGTTCCTTTCTTGCCTGTAAGCTTCTGAGCAAAAAGTTATATTTTCGAAACTTCAAAATTTCATCTGTTAATGTCAATGACACGCTTGCTTACCAATTTCTGCCTATCTACATGATTAATCTGTTGTGCCAATGACATAGCAAACAGTAGATTTCTGAGAGAGTGAAAAGTATGAACCATCGTAGTACCTTAACAAGCTTGTAAATAGCCTGAAAGATAACACGGGGCCGTCTACCGTCAACCTGCTGGAGGAGGAGGAGGTGTACGCAGTGTCGCCTCCTGGTGGCGGGGAGCCACACCCCCACAGTCATGTGTCCTACGGGGTCTGTATGCTCTCGATACTCTCTCTCTCCTCATGGTGGCGGTGGTGGTGGTGGTTGTAGTGACTGGCGGTGGTGGTGGTGGGGGTGACAGTGGTTCTTGTATTTACTTGAAGATTTAATTGCATAACTTGCATCTCGGCACGCGAATATATTTCTATAAGCTCATTGTTTCATGAAAACTAACTTCAGCTAAATTTTTTAGGAAACATCTTTCACATGTGTTCTGTAACATGACTATTGAACCTTGTCTTTCTTTCAGGATTGGTACACATACTGAACATGGCAACTCTTTACTTTTCTGACTTTGCATATGGTGGGTGGTAGCATTTGGAATAAAATTTTGCTCAGTCTTATGGTCTTCATTAAGGCATTTCGGCAGAAATGCCTTTATGGTTTTAGCAGAATTTTTTTTTTTTTTTTTTTTTTTTTTTCTTCCGCCACTTTTGGTTTCCGGACGATAACTTTAGATTGCCTTGACGGATCCTTGTCAAATTTTCACCGCAAGTCAGAAATGATATGTGGAAGAACCCTATTCTTTTTGAGCCGGATCCGAGGTCCGTGAGGTCCGTGAGGATGAAATCAAGGCTAATTGTATCCCCCGAACAAAGTTCGGCGGATACTATGGATTTGGCTTCGTCGTCCGCGTCCGCAGAGATTTTCTTGTGAACGCGCTACAGGCCGCAATTCTCACCCGATCACCATTATTTTTTGCAGGTACATATATAATGGTAAGATCCCGACACCAATCGATTATGGTTGCCGTGGCAACTGAATTGGTCGTTTGGGGACACATTTTGCATTGAAAACAGCCTGTTTGAGACACATGGCTTGTGAACGCGCTACAGGCCGCAATTCTCACCCGATCACCATTATTTTTCGCAGGCACATATATTATGGTAAGATCCCGACACCAATCGATTTTGATTGCCGTGGCAACTGAATTGGTCGTTTGGGGACACATTTTGCATTGAAAACAGCCTGTTTGAGACACATGGCTTGTGAACGCTCTACAGATGGCAATTTTTGACGAATCTCGATAATATTTGGAAGTGTTGTTGGGAAGGGCTGTCACACGAAACCAACTGTTTTTTAGAATGATCATATAAAAATTAATATGTTAACAGCCTAACTTATTACAGAATTTTGAAATATCCATTTTGACATGTACGATCATTCCAATAGCCTGTACAATGGAAGGTAATGACACTGGTTTCTTGTTCAGAATGGAGAACTGAAGTTTTCAGTGAAATCAGGACAATATTACTGAATAAGTTAACATTAGTTTTACTAGTTAAGTCTATTATTGTCCACAATAAAAAATAGTTAAGACGAGAAACGTTTATTATTGAGCTCAACAAGGTAAAGGTTTTGTCCAGTATAGATTTCATGGGTGTAACTGAATAAGTTAACATTATTTTTAATAGTTAAGTCTATTATTGACCACAATAAAAATAGTTAAGACGAGAAATATTTGTTATTAACCTCAACAATGTAACTGTTCTGTCCAGTACAAATTTCATTGGTGTAACCGAATAAGTTAACATTATTTTCACTAGTTAAGTCTATTATTGACCACAATAAAAATAGTTAAGTCTATTATTGACCACAATAAAAATAGTTGAGAAGAGAAATATTTATTATTAAGCTCAGCAAGGTAAAGGTTTTGTCCAGTACAGATTTCATGGGTGTAACTGAATAAGTTAACATTATTTTTAATAGTTAAGTCTATTATTGACCACAATAAAAATAGTTAAGACAAAAAATATTTATTATTAACCTCAACAAGGTAAATGTTTTGTCCAGTACAAATTTCATTGGTGTAACCGAATAAGTTAACATTATTTTCACTAGTTAAGTCTATTATTGACCACAATAAAAATAGTTAAGTCTATTATTGACCACAATAAAAATAGTTAAGACAAGAAATATTTATTAGTGGGCTCAACAAGGTAAAGATTCTGTCCACATGGTCCAGTAGACATTTTATGTCTGTAACCAAATAAGTTAACATTTTTTTGGCTAGTTAAGTCTATTATTGACCTCAATAAAAATAGTTAAGATGAGAAACAATTATTATTGAGCTCAACAAGGTTAAGGTTTTGTCCGGTAGAAATTTATGGGTGTAACCGAATGCGTTAACTTTATTTTTACATGTTAAGTCTATTGTTGACCACAATGAAAATAGTTAAGACAAGAAATATTTATTATTGGGCTCAACAAGGTGAAGGCTTTGTCCAGTAGAGATTTTATGGCTGTGACCAAATAAGTTAACATTATTTTTTTGCGAGTTAAGTCTATTATTGATCACAATAGCTTTTTATGAAAACATTGATCAACTTTTACTTTGAATTTCAACTTGAGACCATGTTTGGCACAAATTATGAGTTAAAATATAACTTATGGTGAAAAATTCGATCTGGCTCCAATTTCGTCATTTTGAAATGCAGTTTTGGTCAACTTTTAGTTTGAATTCCAACTTGAAATCAAGTTGGCCATGTATTATGAGTTAAAATATAACTCATGACGAAAAGTTTGATCTGGCTCCAATTTTGTCATCTTGAAATGCAGTTTTGATTAACTTTTACTTTGAATTTCAACTTGAAACCATGTTTGGCACATACATGTATTATGAGTCGAAATATAACTTATGGTGAGAAGTTCAATCTGGCTCCAATTTCGTCATCTTGAAATGCATTTTTGGTCAAATTTTACTTTGAATTTCAACTTCGAACCAAGTTTGTAAAATATTCTGAGTTGAAATATAAATAGGTGAAAAGATTGACCTATCTGTATTTTCGTTATTTTATCAAACATGTCGAATGGAAATTCATATAAAAAGATTTCAGTGGTGATTTTGAATTCGACCTTCAATAACCTCGGAAAATCAGTGCAGCAATTTTGGTGGGGAAAAGAAAACAGTTGTGACTTGAGATTTAACATTTCTCTGGTAATCTTTTTTAGCCCTTGCTCTAGTTTTTCACACTTGACAGTGATATATTTGGGGCAACAGAGATGATAGGGCTACGGGGGATACACCCAAGCGGTCGTAGGCGACCGGAAGCGTCTAGTTTTAAGACTTGGTTTCCGGACGATAACTGGAAAAATATTTATGCAATAGTTGCAGAACTCTGCATGGAGGTTCATATGCCACCAGGGAAGAACCCTATTGATTTTGGGATCGATCCGTCAAACGACCTTTGACCTAGAGGTCAAAATAATTTTTTGCTGATTCATCCTTGAGGCTTTCTGCATATCTCGGAAACCGTGCGTCGTAGAGCGAAACGGACGTTATTTTTGGACTCGTCGCCCTAGACAAACATCTCTAAGGGGAATTTTTTTTTTGATCCGGCTCCGAGGTCCGTGAGGTCCGTGAGGATGAAATTGAGGCTGATCTTGAAACTTGGTTTCCGGACGATAACTCGAAAAATATACAGGCAATAGTTGCAGAATTTTGCACGGAGGTTTATATATCACCAGGGAAGAACCCTATTGATTTTGGGATCGATACCTCAAACGACCTTTGACTTAGAGGTCGAAATAATTTTTTGCTGAGTCATCCTTGAGGCATCCTGCATATCTCGGAAACGGTGCGTCCTAGAGCGAAACGGACGTTATTTTCGGACTTGTCGCCCTAGACAAACATGTCTAAGGGGTATTATGGATGAACTTTGACCTTGACCCGAAATTTTTTTGCCGAGTCGGCATTTTTCGTTTTCGTCGATATCTCGGAAACGGTGCGTCGTAGAGCGAAACGGACATTATTTTCGGACTCGTCGCCCTAGACAAACATGTCTAATGGGTATTATAGATGAACTTTGACCTTGACCCGAAATTTTTTGCCGAGTCGGCATTTTTCGTTTTCGTCGATATCTCGGAAACGGTGCATCGTAGAGCGAAACGGACGTTATTTTCGGACTCGTCGCCCTAGACAAACATGTCTAAGGGGTATTATGGATGAACTTTGACCTTGACCCGAAATTTTTTTGCCGAGTCGGCATTTTTCGTTTTCGTCAATATCTCGGAAACGGTGCGTCGTAGAGCGAAACGGACGTTATTTTCGGACTCGTCGCACTAGACAAACATGTCTAAGGCGTATTATGGATGAACTTTGACCTTGACCCGAAATTTTTTCCCCGAGTCGGCATTTTTAGGTTACCGGACCTTTGGTCCGATAACCTATTGGCATGGCGTTGCGTCCGTCGTCCGTCCGTCCGTCCGTCCGTCCGTCCGTCGGATAAACATTTTTATCTTTAAAGTTAACGATCGAATCTTTCTGAAATTTTGCACAAAAATGCCTAAAAATATTTTGAGAAGGAGGTATTTTTTTGTTTTTTGATTTTCGCATTTTTTTCAAAATGGCGGCCGTTTTTGATGAAAAACACTCAATTTTGGACTTTGACGGCCATTTTCTCAAAAACTGTCTGATCAGTTTTGAGTTTTTGGTTTCAAAAGATTCCCCTCATATACCTCTGTGATATGTATAAGTTTGGTTGCCCTAAATCTGCCGGTTTCCGTGTGGCGGCCATTTTGAATTTTTGGCGGGTCGGCGAAATAAATTTTTTTCGCCTCAGATCGCATTACTATCCATTTTGGGCCATTTCTAGAGCAAAAAAAAATTTTCACCCTTTGAAAAAAATTTTGGACTTAGAAAATTTTCGGCACTTTTTCCCTTCATAATGGGAGCTGTCCGGACTGTACTCATAGAACGCTTGAAGATAGAGCTTAGAAATTGGCACTTTCAAATGGGAAGTCATATATGGCGACTTGTGTGGTGACTTTGAATTTGACCTTGGATGACCTTGAAAGGTCAAAACAGCCATTTTGGGGTCAAAAAATGCCCAGATTTGCCTTTGTAGATGAAATGCTTGCAGATAGAGCTCATGTTTGCATTATGAACATATAGGAAGACATATATGGCACAACTAATGATGACCTTGAACTTGACGTCAGATGACCTTGAGTGCCAAATGTCTGACTTGGAATGTGTAAATTGACCTGAGCGGCCTGAACGATTCCACCCAACATATAGAATATCAAATGCCGCACACATACATGTAATGGTTACATCGAAATTCATACGGATGACCTTGATTGGTAAATCCCAAGGTCATATGTTTACACTGCGAACCTTGATTGGTAAATCTCAAGGTCTGTTACCTGCCAATGCTGCCATGGCCAAACCAAAATTGTCCGGTAACCTATCTTAGCCTTTGGGCTAATTTTCGTTTTCATGGATATCTCGGAAACGGTGCGTCGTAGAGCGAAACGGACGTTATTTTCGGATGTCTAATGGGTATTATGGATGAACTTTGACCTTGACCCGAAATTTTTTCGCCGAGTCGGCATTTTTCGTTTTCATGGATATCTCGGAAACGGTGCGTCGTAGAGCGAAACGAACGTTATTTTCGGACTCGTCGCCCTAGACAAACATGTCTAAAGGGTATTATAGATGAACTTTGACCTTGACCCGAAATTTTTTGCCGAGTCGGCATTTTTCGTTTTCGTCGGCTAATTTCGTTCGGCTAATTTTCGTTTTCATGGATATCTCGGAAACGGTGCGTCGTAGAGCGAAACGGACGTTATTTTCGGACTCGTCGCACTAGACAAACATGTCTAATGGGTATTATGGATGAACTTTGACCTTGACCCGAAATTTTTTCGCCGAGTCGGCATTTTTCGTTTTCATGGATATCTCGGAAACGGTGCGTCGTAGAGCGAAACGAACGTTATTTTCGAACTCGTCGCCCTAGACAAACATGTCTAAAGGGTATTATAGATGAACTTTGACCTTGACCCGAAATTTTTTGCCGAGTCGGCATTTTTCGTTTTCGTCGATATCTCGGAAACGGTGCATCGTAGAGCGAAACGGACGTTATTTTCGGACTCGTCGCCCTAGACAAACATGTCTAAGGGGTATTATGGATGAACTTTGACCTTGACCTGAAATTTTTTTGCCGAGTCGGCATTTTTCGTTTTCGTCGATATCTCGAAAACGGTGCATCGTAGAGCGAAACGGACGTTACTTTCGGACTTGTCGCCCTAGACAAACATGTCTAAGGGGTATTATGGATGAACTTTGACCTTGACCCGAAATTTTTTTGCCGAGTCGGCATTTTTCGTTTTTGTCAATATCTCGGAAACGGTGAGTTGTAGAGCGAAACGGACGTTATTTTCGGACTCGTCACCCTAGACAAACATCTCTAATGGGTATTATTGATGAACTTTGACCTTGACCCGAAATTTTTTTGCCGAGTCGGCATATTTCGGTTTCGTCGATATCTGGGAAACAGTGCGTCGTAGAGCGAAACGGACATTATTTTCGGACTCGTCGCTCTAGACAAACATGTCTAATGGGTATTATGGATGAACTTTGACCTTGACCTTAAATTTTTTTGCCGAGTCGGCATTTTTCATTTTTCGTCCATATCTAGGAAACGATGTGTCGTAGAGCCCATGGCAAACATGTTTTAAATATTAAGAATTAGTCCTAACACCGAAATGCCTCCAAGGCATCTTTAGGCCTTGACGTCTAGTTATGAACAATAGTCAACTTTATTTCTCGACTTTTTCTGTGAAGCACATGATACTACATATACTACATATGATACTGTATATAAAAAAAGTTAGTATTTTCAAACACTGATTGTAATATATTATAATGAAAATAACTGTATTTGATTTGGTCTTATCTTAAACTTACATCCAGTGTCATATGAATTCATGCTTCTCGTAAATTCAAGCTTCGTTTTGTTCATTTCAATTCTCAGTAAATGTAATGCAGAAGAGATGCAAACAGTAAATGTTATTCAGTTTGTTGTATGATTTATTTGTCAATAACCATCTCATGTTGTTTTGTGTTGCAGAAGTCTCTGGAGTTGTCACTTTCGGGTGGGATGGATGTCTGCGTGGCCTGCTGTGTCGATGGCGTCTGTAGCATGAATCAAGACAGAGCAACAGAAATCGTCTGAAATGTGTATCATAATACTGACTGTCACATACTGATGTGACACTTATACTGCCAAACTGTTGATCTGATACCACTTGTACAAGCACCTGTAATATAATACTGACTGTCACATACTGATTTGGTTATACTGCCAAACTGTTGATCTGATACCACCTGTAAAACCACCTGTAATATAATACTGGCTGTCACATACTGATTTGGTTATACAGCCAAACTGTTGATCTGATACCACCTGTAAAACCACCTGTAATATAATACTGGCTGTCACATACTGATGTGGTTATACTGCCAAACTGTTGATCTGTTACCACCTGTAAAACCACCTGTAATATAATACTGGCTGTCACATACTGATGTGGTTATACTGCCAAACTGTTGATCTGATACCACCTGTAAAACCACCTGTAATATAATACTGGCTGTCACATACTGATGTGGTTATACTGCCAAACTGTTGATCTGATACCACCTGTAAAACCACCTGTAATATAATACTGGCTGTCACATACTGATTTGGTTATACAGCCAAACTGTTGATCTGATACCACCTGTAAAACCACCTGTAATATAATACTGGCTGTCACATACTGATGTGGTTATACTGCCAAACTGTTGATCTGTTACCACCTGTAAAACCACCTGTAATATAATACTGGCTGTCACATACTGATTTGGTTATACTGCCAAACTGTTGATCTGTTACCACCTGTAAAACCACCTGTAATATAATACTGGCTGTCACATACTGATGTGGTTATACAGCCAAACTGTTGATCTGATACCACCTGTAAAACCACCTGTAATATAATACTGGCTGTCACATACTGATTTGGTTATACAGCCAAACTGTTGATCTGATACCACCTGTAAAACCACCTGTAATATAATACTGGCTGTCACATACTGATGTGGTTACACTGCCAAACTGTTGATCTGTTACCACCTGTAAAATAAAACCACCTGTATTATAAAATGCACCAAGCACTTGTATTTTAAGATGTATGATGTGTGTTTACTTGGTGCTTATTTGATAATACTGCTAATATGCCACAACAAATGTTTGACATGAAACAATGAGGATCATATCACACAGGCTTTGAGGGCAACTGCAATTGAAAAAAGTATTTGATGCATGCATTTCAGTGAAAATTTGGTCAAATAATTATGAAAATTAAGAACTCACTTAATATTTCCACACAATCTGTCACATTGGGTGTTGTTGCACCTTTGAGCTGTGACATGATAATTGTTATTCCCCTGGTATTTGGTTGCTATATTGCCCAACTGGCCTTGTAATGTTCAGTTGTCGACCTGTCAGGGTGAGTGGTCCAGACAAGAGATACACTTTTTTCGCTGATTGTGACAGAACGACTAATTATCGTCGTGTTCACACTTCTACTTTATATACTCGTTGTGGTCATTTGTTAATGCGCTGGTTGTGCGGAGAAATAATCTGTGTGATTCTGCATTCTATACATGCGTTTTATGTTTCCTATATAGTGATCAAAATTACTTGTAATCGTTGAGTTTGTGTGCCATATTGGAATCTGATATGAGCATGCTCCCTTATTTCTTCAGATGGAAAGCTAAGAATGGCATACCCACAGTTGTATGCTGCTACTAGTCATACACATTGTCAATATGGGTAAATGTTGGTAATGTGGTATATGTCAAAAATATTGTTTGTCAAAATTATACGTACCCTTATATATAACATTCGTAAATTGTATATCCTACATTTTGTTAGAATGATGCATTTTGTGAAAGAGATCTGGCCATTTATACTCCAAGCAGAGATCTGATTCAGTCACTGAGTGGGGATGGAGAAATCGCACAATTAACTTTTTTTAAGAGAGTAGTGATATATGTATTGATACCGTTTACAACCTTAACTTACCCCAACTATCATGTTACAGTTTACAACAATCGAGTTATAAGAGTAAAAATATTTCACGCTGTAAAAACTTTCTGATAGCTAGACATTTATTTATGTATATTCAGTAATTGTATATATCTGTACAGTCCAAATTCGCCTGTGAGAATGGTGTCATCAATTGTTACCTTTTCATTGGTGCCGTTTGATTGATTTGTATATATTTAAGTTAAAATCTCAATACAGATGTACCTGTAAATTGCAACGATGTTAATTTGGCAGCCATTAATTTATTTTGTTCAAAGCTTGCGAAGATTCTGTGTTGTATATTTATAGTTACTTATACATGAACATAGCCGATGCGTGTTCAGCTGTGAAGTGTTTCTTCCGTCTTGCAGATTTTCTAGAACTGTTCAGCTCTAGTATTTACCTCCCAGTGTTTGTGAAGGTGCGGAGACTGGTTGTCAAGTTTCTGTTCCTCTGCACAGCTCTAGCACTGTCCAAATCTATGATAAACTAACTCACTGCCACCATGGCTAAGTATGTGTGACTGTCAGCTTGTGATAGAACAGGTATTAACCACAAACTAAATGGTGCTACAGTACACATGAGGGTATATTTAATTCCTGTATTTGACAGTCTCCTTGAATGTACCGACAGGTGTGCTGTCTCTCTCTCTCTCACTGCTGTGGAGATGAGTGTGACTGCTCGTAGATATTTTGTGAATCAAACAGACACAAACTGATGTGCATCCCACATTGGATCTGTTGATTAATGTACCATTACACTTTTAGAAATATTTAAACTTTTCATCAATAGTTGTTCGTTCCCCATGTGTCATTATCTAGGAGAGGGCTGATATTCCATTTTAAAATGATAATTAATGCAGAGTGCATTTATCTGTTACTGATCATGCTATGAATATGTACATACATGCATGTCAAATACATGTACCACAGTGAGAATGCGTAGTTATGTTTGTCAGGTTATATAAGCTGCTGTGCCAAACAACTATCGGACAAAGGCTGGTGCAGGAATTTTTGGATGTCCTGCTAATTACGGTAATGTGCAATCTATGATGTAAAAACAGGCTCACAGCTGTACAAGTAGTTTCACTATATCGGATAAACTCTGATATAAAAAAAGCCTGTCACTACATCTACAAGAATACTTTCCACAGAGTTTGAATGTGTTTGTTGAAGTACTATTAGGATACAATTTGTTTGTTGTTCTGAATAACTGTCAGAATGTAATCATGTTATTTACTATTACAGCACTATTGATATTGGAAGTTTAGCGGATTGTGAGCAAGGTTTACATGTAGTAGCATACATAATATCCATGTAATGGCCCGGTATCTTTATACTCTACTGTATACTCATCTATACTGTTATATACTCCCTTGAGTACTTGAAATTTCAGTAGAAAAACATAAGTACCTATAACAGACTCGGCTGCTTCAGTGCTCTTACTGATCTGTTAGCTGATCTATTGAGTTTGTAGAAACGATACTTGATTAAATTTATAGGCATTGTGAAATCGAATAGCACTTTATACTATTCTATATATCTGATATTGTGGGAGTTGTGAAGTACCATGCGGTGCTGAAGAAAGAGCAAAAACGTATATTAACAGGTTAAAACAATTCAAGTACATGTATTAATAATAATAACTGATGAAAAAATTATTCTGTTTGACTTTCAAATGTTCGTTTGCAGAAGTAATGCACTGGCAGCTATTTGAAACAATGTATTGAATGAACCTGTTTGATGATGCATTTGTGAAAATGTATTTTTGTTGTCAACATTGCATTAAACTTGTTTGAATCAACTACCAGTACTCACACTTTCATGTATATTTTACCAAACACATGGTATATACATGACATACACAAATATCAGTCTTAGTACATGTATACAACTTGATAAGTACTTGATATTGATGGATCTGTTTGAACAGTTGTTTATACCACAGCAGGAGCAGGTATCTGTAAAAGTCTTGCTCACCTGATCGTGGCGCTAAGCCATGTGCCATCAATGTGTCTTTGATAGCATTGGTTTAAGGTATTTCATTTATATACAAATGAGGAAAATAATGGAATTAAGATGTTGATGATATATTCAATGATCTCAAATTCTTAAACTGTCATAAGACATCTCAGGTATATTGTGGTGATGAAATTACCCTGCACATCATTACTTCATTCCTTTTAGTTAACAGCATCAAATGGGTAAATTATCGTTTTGATTATAAACAAATTTCCTTCTGCATACCTTTCCTCAAAATATTTATTGCTCCTCTTGGATTCCTTTTGGTACAGCACACAAGCGTGGTATCACTACTCTGCCATTTTGAGTTAAGGCAGGATTGCTGGGTGGGTTCAGTGCTGTTTTGGGTTGCTTTCAGAGGTGGACCTTCTGGCAAACAAAACAAAAGTAACCCCAGGTGTGCTCCCAGATTTTTCGTTGACCCTGTGACCCAGCAAGTCATTTTGTATTCCGCCTTGTTTACCCAGCACTACCTTCTCCTTGACCTCAAGATCCAGCACTACCTCTCCTCCTTAATCTCTTGACAGCGATACCTTCCTTCATTGACCTTTATGACCCAGCATTTCCTACCTTCATTGACCTCTTGACCCAGCATCACCTCTCATTGATCCCATGATTGTGGGCAACAGGGATGATAGGGTATCAGGGGAACACACACCCGGTCGTATTTATGTGGTCATATTTATTTCTTCACTCAATGACTGTGACCCAGCACTACCTTCCTTCATTGACCTCGTGACCCAGCACTACCTTCCCTCATTGACCTCGTGACCCAGCATTACCTTCCCTCATTGACCTCGTGACCCAGCACTACCTTCCCTCATTGACCTCGTGATTCTGCACTACCTTCCTTCATTGACCTCGTGACCCAGCACTACCTTCCTTCATTGACCTCGTGACCCTGCATTACCTTCCCTCATTGACCTCGTGACCCAGCACTACCTTCCTTCATTGACCTCGTGACCCAGCACTACCTTCCTTCATTGACCTCATGACCCAACACTACCTTCCCTCATTGACCTCGTGATTCTGCACTACCTTCCTTCATTGACCTCGTGACCCAGCACTACCTTCCTTCATTGACCTCGTGACCCTGCATTACCTTCCCTCATTGACCTCGTGACCCAGCACTACCTTCCTTCATTGACCTCGTGACCCTGCATTACCTTCCCTCATTGACCTCATGACCCAACACTACCTTCCCTCATTGATCTCGTGATTCTGCACTACCTTCCTTCATTGACCTTGTGACCCAGCACTACCTTCCTTCATTGACCTCGTGACCCAGCACTACCTTCCTTCATTGACCTCGTGACCCTGCATTACCTTCCCTCATTGACCTCATGACCCAACACTACCTTCCTTCATTGACCTCGTGACCCTGCATTACCTTCCCTCATTGACCTCATGACCCAACACTACCTTCCTTCATTGACCTCGTGACCCTGCATTACCTTCCCTCATTGACCTCGTGACCCAGCACTACCTTCCTTTATTGACCTCGTGACCCAGCACTATCTTCCTTCATTGACCTCGTGACCCAGCACTACCTTCCCTCATTGACCTCGTGACCCTGCACTACCTTCCCTCATTGACCTCGTGACCCTGCACTATCTTCCTTCATTGACCTCGTGACCCAGCACTACCTTCCCTCATTGACCTCGTGACCCAGCACTACCTTCCTTCATTGACCTCGTGACCCTGCACTACCTTCCCTCATTGACCTCGTGACCCAGCACTATCTTCCTTCATTGACCTCGTGACCCAGCACTACCTTCCTTCACGGACCTCGTGACCCAGCATTGTCAAAAAACATCGTGCATGTGAGATGACGATTTCAACAATGGATAGTCATGTATGTTCAAGCACCGAATTTGTTCCACAAAAAGTGGCAAACATGTGAAAACTCTTTGCTATTGGACGAACACCTCCTTGTTTTATTGACCTCGAGACCCAGCACATCATTTCTCTTGTGTCCTTGAGATCCATCCATTCCTGTTTTCCATGATCTCATAACACAACACTTTTGTTCGTTTATCTCGAGACCCAGTAACTTTCTTATTGTCCCTGAGGCCCAGCACCTCCTTGATTCATTGACCTCGAGGGCGAACATGTCCGTTATTCATTGACCGTGCTACACTCGACCATGTTCAATAACCCATTTTCCTGGGGTTCCTCTATTTCATATTGTATCGGAAGGTATATAAACAAATTGAAGTGAAGAATATCTCATCACTACCGTACTCGCTCAGGAAATTGAACTAAGTATAACTTCTGCTGTTATAACTGGTTATAACTAACCATCAAATTGTTTTCATAACAATCAAATTCATCAGCAGGTTACGGTGGCCCTTTGCTGCCAAGTAGTTTATTAAACAATCCGCCAAGTTTGAATTCCAGAAAGAGTTACCACCGAGTTTGTAAACCAATGCGCCGAGTTTGTAAACCTACGGAAGACCGTTAGTGTCAGGTGTGAGAATATATTTAAGTGGCGGCCGCTACATAATTATCTGGCGGCCGCCACTTATTCAGTGCTTTAACACAGCATTTTGGTCTATCCATAGAAATTCATTTTAAAATAAAATAAGATTTACATTTTATTTGAGATACATTATCGATATACTAAGTCGATATTATCAAGTTACTAACCCGGGATATACAAAAAATCTCCCCCCCCCCCTTCGAAAACCAGCATCCCACAGGAGTGATGCGCGTTAGTCACATGCAAAGTGACTCTAATGCCGATTTATATTGTAACATTTATGGTCCAAGAATGCCTCAATAAATTTAACGAATACTTGTTTGGGGGATGAAAGGTACATATTTTCATGACATTGATTTGTATTATGGACCATGGGGCAACTTTCAATACATAATCCATAGGGGAAAAAACAAAGAAAAAAAGAAGCACAATATTAACCAGATTATTTGACGAATATTTGTCACCACCATCGAATATGCACTGTTTTCATTTGTTCACATATCCCTTTAAGCTAAATATCGATGGTAGCAACCATAATTGCAGAGGGCCCAGTTGCCATGGCCACAACAAATAACATGGATTCATTGATGATCCCTATATAATGCTAAGTGTGAAAGTTAAGTTTTGTTTAATAATTTGCATATCAACAACACCCCCCCCCCCCCCACACACACACACACACACAATACCCCATATAACATTGTCTCATTAAAAACAGTATTGTCATTAATACAGTATGTCACGACTTTTATTTGGATACTAGGGCCTAATTAGCTACATGTATATTGCTTTACAAGAATCTCCTCATATTTCAAGCCACGGCCTACAGATAATTATGTGACGGACGCCAGATAATTATGTGGCGCTGCCAGATAAATATATTTTCACACCTTTCATTATCTGGCCTCTACGGGCTTCCGTAGTAAACCAATCCGCCAACTTTGAATGCAAGACAATAGTTTTCAGCCAGTTTGTCAACCATTCCGCCGAGTTTTTACCACGGGCGGAAACGTTTCTAGCATGACTGCTGATCCCTTATTAACTCTGCCTACACCCACCCCCATCACATATGCACAAATTTGATGTACACACAACCAATATTAAAATATAAAATATATAAGTTTGTTTCTAAGCCTTAATTGTATCCCCCGAACAAAGTTCGGCGGATACTATGGATTTGGCTTTATCGTCCGCGTACGCGTCCGCGTCCACAGAGATTTTCTTGTGAACGCGCTACAGGCCGCAATTCTCACCCGATCACCATTATTTTTTGCAGGCACATGTATAATGGTAAGATCCCGACACCAATCGATTTAGGTTGCCGTGGCAACTGAATTGGTCGTTTGGGGACACATTTTGCATTGAAAACAGCCTGTTTGAGACACATGGCTTGTGAACGCGCTATAGGCCGCAATTCTCACCCGATCACCATTATTTTTTGCAGGCACATATATTATGGTAAGATCCCGACACCAATCGATTTTGGTTGCCGTGGCAAATGAATTGGTCGTTTGGGGACACATTTTGCATTGAAAACAGCCTGTTTGAGACACATGGCTTGTGAACGCTCTACTGATGGCAATTTTTGACGAATCTCGATAATATTTGGAAGTGTTGTTGGGAAGGGCTGTCACACGAATGCAATCGTTTTTTTAGAATGATCATATAAATATTAATATGTTAGCAGCCTAACTTATTACAGAATTGTGAAATATCCATTTTGACATGTATGATCATTCCAATAGCCTGTACAATGGAAGGTAATGACACTGGTTTCTTGTTCAGAATGGAGAACTGATGTTTTCAGTGAAAACAGGACAATATTACTGAATAAGTTAACATTAGTTTTACTAGTTAAGTCTATTGTTGTCCACAATAAAAATAGTTAAGACGAAAAACGTTTATTATTAAGCTCAACAAGGTACAGGTTTTGTCCAGTACAGATTTCATGGGTGTAACTGAATAAGTTAATATTATTTTTAATAGTTAAGTCTATTATTGACCACAATAAAAATAGTTAAGACAAGAAATATTTATTATTAACCTCAACAAGGTAAATGTTTTGTCCAGTACAAATTTCATTGGTGTAACCGAATAAGTTAACATTATTTTCACTCGTTAAGTCTATTATTGACCACAATAAAAATAGTTAAGTCTATTATTGACCACAATAAAATAGTTAAGAGGAGAAATATTTATTATTGAGCTCAACAAGGTGGAAGTATGTCCAGTACAGATTTCATGGGTGTACTGAATAAGTTAACATTATTTTTTACTAGTTTAGTCTATTATTGACCACAATAAAAATAGTTAAGACAAGAAATATTTATAATTGGGCTCAACAAGGTAAAGATTATGTCCAGTAGACATTTTATGTCTGTAACCAAATAAGTTAACTTTTTTTTTGCTAGTTAAGTCTATTATTGACCTCAATAAAAAATAGTTAACATGAGAAACAATTATTATTGAGCTCAACAAGGTTAAGGTTTTGTCCGGTAGAAATTTCTGGGTGTAACCGAATAAGTTAACATTATTTTTACATGTTAAATCTATTATTGACCACAATGAAAATAGTTAAGGCAAGAAATATTTATTATTGGGCTCAAAAAGGTAAGCTCAACAAGGTTAAGGTTTTGTCCGGTAGAAATTTCTGGGTGTAGCCAAATAAGTCAACATTGTTTTTACATGTTAAGTCTATTATTGACCATAATGAAAATAGTTAAGACAAGAAATATTTATTATTGGGCTCAACAAGGTTAAGGCTTTGTCCAGTAGAGATTTTATGGCTGTGACCAAATAAGTTAACATTATTTCTTGCTATTTAAGTCTATTATTGATCACAATAGCTTTTCATGAAAACATTGATCAACTTTTACTTTGAATTTCAACTTGAGACCATGTTTGGCACAAATTATGAGTTAAAATATAACTTATGGTGAAAAATTCGATCTGGCTCCAATTTCTTCATCTTGAAATGCAGTTTTGGTCAACTTTTACTTTGAATTTCAACTTGAAAGCATGTTTTGCAGATATTATAAGTCGAAATATAACTGATGGTGAAAAGTTCGATCTGGCTCCAATTTCGTCATCTTGAAATGCAGTTTTGATCAATTTTTAGTTTGACTTTCAACTTGAAACCAAGTTTGGCACATATTATGAGTTAAAATATAACTAATGATGAAAAGTTCGATCTGGCTCCAATTTCTTCATCTTGAAATGCAGTTTTGGTAAACTTTGAGCTTGAATTTCAACACGAAACCAAGTTTGGCACATATTATGAGTTAAAATATAACTTATGACTAAAAGTTCTATCTGGCTCCAATTTCGTCATCTCGAAATGCAGTTTTGGTCAACTTTTACATTGAATTTCAACTTAATACCAAGTTTGGCACATATTATGAGTTGAAATATAACTCATGGCGAAAAGTTTGATCTGGCTCCAATTTCATCATCTTGAAATGCAGTTTTGGTTTGAATTTCAACTTGAAACCAAGTTGGGCAGGTATTATGAGTTGAAATATAACTTATGACGAAAAGTTCGATCTGGCTCCAATTTTGTCATCTTGAAATGCAGTTTTGGTTAACTTTTACTTTGAATTTCAACTTGAAACCATGTTTGGCACATACATGTATTATGAGTCGAAATATAACTTATGGTGAGAAGTTCGATCTGGCTCCAATTTCGTCATCTTGAAATGCAGTTTTGGTCAACTTTTATTTTGAATTTCAACTTGGAACCAAGTTTGTAAAATATTCTGAATTGAAATATAAATAGGTGAAAAGATTGATCTATCTGTATTTTCGTTATTTTATCAAACATGTCGAAATGGAAATTCATATAAAGAGATTTCAGTGGTGATTTTGAATTCGACCTTCAATAACCTCGGAAGATCAGTGCAGCAATTTTGGTGGGGAAAAGAAAACAGCTGTGACTTGAGATTTAACAAGTTTCTCTGGTAATCTTTTTGACATTAGAGCGTTGGGGGCGAAGCCCCCAACCCTCTACATGTCTATGTGCTGACTTTTTCATGGAGGTTTCATGCCAAACTTTCGACGCCCGTTTTGGCAGGTAAACCTTCAGACACCTACTCCAAATGAGGATTTTCTTCGTCTTTGACATAAAATCTGTCGAATTGATGGCAAACTTTTAATATTCCACAGATGTATAATGCATAAATCGATGTGTTAGGATTAAGAAAATAACTTAAGATCCCCAAATTATCCAAAAACGTCCAAAATGGCGGAGCCGATGGAAATTGACGTTCCCAGAATGCAAAGCAAATTTTACCGCAATGACGCGTATTGTGGAACACACAATTTTCTGTGCAGCAATACGTGCATGCATACATCATCTTGCGTGTGACATTCTCTGGCGCTATGATGAAGTAAACACGATGATACGTCTGCGACGCCACGGCTAAATTTACCGTAATTTGACGTATTGTATCACATGACAATTAAGGTGTTCCATGCGGGGATGCGAATTTTTATTTCAAACTGGCCTTTCAATTCGCCCAGTAGGCATATGTATCATGATATCAGATGCAGATATTTCTCATGGTTTTCAACATTTTTTTATTATTATTTTTTTTTAATGAAATACCAGTTTAGTAGGCGTAGATCTATCTGTTACATTGAGTTCAAAATAAATTTTTACTTATTAGGAATATGAATGAAGTAGGCCTATGTTTTTCATCATAATATACTGTCGTGGTGCTGATGATGTGCTCGAGCTCTAATGTCGTCCCCCGCAGTTAGCTGGCTGCATTTTCTTGTTTAGCCCTTGCTCTAGTTTTTCCACACTTGACAGTGATATATTTGGGGCAACAGAGATGATAGGGCTACGGGGGATACACCCGAGCGGTCGTAGGCGACCGGAAGTCTCTAGTTGACAAAATACTTTCAACGTTATTGTATGACCTGATATACCATGAAGGTCATGAGATCTTCCAAGGTAACGTTGCCCATTTAAAGCAATATCAAGCAACGATTTCAGTTTTGACCTTGAATTTAATCTTGGTCTAGGACTTGCTAGGTTTTAACAATGTAGATGAAGATTTATCCGGTAAATTTTCTACGTATGTGCTGTATAATTTCTTAAATATTATTATGTATGGAAATTGATGAATGTGCTGGTTGTGTTGTCAGTAATGACAGTAAACTATTTTAATTTCATGTTCCGTAATGGTATCTGTGTGCAGTGAAGATATGCCACCCGTGGATCTGTGCGTACATCCAATTATAGCCGGAAATTCCCTGTACATATGACTTATCTTGGGGCAGAACATAGAATTTGCACTGCGGAACAAGCATGCCAAAATATCCGAATAATTATTCGGCATGTTGTTACGATATTGTGTCACGTGGATATCACATTTACCAGAATTGCATTAATGTAAATAATTGATGTTGATATATTTGTATTCTTCTTTCTTGGATAAAAAGTATTAGGATATGTGAATGATCGAATGTAAAATTCCAGGATGAGTAACTGTACATCGCATATAAACGCGTCGACCTCGGATACAGGTATATCGATAAAAAAAGATTGTATTAAAAATTTGGCAGCCTTTGTATATGATGGTTTTATCAGGCATGCGATAAATATGCAATAGACCTATTTACCGATGATCGTTCACGCGTGATAGGGAACAGCACATGGCTGGAGTACGGACAGTACGGTCTGTATGTGACGGTTGGAGTAGCTGTCCTGCTGGTGGTGGCCACTGTGGTCCTCGTCCTGGTTCGAATGAAATTGAAACGCAAGTAAGTACGTCTCTTATAACAGCAATAACAACTACAACAATGAAAATGGTAATAATAAAGAATAATAATATAATTTCCCGCCAGCACGAGAGAAGTGACGAGACGGGGTGTTGGTCATGTGGACGTGGCGGAGGAGTTCGAGCTGGCGATACAGTCCCGGTCTCTCGTGACCTTGGACCGCGGAACACACCAGCCAGACTCTACTCCAAATGAAGACCGTCTCTCCTACTGGCTCCGGTCCGCTCACATTGTCTCGGTGCCCGCGAGTCCCGCTAGCAAGGACATCACGGACGGCGCCTTCTGCTTCTCCTCGTCCGTGCAAAACAGTCTTTCGTCCCGCTCCGCGTGCACCGAGAGATCCATGTCTGGGAGCGGTAGCTACCTGACACTGTTCACGGAAGACGGCCTGGCCACGGTCCCCGCGGCAGGCCAGCAGGCCCACGCCCACTTGCTTCCCACCTATCCCACACTGCTGTCTCAGGGCACCATGTCCAGGAAAAAGCCGATGCCAGCGCCGAGGAACCCGGCCAACATCAAGAAGCAGTCCACCACCTACATGAACTCCGGTGTCTCCATCGGCGACCCCGTCACGGAGAGGGGAAGCGACGATCGACTTAAACGCATAGCAGCGGAATGCCAGATGGTGAAAATTCCCTGACTCCCTGACATCGGACAGTTGCTTTCATTGTATTTGAAAAAAATGGACATCTAGACATTTTCACCTCAGATTAAAATATTCATATGCATATTGTGGATAAAAAAAACTTAAATGTTTTTTTATTTGTTTTTATTGTGGATTCTGTGAAATAAATATATAGGCCTTTGTATACGCGTGAATTTTTTCGTATTTGAAGAATAGGGCCTACACGGTAACACAATATGCACATCTATACATACTTATTATTTTATTTTGTATTTTAAAGCTACTGCCTTCGAATGTATGCAATATTTTTTTCAAAACCAATTTTTCGTTAAACACATCTAGTGCAATATAACAAAAGTTGTGCTCAATGATTTTGACGACTACAGTCCGCCCGAGTTGTCTTTTCATCCGTTTTAGTGCCCATTTTGTACCGGTTTTGTGAATAAACAAATGAAGTGTATCCATCAAACCCGAATGTAAACAAATGCTCAAATCGCGCTTAAAAGTCCACATCGAGTACATTTTCCACTTTGTATGTGCATATACATTTGTATAGTGTAGTTGTGAGAAAATAATCAGTGATATACCTTGATGTGCGTGGAATTGTCAGTCTATCTGGCACTTCTATGCTTTGTTTACATCTCCGGTGATGGATACAGTTCCTGTATTTATGCTAGAACCGTCTGTTCAAATGAGCAAAATTTCCCTGGGGACTGGTTATTTTCATTACATTTGATGTGAGTATGTTTCATTCAGTTAGTTTAGCATGTTTAATATGAAATACAGTTTTCAAAAAATATTGACATGTTTCAGGGCAGCTGCTTTAATCGTTTATTATAGTGACCAAAGCATACAACAAGATTCAGATAACAGTAGCATAAAATGAACAAATGCCTCCAGCCGCATATATAGGGCTTATTAGTCACTACAAATACAAAAACAAATAATCGTGACATAACATTGTAAACCTGAGTTCCATTCACACAAACAATTTACTTTTTTCTGATTTCCATTGCAGCACATACATGGATGAGTGTTTTGGATGAGTGTTTCTCTCATTAATTAATTTGAATTGTTTATACACATCATAATTTTTAATATCTGGAATTAACTGTTCAACCTTATTACACAATATTGTGCGCTGTAAAACATACAAGGGACAAGTTAAATGTAAGTCATCTTCTTCAGTTTCAATTAAGTGGCATAAATTACAAATTCTTCGATCAGCAGGTACAATTGTGTAGCGAACAGTTTCAATATGAAGTGGTAAAATGCCTAACCTGAATTGAGCTAACAATGACCTATTGTGTTTACTCATATGAAAAGAGATGTAATCTTCTAACGATAAATTATATTTGAATTTACAGTATGTTTGCAATTTAGGTTTAAAGTCGGCGCATAATTTATTGGCGCCACCATATCTCATGAAACCTCGGAACTTACTGACTTGTGTTATATGAAATTCAGGCAACATTTGAACCAGACTGTGACCAAAGTTGCTGACGTGAATTTGAAGTTTGCTTTTCACACAAAAAATATTTATTTCAATAAATACGATTTTACCATTGTAACAATGAGCGGGAAAATGGAGGTTAAAACAGTGGTGAATGCCAATGCAACAGCTCATTAATGCAAAGAAAAGTCATTGGTCTGACCAGTGGTGTGCAACGGTCTGAAAAGTAATATGTGATGACTTCTGCTGTTCAAAAACTGATAGTAGTCATATTTTGATGTCCCGGAAAGGCGGATAATGTTGATTTATATTTGGGTGTGAAACTGTATGTCAGGCCGAACATGACAAAAATTATGTATTTGATTGCAGTACATTGTTATCTCGCTAAACAGACGAACATATTCAGTTTTCATCAATATATGAATTGAGAATTTAGGGTGTCTAATTTTTGACCAGCTTTGTATCGTGCCCGGCTATGCTCACGCTGCTCTGGCCTTTGAGTCTAATCGAAATCCTCTGAGCTCAGCTTAGTTCTGGTTGAGGGACTGTCTCAAAAAAGCTATGGAAAAGATTTGTAAAAAATGACAAAATGTTTGTGTTTGATTGCGCTGTTGATCATTCAAGCAAAATTTTGTTCCTGATAATATATTTTCAACGTACAGCACATATGCCTATATTCCTTAACAGATGAGCCAAAATACCCGTGCCCTATAACACATGTATACATATAATATCTATGAGCGTAACATGAAGTTGTCGTTCAAAGTCATCGACGAGATCCACATTGATCGGGTCGTCATACACCTGGGTGAATCCAGGAGTTCAGATTCGGACTGAAGAATTACCGTGGATATTGAATATCACAGACACATTTTGATCATACACATATTTCATACCTTATGTGTACCGTATTGGTCCTAATAGTGGCATGTGCCCTAATAGTAGAGCGCCCCCATCTCTTCCAAAAAAATGTTCAATTTTTGTTACCTTGTATTTCACGTCATATCTTTCTAATAAGATCTTGGAGTGCCCCAATCCACATATTTATGTTATTTGAATAAAAAAGAAAGGGGATTGAAGGCCATAGGTTTATTATTCAGTGATTTTCTCAAATTCGACCTCAAATTTGACCTCATTTTTGCGCGTGCTGCAGCAGGAATTCTTGTTTTGGCTCGCCGTGCTTCTATTATGACCAATACGGTATTATGGACTGTACGGTTGCAATGTTATGATGCTGAGTATGTCCACTAGTATACCATATACATCAAGAATGAACAGAAACATTGAAAAATTAATAATCGAATTACCAATCAAGTGATGTCAAATGCGGCGGGACAACGGGATCAAAATCCCATTTCAGAGATCGAAAATTCTTACCATGTGATTTCATATTCGTCCTTCAACCGATCACTTATCGATACAGAATATAAAACCCATAAATTCGAAAATAAACATAACCACACACACAATGCAACGATTATTAAATCAACCAATATAAGGCCTATTTTTTTTATATTTTAATGCAGTTATTTACACAGATTGGAAGAAGAAAAAAACCCAGCATGACTAAGTATTTGGCCGGAGGTGTACATAAAGCCACATCATGACCCATTAGCCAATACAATGATCAATACTATTATAGACAGAAGAAAATGTACAATTGTCATTAACTTCATGCTACTTCTCTCCACACATATGACACGACCATGCACTTCCCGGTGCCACTAATTACAGCATGATAACTACATCAATGTTAGTGCGCGTCTTGGTCAGTCTATACATGAATTGTACACGAGATGAGTTAGGAGTGATCACTGTCTATTTCACATGATAACTTAACTTGTACATATATTATGACATAATTATACTCTCAGTTGTGGCTATATGTCTTGATCATGTGACTTCCTCATAGTTTTGAGGAAACCACCAAGGACAAAACAAGGCGTGGACCAACAGTGAGCTCTGCGGGACTATCAAAACTAACACTATGATTTTGCGATAGTCATCGTTGTAAAAAACAAATATTAACAATCTGCGACTCATAAATAGAGACATAGATCAAAAGAAGCATCGACTCCGGCCATGTCCAACGCCACGACTCCCAACACAACAGATGATCCAGGTACCCGTAAGTACCAGCACTCAATCTAATGGCATTTAGCCTGACGTATTTTTTTTTACATAATTTATTTCTCGGTAATTTAGTGCACATCCAACACATATATTTGGAGACATAATGTCCTGCACAATTTCTGACACCTCAAAAGTATCCCTGGATTGCGAAAAGGAATACTATCTTCTCCGCATCAAACTTACACTTTAACATGGAAAGGTTAGTCGTACTTACCCCATGGGGTAACTGCGACCAGACTTTGACATACCTGTTGAACCCACAAATGTGAAAACACCCACAAATGCGAAAACCAACAAATGTGAAAACAAATTTTGTAAATCACCCACAAATGTAAACAAAATCATCCACAAATGTGAAAACGGTTTTTGTCAATAACCCATAAATGTGAAAATCTTCACCCACAAATGTGAAAAAAAAACTCCACCCACAAATGTGAAAAAAAATTTCAACCACAAATGTGAAAACGGTTTTTGTCATTTGCCCACAAATGTGAAAATCTAACACAACATTAGGTTTAACATTAGAAATGTCTTTTTAGGTCACCGGACCTTTGTTCCGATAACCTATTGCCTGGTGTTGCGTCCGTCATCCGTCGTCGTCCGTCATACATCTACATTTCCATTTCCATCTTTGAAGTTTAAAGCAGCTGCCTTCGAAACCAGTCAATATTTTTCTAAAACTATATTTTATACTAAACATGCTAAACTAACTGAATGAAACATACATCAAATGTAATGAAAATAACCAGTCCTAAGGGAAATTCTGCTCATTTGAACAGGCGCTTCTCGCATAAATACAGGAACTGTATCCATCACACGCAGATGTAAACAAAGCATAGAAGTGCGAGATAGACTGACAATTCCACGTACATCATGGTATATCACTGATTATTTTCTCACAACTACAATATATATGCACATACGAACTGGAAAATGTACTCGATGTGGACTTTTAAGCGCGATTTGAGCATTTGTTCACATTCGGGTTTAATGGATACACTTCGTTTGTATATTTACAAAACCGGTACAAAATGCGCAATAAAACGGATGAAAAGACAACTCGGACGGACTGTAATCGTCGAAATCATTGAGCACACCTTTTGTCATATTGCATTAGATGTGTTCAACAAAAAATTGGTTTTGAAAAAAAAAATTGCATACATTCGAAGGCAACAGCCTTAACGCCGAATCGTTCAGGAATTTTGCACTGAAATGGCTAAGAGGTCGAGTTCAAGGTCTTCAGAATATTCGGCACATATCATTTCCTATATGTGCACTATGATTCCTGAGCTGTAAAGTTGATAATGATTAGATATTAGATAATGATAATGATTAGATATTTTGTGCTCTGACTTTGAAAATAAGTTTAGAGGTGAAATTCAAGGTGATCAAAATATTCAGCATACTAGTACATCTTTTCCTATATGTTGAAAATTTAATTCCAAGCTTTGAGGTCGATAATTAGCGAGATATTAGCAATTTTCGGACTCTGACCTTAAACATGAGGTCAAAGTTCAAATTCAAGGTCAATAGAATATTCAGCATATATCATTTCCTATATGTCCATAATTGGTTCTTAAGCCGTAAAGCCAATAATAAGCAAGATATTAGCCTGTGCTCTGAGCTTGAAAAAAAGTCACGTTCAAGGGTCTGAGAATATTAGGCATGCACCATTTCCTATATGTCCACAATTTATTCTCAACCTGTAAAGTAAGCCTTTTTGTCATGTGACCTTGAAAATTAAGTCTAAGTTCAAATCCAATGTCACAAGAAAAATGAGTATATATCCTTTCCTATATGTGCACAATTGGTTCCTATTCTCTATTCTCAATATTCAGTGAGATATTAATGATAATGTGTCCCTTTATAAAGCATCTAGGAGAACTGAACATGAGAAAAGGGACTCATCGAAAAAATGGCGAACCTAAGCAGACAGACAATTGAAACCAAAATTTCAAAACAAATTTTTCAAAAAAGTTTTTTTGTGGAAATGGCCGCCACAAGTCCGAAATCGGCCATGTTTAGTCGAAATGGCCGTCATTTTGAGAATGGCTTCCTAAAAAGTATTTTTAGGCATTTTGGTGGAAAATTTCAGAAAGATTCGACGGTAAATGTTGAAGATAAAAATGTAGACGTATGAAGGACGACAACGGACGACGGACGCAACTCCATGCAATAGGCATATATTATAAAAACAAAGTTGCGTTACCCTAAAAAGACATTATTCATGTTAAACCTAATGTTGTTTGAGATTTTCATATTTGTGGGCAAATGACAAAAAACGTTCTCACATTTGTGGTTGAATTTTATTTCACATTTGTGGGTGATGACTTTTTCACATTTGTGGGTGATTTACAAAATTTGTTTTCACATTTGTGGGTTGGGTTGAACACATACCCCTATATCGATATTTTAATTTTTATATCCATTCAGATAAACATCTGTCCCTGTACTACTGTATGGGTGTTGTGGCTATAATGGTGATGGTCATGCTGTCTGTACTCGTGTCTCGCGCATTTCGACAGGGAAACAGGTAGGACTATATTACATAATTAGGCAAAAATCGTAGACATCTATGTCAAGCACGATCTGACGATATGACTTTGAGTCATCCGCCAAAGAGCGCGTATCTTGACATGCGTTTGGTTGACTCCTCAAATGCAGAGCCCCGTCGACCATCCGCGCATAGGCAGAACGCGCTTGACATCTATTTCGGGATTTTTTTAAAGCATGAGAATATATCCTGCATGATTGTACGTTTCTTGTTGCATAGGCCTGTGCAAGAGAGAGCCATCGCCACGGCTCAGCACATGAGCGAGCCCAACAAGTACACGCCCGTGGTGCTGACAAGCAGCACGAGCGGGTCGACGTTGGTGATCCTGCCGGAAGCGTCCGCGACCGAGCCACTGGCCGGGGAGTCCGGAGCGTCCGGTGAGTCAGGGGATTACTGGGACATCACGGACCTCAAACGAGCCCTGCCAGAGCTGCCCCCAAGCCAGATCGGACTATTGCCGAGGGACGGTCGCCGCCGTCAGGACCCTGAATCACCGAGCCGTGGACACCGCCGACGGGTGATAGATAGTCCAGATTCGAGTCCTCGACAGCCAACGGTCCCCGATTCGTCCACGGAGCACTTGGGATTCGGTGTCCCGCCGCGGACGCCGCCACCACCACGACTGAGACCCCCAGGCTCGTGTCCAATCCCTGTGGCCCTGCCCTCGGTCCCGGGATCCGAGCCTAGAGTCAACGGCTCCACTGCAAGCTATTTGACCCTTTACCCAGATGAGGAACAAGGACAACACTCCGCCCGTGTGAGATCAGAGTCAGATCGGATCAGCTCAATGACCACACGGGGATTTCAACGGCATGGGGCTATTAACAAGAAGCCAGTCCCCACGCCAAGAACACGTGGCCGCCACGTCTACGCAAACACCGGACTCCTCTGGAAGATCAGGAAGTCATTGGGACTCTCTCGAGCGCCGAACTCCCCAAACACTCTTCAAGATAAGGAAGAGGATGCGCGACTGGCAGAGTTGGCCGCTACTAGCGGCATGTCCATGCAGTGGCAGCCTGGTGGTCGTGTGACGACTGGGAACAGCAACTTAGAAATGCAGGCTGAGAACTATGGCGAGGTCTCCTCTGCTACAGATCCTTCGCGGTCGGACACGGACTTGACAGCCGCGAGCACATCACGAGCCGGCGCAACTTGTCCCAGTCCAGAGCCCTTCCAAAGTGCTAGAACCCGAGTCCAAAGCAACAAGGACACTAACACTCTCTACATGAGCATGGCCACACCCAGGGCCGTGTCAGAGTTCTAGGAAGTGTATATGTTGCATTACAATATGGCAAATGTACTAGTATAATCGATGCATGAAACGTGTAGATGGCACACAAACATGATGAGCTGCCCACTGACAAAACGTGATAAGGACCCAATTCTGGGCCTCAAGGACTTTCACAACTAATAACAATGAACTTCATTTACTGGTAGTTTTACTTTTTCAATGCAAAGAAAACAATTTTCGGCGAGCATCCGAAAATTTTGGAAATTTTCCAAATACAAGTTTGTAATGAAAAACATATTCAATATATGCACGTATTCCCTTTAGTGTTAAGGATTACATGTACAATGTTCTAATTTCCTAACCACTTGAGTGTGTTCGGTATGGATGCTTATTAATTGTACGTGTACACATCTATCATACTGGTGAAAAATGTTAATGCTGATATGATCTGTCAATTCTTGAAAAAAAAAATCCACATCAAACAGAGGTGATTTCATCTGTTTGATGTTGATCTCGAGCTGGTGCATGCATGGAGGCCATTTTGGGGGTGGGGCTGGATGCGAAAACTGTAAATACGTATTGCTTTATGTAGTCAGTAACATGTCAAGCGACGGACTGTGTTACGGAAATAATACTTGTTTATATGAATTATCATTATATGATATATTGCATATGATATATAATATATCCATGTTTACATGGCTTTTGATATATTGTACCACTTGGTGTCCAAGTAAATTGTTAAGCCATATGTTCGTTTTATAGTTGAGCAGTCCAAAATGTTTATTCCGAGATTAATGAAAACAGTGAAAAATCAGATTGAAAATTAACCACCCAACTTATCACTATTTATCACACATACAAAAACTAATAAAAAAACGTAATAAATGTACATGTAATTTTATTTCACTTTCTCCAGCATTCCTGTGCAATATATTGACATTGTTGTCGGTAAATACGTGGATATCTTTCCCTCTCGAATAAGACGTATTGACCAAGCTTGTGATGTCATTTGAAACGTCTTCTTCGGGAGGGAAAACAAAATTTATACGTATTCACTCACACAGAGGTTGATATTTGTTTTATTATAAGCTTCAACTGCTTTATTTCGTATTTCTTGCTCAGGAATTTGCCCGCACAGTCAATATCTATCAATATTGAACGCGGGCAGAGGTATACCCCTTTACTGGAGTGTCACCGAATGTTCTGCCTGCATCTGCGCACCATAACCGTGGTGTCACTACTCGTGTAACCCAACCACGTCAGAATGCTACAGTGCTTCCGTCTTTCGGAGAGACCTCGTCCCCGAGGTCAGCTGTATCCCATTGTTGAGCCACATCACCCTGGTAAGTTATTCACCCTGTCTGCGGTCAGAGAGCAGGAACCCGGTATTTACATGTGATGTGAGTCAACAGTGGGGGCCGATCCAGGACAGACGCCGAAACAAACCACAGTGGTTCAAAGGTACGGCCCCAATGTAAAGTTCGGCGACCTGACGCTAAAGAGGTATTTATAACCCCTTACTCGAGTGTCACCGAATGTCTTATAAATCTGCCTGCATCTGTGCACCATAACCGTGGTGTTACTATTCGTGCAGCCCCACCACGTAATGCTACATATATTGTGATAATGTTAGACCATTCACAGCGTTGTTCTCGCCTGATGTACCGTGAAACTTTTAATAAAACACAGGACTTTTAATAAACACAGGCTTCGAATAGACGCAGGGTCTGGAAGTCAAGTGGAATCAATGAACCCCCCTGTGCTTATTAGAAGTTTTACGGTTTAGTGAACATATACATGTAAATATATATTCCATTACCATGTCTTACCAACGAACCTCACATGTGGAGGATCTCGGATTAACACTCATCATGGCTTAGACGCGCGTGAATAGATGCTTATCCAATGTATTTTGAGGTAAAGAGTGCTGGAAAATATAATGAGCTCTAGGACTTGGCAAGTTCTTGAACATACCTCGAATTGTAGGCCTATAATAAAACAGTTATTGACTTTTACTGTCGGTCATTATGTTGTTTTACAGACCCCAGAAATGTCACAATGACCGAGGCGATCCTGGGGTCTGTAAAACAACAGAATGACCTTAGTGGAAGTCAATAACTGTTAAAGATTTATGGGAATCAGTTGAGATCTGCGGCAGTAGATATGCGTCCAAAACTAAATCAGTACAGCGGACGCGCTAGGCGACAATCGCAAATGAAGTAGTATCAGCGGAACAAAATATTTGCACACCCTGTATCATTAGAAAGTTGACACCACATTCAGTATTTGGGTCCTGGTATCGTTCCGTCAACAGACTCCATCCTCTGCTAAACGATAATTAAATAAGGACTGCATTAGTCATGCTACGCACCCTCCACAATATATAAAATATAAACTTATATACGACAGTGTCCGGTTTGATATATTCATAGTAATTTCATTAATGTTTTCGTGATACCGGTATTGTGATGTTCATCTGTTTCACATATACTTTGACACACTTAGTACCAGACGCAATTCGGGATAGCAGACGCAGATAAGAATGTTGCTGTTGTTGTTTATGTATTCGGTGTATTCTTCTGGAATATAAATTCACTATGATCACGAATCAAAGAATAAAACCTGGCGGTCAAGAAGTGAGAACGGTCAGTTGAAGAAACAGGATAAACGAATACTCAATTTATTACGAAAATATGTCATCAAAGGTATTAGTATAGACATAACCATAAACGAAACTTACAATGGATGTTCCTGAAAGAAGACAGAAACTGTCCACACATCAGAAAATGTTTATCATGCTGTACAAGCTCTAAGGGAAAAAAGACGACATCGTTGTTCGGAAGATGACATCGTTGTATGGATACGAATAGAGACACTTTTCATTATTTGGATAAATATTTTCAGAAATATAATTGCTGTAATTTACATGCTTGTAAACACACTCAGCCAGCAGTAGGACAAGATGGCTGGGACAGAGATGACAGTAGCCAGTGACCAGTCCAATACCACACTGCTGGACAGCTCAATGGCTGGGCTTGGCATGGAAACCAGCACTGCAGGTACAGCGTTTCTTGGAGGTTTTCTTATAAGTATTTCTCATATAAAATGTACTAATATTCGAATGAAGTAAATTCAACTGTGAGTAACAACATCAAGTTGTTATCATTATACATGCATGTAGGCCTGTATAAATTTTTCTGCTACACGTACAAATGTAAATAAAGGTATCCTCCTATACGTTCTTTAACTAAAAAACATAGCACCAAGAGTGCTGTAGCTTACCGGCAATCATGAGAATTGCATAGAATACTGATTTTCCAACATATGAATTAATACAGTGATGTTAAAATCTATTCTTAAAACATGTTCGTAAATGTTGCTTAAAAAAATTCTGTATGGACTATAACACGAAATCAAGTTACATCTTGAAATATTTTTTTCGTTAATGACATATTTTCACAGACCGTCGATTCAAAGGCAACAAAACTTATACACATCACAAAGGTACTTAAGGAGAGTTTTATAGTCCCAAAAAATTTACAATGGCCAATTTTTGCTGGAAATGGCTCAAAACGAATAGTGACTCGATTTGGGACAAAAAATTTTTTTTTCGCCGACCCGTCAAAAAATTAAAATGGCCGCCACACGCAGACCGTCATTTCAAAGGCAACAAAACTTATACACATCACAAAGGTACATAGGGAGAAATTTTATACATGATTTTGAGGAAAACTGAATAGATTTTGAGAAAATGGCCACCAAAGACAAAATTCATCGTTTTCTCGACGAAGAAGGTCGTTTTGACCTTTCAAGGTCATTGAAGGTCAAATTTAAGGTCATTACTCAAACCGCAATATATGATTTCCCATTTGAATGTGCCAATACTTAGGCTCTGTCTTGAAGTGTTCTATGAGTTTACTCCGCACAGCTCCCATTATGAAGGAAAAATTGGGTGGAAAATGGCCGCCACGCGCGGACCGTCGATTCAACGGCAACGAAACTTATACATGTCATAGAGGTACATGAGAGGAATGTTTTGAAACAAAAATCTCAAAACTGACAGTTTTTGAGAAAATGGCCACCAAAGTCCAAAATTGGCAATTTTTCGTCAAAAATGGCCGCCAAATCGGCAAAAACGATTCAATCAAAAAAATTTTTAAAAACGTCCTTAGATACTAGCCCAAAGTATGTTCTGACAAATTTATGAGGAAATTCATCATGTCAAAAAAAAGTTACAGACCCGGACGGACGACGGACGAAAAAACACGACAATAGCTTATCGGCCCAAAGGGCCGGTAAGCTAACAATAACGTTTTAATAGTGTGTAAACGTTTCAACACAAGTTTCACATTACAACAATGGCTGGAAACAGATCCACAAAAATATGCACCAAATATGATCATTGATATTTGATCAGCAATTCTTCAGTTCCAGGCAGTAGATCGTCAGCCTTGCATATATATCTGTGTCAGTTCTGTCGTACATTTTGTGAACAATATACTCGTGTTAGAATAATGATCTATAACATAACAGTGCCTTTGTGTATATGCCCCTTTCCACTGTACAACTTCACCGTTTGTACATGTTAGTCATTGTTCGCCATGACAGCTGACGTACAACCCGCTGGGAGAGAGTTTATCACCATACATCTGTCAAGTGAGTGTCAGCAACTTTGATTCACCCTGTACACCAATAACTGTATCTGGTATAGGATGCCCTGGAATATTGCACTCCCATGTTCAACTTTGTGTGACGTAGTTGTCAGTAATGATTTGCGCTAATTGATTGGTGCAATTGATAGACATGCGTGCAATGGGAGCTGTCACCATGTTCTGTTAAATTATACATCGAAGTATTATATGAAACATACTAATACTCATACTATTTTATGAAACATACTAAGAAACATACTAATGAAAACATGTACATGTACATGTGTTATTATTTTAGATCAAAAGAGAAAATCAGTCGTGGAATTTCATTACAATACCCAATGATTGCTTTCAACTTAAAATTATTTTCTACTCATAACTCGTGGGTTTCTTACAAATAAACAGGATTCTAGCATTATTTTGGGGGTAAAATTCACCGGTAGGCATACATGTGTATTCATGAAAAAATAAAGTCATATTTTTACAGACCTTTGGAGGGGGCACCTGCCCCCAGTGCCCCCCTCCGCCCCTCTGGATCCGCCCCCACCCCCTCTGGATTTATGCATGTAACCTTGAGTTCAATCACTCAAGTTCAGGTCACCAGAAGATGCACCACACTCGACTCCCCAATGATCGATATACCAACCTAAGCCTTATATTCAAACAGGTGTATCTAAAGGCCAACATCCACAAGACATTCCTGGACATTGCATGTAAATGGACCATTAAAAGAGTAAAAGAGTGAGAACATACATATCCCATTGATGTAAATTATCATTTAGAACTGACCGAATTGAATCAATGATCAAAACTCCAGGGCGAAAATGTTAAGCGCTAACTGCTAAAGGGCGGCTCTAATTGACGGTAAGACCAATTACATGACTAAAATAAACAACTGAATGTTTCTTAATGCCGCCAGAGTTGGAGATAATCCTGATCGGTGTAATAGTCGGCGGCGCCGTGCTGATCGCTGTGGGGGTGTCGATCTGGTGCTGCTGTCGCAAGCGCAGGGAAAAACCCAACAAATCGTGAGCTACCTTAATATATAAAATATATCCATAATGCATTCAATTTCAATGAAATGACTATAAATACATAATCAAGTTCATAATACAGGACGTTGTATGTCGACAGGTTGATGCGGCGAGAGCACCAGCCTTTGTGTGCCGTGGATTCGGGCGCCATCTCCGTGTCTGTCAACCGCGTGTCTGAGGTCCCGCTTGTGCTGCGCCAGACCTCGGGCCCCACCCCGCACGGCACGCCACACGGCACTCCCAGGGTCTCCAGGGTCAGCACGCTACGTGACAGCCCCCGGGTCGTCAGTGTGCAACGAGCTGGCTCTCGGGCCTCCAACATGGCTAGGGAAGAACAGAGAGCCAGTCGGGTTGTCGCCCGTCGCTCACCCCAGCCCATCAGGTGCTCGACCATGGACGGCCGCGACGGCTTCACGCTGTCCTCCAGCTTCGAAGGCGGCCTGGATATGGTTGGCGGCTCCCAGTACGACAACTTGGACCGGCCGACCAGCCTCTACAACAAGGGATCTACATACGATAACCTGGATCGCTCATCCTACGACAATCTGAACGAGCCCACCGTGAACCTCGACAGGAAAGGCTCCACGTACGAGAATGTGGATGATAACGGCACTGGGCCCACGTGCGACATTATCGCAGTACACAGGGGTCCCCAACAAGGAGGTGCTGGGCCAAGACGTACCAGCACGTATCAAAAGCGAAAAGGCTCCAGGACACTGCCACTCAGCTTCAACTTTTTGAATGCCGCGAAATACAGCAAAGCAAATCAAGATGACGATGGAGAACCGGATTATGCTAACGTTCCTAGTCAAGCTGAGCGATTATCTTCTGGCAACCCGGATCCACAGGGAAATGCTCCTACCGTACCAGCCAAGACCAAGAAGTACAAGGCGCGTCGTGGTTCCAAGACTCTGGAGTTGTTTATCAACAGAAAAGTTCCTCCTGTCTTGACGAAAATCCAGCGCCAGGTTCTGGAGGCGGTTCCCATCTTTGGCGAGCCGACCCCGGGGACCACTCCCAAGTCTGGGGCCCCGGACGGGGTCATACAGTTCCCGCCCCCGCCCGGGGACACCCCGCCAGCTACTTCCCCCATCCTCAGCTACGTCAACCCAATGTACAGCCCAACGACCGCCACTCCGGGTACCGCCGGCTCATCAGGGGCCTATTTCTCCGTGTAACACACATAGGCACACACACAGCCTGTCTACTTCGTGTAACTCTCAGTCAGACCTCAGGGGTCATATTTTCAGTCACACCTCGGGAGACTGGCTTGGTTGCGTTGCGTCCTTCGTCGTCCTTATAGTCGAAATAGTGGCACAAAAGTTCCTGAAAATAATTCAAGAGGGAGGCATTTTCTTGTATTAAAAGTCATGCTAGTCATGCTCCTGGTCATGACTAGGGTTGATTTCTACGAAAAATGGCCAACTTGTTACTTTGAACATAGTACTTTGAACATAACTTGTTACTTTGAACATAGGTTTTTTTTTCAAAATCTCTTCAATAACCTTTTTTATGATAAAGCCTCAAAAAATTTCAGCTCTTCAAGTTTTTTTTTTTTTTTTTACTTCTTGTAGCCACTTTCCCTTCCTTGTGATAGCTTAGGCATCAGTACACCTACTTTAGGTATTGACACATTAATATGGAGTGTCATATATGGCGAGTTGATTGGTGACCTTGATTGACTACCCTTTTTTGGTCTTTTTGGTTGTACATTTTCTGAGCCTTGGGGCCCATGTAGCGCAGCTCACTATTTCTTCTAAATTCAATGAAGATTAAAAATGTGCCAGACGGGTGCGCTACCTTGGCCACCTTGGGCTTTGAATATTCCGCCCAAGTAACATAGGCTGATCCTGCGCTTTCTTCTATATTCAATAAGGATTAAAAAGGTGTGAGACGGATTAAATGGTATGCTTTCAGTGGACGAGTAGTATTAAGGCGCAGTGTATAATACTTGGGCCGAATATTCAATTGGAACTGTTTGAGTGTATACTCGTACGGTGTATTTTGTGGTGTATCATTCACTACGTCTCTACGTAAATACGTCTCTACGTAAAATGTTTCGCTCTGCATAATTCTAAATATATACACATGTCTCTTTTTGTAAAATACTGTGTCAAAGGTATTGGTAATAGTGTAAATAAACCATTTGTGCAGGCTTAATAAATGTTTTAAAAACCTGTCATTGACTTGACTATAACTTGTTGAATGTTGGGAAAATAAATATATCAAAATCCATCGAACCTTCTGGAGTTGCACATTCTTCGCGAAGTTGTTGGTCGTGGACGAGATGTACCAATTAATAACAAATCGCTTTCAGGCTGGTATACTTCAAAATGATATTCTAATCATTTTAATGCAAACTAATATAGAATTTACTGGCGTAATTATAGCATCGTGTATTTGCTGGAACATGGACACGTCCACAAACTTCCTTGTCACGAGAATACATCTACTGTGAGGGATCTCATGACTATATTATATACTGTATACAATATCGGCATGATATGTACACATATATTATACATGTCATCAAGTATGGTCCCAGTATGCCTATAGGCTCTTTGCTATAGTTCATCATGTGACCGATGATCGAAACAACCCAGGAATTGCTGGCTTTGACTTTTGTTGTTCTGCAAAACAGCACTCCCAAGAAGATCGTCATCTTTGGATGGATACAATGGATGGTAAATGTTATCTGGTGTATCATTAACTTATTCATTTCGTCGACATTATGGTAGAAAGATATCATTCAGGAATTGAGGTAGGCTACGCATTATTTTCAGTGGAAGCAAATTCACCCCCTGCAGGTGGATATACACCAACGCATACAACAGTAATGGGTCAGACTTCAACAAAAGGTGACTAGAAATCATTCAGACCAGAAATATATATCTACAATGGGTTAAAACTATAATGAGAGGAGTTGACGCGGCGAGTATATAATGCTTTCAGGTTCAGGACTATCATTTACGACAAATATGATAATCATGCTGGCTGCAGTGTCCGGAGCACTGATCATGCTGCTTCTGGTCATGATCCTGTCTCTGTTCATCATCATCAGGAGGAGCCCGCCACACCCAGCAAGGTAGGGAGTCTCAACCTCACAGCTTTACGCTAACAATTAATGTTAGGGTCTACTTTTCCAAATACATATGTACAGGTGAATGATGATTACGAGGGATGGGGGAGGGGACCCACATGTATCAGCTGTAGATACTTTATGCGCCTGGGCCTATAACACTGTACTTGTTGAGTTTCCGACAAGTTGGTCTCACTTTCAGACGGGACACCGTGACAGAGGACGAGAGTTTTGATGACGAGGAAGAGCTCAGTCCGGTGCCGGGACCTGTCCAGGAGCTCAGGTTGGGCGAGAAGAAGGCACGTAGCCTGGTGCGTCCCATGATTCCACCTCCCCAGCCCCCTGCGGGCGGCACGCTTAAAGCCCCGGGCGAGAGACTATTCATGCCCAAGTCCGCGGCCAAACTGTTCCGGCGCTCACAGCTCCCTAGCGCGCCACTACCGCCACCTGGTGGAGAACCTGTTGACTGTACGCCTGCAGTACAACACGAGGGAAGGGAAGAGGGTGATAATGATCGCAAGTCTCATCAAATTGAGACCATTCCAGAGGAAACACAGAACGGCGACAACTGAACAGGGCCAAGTCGTTGTGGTGGCCTGCAAGCCGTGTTTGTGGAAATATTGGTGACATTATGATTTCATGTTTGTCATAACGCTCCTATAATTTTCATTCATATTTGTATCGAGGAATGCTATCATAAAGGTATCTCGTATTATCATAACGCCAACATAAAATGTGATATTCGTCGGTGTTTTAATGATGACGCTATTCATGAAGTGGTGCACGGATTCGTTATGACGATCATCAGGCAAAACAGTTTAAATATCTATCTATTTTTATTACATGACCATAATATGCCAGCCTGTTAAAATTCAGCTACACTTCATCAGGTGTATCTTATGAGTGGAAACTTCTTACTTGATGACACTATGGATGTTATTGAATTAAATGAAGGCAATACTTGGCATTGAATATGTTTTTATTTCATCCTTCTATATTTTCCTAAGAGAAATATCAGATTTGTCAAAGTTGGGAAAATGTATAAAACGTTGACATTTTGTTTTTGACAAGTTGACAGCCAGGAGAGAAATGCCAGCCACATACAGCCAGGCGACATGGCCGAGTGTACGATATTTAGAAGGTTGGCAGCCTTCTGTACAGTACCTGTACGTAACAACATTATACACTATGTACATCCATCATCTGACCAAGTCCTGTCATACAATAATATTAACACACTCACTCGTAACATTCCCCTTACATCCCTTAAATAGTGAATAGGTCAATGATGACGATGAGATGAGACATCTGCAATAAAACTTGATGACCACTGAGTTCAAAGTTCTCCACAAGTGTATGCAATATTGGCCATGAGATCAGTCACCAGCATGTCCTGGCACGGCTGCCACTGTATAGGCCAAACTGACTCTGTCACAGCAACATGGCTCATATCAACTCTTATGTACACATTAATTTCAACGAATACTGTCAGACAATTCACAGAATTACTAAATGATGCCACTTTGTTGTAAATCTACTCTGAAACATTACAGAGACGGCCACCTGCATTTGCAAGTTATCACAATAATAATCAGTTGTGGAAGCAAATAAATATCTCAGCTAAATTTGATGCAAACAAATTAAAAATAATAATATCAATGTCATATTGACAGGAACAATGGAGACAATATTATTTCAAAGTACTAGAGCACTTTCATTTATTACTCAAGTGTTGATGGCCAAAGTCAATCATCTAAACTGACGATAAACCCCACATTCATAATCAGAAAATACCGGCAATACTTCATAAATGTAGAGATTTAGATCAAGCACAACAACTTGAATGAAGCACCAAAATTTACAGTTTGGCATTAATTACTAACCGTAACACCAACCAATATAAATTACAACTGTTTGTATAAAGCACAATTTGCAGTTACAACAGGCAAATATAATTTCTCTTTGTAACTCAGAGTACTTGGACTAGAATTCACATCTCTTTTTTATGATTCAGCAAACACTCCTGGAGAAACACGTGGACAACAATGTGAACAAACATAAATAATTGTGATTTGCTGGAGAACTGCTGACTGAACATGGTCACTTCACATGCAGTCAACATTAAGAAAGCTAAAGAAATTCACACAAATCACAATGGTCTGTTTGCACAACAAATGACACTGAAATGCTATATAGGATTACACAATTCTCTCGGTAAACTGCAGTATACTTAGTTGTATTCTTTCAATCGTCTTTATCAATTTGAATATTTGTATGAAATTTGAAAAACTTAATTCCAAATAGCAGAAAGAGAATCCCCCATGAACACAATTCTTTTGATAAACTACTAAATTGAAGATGTAAACAAATATTTGCACAGAACTTATTTTGCATTCCTCAAATAATAGGTTTGCAGATACACAGCACTGTATTGAATTTTGATTTTTTATTGCTATATATAAACATTTCAACAGCCATGTAACAACAACACAGGCATCAGTTGAATTCCAAAGGTTTCCTAATTGTTTTCAATGATTCATACTTAGTATTGCAGAGTAAATACCAAACATAATGGAGTCAACTGAACATTGGCCATTCAGAAAAAAATACATAGAGATGAAACAACTAAAACAGCACTACAATTGGTTTAATGCCTCTGACTAACAACAACTTTGATGAAAGAATAACAAGACATGATGAATGACATTGGTAATGAAGGATGATTTGACAACATTTATAACATATAACAGACTAAGATGGCGCCCATGTCTGAGCGAAGGCCATCCTTTGATCACAAGTGTGCTGCCACAAGAGAGTCTAGCTCCACCACTGACACACATACATATATACTGTCCAGTTGGCTTGTTGGGTCTCTACACTGCAGGGCACAGCCAACAGCCTGCAGCATTCATGGAACAGCCATAGAACAGCTGAGGATGCCAGGTTGTCTCTGCAATGTAACCTGCTCCCAGTCCTCATGGACTGAGCTACAGTGGAGAAGTGGTTGTGGACTACAGTTCCAGCACAGCTTGCTGTCCTAAACAATGTCACACTCCAACCACAATCACAGATCGGCTCACTCTATATGTTGAGATTCTTTGACAAGCCTCAGTCAGGCTGTTTCAGTCTCTGGTCGACGCCCGTCCCTTGCTTCAGTCTCTACCTGGCCTGACTGTCCGTGTCCAGGCCATTGGAGTTGACCTCAATCTTGTCCTTGGTGACCGGGACATCAAGGCCGGTGATGGAGTTGATGAGAGGGGTGGGGGGTTTGACTTTGTTGAGTGTGGGGGAGCCACCACTGTGGTTGTGGGTGACACTGGAGGGGATGAGGGGCGGCGGGGCACCCACCACGCTGGGTGAGTTGCTCTTGCTGGAGGAGGTGTTGCTGTTGTGATTGATGATGACTGGACTGCTGGGCGGCCGAGAGGCTCCTGATGGGTGGTGGTAGGAGCTGTTGCTGGGTGGTCTGGAGGCGGCCGAGGGGTGGTACGAGCTGTTAGGTATACCACTGCCTCCGAAGGCTGGGTGGTACGACTCGGCGTTGTGCCGGAGTGGTGGCGGGATCTTGGATCGTTCCAGGTCCATGGTGCTGGCGAGGATACGCTCTCGGTGCTCCCGCTCCATGGCGACAAGTCGCTCCTGGTCTCGTAGCATCAACTGCTGCTGCAGTTTCTCGGCCTCCAGCAGATTGAGCGGAGCACCTCCGGACACCGGCAGACTCAGAGGGTTCATGCGACGCAGCAGCTGCTCTCGCTCTCGCTCGATGTCTGACCGGTGGTTCATCTCCAGGTGTGAGCGCTCAAATGGGTTCCACAGTGCTGGATGGTGGCCACTCAAAGATCGTTCATACGGAGACATGTGTCGACGGTCTGGATACAAACTGGCAAGACTACTATGTGGCGGTTGTAACATAATATTGCGACTGTCCATCTTGTTGAGCAGTTGTGGACGAAAGTCCGTGGGCTGACGCTCCTTCCCGTCCTCAATCAGCATGACATCGTCTTTCTTTTCCTCTTTGACCTTAACGTCAGACGGTCGTACAAGTGGACTGTTCCGCGTGTATGGCGAATCAGATTTATGGTGAGGGTCAGGGCCGTTACGCAATGGTGACCTCGACCTTGACCTCTCCATTACCCGGTTAGCTTCTCGCTTCCTGTCATCAAAGCTACGGCGGTCTGTTTCACGTGATGGGGACCTCTTCATCAGGACATCATGTTCTTTGTCCCGTATGATACGGTCTCGCTCCCGTTCTCGGTGGCTGAGATCATCTCTTTCCCTGCAAGGACATGAACCAAGCACTTGTTAACTTCAGTTTCAAACAGAAATTCAATCGGTTTACCACAATTTAGCAACCATTTCATACACAGCGGTGTGCATACCTGCTGTTGACGTCCTCGCGGTGGTTATGATGTGACTCCCGGCTCATGGACCGCTCTCTGTCTCTCTCCCTGGCCTTGTCTCGCTCTCTTTCCCGCTCCCTCGCGTCTTTGTCGCGTTCTCTTTCCTGTTCACGGTCCCTCTCCCTTTCCTTCTCCCTCTCGCGGTCCAGGTCGGACTTGGGAGGCCAAACCGCGGGCGGGGTGGGGAAGGATGACGGGGTGCGGTGCAGGCGGTTCCACTCGTGCGGGGAGGTGATCCCTGGCATTGCAGGCAGGTCTCGACCTGGGTACAGGGAGCTGCCGATGTTAGCTGTAAACACAGATATCCCGTGAGAAGACTATCGTAAGCATTGTCTTGAATGCAGTACATAGTATCTAAAGAATTTTCCAACACAAATTGAGCAAAGTTTGTAGTACACATACGTTTTGGGTACATACCTAGTCCTCCAAAGGCAGCACTGTTGAGACTGAGGCCAGGATATGGTGAAGGTCTCGGGAATGGTGAGGATCCTGAAACAGCAAAATATCATTATGGAATTTGTCCCGATACTTGTGACTGTCTGCTTGAAGACGAATAGTTTTGTGCACCGTTTTTGAGCCAGGGAGTTATTTGATGAATGTCTTACCTAGATGTGCGGGATTGAACAGACTGCCATGAGGCCCAGGGTGAGCAGAGTCAAATGGACTCCTTGTGTGAGCACCTGCAGTACACAATCACAACAACATGAGTGGCAGGATCAAAACTCAGTGGTCATGAGAAGATGGTGTTGACCTCATTCAATCGGTTATGTGACGAGGTGGTGAGGTGTGTACTGACTTGGCTTACTTTGTGGCCCCAGCAGACCAAGAGGTCCATGCTCAGGTCGGTGCAGGCCACCGGCTCCATGCAGGAGGTGACTGGGAGGCCGCAGCAGGTCCGAGGGCTTGGTCTCCCCTCTGCTGGAACCCTCCGAGTGCTTCTGCTGATGGATGTGGATCTCCCAGGCTATCCGCACATGTGCCGCACACCACTTGCCAGACTTCTGTGTGTGAAAAATTATCTCCGTGACTAATTGCGTTTCACGTGATCAATCATTGTTATGGAAGCACGTCTTCACTGTCTCATTGCAGTGACGCAATTTCAAAGGTTGTCACGTAAATGTGTTGTCAACTGCGTATATGTTACAAATATAGCATTTAAGCACTACGTGACAGTTTACATGATGAATGCTCATTAGCAATACAATTTCCCTGCACCCGCTGCGGCCTGATCATTACCATATTTCTTGTTCTACTAATGCTGTCCCTCAGTTTTTGTCACAGAAAACACTGAACTCCACGCACTACCGGGACACATGCTTCCGAGAAATCTGCCTGTTCCAGTCACGCTTTCTTCATCAAATCAAACCGACTAACTAATTGTCTCATAAGCGAGTCACTGACATCCCCTACACTCTGTGAATTGTCTGTGAAAACACGCTTCACGCTCGCGTATCATTACTCTTCCTCTATAAGTTTGTCTAGCTTGAACCAGTAAGTTTTATTTGTCGTATTCAACGAAGCTCTCATTCATCGACTGGTTTGCGACAGAGTTTGAATGCACATACATGTATATTGTGCCATTGTATAAAATCATGTTCTACACCTTGGGGACCCTTGACTGCTATTCATTGTATCAATGACACAAATTTCTATATAAATTTTTCCCTTCAGTATGCACCGAGTCTTTTGAGACCATGCTACAACTGCCCCTGACAACTAATCCTCAATACAGGCAAATTCATGTCTCAGAGATGTCTCTGAATCCTTATAAGGAAGTGGCACAGCTCCTTGGGGTGTGTGAAATAATGCAGTAAATCCCAGCCAAGGTTGGAGTAATTGTCCATGTTGTTTAGCATGCTGACTGGCACACCGGAGAGACCAGACTGAGATGGTTCACGGACTGGTAGCTATAGATAGCTGTGACAGACCAGGGACACACGCGGGATGCAAACATCCTGCAGCTATTTCCACTGGGAGCACTTTGTATGCAGGGGCTGTAGGCTGTAGGTTTACAGAAGCATGATTACTTGTGTTATCTGGGCGGGCCAGACAGCACCCATGGGCCCATTTCTTGCTTCCCACTCCTATCTCTAATCCAAGTCTGGCCACGCTTCTCACCCTTATCATTCTCTACACACCCCACAAAGTCTGCCAAGGCTGTGCTTCTGACTCCAAGCACAATATTTCTCTGGTTTTTACACCCAATCAGCCCTGATATGTCCCCAGCGATGGGCCTTGCAATGTTCTTGACTGACGTTCCTGTTCAGTGAGTTTTCACCCGATTAATTTCATAAGGTCCAGTGGTCCCCCAGGCGGGAGGGAAGAAGACGTTAGCACCCGGAGAGCCAGAGCCAGCCGCTCCCACACCCCAGTCCCCGTCTCCCTCTCCCTCCAGTCACGCCCCTCATTAGCTTAAGGACTCCTAAACACTGCCGCATCACGCAGGCCTGCATATAGATTTGAAATTTTCCGAGCGATTGCACATGATCCATAAAGCAAGTTTGCCTCTTTGAGTCGGTGACAATGTCTCTTGATTTGAGGAGCACACCACGGTGTTCTATGACCAGGGCCTGAGCACCTTGGCATATTTCTTCAGCTACGGGTTTCCAAGGAAACGCCAACAGAAGAGACACCTATTGGAGGAGCTGGGTTGGAAGGGTCTGAAGAGTTAATGTATCATCTGCCACAAATTGTTGTGCTATGCTTCCATTGTCCTCCACTACATCCAGTTCAACATACTCCATTAAGTCTACAGGATTTTTTTTTTGCTCTCTGCTCGCAATTCTTGTGCAATTTTTTTCTGCTTCTGCCAACAATTTGCTGCCCTGTATTAAAAATCCAACATTTTGCAACTCTGTACTTGAGAACCAACATTCTGCCGCTACCTGTACTTGAGGGAAAACATTTTGCCACTGCCTGTACTCACCTTGGGTGTGACAGAAGGAGTCTGGGGCTTGTCTCGTGCTAGAGGCAGCAGCATGGGTGTGTGCAGACTTGACGACCCTCCGTTCTATAATACAAACAATACACATCATGATTGAGACAAAATAATATTCAAAGCAAAATGGCAATTTTTACCTCCAGGGGTCATCATAACTTATTGAGAATGTGGAGCAGTGTTCCTTGATTATTTTACTGACCTTTGGTTGGAAGGCGCCGTGTAGACTTGAGCCGAGGGCCGGAGCGCTGGGCAGGCCTGGGGGAGGGTGTAACATCGGGGACAGTCCTAGCGGGCCTCCAGGCAGGCTGGACAGCTGTAACAGACAGGGTACACAATGTAGATCATACCACAATACAGCTGGACCTTCCAGTTGTAAGAACATGCAGCAATATGCTCTGGAATCCAATAACTTTCACCAAAATGTTATGATCTGTAATAGAACTACCAATTTAGTGATGACGGAAGAAACAAAATTTGTGGGTGCCGTTTTTATTGAACTGTGTTGGGAGACCCCATTCCTAGGAACCATTCTTGTCATTCCATTCAATCCAATATCCTGGGGGAATCACCAATACCACACCATAAACATGGCATAAACTGGGAGATTAGATAGAGTCTGCTAGCATGTAGCTGTGTCTGTGTAATGTACTGTCCACATAACCTCACTGCCTGGGCTCTTTATCGTCTGCTATTACACGGGTCACATCAAGCTTTATTGACTGTACAGATCCACTGGGGTCCCCTGCAAGGTTTACAAAACAGCAGATCTGTCCCCAATCTGGCTGTCGACTGACTGTTACCTCCCCCCCCCCCCCCCCCCCTCTCCCCCTCCACCCCATTCCGGCCTTCCTGGCCCACTCCTAGACTACTGTCAGCCCAAAGTTGGCAGTAAAGTTTGTGCCGCCATTTCCGGCAGGCTGTCCCCAGACGCCGACCGTGCTACTGCCACCACGCTGCCCTCCAGTTAGCCGTAATCCTTCCATTTTAGCAGCGCTCAGTGCCACTGATCCCCCAGCATCATCCCGTCTAATTCTGCTTGATGCATTTGGGATGTTGGAGGGATTGGTGACTGTCGGAAGGGGACTTACGGGCCGTTGTGGTGGCGAGACCCACGCTCCGACAGGGAGTGTTCTATTGTTGTTGCTCGGAGCAGCGCCTGAATCATCAATCCCCGTCTAAGTCCGTCCCAGACCATTCCATCATGGGCACCCGTGGTACACATACATAATGTATTGAGGGAGCTGGGGTAGAGCACATAGTGATACATGTGACATGACACCTCTTGGCGACCTGGGAGTTGGGTGAGGGCTGAGTGGGTCCACACTTGGGGACTGACTAGCTCCAATACACGTCACTGGCATCAGTCTGATCTAGCTCCCAGGGGCAGCAGTCAGAGTGCAGATATACATCACAAGAATGGAGTCTCCACATCCAAGAAGACAATATTCTTGGGAGGTTCCACAGAACTGCAGGCGGATCTCTGGCCTGGTAGACTGGTGGTCTCCTCAGGGTGCCACCATCTCCCCCAGTGATGCCTCGGCACAATGAGGCACGTCTGCTGGATCAGATGTGTTTTATTGTTATCTGCGGAAGGCCAACGGCTCTCCCTAGGGAGGCCCGATGACTGATGAATTTTCCGAGCAAGCACACCCGGGTGATCTAATTTCTGTAATGCACAGCTTTTATGCCATTGTGTCCACAAGCGCTGTGGCTGCTCCCAGAGGAAAAACCCATTTGGCCCCGACCTGTCAGGAGAAATGGCTTTACCACATAACCATATTAGGACGGAGGAGTGATGGGCAACCACACAGTCCCGCAGGGAGGGGTGTCCTGTGCGAAGCACTCAAGTTGCTGGCCACAGGCCTTGATTATTTAATAATAATGCAGGCCATTTTCAATATCAAGGGACTTAGCGGTAATTATGACACAATTGGCCAAGTGTCAGACAGGATGTTTTCCATCCCTGGAGAGTTGGCAAGCTGCCAAACATGGCGTGAAAGTAGTTAGCCTGTAAGCAGGTAGGGGTGGTTGGAGAATGGAGTTACTCCAGCTAAATACCAAGTCAGTATGTAAGGTGCTTCCTGACCAGACAAGGTGGTAGGCAGTAACCGCACCAATCCCAGCATGTCAGTGTGCCAGGACCTTATCCTGTAAACCACTATTAGTCCCAATTAAAGCTGGTCCCCAGTTAATGGCTGGCCCCCACACTGCCCCAGTGTCACAGCCCTGCCAAACCAATAACGCCTAATCGTGTGCCTGGCTTCGCTCAATATCGAAGGGGCATTTGTCATTTGGCACGCTCAAGTGGTCTTCTGATTAGAAAATAGTGTACCATGTCACGACAGGCCTAATTCACGGCAATATCTGTGGCCAATGTATGGCCGTTAGGGGCAGCCCGGGGTGAAGGGACTGGCACTGTAACTCACACAGGCCTTCATCATTGCTCTAATTCAATGACACAAAATAATCCCCCTAACTGTTTGCGATCGTGATTCATTGTCCTACGTTACATGCGTAATACAGGGGAAAGAGCCCTAAAAAATGAAGGCGGCCATTTTGGAACTAATTTTCCTGGCACAATGGCGGCCGTCGGTGGCTGTCAGCAGGAAGGCAGGCAGGCCAGGGAGGCAAGAGGGAGGCACAGGGTGCCGACAGACTTTGATCAATTATCTTAGGGAGCGCAAATCCTCAGAGAACAACCTTGTCAAGTGAGATTGAAACTCCCAAGTGACGATGAGTGCATGGAGTGTACTAAATCTCCTCTGGGCTTGAGTAGATTGATAGAGAGCTAGAGGGGTTGTAGCAGGGACATTGCAGGGACAAGTGAAGATGGGGAAGGGGGTAGTACTTGTCATGAGCTACCATGGTAACAACTTACCCCTGGACGATACAAAGGAGACTCAATCTTGGCAAACTTGTCCAACTGAAAAACACACACAGAGGAGGACGTGTTCATTTCTTGCATGATAAAATGCATTGCACTACATTACATAAAGAATGACGTTTTTTTTTTTTTAGTTTTCACAGAACACTATCAATACACAGTACAAAACACACAGAGAACAAACATGAAGAAATGTAGAGTTAACACGAGCTACAGCCAGTGAAGATGACTTGAAAGAACACGAAGTGTGTCATATAATTAAGTACATCAGCTCTGTACAGACAAAAATTTACAGGCCTGATGATCATGCAAGAAAAAACTGTTTAAAGGCTTCATGAAAAACAATATACATTAGAGAGTACGGACTTTTTTGTCATCACAAAGAAGCCTGGACAAGAAATGAGTTCTGATGAAGCAATTACTACAGAACGAAAGATGAATTTTGTTGAACAGAGTTGAAAAGGAAAAGAAGAAGCTCCGAGATAGAGAAAGTGTCTCAACTGTTGGCGCTGGCTGCACAAGGAAACTGAATACATGTTCCGTCTACTTCAAGCCTTGCTCTTGCATACATTGACTTAATTTTCTCCTTAAATTCTATCCCCCATTAAAGCCAATGACATGATAAACAAATTAAAGAGAATATGGGCAGGCATGCGTTTCTGCATATTAATTTTACTTGTGCAAACAGCATTCAGAAGGGTGATGTGAAATTGTAAAGCAAGAAGCAGCAGAAGAACAGGGCAGTCACCTTTTGTCGGTCTCGGTCGAGATCTGGCAAGCTTGGTGGAGGTCGAATCAAACTATTCGCAGCTGCTTTCTACAAGTCAAAGCAAAGATGAAAGGTCACAGAATCAACTCCAGGGTCAGCAAAGATGTGCCGAAGTCGATTCAACGAAAACAGTAATTTTGATTTATGCAAAATAATCATGCTGACGCAGAATGCTAAAAAATAAAACAAAGAGGAGATCCGCCAGAGGATCAAAAGATGGAAGTATGAAGGCTATGATTGTAAGCTGGAAAACATGTCAAACAGCCAACAGCCATAACAGTCCATACAGTTATCCTCAGTCACACTGGTCATTACTGCATTAATGAAGTATTCTTTATTTATTTATCTTAATAAATCAAGGCTGTCAACTGTTTGCGAAGTTGCACAAGACAGGACAACACAAGTAGACACTGTACAGGTTCACAAGTATTTGTGGCGGTGCCTTTCTGTTGCCATGGTTACTTACCAGCTGAGGGTTGGAGCCTGACGGGATGAGCAGGCCGCTCCCGGGCGGGTAGTGATGCATGTGTTGGTGTTCGTGCTGGTGATGATGGTACGATGACAAGAACGGAAGCCGCAGCGGGTTGTCCAGGAAACGGTCAGGGTGCGACCTCAATAGGCTGTGATCTGTCAACAGCAAACATATCTCCATGAAAAGTCAGCGTAGTGTACCCGCACATGCTCAAGGGACAAACCAAAATGGAACTAATGTTATCAAATAGCAGTCAACGACCATTACCATATGCATGACCATGGACGATATGTACCATCAGTGTCTATGATATCAGTCTGTCAGCAGTGTTTTTGTCGTTTGTCACACCCATTCATTACTAGTGTGCATGTCCTGTCTATCTACCTTGTCATGTACTTGTATCTAATTTATCAATATTCACCTGGTGTTGTACCAGATGGCACATAATATAGCACGGCATGAAAATGACCATGGTTAACATAATTATTACCACTGTAAGCAGCACCAGTCAGTAGCACACAAACTGATGCACATAGGCCTTATTACAGTGTCCCTCAGTTTCCAGTCTTCTGACCCCAAGCTTGATTATGAATACTACGGCACAAGTCTCTCTTGAGACTTTTGCAATTGCTTTTTTCCCCTTTACTCTGCTGACAAATTCTGACAATTTTATGGACATAATTTGCATTGATTTGTAAATTCAGCTGTCAAGCTGGGTTTGTGTCTGTAGACTGATGAAGTCTGCAGCCAGTCACACAAAGACCTCTCAGTCATCATCCAGCAGGTTCTCTCCGTGGTCACAGCAACGCCATCAGATCAGGGTCCCTGCAGTATTGCGTGAGCCAATCATTGTCTTGTCCACATCGCTTACTGAACTCCCCTTGTAATACACAGGAGAACCACAGCCAAAATGTCCTGGGACAGTCAAACCAACATAATTCTGTTACTGTGACTGCCTGAAAAAAGCTACAGCAACGGAAGAATTATGCAAAGATGTCAACATAGTAGTAGGAAAGTCCTCAGGGGGACTACTGTACGTCAAACTATCCCGGTGGTGTCAGTGTTGTTACAGGAATAGCAGCGCCTGGCTTACTTCATGGCCCTACAGCCCCATAACAGAACCTGAGAGTGACTTACGCAACATTACAGCACTGTTCCAGTCCAACAATAAACACCAGTAGCATCCAAGTCCCAGAGAGATTCGAGTGAATACCTCTCAGTGGCTTGGCCAGGTGCTGAGAGGTGAAGTCACCAGTCTTACTTTATTATATTAGAGACCCCGACCATGCGGGACCTGTACTTATGATGTAACACCATGAAATAACTTCATTAATGTGATTATAATACACTCCAACTTGATGCTGGTAGAACTTCAGCTGTCGTGGAATACAAGTTTCATTAAACCCACATACCCACTGCTACGTTTTATATCAAATGTTTTGTAATCAATTAACCAAAACTCATGAAATATACTTCTTCCCTTCTATAATTAGAAATCTATACGATTACATAAAACATATTCCTATAAGCAATTTTCTGGCTGATTGCAATTCAAAATGAACATTGAATGGCATGAAAGTATGTTAATACACCTGCATTACGAAAAGATGTAGGCGTACATGTAGGCTACATTTTTTAAAGGTACTGTAGTGCCCCAGCATATCCGTGGTTTTATACAGCCCATCTATGGATACCTGCAGGATGGTGTATTTGAGGGGTGGGGGGAGGGGGGAGCCTTTTGGAGAATACAGGCCAGTAACCTCATGACATGGCTGAGTTTTTTTAATTGTTAGCCCACGATCTATCACGTGAACAACTGTATGATAGTCGGGACACAAATATCATAATTTTATGCAGAATACTGTATTTTTCATTAATTTACAAACATGTTATTTATTAAAATGTCTGCGGAAGAGAGGTGCTCCTGGGCACTTGTCTTGGTTGTCATTCACCAGGGGGCACTGCAGTAGTCAATGATTACCAGCGAAGGCAGGAGTCTGTGGCGTACCCAGAGGCATCAACAGAACAAGCACATGAACAACTTGACCGGATTGTAATGGACGTTTACATCAGTCAATGACAGTCAGGATGCTGTGTTTTGTCACATTTGCGTCAGTCTGTCTGCCTGTCTGTGTCTGTACTCACTTGCTCCAAGGCTTGAGGTCAAGGGGTCCACTCCCAGCGGACTGTGCACAGGCAGGGCGCTGGACGTCAGGGCTGATGCGGGCGGGGCGAGGGGGGGTGCGAACATACTGTGGGCTGGCAGGCCGGGGTGGGTGGCGGCGACCGGCTGGTGGGGGTGGTGCGGCAGTGGTGCTCCGGGCGGTGCGTGGCTGGGGTGGTGCAGACCCGGGATGGACAGACTTGGAGCGGGCGGGATTCCCGCGGCCGGTGAGATATGTGGACTAGAGTGAGGCAGCTGGGACGGCGGTAGACTCGAACCACTGGAACAACAACAAGGCAACATCTCAGTCATCTCACCTCTCTTCACCAGTCAATAAAACTTCACTAGCATGTTCATTCGTTCATGCTGCATGTTTATCAAAACCGAACTCCAAGTCACTAATCAAGGTATTGATCCCAAATTCAATACCACATGATTATCCTTATTGAAAGCGCAAGAGTATGAAGTGGGTAAGCTATTGATAATTATTGATCTAACTATTATAGAATGTGTTAACATTTATGCAAGTTTGGTGGCATGGGGTCCAATAACATAATACCTTGAATACAAACATGTTCCAAACTTGGTATACCACTTTTAATGGCTTTCAATACCGATAATTCACCTAAAGCTGACAGCTAGCCAAGAGAAGCATTACCATAACAGTAATCAATACATCACACACAATCATGAAAGTATTGTACGTGCAAAGGTCACATGATCAATCCTTTGTAATAATTATCGATAAACCTTGTGATGGTGCTTTAATTTTGGGCAGCAGCTGTGGTATTGACACACTGAAGTACTCACTTCACATCATTCGGGCTTCAAGGCGGCTGAACCTGTAATAGCCACATGCAGCATGGGCGAAAAGAGCCTGACACCTCACGTTACTCTATCTACCTGAAGCAAACTTCTACACAAACCAACAGTAACACCCATATCTTCCCTTGTCACTGATGAACAACTACCCCTACCCAGCCTCTAGACCCGAAAGGAGCTTAGCTTATAATCAGGGCCTGCCCTGAGCAATGCGCCTGTGATCCTTGCCCACCAAATCAAAACATGTCCAAGCCCAAGTCATCACAAACGTCATACCCTCCAGGCCTGTGACATTTCCTCTGCTGTTTGTGGAGCGATTTCTTGCCTGCCGTTTACTAGGTTTCTGTTGGCCAGCAATTTGGCAGATAGCTGTAAAAACTCCTAGCCATCAGGTGTGTAATATTTCAAAGCTGATGGTATTTCCACAAAGGTGGCACACGTCTAATGAACACTGGATATTGAGCATACTTCAAAATCGGTAAGTTTTGTCTGGTAGCAGCCGAAGTTACACGAAGTTACACGATAATAGAGCACACAAAGACCCAATAAAAACACATGGCACTGTATATCTACATGTATCTATCTCAACAACTACACAAAGCTGCCACCACAAACCACAAGCAAGCTCCTTTGATATTTGACTGTGGTTCAGATAAAGCTGAGGTATTTATGAATCCAAATAACTTACCAGCAATGTTATTCCACAAATTCTGCCTCTGAATAATATTCCACTACCCATGTAACAATGTTCGACTGAACAATTTGGTGTTGTTCATCATGTCAGCACATGAACAATTTGCATGGTCAGGTATGGTGGGCTGTATAGAAATCCAGTTAATAAACACAATTAATTGTACAAGCAATGTCATCATTGCTGTATTTCATACAGATGGGTTATTTTGAACTATGGTAACAAGACTATATCCTCGGGTACATCAATGTAGCACACTGCTATTATACAGTAGCCGACTCCACTTGATCACAACATGGTACATATCAGATCCGGCAGGGCGATGATTGCTACAGGCAAGAACATCCACCAATGTGGGTTCATTTATATCCAAACAGTAAATATCCATGTATTGTGTGAGCAATATGTACTGAAAATGCTGGTTTCTCTCTCCACCACACAACGGTAATGTAATGAAGTGAGCGACACGGTCCTGTATCCAATATGGCGTCTAGTTGTGTGAGGGATGGATGGCTGGAGGTCTGTAACGTTGTGTCATCATGCACAAAGGCCCCGCTCCCTGCTGGCTGCTGCTGTGCCTGTCTGGGTGACTAGTGTGTGTGGTGCTGACTGGTCTGCTCGCTGGTCTGTGTGGTCCGTCTCGGCCAGGCTGCGAGGACAGAGTGTCAGCCACTGGCTATGAGCGCTGGCTCGCCCCTGTGCTGTTTGTTGTGATGTGAGAGCAGCTTCTCCTCGGCCATTCAGCTGTCACTTCACACCACTAGAGTGCCCGGACTACAGTCACGCGGTCCTCTCCTCTCTCGGCCAGGCGCTCCTCATTCACGCCTCATTGCCAGTCCACCCACTTGCCTCTATACCCTGTGGTGGCAACAGTTCCGGCTCTGGTCCCCCAGAGGCTGTAATACAGCATTGCGTAATGTTGTTTGGAGGCAGTTTTGTGTGTGCTGAATGCTTGAGCATGTGCGGCTAGAAGGCGAAGTGTTCCCGCGGTGGTCTTGGCTATGATCTGAGTGAGGACAGACCGGAGGCTGACTATGTCCACGCTCAGCTCTCCCTGCCGGGATACGTTCCCCCCTCCATCACCCCCCCCCCCCCCCCCACTTCAGCGTCTTCCAAATACCTACCCCTCCCCATATCTCCCGCTCAGCTCCCCTCCCCTCCCCTCCCCTCCCGCACGCTCTGTCATCAATTTCTTCATAGCCTCATCCCTCCAGGGAACACAACTCAATTTGCCGTGTTGGTGCCTGTGAAGAAAGGCTGTAGTGTCCATGGAGCCGTGACTCCGCCTACAGCCCAGCGCTTTGTGGCTACACGCCAGGGAAATCAACGACCGGCCTAAATCAATTTGGACAAATTGAAGAAATTTGACCACCATCTGATGGTGTCCCAATGGGCGATGACATCTAATTTCCCTTGAAGACACAGAGACCCATGATTGTGATTATGTGGCAGCATGTCTGCACCTTGGAGCTGTCTACTGATCAGTGTGGTCCTCAGGTTCCAGCGGACTCCAGGCAAAGAAAAAGACACGTGATGTGACAGTCTGAAGGAAGCAGACCACCCTCAGGGCCACCTCCAAGGATGGGACAGAGCAAATCTCATCCTTCCTCTTGTCTGAAAGCAATCTCTTCCCCTGAATACGTTAGGTAGTTTGGTAGTTGATCCCTTGCCGCCACGTGGCCGAGTGCTGATTAACAAAGTTGCTGTGGGCTGTTTGCTCCAAGTCTGCTCCTGGCAGTGAGAGGGACCCCCAGTGTCGAGAATCCCTCCTTGAGGCAACAAATCCTCCTCATATTGATCCAGTCCCCAGTAAATCCACCGCTAATGGCCATGAATATTTTATTACCGAAAACCACAACATCTTGCCTTTGTGGACAAAAAGTTTCACACAAATCTTGAATTATGTCACAAGTTCAAGCACTCCTGGGAAGGTTTATACTTTGCACCTAATGTGTACAACTTAGTAAGTCAGTCAACAAGGGACACTGTTAAGACAGGTTAAGTTCCTAAAGACAGTCAAGGACTATGGCAATGACTAATGTATCACCAATGTCATTGTCTTCTCTCCATCAGTGCTCCACTACTAGTATCTGGTGCTGGGTGATATATGCCCTGCTATTGATATCAGCCATAACTTATCTGCCTAATCTGGCCAGATAATCTCCAGACTCTATCATTGACTGATAGGGGAAGTAGTGTGCATGCAATACAACTAATCCAGCGAGCAGTGGTGTTCCTTTGATGTGCCAGTAACAAAGATAATTGGGGAGAGATTGTTCGTTCTTATGGTCTGAAGGGTCTGGTGTTCCACGGTATTAGCATCCCAAATGGTAACATGCTGATAAATGGACAATCTGGCCCCACTCATCTGCTTTCTCTAATGCCAACACTGAGCGTATACTTCTAATACTGCTTAACTCTTACAGGGAGTGATAATTCCATGCAGTACTTGTTGTTGTCACACACTCTGACAGGAATTCTACTGAAAATGGCAAATCCTCTTGTCAAGGTGGGTGTAAATTTTTGATATGATATAGTAGGATCTGATGCTTGCCAATCCTCTCTAGGGCTTGTCGCCAGCTTAGATTTTCAATTATCTGGCATTTCTGTTCATGTTTTCCCACCCCACTGAGGGTTAGTAGGACATCAAGTTCCGACAGACGTATTGCTCCTTTCTTTGTCCGTTCTTCATTTCCCAACGTGCCTGCCAGCAGCATCGAAAGCGACAGTCGCAAAATGAAATTTCCGATAGCTGCATCCTTACAAGGCATGGATCTAAATTTGTTGTCATTGATCAAGTTTGACAGGCCATTATTTCTTGTAGCTGTTTTGGCCGTTGATCCGGGCGGCCTGTGGGTGGAGGCCTGAGATGGGGGATCTATTACTGTGACCTCCCTCAGGACGGGTGTCTGCCACCGCCCCTTCATCCCCTCGACCACCATCCATCCATACATTAACCCACCTCCCTAAGCTCCCCTCGACCCTAACTGATGCAGCTTCCCAATTACAATCTGTCACACGATTAAAGCCCAGCGCCATCCAGCCCAGCAAAAAATCGGGAAATAACAGCCAGCAAGAGAAAAAGGGACCTCTGAAAGATTTAGTGGTGTTAACCAAGGTTTCATCACTGGAAGGCATAAAGCGCCTTCATCTGTGATCAAGGGATTATGCCTTAGAGGGCATTGCTGCCTGATAGCAAAGAATAGACATCTATTGTCAATCTCTATAGTTTTTTATGCATTCTCTGCTCATAAAATATATCCTCAAGGAAGTACATCTAGGGCTCATTGGAAGATATAAATTTCTTGTCCTTTGGAAAAATTCCAAAAAATTCTCGGACAGAGTTTCATATGAATTTCTCATGTCCTTTGCCAATGTCCCATAGTCAACCTATCCATCTATATTGGTGGGAAAGGCGTGTCCCCTCCCCCCTTCCTCACCCAAACAAAACAGTCAGATTGCTTTGAAGGCCTGGGGTCATAACAATTATTTTCCATCCATTCTGGCGGAAATGGCACCATGTTTCTTTCCATAAGGAGGTCCGCAGAGGGTGATTGAGGCCATTTGGTCGTCATTTCTTGCTAGATGTTGATCCCTGGTTAGTGGCAGCTGAGGGACATTGTACCAATGACAGATATTACCAGGGTCAAATTTTTGGGCAGCCCAGGGAGACATCATTCCATAATGTTCAAAATACGACTCTGGGATCAGGGGGAAATGGGCCTGGCCTTGCAGGGAGAGAGACCCAAGTACTTCTGGGGAGCAACCGAACCAGACCTCAATTACTCTCAATTTTCCCCAGTTACACAGCAGTGGTCGATTGTGTAGGATCCAAGATGGCTGTCTGGGGGTCAATGAATCCCCTTCAGACCAATAGTAAATCTTGATTTTATTCCCAGCTGGGCGATATGGAGGGAAGCTGTGATAAACCTCAGGTGGCTCGTACATCACACTGGTTAGTGTAAGGCAAAGGGTGCCCACATATCTAAGTCTTCCTTCAGTAAAACACTGCTTTCTAGCAAAATTGCAAGTATCAACATCATCAGAAAATCAAATATCATCCCTCAAATATTTTAAATACATGTATGGTTTAGTTATACCATTGGGATAATGTTGAAGTAAAATTCCGCCTCTACATATTACAAGATTTCCAATAATATCAACATCCTCCATATAAAACAGGTAAATTGATACATTGCAAAAGTAAACACAGCAGCCATGCTCCTGCCAAACCATCACATCTCATTCTGAACCAATCAGACACTCTCCGACACCAATCTGCCATATGTTCTTGCTGGCATGTTGTGCTGCCATGGTTGCTGATGTGGCCTTCTTGGTGGTGGAAAATAACAAAACTGCTCACTGGTGGGGCCAATCTCTCATCCTGGGTTGCTTTTTATGTCAGCTTTTATTGCAGTATCCAGCCAAATACCATAAGATATGATAATATTTTTCCTGCTAGAGTCAAAGATCCATGACAAATAGGTTTTCCAGGTCAATTCTTGGGAGTTCTCTTGTGCGGCAGTCAGGGATTTGATGTTTATACAAGCACACAAGCTGCATGGATGAGCAACTCCTTACCTTTCTTGTAACAAAGAAGTCAGGGAAGCACAGAATATCCAATATTGATAGTGACTTTGCCAAAACCTTACCTCACATACAGCAGGTGCTGGTTCCATCTTTCTTGCTATCTGTAGTTTATCTTGCCAAGCAATTTGGAACCATTAGGATATCCAGTTGATTCAGCTCAGGAGTTTTTCATGCCTGCAGATCATTCCTGCTGGGCCAATTCCCCCACTCAGCAGGTCTGTAACTCATTACTGCCTGCTGCTGTTTGATAACATGCTGATAAAATGGTTACATACCTCCCACTACCTGTACCAGCCAGCATGCCAGCAGACTACACGACCACATGCCCACTCCACCACTGCTCCCTCCACAGCAGCTTATCTCACGCTTTCTCTAATCTGTTGCCACATTCTCAATTTCTCACCAAAGCAACATCATTGACATAATCTCCTTGCCTTCGGACAGGGGGGGAGATTAATTCTTTCCTTTTCATCCCTTTCTATCTGTTTTTATCAAGGGATTTTATCCCGCAGCACTTTACTATCGCCTCCGCAAAAACTACACCAAGGGGTTTTGTTGTTATTTCAACACACAGCAGACCGAGCAAGCGAGCGGAGGGAGCAGAAGAAGATTTATAGACCGAGAGCAGCCACTGAAGTTACACAGCGACCACCGAGGTCTGCTCATGGGGTGCCTCCACACACAAAATGAGTTCGCATCATTTTTCCTGTGAACCAGGTCAACCCCATCACCCTTCCCAAACACAAGGTTGCGTGATGGCAAGAAATTGTTTTCCTGCTGTTTTTCTTTTGCCAATTTCCACTTGAACACAAAATGCACACAATCTCTAGTGTAGCCAAGGTCAAGGTTTAACTTTTTTCTCAGTAATTTTTCTTTTTCAATTAGGGTGGAAGGAAAAATACCTGGCATCCAAGAAAACCTTTTATTAGGAACACCAAAGATTTTCATTAAAACAAGATGATATTTTTCCTGCTATTTTGCAGCCTTCAGCCCAGAAAGATCAGAGTGATTTAGTCTTTGAGAGGGAACATCACTAGTATAAAAGACTGGTCCAAATGAAGTGATGTTTTATCCAGGAGTAAATATTTCCTATCTTCTCCAAACAAGACACACATTTTCAACATCAACTGGTCTTTGAAATAGCTAACATCCTTGTAAAACAAGGTCCCAGATGTGTAGTTGAATAAAGCTGAGCCAATTATAGTGTTGTAGCTTCTGAGAGTGTAGTCAATGAAAATATCCCTGACTTGAACCTGTGATCGTTTAGGAACACCCTGGTGTTAATGCTTAACCAGGCTCCAGTCTGACAGCTGCTTTTATATCCAACAATAACAGAGAAATTTCATGTCACACCACCAGAATAGTATAGGTAGGTATACTCACCTCTGCCAGTTAGGTCCCTGGCTGTAGAGCTGGATGGGAGTGACCTCCCTGTACTCACCTGTGCCAGCTATAGGTCCCCGGCTGTAGAGCTGGATGGGAGTGACCCCCCTGTACTCACCTGTGCCAGCTATAGGTCCCCGGCTGTAGAGGTGGATGGGAGTGACCCCCCTGTACTCACCTGTGCCAGCTATAGGTCCCCGGCTGTAGAGCTGGATGGGAGTGACCCCGCTGTACTCACCTGTGCCAGCTATAGGTCCCCGGCTGTAGAGCTGGATGGGAGTGACCCCCCTGTACTCACCTGTGCCAGGTAGGTCCCTGGCTGTAGAGCTGGATGGGTGTGACCCCCCTGTACTTACCCGTGCCAGCTAGGTCCTCGACTATAGGGCCGGATGGGTGTGACCTCCCTGTGGTCGTGGTCGCCCGGACGGGTGCCGCTCAGGCCCGGGATTGGTCGAGGTTGTTCCCGGTGGACTGGTGTGTGACTCCGAGCTGGGCCGTGTGACGGCGGAACCGATGATGATGTGGATGCTGCTGCAGTTGACGATGACGATGATGATGATGAGGAAGATACTGGTGTAGGTTTTGGCAGTTTGGCCTGAGGTTTGGAAGCAGAATTCATGTACACGGAAGAAGAACAGTACGAGTTGGCGAGGGCTGGCGTGGCTGTGGTGGCTGTGACTGCGGTGGTGACCGTCAGCGCGGTCAGACTTGCTGTAGTTGTTGTCGCTGTGACCACTGTAAGACTTGATGTTGTAGCGGCTGGAACTTTCAAATGTCCAAGTCCCACTCCGTGAGGATTTGAGTGAACACTGGCATTGATAGGACTAGGTACCATGGGATGGATAGATCCATTGTGTAACGATGGTGGAATCAATCCAGTATCACCTGAAATTGAAAGAAATTTGTTTATCTGTATTTATCTGGATACAATTTTAAGCATAAACAAATACGTTTTTGTTTTATCAAGAAATTTACTATGTAAATCATCAGAAAGTTTCATGATATATAAAACACACACTCATGAACTTCTTTTCCAAACTACAAACCTTGCATGTGTCACACTATTTACCAGCACCTGCCGATATATGCTGTGCATACCAATTTTGGTATCCGCAATAACATATACATTGATTTTTGCACATCCTATTGACATATATGTCTCGAGTATTAATGTGGCAGATGATTAATGATTTATACATAGATCATTACGATAAACCCAGCCAGGGGAATGCTGAAAACGATTCAAATATAAGAAGATTTTTAATACCCGATGCTGATGATTTATTCAATATTTCACATTTCGGAGTCTAGCCCTGAGTGCATATGTTGCAAGCACTGAGTCAGGTACATTACCCTGGGTCCCACTGGGCACAATACTAGAAAATACTCCCTGGGGAGAAACTACTCAAAAACAGGGCATTTTCACGCTTGGTAGCCCAAGATGACAAGCAGCTTTTTATGAAGCACCCCACGCCAATTACCAAGCAGAGGCGCCCCAATTGTCTGAGGCTATTGTGGGGAGTTAAGGAGGCATGAACTGCACCTCAAACATGATATTGGCCGATAATTTGACCAGGGATTGAAAGGGATCAGGCGGGGAAGCGTTTGAAGTGTGTGTGACTGCTGACTGTCCCCAGGCAGTGCCATTGTGTGCACGGCCTCTGGGGATTAGCTAGAGCCAGCGGCACCTCTAACCTACAGCAGACCAGTTACACCACCATCTGCCAGACCAGTGCATCATGTCATTCTGTCCCAGTATCATCCACATCACAATAGACAAGACTGTTCATCCTGTTTCAGTTTTTGGTTTATCTCAACCTCCACAATCACCTCCCCCCCTCCCCTCCCCACCCATCTCCATCCAGTCTATTCACTCAAAAACTTGTCTTTGTTTCCCCTGAGGTAGCAGTCTTGTCACAACTGATTTGTTACTGCAATCACACAGTGCTTACACAGATTAAGGTACCGCGCGGTACCTTAATCAAAGATGGCGGAAGGTAGGTTATGCTTCAATCTTTTACCGGCGATTTCTAGCATACACATGAGAAATGCGCGTATATTTTTGTGTTTTCTGAGAAGGAGTTACATCATATACACTGTGGATAAGTTACAAGAGATGTTATACTGGCAGTCGCGAGTAATTTGAGGGAGAAGAAATCGGCTTGATTACGGTACCACACAGAGCTGAGCGGCCTGTGATTACCGTACCACGCGTAAAAGATTATAGTACCACATCAGAAAAATGTGTGCACTTTCGAACATAAATATACCAATGCAGAGCAAGGAGTTCAGCGAAAACTCCTGACATTTTTTCACCAGCGGAATTGGGATGGGGTCACTTCGCGATGATCTCAATGGTGAAGATTTGATGATGTTACACACTTCGTTTGATGTTAGCCTTTTGAAGTTCTCGAGTTTGTATGTGATCTGATTTAGCACTGGGTGATCATCAGAGAACGTTAAAGTACTAGGAACATGAAAATATGATGTGAGCTCAGATTAAAGCACCATGTGAGCTGATCAGAACGGTTCTTACAGAACGTGAATATCTCGATTACTTCAAAAGTTACAGAGCTTCAAAGACTCCACAAGCATAAATAATATACAATAATCAAAATCTGTCAAAACCCATGTTTCTGGCAGATAGGACCCATAGCAACCAATGGTTGCTAAGGCTCCAGCAGGTGAATAGTAACCATGGCAACATTAACACTTTGCGCAACACTGATTATGGACCATGCCTATCAATGTGTAAAGTTTAGGTTTCCAATAATTCTGAGCAGAACTATTATATTAAGACTCAAACTTACCTAATTAAAAATATTCCCCCTTCTACGTCCCGAATACCTCATTTATGCATACTAATTAGCTGCACGTAAAATCCAGAAGTGTTCAATCCAGCATATGTTATAACCTGCCAAAATGTGACATTCAAATGGCCATAACTTTTTAACCGATAGAGATATTGGCATGCAGTAAACAACATTTTACTCAGCAAAACCAGGTCTCTCATTTGAGTTCACATCATATTTTCCTGTTCCTAGTACTAATCTTGGCAATTTTGTTGCTGAAGACGTTTCAAAAACGATCACAGAACTTAGCCACCGAATCTGTGTCAGGAAATTTGGAGACTTTTTTCTTGTCTAGCACTGCTGCAGGGTGTTAATGAAAGATGATTTAGATATTAGAGATTGCCAGCAGAACCGTTCATGTGAAATAAGCCGCGTTGTCAATCAATTGATTATATCAATTGAGTCCTCTGACACTATAGTGACAGCGAGGTTTATAACTGGCATACAATAGGATGGTGCACTGTGCAGTGATGTATTTATGAAATGCACATAAATTCTTCTATTGGGGTCTGTATGATTACTTGTTCTGTAAATTTTATAGTTTAAAAATGTAAAAATGGTTCTGTACTCAGTTTAAAAATGTAAAAATGGTTCTGTACTCAGTAATCATTTGAGTCATATGAATAGAATCTGACTATTAGCTGTACAAAACTGGCTCACAATAGAAACAAAAATTTGAGAGATATTGCAGTAAAATTGCGTTGAATGTAGGATATTGTTCTTCGGAAACTTATCATTTACAACTGTATGTAATATATTCAATTCTTGCCGATTATCCTCGCTATTTATCCATTAACAAGCAGCCCAATCTTCATTATTTTGCCCTTTTGTGCAAAAACAATAGAACTGGCACGGATGGTTAAGAGTCCCACACAGGGGCCACGCTGGTAGCATTCCATCCCTGTCCCACAGGTGGTTTATATCTTAGACAAAGGTTGTTGATCTTTCCTTAAACATTAACACTTTAAAGCAGCCCGATCTTCAATATTTTTGCCATTTTGAAGGGAAATAGACCTGTTGCTATGGAAACGAGCCTTACCTTGAGGCCGGTGGTATCAGTATGTCTATTTCATATATTATGTTCATCTAGGACAAAGTTGGTAACCACCATTAAACACCTTTAAACATTAAACACTTTTAAACAGACTGAACCTCGTAAATATTGCCATTTTCGGGTGACTGTGTGTCAAAAAAGTAACACTGGAATAGCACCTCTTTAACAGAAAAAAACATTAAATGGATAAATTGGGTAGTTGTGGTACCATAATCCACGATTCAAGGCTGTTCGTGGTACCTTAATCAACCTCACGCGGTACCATAATCAAGCCGATTTCTTCTCCCTCAAATTACTCGCGACTGCCAGTATAGCATCTCTTGTAACTTATCCACAGTGTATATGATGTAACTCCCTCTCAGAAACCACAAAAATATACGCGCATTCCTAATGTATATGCTAGAAATCGCCGATGAAAGGTCGAAGCATAACCTACCTCCCGCCATCTTTGATTAAGGTACCGCGCGGTACCTTAATCTGTGTAAGCACTGTGAATCAAGTCTAATCCTGTGACAATGAATTTTTATAGCTGTGAAGGCAGCCGAGCACTTCCCCTGGCAGCTAATCTCCATAAAATATAAACAGGGGATCAGCCTAAAGTTGATTCCGCGACCTGGTGCCTCAGGGGAACCGAAGAAGTGGGGAAGGCATCCACAGATTCCTGGCTTGTGCACTTGTTTGAATTCAGACAAAAAACTGCTTCGGTAGTGTAAATATATGCAGATGTCTGACGAGTAAGGGATCAAGTAAATACAAATATCTACCAGGCAGGAAAATCCAATATTTCAATATTTGTATGAGTACCGGAGGGCATAGTTCAGGGAAACGTTAAGTCCACTATTTTGTTTTATCTGTAAATGTGCGTTTCTGTAAATTGTTTTTGCTCAATGAATGAGAGACCACCCACATTGGAAGCAAATTAGTTGCAAATTTATCTTTCTAACATCCTCAAATATCCCTATTATTGTATCTGTACAACTCAAGCATGAGGTGTACAATATTAATATTGTGATTTAGCTAACTGAACTAATTATTAAAGCTACACTGCAGTAACATCCTATATTCTTACACATGAATTGATTAATTCCCCACTGCAGTCAGTTGCCCCCACATAAATTGCCTCTCAATCCCTATGACCTGGCACTGCCATTATATTCCAATGAAGAACTTGTTAACTTTTCTTGAACAAACATTATTACATTGGATTTATGTGTGACTTGCTTCCCAACGATTGTTCAAGTACTAAGGTTGATGTTAAGTCAGTTCAAAATCAACACAGTTAAATTGAGTAATATTGACCCACGGCTGACTTGTCAGATATGCAGCACACGACCATCAGATTCTGTTGAGGCCCACTTTGCAAAATCAATCGATGAACTGCAATATATAGCACATGATGCCACAACATTGACTGAAAGTAAAACTTGAATACTCACGATTTTTTAGTGGATTTGTTGAAAACACGTTTTCAGATCCTGCATCAGAAGCCTGCAAATACACAAAACAATTCATACATCAAAAAGTTGTGTCATACGAACAATACCATGACTATGTATGGATAGATCTTGTGAGTATGTACATGTACAACTTCCTGAACATCTGCAAAACAGGTTTTAAAGTGTTTGATGCAAAGACTGTAATTTGTCAGCAGTGCATGTATCTGCCATGCTGCACGATTTCAGTGAAAATCAGTATTGATGAAAACTTTTTTTCTCGTCTATCAGAATGTCAATATTATCAGAAGGTGTCTAGAAAGTGCTACATATTTGATAAATTAAGTGAGGATATTTACAAGAACAAAACATCATATCCGATCAGAAACTGTCAGCATCCAGTGGTTTTCACGTATCTGAGAAATCAACCACATGAGCAATCAATAAACTAAATCATTGACCCTTTCAGGAAAGATTCGGTCTCCTTTTTCAGAAGAAAGCCTCACAGAGGTTTTGCTCAGATGCAATTATCAATCCCTATCAACAGGACTGTGACATGGATCTCTTGAGGGAAATCCTGCCCACTTGAGTTGGCTGGAGTGGACTCCCTGGCTAGAGGCACTGCTTTGGGACAGCAATCCTACAGCCTGTAATCCACTGACAAGCTGTACAGAGAAAACCTGATGAGGCGTTGGTTATAGCAATTGTTGCCACAGCTCACTAACAGGGGATAATGGCCATGCTGACCGGCATCCTTGACAGTACAATGAGGTGACATCACTGCCCAAAAACTGCCTGTCTACACCTTGTCATTACGGCTAATAAGGTTTATTTGAGGCGCAGTCCTTTGTCCAGGATGATGTCACCCATTCTGCCTCTATATCAGTTGCACTTGTACTGTGAAGCCTCCAATCTACAGCAGCCCATTAGCTGGTAATTAGTCGGGCAGCAAACAAGGAGAGGCACAGACTACTTGGCCAATCGACACACAATCATGTGCTCATCAGCTGTATTGAGCAGTTACTGGTGATTGTTGTCAGGTCTTGGACGTGCAGACACCTTCAGCTGGTGCTAATCTGGCAGTTTGTGCCTCTATTCGGTCACTGCTCGCCTTGATTTCTGGAAGGACGCTGTTCAACTCGTCCAGGTAATTTTCACATGGAAACCAGAGGAAGTCTGTACCATGGCATGTGTAACAGCAAGTTGTAACTGTCCAACCACAACAGCCAGTAACATGAAAGGAAGGAGTATTGAGTGAAGTACACAAGTCTCATCTAGACAATAGACACACTAAAGAAGAAAACTGCAGGCTATTTCCATGGCACCATACAGTACACGTGACCGCACATGGAACAATCCTCTCCAGTGGTATTATGCGCGCACACCTCCCTTTTCAATGCTAATTGTTACAGCCGTCAGCCACTCTCCTGGACAATGTGGCAAACGCCAACAGTCGGCTCAAAGTAAACGGCAAATTAAAATTTGAAAGCCAACAAAAGTGGTTCACTTCCTTGAGAAAACATACCGGGCATCTGCCATGCTTCAGCTGCTTTTGATTGGTGAGCCTATTGTTTGAACGGCTTTTCTTTTTTCGCACGTTTGTCTTTGCCACATCAAGACTTGAATTCAGTTCGTGAAAAATTGCAATAAAAGCTTTCGAGCAATGAGTAACCACTGGTGAGAAAATAAAACAACCCCATTATAATATTACCATCATCATTATACTATTTCCCCTGAGGTAACATACACAGTTAGAATTGTTAGCGAGTCCTGCCATTCTCAGCATACAAGGTACATCTTCAGAATGTCTCGCCTTGCTGCTCAGTTCCCTCATCAATGCCTCAAGCTAGAGGTCAATGTATGCAATTATGTCACCTTGTTAACCAAATGTCTGACAAATGAACTAATGACTGGCTATTGGACACAGGTGATGCTAACCATGTTAATTTGAGTGGCAGGTAAAGGTCCAGCAGGTTACATCATAACCAGCACGTCGTTCCCTTAGAAACACGCTCTGGGGTCCAGAGACAGACAGCTGGAGAGGCAGTAAACGACAACCGACAAATGTCACCAGAGAGAACAGCCCGGGGCCACAACCTTTAATTGTCACATCGCTCCAAATGGACCAACAACTTGTGTTACCTCATGTCACGTCATCCTATACCACGAACATAACAACTCAATCAGACCCTTGTATGGCGGTCAAATGGACAAGTGTAACCTTCATGGGAACATAATTGTGAGGTAATGTTATCACAGAGTATAGAGTGGTAAAACATAGCAACATGCTTATAAATGCAGTTTTCACGAACTGAAAGTGAACAAATTGGATGTACATGTACTTGCTATAAACTTCCAAAAAAATATTGCACACCAATCTATCATACCTGATGTCTATGTATAATGGGACAAAATATTAGCTTATGCATTATATTATAGGACAATAATAAAGCTTTCATCAGAGCTTGCGATACCTCGCACATAGTACTATGAATACCTAAAATATTGACACAAGTAAAGGATAAGTCCCTTTCAGCACAAAGCAATACAATGTAATAATACCCCCAGACAGATTACTTCATAATCATCTATAACATATGGCATACAAACACTTGGGGGCATTAGCAATAAATTAACCATCATACAAGCCCATTACTTATATGATTGATTCAGGTTTCAATACATGTTGACGGTGCTGGAAGTAATCCATTAAACCAACCATCTTTCGGAGCAGGTTGGCAAAGCTCCGACCTGTAGAACAAGCTCTTGAACGCTGCACTGTGTAATCCATTGTTCCACCAAAACTGTGTCACAGTCAAGTTCACTGCTGTCTCCGAGTCACCAGTCAGACAATTCGCAGCATCTGAACTACAACTTCACTTCCTTATATGTGGGGCCAGTTAGAAGATTACACTTGAGATGTACTTCTGTCAAGTACAGAGATTCAACACAAATTCAATATCAGGCTAGAGTCGCCACAGAATGACATTGAATCCAAGAATCGCCCAGAACAATGCACAGTACTTCTGCTTGTCGCTAGTGTGAGACACTTGTGCGCTATCTGCTGCAGCAGACAGGCCTCTATGTACACTGGTGCGATGATAACATGTCAATGGCTGTCAGACATTGCAGGTAGTCACAATACATTAAACAAGGCGTGAGTTCCTACAGGTATCAGGTGCTGTTGATGGACGCGCAGTTCTATCATTCGCCTCACATCATGTATCCTCCATAACAGATACGTTTTTCCTCCTCTTTTATCCAGTGACAGTGTGGCAGTTGTCATGATGAATCGTAGAGGAGACATCAGCGTGTAAATCTCGTTGATGTTGTCCCAGGAAGCGTATCATTTCCGACACCATATGGGACAGCACCGCAGGTCTTCTGCCTCCCTGCGCCAGTGTGATTGATAACTTGATACAGAACCACATACGCAAATCAGTGGATAACATACAGAGGCCAGGTGTAAGTGAGCCTATTTGTCCTGGTGGACATGTGGCAGGGGGTCGTGAGTCTAGCTGTGAGGGAACGGGTTGATCTCCAGAGGGTGGCAACCCCGCCACTCCGTAGGCCCAGCCACCAACATCAACAGGCCATGTTTTCAACGTGTAAAGCAACACAAACAGAAACAGATGCTGGTTTACATGAAATCTGCATTCCAGAATTGGCCAGAGACTATCCCTAGGGGGGTATCAGTGCTAGCACTTCCAGGGACACCCTGTCAGCTACCTCACAACACGCTTTCATCCTGCGCCTGCAGCTGAGGCGGAGGCCTCCTGGCAGGTTTTTGTATGTTTTCTGTAGTGTTTTAGGTTGTCACTGGGCTAGAGTATTGCAGGTACACAGCCAGGGTCTACCTGTACCTGTGTACACACACAACATGGCCGGGGAGCGAGCAGCAGGGGTGGACTCCCTCCCACAGCGGGGAACACCTGCAGCTCATCCTGCTTCTAGAGCTTCCAGCATAGCAACCTGGATCCTTGGGGAAGGAGAAGAGGGAGCGATTGATGGGGAGACCCAAGTAAATCCAAGTGTATCAACATTGGCAGTTCCAAAATCACTTCCTCCGCTATTGTGCATCTCATAGAGGCCTAACATAGAGAAGCTGAAAGTCAATGGTATTGCATGGATTGTTTGATGGATAGCAGATTGCGAGCCACACTGATGTAATCTTGTCCAATTACCATGAACCACAAGTCTGTACTGAAGGTTTTTATCTGCAGTTGTACCACAAGCAGAAGTAGAGCCTGATCTAACAGTACGAAGTCAGTGCCATGAGAACATGCTATTGATCAGAATGGTACACAGGTGTTTGACGATACAATCTACAAGTTTTGTACAACACAAAATGTACAACACCTTAACAGGATCACAGGTCATATCTGCAGTAGTACCAGCACCTGAAAGAACTGATGGGACATTCTGTACCTCACAATGACTTCACAAACACTTTTAAGATTGATAAAATGCAGATTCTGACACCTCTCCCTTCAACTATCCGATATCAGTCAATATTTTATGACATGTAACATGCCTCCATCCAATGAACTGTATTCAGGCACCAAAATGTGAGACATTGTACTCATATCAAGTGCTTGCTTACAACATCAATACTGCAATGACATTCAGTATCACCGAGTATGCATGCATGTAGATCTAGTTATGCCACCTTATCTTTGATCGTTTTTGCCATTACCTATGTTGTCTGATCTCCTGTTTTCCAGGAAACAATGAGAAACGGTTGACACAGTGTGAGTGATGCATGTGTTCTGGCTGTGCGGCACAAAGACACTGACAACAGCACAAAGCCGTAATCTGACTCTTGTCAGCGCTTAGTGCATGATCAGATTTCCCAGCTTAATATGTTTATTGCATGTGCATTGTTGTTGTCACCAGCCCTGGGCAGATAGCGCTGTATTGTCCCGGATACAGAAATCTATGGTACAATAAATGGCCATGATCTTGTTACAGTCTCTCTAATGGGGCTAGTTTGGCTGACCAATAAACATCCATCATAGTACAATACAACTCTCACATGACAGATCAGCTCACAGCGATGTTAGTAATAAAAGTATGGTAAATCTTCATGCTAAAAACTGATACTGCAATGAGAAAATTTACATTCATTATATTTTCTGCTTTTTTTTAGAGTAATAATGTGATCCAATCTGACTAGCAAAAATGATCACAACTAGAGTAAAGGATTCAGCCCACAGGGGAGCTCATTAGCATTCAAACATGTGCACTGCAACTTATGCTGGTGTACATGTGCTTAACATGCACACGACATGCAAATATGCAACACAATTACCAGTCGTAACATGATTCCACATCATAAAAGTGTGTTATTGTGACCTTTTCATCTCTGCTGTTACGGACGGACGTGGAGGCAGTGTTTGTTCCCACATGTAGTTTGTAGCCTGTTTCCTTCCCATGGCTCTGGGTGACGGGTCCAGTGGCCTGGTCAGGGACATACCGACTGTGTGGCCATGTGTGTGGCCCCAGGGGCCTTGGACCCTGTGTCAAGACTGCCTGGGGACAGACATCAGACACCCAGCACTGGTCCCCAGAGGTCCTGACCCCTGGCGTAATTGGCCCAGATCTCCCGCCAACACTGACGAGCAGCTACTCATTAACATAATTCCTGATAACTGGTTAGGGGGCAAAAAGCAATAAATTTTTTTCTTCTGTAGATGTTTGTGGTCTCAAGCAACACAAATGGCAATTATCCTGGAAGGTCCCCTGATGAATGAAAGGTCACACAAGTCAAAGTTAGAGTTCTCTCTTCTGCTGATGTAAGCTACATGAGTTGTGTTGTGATGGGGACCGGGGACCACCAACAGCCTCAGCAGTGCCACGACACTTGCCTCAGGTCTCCAAACTGAACAAAACATTACCGACATTCAAACCTGATTTGAATTGTTAATGGAATCTTGAGATCTGGAAGAGCTCCTTGAGAGCGTTGATAAGTGAGTGGCTCTGTCATCAATCACACAGATCAGATTTGTGGTGACAAGACACTGGCCAGGAGAAGATAGATCCTCCTTCAGTCACAGAGGTCATGGGGCATTGTTAACCTCCAGTGCCTGGAAACACTACCAGCACTGTTGCCAAGTAATCCAAATCTTGAGAGGGCTCCAAAAAATTTGTCCTAGACACAAGTGGGTGGGTGGTTTGTCTGGATGGATGTCAAACACTGACTGAAGACCCTTGACCTTTAGAGGTCAAACTTGACTGGAAGAAAGACTGCTAGCCCTGAGGACCCATCCCCATCTGGCTGTCGGCAAGTGTTACCGTCAAGCAGGGTGCTGTGTACTGAGCAGAGCTGGGAGCCATCAGGGTCAGAACCAGTGTGATGACAGGGTCACTTGATGGTGCCAGGCAGCGACTTGATAGAGGTCACCAACCCTAGGTCACTCCATGGCCAGGAAAAAGGCCAGCTGCCAGCAGCCTGACGGCAGTTCAATTAGGCACTTGTACAGATGATTGGTTTTGCTGATTAGATGGCCATGGATAAACTGTCCTGTGCCCACAAGGATTCCTAGTGGTACCTCAAGCCCAATGTGTAATGGAGGTGTCAGAATCAATTGTCTCAGATGGAAAATGATGTCTCAATATATGTAGAGATAGTGGCATACCATAATGGTGCTGAATCAGTGACAATTTACCATAAGAAACAGTCGAAGGCACAAGAATGAAAATACAGACCTGGTCATGAAAACAGGTCCCAGTACAGTCTCCGGTCCTGATCCTTGATTTGATGAACAATGCAACACTGTTATTGATCTAATTCATGCCATCTGAATAATACTGCTATCCAATGGCACCAGTGAATGAATATTGATCAGAATTGACAGCTGTGTTCCATCAGGCTGCTATAATCCCTAAGGTAAAGCCAGGGCAGGTAGGATGTCTCCTGTGTCAACATCAAACAGACTGACACAGTGGAGTCGATGAGTCGGCCCCTTTGTCTTTGGTCAGTCGCTGACTGTTTGAGTCTCACACCTCCACAGTGTCTGTACAGCAGTATGTGTCACTGGACAATGGTCGAGGGTGTGAGGTCCCAGCACCGGTCAGCAAACACCACCACTGGGGAGTCTTTGTCCAGACAAATTACTGTTTGCCCTCCATGACTAATTCAATTGGTACAGTGCAGCAGGAAATACCTTCTTGTCCATTGCACAGTGGCTGCCTTTTATTCAAATTCAGATCAAATTTGTCATGATATCAAGGCTGGTGCCTGAGGATTGTATTCCAAAGTGTCAAAGGGAAGAGGGTTGTGCCCAAACTAAAAACCTATACTGGTATTCTAGCACTAGTGTGTATCTGGTGGCATAATACCAGCAGCAAATCAACAATTCAAATGCAACTGTTGACTTTCATGCCTGTAACATCCAAGCAGATGTAGTGGAGTTTCTGCGGTGACTGTGAGCTGGAGGTAGGACCATCTCACCTCAGCAGTGAACTCTACCATGTGACATTTACATAGGCCGTGTGCAATCCTAATTGTGCTAAATTACCCCAGGGAGTTGCAGAGATGGATTTTTGATGGCCCCCACAACCCATCAGTCCTGTCAAATGGTCAAACACCCCCTGCTCAAGGCACATTACAATTGGTCCCACACCGCCGATAAAAACTTAAAGCTGCATGTGGAGGAGGAGACTTCCATATGATGTCCATTCGGTCAGCTTGACTGGGCAAAATCCATCCTCTGGGACGTGCTTCTACACAGACGATATCAGTGGAGAGAGCAGAAAAGTAGCACAAGGTGTAAAAGGCTCACTGTCCACTTGTCCATTTGCAACAATTTAAAAGTGACATGGAGTTATAAAGAAAACAATATCATCGGCACACATTCTCCAAAATGGTAAACACAAAGGAACCAGACATGTTGTTTGACAGACTGCAATGTGAACGTGTACCCATTCACAAGACTAGGACTTCATTGTCAATTGTCATCACAGGCATGTTTATTATACATAAATTTTAGAACCGATTTGTATATTCAGTATATTCCCTAAATTATAGGCCTATTCCAGGAAAAAACTGTGATGTTTCGACATGGTTGTGTTTTTTACTGCTGCAGTCCTAATTTTCAAAGTGGACACAGCAGTAATGTTGATTATTACCCAGGATTATTTTTGCCCCACCCTGGCCACCAGTTTATGCAGCAGCATGCAGGCAAACACAAGAAATCCAATATTCTACGCTGCAACGGAAAGATGAAACCTGCGTAAAATAGATAGTTTTATATTCAGATGCAATTTCCTCCATCAGGATGTAATTTCATTATTGTTCATATTTTTGTCAATTTTCATTTTATTCCAATGTCACACAGTGGGCAGACATTCGGGTTTCAAGGACAATCAAGTCACTTAAATTGTTCAAGTAAACAGCAATTCACACACATATTTCTCATGTTGGCAAAACAGTGATCCATCATGAGAATATTAATTTATTCAGATGGCAGGGATATCGGATGATGGGAGGCAGCTAGGGGCGAGTGAGAGAACAGAGGGTGGCTGGAAGTACATCTTGAGACTGAAGCACCTCCCTGGATCACCTCTCTACAACAGCTTGGATGTGGGCCCACGCCTCCTCATATGTGCTGCTAAAGCCCCCAGAAAACCAAAGCTGCCATTATTCAAGACCCTCTTGTTGTTATCATGAAGAGCTCCATTAGACACTAGAGTTTATCAACAGTTACTAAATGGTAGTCCTTTTCCACCACTTCAGAGGCACCAAAAAACCCGGCCATCGTGCTGAAATATGCCACTTCACTGGGGAACTGCTCTAGAGGCACATAGCACAGAAACAATGGCACCTCAAGGGCCACAAACTGCAGCAGGCCAAGGAGCAATATAAACTGTTACTGACAGCACCCACACACACACAACTCTGGTGCTTGTCTACTAATGATCCCTGCTGATAGGGGCTAGAGGCCACTAAAACCCACCCAACCTGGCCATGTTTATATACGGTATTGCCCCTTGAGATGGGAATAAATGTCCACATTTTACAGCAAAGACTCCAGAACACACTGCCCGGACAGTCTGGATGATGTGCAATGACCCTGGCACATTGTGGATGTGGCATTGCCCTTGATCCTGGCGGGTCTGTGTGCTGAGCACAATCAACCACTTGAAACCCTCTGCAGGCAAGCAATCACCCAATACTTACATGTTATCTCCAACAGTTTTTGTGTCTGTAAGCCCTATCTACTTGAACCTGCCTTGGCAGCACTGGATACTAGCACCCAATTAATGGCAGCCTCGTGGACGAGAGCCATTATTGCTGAAGAAGGCAGCATTATTTCCTGGAGGTACGGAACAGGAAACAGCAAACAATCGGAGCAGATTCTGGATGGTGAGGGCCCCGAGGAGAAGGTGCTCTGACAGCGGTAGAGAGGCGACAATTGGTGGCAGTTTGACAGCTCTTGGAGGATGTTGTTAGTGCTATCTACCACATGCCCACACCACTCGAGATAATGCATCAGTGTGGCTCCCACTGGCTGAGACCACCCCACTCTGTCATGATGTGGCTGCCTGTGCTGATCTCCAGGTCTCATTATCTCCTGGTTCCTTTCATCTGTAGAAGATACCACTTGGAACAAGCTTTAACCTCCAAACAATGAAAAAACTGCACCTTTCTTCTCAACTTGATTTCTTTCAGGAGCCGGAGATTGATAACTACAGCAGCAATCTTTTAAACGGGCCAAAAAGGCAACCAAGTGTTTACAAAGCACGCTAAGACATTGCAAAAACGCTTGTTTTCCATTGATCTTGGCCATAATGGACTTCCGTCAGTTTTTACAAATATCAAGTATTCCCAGGCAAAGGCAAACTTTACAGGACAGGAACTGGATAATTGTAAAATCTAACTTCTCATTTGAATTCATTATTAGGGGCAGGTTTTCAATCGCACAGTAAACATTATTGTGGACAAAAAAGCACTGAGTAAACCAGAGTTGTTTGCAGAACAGGAAGATAGATATACATGTGGAAGAAAATCAGGTTGGAAATATGCATAACATCTGGTAGTGTCGAAGTTGTTATGTACTTCAACCAGAGTTCATAAGTAGTTGGATTATATCCAAAAAATTAACAGTTTACTAACACGCCTGCAAAAACAAATATTGGTTGAGGTTGTTTGAGAAAGACCACAGGTTTTTTGGCTTAGATGTTCAAATATGGCACAGACATGAACTTGAACTGTTTTATTGTGGAAGCTGAGCTTCATTACGACAATATAAACACACCCAAAAACATGTGATCCTTGAACAGAAACAGACGCAACTCGTGCAGCCAGTTACGTCCAATCTGACTGCCGTGGGCTGGTAATACACACAGTAACACAACAAAAGGCTCAATCACAAGCAGACAGTGAACCTGTGATACCTCCAGGATCCCCAACAACGCCCTCACTTCAGCTTGCAGAATGTAATCTTGGAAAGAAAATCCGTTAAAAAGTCAATTATCTTGAGCTAGGAGATTTACACAAGGGGTGCTGCATGCCATCTTCCAGGAAGCAGCCACGTGGCTGTAGGGGTCTCTAGGGTGGGCGGCTTCCCTGGAGGGCAAGGTATGGTAGCCGCAGGGCGCCACAGACAAACCCTAAACACAGATCTACACCAGCAGACCAGATGGCGCCCATTAGTGCCAAATCAGACTCAGCTTGTTGCTTGTTTGTACAGCCAGCTCCAGTGTGTAATCTGCCTTAGCACATGGGGATAAAGCTACACAATTAGTTTATTTTGCTGGAGTTGTGGGTGTCAAACAGTTGCAAGGGTACGCAGGGATCACAAAAGTGTGTACATGTGTAATTTGGCAGTGTAGACTGCACTCCTGCAGTAGGTACAGACAACAGTGACCATGCTGCCATATCCAGTAACAGTTCAGGTAATTGATCTAGCTCATCCCCGCCCATTTAGCCACAGATAACAGGCAGATAACATGCCAGCATGGAGTGGGAAGATCTATCTGACATGCTGAACTCATCAGCTATAATTATCAGCCTGACCACTGACCTGGAACTAGTTATCTACTTTATCTACATGCTATCTGTACCATAATCACCTTGGCCTTTAGCAAGCAGTCCACCTGATAGACATTCCATCTGACACCAAGTGCTGTGGTATGTGACGTATGATTGCAGAGAATAGCCAAGAAGAAGGGAACTTACATGATGGCTTGTGCCTCCCACAGCTGGAGTTGGTCAACTGTTCTCCCCCAGTGTCCAGTCCACAGGGCTCAAAAACAACCACAACAGGATGCTTGTTATCCCAGCAGAGAAAGCTCGATGCCTTGACAAACCAATGTGGAATTCCAAAACTGTTTCAATAAATTATCTTCCCACAACACAACTGCTTTCTTTTCATCTTGTTGATTTGGATCCGAAGCAGTGGCCCAGAACTAATCCTTCATCTGTCAACAAACAGATCTTCTCCTGCACACACCAACATTTCCATTTCATGTCAGTAATCAATTTTTATGCCAGTTTTCATAGTAAGCAGAACACACGCTCACACAAAAAAGAAGTTTTTTCACCCCCAAGGCTCCAGGATAAAATCATCAAAATAATTTGGTGAGTAATTGCCTCTGGCAACAAAACACACTTGACTTTTTAATGCTTTCAACCCTGCCGTAATGTGTTTGTGTTTCCTATCCAGTAGCACACGGTCTGTAACATCTGTTAGCGTTCTCAAAACTGAGAGCTGCCTCCCAATGTTTTCCTTGACGAGTATGTCAAAACCTTCCGAAAATAGGAGAAAATCAACCATAAGTAGCCTTTGTTCTGCTGTAATGGAGTAATTACATTCTCCACAGAAAAATATCAGCCATCTGGAATGAATACCCTAGTAATTCTCGCTCAAGTCAGACAATTGACCTGTTTAATTAGAAAGTTCCCGGAAAAATACCTCCAAATCGATAGTAACCATGTAAATCTGACTCTCCGTTGCGTTCACCAGCTTACAATCCTGTCATGCTCCATAAAGCAGTCAGCATTTGTTTGTCACCATTAAATATCTGACTGTAACTCACAGCTATATAAAAACATCCCCTGAAGCTGGTTTCCACGATGTGTATGTGTGCGAGCAAGGAAACACTTCCAAAAATTAATATTTACATAATTCAGTAGGCAGGAGCAGAGTGTGAAGTCCTGGCTGCACACTGTGGGCTGTCAGATGGCTGTTTACACAAGGGCCTGCTTGTCATACACATGATCCGGGCATATCACTCTCAGCAAGACGCAATATTTCAGAACTTCCATAAAGCACCTTATCTGAGCAATCCCTCCACACTTTGAAAAGAGCAGATAAGTAAACTATTCTGAGGAGTTGGCGTCAAGTTGATGATCCACAAACACAAATATTCCATTACCGGAATCCCAGTGTAAGAAAAAAGCTACGACTTGATCCCTTTCGCCAGAAGAACCCACAGATCTGCCAATAGACGCAGTGATAACAGGCCTGAGAGCAGATTGCCAGTCATCAGAATTCATCACTGGCCCTCTCTTTCTCTCTCTTTCTCTCTCGTTGGATGCTTGCAGAAAATCAGAGCCCACTTTATCAGCTAAAACACACACAAGTAGCTAGGAAAAAACCCGCCACAAAACTGACCCGACTGTTGTCAAAAACTATCGGCAGATCAGATTGCGGTTTGTTTTTGCACTTTCTGGAATCAGTGTAGGATGTGTGAGTGGATGTGTGTGGCAGAAGAGTAGGAGCGTGTCGGTGGGCAGTCCGGGGAGTGTTTGTGGGCGGGGCAGGAATAGCTCCCAGCAAAGGTCATGACTCCCGCTGACCAAACCAAACTGTACTTACATTGATCTAACCCTCATCACTCGGACAGCATAGGCCTCGTCACATTACTTTAATATTCAGAGTGGTCCCAACCCACTTTTTCAATCGTTAGAAGTTTTGGACAACCAGTACCGACTAGATGACATGGTCTTTGTTTACATTGATGGAATCGCAGGCAACAGCCTAAATTTGCTGGTGAACCTCCGAAGCCACATCTATTTGCCTCTCACCAGACACTCATGTATCTCCAAGTATCCAAGCAAATCAAACATATCCCCCAGAACACATTCCTTGCTGGCAGCCCTCACATAGCAGGTACTCACTGGAAATAGCCAGGTCTAATGGCTGGGCCCTGATCACCCTCATCCAGTCATAATTGTGTTTTCCTTGGCTACTTCTGATGGATGCCAGACTTGGCTTGCTGGCTAGAAGGCCTAACTTCTCCTACAGACAGTCAGACGGAGCAAATGTTTGGAGGATATTCCAGAAGCTGTGCAGGTCACAGGTGAATACACAATCTATCAATACCCGCATCTTTATAGGTGGCTTTATTTCAAAATAACAAGGCACAGCTATCTCCGGTGGCTGGCTGATGTTGCAGATCTATTGCACAAACTTTTCCTGTCACAAATACTTCTCAGGCAAGGCAATCAAAATGGAGAGGATGACTTTAAAACCATATTAAAGCAATATATCTAATCTCACAAGAGCTATCTGGCAGTGTTATCAGATAACTAGGTGTCTGTCGGTAATTGCAGTAGTACTGATGCTGAAAGATTTGCACACACTGCTGTAGATTTTCAGCATGTTTCTGGTCAGTCTTGCACACTTGACTTATCACTGTCAGTTCAAGCAGTACAACTGACAGTGAAAACAAATAAATGTAACCAGTATCAAAGGACACAATGTGAAGGCAATAATGACCAATGGTGAAATGGCTAAAATTGGGCAATAACGAAAGGCATCTATCACAAATTTTAAGAGATCATGGAGTATTCTGTTAAAAAGGTACCGGTACCAGACATGCACATGAATATGACATATAATGACTCATAGTGAAATGTCATGGACTTATTCTCCAACATGAAGAAGATTGGTAAGTTCAGCACATATAAATGGAACAGGTGCGAACAACCCACAATTGAGATGTGACTTAGGATTATTCCGAACTTGTTTTCAGACTTGGGTAATCTGTAGATTATGAAGTAGTTGGTTCAAATAGGGTTCACTATTATATCTGCTGTGTGGACGTATATATCTTGCTGGGTTATACCTGCCCCCAGAGTACTTGCACAGTACAACTTGTGTAATCCCTGCATGGCAATGCCCTCATTAGCAGCGTGCACACACAGCAGCAGGTATTTATCTGCAGTAGTAGTAGTAGTAGTAGTAGTTTTATTGACATAACAATGTAAACATTCATGCACATTTGGCCTCATGTAAGACTATCAGTCAATACTAAAGGGGGCAATCAATCCCAACATAGCACACAATGGGCACCATCAGGACATAATTACAACCAATTACCCCATCAGATAAGGATTATTATAATCTGCTGGTAATTGAGTTTCTCATGGAAACACAATTAACCACTTTTCATCATGGGGAAAAAAACTCAATGTAAAACAAATGATTGAAGCTATGTTTGGAAAACAGCAAGAATTACCCATGAGCACTAAATCAGTACTAGACAGTTTCAGAAAAGGACTGATAATATTTGAATACGGTCAAATTGGCTTTTTCAGAAAAGTTCTTTGTGAATGATGAGTTTGGTAGTGACTTTGCCCATCATAAAAAGTGGTATTACTCATCTGGAAATGGAAGCAAATCTGTTTAAAAACAGCAGAAAAATATCTGGCTCAATCCAAGATAATCAGAAACACAACATGGTAGGGGGTAACAGTTCATGGAAGGGTGTACCTAAGCTTACCTCAGTAGAAAAGCTTCAGGGATGATCCCTGTAGATGTAGCAGAAGCACAAACAGCTGCAGAATGCTTCGGCTAACTTGCCAAGCCTCCAAAGGTTATGTAAACAGCCGCTGATCATTGCTTGGATCCCCAGCTAGTCCAAAATCCCACTCTCCTTCAGTGTCAGATAAAACTCCACTATCTTGTAATCCAGTTTGGAGGTTTACATTCCCTGCCATAGAAAGAGGGATGGTCTACAATACTGAGGCAGGATGAATGCTGATAGATTTGATAACATGTGATACTCCCAGTTAGTATGTGGGAGGGCTTAGCTTCCAAACACATCCGCAGGGTGATTCCTCTCCAAGGAATGGTTGGTAACACTGTGATAGGAATGTCTTCAAAGCATGAAAAGTCTCATCATATCTTCAGTGGTCTAGTATCGGGATACCAGGCATCCAGTTTCAGATCCCCCCTGTTTTGGCAATCATGGAGATTATGAGCTAATGCCAAAATGATCAGTGAACCTGGGGCCATTTAAACATGGGAAGGTCATTATGGATCATTAGGATCAGCAGGAGAGGCTGCCACTACACCTTGTACCTCTAACAGCCTACCTGTGGGACTGAACCAATACCACAGACCTGGATCCAATCATCCCAGCAATTTGCCATTTAGCTCCGGGGAGGTATCCATCATCACAGCTGTCTCAGCGTTGGGGCCCCAGGGAGATAGGTCTGGGAGCACAGGTAACTGTGGCCTGAAGCAGGGTGCTAGCAATAACAGAGCGTACAGGCCGCCAGTCTCCGTGCCACAGGTGAACTGCTGGGAGTGTGTACAGAGGGCCACAGCCACTCCAGGCCAGGGACTTCCTCCAGGACCACTGGGTCAAAGATCCTGCAGCATGTTTCTACCCCGGAGAGGGTGGTTCATCCAATAGCCGGCCTGTCTCCAGAGATGTAACAAGGCTAGGTAGCTCAACAGTACAAAATGGCAGCTACAGTCAAAACAAGATCAGGAAAGTGCATGATATTTTTGAATTGTTATTCATGTTGTTATCTGAGGTGATATATCAGCTGGGTCTATCCGGTGTTCCAGGCAAGTGCAAACAGCCTGTAGATATAAAAGGTATTGGCAACCTTTGCAGAACACTACACAGATAAATATTACATGTTCATCCTCGGATGATATCCAGCGCAGTCGCCAAGTGGGAATGGAACATGGAAATATCAAAGATTGAATGCAGATAATTATAGCCTTGAACCATAGTCACTGCATCATATCTTGTGGACATGCTGCCATTTCTGGACAAACAAACAGAAGATGGCAGCCCTTCAGGCAAATCTGATGTATGTATAAAGAGATCTGCATGGAGAAAATTCATTCATCAAAACCATAGAGCAACTTTTTTATGGATTGCAGTGCTTTTTGCTTGGAAACAGTAATACAACCAGAATGCACTGATTATCCAGTCAAGTCAGGTGTGTACATGCAAGTCAGTGTACATATATAGCTTCCAGCCAACACTCAAGGGGCTGACGCCCTGAAGTACAAGTCCCTGTTGAACCCTTCTTAGCACTAAAGTATAATTATCAATAATCAATTGACAGAAAATTTAAGCGCTTCCATCTGTTGACAGGCTGCACAGTGGCCGAGGAGACTGTCGTACAATTTAGACACAATACAACCAATATTGATTATCATTTATAATGTGAAAAGGACAAACAGCAGATTTTCCATTCAGGGCATAGTCTTGTCCTGTTTTTGTCCGTATCCGTGTCAATTAAGCATTCATTATGCCTGTATGGGTCGCTTTGTGTGTCAGTTGGTTGTTGAGTGCAAGGTTTTTCTGAGGCAATAGGGAAACACCACCACTTACGATTTAAATAAACCCATCAGGCTGAGGGACATGGATAAAATATCAGTTAGGCGGTGAACAATGAGGACATCAAGTGGCTACTGAACAGAGCCATCAACAAGCCAGGAGTATAGATGATCCCGACCACTGTTCTCATCATTAATGGAGACTGCATGTCCAAACAAACTGTCAACAGCAGCACCAGTGGCCATTGTCCCAGCTAGCTGCACATGGACACTTGTTCATGTGGCTGCTGGAGCTCTCCGTGTCCAGGTAACTCCCCGAGTCAGTGGACAGGATGACACAACAATGGGTCAGGGACAATGGTGCTCATAAATCCCACACACCACTCACACGCAGCCTGCGCATAGGACAACAAAATCTCCCTCGGCCATTGGATCACTGCTCCAAACAGGCACAAAACAATACACAAATTTGAAACTTTAATGGGCAGGCCAACCCACGCAGAGACAGTGATCTTTTCATGAGCAATCAGTCCTTCCCATGAATAATTCAGAGCCCAGACAAAGGGTGAAATTTGTCAAGAGTCAATGGTGTGCCAAGCACTGGGGTGTGTTATCGACTCATTCAAGGATCTATAGACCCAGGGCCATTATTTGAAGGACAATGAATCATTTACAAACAAGCAGAGCACGCTTGAGTGAGCATCTCAACAGGGAACCTGCTGACCTGATATTGTTCTGCCTGGAATATGCACGATGCACACTCCATTCCAATATGCACCCACTGTTCAAATGCTGCAGTAACTCAAATTACAACAATTTACCCATCCAAGCCAGTGGCTTGAAGCCACTACAATAGATGTAGCACCCAGCCGTGCATAATGTATTGCAAAATTATGGTCATTTTCATTTCTGTTATACTCTGGAAGCTGGTATCGAATTACAAAGTGAGTGTACTCAGACTGTCTCCAGATGTAAGAGCAGATAATAACAAACATTAACAAGACATATCATTTCAGAGAATTCATTTGAACACATGTCTTCTTTTTGCTTTTCAACTGTTGTCACCATCTGGTCTGTAATTTCATTTCTAATTTCAAAATGTAATTTTCTTGTCAAATAAATCAAGATTCAGAAACATTGTCTCTGTGTAATACTGCTGGGAACCATGTGCTATGAAATTTCGTGGAGGCAAATCTCTCTGCAGATGGGATTGGACAAGTTATTTCAGGAGATGAATTATGACATTTACGTATGGTTCTAATATACAGGCAGACAAAAGCAGTATTGATCAGCCTAGATGCCTCTCCAGATCAATGGTGTAGGTACTGAGTGTGACTACATTAGTCCTCTTCAGTTGCAGAGGGCAAACCAAGGGTCCATGAGCACCAATCTCTAAGGTGCTCCTGGGCTCCAGAACGGGCTCGCGGCCTGGGGCAATTTTCACACACTTGAGACTGGAGGGGCCTGGCTGTTGAGGGAGCACTTCCTGGCAGGAGAGTCAGCTCTCCTGACACAGAGTCCGTCCACCCAGCCTGTTCAGGGACCACTCCATCATCGATCTCATCCTCTCCAGGCCCGGCAGCACGGGACTCCATCCTTGTCAGCAGCTCGTTCGGCTCCCAGACCACCTCTTGGCCACGGTCTCCACCCGGCCATTCACTCCACACAGATGGCATCTTGAGACCGGACAAATACTTGTCTTCCCTTCAAGTTTTGCCTGTCAACGATCGGGCAGCTTGGAAATGTACGGACAATATGCCGTGATTTTTGTCCGGGAGACATTGAGAGGTTTGACTGGAGTACCATGTTGGGAAGCATGGAGAAAGCTCCTGAGGAGAATGGAGTGGATCTACTCCAGTGGAGGGCTGCTCCTAAATAATACATACAACTCATTACTGGATCCACTTCTGGCTCCATATAAACAGACTTCAAACCGGCTTCTCTCAAGAGATGAGACAAGAGCAGTGAAAGGATCTAATAAGTTGTACAGCAGAACAACGAAAATCAGTTCGGCTCGCTATGACAAAGATATTATACAAAAATTTCAGTAGTGTTCAGAAAAAACTTCTGAAATCCAATTTGGTCTTTCCACAAGCACTGCATGGAGACTACTTCAGAGGTTTTGATGCAAAATGAATGTAGCTCAGGGGGCCTCCTTACAGCACAGAAGAGCCTTTCCTAATATCCCTCTTAGCCTCTGCATGGAGCCCACAGGAATCCTTCATTATTTGATGCTGCCTGCAGACAATGAATACCTCAAAACAATGTTTCCCGCAGGACATCAACCCAACACCGAAACATAAGAGGCCAATAAAAGAAGGCAGAGTCCCAGCCTTTTGGGGACAAGCTGGACTATCATGAATACAGCACTTCTATTTAATGCTGATGGTCAAGCCTCCAGGGAAATTCCCTCAAATACAATTCTGCTCATCCTGGCAAGTCTTGTCTGGAACCATCCATGAGGGCAACAATGAGCAAGGGATGTTTCCTAAATGGATGTGCAGGAAAACTGGCGGTTTTGTGCAGTCCCAAGGGGCGTCATTAGCATGGCTCCTGTCCGTACATCTAGCCTGACAGGCAGTGTGACTTCCCATGTACTGAGCTGGGTGGTCTGTGTGAATGCAGGCCGTGTACTGTTGCTCTCTGGTTCTGTATAATTCTGTCACAACTGGAGTCCCAGACTCTCACAATATACATGTACTTCCTGTTTTCACCCAGAACAATATCTGACATAGATTTGAAGTACTCATTTCCAGCATACATTATTTATCCTTGGGGAAATCACACTGAAGGAAAATGTATTCCACTAGCAACATATATTATCATATTGTGTTATGCTACAAACAAGTTGAAGCTACTGAAGTCCGGTTTTATTTTCAGTAGTATATATATATGTAATACAATAGGAACGCCTGAGACTCAGAGCAAGATCAGTTCCATTTGCACAGAAATATACCAGTAGAATATTATATACTGATAGAAGGCATTGGCCAAATGACCCCATACACATAAAGTTCATCCCCCATGCAGCACAATTCTGAAGGCTTATTTGTCTAGACCTACAGAACAACTTGATTCCATAGTCCGGTACGCTGTACTTGTCAGTCACAGAGTATGTATTCTATTAGTCCATGATACCCTGGGCTTTCAATTATCCATGAGAGTGACACATTATACAGCAGGTCTATGTCCACTGGACAGGTATCTCTGACAGTCATACAACACCAGCAGCCACTTGGCCAGGGTCAGATCATACATAAACCAAACCATAGCAGCACACAAGATATTCATCAGGCATGTCAACAACTTGACTTACACACAATGTGCACCCGGAGTATCACCGTACCTCACATAGATACAGCGGCTCTCGGCTTCTCACATAATAATTCATTAGGACCATCAAAAGCTCCATTACATATTCAGCTGGTGAGTTGTGGGTAACATCCAGCACATCTGAGGCCTCCACGTTTCACAGTCTGTCATTTCCCTGCACCTAATTGGGAACATGATTGCATTTAGAGGCAGACACAATGGACACTGCACAGAAAGCTGATACAGCCCACTGATATCATCAGCTATGTAATTTTATGCTGCAGCAATGTTTTGCCAATTATCTCCGGACCATAATTTTCTGGAACCAGATGGGGGTGGAGCTAGCTGGTGCAAAACTCAAAGAAAACCTCTGTATTAATTGATGCCTACATCTGAAAAACTCAACCCAGCAATTTGAAAACATAATTTATTAAGCATGCCTGTCAAACACTCACGAGAAAACACATAAAGGAATGAATTGAGGTCTCATTGTGAAAATAGAAGGAGAAATATAACACAGAAAAAATACAACTGTGACATGTGTGAATATTCAATAGAGGAGTAGAAAAAATCTAAATGTCACCAACTTAATTGATGAGATAAATGTTTAATGGCATGACATATTACTGAGGATTGATCTGGCGAGTATTGTATTCCAGTCAACAAGAGCTGTGACCAGTAAAACACACTTAATATGCAAATTGCATCAAGACAAACTTGACAATTATCACTGATAAAAAGCGCAAATGTGCACATACAGTGACCTTTGTGACAAGGTCAACAACTCGTCAGCCAACACTTGTGATATATGTTAATTTCAGTCTCATTCCCTCAATACAGTCCTGCTACAATACTACATATTTGTTGAGAGGCAGAAAACATGGCCTTTTACGGCTCCTCGCATGTCAATTGTACTTGTCAACTGCTGTCAATTGTCCTTGTCAAAGGTCGGGGCTGTATCTCAACATAAAAACGTTCTCGGGTTTCACCAGACAGCATCAACCTCATACAAAAACATTTCTACAGCTATTGTCACCTCCCTTCAGGGGTACCATGAATATTCTGGCCCTGTTTTCACGCTAAATTCGGTGACACAAAAAAAACACCATGATGACAAGGATCGTTCATCTGTTTTTCTCCTAAAAGCTTCCAGCGAATTTGTGTAATGATGCAAGCTGATAGTTGAGGTAGATCAAAGCGGTGGGCCCCCCTTGCCGAGGTAATGAGAGTAATGAGAGACAAGTGAACTGGTACATCAGGTGGACTGGTGGAACTTGGACCTGCTGACATCTGTACGACCATACATCACCCCAGTAATGGTCCGCTTATTGCCCAATGATCAACCCTGTATGGATATCTACCCCCTACCCATTGTATACAGCTTTGGTTGCTCCATATGCTGGGAGCCATTGTCCGCTCCCAGACTAACAGGACATTAGTGACAATCAAACTACAAAGGCCACCTAGGACAACTGTATAGAGACAGAAGTATTGTGAACATCAATCACCGGGCTGTCTATTTATGACCTGATCCCAATCTAATGGTCTGTAACTCATTACTCACTAGCCTTTATCTCATCACTACCTAATTGTTTGTCAATGAATGGATAATGTCACCTGCCTTTGAACACTGATTGTGGGTTGTATGAAAAGGCCCATGATATAATATCAGGATTCATGAAAATACATTCAGTATAATTTTTTCCATACATTAACCCTAGTGATATGAGGTCAATGTATGCACAACATGTACGTCACACACTGAGCTATTCAAGAAGTGTAAAACAAAATTAACACGGAGAAACATTGAACATGATGACTCACGAAGCTACAGGTAAAGATAATCTGCCATAAGCTCTTATTTCCTTCCATGGTGTAGACTCATGGCCAACAATTACCTTGGTCGATAGCATTTAAAATATCATATCACGGGAGCAGTGTTTTGTCTTGTCTAAACATTGATCTCATGCAGTGCACAGTAAATGGAAGAGGAAGGAGATTTTTTTCATTCCTATCTCATTCCATCCCCATGGTGGTACGTAAATACACAGGTAGCCGTGTGTCAATAAGTGCCCCTAATGTCCGCATATAAATCATGGACAAATTAAACATATCAGCCTTTCAACCATTGTAGACCCGAGGAAATTCCAACTTGTCAGTGAGGATGGAGGGAGACTGGCGCTTCCCAGCACCTCTTGATTCCATGTGTGAGCACCTCCACGCCAGACCATTAGGTCGCGGATTCTCTTCAATAATGAAATAATGGCCTTTGCTATCGTGTTACTGCCTGTAATAGGATCTTACACCTTTTGTGAGGGGGGGGGGGACATATCACAATGACATTCTGCTCTCCCAAAGGTCGCCCGGCAGATTGTCATTTCCTCCGTTACTGGTAGCACTCAAGCCCCTTGCCTCTAATGTATTGACTCATGGAGAGAAGCTCCCATGTCCCCAGCCACATCAATGAAATACGCCAGCCACGCCAGTTGTTACTTTAAACAATTGTTGCAGCACTGATGAAGCAGCACCCACCAGGCCAACTATCCGGAAACCTGCTTGGAAAACAACTTATGAAACATGTACTTTATGGGGACCTCCAATTACTGGCCCACGCTAAATTGACACAAATGAACAAATTTATTAGCCACAGCCGGGGAAAGCAGCAAATTGCGCACTGAGAGATCAGACGAGGGGGTTTAGTGTGCAATAAAAACATCTAAATGAGAAAATGGAGACTCACCTTGTGCTCCTAGTTGTGTGACTCCTGCCAGACAAAGAGATGGCTTGGCATGTTATTGCCACATAATAAAGGCCAATAAATCGCCCATATAAGGCCCTGATTGTTCATGCAGTGTACCAGTCAGTCCCTCTGCAGCCAAGTAGCAATTAGGTTGATTATGGCCGATTGTGAGAGATTGTGGCTCACCAGGTGTCAGCAGTCAACAGTGAGTCACAAACTTTTGACAATACATCCACATTAACAGTGGGCATTGGTATGAATGGTTCATGTTATAACCCATGAAGCGGACTCAATCCTAAAGCCATGTTAATCCCAGTAACCCACAGTGCGTAGCTACAGATGACCTTTAAATGCTTCCATCAAAGTCATCTGCTGATCAGAGAGGTATCTACCGAGATGTGCTGCAGGCAATGTGGTCAGAGCGCAGTCAGGTCTCCCAGAACTTTGGTATTGATGCAAGCATTCCTTCTACAACCACTTGATAGGGATGAGAGCTACTTGAGAACTCTGATATAGGCCCAGAATAGACAAAGTCTAACATGCCTGACCACTACCCATTCAAACTCAACACCAAAGTAAACACACATTTCAAATTTGAGCAAACACTTGGGGAAGGATGAGCACCGGTAGTTTCCGTGTGGCGAGCCCATAAAAACCTCCAACATCACGTTCTGTGTCCATACCTAGTGTTTGTCGGGTGTGATCCTCTCCATGTTGGCTATGATAGTACTGGACAATAATATATTCAGGCAACGAGTGTCTATCTATTAGACCACTGGTGTCGGCTACTTAACACCAGTATACTTAGCGCTCCACCTTGCCAGAAGAGCCGAGTGTGAGTGGAGGGTCACACATACATTAATGGCCACCACTTACAAGTTGATTTACTCAAGAGAGCCTCCAACATACATTCACCTGCCAAGTGTTTTTGAAGTCAACCCACACCAGGGGCTATAGGATATAGGAGCAAATATACACAAGTTCTCAGTATTAAAACTTGCCCAGTGCAAACCAATCTCAAGACCCCCATTGACAGTTGCTTGGTTGTAGGGTACAATAGGACACAAGTTGGAGCAGCTGAGTTGACCAAGGCATGTTGTCCAGGGAGATTATCAAGTGAATCAAGTGATCTGTTCTGTAGGGGTCATGTCCACACTTGTGGGTTGTCCAGGACAGAGATCTATGCAAACACACACACATACCCTCGTGGAGAGGCAGGTCTATGCACAAGTGAGGCTCTTGTGTGTCAGGGACGGACAGCTTGTTATTACTGGGCATATACTTCAGTCCTGGACAACAGCCACTCCAAACCATATGGTCTTCTCCAATAAACACTCCACAGTGTAATTAATGCTAATTCCCCCTACATGATATATCACTGAAGGTAAGAGTTTGATGGAGAGCCAATTGACCTGGAGGTGATTTCTACCCAGATTGCTAAAGGGTTCAATCCCATAGCCTAATCTCCAGGTCATAATATCTTTCATGACTGAATCTAGGCAGAATGTATAGATCAGCACTGGTATTACCATATAGATAGGCAACTTATGACACTCTGTCAACTTTATATTATCACTTTGACTCTGATATTTTATGTAGGTGCTTCAAATCCATGCCGAGCACAGTGAGAACCATGCCAGTAAATCACAACGGACCATGATGCATTTACATTTCTGATTGCACGGCAGCCAGAAAATGCCAGGATGATATGAATATTTGTGGCAATCAAATCTGACAGGACACTGCTATCACCAGTGCTATCTGCAATCTGTTTTTTGGGTGAGGAGATTACTCAATTCCGGGGTTATTTTCCAGCAGACTATCAGAGGGAATTGCCTATCCCACCCACTTTCTCCCTGCTCAAGGTGGAAGCACCACAGGTTCACCTAAACAACACAGAAGGCCATTTTCCTGATGTCTGATCATTGAATACATCACATAAATCAATTTTCCAGCAGGCAATTTCATGCAGGGACAGAGACCCGTTTGTGGTACAGCACTCAAAAACTTGGCGGCATTGCCGTGCCGGGACCCATAAATAACATTATGCAGATATCATTGTCAAATCACTGGCCGCCCCTCATCAATATCGTGTGAAGACACAGTGGGGAATAATCATATTGCACCATTACCCCGGGGAGTTGGTAATCCTGTTATCCCCAAACAAGGATTGTGTAGACTGGGGATGGCTATAAACGACACCCCCATGATCCCCTATCGTCCCTCTCCCCCTGGGCATTGTCCTGGCAGGGCGATGGTCCAATCGATTTCTGGCTTGATTTCCCCCACACTTCTTTGCCCATCATTCTCTACCCCATCCTCCATTTCCAGAGTTCATACGAGAAAACGACACATTTGGCAATCTCTTTACTGCGGCAGCGGCCGAGGGAAGAAAAGGGCGGGAGCAGCGGACTGTGAGCTGTCCATCCTCCGGCACACCGCCGACTTAGGAAGTAATCGAGGGAAAAAATGGGAAAGCGTAACCCTGTAAGGAAAGGCAAAATTATTGCCGTACATGACAGAAATATTGGATTTTGTGCAGAGGTTGCCTCGGGCATGGGTGTTATTTCTTTCTGAGATGATAACATGTGGGAAATCTGATAAACCTCATCAGACCAGATTCTGTTGTTGATGGACTTTGCAAAGAAAAAATGTAGTTATGACAGATATCAACCAAAGGAAGCACAATCTTTGCTTCTGGCATCTTTCTACTCCTTCACTGCCATCATAAATTTATTTGGGGATATTCCCTAAATGGAATTTGACATTCCTTTGGAATCCTGTCCTCATCACACACATCACAAAGGGATACCCGTCTCTGTATACGTGTATCAAAAATAATCTCGTCACAAATCCACTGATTTGAATCAAATAATCAATGCAATTATTCATTTTCCTTTCATTTACAACACCACATGCGTGAATAAGTGTACTGGGGTGTTTTCAACACAATTACGATGTACAACCCGGACCCACTAAAAGCACTTTGTGGAAATGACACTTAGCTAATTCCCAATACAGTCATGATCCAATACTCTGCCCATCACAAGCACTTTAGTTGCTGTTTGCTTACGTTTTAGCTCACAGGACTTTCTGCCTCTACACTTCTAATTCCCCATTCCGGACCTTTGTCTCTGCGTTGTCTATTTCCTAGTGTATTCTACACCAAATCAAAGCTAAATTGAAAACTGATGAGATGTCTAAAAGCAGAGCTGAGGCCAGCTATCTATGGTTGGCAATTCCCCACTGGTGGTGCTGGGCCAGCCAATCTCCACTAATATGTATCCAATATTAGTTTGCAGCCATTGATTAACACTAATGGACAAATGAACTTTCTCAGCACCAATCCAGGCCAGGGCAAATATATCCCCATTTGGTGGGACTGATTTCCGGGTGACGAGGCTGAAACACTGACTACGCATCTCGTTTACCTCTAACCCATAATGATGAAAGGACAAACTGTGTGGAGTAGAGCCTCGGTCACATAGGCAATCTCAATGTCATCTTCACTCAATTTCCACAGGAAGTACTCGTTGCCTAGTGACCATCTGTTTCCATGCCAACCAGAGATTACCCTTCATTCCCATCTAATGGGATTGTTTAAGTTTAAACAGGCACATTTTCTGCTCACAGCAACACCAATAAGCTGATTAAGGATGGGGAAGATTTTGTGCGAGTGTGAATAATTCCGTCCCCCAGCCAGGCTTTTTGCCAGGATTAATGCCGTGAACAGTGGCGCAGAAGTCAAATTAAGCCGCCGGGGTCGGCTTGGCGCACTTCTGTAAGATAGGCAATTTTTCTGGACAACTTAGCGTCTCGCCACTTTGTTGCTGACAACGTGTTCAGCTTGGGAATTGATCAGGGAAACTTTTAAACAAATGAGGCGACAGTGGAATCAATAGAAGCGCCGAGGGACAATATGGGAGATTTCATTGAGCCATGATCTGTGAAGATCCCATGTACTCATCTGCACAAAAATTCCTAACCAATGTATGTAAAGAGGCTGTTATTTCCCATTTGGCCAAGCACCAACAACACATTTTCCAATTTCATTTGTATTTCATATCGGGCTGTCTGCCATTCAGCAAATATTGGACACAAACAGAGAGAAATAATTCTCCGGGTCGCTGTAATTGTGCACTTTAATGCTTGCAAGCGGGACAATGAGCAGGGGGTAATTGTGTTCTGGCCATGGAAGCAGAGTTCACCCATGGAACATAATCAACATCATAATACCACAGCTCATAATCAAAACAAGTGGCTTTTTGCTTCGATTTTCCTCCGAGCGGTATAATGCTCGCTTGCGTTTGGTGCCAAGTATGATGTGGTCTTATTAATATAGACGCAAGGATCATTACGCGGAGATCTTTGTTCACTATTGATCCCAGTTTGCATTATTAATAACAGATTATTCTGTAAGTGCCCAGATTTCAAATCATTCAATCTTTTTAATCAGGCCAAACACTTTCCTGGCACAACTTGGGGTCATTTCACTTAGTCATGTACCTGCAGAGATTTTATCCTGGACAAAATAGATCGGTAATATTTATGTAAGCTGGAACAGTCCCTGATAGAGTCGGATTCATAAATATAAATGACACATCCATCACCAGTTTTTAGTAACACCCACATGTATATCAGAAAATCCCTCCTGTCATACATTTAGTTATAAAGTTTTCATCTTGGGAGAGAGTGATTCGAGTCGAGAACACTGGCTTCAAGCACCACTCAACATCAGTTACCATATACATGTAATGCGAAAATATCATTTGATATGAACAACAGAATGATTATCTGTGGATCTAACCTTTGCTACTAATGAGATAGTGTGCAAAAAATTATTTGGAAACTGTCGGCTTTCTATATTTGTTGATCTCATTCCATGGTATAGTTCTAGTAAACAATCAGCACACAATGGCGGAGTGATGACAGCCCATGTGACAGGTCACATGATCAAATGCTGTCTTTGTGATGAGCACGGTTTCACAATGAGGGCAAAGGTTGTCACCGAAACCATGGCAACAAATCCCATTAATGCCCAGACTAAAATCCAAATAGGATCCACTGGGACGTGGTGTTAGCCTACAAAATGGTTCAGAATTATTGCCTGGATGGGAATGATCCATGGTTCCCTGAGTGCAGCAAGTTTGCAACTCTACCCACGCTGCCAGCCCCCAGGGATACAGAGGCCAAGTCACAACAGCTCCTAGGTCACCCACCACCGCCACACGGCTGCACTTGGTGTAAATTGTGCAATCAGTCCCCAATTCCCTCTACAGAATTCCACACCAGGGAATACTCAGAAATGAAATTTCCCCCCCCCCCCCCCCCCACTGGTCTAAGCTGGGAACATGATTGTACACACAGCTAGTCCACCTGAGTGAGGGGGTGGAGGTGATCTGGACTCAGGCCCCAGGCATGTAATGGCAAATATCCCACAATACTCCCATATTGGGCCCTGACAAGAATGGCTTCCTCTAAAACTAATAAATGTTTCCACTGGGACGACATTACACGATGACAGACGAGATCTGTATTGCATTTTTAAAATTACCTTACACGAAAATAACAGCCACATCTGAGGAAGTTCAGAGTAAACATAATATATCTGGAAAGTAATTTTTTCCTGATTTTCTTTCTGGAGTTCTTTCTTGAACAATGTCAGCTCCTAACAAATTCACCAAACATAAATCATTTCAACATCTTAATTCAATCAATTATCTAACCCTAACACAACAGATATGTTTTACCCCACTTATCCTCCGAAGTAGTGAATAGAAAAAGCACTTTGATGCTTCAGTACAGAATCTTTCTTTCATCCTTCTCCATGGCCAATTTGAGTTCAGAGTTTGGCTATCAGCAGAGATATAACTCACTCTATTGTTTGTTGTTGATATTTGGTAGCACCTTAGACTTGGTAGCTTATGTATGCTGATATCTAATCAGTTATCACTATTGTTATCCATAGATAGGATAGAGAAGGTTCTCCACTGGAGTCCAGTGGCTTCAAGTAATGTGTGTTTGACTGTCAGTGTAAATGATGGGCTCCCGCCCTCGACAATTGCTGCAGTGTGTGGATCATTCACCAGGTGGCAGTATTGCTCTCCTCCATACAAAATTCTGCATTTATGGTTGCATCATGACGGTAATAGATATGCCTGTGACGAAGTGATATCATGAAATGCACTATGATGCAAATCAAGAAACCAGACAGCGATAGCCTTGCACTACATTTGAAATGCATTCTGCAATTCCGCTGAAGTTTTTAAATTGTATGCACAGAGAATTTTGAATAATGATTTGCATGTATACGCCACTCACCCAGTTCATGAGGTGAAAAATTTTATAGATGAAGTGAAATATTACATACAACAAGTAGAACTGATCAGAGCCAGAAAACAAACCACTGACCTGCAGACATACAGTCCAACATGAACGTGCTACTAGTGACCCAAGGCAGTCAGCTTTGCTACACAAGTAAGGATACAGACAGCAATTTCCAACAAATCTTCCATACCAAAACAATATCAGGTGTTTATCAGAAGGATCCAGGAAAAAAAGTTTTGTCCATCTTGACAGCACACTTGCTAGAACACAATATTTCTACTTCTGGCAGGCAGTGGCAAACTTACACCCTTAAAACTTTTTCTGCTTCAACAGACCCCCCTCATGGCATACTTTCTCACCACTATAAAAACAACTGAATAAACAATTTAGCACCAGCTGAATCTGTTTTCCTTTGATTACTTTTTTTCAGTCCGCCTAAGAAGAAAATCTATTACGAAAACAGACAAATTCCTCTTGAATGAATGAAAGTGTGTCAGGCAAAAACGTTGATGAGTGTGTGTGTGTGTGTGTGGGGGGGGGGGGGGGGGGGGGGTCACAGTCACTCAGGTAAAGCAATCTCCCATGCATTGGAGCCTTTCTTGGAGTATCATGTGGATGAGATGTGAATGAATGAATCACTTTTGGAAAGTCCTCACATTTAATTCACAGTTCTTTCACATGCTTTACACAAGTATACCAAGTCCTGTGGTGAGCCAAAACTTTAGGTTATCTTGTTGCAATACACTCCCACTATCTGCTATACCATTTAGCTTTAATAAAGTCAACAATCAATGCCATTATCTCAACCTATACACCCAGTCCAATTCAATTATCATTTATAGTTTTGCTGTGATAACCGAGGCTCTACACTTGGCAATGCGCCAAAAGTCCCCTTGTAGACACTGTGTATCAAGATAGTGCTGCCCTCTGCTGAATAGCCATGTACCACGACAATTGCGAGAATGCAGGTGCCCATCATTGACTTGGCAAGTGCACCAGATGGTCCTGGACGGAGAGGAAGGCCCTCCATACTTCCTGTCAGCAGTTTTCATTACAACACAATAGGTGCCAAAAAGGTGATCCAATTGGTGGGGGAATTAATTGAGCCTTGATTGCTGGGAGCAGTACATGTTCAGTAATTATGAGTGGCTGGCTTGGGGTGCAGTTTGCGTTGACCTCCAGGCTACATTGTAGCAGTGGAGAGTGATCTGTTGACATACCATCTATCACTGATGTTTGTAGACAATTTCATCTCTATTGCCTTGGAGAAATGTCCATGATTATGCTGCAAACTGTTCACCTGGAAAGGTCAAAGCATTTAAATCAAATGCCAGAGATATTGCAACAACATTCGGTGTAACTTTCCATTCACAGAGGAAGCTTACAGAAAGCGCTAGTTATCATGTTTGTTTAGCCAAATATAAAACAACATCTGTTTCAGAGCAATGCAATTTTACTTTGTGACAATCATGCAACATCAGACTCAAACGCTAATCTATGAATTGGGAATGTGTTTATGAACACGACACCTTCTACAAGTCACACACATACAGCCAAGGCCAAGTGTTGAAGAAGATCAAGGTTTATAACCGAATGTCAAACTACAATGGGTTTAGGATAGAGTGATATCCTGAGTTGTGAGGGTAGCATTTGTCCTGGTCAGGTCAGACAGATCACTGTTCATCTCGAGTAAACAGCAGAGACAGATCCCCCCCCACCTCCCCCACGCCACCCCCCCCCCCCCCCACCCCACACTCTTCCTTCCTAGATAGAGCAGGAGCTGGACTACTGCCTGTTTGATGTCAATTCCCTTAGAACCAATGTTATGATGGACCACATTTATACCATGGATCCCAAATGTAAACCATTTGATTTCTCTGTGCCCAGTCCCAAACCGTGCCATTGGTTGTTTGCCTGCCGCTGTTTAATAAAATATATTGGTGCAATTTATTGAGCACTTGGCCGAGACCAGAACACAGACGCTGTCAGGGGTTAGCCCCATCAGTCATCCCCGTGTGAAAATCCACTCTCTGCTTCACTAATCTCCCTGTCCCTAACAAAGACACCCTGCTAGTTGCCATGGCAATGTCAACAGAAGGTCAGCTGATTATTCAAATGAGTCAATCAGGATTCTGGAAGTGGTTGATTTGTGAACAGCGCTGGCTTATGTGTCAACGACATGAATAGAAGATGAATATGGAACGCTAATTGAGCGTGTCTGGCAGCATTAATTCTCAAAGCCGAGAAATAGGATTAAATCACAGTACCACAATGATATCTGAGAGGATTCAGTAAATGCCACAGCACAAACCAGATTTGCCGTCTGGAAGAGAAGCTGCCTAACGAGGTAGATTTCTGCAGATTCTAAGCACAAACACAGGCTGAGCTGTATACAAGCAACACACCAATATACATACCAAAGTTTTGGAACTCCACACATTAATTTAGCTTCCCACTATGGAGCGAAACGCATGCAAAATTGACTTCTGTCAAAGCCGAGCTGATCTATAAATGCAAGCTTGTTTCATGCCAATGACAAAACATAGACAGAAACTGCCGCTTACAGAGCACCTAGAGATGATAGACAACAGGCTTTTAGCATTTGTGGTTCTTCCAGGAAGTCCACAATGGGAGTTACAGCGTCACACAACGGGAAGATCCATCTGTCCTGGTGTGACTGGACAAGTCAGCAAATCGAACAGTCGTGGAACCAGTTCCCAAGTGGTCAGGGTGACAGTCTCCTGTAGTCAATGGAAAACTTTCCTTGGCAGTGTCTGTCAGGATAGGATCTACTCAACCGGAGAGCCCACTCCCCAAGATCAATGACGCTTTCTCTTCAAAGAGAGCACAATCGGGGACAAACACCGGCAGAGACACTGAACAGGGAGATAGTGTTACCATCAATAGCTGGAGGATTACCGGATGACCCTCTGTCAGTATGCACCCGATGTGTCAATGTGTGTCTACGTGCACATGCATTAGGCACACACAATCATGTATTCTCCTCCGAGATAGGGAGATCTATGGCGGCCAGGGTCAGTACCATTCTAGAACATTGCCAAAAGGCCTGCAAGACATAACAAGATGCTGCATGACAAATATTTTTAAGTTTCATTATTTTGCAGTTTGCATTTTGTCCATGTACACATTGACAATCTATCTCTTGCTAAATGTAAGGTAAATGATCTATTCTCTCAATTTTTTTTCACTCATCTGAACACAGAGTCCTTGGGTTACAGCTTATCATGCATTTCAATGACAACAGGCACACACCTCACACATGACAATGATAAAACTGATGCCAAGGACCTTTGCACAGGAAGATCTGAAATTTGTGAATTGCTTTGTAACATGGCACCTAAAGATCCTGGGTCTGAGAAAACAAGTGAGCACCATGGAATCTGCTCACCCGATACCAAAGTGTCAACAGCATTGACAGACTGCTTTTGTGAGAAGGTGCTTTGGTGCACACGACAGGAAGAAACATCATCAAAACAACAAAGGCCACATCCAATATATAATGATTCCAAACAAAAAGTCATGACATCATTGCTGAAAGATGGCCTGCTATTGCTTACAAGCCAAACAACTCGCTTGAAGTGTCAACATTACCCACCTTGGTTTTTGTTCCATCGTGATTGACATACACTATGTAATATAGGAGCCACTGGGCAATACATGTACATAAAATACAGCCCAGGCATTAATTTTTCATGTCTGTGATTACACTGGTATATATCAGCCGAAATGCAATTTTGTGAAACTTGACACTCGAAACTAGATTCATATAACCCATATTACTATGGGGTAATTTACCTAAACTTTAAGCAATTAAATCTTGTATGGTGTGGAGTTGCAAAATTGTCTGCTTGTGTCACATGTCAAGGAACACGTTTTGGGTGGTAATATTGACTTTTGTGATGTGATATTCCAGAAACATAATCTTTGCATCAACAGCTTTAGTAATGTTCCAGAAATATGATACTCGTATGTGAGTATGTACACAGTCAAACATCTACTTTACAACATGCACTACATAATACTACATTACTAACAACCCTCCATGTTGCTCTCAAGACCTGCTCACATCACTCAGAGTTACAGCAGTATATCCTCTGGTGTTATTACTTAATATTATCTTCAATCAAGATATTCAATCTGGAACACAAAGTCTGAGTGATAAATATTTTGTGGACTTCAATTTCATGGCCATCAAACAAGAAGGCAGCCAAAACCAAGAGCAAGTTCATTTCCTGACTTGCCTCACCATGTTTTATACAGGTACGTGTATTTATGTGCAAAACAGCCAGACTCATTTCCGTGGCAAGTGACAGCAACATGACTGATGTGGGTTTGACTATTTCTATGTGTACACCTACCTTGGAGTCTACTTCACTCTCACTGTCACACTGAAACAGAACCAAAATACACCATGATATACATCAAAGTGTCAGACGACAGGTGCTGACAAATAAACATTACAATACATCACTCACTTGCACAGTGTAATAGCCATTCATACAAACTTACAGATATGTTAAGGTCCTTGACAAAACACCCACAGACAAACAATCGGAAGGACAATTATGTTTTGCCTTGAATATCTGCTGGAAATTTATTTTGAGTCTCACAATTCTCCCTCTCAATATCGTAAAAGCAATCAAAACACACAGTGTATTATCACAGCTTCATGAGTTTTGAATCCATTTTTTATCCAAATATGAACACAAATCTGGAATGGGAAAGCAGAAATCAATCGTTTCCAGCTTTAGCAAGAGGCAGATTCTTGACAGCGCTCCTGTCCTGCACTAAAACACTCACAACATCCTTTTTTTTTGCAAAAACAGACAATTGTGTACTGCTGGAGAGGCTCCTCCATGGGCTGATCCCTGCAGGATCAGTCCCCTCACAGGCCTCTGTCTATTGGCTGACCCTTCTTAGCACGGGTTGAATCCATTACTTTCCTCACTTCATTATAGCCAACTTCAAAATATAAATGGCACAGGATAAAGAACTTCTGGAGAGGCTTTCACCAGAGATATAAAGTGCTGCAGAAGGTGATTCGCTGGGCCGTGCCAAGAAAACAATGAGAGCAGTGATAGCCATGTAGCATGCGACCACCAAATTTGTCCATGCAAGTGCCATGTATCACTCTAAATGACACTAGAGCTGCTTTGAAAGCGGTTGGTGGCCAGCGCACACACAATCAGGCAATAGGTGCAGAAGAGCTGTTCCTCCAGAGAGCATTTCATCCGTCTCCTTCCTCTACCTACGCCTTACATAAAACCTCGCACAATTACCCTCCGCGTTATCTATGATCTTCGATTTTTCTGGCACTTCTCTTGCAGGTGAAGCTTGTGAACAAACCACTTGGTATTGTGTAGGATCATTCAGTGACGACAGGACAAGACAAGTGTTGGTGTATTGCGCATGTTGTTCTGGGCCACTCCAGGGAGAGAGGGAGGTGCTAGTGTGTGTCGTGGATGACAAGGTACTCCAATCACACAGTTGTCCACAGACATGCACCCACTAACCAGCACGAGACAGTGTGGCACCACCAGTAATGAGATATCACACCAAATGCCATTCAAGACAAGTCAGCAGCCTCTTTTGGCATCCATTACTGTTCCTTCTGTGTCTGAGGACAAAAATCTCTGGTAATTCAATGACTGGATGTATCTAAAACAGTCTTTAGGTGTTTAATCCCATCAGTAACTAGAAAGGCATCCTTTTCATATCTACAGCAGTTGCCTGCAGGCAGGCAGGGTAACAATGATATCCGCCACCAGTCTTCACACACCATTACGTGCTTCAAGCAGGTTGCTAATATTCAATAATCACCTGGCGCAAGTAATAATGTGCCTGTTGAGTCTGCACTGACTGGCGTTTTCTGGGGGACAAGTGCTGTACATCTAGCCTGATCGAAGCTATTTCCTGCTGCAGGCTGCCTCACAACACAAATATTTGTCATTCACTTGGAGGATCTCTAGCAGAAGCTTGAGAGACTAGAGCACCAGATCTTGTGTTGGAGAGCGGGCTGTCTGCCTGACTCAGCCCCCCTGGCTACTGTCAACCAGTGTCCCCCGCCGTGCCTCAGAACACTGGTCCTCAAGACGTGCTTCAATTGTCCACCCAGTCTCCTCCTCTACCATCCACAGCCAGCACAAAAACTAGCACCACATTCTCCTCCACCGCCCTGGCTTTTAATCCAGCAACCACACAGACTTTTGAAAAGTTTCGGATTACTGCAGATGCTTGAGCACCATGATATCATTACCACAAGCCAGGAGGGGCTGCGGCCCTAAGATCAAACACTGTAATGATGCCCAGACAGCCCTTTGTTTCTCTCATATCACCAGCTACAAACCCCAAGTGTATCATTTATATCAGACCCTGACTCACAGAATGTGTCTGCTATCACAAGATCATTTCAGTTTTCTGGGGATTATTCAGCTATGAAAGCAAGCCAGTGATCTCTAAAGCAATCGCTGGAGGACCCTTGAGAGGGGGAGTGAGAGGTACAATAAACGGCAGGCCAGGAGCAGAGGGACAGCAACAAGCTGGTAGCTTCCCACACGCTGTCAGTCGTCCAGCGACTCCAACACTGAGTACACAAGTAGGCAGTGACCTCTAGTGGCTCGCCCAAACATCTCACCACCCAACTGGGCTCACAGGTCAACCCCTCTACTTCACATCAACACACCCCAATCTAACTTATTGAAAGAGCCTCAAGCAGCCATTCAGCATTTGCTCCATTTTTAATAAGCAATTGATGCCGACCATATTTGGTATTTGACCATGATAAATCACACTTAATGAACCGATGATGGGTCCCACCAGCAGAGAATGTTAAATATTGGGTTGGGTGCTTAGCTGGTACTTTACATGTGCTCCAGAGCGTTATTAGAATGGCTGATATCTGACAGGAGGCACAGCGATCACCCATATATTTATTGCCAGTTAATCAATAAAAGCTTCATCATGGGGCGATGTGTCTGCCAATACACTATAAAATAGTGCAACAACATGTCTCACAGTCACAAGTCTTTGCCATAACTTGATGATTTCTGTTTAATTACCGAACTGCGAATCAATTTACAATTCAGAAATTAGCTCCCTTTATGCTCTTGATAGAAGGCAACCTCATTTCTAGAGGTAAATACACAACATCTGAGGAAAGCGCACACAAAGAACAAGTATTATTTTTGTCATGCTGCCTAGCAAAAGAAATAACGGTAGCTTGGAGATCCTTATAATTATTATCCAGGTTATGAACAGAAAAAGACTTGGTGCAAAAATATGGTAATAACAACTTTTGTACCTTCATAACCTGTGTCTGATTAATATGACGAAGTTGTTGTGAATATAAAACTACCAGCTCCAGTCATTGGATCAATTGCTCTTTGAAATCTCAGCTTGAAATACGCCCAGAGAGTGCCTGTGGAGGAGACAGTCTGAGGCGCTACAGACTCAGGTCCTCGCAGAAAACAGTGGATGAAAAGCTGATCAAGGGCCAGATTTTATCCTGGAAACCTGGCCTCCGCACAAGTAGCAGATAAAGGCCTAGTGCACGTTGGTTGGAAATGATAGTCCCCAACAGCCATTAAACACTACTGTTATTGCACATTAGCGGAAGGAGCTGTCCACATAAAAGTGCTAATCATCGTGAGCTTATTTAGAGCAGGCTGGAGAGCATACAGTACAATCTGGGCACTTGTCTCTTATATCCAAGATACCTCTAAAAGTGAAGTCAGAGGTTACAAAAATGCACCCAAAATCAAAGGTAGCGGTTTGTGGCTGACTACTGGCAAAGGTTAGTGCTAGGTACAATGTACTTGTCAGCGTAATAATCACCACTGAAAGATGGAATAGTACAGCAAAGCTTACTTCTAATATAGTTATCAGATTTGATATCCATGGCACAGCATGGTCCAATGACCCTACAAACCCTAGTTATGTTACACACTCCACGAAACATTGCTCAAGTAAGGTCTGAAAAATGCCGCTGAACATAATCATATCGCTAGTTCACTTAGATGATTTAGCACTTCTTTGGCAGGATGATGAAGAAATTCAGTTTAATCAATCAGAAACCTATTACCTATTCCACAAATGACAACTCTCACTTGAGGCAAAAAAAATTTCATCCACTGTCGGCACTGGGTGAGAAATGCCTAATGAGACAATACCTCTCACTGCAGATTTGTTTTCATGCAAATGGCGTATCAGGAGTTATCCAGGAAAACAGCACTTCATGAATAATTCATAACTGTGCTGTATTATGCCAGAGGCGCCTATAGTGCCTGTGCATGGATTTCTGGGAATCAGTTTTATGGCATTGTCAGCACCTTAGAAAGGATGACAACTGATTGGTTGATGACTGGAGTTCAAGTATGATCAGAATCCAAATTACATCAGAAATGTATTTCTGCTTGTAACATGTACACAACATCAGGCACAAGACAAGAAGTATCATCAAATGTCCTAAACACCAATTTATATTCATTTGATTATTTTTCCCATTATAATTTCTGTTCCAATTCATGTCAAGGTTACACGTTCACTGATATGATATTGAAATCATACCTTTTATGAGATAAAGCAAGCACCTTTTCTACACTTGAAAATAAAAAGGAACTACTGAAGCACATTACTTTATCTGTATAAAGGGTATCACCTGCATGGACGTGAGACCTGTCGTCCTAGTGACCTCTGACCTCTATCACATGGGTACCTCCAGGCTTCCCTGCACCTAGATACCAACTCTAGTGCAGCCCACCTATACTAATTACCACTTATACAACTCGGGTTGTCTTTGAAAAATGTCTGTTGACACATTCATGGTCACGGTTCATAGATATACAGTACAAACTGAAATTGATTGAGATGCAGTCTTCAGAACTTTCACAAGAAAGTGTCTCGAACTCTGGTGATGTGACTGGGAGACAACACACTACCGAATGGTTCTTATGGCTTCTGAATAAAGGTGGCTACTGGAACAAAACGATATATGGCTTCAACGAGCTTGTAGCCTGATTTGTACAGTTTCTGGATTGGTTTGGTTTCAGAAATGGCCTGGCTTCTCGACTGATTCCGCTTTTTATGTGTGTGGTGTTTCATGAAATTCTGTGGCGAAAAGTTGGACTGTGAAGTTTGAACAGTCAAAATGGCCGCCTGACTCCTCCATAATTGTGTAGACTGTCACATAGGTATTACTTGTTCATATCACAGTGACATGACTGTAAACAACAAACTGTGGGCTCCTTGACCAGCACCAGGTGACGGAATCAATAAAGCATGATGAAGCTGTGGTAATCAAACGCCCACCAGTTAGTGGCCACTGGTCTATTGCCTGTTTGTCACACTGGGACTTCTCGCTGTGGGTGGACACTTTTATACTCTCTCATCAAGGGTCTGTTCTCAAGTTACCCAGGATAGCGTCTGGAACTTAATGGCATGTAAACTCACACATACATCATTTACCCAGCCATTACCACGCATTAACCTTTCAATTATTTCCATGTAAGTTCGGCATTCACACTTAGTTTTAGTGGTTCTATCCTACTATAGGAATAATAACTATGTAGGTTCCCCTTCAAACGAACAGTGTCGTTTATTTGTAGATGACATTATCTTCAGCTCCACAATTACTTCATAAATATTTCTAGATATACTCACAATGTAGCCTCGTCCAGAACTTCCAGCCTGCAAATACACAATGATGATGATGAGATGGTACTTTAGGTTTTAGCAATAATATCAAACATGAAATGTGTGACACAAAATGTTAACAGTTCAAGTATTACATGAAGATGAACAAGGGATATGCATAGATCACTCTTAGTGATAAAAGTAAAACTATTTGCACATAAAATTGCCTTTCTCATCAGACATAAACCCTCTCAAACAATGGATGTTCCCTCCAACAATAGCAAATCGAAAGTGCACACTGTCAATTAAGCAATAAATCTGTTCCCAGTGGCTAATCTGAAGCACACAGCAGAGCGATAAAAAGTCCTGCAGTAGTTTAGAAGGTGCACTGATCAGCTCCTGGACATGAAGGTCCCTAGCGTGCCAGGGTTAGTAAGTGGAGGCAGCAGCATGACCAGTGCCCAGGATTATGATCTTGGACAGACTAGCAGCTAAACCTCTAAGCCACGGCTGTAAAGCCACTAATGAGATTGGGTCTGGTCACACAATGCAGCGCTTCACAAGCCAGCCTGGTCAGAACCTGGCCATCTTATAGGCCATTCCAAGGTTAGATGTCCCTAAATTGGTAGCTGGGGATGCTGTAACACCAGCAGCCTGGAATGCCACTAAAACTGATAGCTATGGGTGTTATAACTCACACATGGTGCCGACTGGGAACAAGGACTGGTCCAAAAGTGGGCATAGGGCAACAAGGTGTCACCTAATAGTAATGGCCTGAAACCCCAGCGAATCATGTCTGTCAATCTGGATCCATATCCTACCAGGAGGTGTGAAGGTATTAACATGATATTGTCCAGATTGAACATGCAAATGGACAATATTCAAGTGGATGACTAACTGACATACACATCAATCCCAACAACCCCATAGCCAAGCATTATTCCCTGGGAGCAGATAACATTTAGCATTATACAATGTAAACTATGTGAAGCTCCACTTACGTCACTGAGCCTGTCCCTGGAGCTGCTGCGGTCACTGTTGAGTGATGACAGGGACTGTCCGTTCTGGCGGAGCGGCTCCTCGGGGATGATCTGATGCGGTCTGTTCACTCCTCGGCTGTCCAGGAGCTCCTTGGGTGGAGACTTGCCATCCTTCAGCCCACACGGAGGCAACAAGTGTGTGTGCTTTATGATGCTGTGCCTCTCAGTTTTGATGATGTTATTTTCCCTGGGCAAGTTACTGGGTTTGGTATCCTTGTTGTTGTGACTGGGACTGAGGGATTTTAGCTTGTGATTGTTGTTATTGTGCGTGTGACTGTGCGTGTTGGCAGCGACACTGAGTTCCGGTTTGGAATCTGTGCCCAGGTTCAGCTCCTTTTTGATGGTGAGTTCTGCCGAGCCTGGGGGGAGGTGCTGGTCAAAACTGTTGGCAGGCTTGCCACTGTCACTGCAGGGTGCTGGTCCCTGTGCACTGGGACTGTCTGCAGTCAAAGGGAGAAGTGGGGCTTTGCTGTCTACCAGCTTGCTGTTCTTAACACAGTTGCTGCCCACAGAACACTTGGCGCTGCTCTTGGCGCTGTTGCCGCTGGACTTCTTTCCTGATGTTGGCTGACTTGTCTGCACCTGTGAAGAGAACAAAAAATCTCATTTAAGTGTTGCATGTATGCCTGATTATGGGTGATCTATCACATGTGTCCGTGTCAAAAACACCAGTCTCAAGGCAATATCTTTCAAGTTATGGTCATGAACATGCAATACAATTTTCTCATAACACACTTGATATCCATACATCCATGCCGACAAAAAGAAAACTTCCCAACAAGAAAAGCATAGAACCTACGCTTCCAGGGACAGAATGTCTACAATTTTAAGTTTTTGGATATCAATTACATGATCGGTGAGCAACATATTGAACCAAGCAGATAAGCCTCTAGAAAGTTATCATTATCAGTGTTCAGCAACACTTGACCAGGGAATCTCCCCTCATAGATTATGCCACCAACCAGTGACAAGGCCAGCTCATCTCAGTAACTTCAGCAATATAAACGACACATCGGCTGACTATCAAAATCCACTTACATCACCGCCAATGGAAGACGGACCCCGACTGTTGGGTGACGAATGACTGTAATATATCACAAATCAAACAAGACCTGGCGTTTGGTAGACGACCCACCGACCCACTGGTGGTATTTCCACACTCCTCAACTCTGACAGCATTGTTACTCATGGACCCTGCTCGTTTTTATAACATTGTCATTTTTCAGTTTCAGGTCATCCACCCAGTGGAGATGTTTTGGTAGCTGAGACAGCAGTCTGCCATCAATACTCATTAACTATAGTTGTGTGAAGACTCAACAGATGCTCTCTACACCTCTTGAACCCAACTTTTCACATTTCCCCAGCTGTCTTGTTAACCCAGTAATCTCAATACAAGTGTCAAAATTTATACCATCAGAACTAATCACAAGTCAGATGACCCTCCAAGTCTCTTGTTAATTTTTACTCAAACATTTTCAAATATTGCATAGATATGAAAAAAGATTTAAAAAAATTCAGCACTAGTTTCCCCTGAGAAAATTAACATAACCAATATTTTATGGGTTATACTCTCTTATGGGTTTCTGCTTATATACAACTGGTTTCAAGAAATATACTATATATCCTGATATGGAACGAACTGCCAAAAAGGATTATTCTTAGGACAGGCACTTTCTCGCAGTCATAAACGTGTCTACTCTTACCAGAAGTCCAGAAGACACCTACATACAACTGCTAGTCCATCAGGCAATCACAATAACATTCTCACTTGAATGTAATCAGAGAATCATTAGGACAGACCAGGGGGGGGGGGGGGGGGGAGAGAAGCATACATTACCCTGGGGTACACTAGTCTCCATGGGGATGCGGTCCACCTAATGATAGAGTAGGGCACAGCACCCCAGCCTCCCCCAACACTTGGGCAGACCCCTAGGTGGACATTACCCACTCAAATGAAGGTAATTTACCCATCTCAAAGTGACATTAGTTGCATGAATACATACCATTTCCCTGTTAACACTGTTCGATTTCAGTCTTCTTTTTTACATGTTTCGGTCACCCTAATCAGCCATTTAATGCATATCTGGGCCATATTTCAGTAATTTATTTTTCAGCAGCTGAGGACAAGTTCAACCCTCCTGGGGTGCACATTTGGTGACAACAAAAGCCACAGTGACAAATGAATCTGGTGTAAAGTACTTAAGAAACACCCTGTAATTTTCTACTTCAAATCTTGTGTATTGTAGCAGCCAAGATGTGTCATTTCAATATACAACGAGCTACTCCCTGGATGTCCTGTAAGTGGTGATACCCTGCCCACAAGGCAGAGTGGTAAAGTACACCTCTCTCCTACTCATCCTGATCTCCAATCAACAATGCATCTGCATGCATTATAATGAACTTGCTGCTGGCAAACCATAAAATTTCCATAATTGAGTATAGCTCTATAGGCCTATATAGATTAAACCTTGGACAAAATCACCTCTCACCTTAATTCTTTTGGACCACCTGAGTTGCTGAATAAATACCTATGAATACATTGCCCAAAAGTCTACTTGGCAAATATTTTCATATAAGCAATTCAACTTTGCTTTAGAGTGCTTTAGAGCCCCTGTGTAGTAACAAGAATGAATACTTTACTCAAGTATGGAGCATTCCTTACCAAAGCAAACATCAGAATGACACATAGATTTGGTTAAGTGAGGTCAACATATTCTGTGATCCACACTATTTTATCAATCCTATACACCAATGATATATAACAGGATAACACACCGCCAATTATCCCCTGACCACAATTTGTCATTCATCACATAATGCAGCAGATAATGAAGATAAGCCACATAACTACACACTACAACCCTTCTTTACATTAACAGACATACTGCAATCAACGAGTTCATGCAAGCTGATGAAGATCCGCTAATTATTACCGCTAATGCTGTTGATTACTTGGACTCCTTGGCCCGACTAAGTGCTGAAGGACACGGACTCAATGCAGCGAGCAACAATGGGCGCAATTGCTTGCTGTCATGTGCCCACTACCTTCGAGGACATTCTCAGTGCACACACACACACAGACAAAAATGTCCGGAGGTTTGGCTCTCCGTAGTCCACAGATAGATAGACAGACACTACCCGGATCCTGCCAGGATTCTCGGCTGTCACTTAGCCATGAATCTTTGCTTGACCCCTGCACCTCGGCGGCCCGGCGGCCGTCTCAGAAGTATCGTCCTACGCTCCTCTCATGATTGTAGTCCCCGTGGGTAAGGAATAATATTGATTCTCTGCACAAACAAGTCCCTATGTCAGACGTTATAAGCTGCCAACATCATTCCCAGTTCTAAACCCTAGTTCACTGCTGGAGAAAACCCTTCTTTCTCCAGGTAATTGAACAAGGGAGAATATGCTGCTTGTTGTTCATAAATCTGCCCCCACGAAGCACGGCGAGGAAATGGAAGAGTATTTTGTTGGCGGGGCAGCACAAAGTGCCAGAACACTGACTGGAGAGGTCAGCCGAGCCATGTGCAGATCATCACTCTCAATAGCATGAAATGGTGAAACATTTTAGATGTAAGATTTACACAGCCGCCTAGAAGCACACTATATAATAGTCTCTCACTTCACACATACAAAAATTTATAAGTTACGAAGATACTTACCTAAAGGCTTGATAATAACCGATCAGATATCATTCCATAACAAAAAGCTAAAGTCAGCTAGCTTAGATACAATCAATATCCGTGAATGTATTGTTGAAATCTATACTGATTCAATATGCACAACATCATACATACATGTACATCATCCGGCACAGTTTATATTCAATTTACATTATGTTGTTATCCTCGTTACGATCTTTTTCTGAATACATATTGTACTCCTAATATATCCAACGATTAGTAGCACAAAACATATCCAGATAACGATGAAATCAACAATAATCGGCAGATGTCTGGCCACATTTACCAATTACCACAGAGACGATAAATGCTAGTTTTTTGACAGGTTTTCTGCTGTTCCGTGGAGCTGCGTGCTAGCACCTCGGGGTGAACAGATGCCTTTTATAGTGTGACAGAGCGAGCGAGTAAGCGAGGACCAAAGAGGCTGTACTAGTGGTGGTGGGGCAGCAGAACAGTAGAGTTGTCAGCCAGCGGTGTGTGTAAACCCTCTATGGCGCGGCACGTCAGCCATGTTTGGGAGACATTTACCGCCTGCTGCCCGCCTTCTCAGTGTTAGTCTTCTTTCTAAACCTCTGAACCAGGCCTTTGAGGAGATGCATGCTCTTTGCCACACACAAAAGTCTACAGTCTACTCTAAGCATTAAGTGTATTTACATAATGGTGCCAATTTTAATGGTCGGTACCTTTGAAATAACAAATTTTTTCAACAGTACTTTCAAATAATAAAGAAATTCTCTCTCAGAAAACAGAAGCCAACCCACAACTCAAAAACTTTCAATTGAAATCTAAACATCAATTACATTTTTATTTGTACCCAAAGACTGACAGTGGGTTATTTCACTGTAACTAATGAAATTTATTGATAATGACACCAATGGTGCCTTAGAATAGCCTTCAATCTAACCAATCTCACTTGGCAAACACATCTGAACCTCTCGAAATATTGTACAAATACTCCCCAGAACTCATTCACTTGAGCTGACCACAGGGTATCCAAACTGTATGACTGTTGCTGTTTGCTATCTCAGCAGTGTCCGCAACAAGTGCAGTTGAACAGCTCAGAATAACGATGCTCCGTGACTATTCAAAATTGCCAGCATTGACACACCTTGCAACAGCAGTGTTTATTTGCAAGAAATGGTCTCTGTCCGTTATTATGTAATGGTGTGAAATTGTAAGCCACCCAGCTGTGTTTTATGATTGGCGCTCTCAACCCGACACATTCATACTGGATGAGACAGCCCACAACAGACATTGAATATATGAAGGAAATTTACAGTTACAATGTTCTACTTGAACAGAAAGTTCAAACTCGATCCCTGTGTATCTGTGTGTGGGCTGCTGATCAAATAAATCCCATAATGAGGATCAGGGGTGGCTGAGAAGTGCTCCCAGGGATGTGGTTCTGTCTCCACGGCAACAGTGGACAGGACCCGCTGACGTGGAGGGACTTACACCAGTCCAGGACAATGTCACACAAGCCACTTCTCAGCAACAGCTCAGCAGCCTCAAGTGTCCACTCACACCCGCTGACATATTAATCACGTAAATGTTGTATTATGCTCAGCCGCCACCTAGCTAGACACTTAATGAAGATCACAGGTTATTGATTAGCAATGGTCTAGAGCAATCCGCCTCTGGCAGGCTCACTGCATACGTGGATGGGGGGGGGGGGGGGGCAGTCCGACTGGGAACAAAGGCTCCCTGGTGCCACTTGATGCCGATGCATCAGGAGAACTGGGATAATGAGGAGGGGCCCTCCAGGGAACCCAGAGATCCCACAAAACCATCTCTGGGCAGTGCTGCTGAGCCAGGTAACTATGACAGCATGCACTGTGAGCATGCTATTGATCGTTTTCTAGATTTACAACAATCATTGTGATTGGGGAATTATATATTGAAACAATACACAATGGAATCCACTCAAGTTTCAAGTATTACCGAGTTTGGATGATCAATTTTATGTCAGAAAAACATACAAGGTACTGGGGAGAAATATTTGAGCTTTTGTTCCAAAACAAGCAACAATCCTTGGGAGAATGCTGGGAGTAACTCAAGTGTATGCTGAGCACAAGTACATCCTGCTGCTAATTAGCGATGGTGCCTAGCAATTGGATTGTCCCACTACAGCAGTTGGCTGGTAACAGGCCAACCACATCAAGATATAACACTTCATCTGGACCATGCCTACGGCCATTCACAAATGTCAACAAAATCCATAAATCCTGTAATTTTTCTGTAATTATCAAACCGTCTTTGCAGTGGAGTGGATGAAATTGTCAAAAGTAAAAAGGGGTTGGCTGAGCTCTCCCAGAGCTCTTGACAAAGACAAGACTGGACCCTTGAGCATCTCTCGGAGAAGAGTGTCCGCTGACATGGCAAGTAGCCCTCGAGTGGCTACATCTGGGGACAGGACGCGGACTCCTAGCAACCCTGGGGTGGAGGGCAGACGAGCCAGAGTCAAACATCTGGAGCACCAGCCAGCTCATACTGACCCTCCAGCAAACAGTACAACACAGGGAACTGGCGCAGAATTCTGGCCATTGTGTTTGTGAAGTGACAAGTGTGATGACATGACAAACCAACAACATGCACAACTTGTACATTCATGTGCATACATTTTCAGTGACATGGTTCAACACATCATTCCTGACAGAAACGACAAGTACTAACCTGACTATACTGAAGCACAAATTTGTTTGACCGTTCCAAACAAAATTTTCTACTAGTTTTTTTTCACAAATGACACAAAACCCTGTGATTACCACAACTTAGACTCTAATTAGTGAGTGAATCCTAAGTCAGCCTACCCTGTTACATGCATAGCCTAGAGAGAGCACCATGAATTCACCTAATTAAAACCCGACTGATATAAATCAAACAAAGCTGTCACATAGCACACTGGTAATGACACACACTCTGGGTTGACTGATTGTCTAGGGTGAAGAAGATCGCTGCACGCTGCAGCTGTGTTTTCCCTCACGTAAATTAACCAACACCGGCCTATGATTAGGCTGCAAACATGCAATCGTTATGTCTCTATTTGTAACTGCCAAACCACCAAACCGAAGATACGTCTGCCAGGCAACATGTAACAGCAATGAACAAAATAGTTCACCTGAAAGTTTTCACAATGATCAAGAAATCTTGCTACTAGTATTGCATGAGAATGAAAAGAAACTTTTTGTAACATCTTCCTATGCATATGACCTTGTCAGACAATTTTTGCTGAACTAAAAAAAAATCAACAAAACAAAATGGATGGCCAAACTGATATGCCTTGGACTTCACATCTCACTTCACCCATAAAGAGCTAAGCACTCAAGAAGCCACTTCAGGGAAGTAAGATTGTTCTGTAGAGAATGCACAATCAGACAAGGTGCCTGGGGGACTGCCAGTGAGACAACAGGAGTATATTATTGCAGCTTCCCACTGCCTGTTAAACAAACAATGCTCCTCCGCATCAAAACTTACTGGATGAATCATGAATGAGCATACAGGAGATATTTCATACATCCCAACAGTAGCATCATTACAATTTCAGCAAATACCAGCACAATGTCATGATGCAAGTTTCACAGAATTAGATATCCATGGATTCACAAATAAAACACTGATAGCAATCTGTATGCTTGCTTTCCAACATCTGTCCTCTTAACAACACCACTACAGGTGCATCTTTAGTTGTGATCTACTGTATGACATTTATTAGCAATAAACATTCTTAGAACTTTTTTCCACATACCACTCACTGCAAATTCACATCTTCAGCTCACATGCAATGCCTTGTACAATTTCCACTATGTCCACATTCCATTTTCTCCAGGTAAATTAAACTCACAAGATATATTGCAATGCCTGATAAAGCACCAGTACAGGACTCTAAATGAATCCTAGGAAAGGTTATTCACATTATTGATGCATATCACACGCAGGTTTCACTTTTAATTTGGCCAGTTACTTTGCTGCTCCTGGTGCAAAGCTTGCAGCCCTGATACGTCTCAAACTGGCATGTCCCTGCAAGGAAAGTGTCCACGAACACACCAAATCACCCATCTAGCTGTCAGATGTTTTGCATGATTGATCGCCACAACCTGGGATCATGTAATGAGATATTTTCCATGACACTACCTTAAAACAGTTTGCACAGCAGCAGAAAGCTCCACAGGAAGTAGGTTGCAATTGGACTGACACGGCAGGGTTGACTCGATCAATGAGAGGCCGCAGTTTGTCATCACCAGCTTCCGACACCAGCGGCCGTGCCAGGACTGTACAATCAGGCCATGACTAGCCAGCAGTAGATCGCTGCCTGCTTACAGGGAGACCACACGTGACATCGAACTCGTGCCCCATCACATCTCCAACACTATCTACACAGAGGGGATCAGCCATTTACTTTCATTTCTCAAGAACCGTCTCTGACCAACTTCTCATGTTTCCTTTTGGCTACCTCGCCAGTCTCTCCACAAGACACTTTGATCCATCACGGCCCAAATAATGGCAAATTCCCTGCTTTATGTTTGGCCTTTAGCCAGTGTTCAAACCTTTTCAGAAAGGCCATTACTTAGAGGAACTGAATCCAAAGAGAAGAGGTAGCTCTGACATGACTTGTCGAGAAAAGATTCCCACCTAATTTGGAAATCCCAGAACGACTTCCTGACTTCACTGCCAATTACCTTCAAGCGTGGCAGCCAAATGGCCTTCCAGCATGCAAATACCCACTACAGTCACAGAAACCTTGTAGAAATCAATGAATCTCCACAAAGATTTTAAAGTCAGCCTAGCTCACAGTGCATTACGCTGCTGCTGGCTTCCGGACAAGCTAACAAAGCCTAGTATTCCCCAGCATGCCATCATGGTCTCTATGTCCATTGCTCTGGCTTCCAATACTCATAAACCTGCCAACCTGTCTACGTTATTCGTTCTTCTTCACGCTGCAGCTCAGATTGCTGCAGATAATTCATAACGTTGAGATTTTTGTTGGTAATACACTAAGTGATTGCTAACATATTAAATGTTGTTGGTCAGATTACATAATGCTTCAACTTATCATGCTTATTTTGTTCTTTTCTGTTAGAAGTTACAGCCTCTCAAGCATGCATGCTAGCTTTGTATCGAATATTTAAACTTTACATATTCATTTCAATTGATTGATCAGAAAAGATGAAGGCAAATTAAGTACTGTTAAAAGACTAATTTTGGCGGCTATTAAATTTGGCGGTTTTGAATCCCAGGCTGTTTGGCAGAGATTTAATTTGGCGGTTTTAAAACCACTTATATTTCTTAACATATATCTAGTTTATTTGGCGGACAATTTAATTTGGCGTTTTTTTTCCTACCGCCAAATCCGCCAAATAAATCGTCCGCCAAAATTAGTAGTTTTACAGTAATCAATAAATATTCATAACACTGAGTTTATAATATATCAAAACAGAATTCAAACCAACCTTAGTCAACACACTGACCAAATACTATGTGCTCACAGTACCTTGTATGTTCTGTCCGAGTTCCACACTGTCTCTCTTTTCCTAGTTATACCGGTTGTTATTCAACCTTGTTACAATGCACTGAACAGATATTGTATATCATATTGTGAAACCAAGAACACGTCACAGGCGCTAGTGGCAACAACACTGTTCTAAGCTGTCACAACAGCATTTCTCCAAGAGACAGCAAACTCAAGAATCTTTGCCCATTTGCAGCATCCTGTCTCTTTTTGTCATTGGATTTTCCGACACGATCACAGTGAGGCTGTCACAAGGCAGACAACGGCTCACACAGTCAAGCACAGTGCAAAGGCGGTAATGCTGACAAATGGAGCCTGAGGGACCAACCAGTTTTCACGAATACACGAATGATGAACAATCTTTGACATGTTAAAGAGGTGGGCTTCAGCCACAGTGGCTCCCTCCGGTGGTAACTATGAAATTTGGCAAAAATTTTGTCAAAAAGGATTTGGACGCAAAGTGCCGATTTGCACTTATAATATTGGCTGTAAAATAGATGCAACAATGATGACGATAACTATTTATAGCTGTTTATCTTCATTTGATTTATATATCAGTATTGTAATTTTGCAACTGAAGGACTCTCATAGTGTTTTTTATCACAGAACATACTGTAAGTTCAAGATGGATAATTTCGGGATAGAAAATATAGTCAGATAAATATTGTTGGAGATATTGATGTGAATTATCGTATTGATCAATCAACCAGCCTTCTACTATCAAAATGCAACGCTACCACGAGCCATTTGCGAGTGTTATACCCCAGGTGGCAGCACCATACAGAAGCAGTCAATCTGAGCATGTGGCTTGGGGCTAACACAGTCAGACTCCACTCGACGCGACTCCATTGCTTTTGTCTGTGACACAGGACAATAGTTTTTATTAGACTATGTGGTTTTCAACTCATTAAATGACAAAGAGTATAGTTTTTTCACAGATCTATCATATCTTTTTTTAGACATTGATCAAATGGTACTTTTTATCCACTTTTCGAATATCAATACAACCCCCCTCTTCATGTCTTACAAAGCCCCACAAAAACATCCACCATAATGTATCAGCCTAGTGCAGCCGGCACAATCTCCTGACTCAATGGAGAGGCCTTCAGTAACTGTGTGAGCCACTTCACAGTGCACTTGTGCAAGTCGACATAGAACAGTCAACTTCAAGAGTAAATCTACCTTTGTAAAATGTACTGAACAAACTGCACAAACAGCATTTTTTCATACTCGAAATGAAACTGAGTAATTTTGCATCTGCAAAAGGGGTGTTTAGTTAGATGTAATATTAGTACGATGAATTATAACCAACATTTTAAAAGCCTGAAGATTGTATTTGATGAGAACAACATCATTACCAGTAACTTGTTTTAGACCTGTCCTTTTGTGAGCAATTATTTATTTTGAATGTATTGATAACTCCTGTATTCAGAATCATGGGTGACATCCAGTCAAAATGGCCAAGTTACTAATGTTCAATGGCAGCTTGCCCAGGGCTTAGAACTAGAATAGAATCGTGGAAGGGGACGATAACATTGATTTTCTAGACCTTTGCAATCATCTGTGACACCTCCATCAAAACAAACGTAGCCATTGAAAACAAAGTAACAGGCACCCGTTAGCAGCGATGCAAACACTTGAGGGACTGCACACTCGTTGATCTCTGCAATATAAACAGCGCCTATACACATTTGTGGAAATTACCGACCATAGAAATAACACCTCGCCCGGGAAACCGATGAACACTTCTAAGATTTCAAAACAGCCAGACAGAGGATAGTCGATGATTATGACATCATTTCAACACGAGAGAACGTCTATTTCGGACAATATTATTACATCACTTGAACCAGTTTATCACATTCTGTCTTTCAAAACAGAAATGATTTATGAACTGATTCTTTGTAAAATATACACTGTATCAACAGATTCTGAATGCATCATATATTTGTGGAATAAATACTCTGAAACTGATACGTGCATGAAACACATTCAAAATTTATTGTGCAAATTAGTTCAGCTGCACATTATATCAGCATATACTCTCCTATAACTGAGGAATTTCATGGTGCAATTGATCAGAAATGCATTGACAAGCTATGTGCTTTAAGCCAGACTTGCTGCATGATGGATGCGACAGGTTTATCTGGTATATCCCAGGAGTAGTATCCATAAATCCCAACAGCAGCTTACTGGTAACTGAACTGAGTACAGCATGCTACAGCAGGCCACCAGCAACCTTCAGTGATCTATTACGTCCCCACAAGTGGCAATTCTAGCAAGCTGTTTGTAGTCAATTTATGCATTCTTGTCCTCTCAGGATAGTTTCTTGGTGGAAATATATGTTCAAATTTCTTTGTCGCCTCAACTATAGGCATATCAATCGATACTAATTAACAGTTCTGGGCTGGATTTTCCTGGTGCCGACAATATAACTTGTCTACAAGTTGTACTGAAGTGTCGGTCTACTTTTAATGGAATTCTTTCTGTAGTAATGTGCGTGAGGTTTGCACTAATTTTACGAATTAGTTATCCAATTGATGATAAATGCTGCTGATTTGGCACTTGATTTGTCTGGAATGGACTACCAGCATCAGTCAGCTCCCACTGCACATCAATTCCACTGCCCTTATATCAACCAGCCATCCTGAGCAATATTCCACCCTCTCAAGCACATTATTTTATGCATCGTCAACCCTTTCTACAGGATTATCTGCAGGGATATTTTGTTTCCAATCACATCACACAAAAGAAGCCCAGCCCCACCGGTCATGAATATTGATGAGGAGTCGAGATGGCAGCACCTGTCAGTGGAGCGGGAATGTTTAGGGAGGTGGATGAATGTGTAGCTACAAATACCAAGGCTCGGGTGGGTCTGTGGGTCTATCGTGTGGCCAACTGACTGTGGCAAGCTGTTCGTGGGCCCCAGCGTGTCTGTCTGCCAGTCTGCAGTCACTCAGGTCACAGGACTACGGTGATCAATACGGCTCCCTCCCTGCAGCCAGCAGCCTGGACTCTTGAGACTATCTCACAAACAGACCACCGCACTACCACAGCAGCGGGCAGACAACTCCAGGAACAGCAGCCCTTACTCCAAACAGCAGCATCCAGTGCAAACCTGGGCTGGGGAAGGCACGAGCAACTCGCAGGGAAAACTGCGGTCAGCAGGCAGTGGGCTGTCAGCCTCTCTGAAGATGTTGCCGGTGGATGGTGGACGGATAGCTGGCGGGGGAAGAGGAAGAGCGTGTTGAAGTAATTACCCAGCAGAACTGTTTGCTCCATCACAGACAGCTCAGCCGGCATCCTCACCGGGCACTTCTCTAATCTGTGAGGATTGTCTCAGCTGCAGCCAGATTTCCTGCTCAGTCTCTGTGGGGAGGCTATCCCACAGCAACCCGGCAGCCATGTCACGTAAAGGCTCATACAAGTGTTTTAGGATATAACGGCTGGCTGCTCTAATGTGATCATCATTAACTGCTGGATTATAACCACTGTGTTGTGTGCATTTTGGTGCTGGAAGGAACCAAAATATATGTGAATCGTGGTTGAAAGGGCAAGTGATATGAACATATGTCCAACAGAATACAAGTAGCTGGCTGTTCACCAAAGCAACAACTGTGTGTGTTACACGTAAGGCACTCATATATCAAGAGGCACTGTGTTTAATATTCGAATACTAGGCCAAATACATTTTGTCCCAATGTCCCTGTAAGATAAGACACCTCCGAAATAATACTTCCCTGTCTGTAAAGACTTTTTCGTATTCCCCAAAGATCAATTTAACATGTAAATGAACCTGTGAAATAAGACATCCTGTAAGATAAGACCTCATTTTACTCTGCAAAAGGTGAGGTCTTATCTTACAGGGACCACTGTAGGCCGCACAAGGCAGAATCACATGATTATCAAGAATATAGTGGTTGTGCAAAACCATCACATGTGCTAATGATATTCCAATCAATAATTTCTGATTAAAAATGTATACATGTAACAACAGATTGTTCTAAATATATAAAGGAGCTCTTCTCAATGTGGCAAATGTAGCAATTTAACTGACAACAGAAACCAATAAATCTGGGGGAAATATGCAGCATATTTTCCCCATTGTGGTCAGCGAATAAGCTCAATAGGTCACTCACTTGCTAAAGACCACAAAGGCCTCTTGAGTATTCAGAAAACTGTTAAGTCGATTTACTGATATTCAGTCTTGTTTAGGGTTCAGTTGTAAATTCTAGGTGAAATTTAACAAACAGAACTGAGAACATTGTCATTAAGGAACACTCAATCATTAGTTTTCTACCTGTATCTATCCTATTGATGTATGGATACCTTTATATATACAACACAAGCAGGAACCTACTGTTAAAAGATTATTTTGTGCAGTAGTTTTGCAAATTTCGCTCTGAACAATGCAGTAAACATGCTTGCATTTGAGGAGTACTATATAGTTTTGGCATTGGATATGAAAAAGTGAGGTCTTTTGGATACCAATCAAAACACACAACTAGGGAACAGTTTCCCAGAAGACAAACAACAAAACGTCAAACTGTCAACAGCTGCTCTTACCTTTGTTTCTTTGCTACCACTTTTAGCAGTGTGGTCAGCAGAAGCACACTTCTTAGATTTCTTGACCACTTCCTTTTTGCCTTTCTCTGTTGATGAGGGAGTGACAGAAGAGTTTGTATTTGTGGTAGGTGGAAGTACTGTGGCCGAGCCCTTGGTGTCCGGGACGGCTGGGTCGGTGGCAAGTGTGGCTGCGGTAGTTGTGGTGGTTGCCGTGGTGACCATGGTGTCCATGTCCGAGGGCTGACCGGAGGACCCCACAGTGGCGGTGTCGGACGTGGCCGGGAAGCTAACGGGCACCGTCTGAGGCGTGGTGGGAGTGGACGGCAGACTTGTCAGCGTATATCCTTGAGTCAGTATCCTATTGGTCTCTAGGTCAAGCTGAGTCTGCATCTGTAAAACACCAAAAAACGACCAACGCTTAATCATCATTATGTATGCTGGCCAACAACTGTTTCAATCAATTGTTACAGAGGAATGATAAACACCGGGAGATCTCCCGACAGATATTATAAGCATCGCCTCGAGTGAAGGACAACAGATCTGAAATCAATAGTAATTTACAATGTAATTGTGGAGGCAGTCGACTGTGCGACCTCAAGTCTGATTGCAGTCAGACCAGTGCAAACAGTGGCACATGTCCAGGCAGTCTCCACTCCCAGCCTCCAGAGACCTGTATTGTCCCAGCCACACAGCACTCAGCAGATATAGATGTAATCTCTACAGCAAACACTGCAGTCATCCTCATACCAACCTGGACTGCTGACACTAGTACATGTGGATAGCACAGAGGACATGATACAAGATAATATCTAACCAGATCCTCAAATCTACTATTTGTGCAAAATTACTTTTTACTAAGTAGTCGATTATGTACCTGAAGTAAGACCCCCATATAATGTACGGCAAAGTGAACTCTGAACTAGCTTTCATCTGCGAGGTGCAACCAATATCGCATTCAAGCTGCTGCAAATCATATCACATGAAACATCTAGCATATATCAATAAATTAATATCGCAAATGGAAACCAAGCAGTGGCATGCACTCACTTCTATAGGCTCTAATATATGGTAATTGCAGAATTGGCTCAAACACCATCTGGATTCGCCCACAGCTAAGCTGCAGGTCATGATTTTGAGAAGTTTTATACAAATGTACAAGAAATCATGTTAATGTGGACAGATTATGACTGACTGATTGACTGTGTGATTCCCCCATGGGCAGTCCACCTGTAAGGACAAAGTACAAGTGCTACAGGTGTCACCTTCAGGCAAGCATGACGCAAACCTCCACAACTACGCGACAAAGGCCCTCATATGTCAGGTATGCATACACATACTGCCTAACCGCAAACATGCCAGCCCAGAGCTCAACAATCAGCTCTCACGAGGCCTAGTGTAAAGATGCTCCACCATTGCCCACAGCATCCGGTATTCAACAAAGAAATCTTGCGGAGAGAAGGCTGTGTGCTGACAGAGCATCAGTCCTCCTGATGTTACATTGTCGGGGGCAGCGTCACGTCATGAGAGGCGAGGACCCGGCCCGGCCTACCACACCCCACCCCACCCTACCCGCCAGCAGACTGATAGTGCCGCTGAAAGCTGACAGGAACTAGTAACGATTACCCACCTCGAGATCAAAGGTCGCACAAGTCTGTCTGCGGGACTGTAGCCAATCAATACAATCAGAGCCTACCCCCAGAGAGCTCTCCGATAGAGCCCCGTGTCTGTGGCAGGGAATACCAGTGCAGCCACCCGCCACTCAGGTGTTAGGTTTCTCCTCACTGTGCCTACTTGGGATATTGCTTTCAACGGCATCAGTTTTGAGTTCAAACTACAAAGTTTAGCTAAGATGCATTGGTATACACACTTGATGAAATATTCTGATGGAATGTCTATCTATAACTTCACAATACCAGTACATTTGTATCTCAGATGAATACATGTATCGACATTGGCTGACTGCTAAAGACGAGACAGATGGTGTATTGTATTGAAACATCTCAGCAAACACGCTGCTGCTATGTTGCGGTGACTCTGATGGATCACATCACCTTTATAGTCGTATTTTGTCTACAACACTTCTCAGCAGTAAGAACACAATTCAGCCAGCAGATATCTCCTGTATATATTTGTATACGGTAATTACGGCTCAGACTGCCCTGACCTTTATCAGTCTGGTCTCGGCCCTCAGCCCTGCTCTCACACAAGGTCACAAACTCTACATTGGCCATGCATGTAGCTTCTGGCAGGGACTCAAATAAACAAATCTAACAAATATGCCAAGTGATCCTTGGCAGGACAAGTTGGCCTGGCCATGTGAAGCTTCTCTATGTTGTGTAAATGGGAGAGGTGTTGTTTGATTGTAGGTCTGGTTTCCTTGGCTTTGTCAGCTGCGTGATTCTGTGATTCTGCCCTGACTGTGATACATTGAGAAACCACCCAAAGAGCTCATTGACACCACCAGCTAAGTGGCAAGCGGGTTCAGCAGTGATTTGGAACAGACTCAAAAACAGCACCTAAATTTGTAAACTACAAATTTATACACTGAAATACCACCGGCTAGTCTTTTATTAGAAAATGTCTGGTGTATGTCAAAGAATACATACATACAGAACTTTGTAATGTATTGACTTGGGGAAATAGGGCTGATCTCAAAGCAACATAACGTATAGCAACATATTGAAAAGGAAATAACCAATCTATGATATACAATGATGCAACAAAGTACTAACTGTCTGATGGATTAGATTAAATATGAAAGCCCGACATATGTATAACATACACCTTTGAAATATCGTTGAGACATACTTGACACACTTGAATGCATGGAGTTCTATCTGCACTAAATTCCCATCGTTTTCCTGACCTTCTTGTGATTAGAGAAGGTCTGACAACCAGTTCAGACACCTGGTCCATTGCAGGATCATAAACCTCCACAGCAGGAGCAAGCTGTTTACGACCACCTAAATCAGACTGGCAAAGGGAGTAATGGCTTTAGCAATATCACTCAAACTGATGATATCTACATGTATACATAAAGTCATCTGATCTGACACCACGTGGGAATACAAATAGTCAACCTTCATTATAACCACACCAGCTGAATATGTTTTTGAACTTTATTGTTCTACATAAAATTTTCTGTAGTAGTATATACTCCTTTGTCATATCTGCAGCCATAGATGAACCATTACAACATGCATTGCCAATCAGCTTTTATGTATATGTATACCCAAAACCATGTTGGTATCCTATCTGTTTTGAGTAACTTCACAAACAAGAAGTCTCTACAAAGAAGCTTCACAAACACACAGAGTACATGGGTCAACAGTTATTCTGCCCCACACACCATACTCTCTAATATTGAGCACTGGAATGTCAGCCAAAAGCCAATACATTGTGTCAAGTCAATAACACTGTGAAAGCAAATATATATGTAAATTGTATCTAGAGCTGCACACGAACTAATAGGACAAAGACAAGCTGGTAAACGTGAATTTGTTTGACCAGGGTTTATACAGGTGACAATCTATCCAGGACTAGGAGCATGGTCAACCATGAACAGTGGGTGCAGAGAGTTTTCATCTGTTTGAGTTTGCTTCACGGAATGGTAATTTAATCAGTGAGCAAGCCTAAATCCATGTCCTGGCCCACACTGAATGTACTGGGACAGTTGACATGTGGCCATTGAACAAAAATCTCCAGCTACAAACTACATCACACGTACTGAAAACTATCAACGTCAGGTGTGGGAAGCACAAAAAACATCTAACCATCTGGCCTCTGCTGAAACTCCAACTCTACACAAAAGAAACCCACAAAACAAACCTGGATATTCACAGGTATTGACACCCAGTAAATATCAGTTACTTATTCACGCGTATGAATACACCTTCCGATCCGTTAGGCTAAAATTCATTACTTCAGACAAAGTACATGTACATGGGTAATTAGCTAGTACATACATCACATATGGGTCACAAATAAAACTGAAACACCAGTAGCCAAGTCAATAAGTTTTTGTGAACATGGTAAAATGATACTTGAACTACATGCAATATCCCTGTCCGTCGTTGTCTGAGTTAGAAAAAAATATCAACAATGACATTGATGAGGGCGACTCCATATAAATTTAAACAAACAACTTTTTTAACCAAACCCACAATACACATAGAATGGTCTCACTTTATAAGCACACTACAGCTATAATACATCATACTTTTTGCACTAACACTCACTATTACACTTCTGCATGTAATATATATTGATTCAGATTTGATTCAACTTCCCTGATTTGATACCGGTACAAGCAAAGTTTTACTGATTCAACTGATATTCTACAGTGGCTTAGATATATTCAATATCATCATGTGATACTGACAAAAGATGTCGAATTACAAGAATGATAGAAATATTTTGACACAGTCACTGTGTAGTGTATACATCCCCACAATCGCCCCCACAACCTTCTGTGACGTGTCCATAGCTATCCGTGGATTTATCATCACATCCCCCTGCCCTCCCCACTCACTCTTTATTCCATGGGGTATTTCATGGACACAAGCACGAGGACACTTTACCTCGTCCACAACCAATCTGCCTAATGACGTTGGTCAGCGCCATCAACAATGCCGACTCACAAGCACCGAGCCACGGACCCCAAGCGGTAATTGTCTCCCCGTCAAGTCCTGCTAAATTGTCTCAATAAAACACAACTATATTTTCCATGATTATGAGAATTTCACACAATCTAGGACGGCAGACACACGGCAGCCCGCCAGCGCCACAGAGCCTGAATAATTGATGTGAGACATATCAGGGGAAGAGGAAGCAGTTTAACGAAGCTGGCAGGGACATGTCTGATAACCAAAGAGACAAATTTCAGAGGAGACCTCTGCCTAACCGGCTGTGAACCCCACCTCAAGGATGAAACGAGATCAGCACCACTTCTTCTGTGTCGTGCTTAGTCTAACAAAGCTTCCTGATTTAGTTTTGCGTTATTACATGGCATAGTATTCCATGCACACAGACGAGACAGAAAGCCAGAGACAAAATGGGCCACAGTCTGTCTGTATTAGTTGGCATCTGCTGCAGTTGTGTCTGTGGCGGATTGCAGACTATTCGTGTGTAGTAAATCCAGGCTGAGTTATCAATAGCCCTCCATGGCCTTTGTTATTGTATTGATCCAGTACTGGGACCATTTGACAAATGGTCTGAAGTCATTGATGGTCAACCCATGGACTGCCTGGGATGGTCACTGGTCTGCTGCTGATAGTTCCCACAACACAACACACAGAGGAACAGACTCCTGGCTGACTGACGGACAGACACAAAGAATCAACTTGCACTCAGCACTGATAGCAATCAAAACTCTACAGCTACTGCATTAATTACTTGTACAATCCCAATGCCCATGGCAGTACAGCACAAAAGTACAGAACTGTTGCTGAGAACACTCTGGAAGTGCAGTAGTACACCGACAAGAGATTATCTGGACACGGATTCAAGCAGCGTCTGCTTAACTGTAAAACAGCTTGTCAGATAAGCACAAAATTAGTACCACGCCATGCCAGCTGCTTTTCAGCCACAGCAACTGTTCATCAAAACGGAATCAGTACAATGCAAATTAGGCAAGAATTTGATTAGGTAACAAGCCTGTATACCACACTCAAGTGGGACACTGATTAGTTATCCTATCAGCTGTTTATAGCAGCACTTTATAAATCAATCTGACTAGACTCCAGTGCGAGGAGTCTGTCTGTAACCTCAGGACATGTACATGTATGTGGGTGACAGTCTGATACAGTGGGCCATAATATGCAGGCACAGTTCGTCAATTGGATTGCTAGTCGAGATACTAGTATGTGGTAGAGCTATGAAACTATCCTAGCCATTTGAGTTTAGGGAAGCCCCTTTTTTGAGATCAGTGTTTGAAAAATTGTATTTGGCAGTAGTTCAACATTATATAAGTGGTATCCATCGAATCTGATACAAGTTGAGATTTGCCACCTCGGGCCACTGTTTAGTTGAGGAATACACAGCAGGACCACGTGCAGGAGACAAGAAGGTTTGTATTCATACGCCACTGTTGATAGTCAGACTGGCATGCTAAAGGTCACGCAGGGACACTAGCCATTTATCAGTGCGAAGAAACGAAAGCAACACATCAGCAGCAGACTTGGACCATGTGGTTCAGTGATGTACATGGGCAGTAGAACTGAGTAGGTGGCAACTGGAAAATTGAAGCATGCCAGTTGTGCATGTAATAAATCCTCCGCACAATCTAGGAAAATTTGAAACTTTCATTGAACATACTAGTACTTGAACATACTAAGTACTTGCAGACATTAACCTCCCTATGGTTATGGTTTATCATTATGCATCAGCTGTTTCTGTATGTTCAAATTGTTCCATTACTGGTGCTAGTTGGATTACCAGTAGGTACTCTGCAGTTTATCACAAGCCTGGTCTACCTCAAGCCATTTATGATACACACCTTATTCCTGATACCTAAACAGCAACTTGAGTCAGCCACATACATGTAAGTGATCTACGGTGTCTACCAGGCACATTACAGCCAGCAGGCATGATTGTATTTGGATGACACACTGAGACTTATCACATCACAGTGAAAGCAGATCTGCAGTGGTTATATGATCCCAGACTATTGGACGAGTTTGGATGCGACTTAACAGCTGTCACAAGTGTCAATGAGGGTGTCACCATAAGCAGGCTTCAAGCCACTCCCCAGTCACATGCGAGGAAGCCATCGATTGCCATTTACAGGCCTCAACAATCTACCAGCCTCAGCAGAAACATTCGCGGGCCCGCAAGCAAACATCAAACATGACAAAAATTGCAGGATATGCTAAGTGTCCACTTGTTTATGAGTAACGTTGTTTCCTTTACTTTGCCGTCCATTTCTCGCACAACTTGGTTCTGGAATCTGCTCTCCTTTGTAAAAGTCTCATTCATATTGTCATATCACGGGTACAAATTTGAATACTAACAAACTGTCCAAAATAAAGTACCTCAGTATTATACTGCATCAATATTTCAATTCTGTATTTATCAAACAGAATTTCATATTTTTGAAATTATGCCAATTTTCCAAACATCTTCACAATCCAGATTGAAAATGCTGGCAAACTCCCAAGTCCATGTCTGAACAAAATTTGTCCCTACTCAGTATGATGTTATTCAAACATGAACATTCTACAATGAACGTAACTTGCAAATAAATTAACAGATCTCTATTTTGTTGTGGAATAGACCAGAACAGGAACAGTTCCTACAAACCATTTTCCAATGAAAATCCATAATTCAATTTGTAGACAAACAAAAATGATAGTAAACATGATGATAACAACTGAATTATTCACTTACATAATTTCCAAAAGTCCGAGTGAAGTACATGTACTGAGCTGGGAGCGAAACTTAGTACTCTAGTTTATCTTAGTACTCTGTATACTTTGACTTCATGAGACAGATTGATGACTAACTAGTCTATTTAGCAATTGTTTTAGTTTTTATTTTCAAATCAATTCATATTCAAATCAAAATCAATATTCAACATTCATCAAATGATGCTTACACCAATCAATAGGTACTAGTAATGCATGAAGCAGAACAGAGCTTGGAATATAGTTGAAATAATCTATCAACATGTCAATTTGTCATCCTCCCTGAACCATGTATTGATATGCATCTGTTATTTGATGCACCTGCAAGTCTACCCAAGATACACTCTGCACAGAACACCACAACCCTTCCTCCTCCTCCTCCTCCTCCTCCTCCTCCAGTATCATCATCATACTCACACGATCTGGAGCCTCCACCCCAGGGTATGCCAAAGTCACCAGCCCACAGCCCAAGACTGGTAAAAAATATCCTGGGCTGGTAATAATAACAGTTTCACTGGCCCAGGTGGCCGGAAGGTTTTTATCAGCAAAAAATCATAACTCGAGTAAAATAAATTTTTAATATTTTCATATGGTAAAATATTTCATTTGTCAGTAATTTAATTATTCAACCAGATCTTTGATCTTCAAGTCAATGAGAGTGATACGCCTCAGCCTGAGGTTGGGGGGGGGGGGGCAGTGAGACGGCTGATTGGAAATAAATGATATGCACAATTCAAGCTGACAATGTCAATTTATTTGCTTAATCATGTTAATATACTACAACATATCTACATGTCGCCATGCATATCTCAATTCTACTATTTTGTTGGGTGTGATTTGTGATTTTTGGGCCAGTAAAAATTGCTCTGGGCTGGTAATATCGAAATGTTTACTGGCCCAATGGACCAGTAATTTTTTTTCCACTTTGGCATTCCCTGCTCCACCCACCCTACAGACCCACCTCTAGCACACAATAATATCACTCTAAATGTAATGCACCCTACTCCCACATACCCACACCCAGCAAGCTGAAACTCCCTCCTCCCCCCCCCCTCCCCTGCCAATCCATGTATCCCCCCTCCCAATCCATGTAAACAAAGGTGATATGGAGTCTGTGGCTGATACTGAATACACTAAACCACTTTACATGTTTAGCTCAATCCAGCAAAAACCAACCCTGAACAGTTTTGCTGGTACAAAATAAACCGGAAACAACTCTTGTATCATGTCTGATCGGGATAGCCCGTGGAAAAAGTCAAACCAATCAAGCTGCTTACTCGTACTTGTGAATCTCAATGCAGCTTCAAATCAGATATAATTTTTTTCAATATCTGTCCATTATGGAACACAAACAAGGTGGATCTATTATCCGACACATTTGTCACAGAAAACCCCAAAACTGACATATTCTCAGTGATTAACACTCATTACAGCCAACCCAGATTGACAAAAACGATCATTCACATTAAGTGACCAAGATTGCAAGCAGATCGTGTGGCAGTGCCTCGCTGGCCACTCTGTCCTGTCCCTGTCGGGAGTCAGGAGCAGAGCTAGCGACAGCTCTAAGCCTTGGCAGCTCATGTGGACTGCGCCAGCAATCGATACTGACAGCAGTGTCATCTGTCTGACAGCCATAGCTCTGTGGCGGTCCACGTTATCGGCACTGCCTCCCCACTTACTCATGACAAAATCGATGGCCACAAGAGGCCCGCATCGGAAGCCTTTATAGCCGCCCAGAATCATAAACTACCCACTTCCATCTCAACTAATTGTTTGACATTTTCCATCAGCCCTGCGAAAATCATCCTCCCAGGTACACCTTCTGACATTCCCGCGGTAACAATCATTTTGACCTTTTGCTGCTGCTGCTTGATTCGTGGACATCCAGTGTAGCCTGTTCCACAGATCCAGTGTAGCCTGTTCTACAGATCCTCATCTTGTCTGGCTAATAGCAGCTAATCACAAGCAAAAACACAATTCTGATCAGCACATAGCTTGAAACCCTCCATATACATGCTTGCAATATTGCAACACCAGAAGCCTAGATATTAATTCCTGCAAGGACGTGAGGCAGTCAGTACAAATAATTAGGGAATTTATTTGTGAGACAACCTATTTAGGTGAATCTTCTGAATAAATGTCAGGTTCACTTTCAACTGAACTTTGTTTTTCAAGGTTTTCATAGCTGTTCAGATCAACGATTTTTTCTTTTGAATTTGTGTAAATTGTGTACCAACATCCCGAACCTAGAGCAAATTTCAGAGGACACCTGACACTCACTGAGCTAGTTATCCATCCTGGAAATTTGACTGGAACTATATTCAGTGCTTTTAAAACCATTGCAATCGACATCGTGATGTGATCAAATAGTTCTCATCCAAAATCATTTCAGATATGATTAGTTGATTACTAGTACTAACTTGAACAAAAAATATCACATGTCCTTTGTCAGGCTTGTCACCCCGGACTATTGAACAGGCTTTCTGCTGAAGAGCTCCAACGATGTTGTTGAACTTGACGTCTGTTCAAGGGCCCAGAAACAGGCAATACTCAAGAGATGTTAGATCTGCACATGTGAGTATTTACATAAACCTGAAAGACCCACTGAGCTATAGCCAAGCTATATTAATACTGTAGATGTAGCCACTACCTGCTGACCGCTACACAGGGTCAACTGTTCAAAGAACACCACCATCAGCATCCTTCCCAGTCCCATCCTGAGCGATCCACCACGCTAGTCAAGTCCAATTTGATGCCCAGTTGTTACATAATGTAATTTCCACAATGGGAAATCCAAGAGCATCGAGCTGAACAACAGCTCATTGCCTCGTCGCCTCTGCCTGTAAATGACATATTAAATGTCAAAATATTGACTGGGTTACAATAGTGGAAGTGAGGCGAGGGAAAGTTCTCTGTCTCGACTAATCGATTTTGTGGAATGATGTGTCTTATTCCAGCAACAAAGAAACTTCTGACCCGTATGACGTGAGAGCCCACAGAGAATCCATACAAGAGGATTTATTTATATGCCAGACACATATATACATGCTCATGTCAACTGATCGTGAAATGGAGGCTCACATTTTAATTTACAAATCCATGGCCATACAAGACGAATTCGTGTATTGTTCAAGTGGGGATTCAAACATCAAATTTTACATTATGGGCAAATTTACAACTCCCAACCATTTCGGGTTGCAGGGCAGATATTCAGACAAGACAGAGATGGAAATTGATAATGGTTTTACAAGTCAACAAAGGGCCTGGGATTCACTTGACAATCAATAACCAAGTGACTGCAGGACACAGCTCTAGTAGTCATGGGCTCCGACTATCTAGCGATGAATATGCCTAGAATATCACTCCAGTGTTACCAGATTAACTGGACTTGAGTGAACAAAACTTGCATGTATTGGATCTGGTAGTGTTTTTGTCGCATGCATGATCAATGTGTCTTTGTTCAGTGATTCGGACGGAGAACAACACTGGCTGATAGCACATACACAACCGTGTGCGTGTGTGCTTGCCCGGGGCCCAACAACTACCGCCAACCCTTCACCAGATGTCAACAAATGAAACATGATAGCCTTCGTCAAGTGGAGAAATCTTTTAGCATGGCTCTCAGCGAGGACTAGCCTTCCTTGAAAGCACCATTGCACCAAGTGCACTGGACAACTTCACTAAATCACCACAATATCAGACATTTATGAGAGCCCTGCATGATTTAATGCCACAGAGAACTCACAAAATGACAAAACTAACACAAATATTGAAGGCAATTTTCATGTTTTTGATGGACAATACGTTGCGAGTCATGTTACTTTGCTGGCTGAAGGTTAATTATTCGCCAGGTAACATCACTAACAGCAAAATAGTAAAACAATGGAAACATTATGAATAGGCCCAACGAAGCCAAGTACCATCAATATATGTCCTTGCTGAGGATTACACACAGATAACATTACTGAGGCTCAGATAAGAATTTGCAACACAGGAAGGAAGCTGTTAGTGCCTTGTGGGTTTTTCCAAGCAGTGTGCAAATGTAAACAAACCACTGTGAAGCCTGGCTGCTGGCTGTTAGATGTGATGAGAGCACATTCCTGGCTCCCCAGAGATTGTACTCTCCACAGGGCCTTCTCCCACCTTCTCCACCCCTCCCCTCCCCTCCCCTCACACACAGCCTCTCCACTTGCCAGCTCACAGTGCTCATTCACCAAGCTATTGATCTGCTGGCACCCATGGAAACAAAAGCTCCTCATAATCGGAAGGGGCAAAACGAGACAGCTTTCCTCTAGGCAGCTTGATAGATTGCTAATTTCTGATGGATGAACAGGTCCCAAAGATAGGAGCGCTGTTTGTGGAAACAGAACCGATAGAGCAACACAGGAGTTGTTGACACTGGGGTTTCAGTGCTGAAGGAGATGATGACCTTATTACAAACCTTCATACACCCAACGTTGCTTCCTATAGAGGACTTGCAAGTCTTGCATGCACCCAGAGTCAGACGGCTTTGTGTTTGTGTTTGTCTGCTTTATATCTGATACGCAATACACATATACAATACCAATCAATAACATCTTAGCATTTAACATACACTGACAAATTACTAGCAACTTAGCAACTAAGATATACATGTGCATGCAGATGGAATATTCCATATAATTGCACTTCATCCAATTCAATTCATCAAGGTAGAATTTCAATATAGGTATTGAAGTCAAGTTTGACAAATGATATTGCATTAAAATGATAAACATGAAAAATCCTAATACAGAACACGCATGCTAGACCATTATCACCTGAACCCAGTCATATGTTTATTCGAGAATAGTGTATGATTTGATCATCAGTTAGTCAAATCACATGCAATTTGCAAGAATATGAGGGTGAATTACCATTGTGTCACAGAATTGGAGCCACGATGGGCATTCACTGTAATCAAATGAAAATCACATGGCATTTGTATACAGAAGCACAGGTACACGTGGCTAACGTGATTACAAAACATACATGCATGATGTATGTATGTAATACTTTTCATTCCAGAGTTACTAACCTGTACAAAAATTAAGCATTTCAAAGCATATGGCATCTATAAACATCAAACAGTACTGTTGTAAAGAGCAACTTGAATACTACAGAATATATATCACGTTGCATTGTTGCGATCCCATTTACCATGATACATCCAACTTTAAGTCTCTGACATTACATATACATCTGATGTGCATTATAATAGTTTTATTTTCTATTTTCTCATGTACACATTTTATCACCAGTAATCAGCCAAATCAACTAGACAAGATCAGCTAACAACATAGGAACACCAGTGCCACTAGGATTAGGTGCCATGATGGTGATAGATCAGTGCGGCCAGCTGCTGTCCATACAGCCTAGACTGACACAGCATACACTAATAGTGTCCATAACAGACCAGCAACACAACCATGTCTGTACTGATCACGGTGTCTGAATAATATGACATCTTGCAGAATAATATCACAGGCACTATATGGAAGTGACATTCGGAACTCTCTGACACTGCAAAAACTGACAAACTAGAAGCACAGATTGAAGGTTCTGTGCAGTGGCTAATATTTTTACAAGCACCATCGGACCTGTCTTTATATCTTATTGCTTTCTGACATGAAATGTGCCTACTCAGGGCAGTGCACAATTACACTCACGGAGCATGGACTGCAGCAGAATACAGACATTACAGCATGTCCATTAAGGGACTGTTAATGCCAGTGTGCCAATAATTGTGTTCTTCACTTCATCCAAATTGATGATTGCAAAGCCACGCATGCACCCACAATGGCCAAAGGCAAAAATGTTCAGTTTTAATGTTTCTGTTTTAATGCCTCATAAGAATAAATATTTAAAGAACTGACAAAAGAGCCATTATGTCTTGAAAGTAAAGTTCCAAGAACTGTGTCACATTTATACTTATATGCAGATAATCAATAAATCATGTACAGCATTCATGATAGGGCTAAGAACATCAAATCAATTGTCATATCCCTTCCAAATCAATAATAACTTTTGTATACTAGTAATTTAGATTCATAAATGAAACTTCAAGTCTCTCGTCCTTGCATGCATTCAGAAAATGAAACAAGTAATTGGCTCATTCTTAAATTGTTATCACAAAATTGGATCACATATGAATACATGTACTTGAAAAATTCCTCTTTCTTGTACTGGTACATGTAGTAGATAACATCTATTCAGGACTGCAAAATAAGAACACACAATCAGCTACTGAAATTTATCAACAACATAAAATAGGTCTAGATGCATAACAACCAGATTTATAACTAAGCTCCTCTCAGCCAGGTAACTCCTCCTCCTTAGCTGATGCCGTGAAAGCTGTGCAGCCAGAAGACTGACTCATCAGGATTAATCTGTGCCACAACACATCAGCTGTTATCACGAACCATCACAGAAAGAATGCCCTTGTGTTTGCCATGACCTCATAAAGACTACCCACAAGGCAGTACTGGGCCCCATGGACCAAAGCTTCCCAGAAGTTCTGAAGGATTCCATGTTGTTCCTGAAGTCCAGTCTGTGATAGAGTCTACACCATTACTGTAACTGGCCAACTGGGTTACTGACACCAGAGAGTAATAAGAGTATACTTTTCAATATCACTCTATTGTCACTTCTTCATTGAGATTTTTAAAAGTACATTTATATTTTTACGGGTAATACTCAATTATTGATGCAGCTAACATGCAGATATGTGCATGCAATAACCAATATAGTGCTCAGTGAAAAGCATTCACAGTGTATTTTCTTTTTTTCAGGGGGGGGGGGGGGGGGGAGGGGGGGAGGTCCTGAATCAGCTTAGAGGTTTACTCTAGAATAGAGATCTGATGAATTGCTAGCTGTCTTCACAAAATGACGGAAATACGTAGACCATATCAATAGCCGTGACTGCACACATCGGAAATCTGCCATGAAGAAAATTCAACTACCCCGGTACTAGTACGGTGGTAATATTCTGGATATCAAATACTTTCAACACTGACAATATGAATATGGGTAAAATGTGATGGCAATCATCATGATCATGTAGTTTAATAATACACTCAAAAGTATGTTGTAACCAAATTGTCAAAGACAAAGCTTGAAATACATTTAATACAGATTGACTTCTTGAAACAAATTGCACTGTTATATATAAGCTGATCCTACTACTCAGTGACAAAGCATCACATTCAGTCTCCAGAGCAGGTCCTGGTGTTGCTGCTGCACATCTCTGCCAGTCTGTCCAGGGTTGTTCCTGCTCTCTGTCCATAGACAGCAGCTGTCAAATGCCTCTTTCTGAGTACACAACGTCAATGTGGCAATGGCATTTCAGTTCAATCATCCCATTGATAACAGGTCAAATATCAACTTCATGACTTGATGGTCTGTACATGTAATAAACTATTGAACATACAAATATACATGTACATGAACATCTGCTCACAACACCAAGTTGAACTACATGTCTTCGGCTGTTCAGCTTACAGAAAATGATAGCAATTGTGAACTCAACAATCCATAATTCATGTGCCAAGCATGACGTTTGCATTCATGACGATGAAGAAACAAGTTAATTTGCTAAATCAATGTACAATTCAAACTTAGCAATTATAAACCGAAAGATTTCGGTACTCGGTCCGCTCTGGAGTTTATGCATTTGCTTGCTTTCATCTGTTCATAGCAGTGAAATCCTTTGAGATCAGCATACATACATTTGTGGAGAATGCACCCCAATGTGTTTTCTGATCAAACAATATAATATTACTTTCATTTCTGGTGAATGTAAAGAAGACCAAATAGAGAAAATGCTCAAATTCCTGAGATCCTGTGTTGGACCAAAATTTAACTTTGTGGTTACTTACTAGTACCCACTTTTTCAAATTTTTTTTTGTGATAGAAGTCTGAAATTTAGTAGGAAGTTGCCATTTGACTTCCAGGTGAATTACTAGTATGCAAAGTTAGAATATAATATTATTTAACATTCAAAAATTGGGTTGAAAATCAGGGTATAGTACTATATTTCTTAGATCACTTCAACTACAAGAGACCCAGAAACCTACAAGACTGAAATTTAGTGCATGGCATATCTACTACCGTATTGGTCCTAATAGTAGCACGGCGGGCCAAAGCAAGACCTCATGCAGCAGCGCGCACAAAAATGAAGTCAAATTTAAGAAAATCACTTAATAATATACCTATATCTCTTAATCCACTTTCTTATGATTCAAATAACATGAATGTGTGAAATGGATTACTCCAAGATCTTATTAGGAAGACCCTGTCAAGTACCCTGTCAGGTATGATCCAGATTCAAGACTCATTACGCGTAGCACACACAAAGATCTACAAGGTCTGACAGAAGAACATGAGATGTATCATGACACAATACAAGCTCAATACACTTGATGCTAAAGTTGGCAAGAAATTCCATTTAAAACCATACAATCTTTCTCGTGATACAGTATTAGATCTACATCTTCCCATAAAACATTTATATACATCCATTCAAAACAATGTACATAAGAAGATGGTGAAAACATTTGGATCTATCTACCATAGGTGATCAGATAATGAAATCCTCAAAACTCTAGCTGATGATTATAAGCGACACAACATTTAAAGACATATACACACCAATCCGTTATACCACATTAAAAGACACACACACCAATCCGTTACTTATGCTTCAAATTGCTTTTTAGCTAGATCTAATAATTGTGTCTAAGTAAGCAATTTTGAGACAGGAATATCTTCCAACAGAAAAAGGTCCGTGTCAGGAATGTGATACAAACCTCCAGGTCTTCTAGTGTCTTGAAGCTGGCAATTGCAAATCCTTCAATGATGTCTTCAATCATGACAGGACTGGCAGAAGCTTTGCGGCGCCGCGGCGCCTTGGATTTGCCCTTTGGTCGGGGGGTACGGGAGGGGCTCGACTCCTCCGACTCGTCCCCACTGGCGGGCGGGTCCGCCTCACATCCCGGGGGTGAGGCTCCTGGGGCCACATGATTCAGTTGTTCGTGGCTGGAGCTGCCCTGCTGGGGCTTCTGAACACGACGCTTGTTCGTGTTGTTTCTCGGTCTTTTGCTTCCAGCGCCCGAGCTGGTACTCGGCTCGCTATCCATACTGATTTCGACTCGAAATCCTACACAGATCCACTCTATTTTACCCTCATGAGATGCTCTAGGATCTTACGAAGCTATACAGATAATCCGAACAACCGAGGAGCCTAAGATTTCGGCAATAATCCACCCAAATTCCGAGGTTATCCACGATGCGAATGTCACCAATTGTTCAAATGGCGGAAAATACAATATGGCCGGCGCACGCAGCAGGTTCCCGTCGTGTTCTTCCGCCGAACTTGAATACATGATGTAGTGCACTCGAGCGCCAAATCAAAGAGAAACTGCATTTTCTATGGTATTTTCAGGCGAAAAAATTATATTTGCTATTGTTTATGATAAACAAGCGATATGGAGTTGGGTATCTAGATTTGTTATAGATTTATAAGACATCAGTTGGCCGGGGCTATAACTTTTTTCGAGGTAGAAACGTTCACCGAATGCAATACACAAACCGCCTGCGAAACGGGCTGCGAGATGGGTAGGCCTAACCATGTGATAGCTCTGCAGAATATCTCTGGCATGAGGCAAATGGTCTGTGGCTCTGGCATAGGGTATAGTGAAATTGTGACTGTGGGTGCGTTCTGTGGCTAATTTCAACAGTCAGATTCACTCGTAAATTTATTGTAACGTTGTCAGCTGAAGGTAGGTCTATTCAATATTCATGTAGCTTACAGAGCCCACTTGAGCGCGCGAAATTTCTGTTCGATCTACACAGTGTCCACGTAGATCTATAGCCATGATGACAATCGGGCTCGTTGAAAACTTAAATAGCCTGGGTGGAAGACTTTACTGTGTAATTGTAGGCCTATTCAATACGCCTATGAAAAAGATTTGCTTAGCTTTTTTTGATAATAAAAATAAAACATCTAGGATTGATATAAAATGATAACTGTATGAATTATTATTATTATTATTATTATTATTATTATTATCATTATTATTATTATTATTATTATTATTATTATTATTATTATTATTATTATTATTATTTTGAGTAATATCAGTAGGCCTAATAAGTTCTTCCAATACAAAACTACAAAAGGCTATCCGGGTATCTTTATATATGGACCCACCTAATGCCTTGAGTTCGTCACCAAATTATCCAATCAGCCTTGTCTTTTTAGATTCATGTAGCTAGCTAATGTTAACATTTCATTATGTTCCGAATGGCAGCGTCAATTAATACCACTTGTGAATTAAAAAAATATATATATATAACCATAACTGTTCTTCGCATGAGCAAACTCGCCATACTCCAAAATTGACTGAAAAGTAGTTCCGGTCAATTAAGAGGCCATTCGGAGACAGAGAGCACCTCTTGTCAGGGGTCACGGGTATTGCCACATGCATCAGTAGGATACTCTCCCGAGATACTCCTATACCTATTACTTCTGATTACGATGCCAATAATCAATATTTGAGCGGTGTTTCATGATGAAATAAATACTTGCCACACGTACAAACCTTATCAACCTTATCAACATTTAAATGTAGGCATAGCCTGTAAGCAGACCACTATTTGTCATGGTCTCGCTCGTCATCTTAGGCTATGCCTACTCCAAAGAGCACCATTGACGGTTGCATCTTAATTACACTTATAGTAGCATGACTAGTAGGCTTAGGATACATATTAAATATAATATTTAATATTTTGATATTATTTAAATTGCAAATGTTTTATATGCAGCACTTTTTGTATAAAAATAAGCCTCAGCATTGGGCTTGAACCCGCAAGTTTACAGTGGCGTTTTTAGAAGTGTGTGTGTGTGTGGGGGGACAATATGACTGTGTGTGTGTGGGGGGGGGGGGGGGGCGGGGGTGGAAATCTTGCCGCGGGTGTGCCAAGCGCAGGGAACCCAGGATCGAGGTAAACACAAGAGAAGGACATAGAGAAGGAGCATGGGCGAGGGTAGAGGGAGAAATTTCATTGTATTGTATCGGTGGCGGTGAACATGTCTATTCTTTGCATCATTGGCGTGCATATATCCATGCTTACCTACATGTAAGTGACAAGCACCTACATGACTGGGCACACTAGTATATATATATGTCCCTGTCTGCACTATATCAGTGCCGGGCACATGTCTCCACCTTGTATCCACGTTGTCTGTTCCTGTCCATCTATTGTACCAGTGCTAAGTTGCATGTCTCCATGTTTGTCTGGATAGCCAGGGATGGACATGTGGATACAAAGTGAAGATATGCGCCCTAACACTGGTACAATAGATAGACAATGATAGACACTGTGGATACAAGGTGGAGACATGCGCCCTGACGCTGGTATACAATAGATAGACAGGGATAGACACCGTGGATACAAGGTGGAGACATGCGCCCTGTCACTGCTACAATAGATAGACATGGATAGACATCGTTGATACAATAGATATATATGGACAGACTCCGTGGATACAAGGTGGAGACATGCGCCCTGACGCTGGTATATAATAGATAGACAGGGATATACACCGTGGATACAAGGTGGAGACATGCGCCCTGACACTGGTACTATAGATAGACAGGGATAGACACCGTGGATACAAGGTGGAGACATGCGCCCTGGCACTATAATAGATAGACAATGATAGACACAGTGGATATAGGGTGGAGACATGCGCCCTGACGCTGGTATACAATAGATAGACAGGGATAGACACTGTGGATACAAGGTGGAGACATGCGCCCTGACGCTGGTATACAATAGACAGACAGGGATAGACACCGTGGATACAAGGTGGAGACATGCGCCCTGACGCTGGTATACAATAGACAGACAGGGATAGACACCGTGGATACAAGGTGGAGACATGCGCCCTGGCACTGTTACAATAGATAGACAGGGATAGACATCGTTGATACAATAGATAGATATGGACAGACTCCGTGGATACAAGTCGGAGACATGCGCCCTGACACTGGTACAATAGATAAACAGGGATAGACATCGTGGATACAAGATGGAGACATGCGCCCTGACACTGGTACAATAGATAGACAGGGATAGACATCGTGGATACAAGGTGGAGACATGCGCCCTGACACTGTTAAAATAGATAGACAGGGATAGACACCGTGGATACAAGGTGGAGACATGCGCCCTGACACTGGTACAATAGATAGAAAATGATGGACACCGTGGATACAAGATGGAGACATGCGACCTGACACTGGTACAATAGATAGACAGGGATAGACATCGTTGATACAATAGATAGATATGGATAGACACCGTGGATACAAGATGGAGACATGCGACCTGACACTGGTACAATAGATAGACAATGATAGACACCGTGGATACAAGGTGGAGACATGCGCCCTGACACTGCTACAATAGATAGACAGGGATAGACATCGTTGATACAATAGATAGATATGGATAGACGCCTTTGATACAAGGTGGAGACATGCGCCCTGGCACTGCTACAATAGATAGACAGGGATAGACATCGTTGATACAATAGATAGATATGGATAGACACCGTGGATACAAGGTGGAGACATGCGCCCTGACACTGGTACAATAGATAGACAGGGATAGACACCGTGGATACAAGGTGGAGACATGCGCACTGGCACTGCTACAATAGATAGAAAATGATAGACACTGTGGATACAAGGTGGAGACATGCGCCCTGACGCTGGTATACAATAGATAGACAGGGATAGACGCCTTTGATACAAGGTGGAGACATGCGCCCTGGCACTGCTACAATAGATAGACAGGGATAGACATCGTTGATACAATAGATAGATATGGATAGACACCGTGGATACAAGGTGGAGACATGCGCCCTGACACTGGTACAATAGATAGACAATGATAGACACTGTGGATACAAGGTGGAGACATGCGCACTGACATGGGTACAATAGATAGACAGGGACAGACACCTTGGATACAAGGTGAAGGCATGCGCACTGACACTGCTTCAATAGATAGATAAGGATAGACACCGTGGATACAAGGTGGATACATGCACCCTGGCACTGCTACAATAGATAGACATGGATAGACATCGTTGATACAATAGATAGATATGGACAGACACCGTGGATACAAAGTGGAGACATGCGCCCTGACACTGGTACAATAGATAGATAAGGATAGACACCGTTGAAAACATGGTGGAGACTTCGTTGACACTGGTATAGATAAGGATAGACACCGTGGATACAAGGTGGAGACATGCGCACCCTGACACTGGTACAATAGATATACGAAAATAGACACCGTGAATACAAGGTACAGACATGCGCACTGACGCTGTTACATTAGATAGACATGGACAGACACCGTGGATACAAGGTGGAGACATGCGCACTGACACTGGTAAAATAGATAGACAGGGACAGACACCGTGGATACAAGGTGGAGACATGCGCCCTGACACTGGTACAATAGATAGACAGGGATAGACATCGTTGATACAATAGATAGATATGGACAGACACCGTGGATACAAGGTGGAGACATGCGCCCTGACACTGGTACAATAGATAGACAGGGATAGACATCGTTGATACAATAGTTAGATATGGACAGACACCGTGGATACAAAGTGGAGACATGCGCACTGACACTGGTAAAATAGATAGACAGGGACAGACACCATGGATACAAGGTGGAGACATGCGCCCTGACACTGGTACAATAGATAGACAGGGATAGACATCGTTGATACAATAGATAGATATGGACAGACACCGTGGATACAAAGTGGAGACATGCGCACTGACATTGATACAATAGATAGACAGGGATAGACATCGTGGCAACAAGATGGAGACATGCGCCCTGACACTGGTACAATAGATAGACAATGATAGACACTGTGGATACAAGATGGAGACATGCGCCCTGACACTGGTACAATAGATAGACAGGGATAGACATCGTGGATACAAGGTGGAGACATGCGCCCTGACATTGCTACAATAGATAGACAATGATAGACACTGTGGATACAAGGTGGAGACACGCGCCCTGACATTGCTACAATAGATAGACAATGATAGACACTGTGGATACAAGGAGGAGACATGTGCCCTACCACTGGTACAATAGATAGACAGGGGTAGACACTGTGGATAGGAGGTGGAGACATGCGCCCTGACACTGGTAAAATAGATAGACAGGGATGGACATCGTGGATACAAGGTGGAGACATGCACACTGACACTGGTACAATAGATAGACAGGGATAGACACCGTGGATACAAGATGGATACATGCGCCCTGACACTGCTACAATAGATAGACAGGGATAGACACCGTGGAAACAAGGTGGAGACATGCGCCCTAACACTGGTACAATAGATAGACAGGGATAGACGCCGTGGATACAAGGTGGAGACATGCGCCCTAACACTGGTACAATAGATAGACAGGGATAGACACCATGGATACAAGGTGGAGACATGCGCCTTGGCACTGATACAATAGATAGACAATGATAGACACCATGGATACAAGGTGGAGACATGCGCCCAAACACTGCTACAATAGATAGACGGGGATAGACATCGTTGATACAATAGATATATATGGACAGACTCCGTGGATACAAGGTGGAGACATGCGCCCTGGCACTACAATAGATAGACAATGATAGACACAGTGGATACAAGGTGGAGACATGCGCCCTGACGCTGGTATACAATAGATAGACAGGGATAGACACCGTGGATACAAGGTGGAGACATGCGCCCTGGCACTACAATAGATAGACAATGATAGACACTGTGGATACAAGGTGGAGACATGCGCCCTGACGCTGGTATACAATAGATAGACAGGGATAGACGCCTTTGATACAAGGTGGAGACATGCGCCCTGGCACTGCTACAATAGATAGACAGGGATAGACATCGTTGATACAATAGATAGATATGGATAGACACCGTGGATACAAGGTGGAGACATGCGCCCTGACACTGGTACAATAGATAGACAATGATAGACACTGTGGATACAAGGTGGAGACATGCGCACTGACATGGGTACAATAGATAGACAGGGACAGACACCTTGGATACAAGGTGAAGGCATGCGCACTGACACTGCTTCAATAGATAGATAAGGATAGACACCGTGGATACAAGGTGGATACATGCACCCTGGCACTGCTACAATAGATAGACATGGATAGACATCGTTGATACAATAGATAGATATGGACAGACACCGTGGATACAAAGTGGAGACATGCGCCCTGACACTGGTACAATAGATAGATAAGGATAGACACCGTTGAAAACATGGTGGAGACTTCGTTGACACTGGTACAATATATAGATAAGGATAGACACCGTGGATACAAGGTGGAGACATGCGCACCCTGACACTGGTACAATAGATATACGAAAATAGACACCGTGAATACAAGGTACAGACATGCGCACTGACGCTGTTACAATAGATAGACATGGACAGACACCGTGGATACAAGGTGGAGACATGCGCACTGACACTGGTAAAATAGATAGACAGGGACAGACACCGTGGATACAAGGTGGAGACATGCGCCCTGACACTGGTACAATAGATAGACAGGGATAGACATCGTTGATACAATAGATAGATATGGACAGACACCGTGGATACAAGGTGGAGACATGCGCCCTGACACTGGTACAATAGATAGACAGGGATAGACATCGTTGATACAATAGTTAGATATGGACAGACACCGTGGATACAAAGTGGAGACATGCGCACTGACACTGGTAAAATAGATAGACAGGGACAGACACCGTGGATACAAGGTGGAGACATGCGCCCTGACACTGGTACAATAGATAGACAGGGATAGACATCGTTCATACAATAGATAGATATGGACAGACACCGTGGATACAAAGTGGAGACATGCGCACTGACACTGATACAATAGATAGACAGGGATAGACATCGTGGCAACAAGATGGAGACATGCGCCCTGACACTGGTACAATAGATAGACAATGATAGACACTGTGGATACAAGATGGAGACATGCGCCCTGACACTGGTACAATAGATAGACAGGGATAGACATCGTGGATACAAGGTGGAGACATGCGCCCTGACATTGCTACAATAGATAGACAATGATAGACACTGTGGATATAAGGTGGAGACACGCGCCCTGACATTGCTACAATAGATAGACAATGATAGACACTGTGGATACAAGGAGGAGACATGTGCCCTACCACTGGTACAATAGATAGACAGGGGTAGACACTGTGGATAGGAGGTGGAGACATGCGCCCTGACATTGGTAAAATAGATAGACAGGGATGGACATCGTGGATACAAGGTGGAGACATGCACACTGACACTGGTACAATAGATAGACAGGGATAGACACCGTGGATACAAGATGGATACATGCGCCCTGACACTGCTACAATAGATAGACAGGGATAGACACCGTGGAAACAAGGTGGAGACATGCGCCCTAACACTGGTACAATAGATAGACAGGGATAGACGCCGTGGATACAAGGTGGAGACATGCGCCCTAACACTGGTACAATAGATAGACAGGGATAGACACCATGGATACAAGGTGGAGACATGCGCCTTGGCACTGATACAATAGATAGACAATGATAGACACCATGGATACAAGGTGGAGACATGCGCCCAAACACTGCTACAATAGATAGACGGGGATAGACATCGTTGATACAATAGATATATATGGACAGACTCCGTGGATACAAGGTGGAGACATGCGCCCTGGCTCTACAATAGATAGACAATGATAGACACAGTGGATACAAGGTGGAGACATGCGCCCTGACGCTGGTATACAATAGATAGACAGGGATAGACACCGTGGATACAAGGTGGAGACATGCGCCCTGGCACTACAATAGATAGACAATGATAGACACTGTGGATACAAGGTGGAGACATGCACCCTGACGCTGGTATACAATAGATAGACAGGGATAGACACCGTGGATACAAGGTGGAGACATGCGCCCTGGCACTACAATAGATAGACAATGATAGACACTGTGGATACAAGGTGGAGACATGCGCCCTGACGCTGGTATACAATAGATAGACAGGGATAGACACCGTGGATACAAGGTGGAGACATGCGCACTGACACTACAATAGATAGACAATGATAGACACTGTGGATACAAGGTGGAGACATGCGCCCTGACACTGCTACAATAGATAGACAATGAGAGACACTGTGGATACAAGGTGGAGACATGCGCCCTGACGCTGGTATACAATAGATAGACAGGGTTAGACACCGTGGATACAAGGTGGAGACATGCGCACTGACACTACAATAGATAGACAATGATAGACACTGTGGATACAAGGTGGAGACATGCGCCCTGACGCTGGTATATAATAGATAGACAGGGTTAGACACCGTGGATACAAGGTGGAGACATGCGCCCTGGCACTGCTACAATAGATAGACAGGGATAGACATCGTTGATACAATAGATAGATATGGACAGACACCGTGGATACAAGGTGGAGACATGCGCCCTGACACTGGTAGAAAAGACAGACAGGGATAGACATCGTTGATACAAGGTGGAGACATGCGCCCTGACACTGGTATACAATAGATAGACAGGAGTAGACACCGTGGATACAAGGTGGAGACATGCACACTGACACTGGTACAATAGATTGACAGGGATAGACATCGTTGATACAATAGATAGATATGGAAAGACACCGCGGATACAAGGTGGAGACATGCGCCCTGACACTGGTACAATAGATAGACAGGGATAGACATCGTTGATACAATAGATAGATATGGATAGACACCGTGGATACAAAGTGGAGACATGCGCAATGACACTGGTACAATAGATTGGCAGGGACAGACACCGTGGATACAAGGTGGAGACATGCGCCCTGACACTGCTACAATAGATAGACAGGGATAAACATCGTTGATACAATAGATAGATAAGGATAAACACCGTGGATACAAGGTGGAGACATGCGCCCTGACACTGGTACAATAGATAGACAGGGATAGACATCGTTGATACAATAGATAGATATGGATAGACACCGTGGATACAAGGTGGAGACATGCGCCCTGACACTGGTACAATAGATAGACAGGGATAGACATCGTTGATACAATAGATAGATATGGACAGACACCGTGGATACAAGGTGGAGACATACGCACTGACATGGGTACAATAGATAGACATGGATAGACACTGTGGATACAAGGTGGAGACATGCGCCCTGACACTGGTACAATAGATATACGAAAATAGACACCGTGGATACAAGGTGGAGACATGCGCATTGACGCTGCTACAATAGATAGACAATGATAGACACCGTGGATACAAGGTGGAGACATGCGCACTGACATGGGTACAATAGATAGACAGGGATAGACACCGTGGATACAAGGTGGAGACATGCGCCCTGACATGGGTACAATAGATAGACAGGGATAGACACCGTGGATACAAGGTGGAGACATGCACACTGACATGGGTACAATAGATAGACAGGGATAGACACCGTGGATACAAGGTGGAGGCATGCGCACTGACACTGCTTCAATAGATAGATAATGATAGACACCGTGGATACAAGGTGGTATACATGCACCCTGGCACTGCTACAATAGATAGACAGGGATAGACACCGTGGATACAAGGTGGAGACATGCGCCCTGGCACTGCTACAATAGATAGACAGGGACAGACACCGTGGATACAAAGTGGAGACATGCGCACTGACATGGGTACAATAGATAGACAGGGATAGACACCGTGGATACAAGGTGGAGACATGCACCCTGACACTGGTACAATAGATAGACAGGGATAGACACCGTGGATACAAGGTGGAGACATGCACCCTGACACTGGTACAATAGATAGACAGGGATAGACACCGTGGATACAAGGTGGAGACATGCACCCTGACACTGGTACAATAGATAGACAGGGATAGACACCGTGGATACAAGGTGGAGACATGCACACTGACACTGGTAAAATAGATAGACAGGGATGGACATCGTGGATACAAGGTGGAGACATGCACCCTGACACTGGTACAATAGATAGACAATGATAGACACAGTGGATACAATGAGGAGATATGTGCCCTACCACTGGTACAATAGATAGACAGGGGTAGACACTGTGGATACAAGGTGGAGACATGCGCCCTGGCACTGCTACAATAGATAGACAGGGACAGACACCGTAGATACAAAGTGGAGACATGCGCCCTGACACTGGTACAATAGATAGACAGGGATAGACACCGTGGAAACAAGGTGGAGACATGCGCCCTGACACTGGTACAATAGATAGACAGGGATATACACCGTGGATACAAGGTGGAGACATGCGCCCTGACACTGGTACAATATATAGACAGGGATAGACACCGTAGATACAAGGTGGAGACATGCGCCCTGACACTGCTACAATAGATAGACAGGGATAGACGCCGTGGATACAAGGTGGAGACATGCGCCCTGACACTGGTACAATATATAGACAGGGATAGACACCGTGGATACAAGGTGGAGACATGCGCCCTGACACTGCTACAATAGATAGACAGGGATAGACGCCGTGGATACAAGGTGGAGACATGCGCCCTGACACTGGTACAATAGATAGACAGGGATAGACACCGTGGATACAAGGTGGAGACATGCGCCCTGACACTGGTACAATATATAGACAGGGATAGACACCGTGGATACAAGGTGGAGACATGCGCCCTGACACTGCTTTAATAAGTAGACAGGGATAGACACCGTGGATACAAGGTGGAGACATGCGACCTGACACTGCTACAATAGATAAACAGGGATAGACACCGTGGATACAAGGTGGAGACATGCGCCCTGACACTGCTACAATAGATAGACAGGGATAGACACCGTGGATACAAGGTGGAGACATGCGCCCTGACACTGCTTTAATAAGTAGACAGGGATAGACACCGTGGATACAAGGTGGAGACATGCGACCTGACACTGCTTTAATAAGTAGACAGGGATAGACACCGTGGATACAAGGTGGAGACATGCGACCTGACACTGCTTTAATAAGTAGACAGGGATAGACACCGTGGATACAAGGTGGAGACATGCGACCTGACACTGCTTTAATGAGTAGACAGGGATAGACACCGTGGATACAAGGTGGAGACATGCGACCTGACACTGCTTTAATAAGTAGACAGGGATAGACACCGTGGATACAAGGTGGAGACATGCGACCTGACACTGGTACAAAAGATAGACAGGTATAGCCACTGTGGATACAAGGTGGAGACATGCGCCCTGACACTCGTACAATAGATAGACAATGATAGACATCGTTGATACAAGGTGGAGACATGCGACCTGACACTGCTTTAATAGATAGACAGGGATAGACACCGTGGATACAAGGTGGAGACATGCGACCTGACACTGGTACAAAAGATAGACAGGTATAGCCACTGTGGATACAAGGTGGAGACATGCGCCCTGACACTTGTACAATAAATTGACAGGGGTAGACACCGTGGATACAAGGTGGAGACATGCGCACTGACGCTGGTACAATAGATAGACACCGTGGATACAAGATGGTGACATGCGACCTGTGACCCTGTCTTGCACCAGTGACGAAGATAGACGTATGTGTTATTTTGTAACAGTAGCAGCGGACACGTCACTGCTTTGCACCAGTAATGGTACCGGTGTCTATGCACTGGTTTTGTATCAGCAGCAGGGGACATTTCCCTCCATTGTGTCATCAATGTGCTGGATCGAGTGATGTTTCCTGATAATTGTACAAGAGATAGGTAAAAGCTGTAAGGTAATATCACTTTTAAAGTGTGTTCTGAATGCCTCTATTATGTATTTGTATATTTATTTGCTCGATCCACTCTTGGAAGAGCATGTTTATGTAGATCTATACTCTGATTTTTAGGTTACCGGACCTATGGTCCTATAACCTATTGGCATGGTGTTGCGTCCGTCGTCTGTCGTCCGTCGTCGTCCGTCGTCGTCGTCGTCGTCCACATTTTTATCTTTTTTGTTTACGAGCGAATTCTTCTGAAATTTTGCACAAAAATACTTAAAAATAATTCAGGAAGGAGGTATTTTTTAGTTTTTTTATTTTCGCATTTTTTTCAAAATGGCGGCCGTTTTCGACGAAAAATGCCTGATTTTGGACTTTGGTGGCCATTTTCTCAAAATCTGTTCAGTAACTTTTTTTCTTTTTGATATATAACACTCCTCATATGTACTCCTATGATGTCTATAAATTTCGTTGTGCTTGAATCGCTCGAAGTGGGCCATTTTGGCCTAAACTCGGCCCAAATGGGACTTTCCCATGTTAAACTCTCCTATGCTTTATAATGGGACACATTATGCCTAATATCTCACTTAATATTGAGATTAGAGACTAGGAATCAATTGTGGACATATAGGAAATGATATATGCTGAATATACTCGTGACCTTGAATTTGACCTCTGACCTCAATTCAAGGTCAGAGCTTAAAATGGCTGATATCTCGCTTATTATCGACTCTACAGCTTAGGAATCAATTGTGGACATATAGGAAATGATATATGCTGAATATTCTGATGACATTGAATTGACCTTTGACCCCATTTTCAAGGTCATAGGACAAAATGGCTAATATCTCGCTTGTTATCGACTTTACAGCTTAGGAATCAGTTATGAACATATGGGAAATGATATATGCAGATTATTGTCATGACCTTGAATTTGACCTTTGACCTCATTTTCAAGGTCACAGGACAAAATGGCTAATATCTCACTTATTATCGACTCTACAACTTAGGAATCAATTGTGGACATATAGGAAATGATATATGCTGAATATTCTGATGACCTTGAATTTGACATTTGACTGCATTTTCAAGGTCATAGGACAAAATGGCTAATATCTCGCTTGTTATCGACTTTACAGCTTAAGAATCAGTTATGAACATATAGGAAATGATATATGCAGATTATTGTCATGACCTTGAGATTGACCTGTGACCTCATTTTCAAGGTCACAGAACAAAATGTCTAATATCTCACTTATTATCGATTTTACAGCTTAGGAATCAATTGTGGACATGTAGGAAATGATATATGCTGAATATTCTCGGACCTTGAATTTGACCTCTGACCTCATTTTCAAGGTCCAAGGACAAACTGACTCATATCTTGCTCCTCTATTGACTGTATGGCTTGAGAATCAATTGTGGACATGATATAGAAAATGATATACACTGAATATTTTGATGACCTTGAATTTGACGTTTGCCCCTTCATTTTCAAGGCCACAGCACAAAATTGCTAATATCTCGCTGATTATTGAATTTACAGCTTAGCAATCAACTGTGGACATGATATATACTTAATGTTATATATGCTGAATATTCTCTTGACCTTGAATTCAACCAGTGACCTGGCTAACATCTAAAATATTAAACATTGTCCGGTAACCTATCTTCGGCCCTTGGCCTAATTTTTCTAACTCGTTGTTCGCTTTTGTAATGTGACAATCTTTCAAAATCAACATGTTTGTGTGGAATACACCCCCTAATGTGTCTTTTGCTCCAAGAATCGGTACACAGAAAGACTATATTTATGTCCACACTTTGACCTCTATAATAAACACTTTTGGGTAATCTTACCTGGCTTTCAAATAAGAGGGAAATTAATGCCAATAAAAAAATTATTGGCACATTCTCTTAAACTGGTCGTTCTATGCCCCTCAGACTCGGTCGTTCATAAGGGTTTCTTGACGAAACCTGAGCGAGTCAGTGGTCACTGAGAAATCTTTCCTGACGAAACTGTTCCCCCAGAACCGCCATTACGTTTGTCCCTGCTTTGTTGGAAGGACAAGCTTCTTACTCCTTGGCTTTCAATTGGAGTTTTCTCATCACTTTCTCGGATCTTTGGATCTCAGGATTATTTTACTGCTTTATTGTACTGTTTACAGTAGTTTAGAGTAGTGTAGTTTAGTGTTTTTGGGAGGAACTGGTAAATCCTCTTAGGTTACTGTTTCTTCCCCTATTATCGCCCATCGCACATTGGTTTGTGCTATCTTTCCAGATGAAGTGCGCTGGGTGCCAGCAGTTTCTCCCCAAGTGGGAACTACATCATAATTGCTGGATGTGTAGAGAATTGTGCCGACCTACTGCCTGTTGCGGGATGTGCGCTTCGTGGGGAGTAGACGATTGGTCAGATTATCTCAACGGTCTGCGCCAGGTGCAACAAGAACGGTTGGCTAAACCTATCCCCCCTCTCAGTCCCTCAGCTACTTCTAGTAAAAAGTCGAGGTACAAGCAGAGCACGCAGAGGCGCGAGGAGCAGGATTTACGTCTACTACGTACCATTTCTGCTGTGAGTTTAGACATGTTTTTGTCTTTCAGCTTGCCGTTTTCGTGGTTCCCGGGACCCGGTTTGCCGGTTCCCGGGAACCAGGGTTGTACTGTTAGTACCGTGAGTTTTTTACATCAGCCACCGGGTTTGATGTCGTCTTCCTTTAGCCCTGTTCCGCCATTGGTTTCCAAGGTCTCACGCTGCAACATGCCTCTGATTCCTCGGTTTCCGGCTTTGAGCTCCGTTCGGATGCGGCTCCCGGGGTCCTTTAACCGGGAGTTCAACTCTGTTAACGTCTCAAATTGTGAACGGCTGCCTTCCGATGCCACAGGCTCCGAGGACCCTGTGGATCGTGCAGGTGGCACGGGTATGGGCATTTCGGCTCCTGGGTTTCCGTCAGCCTTTTCCTTTGGGGTTCTGACGGTTCCCGGGAACCGTGGGCCGGTTTCCGGGAACCAATTGTCGGTTCCCGGGACCCGTTTTCCGGTTCCCGGGAGCCCTCCAGTGCTTGCTGGAACCCGGGATTCGCAGCCCGTACGGAGTTCAAAGTTGGGAGTGGGATCAGGGCCACGCTATCCTTTATCTCCTACTGTGATTGTGAAACAACCTTTTCCTGGTGGCTTGTCAAAAACTGACGGCACTTCTTCAGAATCTGTTTCATGGAAGAAGTCTGTTTCATTTTCCTTAACGCCTACCTTTTTTCCGCAGGTTGCGGAGGATTTTGAGCAGGGCGAAGTCCCGGCGGACCCCGGCCTCATTTTTGACTCCTTGCCTACGTCTTCGAGTGCGGGTTCGGTTGCTCCGACGATTTCCAAGCCTCCGCCGTTGCCTACGGTTTCCAAGCCTCCGCCGGCATCAGTCTCTAAGCCTTCTCCGGCTTCCACAGTGTACCATTCTGTGGCTGAATCCCCACCTTCGTATATCTCTAAGGAGGAGTTTAGGACGGAGATGGCTACTATGCGGGAGGACTTCTTGGGCAGGCTGGAGAGCCTTTTGTCACGGCCTCCTAGGGTCCCAGAGGTTCAGCGTTGTCAGCCGCCAGCTTTTGCTACGTCTTCTCCTTCGGAGGGTTCTGAGGTGGTTCCCGTTTCGGTGCAGCAGGATGGCATTGTTCCTTTACAGGGACCTCAGCCGAGCACTTCTCGTTTACTGGTACCTAAGCGCCAGCGCGAGGAAGACTCGCAGTCGGCGGATGAGGAGGATCCTACTAATCCCTTCAAGCGCCCATGGGCCGACAAGTTGGATTTTGTGCGTCGGTTGTCTGGAGAGGAGTGGCCTCAACCACGTTCTGATTCCCCTCCTCCAGCGAAGAAGGCGAAGTCCTTCACTGAGCGGGACCTACAGCAGCCCAGGGTTCCTAGAGATGCCCTTAGGTTTCCCCTGGCTCCTGGGGTTCGGAACTCGTTTTCTTCGCGGATCGAGGACACGGTTAAGAAGAACCGCACACATGTCGGCGCGTATCCCTCAAGGCCCAGAGTGACGGATTTCTACACTTCCTCTTTGCTTGATGTCGAGCCTTCGCGGCTTCAGGAGCAGGATGTGTTCGCTGTCCCGAAGTCGATTTCCCTTCCGTGGGCGCAGATTTCGGATCTGCAGGCGTCGCTGCGTTTGGGAGTTGCCGTAGACTCAGCTATGGATTGGCTGGTGCATGGCTCTACGTTGGCCCTCACGGCCTGTCATGACCAGGTATTGAACAATGAACAGCTGGATAGGTCCGACCTCGCTGAGGCCCTCCATGGATCTATCAGCCTCATTCAATCGATAGGCCGAGCCGTGGCTGACAAGGTGGCTCTCGATACCCACATGTGGTGGGTCTCCGAGTTATGGCGCAGAGATGCCATTTTGCAGAAGGCGGACTTCAAGATCTCGGACCAGTTGGTTCAGTCCCTGAGACTCCATCCTGTGCTTCCGCCGGAAGGGCCTGCTTCTCCCTTCCTCTTTCCGGAGGGGGTCCATCGGGAGTTGGAGGAAGTCAAGACTCGGCAGGAGGATAGGGCGCGAGCGAAGGCCTCCTCTGATGCTTCGGTCCGTCAATCCCAGGCGCTGGAGCGTTGGGCGCGTATGCTTGCGCAGCAGCAGCAACGGAAACCCGCCCAGCAGCAGCAACCATCTCAGCAGAGTCGTGGGGCTTCCTCGGCAGGTCGTGGCCGGGGTAAGGCTCTGGGGCAGCCCTTTCGTGGGGCCCCTGCAGGCGCGCAGCGAGGGGGGCAACGTGGTCGGGGTGGCCGAGGTCGAGGCCGTCCCTCCAGCCCAGCCAAGCCGGCAGGGGAGAAGAAATCAGGTAGGTGCCTCGCTGTTGTCTCCGGACCTTCCACGCATGGTCGGGTCACCAGGCGCGATAGGCTCCGTAAATATCGTGAGTACGGACGAGCCTGTAGGCGCGCGTCTAAGCAATTTCTGGCTTCGTTGGCGAGATCTGGGAGCCAGCCCCTGGATAGTCACGACCTTGCGTCGGGGGTTCGGCCTCAAGTTTGTTCAGTTTCCCCCATTGACGCTTTCTCCAAGGGTTTTTTCCCTTCCGCACGATCCCGAAAGGCGTCAAGCGCTCGTCAGCGAAATTTCCGCCATGATAGACAAAAGAGCGGTAGAACCGGTGTCAGATCATTTCCCCGGATTTTACAGTATTCTGTTTGTGGTACCCAAAGCTTCCGGCGGTTGGAGGCCAGTGATCGACCTTTCGGCCCTCAACCGTTACCTTCACATACCCACCTTCACGATGGAGACACCCGAGGTTGTTCGCTCGGCGATGCCCCTCAATGCGTGGGTGGTAACTATAGATCTGAAGGATGCGTACTTCCATGTTCCGATGAGGCGGTCCATTCGGAGGTACCTCAGATTCTTCTATCGGGGCCAAGTTTGGCAGTTTCGGGCGTTGCCTTTCGGTCTGTCCACGGCCCCTTGGATATTCACCATGTGCGTGAGGGAGCTTCAGGTCCTAGCTCATCGCAATGGTATCGTCCTGTATCAGTATCTGGACGATTGGCTAATCAGGCATCACTGCCCTCGGACTCTTGTTCGGCAGGCTCAGTGGGTGGTCGATATTTGCCATTCCATGGGTTTCAAAATCAACCCCAAAAAGTCCGACTTATCTCCTCGGCAAGACTTCGTCTTTCTGGGCTATCGATTTCGGACTATCTCCGGATCTGTTATCCCGACCGAGGAGCGTCGGTTAAAGTTATCAGAGCAGTGCCGCGGGTTTTTGGATCGGGTCCCTCAGCCAGCGTCTCGGTGGCAGTCCCTGATAGGCACCCTGGCTTCAACCGAGAAAATGGTGCCATTAGGGCGCCTACACATGAGGTCTCTTCAGCACCAGTTGCATTCTCAATGGTCCCAGGCGACCGGGGACATGTCTCAGTTGGTCCCGGTGTCGGCGGAAGTGGTTCGAGATTTGCGTTGGTGGCTGGATCCAGTCAACCTGTTCCGAGGGGCGCCGTTCCACCAGCCGCCTCCATCCAGGCATCTCTTTACGGATGCCAGTTTGGAGGGCTGGGGGGCGCACTGGGACTCTCACGAGGTCTCAGGTCTGTGGTCTCGTTCGCAGCAGGACGAGCATATCAATATCCTCGAGTTAAAAGCTGTCTTTCTGGCGCTACAGCATTGGGAACGTCAGTTTTCTCAGCAAGTTGTGCTGTTGGCCACCGACAATTCCACAGTCGTGGCCTACATAAACAAGCAAGGGGGTACAAAGTCGGTTTCTCTGTGCCGGCTCGCAATAGACCTCCTTCTCTGGTGTCACGAGCGTCGAATTCTGCTCAGGGCTCGTCACATTCCAGGCCATATGAATGTTCTAGCCGATCGCTTGTCCAGGAGGGGACAGGTGCAGCCAACAGAATGGTCCCTGTCTCCAGTGGTGTTTCGGGCCTTGTGCGACCTCTGGGGTTCGCCGACGGTCGATCTGTTTGCCACGAGGTGGAACACAAAGCTTCCAATGTTTGTTTCCCCCATCCCCGACGAGCGGTGTCTCGAGGTGGATGCTCTGTCGGCGGATTGGGACGCCATGTTCGCGTATGCGTACCCTCCGGCAGTGCTCCTGGAGAAGGTTCTGGCCAAGTTCCGATCGCATTGCGCCAGAATGATCCTGATTGCCCCGCTGCTTCCCCAGAAGCCGTGGTTCCCGGACCTTCTGGAGTTGTTAGCAGCCGACCCAGTTCCGTTGCCGGACCGTTGGGATCTACTCAAGCAGCCTCGGTCCGACATCTTCCATCAAGCTCCGAGCACGCTGAAACTTCACGCGTGGCTCTTGTCGAGCGATGTTTTCGAAAGAAGGGCTTTTCTAGAGAAGTGTCCGCGAGGATCGCCAGAACTAATAGACGATCTTCTTTGGCAGTCTACGAATCCAAGTGGACGCGATTCTGTGCTTGGTGTCGTGGCAGGAAGGTTAGTTCTTTCAAGGCCACTGCCCCTCTGATCCTCCTGGAAAAGTTTAATGAGGGAAGGGCTCCGTCCACTCCTGCTGGGTACCGGACCGCTATCGCGAAGACCCTTAAGCCTAAAACGAGGGTCGATTTTGGTCAGGATGCGAGTTTGTCCACGTTATTAAACAGTTTTGCTGTCGACAGGCCTAGAACGCAAAATCCAGTCCCAGACTGGGATTTATCGCTAGTCTTGAATTGCTTACTTTCCGAACCTTTCGAACCGTTGGAGAAAGCGTCGTTGAAGTTTTTGACCTTTAAAACGGTCTTCCTCCTGGCCCTTGCTTCAGGGAAGAGGCGAAGTGAGCTGCATGCTCTCGACTTTTCCAAAGTGCACTGGAAGGAGGATGGCTCCGCGGTTAAGCTCGGGGTCATCCCTTCCTTTTTGGCTAAAACTCAGCTAGCCCAGACCCCGTCTATGACTTTTACCATCCCTTCCCTTACCTCTTCCCTAGGCCCGGGTTTGGAGGAGGATGCTAAATTGTGTCCCGTCAGAGCTCTGCGCATCTACGTCAATCGCACGAGGGAGCTTCATGTTGGGAAACGGTTACTTTTCGTTGCGTTCAAGAAGGGGTTTCAGAAAGATATCAGGGCTGCAACGATCTCTTCCTGGGTAAAGAAATGTGTTTTGTTCTGTTATGACAGATCCAACACCAGAACTTCGGGCTCCTTTCGAGTGAAGGCGCATGATGTGCGAGCTCTGGCGTCATCACTCGCGTTCATGAATAATGTTGCCCTTGCCGATGTCATGAAGGCCTGTACATGGGCCTCTAACAATACTTTCGTCTCTTTCTATTGTAGGGAATTGACGTGGTTTGACGGCGACCACTACCACCTCGGACCCGTGGTAGCGGCGCAAAGCAAGGTCCGCCTGTAGATACTGTTCGATTGGGGAGCACATGTACATACGCACAGATCGCCAGACGGATGTCGGCTCGGGGGACGGGTTTGTCCCTCTTATTTGGTGGTAGAAGTTTTTTGGTTCGCCCGCCGTCAGCAAGCGACTGCCGGGGGTCCCTCCTTCGCCGACGACCTTCTCTTACCCAGGTACTATTCAGTTCTTGTTTATGAATATTTGTCGTGAATAGAATTAAACCTTCTCATTAATTCTCGTCCACTTTAATTACTTGCAAGTAGGTTTTACTCGCAACCCTAAATTCATTAAACATCTGAAATAGTGCGTTCTATGCCTCTGTGATGACATTGTGAGGGAAGGGTTAGCCCACCTCCTGTGGTTATTCTGAGATAACCCAAAAGTGTTTATTATAGAGGTCAAAGTGTGGACATAAATAGGAAGTTTTAACCCGTTAAAACCAGTATTTATTACACACTTACCTCTATAATAAACACGCTGATTTCCCTCCCGCCTCCCCTGCCTAACTATCAGGGACAAAGTAATGGCGGTTCTGGGGGAACAGTTTCGTCAGGAAAGATTTCTCAGTGACCACTGACTCGCTCAGGTTTCGTCAAGAAACCCTTATGAACGACCGAGTCTGAGGGGCATAGAACGACCAGTTTAAGAGAAAGTGCCAATAATTTTTTTATTGGCATTAATTTCCCTCTTATTTGAAAGCCAGGTAAGATTACCCAAAAGTGTTTATTATAGAGGTAAGTGTGTAATAAATACTGGTTTTAACAGGTTAAAACTTCCTTTCAGAATATGACCAAGGGAATCGCAAATGAACTTAGCACCATCTTCAATGAAACGCCTCATGTTCAAACATGTAATACTTGTTGTATTCATCCAGGACCCTATGACGGGTCAACTAGATTTGTGGCAACGGTGGGCAACATGTTATTGAAACAATCAAGAGCTTTATATTAACATACATTTTAGCTCCGAACATATGTACCAATATTACTGAATTCAGTTGTACAAATACGATGTTCCGTGGCAATGTGTGTTTCCCACAGTTTCTTGGTCTGGTGTTGTATTCATCAAGGTTAATTATTGTCTCTACAGTCTCAACTGTGTAAAGAAAAGTCTCCACTGGTCATTCCTAAAAGATCATGTTAGCTGGTAAACTTTTCTTCTTCTTTTTTGTTCATGACCAGTGCCGACAGGGCAGTACTGGTCCCTATCTCACTAGCTCATTGGTCGATTTGCTGATGCAACACCTGAGGCTAGTCAATACAACATGCGGTGCTAAACCATTTGTCAGTGTCACATTATCTAGTAACTTCATCATGTCAGCACAACATTATTTTTTATTGGCCAGTTCACCCAGTTTTTGTAACACTAATGACTAAGTCACTTGCTGTGCACACTCGAGCTTATAATGCCATTTACCTCTAATTCATGACTATTTCTACTGAACAGAACTCATGACTTTCAAATATCAATTATTTGTACACTAATTGTTATTTCATTTGCATGTGTATTATTTTTGATTGATTATTGTGACTGCACATTACTGTATACAACTTTTCCAATTTTTGAGATAGAATTATGAAATTCGATGAAAAATTACGGCATGATACCCAAGTGAGAAACACGAAATTTCAAGTTGATCTGATTATCCAAAACAAAACCACGACCAAAAAGCGTGTTTCACTGATGGATGAACTTGAGTTTAGTAGCTCAAATATCTGCCTCAGCAACACCAGTTGTTAATTAATAATATATCATTCAATTTTGCGTATTTTATTATGTTCTTTAACAAAATCCAATGTCTCATCCATCATTACAAATGATACATATTGAGTAAAAAGCTGTTTTGTAGTCGGCAAGCGATACGTGTATGTTGAATATGACAAGTCACTAACTTATACGTATTGTCATTTAAAATAACGAGTGATGCAGGAATTGGAGAATGAAACACCAAGATATGTGCAACACACATGGATTGATCCTTCACCTTGGCAGCACAGTGGTTATTTCATCTGCTTGTGCAATATACAGGACTAGTCCATCTCCATGTACCTGTGCATAAGTTTTAAACCCCTGATTGTCAAACCAATTATACAGTGTATAATTCTAGGTAATTCTAGGTCAGTACAATATTATATATTTCTGTAATTATGTAGGCTGTTTTATAGTGTTAACTATTCAAAGTTCTCAAGACAGTCCTCCAGCATTTTAATGTCCACAAGATGCCTAATATTGAAAATGTTACCTTGACTCTAACAGTTTGTATCTAAATCATTAGTGGAAAACAGTAACACCAGTACCAAGGTAATCTGCTTGTGAAACAATCGTGGATAGTTCATATATGTGGGTAACATTCTTAGCTTGGTTATCTGACTTCATTACTATTCATTCAACTGACTGCATGTGTACATCATTGATGGCTAGTTCATCTGCCTTCACAGTGATTGTGGCTAATCCATCCGCATTAGAAATATTCTAGGCTAGATTATGTGCCTGAGCAACACTCATAGCACTGTGGTGAGACTGGATGCACTAACGATCGTTAGTGCATCCCGCAATGGCGAACCCACTGGCGGTTCGTTTGAATTTTCTTCATTTTCCCGATAATTACGATTGTGATCGATACATACATACATCTGCTGATTCTTATGCGCACGAAGCAACCGTTCGTTGCAAATACATGACGATTAATGTTGGTTTGAGCATGAGAAACTCGTCTGAAAAAAAGCCGAAAGATTCCCTAACGATTGTTTTTGTAAAATCGAAGATTCCCTAACGAACATGTGAAGATTCCCTAACGATCGTTTCTTTATTAATTCAAATCTACGTTATTTAAATGTTGAACGTGAAATAAAGTACCAATTGACATGTCTTGATGTGTACAGATGATCTTCTAGTACATATTTCCTATTTTTAATGTGACATTCGCTTATTTATGTCGCATAAATCAATGAATTCACAATGGTGTATGATATGGACCTATTACAATATACACGTATCAGGCCTATATCGTTAGGAATCTCACTTTTGTCGTTGGTGAATCTTATCGATAATTCTTTTCTTCAACATATCTAAACAAAAAAGCGTGATCTGCTTGAAATAACTACACATGTCTTTGACCAAAACACTAAGCTACCTTCAGAGTATCCATTTTTCACAAATAGACCTGTCATTTAAAAAAACACGGTCAAAAACCTAACTGACCGTGTTTACTGTCCGCCATTGCGGGATGCACTAACGATCGTTAGTGCATTCAGTATCACAACAGTGCATAGGGAGTTCATTGGACTATGCAACACTGATAGCTACAACATCTGCTTATGCTACAGTCGTAGTTCCTTGGTATAAAATTATATGCATCACTCATTTGATTGTGCAACATTCTAGCTAGTTCATTTGACTGAGCACCGCTTGTAGTGAGTTTTTTTTCACTGCTCTACAGTACAATCGTGAATAATTATTCTGCATGTGCAAAACTTGTATTGTGAAATCTGCCTGAACAACATTCGTAGTGAGTTCATCTACCGGTGCAGCACTCACGGTACGTCTATCTGCCTGTGCAATACACGTAATGAGTTCTTTTGATAGTGCAACTCTCACAGTGAGTCCTTTTGACTGTGCAACATATGTAGTGAGTTCTTTTGACTGTTCAACACTTGTGGCAAGTTGATCTGTCTTTGCAAAACTCGTATTGAGTTCACTTGATTGTGCGCACCTCGCGTGTCTAGTTAATATACCTGAACAATGTCACTACAATTAACCCTGGAGTACTATGCACAAAATGATTGCTAGCTCAGCTATAGTATCTCATAGTTCCATCATTTGATGGCGGTTGCTGAGGTAGGACAGAAACAAATGTACAGAATATCTCCTGGTAAAGCCCAATATAGGTTCTAGCTTCATCAGTAGTGTTCATGGTCAACAGTAACAAATGGAGTTCCATCAGTAACACTCATAGCCCTTGTCTTCCGGTCTGATACAATCAGACAGGTTGACGAAGCAGATTCTGGTTATAAACTCTGGGTTGATTGGTGTCCCAACAAACCAGAGCACGATAATAAATGTGTTTGTAGAGTTGTTTATATGCCAGTCTCTCAAACGGTTTGAGCATGGTCTTACTGTTAGGAGTGTCCCTCACTACTCAAGAGTCATTAGATACACAGAAAGTTAAAGACTATTTTAGAATATGACCAAGGGAGCACAAAGGAACTTGGCACCATCTTCAATGAAACTCTTCATGTTCATACATGTAATACTTGTCGTATTTACCCAGGACCCTATGACGGTTTATCACCTAGATTTGTGGGAACGGTGGGTGAAATGTTATTGAAACAATCAAAACCCTTATATTAACACACATTTTAGCTCCAACATCTGTACCAACATTACTGAATTAAGTTGTAAAAAAATATGATGTTCCGCGGTAAGATATATTTTCCACAGTTTTCTGGTCTGGTGTTTGTATTCATCAAGGTTAATTATTGTCTCTACAGTCTCAACTGTGTAAAGAAATTTGAGACACAGGTCAAAATGCACATGATCGTGAGTCGATCGGCTGTGTCGACATCATCCTCACTGTCACGCGATGTCCACTGGTCAATCTTATAAGATCATGTTAGCTGGTAGCACAAATAGGAAACTGTTTTTGTTCACGAGCAGTGCCGACAGTGCAGTACTACATATAACGTTAGTCCCTATCTCACTAGCTCGTTGGTCGATTTGCTAATGCAACACCTGATGCTTGTCAATACAACATGCGTGGCTAAACCATTTGTCAGTGTCACATTATCTAGTAACTTCATCATGTCAGCACAACATTATTTTTTATTGACCAGTTCAGCTAAGTGTGTACATCATTAGGGGTTATGTTATGTAACACCCATGACTAAGTCACATGACTAAGTCACTTGCCTGTGCACACTCGTGCTCATCTTTCAATTCATGGCTATTTATACTGAACAGAACTCTTGACTTTGAACTGTCAATTATTTGTTCACTAATTGTTATTTCATCTGCATGTGTATTATTTTTGATTGATTATTGTGATTGCACATTACTGTCTACAATGCATCGATCGTGGTTATGTGCCCTATAATGCATGGTTCTTGTCTAGTTAAGTCTCGTGGTTGGTCAATCTGCCTGTACATAATTCGTGACTAAGCCGCATGTTTGTACATAACCCGTGGTCTGCCTGTGCATCCCTATAAGTCATTCGCATGTGCACAACTCGTGGCTTTGTCATCTGCCTCCGCAACACACATATCTAGATAATCTGTTTGAAGCACAAGACAGTCGTGGTTAATTAATCTGTTTGTGCGCCACTAGTGGCTCAGATATCTGCCGTAACACCAGTTGTTAATTAATACGTGTCGTTCAATTTTGCGTGGTTTATTATGTTCTCTTACAAAATTCAATGTTCCATCCGTCATTACAAATGATAAATACTGTAACGGTTTTGGGGCGTACCCAAAAGTTTCCCCTAGATAATTCTATTAGTGTTTTGTGATATTATGGTTAAATAACCGTTTATTAAAATGTATATGTGTTTAAAGGCTCATACGGTTCCGTATTGTTAATGTTTAAAAGGTTTTCCGTCTCGGAACTTGGTATATTTGTATGTTGGTAAAGCCGGAGACGGAGCCGGAACCGGAGACGGAGTCGGAACAATGGAGTACAAAAACGTAATGACGTTATTTCCGGAAGGTCATGTGATCAGCCTCGTTTTCGGTTTAAAAGGTGACGTGTCAGCCACTGATTGGTTCTAGAGTGTTTTTAGAAATCCGGAAAATATCAGTGTTTTGGCGGACTATGACGTCACAATAGGTTGGTCACGTGACGTGGGTCTTAGGTCTATAAAAGCCCCCGTTTCACAGCGGACGGCGGAGTTGGTGTCCTGACGTCGACCTGTGCACACCCCTTCTCCCATAGCAGAGTACTCCCTTGTTCCGGATAGAGTCATCCAGATGATCGCAGTTTATGTCTTCCGACTGGGCACTTGGAAAATAAATATGAAAACTTCAACCGAGTTGTTTTTCCGTGTTCGTTAGGGAACTGGAATTTATAATAAAGTTAGTTCACCGGAAAAGAAAGTAATACGGAGAGAAGGGAGATAAGACCACAGTCGGTTAAGACCAAGTTGTAACGACGTCTTAGGGTGATTCAAGAACCCAGATCACCAAGGAAGGAGACGGAGACGGAGGTGGAATTCAACGGAGCAACTACGGAGGCGGTACCAGACGGAGCAGTTGCAGAGACGGGAACGACGAAGCAGTTGTAGAGGCGGTACCGGACGACGGAGTGGCAGAGGCAGTACCTGACGGAGCGGTTGCGGTAACCGGAAGTGAGAGCACTTCCGAGATACTCCATTTCAGGTGCAGTCGCAGGTTGCGGTGAGGCGGAGTCAACCGGAGCAGTTTGCAGTAAGGCAGAACCTGGCAGAGCGGTTGCAGTATTCGGAAACGGCAACGTTCCCGGATTCTCTATTCCAGGTGCAGTCGCAGTTTGCAGTAAGGCGGAAAACGACGGAGCTGTTGCAGTAAAGCGGTATCCCGACGGAGCAGTTGCAGTACCCGGAGACGGAAACGCCTCCGGATCCTTACTTTACAGGTGCAGTTGCAGATTAGCAGTCGGACAACGGTTAAGAGGTCCATTCCAGACCACACTACCAACCTTCAGAGACTTCTAGCCGGAGTTCAACCGTACAGCAGTAGCAGTTTCCCGGAGTTTTACCGTTTCAGCTCCGGTTAATAACAACTCACCCACCTCTCTAGAAAACCGGTTTATCAAGACGTCACAGAAGGGTGAAGAACCCGTTACAACTTTTTGGTGGCAGCGGTGGGATCATCTGCAGTATGACTACTAGACGGGGCAAATTGGCGGAACAGCAGCTGAAGACAGCCGTGTCGGACACGGAGCAGCCTGTAGGAGCAGTAGGAGCTGAGCCGTTGCAGATGCCGGTTGCGGAAAAGGAAGCAGTTCGTCCTGCCGAGCGAAAGCTGTTGCAGCCGGAAATGCAGAAAGCAGTTGCAGAAGAGCCCCTCCGGGTTCCTCAAGGAGCACAGCCTGCAGAGCAGTTAGCAGAGGCGGAAATTAATTTTCCGGACCAGGCTGGCGATCGGGAACCGGATGCGGAACCGGAAGGCGGAGAGAATTTAGTCGACAACCTGACCAGATTATTGGCGACCCAAATGGAGGTGTTTCAGCAGCACCTGGCAGTAACTGGAAAGCAGCAGCAGGCAGAAGCAGTACAACAACCCGCACCAAGGGCAGGAGTAGCCAGATTAATGACGTACGACGGAACTGATCCGTGGCCGGAGTATGAGGCTCACCTCCTTGAATACGCTCGGTACTACCGTTGGACAGCAGAGGAAAAGGCACTGAACTTATGTGTCAGTCTGAGGGGTAACGCCCGCAGCATAATACTGGATCTGTCCGCGGAGCAGAGACGCAGCTTTGATACGGTTGTGGCGGCATTAAAACAGCAGTTTTGTCCGGGGGAGAAAACATTTGTTTTCCAGGCGGAATTGCAGACACGGAAATTGCAGCCGGAGGAGGAGCTGTCCGAGCTGGCCAGAGACATACGGAGCAAGACGCGGCTAGCTTACCCAAAAGCGGACCCGGCAACAACAGAAGTGCTCATGAAGATGCATTTCTGCAACAGTCTGACTAACCGAGATATGCGGTTGTCGGTATTGAAAAGCCAACCGGAAACGCTGTCGCAGGCCCTGGCTTTCGCTACCGAGTATGAGAGTATTATGAAGACGGACAACAGTAGACCAGCGGAGCGACACCGGACGAGGCAGCTGAACACGGAGCCGGAGTGGAGCCAGCAGGTGAACGAATTGCGGAAGCAAGCCGAGCAGACTCAGCAGCAGTTGGCGGATCTGATGACTCAGGTCAAGGAAGCGGTTAGCCAGCAGCAGCAGCAGCGCAGCTCCCGAGCGGATTTAGAATGCTTCAACTGTGGCCGGAAAGGGCATTTTGCCCGAGACTGCAGGCAGCCGAAGCAGCAGCAGCAACGGCGTCAACCACAACAGCAGCAGTCGCCGCGACAACAGCAGCAGCAGCAGCCGCAGCAGCAGCAACAACTGCAGCAGCCACGACAGCAGCAGCAGCAGCCGGAAAACTAGAGCGGGTCGCGGAAAAGGGGAAATCCGGGACCCGGAAGAGAGGACACCCCCATAACCGGCAGGTGGTTCACGGACCCGGTCCCAGGGGCGAGGTGGGCATGTGTGTGACAGCCAGAGTATGCGGAGAACCAGTAACGCTGATAATCGACACCGGCAGCACTGTCACAATGCTCAACCTACAAACCTGGGAACGGATCCGGAAACCCGGAATGAAGCTGAAGCGGTCGCCGATTCGTCTTTCAATGGTTGACGGAAGTAATATACGGACGCATGGCCGGAAAGAACTCCCACTCAACATCGCAGGAGTAGCTGAGACCGTGACGTTCGAGATTGCAGACTGTGAAGACGAAGGAATACTGGGAATGGATTTCATCCGTTCCCGGATATCCGGCATAAATTTCGACCGAATGACCATGCAGATGGGCAGCCAGGAGGTGTTCCTCACCATGTTCGAGCAGACCAGGGAGCCGTTTCCGATCAACGCTGTAGCAGATTACCAAATTCCGCCGGAAACGGAACAGCTGATAATAGGACAAGCAGAGAGTGTCCGTGAAGCAGAAGGAGTACTAGAAATGCCACAGGAGCCTACTGAGAAAAGACCTTGGCTGATCGGGAGAACTTTATCCCGGATAGAGCAAGGAACAGTCCCGATTCGAGTGATCAATGTGATGGCGGAGCCGGTAATCATCAAGAAAGGAGCGCAGTTGGCGACGATGACCACCTTAGCAGCCGGTTGCAGTGTTGTGCCGTTGGCGGAGCGGAGCAGGAAGGTGCAGATTTCCACGGAGTCGGAGGCCGGGCGGAATTGGAGCGAGTACGAGAAGCTGCGGCAGTTAGCAGAGCAGACCCAGGATGCAGTGCCGAGTAACTGACCTCCTATTTCGGAATAAGCCGACCTTCAGTAATGATGCCGGAGAACTGGGGCAGACCAATGAGGTACAACATCAGATAAACACGGGCAGTCATCGGCCGATTAAGCAGCCGACCAGACGAATTCCACCAGACAAGAGAGAGCTGGTGAGCAGTCTAATTCAGGAGATGAAAGACAAGAACGTCATTGAAGAAAGTAGCAGTCCTTGGGCTTCTCCGATTGTTCTGGTGAAGAAGAAGGATGGGACCACCCGGTTCTGTGTCGATTACCGGCGGTTAAATGCAGTCACGGAGAAAGATGCTTACCCGTTGCCGAGAATAGACGACACCATAGCAGCCTGTGCAGACGCCAAATGGTTCTCCACTCTCGACCTGACCAGTGGATACTGGCAGGTCGGGATGGATGAAGACGCCCGGAAAAAGTCGGCCTTCTGTGTTCCTGGTGGCCTTTACCAGTTCAAAGTCATGAGTTTCGGCTTGTGCAATGCTCCGGGTACGTTCGAGCGGTTGATGGAGAAGGTGTTAGGCGGACTGTCCTGGAAGACCTGCCTCATTTATCTGGACGACATCATAGTCTACAGCAAGACCCTGGAGGATCACATCCGTGATCTTCAGGAGGTTTTCCGCAAGCTGAGAGAGGCAGACCTAAAAGTCAAACCGTCAAAATGCAAGTTCTTCCAGCCGGAGGTGTCTTTCCTAGGTCACATTGTCGGCAGAGACGGTATCCGTACCGACCCGGCAAAAACGGAGGCAGTACGGAAGTGGCGGACACCCACCAACCTGACGGAGCTGCGCAGTTTTCTGGGACTATGCTCCTATTACCGGAAGTTCGTGCCGAAGTTCTCCGAGATTGCAGCGCCGCTGAATCGCTTGACGGAAAAAGGGGTGCAGTTCCGGTGGCAGGCCTTTGCAGAGCTGAAGAACCGCCTAGTATCGGCACCGATACTCGGGTACCCAAGGGAGCAAGGCCGATATATCCTGGACACGGACGCCAGTGACACCGGGTTGGGAGCAGTACTGTCACAGAAGCAGGGCAACCAGGAGCGGGTGATAACCTACTTGAGCCGCAGCCTAACCAAAGAAGAACGGAGATACTGTGTCACCCGGAAGGAGCTCCTGGCGGTTGTGTTTGCGGTACAGAAGAATAAGCAGTACTTGCTGGGACGACACTTCCTTCTTCGCACGGATCATGGCAGTCTTACCTGGCTGATGAATTTCAAGGAGCCCCGGTGGATTGAGCTCCTGAGTGAGTTTCATTTCGACATCGAACATCGTCCGGGGCGAATCCATAATAACGCGGATGCCTTGTCCAGATCCCCATGCAGCCAATGCGGAAAAATCGACTGGAAACAAGCCAAGATAGACGCCTGGAACTACGGAGAAAGGATCCGGCAGACACGAAGTGAAGAAACTCCTCAGCCCAAGCCAAGGAAGGGGGGACGCCGGAAGCGGTCACGGAGATCGGGCGGAGAAGCAGAACTGACGGAGGAAGCAGTCCCAAGGAAGGCGGTTGCAGTAGCGGAGAAAGCAGCGTCCCGGAAGCCGGTTGCGGTTGTGGTGATGGAGAAAGCAGCGTCCCGGAAGCCGGTTGCGGTTGCGGTGACGGAGAAAGCAGCGTCCCGGAAGCCGGTTGCGGTTGCGGTGACGGAGAAAGCAGCGTCCCGGAAGCCGGTTGCGGTTGCGATGACGGAGAAAGCAGCGTCCCGGAAGCCGGTTGCGGTTGCGGTAACGGAGAAGGCAGTTCCAGGAAAAGCGGATGCGGTTGCAGAGCAGATTAGGCTGGCGGAAAATGCGGACCAGGATACTGTGCTGGGGCAGAAATATCGACCAGATGATTTGCGGAGAATGCAGCAAGCAGAACCTTGGTACCCACTGGTGACGTCGCTGATCGACGGGAGCGGGACAGCTGGCAGTGCAGACTTTTCCAGCATGAGCAGCGAGGAGAAAGTGCTGTACGGGATGCGGAAGACCTTGCTGAAAGTCGACGGAGTAGTCTACCGGAAATGGAAAACGGCAGAAGGAACCAGCCGAATGCAGTTAATAACCCCGAAGGAGCTGAGACAGGAGATTTTCCGTCTGGCTCAGAGCCGGACGGGAGGACACCTCGGAAGCAGAAGGATGGCGGCTAGCATTCGGAGGCGGTATTTCTGGCCGGCTATGATGCGGGATATAAAGCAGTGGGTGCTGAGCTGTGACGAATGTGCGTCAAGAAGTATGCAGAACTTGAAACGATCTCCGATGCAGAAATACCGGGTTGGAGCGCCCATGGAGAGGGTGGCAATGGACGTGATGGGTCCATTGCCTAAATCCACCCGGGGGAACCGGTACATCTTAGTAATCGGTGATTACTTCACCAAGTGGGTAGAGGCCTACCCGATGCCGAATCAGGAAGCGGTGACGGTTGCGGACATATTCGTCAACCAGTTTGCAGCGCGGTACGGCATCCCGATGGAGGTCCACACCGACCAAGGCAGAAATTTTGAGTCCGACTTGCTGAGAAATGTTTGCAGAATCCTGGGGATTCACAAGACACGGACAACCGCTTTCCGACCTCAGTCGGACGGTTTCATTGAGCGATTCAACCAAACGTTGCAGCAGATCCTGAGCCTGTACGTAAGCGAGCGGCAGACCAACTGGGATCAGCTAGTTCCGTTGGCAATGGCAGCTTACCGGAGTACCCCGCAGGAGACAACCGGGCAGAGTCCCAATTTGCTGATGCTGGGCAGAGAAGTCAACACTCCGGTAGAGTTACTGATTGGCAGGCCTCCGGGCGAATCGACAGCAGAAGTAACAGAGTATGGCAGTCAGCTCCGGGAGCGACTAGAAGAAGGGCAAGGCGCCCAAGTTGCAGAGGAAGTGGAGCGGTCCAAAGTTAGTGCTGAGCAGATTTACCGACGTGACCTACGAGATTGCAGAGAGTGAAACTCGGCAAAAGGTGGTTCACTTCGATTTGCTGAAACCGTATAATGGTGTCAAGCATCCGAGATGGATGAAGCAGAGAATGGCGGATTCCTGGAGGCAGACGGAGCCGCCGAAGCAGAGTAGTGTTCCGGAGTCGGAACAGACAGTCTCTGAGTCGGATACGGACTCGGAGTAAAGCCGCAGAGGACGCAGAAATATGAGAAGACGGAGTGAGCTGTAGAGCAGGAGAAGGAGATAGCTGAGACCCTGGTAAAACGTTGAGTTCCGGCAGAGAGCGACCGCAAGAAGTTGGAACAGTGAGCAAGTGCTGGTTCCGGAAACAGGGCGGAGAAAGGAAGCAGAGCGGAAAGCGGTGCAGAGACCGGATAGAGACATCCTAGAGGTTCTGACTGGGTTGAGCGCATAGTCAACCAGTCCAGGGTAGCGGCCAGGGGTCCAGAAGAACCTGGGTTAGCGGTCTAGTATCTCCAGAGAAGCAGCTACACGTCTTCCGTATTCGGAGAATTAAGACGGAAAAGTTATCCGGCTGTAGACATCCAGCCGGAGATTCCACTTAGCAGAGACAGTAAACCGGCTGCAGATCGACAGAAGCGGTGAAACATCATTCCAGATAGGAAGGGCCCTCCTTCTGGACAAGAATGTATGCAGTTTCCAGTGTCGACAAGCAGTAATACGGTCATACGGCCTTGTAGCGCATGACACACCGGTACCCGTAAGATCACCGAAGTTAAGCAACGCTAGGCGTGGGTAATACATGGATGGGTGACCCTGTTTGTGCATTCACCTGCGCTGCTGTATGCTGTTCACCCAAACAGTATAATTGGGCACCTGGCAACAGACAGAGATGGCAATTGTGTATGCACAGTTTCCCTGCACCAAATAATGGTTGCACATGGAGCTGTATGCCTCCCAGGAGGTTGAGTATGTGTCGGAGTGAACAGGTCTGCCGGGGATAATAATTGTGCAGTCAGAGAGACCGACTTGAGTTGGTGATCCTAGACTATAAAATGCTCATTATTATAATACCAGAGAGCAGATATGCAGTTGACGAAGCTGTGCAAACGGCGAAAAACGGCCAACAGGCAGTCTAGATGCACGTCTGACAGGCAGATTTAACTGGCTGAGACTCTATTCAACCCTCCTGATGGCAGAGATACTTCAAAATTGCAGATACTTCGCTCGGAGAAGCAGTTGAAAGGGAGCCGGAAAAACCCGGAGAAGCCGGTTGAGCCGGAGACGGACACTTCTCGGTTAACGGTTGAGTTTTTGCATAATTGTGACGTCACTCCTGAGACAGCCAATCAGCGTGGAGCTTTTCAATTCACGTGAGCAGAAAGGGTATAAAAGGGCCTTGAAATCGGGCTCTGAGAGCAGTTGAAGAGCAGACCTCGAGCTGTGTACATCGCTGTTAAAGTTTGGCGGAATCGAATCAAGTCCAGTATTTTCCGGCTGCGGCAGATTTTGCAGTGAAAAACGACTAAGTGTTTCCCGGAAGACCAGCAGTCCGGAGAAGCGGTGCAGCAGAAGCGGTGCAGCAGAAGTGGTGCAGTAACAGCGGTGCAGTAGACGCGGATTCGACTAGCAGCTTTTGTTTCCCGGCTTTTCCGGATGGCGCTCCAGCAAAGGCGAGGTGGCGGCCCCAATGGGACTGAGATGGGCAACCGGACGAAAGAGCTGTGGTGGTACTGTAAGAAGTGTGACCGGATGTTTGCGGACGCGAGGGATAAAAGAGAACATGTTTGCCCGGTCCAGAAATACTATTGCTGCTTGTGTTCCTTCTACGGAAATCGGGCCTGTGACTTACGGAGACATCTCCGGGAGGCACATGGATGGACGTACCCTGCAGAATACCATCCTCCTCAGGACGAATGGACACTGAACCGGGTCGGAACGTTCGACTCAGCCCGGAGAGGGATTGCTACGAAGTCCCGACAGAACCGCTTCCGCAGATTCCTGACTCGTTCCCCGGTACAGCCTCCGATTCCTGTTCCGTCCCTTCAGCAACTCCCGTACGGAACAGACTGGGATGCCGGAGCAGCCGCTCCCATCGAACGCCCGGAACCGATCGACCCACCAGGTTGGGCTCCGGATCCGCAGGGCTGTCTTCGGGCAGCGGAAGACACACCTCCAGAAGACTGGGAACGAGAGATATCAGCGGAACCGGACGGAGAAGCTCAGCCGGCGGAGGACTGGGAAGAAGAGATCCGGGTGTGGGGGTATAAACCACCTTCTCCCACCCCGGACACAGAATCCGAGACTTCGGAATATTTCACCGCGGGCGAGGAGGAACCCTGAGGCGGTAGACGGAGGCGGTTGGCAGTGTAGCAGTAGACGGAGGCGGATGGCAGTGTGGCAGTAGACGGAGGCGGTTGGCAGTTTGGCGGAGACGGAAGAAGCGGTGGCAGTTAGCAGCAACAACAACACGGAAAAAAAAAAATTAGCCCAAGGGCTAAGACAGGTTACCGGACAAAATATGTTTTATATTCCTGTGACCTTGAAAATAAGGTCACTGGTCAAAATGCAAAGTCATGAGAATATCCAGCAAACATGTATATGTAAGTATCAATCTATTACAACCAATAGTCAGATTTTGATGATGCCAAAAACAAACGTAAAATAGAACATTTTGGAATAGAAACAAAGCCCGACCAAATAGTTTATTCAAAGACACACTGGTGTCATCAGGGGCAGACAGTGTGTTAAATGTAGTTGTTTCTACTGTACACCTGATGGAATTAGTACATGTATACAACTGCCCACAACCTATGAAAATAATTTAGAAATCTGAAACAAACCCCATGGAATAGATATATGACGAGTACATAAGTACCTAATCACAAGCCAGAAAACTACTGAATTGATGGTATCCTCGGGGACAGATTCAACGTCCGCCAACAGTGACACCGACTCAGTAATATGAATGTAAGTATCAATCTATTACCACCAATAGTCAGATTTTGATGATGCCAAAAACTAACGTAAAATAGAACATTTTGGAATAGAAACAAGCCCGACCAAATAGTTTATCCAAAGACACACTGGCGTCATCAGGGGCAGACAGTGTGTTAAATGTAGTTGTTTTTACTGTACACCTGATGGAATTAGTATACAACTGCCCAACAACCTATGAAAATAATTTAGAAATCTGAAACAAGCCCCATGGAATAGATATATGACAAATACATAAGTACCTAATCACAAGCCAGAAGGCTACTGAGTTGATGGTATCCTCGGGGACAGATTCAACGTCCGCCAGCAGTGACACTGACTCAGTGATATGAAAGTAAGTATCAATTTATTACCACCAATAGTCAGATTTTGATGATGCCAAAAACAAACGTAAAATAGAACATTTTGGAATCCCGATATGTCCATTGTTTGCTAAGCTGTAAATTCAATAACAAGTAAAACAAAATAGCAATTTTGTTCCATGACCTTGAAAATAAGGTCGAAGGTCGAATCAATGGTCATCAAAATATTTGGCATGTACACATCATTCCCCATAGGTGCACAACTGATTCCTAAGCTGTAAAGTCAATAATAAATAGGGCCTGCACGATTAATGGGTTAACCGCCGACGGCTAGCATTTTTTTAATAACCGCGAATAACCGGCTGTTAAATCTCCAAACGATTAACCGGTTAACCGTCAAATACCGGTTAACTGTCTTTTATAACCTTGATCAGTGATCACCAAACCGTCTGCTCATGCTCCTGAGGCATGCTTTTGAGGGCATTTAAACTCGTTAACTTTGTCGCCATGGGGCCATAAAGCAATCTGTGGTTTGTTGCGGTCGCGTGGATGCGTGCCACCTGTTAAAGGGATTGTGTGTGCATCTTTCACAGATACACAGGCTCGCAGCCTTCTCTCATATTAATACCGAAATTAACGAAGTTAAATAGGGGAAATACAAGTTTTCTTAAATGAAACATAAAGACACCTACACACACATAGACATATAGCAATCAAAACCATTCGGGGGACGTATTAAGAAGTGAACCCCAAACACTTCGCCTCAGGCTTAACTTCGAATGGTAAGGATTGTATATGTGAAAGAATGTGCAATGTCAGGTATAACGCAATCAGAACTGGAAAGAGAACATATATTCAGTAATATGCAAAATATGTACAGTTAATACATCAATAAGAAAAAAAGTTACTGAACAGATTTTGAGAAAACGACCGTCAAAGTCCAAAATTGGCCATATCTCGACGAAAACGGCCGCTCTGACCTTGAAACCGAGGTCAGAGGTCAAATTCAAGGTCACGAGAATATTCAGCATCAATCATTTCCTATATGTTCACAATTGATTCCTAAGCTGTAAAGTCGATAATAAGCGAGATATTAGCCATTTTTGTCATGTGACCTTGAAAATAAGGTCAAAGGTCAAATTCAAGGTCACGAGAATATTCAGCATATATCATTTCCTATATGTTCACAATTGATTCCTAAGCTGTAAAGTCGATAATAAGCGAGATATTAGCCATTTTGTGCTCTGACCTTGAACCCGAGGTCAAAGGTCAAATTCAAGGTCACGACAATGTTCGGCATATATCATTTTCTATATGTCCACAATTGAATACTAGTCTCTAATCTCAATATTAAGTGAGATATTATGGCTTAATGTGTCCCATTATAATTAATAAAGTATCTATCTATCTATCTATCTACCCATCCATCTATCTATCTATCTATCTAAAATGGCCCACTTCGAGCGATTCAAGGGCAACGAAATTTATACATGTCACAGGGGTACATATGAGGAGTGTTATGCATCAATACAAAAAAAAGTTACTGAACAGATTTTGAGAAAACGACCGTCAAAGTCCAAAATTGGCCATTTTTCGACGAAAACGGCCGCTCTGACCTTGAAACCGAGGTCAGAGGTCAAATTCAAGGTCACGACAATATTCAGCATATATCATTTCCTATATGTCCACAATTGATTCCTAGTCTCTAATCTCAATATTAAGTGAGATATAAGACATAATGTGTCCCATTATAAAGCATAGGAGAATTTAACATGGGAAAGTCCCATTTGGGCCGAGTTTGGCCCAAAATGGCCCACTTCGAGCGATTCAAGCGCAACGAAACTTATACACATCACAGGAGTATATATGAGGAGTGTTATGTATCAAAAAGAAAAAAAGTTACTGAACAGTTTTTGAGAAAATGGCCGCCAAAGTCCAAAATCAGGCATTTTTCGACGAAAACGGCCGCCATTTTGAAAAAAATGCGAAAATCAAAAAACTAAAAAATACCTCCCTCTCGAAATATTTTTAGGCATTTTTGTGCAAAATTTCAGAAAAATTCGTCCGTAAACAAAAAAGATAAAAATGTTAACGGACGACGGACGACGGACGGACGGACGGACGGACGACGGACGCAACGCCATGGCAATAGGTTATCGGACCATAGGTCCGGTAACCTAAAAAAAAAAAAAAAAAAATTATTTACCCAAGAAGACCACCAGGAGGAGTTGCAGTTTGCTGAGCAGCCAATCATCAAGCAGATAAGCCAGTCACGTGACTTCCAGAGACTATAAAAAGGGGCAGATAGCTGTTACCGGATGCAGAAGGCAGTTTGCTGTAGCTGAGTCAACATCGACACAAAGCAGAGAATCAGAATGCCGAAAGTAAAGACAACACCCCGCAAGCCCCGCCCTCACCGGTGTGGAGACTGCAACCTAGAGTTCAAGAGCAAGCACACGTTGCTCCGGCATGTCACGGAGCAGCACACGAGTGAAGTCACCGTCTTCGCCTGTCCGCAGTGTGACCATTGGAGCAGACGGAAAGAGGGGACACAGAAGCATCTGCAGTCCCGACACGCAATGGACGCGAACCCGATTCGACTAAGGGTTGGCAGAGAGCAGTTTGAGGAGAAAAGCCTCCGGTCCAAGATGACCCCACGGAAAAGCAAGAAGCCGGTAACACGGCTTGACCAGTTGTCGGATACGGAGTCGGAGTCGGGAGGTTCGGTTTCGTCCCGGACCCAGTACCGTTCCGGTACCCAGTCGGTGGCCACACTAGCACCCGACGTTTCGTCCACGGAGGCGGAGAGCAGTTCGGAAGAAGAAGCGGAGCTGAAAATTATGGCAAGTGAAGACGAGTTGCAAGAACCGGGAGACCCGAAGCCGGTTAAGCCGCCGGTGACCCGTAGTTCCTCCCGGAACACCTCCCGGAAAAACAGCCCGGACCCATCTCGAGGTACCGGAGTAGATCGAGACCGCGGAAAGAAGCGGAGTCGCAGCCGTTCGCCGGAGAAATCCGGCTGACATCAACGCCGGGAATATAGGAAGGAGAGCCCGGAGCGCGCCAAGGACCGAGGCGGAGAACGTGGCCGAGAGGAGAAACGACACACCCCACCCAAGTCTTCAGGAGGCAGCGTCAAGGGAAAAGGCAAGGCGGTGTATGACTACAAGTTCCGGCTGTTGGAGGAAGGTTCCAGCAGAGCAGCGGCAGAAGTTGGAGTGGCGGACATTGCGGAAATGCAGAGCAGAGACGATGAGGAAGACAGTTTCCGGAGCCCATCTCCGAGAACGACTAGCAGTGGCAGAGCAGTGAGCAGCGTGATTGTCCGGCCCGGAGGCGGAGCAGAAAGCAGATCCAGCGGCCGAGCAGATAGCAGAGCAGATAGCAGAGCAGATAGCAGAGCAGATAGCAGAGCGGATAGCCGAGCGGACAGCAGACCCATTGGCAGATCCGGAGGCAGACCGGAGACCAAAGCGGAAGGCGGAACCCGGAGCAGAGCTGTCAGTGAGACGGAGACCCGAGGATCCACGGAGAGAACTTTACCGGCAACCATTCAAGCAGTAGCCGGAAGCAGAACCAGTTCAGCGGCTAGGGATGACGGAATGGAGTCTTCCACGTCTGACCGAAGCCATGCAGACGTGCAGAGAGCCCGGAGGAGTATCCTGGTAGATCAAGCCAGAGCTACACCCGGAATCCTGTCTCCGGTGGAAACCCGGCCTCGACAGTCTTCCAGTGAGCGGTCCGGAAGGAGCCAAGCCCGAGCACCAACCCAGAGTCCACCTTACACTTTCTACCCGTTTGGCGGTCCTTCAACTCAACCGTGTCCGTCCCACTGTTTCCCGGTGAATATTGGAGGACGGAGTGCATCCGTCTTTGCACCTGCAGTCCCGGAGCATGCCAGATACTATGCCGTACGTTGGGGACCGGAGCAGTGGGGGCCAGCCGAGATGAGAGACTCCGGCGTCTACGTGGAGACCATGGAGCAGAGAGAGTCACCGTTTGGTCTCGTCCCGACCCGTCAGATCGTCCGGATTCCAGATTGGTCCATCCGGGACGAACGCCTCAGGAATGGGTTCTACGTGCCACCCCAGTGGAGTCTACATGATCCCGATCTTCTTCCGGTTGATGCCAGAGGAACAAGCTTCGGACGACCGTTGGTACCAAATACCATTCCACCTCGTCCGCCGTCAGGGAGCAGTTCGCGCCGTGATACTGGTGGGCAGTAGTCGTCGCAAGTCGTCGCAAGTCGGCGCAAGGAGAAGAAAGAAGAACCGTTTCCCGGATTCAAGTATAATTAAGAGTTAAAAAGTGGGAAACGGAACAAGCAAGATATCCGGGTACAGTGACGGTAAACTAGTTAAGAGATACCAGTACCCGGATCACGGAAACAGTTGTGTTTGATTTTACGGACAGTTTAACGGTTAAAAATTTGTATATATGTGATATTGATCTGTTTGGGACGAACAGAGTCTAAGGAAGGGGGAGTGTAACGGTTTTGGGGCGTACCCAAAAGTTTCCCCTAGGTAATTCTATTAGTGTTTTGTGATATTATGGTTAAATACCCGTTTATTAAAATGTATATGTGTTTAAAGGTTCATACGGTTCCGTATTGTTAATGTTTAAAAGGTTTTCCGTCTCGGAACTTGGAATATTTGTATGTTGGTAAAGCCGGAGACGGAGCCGGAACCGGAGACGGAACCGGAGACGGAGTCGGAACAATGGAGTACAAAAACGTAATGACGTTATTTCCGGAAGGTCATGTGATCAGCCTCGTTTTCGGTTTAAAAGGTGACGTGTCAGCCACTGATTGGTTCTAGAGTGTTTTTAGAAATCCGGAAAATATCAGTGTTTTGGCGGACTATGACGTCACAATAGGTTGGTCACGTGACGTGGGTCTTAGGTCTATAAAAGCCCCCGCTTCACAGCGGACGGCGGAGTTGGTGTCCTGACGTCGACCTGTGCAGACCCCTTCTCCCATAGCAGAGTACTCCCTTGTTCCGGATAGAGTCATCCAGATGATCGCAGTTTATGTCTTCCGACTGGGCACTTGGAAAATAAACATGAAAACTTCAACCGAGTTGTTTTTCCGTGTTCGTTAGGGAACTGGAATTTATAATAAAGTTAGTTCACCGGAAAAGAAAGTAATACGGAGAGAAGGGAGATAAGACCACAGTCGGTTAAGACCAAGTTGTAACGACGTCTTAGGGTGATTCAAGAACCCAGATCACCAAGGAAGGAGACGGAGACGGAGGTGGAATTCAACGGAGCAACTACGGAGGCGGTACCAGACGGAGCAGTTGCAGAGACGGGAACGACGAAGCAGTTGTAGAGGCGGTACCGGACGACGGAGTGGCAGAGGCAGTACCTGACGGAGCGGTTGCGGTAACCGGAAGTGAGAGCACTTCCGAGATACTCCATTTCAGGTGCAGTCGCAGGTTGCGGTGAGGCGGAGTCAACCGGAGCAGTTTGCAGTAAGGCGGAACCTGGCAGAGCGGTTGCAGTATTCGGAAACGGCAACGTTCCCGGATTCTCTATTCCAGGTGCAGTCGCAGTTTGCAGTAAGGCGGAAAACGACGGAGCTGTTGCAGTAAAGCGGTATCCCGACGGAGCAGTTGCAGTACCCGGAGACGGAAACGCCTCCGGATCCTTACTTTACAGGTGCAGTTGCAGATTAGCAGTCGGACAACGGTTAAGAGGTCCATTCCAGACCACACTACCAACCTTCAGAGACTTCTAGCCGGAGTTCAACCGTACAGCAGTAGCAGTTTCCCGGAGTTTTACCGTTTCAGCTCCGGTTAATAACAACTCACCCACCTCTCTAGAAAACCGGTTTATCAAGACGTCACAGAAGGGTGAAGAACCCGTTACAATACCTAATGAAAAGCTGTAGTAGTCGGAAAGCAATACGTGTATGTTAAATATGACGCCGTCACTAATTTATACGCATTGTCATTTAAAATAACGAGTGATGTATGAATTGGAAAATGAAACACCAAGATACGATATGTATGTGCAACACACATGGATGGTTCCTTCGCTTTGCAGCACAGTGGTTATTTCATTTCATTGTGCAATATGACTACTCCATATACCTGTACAAACCTTACAACTTCCCTGACTGTGCAACCAATTACCCTAACTGTGTATAATTCGAGGATAGTAAATTATTGTATGAGTCATGTAATTGAATGTGGTAATTGAGTCAGTCTTTTAGCTTCTAATGTCCACAAGTTGCGTAATTTTGAAAGTGTTACATTGACTTCAATTTGAAAATCATCCGAGTTTGACCAGTTTGTAACACCAGTACCAAGGTCATCTGTTCCTGTAACATTCGTGGATGGGTCGTATTACCATTCGTTCAACTGATTGCACACCACTGGTAGTTAGTTCACCTGCCTTCGCATCGGGTGTGGCTAATTCATCCGCATGTGCAACATTCTTGGCTAGTTCAGGGGCGGATCCATGAATTTGAAAAGAGGGGGTCCAACATGATACGGCGTGGGGTCTCGAGCCCGCTGAAGGGCCCCATAAATCAGATCCTTTTTATGTCCTGTGGTAGGTTCCTGGCATCTCCTGGGTACAAATCCCACTTCATGCCCCTGGTATATAACAAAATTATGGAGTGAAGCGAGCCTGTCGCGGTGGGTGTCTGGGGCCGCTCAAGAGACCTCGAAACAAGAGTCTTTTTTATGTTCAGTGTTAGGTTGATGGCATCTCCTTGGTATGACTTCCACTTGAATACCATGGGTCGCCGTACTTTCATATTTAATGCTAAAAATAGAAACGAAGCGAGCTCGTCTCAGCTGGGGGGTCTGGGGCCTGCTGAAGGGCCCAGAAGTCAGAGCCTTTTTAGCTTACCGGCCCTTTGGGCCGATAAGCTATTGTCGTGGTATTTCGTCCGTCGTCCGTCGTCCGTCCGTCGTCCGTCCGGGTCTGTAACTTTTTTTTGACATGATGAATTTCCCCATAAATTTGTCAGAACATACTTTGGGCCAGTATCTAAAGACGTTTTTTTTTAATTTTTTTGATTGAATCGTTTTTGCCTATTTGGCGGCCATTTTTGATGAAAAATTGCCAATTTTAGACTTTGGAGGCCATTTTCTCAAAAACTGTCTGATCAGTTTTGAGATTTTTGTTTCAAAACATTCCCCTCATGTACCTTTATGATGTGTATAAGTTTCGTTGCCCTTGAATCGCCGGTCTGCGTGTGGCGGCCATTTTGATTTTTTGACGGGTCGGCAAAAATTTTTTTTTGTCCCAAATCAAGTCACTATTCGTTTTGAGCCATTTCCAGCAAAAAAAAAAAAAAATTTTTTTTGGCCATTGAAAATTTTTTTGGACTTAGAAAATTTCACCCAATTTTCCTTCATAATGGTAGCTGTGCAGAGTAAACTCATAGAACACTTGAAGATAGAGCCTAAGTATTGGCACATTCAAATGGGAAATCATATATTGCGGTGTGAGTGATGACCTTGAATTTGACCTTCAATGACCTTGGAAGGTCAAAAGGACCTTTTTTGTCGAAAAATGGACAATTTTGGATAGTTGATGGCCATTTTCTCAAAAACAGTATGATCAGTTTTGAGATTTTTGTTTTAAAACATTCCCCTCATGTACCTCTATGATGTGTATGAGTTTCGTTGCCCTTGAATCGCCGGTCTGCGTGTGGCGGCCATTTTGATTTTTTGACGCTTTTTTTTGGCCATTGAAAATTTTTTGGACTTAGAAAATTTCACCCAATTTTCCTTCATAATGGGAGCTGTGCGGAATAAACTCATAGAAGACTTCAAAATAGAGCCTAAGTATTGGCACATTCAAATGGGAAATCATATATTGCGGTTTGAGTGATGACCTTGAATTTGACCTTCAATGACCTTGAAAGGTCAAAAACGATGAATTTTGTCTTTGGTGGCCATTTTGTCAAAATCTATTCAGACAGTTTTTCTCAATATAATGTATAAGATTCTCTTTATCTACCTTTGTGATGTGTAATTTGATTTCGTATTATAGTCCATGCAGAAAATGTGTTTCCAGCAACATTTACGAACATGTTTTGACAATTAGAGTTCAAGATCAGTGTCACAACTTATATATGTTGGAAAATCAATACTCTGCGTTTCTCATGATTGCCGGTAAGCTACAGCACCCTTGGTGCTATGTTTATCATCTGAATTAACTTTGTGGCCTTTCCTGGGAATAAATTGCACTTGAAAATTCATTGATGAACATGTTCTGAAAAGTTTGTAAAAAAAATGTAGAAGGAAAGCTACACATTCGGGCCAGGGTTCTGGGGCCCATTGAAGGTCCCCAGAAGTCAGCCTTTTTACCCTCGCCCCGATAGGGGCAGAGGGTATTGCAATTGGGTCTGTCCGTTTGTATGTTTGTTACTTGACGAAATTAAATTTCGTCAAGTATGTTGGTCAGTTGAGTTTGTTACTTGACGAAATATAATTTCGTCAAGTATGTTGGTCAGTTGAGTTTGTCTGTTTGTCTGTTTGTTTGTTTGTGTGCACTCTACTGGTCACAATTTTGGTCGTATCGTCATGAAACTTCACCAGAAGGTGGACAATCAATTTCGTACCAAGTGGTAAACTTTTAGGAGGTCAAGGTCAAAAATTGAGGTCAAGGTCATAGAAAAGGTCAAAATCGAGAAATCGCGATAACTTCGCTTCTAATTGAGATTATTTTTTCTGGGTATTTTTATATTTTTCTATGGTCAATTCTGCATCATCTGATGCATGTCCGATGGTCGTACGACCAAAATTCCCGATTTTCGGTCCAGGTCGAAAATTTGGGGGTCAAGAATTTAGGTTTTTCCTGTCTCACAATATTCAAAACCATATTATAGAGCCAGGTTCCAATATATGTTGCTGATTTTTACTCAGGAGTTGTGCCTTATCACACAGAACAAGATCCTGAAGTTTCAGAGCTCAGGGTCGAGAATTAGAGTTAAGGTCATAGTAAAGGTCAAAATCGAAAAATTGAGATAACTTCGCTTCTAATCAAGATTATTTTTTCTGTGTATTTTTATATTTTTCTATGGTCAATTCCGCATCACATGATGCATGTCTGATGGTCGTATGACCTGAACTCTCGATTTTCGGTCCAGGTCGAAAATTTGGGGGTCATGAACTTAGGTCTTGCTTGTCTCAATTTTCAAAACCCGATTGTAGAGCCAGGTTCCAATATGTGCTTCTGATTTTTACTCAGGAGTTGTGCCTCTTCACGCAGAACATGACTGTGAAGTTGTAGGGCTCAAGGTCAAGAATTACAGTTAAGGTCATAGTAAAGGTCAAAATTGAAAAATCGTGATAACTCCGCTTGTAATCATGATTATTTTTTCTGATTATTTTTGTATTTTTCTATGGTCAAATCCGTATCATATGATACATGTCCGATGGTCGTATGACCAAAACTCTGGATTTTCGGTCCAGGTCGAAAATTTGGGGGTCATGAATTTAGGTTTTTCCTGTCTCACAATATACAAAACCACATTATAGAGCCAGGTTCCAATATATATATTGCCGGATTTTACTCAGGAGTTGTGCCTGATCACGAAGAATAAGATTGTGAAGTTGTAGAACTCAAGCTCACGAGTTTTCCCGATCGAATTCTCCACGCTGCCAGTCAAATGTACAGCCATGGCATAATTCAGTGTTTATCCTGAGCGAAGTCTCTCCTACACACTATACTTTACAAGTGTTGAGCTTCAATGAACAGAATGGCGCAGTCAGTAGAGGCTTTAGGTTTGTGTGCGAGGGGTCAGTGGTTCAATTCTCCCTGTTGACTGATTTTTTTTTTTCTTCTAAAATTCAATTCCAAATGACTTTTTCTGTTTCTGAGTGGTCTTGTAAGCATCCCAAACCTGCCGTGCTTTATGTAATTCTATTGTTTCGAATTATCATGATCACCTTTGAAGGAAAAAACACTGTTCCACGAATAGCGACAAACTATTTTATCGGGTTTTCTAGTGGTATCATCAAAATCTAGTTTGTTCTTTATATTTAAAGTTACAAGCCGCTTTAAATTCAGCATTACGGCCACAACTGTGAATGATTTGTGGTATTAGCTGCTAACAAATGCATGACAAAAGGCCTGTACCAGATGATATGTCTGCTTCATATGATGCATGTGCGATGGGGGGTCTGGTAACTTGCATGGCGAATGGCCCAGATTAAACACTGTATCGTGTCATTTTACAGGGTCTCATTGGTTTCATTATGATCGAGCGATGCATGTTTTTGTCATAACGCGTTTGTGTTAACTCCATTCTTCATAGCCTTAAAATATGACCTAATTACAACTGTTTGTTAATATAAAAAACATTGATAAAAAGCAGACAAGCAATTATTAGGTCATATTTTAGGGATGTGCAATCGCCACATGTCTAAGCCTCTCTATTTGTTTTGTTTACTTGTTGTCAATGTAATTTCATATTTGTGTGGGAATATTTGCTGTTTGTTATTCGCTCATTTTTAGGCTATCGATATTTGTTTGTGGATTTTTGTAATTTTGATATATTTTAGGTTTTTTAGTAGTGGCATCATCAAAATTTTGTGCCGTTAGCATGGTTAGAGGTAATATATTATGTTGATACATACGCAAACTAGATGTTTCAAGTGGTTCAGTTTCCAATGCTATATGTTGTCAGGGGATGCCATAAATGTGTAAATAATGAGTAAATGTTTTGAATGTAAACAAATGTGTAGATTTTTCGTCAAGTGTTGGCCTATGGCCGATTTTTACTTGACGAAATTAAATTTCGTCAAGTATGTTGGTCAGTTGAGTTTATCTGTTTGTGTGTTTGTTTGTGTGTTTGTTTGTGTGCACTCTACAGGTCACAATTTTGGTCGTATCGTCATGAAACTTCACCAGAAGGTGGACAGTCAATTTCGTACCAAGTGCTAAACTTTTAGGAGGTCAAGGTCAAAAATTGAGGTCAAGGTCATAGAAAAGGTCAAAATAGAAAAATCGCGATAACTTCGCTTCTAATTGAGATTATTTTTTCTGGGTATTTTTATAATTTTCTATGGTCAATTCTGCATCATCTGATGCATGTCCGATGGTCGTACGACCAAAATTCCCAATTTTCGGTCCAGGTCGAAAATTTGGGGGTCAAGAATTTAGGTTTTTCCTGTCTCACAATATTCAAAATCATATTATAGAGCCAAGTTCCAATATATGTTGCTGATTTTTACTCAGGGGTTGTGCCTTATCACGCAGAACAAGATCCTGAAGTTTCAGAGTTCAGGGTCAAGGATTAGAGTTAAGGTCATAGTAAAGGTCAAAATCGAAAAATCGTGATACCTCCGCTTCTAATCAAGATTATTTTTTCTGTGTATTTTTATATTTTTCTATGGTCAATTCCGCATCACATGATGCATGTCTGATGGTCGTATGACCTAAACTCTCGATTTTCGGTCCAGGTCGAAAATTTGGGGGTCATGAATTTAGGTCTTACTTGTCTCAATTTTTAAAACCCTATTGTAGAGCCAGGATCCAATAAATGTTTCTGATTCTTACTCAGGAGTTGTGCCTTCTTACGCAGAACATGACTGTGAAATTATAGGGCTCAAGGTCAAGAATTACAGTTAAGGTCATAGTAAAGGTCAAAATTGAAGAATCGTGATAACTCCGCTTGTAATCATGATTATTTTTTCTGATTATTTTTGTATTTTTCTATGGTCAAATCCGCATCACACGATACATGTCCGATGGTCGTATGACCAAAACTCTGGATTTTCGGTCCAGGTCGAAAACTTGGGGGTCATGAACTTAGGTCTTGCTTGTCTCAATTTTCAAAACCCTATTGTAGAGCCAGGTTCCAATACATGTTGCTGATTTTTACTCAGGAGTTGTGCCTTATCACGCAGAACAAGATCCTGAAGTTTCAGAGCTCAGGGTCAAGGATTAGAGTTAAGGTCACAGTAAAGGTCAAAATCGAAAAATCGTGATAACTCCGCTTCTAATCAAGATTATTTTTTCTGTGTATTTTTATATTTTTCTATGGTCAATTCCGCATCACATGATGCATGTCTGATGGTCGTATGACCTAAACTCTCGATTTTCGGTCCAGGTCGAAAATTTGGGGGTCATGAATTTAGGTCTTACTTGTCTCAATTTTTAAAACCCTATTGTAGAGCCAGGATCCAATAAATGTTTCTGATTCTTACTCAGGAGTTGTGCCTTCTTACGCAGAACATGACTGTGAAATTATAGGGCTCAAGGTCAAGAATTACAGTTAAGGTCATAGTAAAGGTCAAAATTGAAGAATCGTGATAACTCCGCTTGTAATCATGATTATTTTTTCTGATTATTTTTGTATTTTTCTATGGTCAAATCCGCATCACACGATACATGTCCGATGGTCGTATGACCAAAACTCTGGATTTTCGGTCCAGGTCGAAAACTTGGGGGTCATGAACTTAGGTCTTGCTTGTCTCAATTTTCAAAACCCTATTGTAGAGCCAGGTTCCAATACATGTTGCTGATTTTTACTCAGGAGTTGTGCCTTATCACGCAGAACAAGATCCTGAAGTTTCAGAGCTCAGGGTCAAGGATTAGAGTTAAGGTCACAGTAAAGGTCAAAATCGAAAAATCGTGATAACTCCGCTTCTAATCAAGATTATTTTTTCTGTGTATTTTTATATTTTTCTATGGTCAATTCCGCATCACATGATGCATGTCTGATGGTCGTATGACCTAAACTCTCGATTTTCGGTCCAGGTCGAAAATTTGGGTGTCATGAACTTAGGTCTTGCTTGTCTCAATTTTCAAAACCCTATTGTAGAGCCAGGATCCAATATATGTTGCTGATTTTTACTCAGGAGTTGTGCCTTATCACGCAGAACAAGATCCTGAAGTTTCAGAGCTCAGGGTCAAGGATTAGAGTTAAGGTCATAGTAAAGGTCAAAATCGAAAAATCGTGATAACTCCGCTTCTAGTCAAGATTATTTTTTCTGTGTATTTTTGTATTTTTCTATGGTCAATTCCGCATCACATGATGCATGTCTGATGGTCGTATGACTTAAACTCTCGATTTTCGGTCCAGGTCGAAAATTTGGGGGTCACGAATTTAGGTTTTTCCTGTCTTGTAATTTTCCAAAACCATATTATAGAGCCAGATTCTAATATATATTGCTGATATTTACTCAGGAGTTGTACCTTATCACGTAGAACAAGACTGTGAAGTTGTAGGACTCAAAGTCAAGAATTAGAGTTAAGGTCATGCTGTCTATTTTCGTGCTCTGAATTTGACCTTATTTTCCAAGGTCAGAGCACAAAATCTACTTTGCTGCTTATGAATCAATTGTTAACATATAGCATAAGATATATGCTGATTATTCTCGTGACCATGAACTAGACCTTTGACCTTATTTTCAAAGTCAGAGTACAAAATGGCTAAAATCTCGCTTATTATCGACTTTACTGCTTATGAATCAATTGTTAACATATGGAAGTGATATACGCTGAATATTGTCATGACCTTATTTCCAAGGTCACAGGACAAATGGCCAATATCTCGTTTTCTATCAACTTTACAACTTGGGAATTAATTGTGGACATACAGCTTAGCAATAAATTGTGGACACGATATGTGCTCAACATGATATATGCTCAATGTTCTTGTGGCCTTGAATTTGACCAGTGACATTATTTTTAAGGTAGCCAGACAAAATGGTTATTATCTAAAATGAAAAACATATATTGTCCGGTAACCTATCTTAACCCTTGGGCTAGTTTTTAGCACTTTAGAGGTTACAATTTACATCAAATCATAAATATTATTATCGGTCATCAAGTGGGTAGGTCAAATAAAATCAACTGAATAACTTCTGAGAGGTCAAGGTCAAAAATGAGGTCAAGGTTTGAATTCTTAATGATTTTCAAAATTTCAGATATAACCTGTTTTGACATGAATTTGACATAAAGTCTTTGGCATACCCAGATCAATTTATGACATACCAATATCCGTAAACAAGCAGATCAAAATGATGATACTATGCACAAAACGTGAACAAGTCTTTTGACAAATCAGTGTTTATTAATTTATTAATGCAATCATCATCACAGGGAAGGTAATTCATGACAAACACATTACAAAATTAACCACATATTCCGACATGCATATAATGAAATGATTGGTATATTTATTTTTGATATTGCCCTGCAGACTATTTTTCATTCACGATGATTTTTGATGTATCAGAGTCTTATTCTTAGAAGCTTTCAGAATTCATGTGAAATTTCTTATTGTGTGACTTGCATTGCATTTCTAGATTTAGGCAATTTGGGATATTTGTTCTATTGTGCAACTTTCTTTGAATGATAAATTGATGACTTGATGTGATGAAATGATGCTTACGGGCAAACTAATGCCACGCCAGAGGCAATTATGAAATGAACACATGTTGCTTACGGGCAACTTAATGCCACGCCCGAGGCAAACTTAATATGGGGGGAAAAACTTGGTACTTCCTGGTAAATCACAGTGGATTCAGTCCCTAATAATCTGTTCACACTCCACGAATAATTTCTAACACCTGGAAGCATTTCGTGGATAATAAGATGATTTTCACATGAATCCTGAGAATGTAATTACAATTGGATCAAATAGCCAGTTTACAGGGAATTAACTTTACATGCAATAGAAACAAAAGCAGCAACAACAATAATAAAAATCATAAATTTTGTCAATCAAAATGTTGATTCACATTTGGCGTTAGGATGAAAACGTGTATAATCAATATATTATATTAATCCAATAAGTTTTGGAAAACAAGTTGATAACGAATTCTATATATAAAAAGACCGAGTAACCACAATAAAAAATAATTCCAAATTATGAGGTCATTGAACCAAATTTTCAGTCAACAAACAGGCATTGATTACAAAGGTATCGACAATTCAATGATATAACATGACAAAATCAGACATCAACATATGTCAAACATTTTTTAGTTACCACGGAAAAATTATTCAGACATGTTCACTTATTCAGTACAAAAACCTAAAGGAAACATTGTCGTAGTCACCAGACATACATTCGTTACACAGGTATCGATAATTTAATGATATAGCATGTCAAAATTAGACATAATCATATGTCAAACATTTTTCAATTAGCACGGAATTAATCAGACATGTTCACTTTTTAGTGGAAAAAGTAAAGGAAACATTATTGTAGACATGATCTCATATCAAGTATTGTTCATTCAACACAGAAACAATCACCAGATACGTTACAATTATTCAATGAACAGAACTAGAGAAACAACATTGTGGACATGATCACATGTCAAACGTTTTTCAGTTACCAGAGAAACATTCATCAGACATTTAACTATTATTTATGTACAGAACTGGAACAAACATTATTGTAGACATAATCACATGTTAAATATTTCATGGTTACGATAGAAACATTCCTCAGATATGTTACAATTATTTGATGAATAAAACCAGAGAAAACATTATTGCAGACATATTCACATGTCAGATATTTTTTAGTTACCATAGAAATATTCATCACACATGGTAAGTCACGTAAGGTCATGGTTGATTTTCGGTGACAATAAAAATAAACCTTTTGTTTAATATAAGTAGAACTCCATTAAAAACTCAAATTACTCATGTATCACAAAAGGTGTAATTAATTAGCAGACATGGAGAAAACACAAACACATATCCACAGTCACCCCCCTCCCACCACACAGATATATATATATAGACGTGGAATCAATACCCAGTATTAAGTATTCCGAGCAAACAAAACAGGATCCGTTATCCAATCTCATAGTCCAGGGACAGAAAGTCATATCAGGCATACGAAGTGAGAGAAAACAAAAATGACAGGGAAACTCATGAACCCCCGTAAATGGCCATTAGGAGGTGAAATCAGGTGTTCCGGAAAGAGTGAGCATTTCCTGCCCCACTATGGCACCCGTCATGAATTCCCCAAATTATATTTTATAAATACCAAACATAAGTACTCATTCAAATTGCATTTCAAGCAACGCATGAATTAAAATGACGTTGAATGTAAAAAAAAACTAAAAAAAAAACATGAAAAAGGGTGGAAAAAGAACCATTCCACTATCACGCTGACATCAAACCAAACTGCGTCATCACTATGATCACAAGGCTAGTCTTGTGAACATAGGTAGAACAACAATGACGATAATACAAAACGTTTCAGTCAATATTGAAAAAGTAATTGCAAGAATATGTATAAAGTCAATAACAACCAAAATAAATCACAAACACTTATATGATTTGTATAAATATACAAGAACAATATGTGTACATAAAAAATCAACAGCATAAAATCTTACCATACAAAACAATTGCATGTACATCACACATAACGATGATAAGAACAACAGTAAACAAATCGTATGCATTTCTCTTTAGGTATATGGGCATGTATATGTCAATAACAAAATAGCATGTGTATACCAGAACAGCAACAACAGTAATAATTAATTATTGTATGATAATAATAATAATAATAATGAAAATATCGATAGGGGTATTCCAACTTTGGTCGTACTTACCCCATGGGATAAGTGCGACTCGCATTTACTTAAACTATGGTTTAACAAGGAGAAGCCAGTATTTCATTTTAGCTTCACGCCGCCCCAAACCCGGACCACCAGCCCTACTAGGACACCCAGGCCCATAGAAATGAATCCAGATACATTTGTAGTGTTACTAAGATGGCATGACATACCCCATTTATGGGGTATGTCTCCCCATCGATATTGTAATAATAATAATAATAATAATAATAATAATAATAATAATAATAATAATAATAATAATAATAAATTGATGTTCCTATTTGTAAATACCAGCAATATGTGTAAGTGAAAAAACAACAACACCAGCATAAACTATACAAAACAATTGCACTAACATCATGTATAACATCGATAAATAGCAAAAAACAAATTGTATGCAGTTATATCCTTATGTATGTATATAGTTAATAACAAACAACATGTGTTTACCGAAGCAACAACAACAGCGGCAACAAAAATCTAATTAAATAATATACAACTACATGTGCAATATGCTAGGACGTGTACAACGACAGCAAATCTATTGTATAAAGTCAATAACAACAAGAATAAAGCAAAAATATAATAATGATATAATAATAATATCATGTGTATCAAAGAATGTATCTGTATATTTGTCCAAAATGCTGGAGAAATATGTACAACATCAACGATAACAATGACCAACAAATCAATACTATTGTATAACGTCAATAAGAAAACCAAAACTAAAGCACAAACACTTATCTATGTTTATATAGGTTATGCTAAACCAATATGTGTATGTAAAAAATAGCAACAACATAAAATCAAACCATATAAAAATAACTACATGACCATCAATTATACCGACGATAACACCAACAATGAACAAATCATATACACTGGAGTGTCTATCTCTGTATATGTATAATAACACAAGTACATGTGTATGTCAACACCACAGCAACAATGGCAAAAATAATCTATCCATATCACATATGTGCACAATGCAAAATTCATACCAATAAAAATAATATATGGATCTTTATATACATGTACATGCAGAGAATGACATATGTATAACAAAACGACAACAACAATAAATAATAATAATAATTTAAGACGATTAACTAAATTAATATTTAAGATGAACAATTAAATTAATAACTAATACTATAATAATAATAATAATAAAAATAATAATAATAATTTAATATCAGGGGATGATGATGATGTGATTAGGACGAGGTACTTGAGTATGTCCATATGTGTCATTTACGTTGTCCAAACATTCAAACTTTTGTTGTTAGAAAAGTAGCATCATGGTCTGAATAATATATGTCACATACATCTACAAATGACTGAATCTTGGACGCTGGTGAATTGTTATTATAATATATATGATCCAGAAGGCTACCCGAATCTGTAGTTGGTTTGTCAACATACTGATCAAATCCATAATACTTCATCATTCTAACAATAGACGAATCCTGACTATCAATTAAATCATCATTGAAGTCTCCGACAACTACTGTTGGAACACTGAGTGGCATCATCTGCAACAATGATTCCAGTAGTGCAACAAATCTTGACATTGGTGTTGATGGTGGCCTGTACACTACAACAACAATGAGGCGCCTACTTGTGTTTTTTATCAAGACCACATTTGATTCCAATCCTTCAACATCAAACAGAAGTTCTTCAGTGTTCAACCAGTCAGCAGTACACACCAGAAGTCCATGACTATTTCTATGCTCATCTGTGTTTTTCCTTGATGCGACATATCTGTACTTTTCCAGAAAACAATCAATTTGATGAGCTTTCGATAAGTAAGTCTCTGTAAAGCACATTATTTCACAGTGCGAGTACATGCTATCACCTGCTTCACAAAGGTCATTCATTTTTTCTAAGAAATATCTGATGTTGAGATGTCCAATTGTCAGCCATGTTGGTTTTTCTAACTTATTCATGTGTCGAACAGGCATAGGTGGTAACGGATTTTTTCGCATGTCATCCATAACAGGCATTACTTTTTTATTTGCACGAATTCCTGAAGCGTCAAAATCGGTTATGTACAAATCACAAAGTTTTTTTACACGACTGAACGCCACATACGCTTGTCCATTTCCAAATTTCTTTGCACCTTTCATACTGACAACAATTTTCTCTAAAGTAAGACCTTGACACTTGTGAATTGTAATAGCCCAGGCTAAAGTCAAAGGAAACTGCAAACGCGTCACCTGTGTAGTCTTGTGTCCAACTTTGTCAAACATGCCCTCATGACGTTTAATTGGCACAGCTTCTGGAAATTCGTCTTTCCACTGACTAACAGCAATAGCATGTTTTCCCACATTTGGGTTGCTGAATTTCACAAACACAATGACAACATTACCGGAGTTGTTCTGTTTCATCCCTTGTACCGATCCTATGACACCATTCACAAGGCCATCTGACACATCAATGTTATATATCAGCATAACCTTTGCCCCCACTGCCAATTCTAACTCTGTATGAAGTCCAGCAGTTTCTGATCTTTTTTGCCCAGTACATACATTTGTTAAATCAATCAGCCCGGTGCTATCCTTTTTGCTATCCACTGCAGGAATTGTCACTCGATCGGACTCAGGTGCAATGTCTACTAGTCTCTGTGCATTCCATGCATCGACATCAGCATTGAAAGCAAAGACATGCAAGGCATTCATTGGATAGTCAGGATGTGTCTGATCAATGTTTCTGGACTGTAAAATTTCTATGTCTTCATCAGTTGCATTCCCTGTTCTCAGTCGGCACAATAGCTCTGCAAAGTCGGTGTCCCCTATTTGTCTCATCACTTCATCTAGCTCATGCAGCATGAAATGGTCTTTCCAAAGCGAGCCACTCAAATTTGCTAATTTACTCTTGTATGGACTGTATATTTGTGACTGGCGTACTGGTGGTAATTGGTATAGGTCACCAACTGCTAAGATACAAACATTTCCAAAAAGTGTGTCATCGTCTGTATTTCCCTTGATCTCACATAGTCTTTTGTGGATACTGAGCAGCATATCAGAGCCAACCATGGAAATTTCGTCTATGACCAACACCACCACATTTTCTAGATTGGAACGAAGTGTGTTCATCTTTTCAAATGTCAGTGCATCTGCGCTGTTTCCATACTTCAAGATTCGCAAAAGCAAAGCCGAATGAACAGTCATTCCATCGATACTGAATGCTGCTACGCCTGTGGGTGCTGTCAGTAATATGATGATGTCCGTAGGTTTTACTTTTCTCGACAAACGCAATAGCTTTTTTGTTTCAGCGTGTATCAATTTAATAACATGACTCTTACCGACACCACCAGGTCCACTCAAAAATATTCTATAAGGCTTCACAGGTCTGCCATTTTTCATGTCTAGTACAGCATCCTTACACCATTGTCTGTGAAACATCACAATTTGCTTTTGTTTGTCATTCAGGCTGCGCATCATCATTCTAATCTCTTTTGGTGACAAATCAGTTTGGTTCTTCTCTTTTTCATAACGAAGTGCAATATCAGATGTTGGAGGACACTGCGGATTTTCAAACATTGATGCATTTGCAGCTAAATCCTCATCAGCAATATCCAAACTAATTTCAACAGGTTCATTCCTGTCCTGTTTTTCAGCATGTTCATTGCCTGGTGCTAAGTCAGCCCATATGTGTTCTGGTGCCCCATTATGTTGATTGTGTTCCATAGCTTGTTCCATGTCTGCCACATCTGAACAATATAAACTCTCATTTGACGTTACAATGTCTACCACACTTTCGTAGCGTTCAAGGTAGTTGTCAAAATCTCCCAAGATATCAACTTGTTCTACTCGCCAAGGAAAGTACAACATTAACTTGGATCGGAAGAAATTTAATGGTTCTTTTTCCATGCTGACTTTCCTGAATCTTATTACAGCTTCTTGTCTTCTTTTGCGCATTATTGTTTTACCATCTTTCAGTTTAATTTGCTTTGGCATATTCAGCCTTCTTACATCGTCAGATGGGTCTTCATTCTCTTCAAGTACTGAAGGCACACTGTCATCACTGTCATTATAGTTCTCATTGTAGTTTACTGAATAATTTGCAGCAAACTCAGCAAGGCACATAGTTTCCAATGCGTCAGGTCTCGAAGCATACCGCTCTACTACGTTGCTTTGAAAAATGTCTTCATCTCCATCGTCAGCATCTTTTAACTGCTCTTTTGTTTTCAACACTGCAACTCGTTGATCTACTGGGTCAGTATTGACAAACACGACCTTGCGACTCAATTTCTTCAAGGGCATTGACAATATTCTGTACGCTGCTTCTTGTGCACTCAGTTCTCTGTGATTCAGAAACGTAGCCCCAATATGCCTCATCATGCTCTGGATGTCTTTGTCATGATACTCTTTACATGCCTGCTTCAGTAATTCTCCCATTCCACTTTCATCTTTTGTAAGATAACTAGCGATATAAGCAACACATGCCCATGGGTCTAAAATCATCTGTATGTCGATGTTGGCTTTCCATGCTTTCATCAAAGTCGGATTGTATTGGTTGATATTTTGTTCCTTTGGCGTCCTCTCCATCACAACATTTGAACCTTTTTGAGAAACTGACAGGGCAGACATATACTGTTGTTCTGTAATACCTGCTTGATCACATAGATCATGTAATGAAATATCGCTACAGTCTTTCTCTGTCAATATGTCCTGCACATTTTTCAGAGTGTCTTTGGCAGTTATTTTCGTCTGTTGACTCAACTCCTCAGTGTCAGGTTCTCTGGCAATCATTGTTTTTGCACTGGGTGGTTTGGGAAAATGAAATCGACATGATCCTTTCTTCCGGCAGTAAGATGAATGACTGTGGCCTTGTACTTTTGTCACCAAATCTGAGAGCTCTGGGTCATCATCTGGTAAAGCACACGTGATGTACTTGTCAATGAATTCACATACCTTTTCATCCGAGTCTTTGTCAATTTTAGGGGCATTCTTTATCCACAGCAAAGTGTGTGCATGAGGTGACCCACGAGCTTGAAACTCTATTCTGATAACATAGTGCAATACTTCTCCTACTGGGCGAGCGTTTGATTTTAACACGTCTTTGAAGAATAACTCCAGTCGGTATTGGAATTGCCTTGCAGCTGTTACAGGATTGCGTCTGAGCCAATCACATTTTTCTTTGTACGACATTTTAGCAACTTCTTCATCAGTCAAGATCGTGCCATATTGTTGTGCAATTGTCTGAATTATATCTGGCCATTGCATGTCTGCACAAGATAAAGTCAAGAAAAATGTCGGTAAGCCAAGTTGTCGGATCATTGCTAACACGTCATACAACAATGTCTGAAAGTAGCCAGGTGTACCTCGAACATTTTTTAGGATCTTGTATGCAACATCTGCTTTCAACATATCATTTAACTTACTCACATTCTTCAGCAAGCCAACATTCAATCTTTCTCCTTGAAATTCTTTACCAGCACATCTGCGATAAATGTAATGGTTTATGTCACTGTGAACTTGCTGATTCTCCACTGCATACTGTGCACTGAGCAGATACTCCACGGACTGCGCAAATCTACCGTCATGATCAAGTAGTCTTTGATTGAAGTATTTTCTTGGGGTTAAATGAACTTCTCTATCCATAGTCATGGCATTTGTTCCATCAGGATACTTCTCAGGGTTCGAGAGTTCTTCAAAGTAAGGATCACTCAATAACGGTATCGGTTTTTGGTCTTCGGCAGGAGCAATGTTCAGTGTTGCATTTTCAAACTGCGAAGAGTCGTTTATGACGCTAGACTCATGTGGCAATCCTCGAGTGGCTACAGCATTTTCAAAAGCTTTCCGGTCTTCCTCATCCAAGTCTGCATCTGATTCGATAGCACTCTCTTCCCCAATATCATTTTGTGATTTCACTTCAGTAACTTCTTTCTCTTCCGTTGGTACAAGTATAACATAATGGTTTTGCCCGATCAGTCCCAAATCAAATTCGTTGTTTATATCATTCCTGGATACCACAAGAATAGGTACATCTTGGCCAGTCTGGTGAACTTTTATTTTCAATGAATAATAATCAGCAATTGCTTGCAAAGCAATGTTTTCTCCCCACTGATTACCATAGCTCAGGTCATCTAGATATTTTATCCACCGCACCTCTTTTCGTGATTTAAAGTCTTCAATTCTTTCTATAGCTCTGTCTACATCAGATGGTTGCTCTGTATCTGCTTGCCCATTTTTACATGTTTCACCTACATCAATCCTCGCACATACGAAATCACGATACCACTCGGAATGTTCCCTCATGTGTTCTGCTGTCACTTTGCGCAGATTTTGTGGCGTCACTGTGACTACACGAAGTCGTTCCAATTGGTAGCACACTGAACTGAACATGCAGTTTCCATCACCTGGTACGTCAATCACAGTCATTTCTTTGCCATTGGCAACATCAAGGATTGTGTTATTAACATTGCTGAGGACTTGCTGAATAGACACAGGTCTTTCAAAGTTGGCCTTCATTTCATCAGGCGATATGGTATCTGCACTAACGATCACCCTGTCATATTGTTCTTTGGTAACGTTGGGATCAACTGTGGTATCAGTAAATGTAACCTCGGATTCATTTGATTTTGTCATGGCATGCCACAGCTCTGGACTGTCTACCTGTGCATCCTCTTCCCAGTTGTCATTTATTTTCACATCTTTGTAATGTGGATTATCAGCTTTCAATCGTTTCAAAGCAGCCATTACTCGATGTGGATCAACATATTGGTACATGTAGTGGCTTTTATAAGCTTGCTTTCTTTTAAATTTCAGAGGTATCAGTTGGCTTTCGGATGGCAGTCGTGGGAACAAACTGCACACAGTCTCAATTTTAGATGGAACGTTCACTGCTGGTCCATGAATTCCATGCTGTCTGCCTCTTGGTAACCCCACCATTTTCATAAACGGGATACGTTTACAAACAAGACGTATTTCAAGACTGTTTAGTTCTTTGAGTTCAGCTGGTGGATCCACTAACGTTAACTTGTTTGCTTTTGATTGTGCTGGAATTTTTCCACGCTTCAAGCAAGCATGACAAGTTCTGCATATCCATTCACCATCATGAGCTGATCTGACTCTGTATTGAAGTGCTTGTTTTATTACTGATTTTGGTGTTTTTATGTACTGGGTATCATCAAGGTGCCGAACTGTTACTCTGTACATTAGTCGATGACAACAACAGCAAACATAATTACAAGAATCTTTCACTTTGTCCAGAAAATTGTTTACTACACGTGTGATGCTGGGGATAGAACATTTTTTTGTGATTCTCCTGATTTTCATAACATCTTTCATTTTCTCCAAGCGTTCATTTCGTTTGTGGGGTGATTCTTCCTGTATAATGCATTGTTTGGCTTCCTTGTCTTTTTGCAAACGTTTACTTCGTTTGTCCATTGTTTCTTCTGATCTTACAGTCGCCATGCGTTTTCTCACATTTTCCAAACGTTCACTTCTTTTTTCTGTTGTTTCTTCTAATCTTACAGTCGTCATGCTTTTTCTCACTTTTTCCAAACGTTCACTTCTTTTTTCTGTTGTTTCTTCTAATCTTACAGTCGTCATGCTTTTTCTCACTTTTTCCAAACGTTCACTTCTTTTTTCTGATGTTTCTTCTAATCTTACAGTCGCCATGCGTTTTCTCACATTTTCCAATCGTTCACTTCTTTTTTCTGTTGTTTCTTCTAATCTTACGGTCGTCATGCTTTTTCTCTTTTTTTCCAAACGTTCACTTCTTTTTTCTGTTGTTTCTTCTGATCTTACAGTCGTCATATGTTTTTTCACTTTTTCCAATCGACATCGATGTTCATCTTCGTTTTCTCTTTCACGTGCTTTCTGTGCTTGTTTTCTAACCTTTGCTAGTCGCTCTATTTCTTGTTCTTTTGTTTCATTTTTACGTTTATTTTGCATTCTGAGTCTGTTTTCTTTCGACCTTTGCTCAGCACTTTTTTTTCGGCGTGGCATTGTGACAAAATTATACTTGATATAGCTCGTATAGTAATTTACTTATTGTTCACATTCGATAGTCAACCACAATATAATTCAAAGCTTATTTATACTTATCTATTATCAAGCGTTTATTCTACTTTGTTGCGATATTTATTACACAGATAAAAAGACGGACATGTACACTCACAAATCAATATGTGAACGTTATGATAATCGGGGATATACTCAAAAATTTACTTGATTCGTTGTGATATGTTTGGAGCGTTATGATAAAGAACACCAAATGTTCACCTAAATTTATTGTCAAGTATATACATGCATCAGTTCAGATAACTTCAATAATCTATTCAATCAAATTTTCGTCCAAAACTTGATTGAATCGATTGATGCAATTGATAAATTTATCAATTTGCAACAATATCACTGTTTGCATAAAAATTCAATATTGCAATAAATTTTGTTTCTGTCAATCAAATGCAAACAGACAAATTTGTACCCAAATCAAATGCAGATTCTGTGTACACAACGATGTCCAAACTTTGAATACACAAGACTGAATCTGTTTTCTTTTGTTATCACCACGTCAACTCCCCTGATGTGGTTAGGATCAGGATCACTGCAATATCTTTGTCTTTGTTTTTGTCTTTGTCAATGTTTTTTTCAAGAACAGGTTGTGACAAGGGAGAGCCCGTGGAAGCCTATATTAGCACTTCTAGCTCTATTTGTCACAACCGGAAAATGACAGGTTTTGACAGGCAGGAGCCCGTGGAAGCCTATATTAGCACTTCTAGCTCAATCTGTCAAGACCAAAAAAAAGCAAAAAAAGCTGCACCAGGCTGTCGTCAGACAAAGACTCCTGCAATTAAACAAAATCAATTGTTAGCGTTTGGAATTCTTTTCATCTCAATATTTAACAAAACAAAATATTTACTTGATTTGATAGTAATTTGAGAATTGTAATTGGTACATAGTCCAGTCTAACTAACAAGATTGACTGATAAAAATCTATAATGCCAATACAATCAGTTTTTTGGTAATAAGGTGCATTTTTCCTACACGGCAAGCCCAGGAGGTGCAGGAGGCAGACAGCAGGAACACCCCAGCTCAGAAAAGCAGGACAAATGACACGCAGTCTGAAACAGATACAAAAAGTTCATGGTATATACATTTCAAAAAATAGTATACAATGTACAAACATTGTGTCAGAAATTCAACTGTGAAAATATTTAAATCGTTGTGACAAGTATTGCGCCAACGTCAATGGCGAGTATTGTTACACATACTCACCAAGCAGGCAGAACTTCAACGATCGGTGAGTCACACCTGAAAAATAAACAAATATTAAATTTCAGCATGTACAATACTCATTTACACATGTCTACTTTACTACGGTGAGGTTTATCAAGAGATAGCCCTGACTTCATATGTACATAGTAAATGCATGCAATATTATGTATACTCCTATATAACTACGAGCTAGGTACGTCCGCCAATGCGTTCAAGCTGCTTATCACGATTCTTAATCGGGTAACTACAGGTCCACTCGGTCAAGTAAGTCAAGAAAATTGATAGCGGATTTAAATTGTTATTGGTGTAAATGTGTGGTGAATCTCGTTAGTTTCTTTCATATTGAAGCGCAAAGTTCGACAAGCATCGAAAGACAACCATGAAATATATAATGTTACATCTTCGAAATAACATCAAAACACATAAGACTGCAATTAGGATGCAATGAAAGCTATTGTGACATTTACAGAGGACACGATCGTCGATTGTATCTCCTCATCACGCCCATATCACAACTCATCAGATATATTCAGATTTCACTCTGAATCATACTCAATTCAACTTGGATGCATTACCACAAAAACTACTGTAAAACTACTGTTATAAGATTTGCTATTTTTTTGGTTCCTCTAGTTCTGTCAAGCCTACATAATAGTTCAAACCCCCAGAAGACCTGATCTGTCAGTGTAATAATACAACACTATTTTTTTCAGGAATCAATCATCCTGGCCTGTTTGGCTACATGTACGCGTTAAATCATGAAGGCACAGTCAATTTTGAAATATCAATACGTTATGACAGAAAAGTCTCCCAACAACCACAAGGATATAATACGTTATGACAGAAAAGTCTCCCAACAACCACAAGGATATTAGTCAATTAGTCAGGATACTACATTCAGTGGCTTGCTGTAATTATAACATAACTTAGATTCTCAGAGTCTATCACGTACTCTCACATATATCCCTGTCAGCATAAATGTATTCAAACAAGGATTCAAGTATACAACATTGTGCAACAGACACACGAGTGTTAGATACACCTTGATGATTGGTCATATCATTACATACATGTTGTGCACAACAGACTTTCGGATCCAAGCACCACTCTCCTCACAAGTCAAACATGTAATTCACCTATTTCTGCTTGGAATACATAAAACATGCCAGAGGCCCAACCAGGTGATATCAACCCCTCTTGTATGAAATAATGTCCTTATATCATGGGTACTTCTCGAAACTTCATATGATTAATTGAATACAAGCAAGTTTGAAGCCTACAGGGATTAACAGATGTCAAATATTACTCCTTAGCAGTGTTCAATACAAATATATATTCTACCTGCACTGCTCAGACCCTACATCCAATTCCCAATGAACAAAATGGCAAAAGTCAGTATTTGATCTCTCAAAGTCATTCTTTCGAACATGATATAGGTCTTCCTTGAGTGTTCATTATTAGCATGGGCCCTGTCTCCAACATTTGAGATGCCACACCCATTTTTCATATTCGGTAAATTTTTAAAATCTAATTTGGTCATAATATCTTGCAACATACATGTATGTCACCCCCATGAAATTGGGGCCATATCATTCTTCAATACTAATATGACCTCTACCTGCCACCGTCCAGGCCCTACATCCAATTCTACATGAACTGGACTCCAATTCAGTATTTGACCTCTCAAGGTCATCGAAGGTCAAATTAAAGTTCATCATTTTGAAGGTCATAGGACTTCCTAGGAGTTTTCAAAACTAACATATGCCCTATATGCAACGTTTGACGCTCCACACCCATTTAGCTTCTTTTACCGAATTTAGTCATAATATCTTGAAACATACAGTTGTAGCGTATTTGTCCTAATAGAAGAGTGCGCCGTACTAGAAGAACACAACTCTTTGGCAGAAAAAAACTGCCGTGGTCTTGAATTTAAAACTGTTATTTCTTACATCAAGGTCTTACACGGTCTAAATTACCACACAATAAACACTGTATAAGTGTTATATTAATGATTTTTCATAAATGCCTCTCAAAATTTACCTTTTTTACAGGGGCTAATGTTGGAAGTCTTGCATTATGCCTGTACTACTACTGTGTTAGGACCAATACGGTATGTAACTCCCACAAAAATCAATTGGCGCAATATTATGTTTCTAATCATTGCACAATACTAATATTGATTCGAAACTGCAACCTATTAGGCCCCACATTCAATTGCCCATGAACTAAGCTCAAAGGTGAGTATTTGACCTCTCCAGTCTAGTTCAAATTCAACATCATCAATTTTTATACCCATATATGACTTCCTATGAGTGTTCATTTAGAACATGGGTGTGGACTTAATCCTACACACCCATATAAATTCTTTCACAATATTTGGTCACCAAATATTTGAAGAAAAAAAGATGTCTGAACCCCGTGAAAATAAATTGCTTCTTTCCAGTGTTCAATACTAACATAGACAATACCTGTAACATTTTATGCCAGACATCTAATTAAATGAGCTCAACAGTCAGTATTTCACTGATCATCCAAGGTCACAAGGTTCGTGTTTTGGACTTAATACTAGCCTTAACAACCACGCGGGTAAGGGCTAAATCAATCAATTGGTTACCATGGCAACCAAGATTTGGATGTATTCACGGACTATTCCTACTACACAATATATACCGGATGACCAAATATGAACATAAAAGGCTCAATTTTTACTTAAGATAATCTGTCAATGATGTCACTCATCTCATTTGCATACTTATTAGGTGAGAGATTGTTTCAAGACTATCAGGAGCAATTTGCTGGAGATTTTCTCTTTAAATAGCTGTAACTTTTGGACAAATCTTAATATCAACATTCTGTCAAGACTATTCTATTCAGGTCAACAGGTGGCTTCAAATGAGCTGACATCATATTTTCGTGATTTATACTCTTTAATATTAGTCAATACAAAATCAGGTCAACGTCCAACAATCCTGGACAGGTGTCAAATGGACACGGCAATGTTGACCTTACCTTGATAACATGTCACATAACCTTAGTCAAAATTCTACAAAAATCGGGTCAACGTCCAACAGTCATGGACATGAACACAAAATGTTGACCCTACAATAATAGCTCTACATTATAACAACAATGACAATGACAATTCTGGCGATGGTGGAAGACTCGCATCAGGTTGTCCAGGTTCTCCAGGAGACTCCACCTAGGATGCTTTGCAGCGCTCCTAGGCTCATCAGCAGCCTTGCTCTCTGTCGACAGCCCATAGGTCAGGGAAATCCTCTCAGACACCCTTGCGGCTTGCCTCCCTCGTCACAGGCGGCCACACTCCCTAGGACACAAGCCAAGAATCTCCTGTTAGCTGCTGCCGTCTACTGTACCCCCACTTTTGGCATCAAAATGTAATGGGTGCAAAAAGGCCACGTTGATATAGTCAATTATGTCAAAAGCAGATGGTAACAACTCTTCATGAGGATAAACAAGAAAACATTCGTTAGCACGACATGCATTTCAAGTACACAAGCAATGTAAATTTTGGTAAACTTTAACAGCAAGAAGACAAAGTAGATCAGATCATAGTTACTGTTGACAACACAAAACTGCCGATAGACTTGATATTACTTTAAACTGTTACAATCGACAATGTATAAATTTGAATCAGTTATAAACACATGAGAATTACGATACGACAAAAATCACACCTTGTCAGTTGAGACACGTCAGCTGGGAACTCCTCAATCATCATGCGAGGTAGGTCTTGGAATTGTCCAGTATGAAAAGCATTCAACATTCTATAAATCACATAGAAAATATTTATATATACACAGAAACAAATCTATCAAAATTATTTGACTATGTCTCAGTTAGCACTTCATAAAATTGCAACTTTAATCCAACATAATCATTCGAAATTGTCAGTTATACTATCTCTGAAGCCATAATACTGATACGAAAATATACTGGTTATAAATCTATTTATCGTCTGCTAGAATAAAACAGCCAACGCTTTACTCAAAGAAAGTCTATCGTAACATACAAAGCATTTAGACTGACTGCCTGACACACTAAAATACATGAAACCATATCAAACCTTTTTAAACTTTGTTGAATAAGAACGCAGTAGAATCCATCACGTGGTCATCGATCAACTCCTGATGCAGACATGTCAGTATGCCAACCACGCACTTTCTTGTTCTCGTTGAAGGAAAAACAAGTGTGGAGAGTACATTGTGATAATATCAAGTCAAGTGTGATCGTTGAAATAACAACATAGCACCATGTTATACCCATATACGTTATAGGAGTGTTATATACTAACATTATATGCTCTATCTGCAACGTTTAATATTCCACAACCATTTAAAATTTTTTACCATATTTACCATGAAAACATGTCTCACCCCCATGACAATCCATAGGTGTTGAGCTTTAACACAACCAAATGCACACTCAAAATAACAAAAGAATTCAAGCAAAATTGTGACCTGTAGCACAATTATGAGAAATCTCTAGGTATGTGGGCAGTTATGCTAACGTGGCGTAACATGACCAAAATCACAGTATCAATTTAAATTTCATTCGATTAAAATTGACATTTAAAAATCTGAAAGGCCTTTGAAATTTTAATATATCAAATGAAACACACAAACCAGCTGTTTCACAGTCACAGTTTATTTCAATTTCAAACAGAGTAATATTTTTTGGCATTTGGGGCCCAAGTATCATATCCTGCACCTTCCTCTATACTCAATAAGAATTAAAAATGTGACAGACGGATTAAATGGCTAGGCGCAGTGTTTGATACTTGGGCCGCATTTTGAATTAAATTTTATACTCGGATTTTGTAAACCTGTTCAAATACGTATTTACCCAAATATAACGATGTCACGAGTTTTTATCGATGGTATATATCAAAAAACGTAAATAGCTGGCGATCTGCCTTGATATTAAATTTCGGCACAAATTTGATCAAATTCAGCGAATTGATACGTTTATAATAATGAAAAGTAATGCCAATTATTGTGGTATATTAGAACTAGAAAATACATTCAGAATTTGACTACGATGGCGTGTTTTTGCGTAAACAATACCCATTGTTTTCGAGTAAAGAATATAGTACATTGTTAACTCATAGTAAATAATTGCTTGCACGCAAACATATATTCTTTACACAGAAACAAGTGGTATTATTTACGGGAATACAAAAGGTAATCTTTGTGCGGAGACATGTGCTATTCTTTACGCAAAAACAATGATTCTTTACACAAAAACAAATCTTTATGCGTACATAAAGGGTCACAGGGAAAAGAAAGCATGGCAGATAGAAGCCACCGTAGTTTTTCATAATATTGATGTCAAAAATACCCAAACTCAGGACAAGGCAAAACATATGTGAACAGGTCATAGTTAAACCAAGTAGATCTAGGCCTCGATAGGGGTTAGATCTACATGTACAGTTCAGTGGGCAATCTCATTCCCAGCTGATTTCCTATGGGCCTGTTCGTTAAGATCCGTAGAGACAATTGGTTGTGATAGGAAATTGTTACTATGACACATCATTTGTTCTTTTTATCTGTGATTATCATTTTGTGTTACTGATAAACTCATCATTACATCTATCATTGATTATCATGGAGAAACATGATTGCCCACTAAATTAAACATGTGCTCCGAGGCCTATATGACAACAGCTGCATACATCAATGTGCCTTCAAACAAGTCTACCAATCATAAAATAAAAAACTAAAATGCCCAAGTTAATGTTGTACATGCAAGCCGCAACGGTTTCCCCACGGCCAATTGGTGTGTGCATCAGAGTGAGATAGGCCTAGTCATGTACCGTCCGGTATTGCTGGCATGGTGACCAGTAATCTGACACGCAGTGATAGAGGGGAAGGGGGTGGCTTGAACGCACTGGCAGCCACGCGGTCGCTCACGGCAAAGATTGATCACGCGTTCACGGCCAATTTGACAAAATTTCCGCACACAAGTTTGACAGGAAAATCCGCATAATCTGCTGAAAATATACCACAAATATAGTCCTGATTTAGATGGATACCATCCTGCTGATGATATGAGCAAATAACAGCGACAAACACATAGTAATTATCCCAATATTATGAAGATTTTCCAGAGATAAAAAATCTTTCATTCGTACCGAAAGAACGCTGAAGGAGATCTAGCAATGACACGGACGGCATCATGTTTCGGGATGTATGCTTGTCGAATGTCCGAAGCTACTCTTGCCATTCTGTAGCCAGACGCCTTACTGTTGTGCCGAAAGAGCTGTATTATATTTGTCATAATATTTTTTCACTGAATACATATATGTTTCAAAGTGAGGCGTAACTACAGTCCGTGAACAGCACCTTTGAACACACACCAAGCATATTTGACGAAACATTATACCCCCTGTGAATGAGTCGTTTAAAAAAACTGCAGTCTTGTTGCATAATAAAACCGAGCATCGTGAAAACTCCGACATGGTCTGCTTTTTCTTGTGATAAATGTGACCATGTCGGTTTTTTTCACGTGAAATATCCGAGCGACTATGTCGATTTTTTTCATGGTTGGTACATTCGGAATATGAAAATATTAAGCTGATTAGCCCCATCAGTGGCTCTCTCCAACCTAGAAATCAGTGGGGGCGGTTTGGAGAGCCACACGTCAGCCTTTAAATTTTGTTACAAATCTGGGACTGCACCTGCCTCACGCTTTTTTGGCTCTTTTTTTTTAGAACATCCAGTACCATCACTATACATAATAGTGGTTTTATCCAAGAACTTTTTTGCAGTGTGTTTTGATATATTATGAATATACACTGTTGAATTATCATGTGGTACGAATATGGCGTGCAAAACGGTCGTCCCCACTGTCCTGTAATACCAGTATTTCATGCCGAAATGACTATCACCATCTGCTTGAAGTCATTAGATAGTTCTCCAAAGATGCAAGACCATGATAGGGAAGTTTCCACGTTGTAGAAAGGAGTATTTATAACAGTGTTATATTTTAGGCTGTTCTGATATTGCCATGATAAAAATTTTGTGCTGTTAGTAGTACATATTATTTTGATACACACATTGACTAGATGTTTTGAATGAGTCAGTCTGAAATGCCGGTCTTGCTCAGGAAATGTCATAAATGTGTAAATTCTGTGTGAATGTTTTACATGTAAACAGATGTGTAAATTATTTCGTCAAGTGTTGGCCTATGGCCGATTTTCTGTTTGTCTGTTTGTTTGTTTGTGTGCACTCTACAGGTCACAATTTTGGTCGTATCGTCATGAAACTTCACCAGAAGGTGGACAATCAATTTCGTACCAAGTGGTAAACTTTTAGGAGGTCAAGGTCAAAAATGGAGGTCAAGGTCATAGAAAAGGTCAAAATCGAAAAATCGCGATAACTTCGCTTCTAATTGAGATTATTTTTTCTGGGTATTTTTATATTTTTCTATGATCAATTCTGCATCATCTGATGCATGTCCGATGGTCGTACGACCAAAATTCCCGATTTTCGGTCCAGGTCGAAAATTTGGGGGTCAAGAATTTAGATTTTTCTTGTCTCACAATATTCAAATTCATATTATAGAGCCAGGTTCCAATATATGTTGCTGATTTTTACTCAGGAGTTGTGCCTCATCACGCAGAACAAGATCCTGAAGTTTCAGAGCTCAGGGTCAAGGATTAGAGTTAAGGTCATAGTAAAGGTCAAAATCGAAAAATCGTGATAACTCCGCTTCTAATCAAGATTATTTTTTCTGTGTATTTTTATATTTTTCTATGGTGAATTCCGCATCATATGATTCATGTCCGATGGTCGTATGACCAAAACTCTGGATTTTCGGTCCAGGTCGAAAATTTGGGTGTCATGAACTTAGGTCTTGCTTGTCTCAATTTTCAAAACCCTATTGTATAGCCAGGATACAATATATGTTTCTGATTTTTACTCAGGAGTTGTGCCTTCTCACGCAGAACATGACTGTGAAGTTATAGGGCTCAAGGTCAAGAATTACAGTTAAGGTCATAGTAAAGGTCAAAATTGAAAAATCGTGATAACTCCGCTTCTAATCATGATTATTTTTTCTGATTATTTTTGTATTTTTCTATGGTCAAATCCGCATCATATGATACATGTCCGATGATCGTATGACCAAAACTCTGGATTTTCGGTCCAGGTCGAAAATTTGGGGGTCATGAACTTAGGTCTTGCTTGTCTCAATTTTCAAAACCCTATTGTAGAGCCAGGATCCAATATATGTTTCTGATTTTTACTCAGGAGTTGTGCCTTCTCACGCAGAACATGACTGTGAAGTTATAGGGCTCAAGGTCAAGAATTACAGTTAAGGTCATAGTAAAGGTAAAAATTGAAAAATCGTGATAACTCCGCTTGTAATCATGATTATTTTTTCTGATTATTTTTGTATTTTTCTATGGTCAAATCCGCATCATATGATACATGTCCGATGGTCGTATGACCAAAACTCTGGATTTTCGGTCCAGGTCGAAAATTTGGGGGTCATGAATTTAGGTGTTTCCTGTCTCATAATATTCAAAACCACATTATAGAGCCAGGTTCCAATATATATTGCCGGATTTTACTCAGGAGTTGTGCCTGATCACGCAGAATAAGATTGTGAAGTTGTAGAACTCAAGGTCACGAGTTTTCCCGATCGAATTCTGCACGCTGCCAGTCCAATGTACAGCCATGGCATAATTCAGTGTTTATCCTGAGCGAAGTTTCTCCTACGCACTATACTGTACACGTGTTGAGTTTCAATGAACAGAATGGCGCAGTCAGTAGAGGCGTTAGGTATGTGTGCGGGGGGTCAGCGGTTCGATTCTTACTGTTGACTGATTTTTTTTTTTCTTCTAAAATTCAATTCCAAATGACTTTTTCTGTTTCTGAGTGGTCTTGTAAGCATCCCAAACCTGCCATGCTTTATGTAATTATATTGTTTCGAATTATAATGATCACCTTTGAAGGAAAAAACACTGTTCCACGAATAGCGACAAACTATTTTATCGGGCTTTCTAGTGGTATCATCAAAATCTAGTTTGTTCTTTATATTTAAAGTTACAAGCCGCTTTAAATTCAGCATTACGGCCACAACTGTGAATGATCTGTGGTATTAGCTGCTAACAAATGCATGACAAAAGGCGTGTACCAGATGATATGTCTGCTTCATATGATGCATGTGGGATTGGGGGTCTGGTAAGTGCAGATTAAACACTGTATCGTGTCATTTTACAGGGTCTCATTGGTTTCATTATGATCGAACAATGCATGTTTTTGTCATAACGCGTTTGTGTTAACTCCATTCTTCATAGCCTTAAAATATGACCTAATTACAACTGTTTGTTAATATAAAAACATTGATAAAAAGAAGACAAGCAATTATTAGGTCATATTTTAGGGCTGTGCAATCGCCACATGTCTAAGCCTCTCTATTTGTTTTGTTTACTTGTTGTCAATGTAATTTCATATTTGTGCGGGAATATTTGATGGTTGTTATTCGCTCATTTTTAGGCTATCGATATTTGTTTTTGGATTTTTGTAATTTTGATATATTTTAGGTTTTTTAGTAGTGGCATCATCAAAATTTTGTGCCGTTAGCATGGTTAGAGGTAATATATCATGTTGATATATACGCAAACTAGATGTTTCAAATGGTTCAGTTTCCAATGCTATATGTTGTCATGGGATGCCATAAATGTGTAAATAATGAGTAAATGTTTTGAATGTAAACAAATGTGTAGATTTTCGTCAAGTGTTGGCCTATGGCCGATTTTTTTGTTTGTTACTTGGCGAAATCTTCGATTTTGCCAAGTATGTTGATCGGTTTGGATGTTTGTTTGTAATTTTGTTTGTAATTTTGTTAGTTTGTTTGTTTGTCTGTTCGCCCTCTAGAGGGCGCAATTTTCGTCTGATTTTTGTGAAATTTTGACCACACATGCACATCCAAATTCTTAGATCCCCTATTGTTTTTCAAGGTCGTAGGTCAAAGGTCATGGTCACAGGAACGTTTTGAAAATCGCCTGCCATTTAAGCCAATGATAAACTTAAAAGGTCCATATCTCAAAAACTATTGCAGATAGAGCAAAAATAACATTATTTTCGGATCAGTCACATAGGTATAATATATAAAAATCATAGATTATGCAAATTAGCATGTATTTCACTATGATGACGTCATCTCACACCAAACCGGAAGTAGAATTATTTTCCAAGCAAATGGACTCAGGATGCCCAAGGATCAGTTTTTAGGCCATTTTGGTGTGTTTGAAGGCCAAAAATTGATACTTTCCCCTATTATCACCCACTTTCCATAAAAACCTCCATATCTCAATAAATATTGATCATAGAGCAAAAAGGACGCTATTTTCGGACCCATAGGGCTAATTGGCAATATAATAAGTGTGGTTTGGTATCAGATTACACCTGTGCTGTCAAATTACACCAAACCGGAAGTAGAATTATTTTTCAAGCAAATGGGCTCAGGATGCCCAAGGATAAGTTATTAAGCCAATTTGGTGTCTTTCAATGCCCAAAAGTGATACTTTCCCCTATTATCACTCACTTCCCCTTAAAACCTCCATATCTCGTTAAATATTGATCGTAGAGCAAAAAGGACGTTATTTTGGGACCCAAAGGGCGAATTGGCATGAAACTAAGTGTGGTTTGTTATCAGATTACACCTGTGGTGTCAAATTACACCAAACCGGAAGTAGAATTATTTTTCAAGCAAATGGGCTCAGGATGCCCAAGGATCAGTTATTTTTCCATTTTGGTGTCTTTTAAGGCCCAAAAATGATACTTTCCCTTATTATCACCCACTTTCCATAAAAACCTCCACATCTCATTAAATATTGATCATAGAGCAAAAAGAACGTTATTTTCTCACCCGGAGGGCTAATTTGTAATATAATAGGTGAGGTTTGGTATCAGAATGCAGCTGTTGTGTCAAATTATACCAAACTGGAGGAAGAATGTTTATATACTAGGTGTGGTTTGGTATCAGATTACACCTGTGGTGTCAAATTACACAAAACCGAAAGTAGAATTATTTTCAAGCGAATTGGCTCAGGATGCCCATTGTTCAGTTCTCAGGCCGTTTTAGTGTAAAACAAAACAAACATATACTGCTATCAAGTTGACATGCTGTGAATACTTTTGAGTTATTGGCACAGTTGAATAACACAATTGCCACCAACGTTACAGGTAGTAACTACAAAATCAAAAAATCCAATCAATTTTAACCTGTCAGATTTTTTCAAGGTGTCAATACTATGGTAACTGTCATGATTAAACTACATCTATCAGACACCAAAAATGCATTTAGTAAATGCAATTGTCCCACCAATACAGTTTTTGTTTATAACACAAACTGCTCCTCAATGACATTTCAAAATTAAAAATTCAATTAGTTTTTCACAGTTGGATTTCGCCAAGTGTCACTGCGGAGCAGTGATAAAAAAAAACAACTGTATATTGCAATTAATGTCTGAAATATCGCTCAAGAAGTCATCAAATCTGAAGTGTGTCCAGCTCAATTTTCAAGTATTTGAGCAACATCAGCTCAAACAATTGTGAACAGCGCTGATGTAATCTCATTGTAATGCTGTTATCTAGTTTTATGGCAAATATCAAATCTGTCAAAATGCTAAAATCTAAAACGCAAAAAAGACGCTGCATTTCGCCAAGGCTGCTTGCAGCGTTTTCTCGTTTGTATGTTTGTCTGTCCGCGCACATATCTCAAAGGAGAATGGTCCGATCAACATGAAACTTATAGGGATGAAGCGGTATCTCAGTGGCTCGGTCCTCCTCGAATCTGGTCAAAATCGGACAAAAACTGTTGCCATGGCAACGGAAAATGTAAAAATCAATAATTGACCATAACTCCGGTTCTATTCAAGATAAATTTGTCTAACTAATTTTGTATTTTTCTATGGCCAATTCCTGATCATCTGATATATGGCCCGTGGTCGTACGACCAAAACTCTCCATTATCGCCCGATGTCGAAAAATTGGGGGTCACGGTTTCGATTTTTTTTTGGCCAGCGACGTTTCAGTGCAAATGTCTGCGCTCATAACTCAAAGGCAAACGGCCCGATCGATTTGAAATTTATACAGCAAAAGTGCTATGGTGCTGGCTCAGTCCCTTCAAATTTTTGCCAAAATCGGATGAAAACGGTTGCCATGGCAACGGAAAAAAAGAAAATCACATAATTGGCTCTAACTCCGGTTCTACCTGATATTAATTTTTCCAACTATTTTTGTATTGTTCTTTGGCCAATTCCCGATCGTTTGGTGTACGACCGATGGTCGTACGACGAAAACTCTCCATTATCGCCCGATGTCGAAAAATTGGGGGTCACGATTTCGGTTATTTTTGGCCAGCGACGTTTCAGTGCAAATGTCTGCGCTCATAACTCGAAGGCAAACGGTCCGATCGATTTGAAATTTATAGGAATAGAGTGCTATAATGGTGGCTCAGTCCCTTTAAAATTTTGTCAAAATCGGATAAAAACGGTTGCCATGGCAACGGAAAAAAAGAAAATCACATAATTGGCTCTAACTCCGGTTCTACTTGATATTAATTTTTTGAACTATTTTTGTATTTTTCTTCGGCCAATTTCCCGATCGTTTGGTGTATGACCGATGGTCGTACGACGAAAACTCTCCATTATCGCCCGATGTCGAAAAATTGGGGGTCACGATTTCCGTTATTTTTGGCCAGCGACGTTTCAGTGCAAATGTCTGCGCTCATAACTCAATGGCATACGGTCCGATCGATTTGACATTTATAGGGCTGGAATGCTATGGTAGTGGCTCAGTCCCTTTCAAATTTTGCCAAAATCGGGTGAAAACGGTTGCCATGGCAACGGAAAAAAGAAAATCACATTATTGGCTATAACTCTGGTTCTAATCAATATTAAATGTTCAATCTATTTTTGTATTTTTCTTTGGCCAATTCCCAATCGTATGGCGTACAAGCGGTGGTCTTAAGATCAAAACTCTCAATTATCGCCTAATTTTAGTGACTAAATCTGAAGGGCGAGGGTCTGCAATCTCTGATTGTCTCGTTTATGTTCTGCATTAGTTTTGTGGCCATTCCTGAGAATAAATTGTACTGAAAAATTATTGATTACCATTTTCTGAAAAAATTGTAAAAAAAAAACAAATGTAGAAGAGGAGTTGCACATTTGGGCCGGGGGTCTGGGGCCCACTGAAGGGCTTATTATGTTCTGAATCAATTTTGTAGCCTTTCCTGGGAATAATTTGCACTTAAAAATTATTGATTACCATGTTCTGAAAAGTTTGTAAAAAATGTAGAAGAGAAGCTGCACTTCTGGGCTGGGGGTCTGGGGCCCGCCCAAGGGCCCCATAAGCCAGAACTCTTTTTATGTTCTGTGGTAGCTGAGCATACTGGTCTCTCCTGAGTATACATTTCAAACAAACTCACTATGATCAACCTGAACTCAAACATGATCAACCTCAACTCGGAACAGTGGGAAACATTCGTAGTGGGTTCATCTGCCTGTGCAACAGTCTTGATACGTCTATCTGCCTGTGCAAAACAAGTAATGAGTTCTTTTGACTGTCCAACACTCGTAGTGAGTTCTTTTGACTGTGCAACATCCACTGTGCAACATACAAACTTCAATTTTGTCCAACAAAATCGAAGTTGATGTTCCAATTCTCAATTTTGTGACACAAAATCAATTGTGTGATTACAAAACTGATTTTGTAATTATTAGTTTCAAGTCTGAGGGACAAAATCCATTTTTGTGACAAAAACACCTACTTCACACTTGGCGCCCCGTAGTTCCTGTGACCCTAATTTTTGTGGTTCCTTCCTACATGTAACATCCACCAAGCATTTACATCCTTGCAATCACATTCGTGTGAATTAGTTGATTGTAACACATGATGAAACGTTGGCGAAATGCGATAGTGGCTATATACCAAGTGGGAAACGTATAATGCTAGCGAGTGTTTGCTTTTACTTTTGGAATTGCGGAATTGCTTTTGAATGTAACGTAACTGCCATAGACTCAGAGGCATACTCCCCATGTAGTAGCAGACATATGAGTACATGTTTTCAGGTTAGTTTGCAGTGCCTGCAAAGGACATCATAAATTTGTGCGATGGCAGGACATTCGAGTCTAGCCTGCATGCCCTTCTATCACGGAGGGTGCTTAGTCATGCCAGGATTTATTGTCTATGCATGTATAATCGCAATGACCTGACAATAAAATGACCTGACATAATCAACATTGATTTACGAAGTGATATATGTTACACATTTACTTCAGCAATAAGAACAACTTCTTTCTTATTCAAGAAAAACGGTTCAATCGTCTCTTACATCCTAAGAATCGGATTTTAAAAAGAACACATTCACACAGAAATCATCATTGGGCAAAATATACTAGTATGCTGGTGGATATTACGTGCTAGATATTAGTTTTTTCTTCTTCTTCCATTCTGTCCTCCATAAAACATAATCCTTGACAGTTTATATCAAAATAAGTAAGCAATAACGTCATGGAACATTCACGCAGCTTATCTAACACATATTTGCATATAAGTCTCATGTTGATTAATTCAGTTATTGCCCATCAAATGCACAATACATTTGTCTAGTGGGATCACGCACCTGATATCGCAGGCAACGCATAAATATCCAGATTGGGGAGATTGATTACAACAATATAGCTCGTATTCGCAGTGGTTTTGTATCTATCTAGAAAACAAAGCTCACTAGTGTATGTCCGTGTGGTCTATATGCAGAGTTGATAGGCCCTACTGTTACATGCTGTTTGCATTATACCGCAGTTGTGCCCCTGGCATAGGCTGAACATGCAGTTCACGGTGATGACCCATGTCTTGACATCAGTAGTATACGAGATTGATCCATGTTTGTAATATCTAGGCCTACAGTTCTCGGTGCTGATATCCAGTATCTGTAACATCATCACAGTGATCATGTCATTAGCCTAGGCCCATGTAATATATTTCCTTTACAGGCCCATACGTTAAACAAATTTCACATGCTCGTAGACGTAACATAAACTGCCATTAACGTAGTCCGCTACAAACAGTGAGGTAATGACGAGTCAAAATTTAAAAGTCATTTCTTGAATATTATCTCTTCAAAATGACATATTTTATAGAGTAAATAATCAGCATCCTAACACTGAAAAGAAAACAGGGGATCACCGTGCTCGTTTCTTCTACATATTCGATCGAAATCACACACATCCACCTAAAATGACATAAATTACGGCATTTTTTGCACATTTTTTCGTCCATATTCACATCTTGCATCGTGTTTTCCATGCGAACGGATACGGTGACACCCTATTTTCTTTTCAGTTTCAGGATGCTGAACAGTTACTCTATGAAATGTATCATTTTGAAGCTCTAGATTATGTTGACACAGTTATTTATTTTAAAAAACTCTTTGACCACCTCCCCTCACTGTTTGGAGAGGACTACCTTAAAAAACTATGCTACATATTTCGTGTAAGCATGATCATATGAACCACATCTTGGCTGTTCAATTTTGCTGTACGAATTAATTTCTTTGTAGGTTTACCAGCAACGCTCGATGAACACTATGAGCTTGACGATATTAATAACACTAATTGGTGGAGAATCAGGCAGTGCGGCCGTAGGCTAAAGCTAGCATTCCATAGACGCGGCATGCGGATACGGCGTCCGGTATGCGGCATCCGGCAAAAATCAAAATGACTGTTTTCAGAAGGACACATTCCATACATACGGTTGCGGTATCCGGCAACGGCATGCGTGAATAAAAATCACTTCATGTAGCGATTTTTGCCGCATGCCGGACCCATTCCGCAAGGGATAATTCGAACATGTGACGTCATCGGGCACCTGCCACATGGCCATTGTAGTGATTTTTCAGATTGTCTGGATCATATTTCGTGCCAAATGCTGTGGACTAATCATCATACATACTGATATGTAATCGTTCATAAAATAATGATCAGTATAGGCCTATACGCGACATATATACACGTAGTACATCAAACCATTATTATCGTACAAATTGCTGCATAATATTTTATTTCGAATTTCAATATACATGTATCGGAGTCTTATGCTTGGACAATTTTGATGAAAAGTCCTTTCGCACATATATGCTGTATACGAGACAGGGACGGTGTCAAGTAGTCCATCAGAGCATGATGGATGAAATTTAGGCCTAGATATAATCTATTCCATGCAGCAGAACACAGAGATATACCCCACTCGACCAGTTCGTAGTAACTCATGCCATGATGCCGACGTCCAAAATTATACATCATTACCAAAATTATACACAATATCATAATGTCAGTAATCAACATAACATCAACATAACAACCAGCAACCACAAATGTATGAACAAACATCATCCGCCGTCCTGGTGAGCCAGGCATTTCATATGGTCAACAACATATAAAAACCCATATTGTGGAATAACCCTAAAATCTAACCCAATCTTTTACACAATGTACAGCATAGGCATATCCCTTTTTTCAGACAAAATGATGTCTTTATGCCCCCTCTTTAGAGAGACTGTGCCCAAGTCTTTCCCTTACCAGTAATAAAACCTTTAACATAAGTCCTATAAACATATGCATTATCAAAATTACAAAAGTTACCGAGCATTAAATTCGTTCAAAACTTTCTCGCGGAGATTTATAATAGTTGCCGGCCGCTCCTGCCATATGAAGAGTCCCGTCGAACTTGCGGAGTCCCCCGTATTGGGTTACTGTATGTGATCCGTTCCTCACTCATCGCACGGCACAAGTGAAGTCGGGAGACAATCCAGACTTACCCGTGTATTTTATGTATTACTGAAAAGGAGTGCCACCATTATTGCCAAGTAATTGAAAATAAATATGCATGTCAGTATCTGTATACATAAGGAACAACATATTGTATTCTCTGACTTATGTTGGAAGAACTTCACATACAATTATACTCGCCCTTTGATCTTTTACCTATGAACACTAGTTGAATTTTCACATGCATACTAGTCTATAAATACTTGATTGCAAGACTGGTTGTACTTGTAGTCATAACTGTTGAGTTGTCAAGGGTAGTATGTACCGAAAATAGGGCCAGAATACACCAGCAAACGCCGAAAAGCGTTGGGCTTCTGGGGCCCTTGAGTGGGCCCCATTCCCTCAGCCGCTTGGGACTCGCTGCGCTCGGACCATGCACTCAAGTTAATTCTTGTGCCCCACCGCCCCCCCCCCCCTCCTTTCTGGGATTTCTAGATACGCCCCTGTACAGTACTTCAAGGCCAATGCCGACGAAGTGGTGGCGCCCCTAGTGAGTAAATTGTGCATGTTCTAGGTAGGCCTATGGAATATTTCTCAAATATATAGCATGCCATTAATGTTCAAGCTATTTATTAGTGCACCGGTTATATATACATGTAAGCGAAGAAGCAAGGGCGCAACTACGGTAGGGTCGGGGTAGGGGGGCGACCCCCTCCTCCCCCCCCCCCCCCCCAACTTTTTGGGACAGTTGTTTTTTGTGGGAGATATAATATTATATGTGTGTGAAATTAATGCTAAAAAGCCATCAGATGAAACCAAATACCAACATTTATCATGTGTATTTCCAAAAAATTTCCGAGGGCATGCCCCTTGAAACCCCTAAAGTGTTGCTTCACCCCTCCGGGGCTCGCGTCATAACATCATGTTTTATCCAAACATTGAACCGCGATCCCCCTCTCCTCCCCCCACATTTACACCGTGGTTGCGCCCCTGCGAGGAAGAATAGCCGTCTTGAAGAGAATCCTGTCACAACATTGTGCACGGAATAGTGTGGAGTCGAAACCAATTATTGAAGAGCGCACAAACTATATCTATGTTGGTTTGTTCAAATGACATACTGTAAAATATAGATCTAATATTCCATGAACCAAACGGTCAAAGTTCTTAAAATATCAAATTTGGTCGCTAAAGTCGATAGCTACAAACTGTCAAATTTTGAAAGAGATCTATGGTAAAAAAAAATAGCCCCAAAAGTCAGATTTACTAGAAGCCTAAAAAAACTTTTTTTTTTCAGAACCACAAACATGTGAACCTACATGACTGTAATGCTGTGTTAACATAAGTTCTATCTCGTTATTTATCGTTACTTGCAACTATCTACATGTATATCTGCAAATTATCGTAATATATCTGCGCTTTTACTTGAATGTAGGCCTATTTGAGACTACAATTAATGGAAACATAGCGATCGCGGGATTTGAAACACATGTAAAATATATGGTCATTAGGCCTATTCGTGAAGTGAAAGATGTTTTCCTTTTTTGCTCTTATCTTTTTTTAACTGTTTCAGCGATTTTGCGAATGAAAATAGTGTCATCTCTGAGCTTTTGCCACAGTTTTATAGTGTATGTAAATGACGAAAAGCACGCGATTCCGTATATATGGAATACAACATTACGCATGTCGGATGCCGCACGGTACTGCTGCCGGATGCCGCATACCGGACGCCGTATCCGCATACCGCACCTATGGAATGCTAGCTTTATTGTTGGCGTCATGACCGCACCGTGTCTTCACCACTGCGGCATCATTATGACACGAACAGCCCACAGTTCCATAAGTGTGCGGTCTCAACTTTGTTACATTATGATATTTTTTTTGTCGAATATTATTAAGACTGTATTAACATATTGTCCCTCTAGCGAATAGCAGCTAAACCAACGACATAAACAACAATGTCTGCCACGTATCAAATACTGCTGATATTATAAAGATTATAGGCATGATGTGAGTAGTTTATGGTGATTTGTACAGTTACGTCGGATGCTGCACACATGTGGTACATCATGTCGGAAGAACAAAGGCTGTACGAGCTGTCAGAACGCCTAGTACGAGCAATAACTGGCTGGCAGTACACTGTCTCAGAGAGCAGTGTTGAGGACTTGATTCGCCAGGGGGCGCAAGTGAACAGACTACATGGCACGCTGCTACCGCTACATTGCGCCTGTATGGTTGACAGCTGGTCTTACCTACACCTCCTCTTGGATCACGGTGCTGAGGTCAACCTACCGGATGGATACGGACGATGTCCTATTCACTATGCGGCTGAAAGGAGTCCACGGTGTCTTGAGATACTTCTCGCGCACGGAGCACAACCCGATAGTCCTGATCCGAACAATGACATGCCGCTACATTGGGCTGCATTCAAGAACAATCATCGATGTGTGGAGATCCTGCTCCGCAATCGTGCAAGTGTAAATGTGCTGGACAACAACGGAGATACTCCAATCTGCTGGGCTGCAATGAAAGGCAACTTCGAGAGCATTAAACTGTTGCTGGATTATAATGCCAGAGTAGACATTGTGAACTGTGATGGGAAGAGTCCCGTGCTCAGGGTGTGTACGCTCATCAGTTCTGGCCTGGACAGTAGCGAGGATATGGACTGCCTCGAGCTCCTGTTGGACGCTTCTGGTCAGGTCCACCTCAGGGATGAAGATGGTCGCTTGCCTCAAACAATCACATCAGACAATAGACTAACAGAGTTGCTGACCCCGTGTTGTACATCTCCTCGATCATTGAAACACCTGAGCAGGTTTGCCGTCCGTGGACATCTTGGGACGAACTATTTACCAGACATTGTGGCCAAGCTGCCATTGCCAAGACGTCTTCAGCGATATGTGCTTTTGAAAGAATCATGATGTTACCATGTATTGCTAAATTCCATTGATTCTAGTCATTATTTTGTGGAAGTTTTTCACTTTATAGATGAAGTATACGTTGATAAGCCAGCGAGTTATCAGCGTGATTTAAATGTTGTGACTAGGTAAGTTGATTGTAATCAACTTGCCATGTATTGATGTTTAACACTTTTAAACTTGGTATGACCCAAATATGTTGTACTTCATGATTTTTTTCCAAAAAAAAATAAAATAAAATGAATGACACTTCTCTCAGTTTCTCAGCACTATTTGATTTATAAAACAACTGGACTTCTCGTGTTTGAGTATTTGTCTCAGACACTCTGGTTGCAATGAACCGAAAACACGTATTCGGTTCAGGAGACTTTAATTTTATTTTTCAAAATCAATCAACGTAGGTATTATGCGAAAAGTATTAAACATTTACCAATGACCATCACGATTCCAGACAGAAGTATCAGCTACTCCTAGACTAATACTCGCATTTTGTTTTAGATTGAAATGGATCTATATGACACAAGAAGGACAAACATGTTGAACTTCCAATCTTGCTGACGAATTACATACTCCTTTTCAACTGAATATTTGGCCTCAGATGACGTAGAAGAAGCTTTTTGAATTCAGAGGTACCAATGGTGTACAGGAAGGGATTGACAGCAGCATTTATAGGTAAAACGAATATTGCAATCCAAGAGGATACAACATCTGGAACATTAAAGCCAGCAATAGACATGACAAAAATCAACAACACTGGAATCCAACATGCAATATTGGTGCACAGGAGCAACGCTATTCTGCACAAGGTCTTGTATGTTCTGGAATACCTCATACCTCCGGATGTAAATTTGGATATATTTCGTTTCGCAAATGCAATTTCGCGATATATGCAACAATAGCAAACGCTGGTAAACATGAACTCCATCGTGTTGAATAGAACAAAAACAAACAGAGTATACTGCCAACCAGGAAAAGCTGTTGAGAAATTGAAGAAGAGACACGTTCCAGTTCGAATGTACTTATCTGAATTGAAGTATGGCAACCTGCACACCGGGAGGATACTGAGAAACAACCAGACACTCCACGCTACAAAACAAACAGTATATGTGATACGGTCATCAAAGTTTCTAGCTTTAAATGGGTATTTGATTACTAATAACCTTTCAAGTGTGATCAAAGACAACAGTAAAATAGACATTTGTGTGGACAGTGTTGAAATGATACCAGCGAATGAACAAAGGTAGCTAGATTTCCAGTTTTCAAACAGCACATATGAACCACGAAACTGTTGGTCAACGGAACCCAAAATGAGCATATAAAGTGACATGAGGCTATCACTGGTGGCCAAGTTTAGAACAAGTATCGAAGATGCTTTATGCAAGGATTGTCTCCGGAACCATATAACAGTAAGATTACCGATCAAAGACAAGATGGCAACAACCCAGATGGTATATCGCAGCGTTCTGCCTGAGAGTAAATCTTCACAAGATGAAACTCCAGGGACACGTGCAGTACATACTGCAACCTCACGAGCCAAACAACACAGACCCGAATGGTCTGTTTCCAAGAAACTGACATGATCGAGACCAAGAAACAAAGAGCTGTCAATTTGATCAATCAAGTTATTTTTTATGGATAAAGAATAGATGCTGGTCCATTGATCAAACAAGCTTGAAGGCAGATATCTCAAATGGTTCCCAGAAAGATTCAAGGAGTTAACACTTATGAGTCCGCTAAATGCCAAGGGTGATAACTCTCGGATTCCTAGCGAACTGAGGTCAAGATTTGTCAAAGAGGATACACCATAAAAAGCTTGATCTCGTATCGACACCAGTGGATTGCCTTGCACGCGCAACATCCGCAGCAACGCCAAGCCCTGAAAACACGCTTCTTGTAAAACAATTATGCTGTTGTGTGAAATGTCTAAAACCTGAAGGTTCTTCAGATTCGAAAATATGCTTCCGCCATGAATCTCCAGCGTGGGTATGTTGTTTCTGGAGACATTCAACTCAACAAGGAACATATAGTCTACAAGAGTGTACAGATTTGCAAGGTGACAACTGGTCACGATGATCTTTCTTATGGAATGAGGGAAGTAAGGTACCACTTCCATGTTCGTACCCGTGCAGTAAGCAGTCAGTTCGTGACATGTACAGTTACTTGGACACGTTCTATTCTCCCAATCACACGAATATTCATCGGCTCCACCTATGCAGTTTGGTGTACCATCACATATAGACAACTGGTCCAAGCACACACCATCGGGGCACATGAAGAAACCAGGACAATAAACAATGTTAGTGCAGGATTCTTCATCTTCTCCGGCTGCACAGTCCCACCTACCATTGCACAGACTACTTAGAGGTATACATGGTCCCTTTGGACATTTGTAGCTGTTCTCACAATTATAAAAATCACATTTTAGTAGATGATGACTATTTGAACAGTGCTTCAACCGCCCGAATTCGTCAACCTCAAAGAGACATCTGTTCTTCTCTAAATAATATGTTTGATCTTTATCGTAGCATGGTTTCATATGGGGTTTGATGTCATTGGTGTTAGTAGATGTTGAATATGGGCTGTCGAGTATCTTGAATATGGGATGTCGAGCCACTTGGTGTGATGACCATGCATCTGGCCAAACACATGCTTCATCTGAACCATCCTCGCATTGTTGTTGGCCATCACAAACTTTTGACGAGTGGATACATCCACCAGAAGAGCACTGGTAGAATAAACTGTTGCACTGACATGTTGGATGTCCACAGTTCTGGAAACAATATGTATAATTCAGACCTGCTGGTATAGGATGACAGAGGTGTGAGCAGTTGTCCTCATCGCTTCCATCCAAACAATCCAATGTGCCATCACACCAAGCTAATACTGGCACGAGAACTTGGTCTCTACACCGCCTTGTGCTCAGAGTATCACTGCTTGGCCGTACACAAAACGTATAGTATGTTGCAGTCGTCGTATTCTTAGTGGTTCTCATTGCCCTCTTGGCCAGGACACCCTGATACATATACACAACCATTATTCTTGTCTCCAACTCCAAAGAAATTAATTGCTGGGTTTGTGAAATCAGCTCGTCAATGAGGTCTTGTCCTGTCACAAGCTGTAAACTTCGTATTGTGCAATTTAGCTTTGCTGATTCCCATTGCGTGCCGAGATTCAGCAAAATATAGACATAGTTTTGGTATTCAAACTGATGGAAAATGTCTGCCAGTGGTTCTGCAATGGACACAACATGAATATCCGACGGGGATGATCGATATATTATGGTTAAATTATCCCTATTGACCCTTATTTTTGGTTTTGGTGCACATATGACAGTACTTTGAAATGTCTTGGAGCAGGGAACTGTAATCCACTCGAACAAATCGAGTTCTGGAGTTTCCATAGAAATTACACAAGATGCATTGTCAGTATCAGAAGGCTGGATGTTAAATCTGAGTAACTCGAGGAGTTCTGTTCGATGCGGAATGAATTGTGTCTTATTGAAGTGATAAAAACCAACTAGGCCCCTGTGATCTCGATAATAGGTGTTCCATGATTGTCTGAGCAACGGCTTCCCATCAGTCCATTCCAACACTGTAGCGTTCATCTGAAAGAAATAATATTGGATGCTTCCATATGAGATTTTCTTGATTAGTATCCCGAAGGTCTATATATGCCCACAATACACTATACAGATAATACTAATAAACAATAATTACCTGGCTAGAGTTCCTAGCATGCAAACCGATGAATGCCAAACATGGCCGTGAACATCTTCTGCGCAGCATTTCCGTGCTTATTACTTTTCTCAAAAGAAGAACGTCTTCCGCGTTGGTTATACTGAAAAGTTCACTTCCCTCGTGTTCACACTGAGCTTTTGCCATATTCCAAGATGTCAATGATCTGGTTATATCAACGGGAAACTCATCGTATCTTTTTGTACTATACGAGTTTCCTAGTTGTTGTTGTCCTTGAGCTACGTGAAGTGATATGGCACAGGCGGAGCAACCATCTGTAGAAGAGTAAGTTTGTCGGTTGATGAGGACATGAATGAATGCAGAGTTATATTCGTGTTTAAAACTCTTCACACGGTGCCAGTGGAATGTGTCGCCTAGCTTAGAAATAGGATGTTGTTCAATCACTATGAAGTCATCGAAGAAACAGGTTGTTGGACAGCTATTGCTGGTGTTCACTCGAAGTGTTCTCTCTCGGTCTCCAGCTGTAATTTCTCCGGATATGATTCTATATAACCCGCCCACAGCTGGTATATCTACATGACTACATGGGTTGAGTACCAAAGACTCGTCACCCTCGAGGCGTATGTCATGCAGACTTGAACTGATGTTGATTGATTTTGGAATATTTTCGATTATTTCTGGATCGCACGATGGTTCCGTCATTATAGAAAATAATATACAACCTGGAGAGTACCTTAGTCGGAACATTGATCCTGTTATTCTCTTTGATATTGCATCTTTGGTGTTCCACTTCGTGTAGTATGTGTTATCTATTTGAAGCTGAAACGAAGATCGATCGGTTGCATCACAAGATGAACTCACAATTGGAATCGTAGAAATTTGAAAGTATCTTTGGTTTTTACTGCCATGTGCATGGCCCACTATATTACAGTGTTCTACTGATATGTAATCTGAATATCCAGTTCCGTCGTCATACAGAAACATACATGGCAGTTTGTGAGACAGTGTCTGCAGATATACGTGATATTCATCTGTGAAATGTCTGATGAACACATTTTCTCGTTGAACTATTTTTGGTAGAGTGTCGACAAACTTGTAGTACACATTGGAGTCGCCACAAAACATGTGCATTGGAATTCCCACACAAGAGCTTCGGGTTACCTTCAAAGTCAACTTTATTCCTGGAAATGGGAATTCTGGAAAGCGGAATGAATACGCGCCCATGGTAATGGTATTCGTGAGACTAAAATAACTTTTGAATGAAGCTGTCTCATCACTGGGACAGAACACACTCGGACTTGGGCGTATTCTGCGGAGATATTCTTGTGTATAAAACTGCCCGAACAATGGGGCACCGTGTTCAATCCATACACCGCCAAACTGGCAATTCTTACTAGATGGTATGTCGATGGATAAGTGAGATATTTCTATGCTAATGAATGGTTCTCCAGGACGTACACGGGTAAGTGGCAGAACGAAAGTCCACATGCAGAACATTATGTTATCGGTAAAGTGGCATCCAGAAGGCGACGTGATTTCCATCGTTGCAGGCAGACTTGGTACATATCGCACTACATTAGGAGACCGAGTTGAGGACGTGAAGTGTAGAAGAGTGTCTACCATCAAACTAGCAATGTCCACATGGATATGTAGCAGACCTATATGTGCCGTACACGTGTATCTCTCCTGATCGTGATTAAGGAGTTCCATGGTGACAATTATGTCGTTCCATGTGCTGGGTCCATCATACAGAGTTATATAACCGGTGTATCCCATTGATTCAACTCTGTGCATTGTTATACCCACGATCGCATCCACCTGACTCTGAATTAAGATGTGGTAGTCCCAGAACATTATATTTCGTAGCGAGGGTGCAACTGGAGCGTATATCGACCGTGTTGAATTGTCCACCAAAATAGTCACCGTGTTCCCAACTTGTTCCACCGTGTTTCTCACCAAAACTTGGTAAGAAGCCAGGAACTTATCAGTGTAATTTTGGATTCTTACATATTTCAGCAATGTTTGATTTCCATCTGGGTACTCGTTCCAAGGAAAACGTTTCCCACACACCATTTTTGTATGTGACACGGATACTATTTCCACACGGTTGTCTGTGCAATGTCCTTTGTCAGAATGCACATCGAAGATTCGAAATGTCAGGTTGAATTTGAAGGCATTGTGACAAGACAGATGCCAGACTATGTTGGTTTGTGATGTTAGATCGGCCAGGAACTCGATGATGCCGCATGCTGTTAGTAGCTCAGACTTGTCCCTCGTTGGCTTATTGTTCCGTGCAGCAGCTGTGCACAGATTAAGATGTGCAGAGTTCAGCAGACATAGGTTATATCTGTACATGGCTAGCAGACTACTGCTATTCCTACTGTACATAATGGCACACTTGGCCAGCTGAACGGTCACGTACCTCATCCACAGCTTGTCGCAGTGATCACTGATTGGCAGTCGTGAATTATTGGGCTGGGAAGTTGTCTCGGCAACCGTCTCGTTCTCTGCGTGTGACCTCGAATATCCCTCTATGCACTTCCATCCATGGAGGCAAAGAATCGTTGCGAGTATTAGGAACATACTGGTATATTTCACGATCAGATATTGATAGACGGAGTAGTACTGATAGGTTCACTGCTCTGTGAGCTGAACCTGATTAAGATGAGAGTGATTCGGGGATAGGAATATAGATTTATAGCATGATTTGCATTGTAATTAGCGTTATTTGTGCCCTGTTTGTTGCGAATGATGTCTTGGGCTGACGGTCATATTTCCGTCAAGGGTATTCCCACAAACTTTTCGCGTTTGCGCAAATAGTCCTTTTGGTGATTATTAGCATGCACAGAACATCCGGTAATGCCAATTACAGAATATCATGTGACGATGCACGAAGTTCGAAATACAATGTCATGTTGCACAAAGTATGTTTAAATTAGCATCCTTAGGATAAATGATTTCATATATATCTGAAAACAAGTCTCAAATGTCAGTTATCGAGTGATTACTAGGACGTGAAATGCTCACTCTTCGGAAATCCCGTACGTTTCTTTGCCTTACGTGTTATTTCACTTAAAGTTACTACGCTTTCCTTTAGTTGTGAACACATTCATTTTTTCTTTCATAATTGCGGTTTTGTACTGAATAATAATAATAATAATAATAATAATAATAATAATAATAATAATAATAACAACAACACATGTATATGAGACTTTATTCTTGCATGAAGTGGAACATCCATTCAATGTTCCTCAAATTATAGATTAGGAGACATAAAAATGACACGGATGAAAAACATGGTGTTACAAGACACAACATCTCAAAATCAGAAAATTATTTTCACACAGAGTCAGGGACGTCGATTGGAAGGTGCTTGTGTTGAAGCTTGTTCAGTGTTGTGATTCAAAACAAAAGTATTTTTTTCCAGCCCTGATCTCTCAGGTAAATATGTTGAAAGACTCGTCCTCGTAACTCTTGCTCCGCAATAACTGACTAGCGCAAGTCACCAGCAATAGCTGTAAAATAGATAATCACCAATATCTTGATACACATCAAAATATTCTGAATCAGGTCAAATATTACACTTGCTGAATCTGATGTGTTTTTCGTGAGAATTGGCAAGACAAAATACTTGGATTAAAGATAACATAGTTGGATGCATTAATAGTAGTAAATGTATCTATATACTGAATATGCGTGCCACATCATTTGATTTCCAATTCAACATAAATCTCAGTTCGACGACCTCACGATAAAGAGATATACCCCATTATTGGAGTGTCACCGAATGTCTTATAATGCCTCATCATCTGTGCGCTATAACTGTGGTGTCACTACTTGTGTAGCCACCACGTCATCGCAACATTACAGTGATTCTCTCTTCTGGAAAGACCTCGAGGTCAGCTGTATCCCACTGTTGAGCCACATCACCCTGGTCAAGTTAATCACCCATATGGGTGCCCCCAGACAAGTGCTATACCTGTCTGCGATCAGGCAGCAGGAACCTGATATTTGCAGGTGATGTGATTCAACAATGGGGGCCGAACTAGGACCGATGCCGAGACATACCACAGTGATTCGAAAGGTACAGCACCAATGTAAAGTTCGGCGACCCCACGATAATAGGTATACCCCTTTCCGGAGTGTCACTAAATGAGTAGTAAATGCCCCCAGCATATTTGAACAATAACCGTGGTGTTACTACTCATGAAGCGCCTTCACGTCAAAATGCTACATTAATCAATATTCAGAGGTCAAATTACAACTGACTTGCAGGAGCAGGAACATTAGCACGCTGCCCGAGACACACCCGAACAGCACTTTGAGCCATCGGGATACGGCACGGTAACAACCCTGAAACCAACGGTTCGATAAGTGAAAGTATACTACTTTTGTGATGTAGTTTTTATTGTATTTAATCGAGCAATTCTGTCTTTATTGACAGTATCAGTAGCCTCGTTCTTACACCCGGTATCTGTCGGCAACGGGGACAGTGATTCCTTATTATAACATGTACCTTGCTGTTGACGGCGTCAGTATCTCCATTCTTACACCCGGCCAGGTCTGTTGGGGGCTCAGAGATCCAGGGGGCATCACGAGCACAGCACGTCTGCGGCCATGACCAACCCTGCATGGATAGAAGCCGTTAGTGTGCGACCCTCACGAAGATCGACAAGAAATGAACCAGCCTGGGTATACATGATCGATGTACAACTGACTGATGGTTTCCCGGTGACGTTGTACCAGTCACTAGCCTCGTCCACCCAGTCCTCTCGGCCATCCGTCCCACAGCACTCAAACTGGGAGAACAAGCTACCAGTGTTTACACTTCATAAATCTCTTTGAACACAGCTTGCTGGGCGGAAATGCACTTGTGATTTCATTGACCCCACGTACGTACATTTACTTGCATGTAGTCAAAGGCCTTCGACAGGTCCTTATCAGTTTGTTCTGTGTACTCAGTGACGAGAAAGTCCATCATTCCAGATTGCAGAGAATTATTTACCTGAAAATCAGTCGTAATCAACAACCATATCTGAAAATCAGTTTTACATCATGACTGGAGCAAAATTCAATGACTTAAAATGATATTTTACCCAGATAATGTTGATAAATCCAATGATCGGTGTTGCGAGTTGCATTACCGTCAGCAGAGATGCGAAGTAGACAAACTTATAGTGCAGAAAAGAAAGGAACATGTAGTTGTTAGTTGCATGGAGAGGTTTTAAGATGAGCAAAGTCGAACACTCTAGCTATAGGTTTGGGAATGGGGAGACCATAATGGTCCATATTCAGATACAACCACATATGAAAGTACAGAATACTACAAAATGGGGATTTCAGAAGTGTGCTCACAGCTTTGAGTGTCCGCGTGTGTTCGAGCACGGTTGCCACGAGGCCGAGCACGGAGCAAACGACCATGAAACAGCCCGTGGAGAGCGCCAGAATGGCGAAGATGTAGGCCAAATCCCCCGTGGTGTTGAGGTCAGCCACATCCAGCCAGTACGAGACTCGCCGGTCCACGAAGCACCACACCCCTACAGCCACCAGTCCCATACTCAGGACCTACAGCACGGACAGAGTACATGGATCACAAAAGGCCATTCCTGTTTATTTTCTGTTTCTCGTCCCCGCGCGCCTAGCTTTTTGCGAAATTTTGAGAAAAAACAAATATGTTATATTATAGAAATAAAAGCGATTTTTACACACAAAATTCCGCCAATCTTTGTGAAGCCTTCCCATATTGGTCTTGTAGCAAAACTTATCCGACTGGCGAGTGTGTATACAAGATGTACCCAGAGTTTTGCACAGACTAACATTTCAATTATACAATTCTTACCACAAAAAAGTATCTGAGATTCAAAATGAAACTAGGATATATTCACAGATGCTCAAAGACATATAGGTCCCCCACCCAAGCATCGTTTGCATTAGAGAATCTTTGCACAGTATATATTGTTTTTTATTTGAGGGTCTGTTTGTTTTTTCCGCCCTCCCTCCTAGCTTTTGATTTTCCAAAAGACGAGAAACAAAAAATTAAACAGGAGTGGCCTAACTAGACGTAAAGGCCTAGAGGCCTTGGGGGCGTTTCGATACACAACACAATCACAGGTGAACTGTTAATTACTGACAACTCTGCAACCAAAATGATTACGTAGATACATCCATTTCACTCTAAGACGACGGTTTCTGGAATATAAATGAAAATAAATGAGATATGGCCGAAAATGAAAAAATGCCGACTCAGCAAAAAAAAATTTGACCCAGGGCCAAGTTCACCCAACATACCCCTAAGACATATTTGGTCAGTGTCACGAGTCCGAAAATAACGTCCGTTTCGCTCTACGACGCACCGTTTCCGAGATATGGCCGAAAATGAGAAAAAAATGCCGACTCAGCAAAAAAAAAATTTGGCCCAGGACCAAGTTCACCCAACATACCCCTAAGACATATTTGTTTAGTGTCACGAGTCCGAAAATAACGTCCGTTTCGCTCTACGACGCACTGTTTCCGAGATATGGCCGAAAATGAAAAAAGTGCCGACTCAGCAAAAAAAAATTTGGCCCAGGACCAAGTTCACCCAACATACCCCTAAGACACGTTTGTCTAGTGTCACGAGGCGAAAATAACCTCCGTTTTCGCTCTACGATGCACCGTTTCCGAGATATGGCATAAAAAAAAAATTTGGCCCAGGACCAAGTTCACCCAACATACCCCTAAGACATGTTTGCCTAGTGTCATGAGTCCGAAAATAACGTCGGTTTCGCTCTATGACGCACCGTTTCCGAGATATAGCCGAAAATGAAAAGCGCCGACTCAAGAATGACTCACCAAAATTGCTTTCGGCCCCTGGGTCAAAGGTCGTTTGAGGGATTGACCCCATAATCGATAGGATTCCTCTGCGACACTATATCAACATATGTCAAGTGTAGCATGGTAGCACAAGTACTTTTCGAGTTATCATCCGGAACCCATTTGACACAAAATTCATCCTCACGGACTAACCGGACCTCGGAGCCGGCTCCAAAACAATAGGGTTCATCTATGTGATATATGTGATAACTGGTAAAAATTTATCGAGGCGTTCTCGAGTTATCGTCCGGAAACCGAAAAGTGAAAAAAACAAAAAAAAATTCTGACAAAACCATAAGGACATTTCGCGCGGAAATGCCCTAATAATGAGAAGAAGAAGAAGAAGAAGAAGAAGAAGAAAAGTCAATAACGGTACTTACGAGAACTGAACTGTAGAGCCCAATGCTTGCAACGCGAGCTTTATTGGTGTAATAATCCGAAATATTCGCCATCTCCAAAAGGTGAGTCAACGAATCGATTCGATTGGTTCCACAGCGAAAAACTATCGCGTGTATTATCCAACTGTCCAACAACAGAATAATGTCCACACAAACAGATTTCACGATGCCCCAGTCGACATAAATCAACCAGGCAACCATGCAATTGGTATTTCATCTATTACATGTAACTGTAATGTAAAAGAAGTTCGTTTTACAAGGAGATATTCCGTGTAGACTCTCCTGCAAATTATACCCGTGATTTATATTTGTTTGCATTGGTAGGTTCATGCGAGTCTCAGTAACTGCGCTAGTCACCAAAGTCCCGCTTGAAATACGATTGTAATCCTTCAATGCTCGTCCGGTAGGCTACATGTGTTGGAATTCCTAATTATTTTGACATAGATGATATAGCTTGTATACAACCCCATGCATTGATAGCCTGAATACTAGCATCACCACTATTATGTATTTTCCACTTATACTATCTGAATCTGAGAAATTCTCCCCTTATCTCTGGAGAGTCGTAAAGTGAATTATTCGGTAAACAACAGTAAAACGCTTGCCATGAGTGATAAAAGTAATAAATTTATTTCCGATGGGTGTATTCAAACTAATGTCACACTAGGTCTACATTTGTTATCCTTGGCGGGGTTGTAGTTGGTGATAATGCACGAAGTTCGCGTTTGTGCTAAATTTTCAGATTGCGAGTTCATCCAATGTCATGGATATGTCAAGTGTATCAATCCTTCGATCACCAGAAAACCAAGGCCGAAAAGACCATAATCAATCCAGCATGCGAGGTGTTGCAAAAGATACCCTATAGGCTAGTTAGTCTAGTTCCAGGAGGCCGAAATTGAGCTCCGTTTCGCTCTACGACGCACCGTTTCCGAGATAGTCAAACAGGAAGTGCCAAGTCGGCGAAAACAAATTCGACACCAGGGGTCGTCTCGACCCAAAATACCCCTAAGCCTAGTTTGTCTAGTGCCAGGAGGCCGAAATTGAGCTCCATTTCGCTCTCGACGCACCGTCCCTGAGATACGATCAAACAGGAAGTGCCGAGTCTGCAAAAAAAAATCGACACCAGGGGTCGTTTCGACCCAGATTACACCCTAGACTAGTTTGTCTAGTGCCAGGAGGCCGAAATTGAGCTCCGTTTTGCTCTACGACGCACCGTTTCCGAGATACGGTCAAACAGGAAGTGCCGATTCGTCAAAAACAAATTCGACACCAGGGGTCGTCTCGACCCAAAATACCCCTAGGCCTGGTTTGTCTAGTGCCGGGAGGCCGAAATTGAGCTCCGTTTCGCTCTACGACGCACCGTTTCCGAGATACGGTCAAACAGGAAGTGCCGAGTCGGCGAAAATAAATTCGACACCAGGGGTCGTCTCGACCCAAAATACCCCTAAGCCTAGTTTGTCTAGTGCCAGGAGGCCAAAATTGAGCTTCGTTTCGCTCTACGACGCACCTTTCCCGAGATATGGTCAAACAGGAAGTGTCGAGTCGGCGAAAATAAATTCGACACCAGGGGTCGTCTCGAACCAAATAGCCCCCTAGATTAGTTTGTCTAGTACCAGAAGGCCGGAATTGAGCTCGGTTTCGCTCTATGACACACCGATTCCGAGATACGGCCAAACAGGAAGTGTCGAGTCGGCGAAAAAAAATTCGACACCAAGGGTCGTCTCGACCTGAGATACCCTCTAGACTAGTTTGTCTAGTGCCAGGAGGCCGAAATTGAGCTCCGTTTCGCTCTATGACACACCGTTTCCGAGATACGGTCAAAAAGGAAGTGCCGAGTCAGCTAAAAAAAAATCGACACCAGGGGTCGTTTCGACCCGAGATACCCCCTAGACTAGTTTGTCTAATGCCAGGAGGCTGAAATTGAGCTCCGTTTCGCTCTACGACAGACCGTTTCCGAGATATGCATGAAAGCCTCAAGGATGAATCAGCAAAAATTCTTCCGAGCTCTAGGTCAAAGGTCGTTCGACGGATTGATCCCAAAATCAATAGGGTTCTTCCCTAGTGGTATATGAACTCCCATGGAAAGATCTGCAGCCATTCCATGAATACTCTTTGAGTTATCACTCGGAAACCAAATCTCAAAATCATCCTTGATTTCATCCTCACGGACCCCGGAGCCGCCTCCAAAACAATAGGGGTCTTCCATGTAATATTTCTGACCAGTGGTGTAAATTTGGACAAGATCCGTTCAGGCGTTCCCGAGTTATCGATCGGAAACCAAAACGGCGGAAAGTGAAAAAAAAAACAAAAACAGACAAAACCATAAGGGCATTTCCGGCCGAAATGCCCTAATAAGCGTTATTCCAGCTCAAATGCGAATCAGTAAGACACAATTAGAATTTAATGCCATGTTAAAATCGGGATAAAAACTGGTTTGCCATGACGTTTGTGGCGATTAGAAACGCCCTCGGCACTGTGCCGCCACATTTGAGACCATAATCAATCCAGCATGCGAGGTGTTGCAAAAGATACCCTATAGGCTAGTTAGTCTAGTTCCAGGAGGCCGAAATTGAGCTCCGTTTCGCTCTACGACGCACCGTTTCCGAGATAGTCAAACAGGAAGTGCCAAGTCGGCGAAAACAAATTCGACACCAGGGGTCGTCTCGACCCAAAATACCCCTAAGCCTAGTTTGTCTAGTGCCAGGAGGCCGAAATTGAGCTCCATTTCGCTCTCGACGCACCGTCCCTGAGATACGATCAAACAGGAAGTGCCGAGTCTGCAAAAAAAAATCGACACCAGGGGTCGTTTCGACCCAGATTACACCCTAGACTAGTTTGTCTAGTGCCAGGAGGCCGAAATTGAGCTCCGTTTTGCTCTACGACGCACCGTTTCCGAGATACGGTCAAACAGGAAGTGCCGATTCGTCAAAAACAAATTCGACACCAGGGGTCGTCTCGACCCAAAATACCCCTAGGCCTGGTTTGTCTAGTGCCGGGAGGCCGAAATTGAGCTCCGTTTCGCTCTACGACGCACCGTTTCCGAGATACGGTCAAACAGGAAGTGCCGAGTCGGCGAAAATAAATTCGACACCAGGGGTCGTCTCGACCCAAAATACCCCTAAGCCTAGTTTGTCTAGTGCCAGGAGGCCAAAATTGAGCTTCGTTTCGCTCTACGACGCACCTTTCCCGAGATATGGTCAAACAGGAAGTGTCGAGTCGGCGAAAATAAATTCGACACCAGGGGTCGTCTCGAACCAAATAGCCCCCTAGATTAGTTTGTCTAGTACCAGAAGGCCGGAATTGAGCTCGGATTCGCTCTATGACACACCGATTCCGAGATACGGCCAAACAGGAAGTGTCGAGTCGGCGAAAAAAAATTCGACACCAAGGGTCGTCTCGACCTGAGATACCCTCTAGACTAGTTTGTCTAGTGCCAGGAGGCCGAAATTGAGCTCCGTTTCGCTCTATGACACACCGTTTCCGAGATACGGTCAAAAAGGAAGTGCCGAGTCAGCTAAAAAAAAATCGACACCAGGGGTCGTTTCGACCCGAGATACCCCCTAGACTAGTTTGTCTAATGCCAGGAGGCTGAAATTGAGCTCCGTTTCGCTCTACGACAGACCGTTTCCGAGATATGCATGAAAGCCTCAAGGATGAATCAGCAAAAATTCTTCCGAGCTCTAGGTCAAAGGTCGTTCGACGGATTGATCCCAAAATCAATAGGGTTCTTCCCTAGTGGTATATGAACTCCCATGGAAAGATCTGCAGCCATTCCATGAATACTCTTTGAGTTATCACTCGGAAACCAAATCTCAAAATCATCCTTGATTTCATCCTCACGGACCCCGGAGCCGCCTCCAAAACAATAGGGGTCTTCCATGTAATATTTCTGACCAGTGGTGTAAATTTGGACAAGATCCGTTCAGGCGTTCCCGAGTTATCGATCGGAAACCAAAACGGCGGAAAGTGAAAAAAAAAACAAAAACAGACAAAACCATAAGGGCATTTCCGGCCGAAATGCCCTAATAAGCGTTATTCCAGCTCAAATGCGAATCAGTAAGACACAATTAGAATTTAATGCCATGTTAAAATCGGGATAAAATCTGGTTTGCCATGACGTTTGTGGCGATTAGAAACGCCCTCGGCACTGTGCCGCTACATTTGAGACCTCCCCTTCGGGTCGGTCTCAAATCTGCGACACAGTCCCTCGGGCGTTTTTGAACCAGTTTGAACTTATTCATTACTACAGCCACAAAGTCTCCACTGGGCACAATTTCCCAAATTTTAATTGTAAGTTTGCGGTTTATTGTTATACTCACCTCTAAACTACTACGTGCTCCTTTCCGATCCTGCGGATCGTTATGAATAAGAAAATTCGCGTGATTGAACTAGGCATGATCGTCTGCCTCATGACCGCGCTCCTTTTCCCGCCTAAACCACCGCGCACCTGCGCGCGCGTAGGCGCAGCAACTTCACTTTTCTGTCTCTCACAAAAGGAAGCCACTAGCACAATAAATGGTGGGGAGGCTGGGAGGGCTTTTACTGTAGTAGTTTAGAGGTGAGTATAACAATAAACGGCAAATTTAGAATTCAAATTTGGGAAGTTTCTTTTATACAATCACCAATCTAAACTACAGTCCAGGATTAGGAAGACGTGCGGGATTGCGCGAATCGCGCATAACTTCGAAATATCCCGCATACAACAGTTTATCAGTGCGCCCAATGCGCGCACTGTAAATATTTGCGAATGTTATGTTTTTATTGGAATTATTGCGAAAGTTTGGAAATCAATCGTATGACGATCTTCCATTATGTTGGGGCGCCCTTGATGTCAGTGTCAGACGGTCTCTAGACTTAGTCTAGAAACCGCTGAACAGATTGGCTGGCTGAGCATAATTTGTGGTATCCCATGACGTCATAGTTGACGGTTTCTAGATTTACAAACATTCACTGACAGTTTTTGACACCGCTCTCGGGAGTTGTCAGTGCCTCCAAATAAGTTGATTATCGTAAATTCTGCATCCATGGCAATTTATTTTTAAAAAACACAATGACAAAGAAACTTTGTTTCATGCGATGAAAGATTGAACTGAGCTGCAGCGGCAGGAAGCAGCCCACACAGTCACCGGCAACAACCACGTGTTACTGTTGACATATACACACTGACAGCAGGCATTCACAGTGGTGATTCAGATCGTGATGATGACAATGACAGGTTTCTCACGCACACAATTATAGCTACGACTACCGCAGTTGATGATTGAATAAAATCGTTTTTAAAAGTACAAACCCAAAATGTCCCACAACTTTTAGAAAATCCCCCATAACTTTTTGAAAATCCCCCATAACTTTTGAAAATCCCCCATACATTTCAAACTGAAGGGGGGATTCTCTCATACTTCGAGTTCCTCTTCCCAATCACTACATGCTCCTTAGAATCGAAGGAGAGGCGGTGGAGCATTTTGTGCTAGAGTGTCATGAAACAGACGATCAGTCAAGGTTCAAGCGAATTAACCAAATCCAGTAATATGCTTAATAATAATAAAGCATAATACCTGCATTCGGCATTCACTCGACGAAAAATTAGCCCAAGGGCTAAGAAAGGTTACCGGACAATCTATATTTTAGATATTAGTATTTTGTCCGGTGACCTTGAAAAAAAATGTCATTGGTCAATTCAAGAACACGATAATATTCGGCATATGTCATTTCTAGTATGTCCACAATTGATTCCTAAGCTATAAAGTCAATAATGAGCGAGATATTAGCCATTATGTCCTGTGACCTTGAAAATGAGGTCAAAGGTCGAATTCAAGGTCATAGCAAGATTCAGCATATATCACTTCCTATATGTTCATAATTGATTCCTAAGCTGTAAAGTCGATAATAAGCTAGCTATTAGCCATTTTGTCCTGTGACCTTGAAAATTAGGTTAAAGGTGAAGTTCAAGGTCATGGCAATAATCTGCTTATATCATTTCCTATATGTTCATAATTGATTCCTAAACTGTCAAGTCGATAACAAGCGAGATATTAGCCATTTCGTTCTCTGACCTTGAAAATGAGGTCAAGGGTCAAATTCAAGGTCATAGCAATATTCAGCATATATCATTGCCTATATGTTCATAATTGATTCTTAAGCTGTAAAGTCAATAATAAGCAAGATATTAGCTATTTTGTCCTGCGACCTTGAAAATGAGGTCAAAGGTCAAGTTCAAAACAATGTTCATAATGTATCATTTTCTATATGTTCACAATCGATTGCTAAGCTGTAAAGTCGATAACAAGCGAGATATTAGCCATTTCGTTCTCTGACCTTGAAAATGAGGTCAAGGGTCAAATTCAAGGTCATAGCAATATTCAGCATATATCATTGCCTATATGTTCATAATTGATTCTTAAGCTGTAAAGTCAATAATAAGCGAGATATTAGCTATTTTGTCCTGCGACCTTGAAAATGAGGTCAAAGGTCAAGTTCAAAACAATGTTCATAATGTATCATTTTCTATATGTTCACAATCGATTGCTAAGCTGTAAAGTCGATAACAAGCGAGATATTAGCCATTTCGTTCTCTGACCTTGAAAATGAGGTCAAGGGTCAAATTCAAGGTCATAGCAATATTCAGCATATATCATTGCCTATATGTTCATAATTGATTCTTAAGCTGTAAAGTCAATAATAAGCGAGATATTAGCTATTTTGTCCTGCGACCTTGAAAATGAGGTCAAAGGTCAAGTTCAAAACAATGTTCATAATGTATCATTTTCTATATGTTCACAATCGATTGCTAAGCTGTAAAGTCGATAAAAAGCGAGATATTAGCCATTTTGTCCTGTGATCCTGAAATGAGGTCAAAGGTCAAATTCAAGGTCATGGCAATAGTCTGCTTATATCATTTCCTATATGTTCATAATTGATTCCTAAGCTGTAAAGTCGATAACAAGTGAGATATTAGCCATTTTGTCCTGTAACCTTGAAAATGAGGTCAAAGATCAAATTCAAGGTCATCAGAATATTCAGCATATATCATTTTTTATATGTCCACAATTAATTCCTAAGCTGTAAAGTCGATAATAAGCGAGATATAAGCCATTTTGTTCTCTGACCTTGAAAATGAGGTCAAGGTCAAATTCAAGGTCACCAAAATATTCAGCATGTACCATTCCCTATATGTCCACAATTGATGGCTAAGCTGTAAAGTCGATAATGAGCGAGATATTACCCATTTTGTTCCCTGACCTTGAAAATGAGGTCAGAGGTCGAATTCAAGGTCATGACAATATTCAGTATGTATCATTTCCTATGGTCCACAATTGATTCCTAAGCTGTAAAGTCGATAATAAGCGTAATATTGGCCATTTTGTACTATGACCTTGAAAATAAGGTCGAAGGTCAAATTCAAGGTCATCAGAATATTCAGCATATATCATTTCCTATATGGCCACAATTGTATCCTAAGCTGTAAAATCGATAATAAGTGAGATATTAGCCATTTTGTTCTGTGACCTTGAAAATGAGGTCAAAGGTCAAATTCAAGGTCATCAGAATATTCAGCATATATCATGTTTTATATGTCCACAATTAATTCTTAAGCTGTAAAGTCGATAATAAGCGAGATATAAGCCATTTTGTGCTCTGACCTTGAAACTGAGGTCAGAGGTCAAATTCAAGGTCACAAGAATATTCAGCATATATCATTTCCTATATGTCCACAATTGATTCCTAAGCTGTAAAATCGATAATAAGTGAGATATTAGCCATTTTGTCCTGTGACCTTGAAAATGAGGTCAAATTCAAGGTCATGACAATAATCTGCTTATATCATTTCCTATATGTTCATAATTGATTCCTAAGCTGTAAAGTCGATAACAAGTGAGATATTAGCCACTTTGTCCTTTGACCTTGAAAATGAGGTCAAAGGTCAAATTCAAGGTCATCAGAATATATATCATTTTTTTATATGTCCACAATTAATTCCTGAGCTGTAAAGTCGATAATAAGCGAGATATAAGCCATTTTGTGCTCTGACCTTGGAACTGAGGTCAGAGGTCAAATTCAAGGTCACAAGAATATTCAGCATATATTATTTCCTATATGTCCACAATTGATTCCTAAGCTGTAAAATCGATAATAAGTGAGATATTAGCCATTTTGTCCTGTGACCTTGAAAATGAGGTCAAAGGTCAAATTCAAGGTCATCAGAATATTCAGCATATATCATTTCCTATATGTCCACAATTAATTTCTAAGCTGTAAAGTCGATAATAAGCAAGATAAAAGCCATTTTGTGCTCTGACCTTAAAACTGAGGTCAGGGGTCAAATTCAAGGTCACGAGAATATTCAGCATATGTCATTCCCTATATGTCCACAATTGATTCCTAGTCTCTAATCTCATTATTAAGTGAGATATTAGGCATAATGTGTCCCATTATAAATCATAGGAGAATTTAACATGGGAAAGTCCCATTCGGGACCCGTCGAGAAAATGAAAATGGCCACCACACGCAGACCGGCGATTCAGGGGCAACAAAACTTATACACATCTTTTGCAATAAAAATCTCAAAACTGTCTGAACAGTTTTTGAGAAAATGGCCACCAAAGTCAGAAATTGGTCGTTTTTCGTCGAAAATGGCCGCCATTTTGAAAAAAAAAAACGCGAAAATCAAGAAGCTAAAAAATACCCCCTTTTTGAATTATTTTTAGGCATTTTTGTGCAAAATTTCAAGCAAGATTCACCAGTAAACTTTAAAGATAAAACTAGACGTCAAGGCCTAAAGATGCCTTGGAGGCATTTCGGTGTTAAGACTAATTTGTAATATTTATAACATGTTTACCATGGGCTCTACAATGCTCTACGACACACTGTTTCCAGATATCGACGAAAACGAAAAATGCCGACTTGGCGAAAAAATTTCAGGTCAAGGTCAAAGTCCATCCAGAATACTCCTTAGACATGTTTGTCTAGTGCCACGAGTCCAAAAATAATGTCTGTTTCGCTCTACGACGCACCGCTTCCGAGATATCGATGAAAACGAAAAATGCCGACTCGGCGAAAAAATTTTAGGTCACGGTCGAAGTTCATCCATAATACCCCATAGACATGTTTGTCTAGAGCCACGAGTCCAAAAATTCGTCCGTTTTGCTCTACGACGCACCGTTTCCGAGATATCGACAAAAACGAAAAATGCAGCCTCGGCAGAAAAATTCAAGGTCAAGGTTGATGGTCATCCTTACCTATAGAAATGTTTGTCTAGAACCACGAGTCGAAAATAACGTCCGTTTCGCTCTACGACGCACCATTTCCGAGATATCGACGAAAACGAAAAATGCCGACTCGGCAGAAAAATTCAAGGTCAAGGTCAAAGTTCATCCATAATACCCCATAGACATGTTTGTCTAGTGCCACGAGTCCGAAAATAACGTCTGTTTCGCTCTACGACGCACCGTTTCCGAGATATCGACGAAAACGAAAATGCCGACACGGCAGAAAAATTCAAGGTCAAGGTTCATCCATAATACCCCTTAGACATGTTTGTCTAGTGCCACGAGTCCGAAAATAACGTCCGTTTCGCTCTACGACGCACAGTTTCTGAAATATCGACGAAAACGAAAAATGCCGCCTCGGCAGAAAAATTCAAGGTCAAGGTTGATGGTCATCCTTACCTATAGAAATGTTTGTCTAGAACCACGAGTCGAAAATAACGTCCGTTTCGCTCTACGACGCACCATTTCCGAGATATCGACGAAAACGAAAAATGCCGACTCGGCAGAAAAATTCAAGGTCAAGGTCAAAGTTCATCCATAATACCCCATAGACATGTTTGTCTAGTGCCACGAGTCCGAAAATAACGTCTGTTTCGCTCTACGATGCACCGTTTCCGAGATATCAACGAAAACGAAAATGCCGACACGGCAGAAAAATTCAAGGTCAAGGTTCATCCATAATACCCCTTAGACATGTTTGTCTAGTGCCACGAGTCCGAAAATAACGTCCGTTTCGCTCTACGACGCACAGTTTCTGAAATATCGACGAAAACGAAAAATGCCGACTCGGCAGAAAAATTCAAGGTCGAGGTCGATGGTCATCCTTAATACCACTTAGACATGTTTGTCTAGGGCGACGAATCTGAAAATAACGTCCGTTTCGCTCTACGATGCACCGTTTCCGAGATATCGATGAAAACGAAAAATGCCGACTCGGCGAAAAATTCAAGGTCAAGGTCGAAGGTCACCCTTAATACCCCTTAGACATGTTTGTCTAGTGCCACGAGTCCGAAAATAACGTCCGTTTCGCTCTACGACGCACCGTTTCCGAGATATCAACGAAAACGAAAAATGCCGACTCGGCAGAAAAATTCAAGGTCAAGGTTGATGGTCATCCTTACCTATAGAAATGTTTGTCTAGAACCACGAGTCGAAAACAACGTCCGTTTCGCTCCACGACGCACCGTTTCCGAGATATCGACGAAAACGAAAAATGCCGACTCGGCAGAAAAATTCAAGGTCAAGGTCAAAGTTCATCCATAATACCCCTTAGACATGTTTGTCTAGTGCCACGTTTGTCTAGGGCGACGAGTCTGAAAATAACGTCCGTTTCGCTCTACGATGCACCGTTTCCGAGATATCGATGAAAACGAAAAATGCCGACTCAGCGAAAAATTCAAGGTCAAGGTCGAAGGTCACCCTTAATACCCCTTAGACATGTTTGTCTAGTGCCACGAGTCCGAAAATAACGTCCGTTTCGCTCTACGACGCACCGTTTCCGAGATATCAACGAAAACGAAAAATGCCGACTCGGCAGAAAAATTCAAGGTCAAGGTCAAAGTTCATCCAAAATACCCCTTAGACATGTTTGTCTAGTGCCACGAGTCGAAAATAACGTCCGTTTCGCTCTACGACGCACCGTTTCCGAGATATCGACGAAAACGAAAAATGCCGACTCGGCAGAAAAATTCCAGGTCAAGGTCGATGGTCATCCTTAATACCACTTAGAAATGTTTGTCTAGGGCGACGAGTCTGAAAATAACGTCCGTTTTGCTCTACGATGCACCGTTTCAGAGATATCGATGGAAACGAAAAATGCCGACTCGACGAAAAATTCAAGGTCAAGGTCGAAGGTCACCCTTAATACCCCTTAGACATGTTTGTCTAGTACCACGAGTCCGAAAATAACGTCCGTTTCGCTCTACGATGCACCGTTTCCGAGATATCGACGAAAACGAAAAATGCCGACTCGGCAGAAAAATTCAAGGTCAAGGTCGATGGTCATCCTTAATACCCCTTAGACATGTTTGTCTAGGGCGACGAGTCTGAAAATACGGTCCGTTTCGCTCTACGATGCACCGTTTCCAAGATATCGATGAAAACGAAAAATGCCGACTCGGCGAAAAAATTTTAGGTCAAGGTCAAAGTTCATCCATTATACCCCTTAGACATGTTTGTCTAGTGCCATGAGTCCGAAAATAACGTCCGTTTCGCTCTAAGACGCACCGTTTCTGAGATATCGACGAAAACGAAAAATGTCGACTCGGAAGAAAAATTCAAGGTCGAGGGTCAGCCTTAATACCACTTAGACATGTTTGTCTAGGGCGACGAATCTGAAAATAACGTCCGTTTCGCTCTACGATGCACGCTCTTCTTCCACATAATATGTCTGACCAATGCTGAAAATTTGGCGAAGATACATCGAGGCAAACTAAAGTTATCGGTCGGAAACCAAAACGGCGGAAAAAAAAGAAAAAAAAAAAAAGAAAAAAAGAAAAAAAAAATTCTGCTAAAACCATAAAGGCATTTCTTCCGAAATGCCTTAATTAGGCCGAGGACCAAAGATAGGTTACCGGACAATGTTTAATATTTTAGATGTTAGCCAGGTCAATGGTTAAATTCAAGGTCAAGAGAATATTCAGCATATATAATATTAAGCATATATCATGTCCACAGTTGATTGCTAAGCTGTAAATTCAATAATCAGAGAGATATATTAGCAATTTTTTGCTGTAGCCTTGAAAATGAAAGCAAAGGTCAAACTAAAGGTCATCAAAATATTCAGTGCATATCATTTTATGTGTCCACAATTGATTCCCAAGTCATACAGTCAATAGAGGAGCAAGATATGAGCCATTTTGTGCTCTGACCTTGAAACTGAGGTCAGAGGTCAAATTCAAGGTCACAAGAATATTCAGCATATATCATTTCCTATATGTCCACAATTGATTCCTAAGCTGTAAAATCGATAATAAGTGAGATATTAGCCATTTTGTCCTGTGACCTTGAAAATGAGGTCAAATTCAAGGTCATGACAATAATCTGCTTATACCCCAGTTCCACTGCATGCCGACGATATGCTGATCAATCCCAATTTTGCAATGGCGCTTATCGGCAAAACATCTGCAAGTATCAGGTTGCTTCAAGGTGGTGTCTTATACAGGTATGCATGAATCGGGAAGCATCCATGGTGGTCGGCTACCAAGTGGCAAAAAGGGCCAATCGGGAAAAATATGGTTACAAATCAGGGTTGAATCGGTATCGTCATAGTTATGTCCTACATAACCTTTGACCTTGAAAATGAGGTCAAAGGTCAAATTCAAGGTCATCAGAATATATATCATTTTTGTATATGTCCACAATTAATTCCTAAGTTGTAAAGTCGATAATAAGCGAGATATAAGCCATTTTGTGCTCTGACCTTGAAACTGAGGACAGAGGTCAAATTCAAGGTCACGAGAATATTCAGCATATATTATTTCCTATATGTCCACAATTGATTCCTAAGCTGTAGAGCCGATAATAAGCGAGATATAAGCCATTTTGTGCTCTGATCTTGAAACTGAGGTCAGGGGTCAAATTCAAGGTCACGAGAATATTCAGCATATATCATTTCCTATATGTTCACAATTGATTCCTAGTCTCTAATCTCAATATCAAGTGAGATATTAGGCATAATGTGTCCCATTATAAAGCATAGGAGAATTTAACATGGGAAAGTCCCATTTGGGCCGAGTTTGGGCCAAAATGGCCCACTTCGAGCGATTCAAGCGCAACGAAATTTATAGACATCATAGGAGTACATACGAGGAGTCTTATGTATCAAAAAGAAAAAAAGTTACTAAACAGATTTTGAGAAAATGGCCGCCAAAGTCCAAAATCAGGCATTTTTCGTCGGAAACGGCCGCCATTTTGAAAAAAATGCGAAAATAAAAAAACTAAAAAATACCTCCTTCTTGAATTATTTTAAAGTATTTTTGTGCAAAATTTCAGAAAAATTCGCCCGTAAACAAAAAAGATAAAAATGTGGACGACGACGGACGCAACACCATGCCAATAGGTTATCGGACCATAGGTCCGGTAACCTGAAAATGTGGATGGACGACGACGACGCCGAACGACGGATGCAACGCCATGCCAATAGGTTATCGGACCATAGGTCCGGTAACCTAAAAATTGCACAATAAATTTTTCCTCCAACGGTGGAAAGTTGGCGCTCTACTTGAGCCCAACAAAACAAAGACTAAAACACACGAGTGTAATATATACAAGTATAAGTCGCGCCCGCGACAATTGGGCGGGTTGCATCGAGGAGGGCTGTTAGTGGAAGGAATTGGCATTGTTCTCATGTATTATCAAGTTCGAAGTCCTGCCACGACCTGAAAAATAGGTCAAGGTCACCCATCATCGAACTTGTCCGAGATCTGCTCATGATGCACCTCTGGTATGATTTTGGCTGTATTTCGTTAAAAACTTTGTAAGTTATCGCGTTCACAAGGTACAAAGTCCTGTTTTCATGTATTGTCAAGTTCAAAGTCCTGCCACGACCTGAAAAATAGGTCAAGGTCACCCATCATCGAACTTGTCCGAGATCTGTTCATGATGCACCTCTGGTATGATTTTGGCGGTATTTCGTTAAAAACTTTGTAAGTTATCGCGTTCACAAGGTACAAAGTCCTGTTTTCATGTATTGTCAAGTTCGAAGTCCTGCCACGACCTGAAAAATAGGTCAAGGTCACCCATCATCGAACTTGTCCGAGATCTGCTCATGATGCACCTCTGGTATGATTTTGGCGGTATTTCGTTAAACACTTTGTAAGTTATCGCGTTCACAAGGTACAAAGTCCTGTTTTCATGTATTGTCAAGTTCGAAGTCCTGCCACGACCTGAAAAATAGGTCAAGGTCACCTATCATCGAACTTGTCCGAGATCTGCTCATGATGCACCTCTGGTATGATTTTGGCGGTATTTCGTTAAAAACTTATTATCGCGTTCACAAGAAATTGTTGACGGCCGGACTGCCGGACAGACGGACGGGCGGACAGACAGACGGACACGCCAATCTAATAGGCGGGTTGGTTGCACGCAACCCGCCCAACAAGTGCACATAAAACCTTTGACTTTTCTGTCCAGCTGGTCACACAAGACTTTGAGCAACGACCAGCGGCCCTAGCCTAAATCTAGCGGCTTGGGACTGGAGCTCGGCAGCGTTGGACAGGTAGACCCTGATGAATGTCGTGGAATTAGTCCACATTCCGGCCCTTACGATATATTCCAACGGAATATTCGATCGGGACGCCAAAGACATCAAGATGTGTCGGACTTGGTGTGACGATATTTTGTAGGTGCAACGTTCGTCAGCACCTGACTCCATACAGACAGTTCGCACCAGTATTTTCACCCATCGCGATAGTGTAACTGGTGAAATATCCGTAGCCCTGTTAGGCTGATAGGAAATGAACAATCGCTTCCTGTCTTTCCTAATCGTTTTCGTGCGATCTTTCCTAATCTCATTGCGTCCGACGTGACCGACGATAGACGGCAGCACAATCGGACTAAAAGCCTTCCCGCCCTCTACCGCAGCAGGTGTTTTAGGCATAAAATCACGAACTGGGTAGAGAGAAACTGAACCCTCATTCGAATATGCAACCCTAGTAAAATCGATAGCAGCAATATCCGATCGTCTCCTTCCACTGGCTAATAAGACCAAAAAGAAGGTTTTCAAAGTTAACCGTTGCAAAGAAACACTCTGCAACGGCTCCCACAGTGCTTTTGTGAGACAATACAGCACAAAAGCCATGTCCCAATCCAGAAGAGATGGTACCCCCCGGGGACGTTGCGTCCTGAAGGACGCCAAGAGGTCTGAGAGGGTTCGATTATTAGACAAATCAATCCCCTCGCCCGAAATACAGGTCCCAACATAGACCTATATCCCTCAATAGTTGAAGGTTTCAGATTGAGCCTATCAAACAGATAGCACAAGAAATCTAGCACAGTGCCTATAGGGGCAGAGAGCAGATCCACACGCCTTCCGTTACACCAACGAACGAAAACTCTCCATTTAGCCTCATACGTGGCAGATGAAGACTTTCGATTTTTCTTTGAGAGATGTTGAGACACCCGTCTAGAAAAACCTGCCTCCTGGAAGGATCGCTCGATAGCCTCCACACATGTAATTTGAGAACGTGGGCGGAATCGTGAAATATGTCCCGACCCGGCTGCTTGAGCAGACGATTGGAGACCGGAAGTACCCTGGATACATCGATCACCAGGGACAACAGCAGCGGGAACCATGCTTGCGTCGGCCAACATGGCGCCACCAACAGAATCTCGCAATGAAACCTGGCCACTTTGTGAAGCACTTCCGTGAGAAACCGGGTTGGCGGGTACGCATACCCGTACACACCGTCCCACGACTGCGACATCGCGTCCACAGCCAGTGCCTCGCTCTCCAGGAGGGGTGAGAAGAAGACCGGGAGTTGGTGATTCTGAGAACACCTGACAAATGCGCCGAAACACTTCTGGATTGAGACTCCACTCGGTGCCAATCACCTTGTCTGGCCATGACAGGGCGTCCGCTAGAACATTCCTGCGACCCGGTAGATGGCGTGCTCTGATGAACAGACGATGCCGAAAGGCGAATCTGATCAAAGCCTCGGCCTGCAAACAGAGGTCCCTCGAACGAGTTCCCCCCTGTTTGTTTACGTGTGCTACGATCGTGCTGTTGTCTGTGAAGACCAGCCACCTCGTCCCTGGGGGACTGAGGGGGCCCCAGCGCTCGAAGGCACACCTCACTGCTCGAAGCTCCAGGACATTGATATGCATTTCCTGTTTCGACACATTCCACATGCCTGACAGTTCCTGCTCGTCCATGTGAGCCCCCTACGCGACATTGGACACGTCCGTGAAGAACGTCCGATCGGGCAGATACTCCGACAGCGGCATCCCCCTGTTTAGGTTGACAGGGTCGAGCCACCACCTCATAGCTCCCCTGGCGGAGCTGTCCAACACCACGATCTGGTTCAATCGATCGGTCAGAATCCGCCATTGCAGGGCCAGACACCACTGAATGGGCCTGAGAAAACACCTGCCGAAGGGAACTTGCTTCTCCATAGACGCTAACAGGCCTATGATCGAAAGCAACTGACGTGCCGTAACGGAGGAGAGACCCAAGGCTTCCTCGTTCACCATCTTCGTCTTGAGTATTCTCTTCCTGGGAGGAAGAGCTACTCCTCTCAGCAAATCGTACTCGACTCCGATGTACCCGAAGGACTGTGTTGGAGTGAGCTGAGACTTTTCCAAGTTTGGAATCCACCCTAGACTCATGGCCAAACTGAGGACGAACCCGGACTGGTCGATCGCCTGTGACGGAGAGTCGGCTACCACTAACCAATCGTCGATGTAATGGTGGAACTGAATTCCTGCCATCCGACACCTGGCTGCCATAGCCCGTACAATCCGAGTGAATACATACGGGGCTGTAGCGACCCCGAAGGGAAGTACCCTGAACTGGTACACTACGCCCTCGAACGCGAACTTGAGATAGCATCGAAAAGCGTGATGGATTGGAACATGTAAGTAAGCGTCCTTGACATCGATACTCACAGCCCACTTTCCCCTTACTAGAGCCTTTTGAACGGAAAGCGCAGACTCCATCCGAAACCTGGGTATGATCAGGAATTTGTTGAGGTTCGACAGATCGAACACGGGACGCCACCCGCCTGTCTTCTTTGGCACCAGGAAGATCAGAGAATAAAATCCTCGCTCGTCCTTTACCACCTCGATCGCTCTCTTCTGTAGCAATTGGTCTACTTCGTGCTTCAAGAGACAGTACTTTTCCTGATTGCTGGGCACAGGGAAGAACCACGCATTTGGTCTTAGCGGCGGTTTTGAAGTCTCCCATGCCACGACACTGGTGTCGGAGGCCGCGACGTCGCGCCAGTTCCCTGAAAACTGCGCTAGTCGACCCCCAACTGGACCAGGTTGTGGGACCTGTTTGTTCACCAGAACTAGAGATGCCACAGAGCCTACACTTCATGGCAGCAAGTCACTTCTCAGCCGACTTGCCCTTGCCCTTGAAGCGCCCACCTGCCTTACCACCCCGCTTGCCATCCCCCTGGGGAGGGGGAGGCTGAGCCCCCCGAAAGGGCGCCTGCGAGGAAGAAGGTGCCTGCGGTGCCTGAGACTGTGCTGATTTCTGGCTCTTAGCCTTCTTGCCAGACTGCCCCGCCTTGCCCACGAGCGCCTTGGCGAGAAGCTCATCCCGGAGATGCTCACGGAAGACTGTGACATCAGCCTGGGAGAGTCCCCCAAAGACGTGACCCGTGAACAACGGCCTCCCACGCAACACTGACTCATCCCCAGGGGTGACATCAAGAGTGCGAAGGTCGGCATCGCGCGCATTGAGGTCCAAATGTGCCGCCCTGGGCGCTCACCAGCCTGGAGCACTCCGGACAAAACTGCGAGTGCTGCCAAGATGTTGGCACGATCCCCATCCTCCAAGTCCGCCTCATCCATGAACTCCTGCACCAAGGTGGTGAGGATGTCCGCCAACGAGAGTTGACCCATCACTTGATGAGCCATTGTCTGCCAGTGAGCAAGGCGAGCCTTCTTCACATACGCAGACCAGACTACCCCCTGCTTCCGGGAAACAGGTGGAGGTTGGAGTCGTCGACCGGGACGGCCGCCTGACTGGCACCAGGCGTCTGTAACGCTCTGTATGTGTCAATAGACTCCGGTCGAACCCGACGAGTAGAGAACACGGCCTCTGATCGAGCCATATCCTTCCTCGCCGTAACCCCAGCATTGATCTTGGTCATGACCTTGTTCAATGCTGGAGCCACAGGGAGCCGGACCGGTCGACGAACTGGCGCCGACGCGAACCGTCCGGTCCCCTTAGAGGACTCCGAAGCCTCGATAGGCAAGTCCATACGCCTTGCTATCGACTCCAGAGCCCAGCGAAAGTTAGAACCTTAGCCTCGATCGTTACCCTCGTCCTCCGATGAGGAATGGTCCCGATCGTCGCCCCCACGCCACCCCCCCCCATCGTTGGATCTGAAAGATCCGACCGAGGTTCTCATGGACGACCCAGAGGGCCCGTCCTGAGCGAGACGAGAGGCCGTCTGGTCACTGGTAGCGCCCGTCAAACGACTTACACAAGTGAATACAAGACTTGGGTCTTGTTGAGGAACGACCCCAACAAAACCATGATCGTCCCTCGATCGAGATTACGATCATAGAGCTGTGACTCCGCTCCCGAAACCTGGCAGCCCTGCCCCCTCGAAACTGAGGACCCGAATGACTGATCGAGCAAAGCTCTGTGGTCTATGCCCGAAGCATAGCCATCGGCCGACGAGAGTCTGGCCGAGAAGCCCTGATCGCCATCAAAAAGGGACGAGCGATCGACCTCCAAAGCTTCCTCTTACCCGACTTGCCAGAGGCAGGGAGAACAGGAATGGACGCCTCCCCCTGACCCACCGAGGTTGAGGGGAGGGCGACCTCAGGTACCTCGACCGCCTTTGCCTTAGCAAGACGAGAAGACTTCTTCTTGGAAGAAGTCTTCACCTTCTTGCCAACAGGTGGAGCAAGCTCCACAGGCAAAGCAGTGGTCGAAGAACCAGCCGGAACTCCCTGCCCCAGCAGAGCAGAGTCCCGGAAGCAAGGGACCCTGGTGACTGTGCAAAGAAGCTTTGCACAGCCACGTTAACCATATCCTGCGTCAACCCCAGGGGCAGGTTGACACAGGACGCGGCCTGTGTGGTTGGGGCAGAGTCCGACTCCATGGGCAACGAACGGTCTGGCATCGCTCCAACGGAGCCTGCCAGCCTCAAGGCATCCCTACGAGCCTGTGAGCTCTGGGGATGACCCTCCTTAGCCCTAACGAAGTCGAACGGGAGCCACGAACAACACAGGTCGCACCTCAAGTCTTCCATGGACACCGGACCATGATCCAAACAGTCGAAGCACAGCCCGTGCTTCTCCCCTTGGCGAAGGGTGTTAATCCCACACTGGGAACACACTCTTGAATCATAGCCGGTGCCAAGAGTAGACTGAGACGACATGGTAATCAATCACAAAAGGGTAAACAAACAACTGTCAGTAACAACAAAATACAAGTGGCGGGCACTAAGAAAACCTGTTCTGCGCTGAAAGAAACCCTAACAGGGATACGGATATAGAAGTAAAACTAGCTACCAACTAAACAGTATCCAAATAGACGACAGATAAACGTAAATGTAAACAACAGGTACACTATCTGACGACGAGTGGACGATAATAGGTCGAACTGACTATACGAAAACTGACGTAAGTGCAGTAACAAAAGATCGTCACGATACTTATCCACAATAGACACAAATCGATGTCTATTGAAACCCTGATGAAATTCCGTCAGAATATAACGCAAATAACTGGTTTGCAGACTAAATTCCACGAAAAACACCGGGAGAAACAATCCAAGCTGCCAAGCAAAAATGGCGGTGGACAGAAAAGTGAAGTTGCTGCGCATGAGCGCGCAGTGGTTTAGGCGGGAAAAGGAGCGCGGTCATGAGGCAGACGATCATGCCTGGTTCAATCTCGCAAATTTTCTTATCCAAAACGATCCGCAGGATCGGAAAGGAGCATGTAGTAGTTTAGATTGGTGATGTATAAAATAATTTCCTTGTCGAGTCCGAAATTTAATGTATCTCGCCCTGAACCATTTTTTTGACGGCAAATATGGACTTAACTATTGAAATACAGTTACTATTAAAGTTCATGACAATTATAATTCCTGAATGATTGTGAATCCATTATGTTCTCCAACATCTGTTTGGGGGATACGAAAGTAGGCTAAATTAGGCATCTCTGTTGCTCTAGTGTCTGCCAAAGGGGGGCTTTCCCTGTAAAGACCTTGGTTATAAGTGGAGAAATTAAATTTATTGTTCTATCTCGCATATAAAGGCAAAACATTTACCATGACCATTTTATTTTTTGTCTGCACACAAACCTGAAAAATGCCTAATAAATAGAAGGTATAAGTTATGAACGATATCATGTGACTAGCAAACTACCCACAGCACATATACTCCAATCTGATGCGTGGATACATACATAGAAGGCTGTTACCTTTTTACAAGTCTTCAACAGTAAGCAACCTGCATTAATCTATCGGGTGTGCACACACTTGAACATTAAATACAAGTACCTAATTATATTTATGCATCTGTAAATCAATATAGCCAAGGAAGTGAATGCCATTAGTGCACATGTTTTATAATTCAGGCTCTCTTTGAACAATTTGTGAATGTGTTATTCATTATTATTACAGGGTCTTTCCATTGGACCAATAAACCTAAACACGACCCACAAATGCATCTTGAGACACAAACCAACAGCCCTGAAACGGCAGCAGTGAGAGTGAGATCAGTTTAAGTATGAGTTTTCACGAGGAGATCCTCTAAAACCGCTACTGGAAGGTCATACGCTTTGCTATCATGAACTTACCTTGCATTCATTACAGTTATCAGAGTATGACGACATTTTACACTTCTCATGAGCTTTCACCAAGGTACATCAATTAAGCGGACAGCCGCCTCCAACCAATGACGTGATGATTCAGTAGAGGCATGATAGACAGTGCCTATAGCAAAAGGTTACATGTAGTGAGAACTTTTTATCCTAAACCATGTGTAATACTGGCCCTACAACAATTACTCAAAGATACATTTGGATATGAATTGACCTATAGCTGCCTAGAACTCCTACCCTAGACTAAATACACTGGATATTTTGAATACTAGCGGGAGAGTTAGGTTATGATTATTACACAACTACAACTGCAATGTTGCCTACCATGCTAATATTGTGTGATAAACTGCATGATACTGGCTGGTATAACTGACTTTGTCATGATAATAGTTTACATCCATAAATAGAAACAAAAGACCGGCCTCCACCAACACTACATACATGTAAACACACCGATACGATGTAAGTCAGTTTGATGTCAGAGTCCTTCTCTAAATCTATGTTATATCTAATGGATGCTACATCTTGGTTATTTCTTGCTCCAGCTATCTGCAAGAAAATAATCCCAATATATTCGTGCCCTAGCAGAGACAGATATTCCTCACAAATCTGGTGTAATTATGTTCCTCGTAGGAATTTAGAGGGACTAAACAATGCAGGAATGTACACAAATTTCTAACGCTGAGCAACAGACTTTTTCTTTTGTTTTGAGCAGAAAATGTGATATTTCATGGAATAGTTCGGTCACACTGGCATCAAATTTACTTGTTCTGAGTTCTGTTTTCTTTAAAAGTTATTCCTTTAACCCTGACAACCTGACTAGACAAGAACAATAGTAAGAATAGCAACTGTCGAGAGAACAAGATCACAAGATCAGTTATGTAGTTCACATGCCATTATCCATCAATATTCCAGTTCGTAAGCTTGCTGGCCATAAACAGTTGACAAACTTAAGAAAATAAATGTTTGAGGCGGTCAAAATAACCTGAAAATACACCGATGTGTATAAATTTCAACAGGACTCCATTTACAAGTAAATAAATATATATAAATATGATGTGCATGAATCCTCGATGAGCATGAAAATATTTTTCTTCAAGTATAACATTACAAGTACATGTATAGCCAGGAGAAATAACATAAGCCAGGTCTGACTATGAAACAAAGCATTCTGTCTGAACATATAACTTTCTAATATGAAAATATAACAGTCAAACGACAACATCCGGTACACCATACTTGATGAATAAATGAGTTGAAAGCATTATCCTGGTTTTTTTTTTTCTGCTTGTGATGTGTCCACCGCCTGATACAGGCACAGCGTGTACCATCACTCCCATATGCCACCACAAGGTAGCTCAGTGCTGAGAGAGATACTTTGTGTGTAGGTGAGAGCCCTAATTACACTTCAATAATCAACCCATTATCAAACATCACATGCATGAACAATTCCGATTTCTGTTTATCACCAATTCTCTTTGCTTAATAGGAGTAATGTAGGTTGCAAACAAGCTATATGTAATACAGGGATACAGCTTTGTTCTTTAGAACACAGTCAAGTGTATGCACAGACTTGGGTTACCAGCAACCTCAAACATTAAAAAAACAATCAAACAAACTGTAGTGAAACAACGAAAACAAAAACTAACAATTTCAGACGTATGATACAAATAGAAGTACTGGTATGTGACAAGTTTGATAGAAATCACACAGGAGCTTTATCTGTATGGATTCTGATGACTTCGTGGACTGAATTCTACACCACTTTGGCTTGTCCATTGTTAGGGTAAAGAAAGACCAGAGCAGGACTTCTACAGAATAAAACCACACACTAGTATACACCTTTTAGACGAATGAGATGAGATTCACTTATGCTGTATGACCGTTGAGCATTCCGTGACCATTGACGACGGCTGTTGACGAGTTCTCCTTGTTGTTGCCATGGCGACTGTCGTGGCGCCGGGCGAGTTTGGCGTCGCTGAGGCTCTTGAGAGCGTCAGGTGACGAGTCCTTGCACGAGAGGTTGTACATGGAGTAGTAGCTGTCCCGCGTCACCTCCCCCACGATGTCCAGGAAGTCTGGCAGCTGGAGCGCGTCGCCCTGCTGGCTGGTGTACGTCTCCAGGATGATCAGACCGTGGCACCTGTAGCAACGGTACAAACACGGTGATAAGGTATCGCTGAAAGTGTGCATGTCCTTCTTATGAATGAATTTATACCCGGGCCGATCAGGTATCTCCGTAGATTACCACCACTGCATCATACCGTTCATGGCAAGGCTGCTGGTAGATGTCCATCTGATAGTAGGTGTTGTTCCACAGGAAACAGCGACGTTTCTTGTAGATTGTATAGTGCCGAGTATCTCGCTGGGCCAGCAGCAACTGGCAAAATATGTAAGTAATGTGTCAGCAGTGTGAACAACAATCATCACAGTCTGTTTGCAAAGTAATAACATTTAAAGTATGTAAAGTGCAGACCATATTGCTGATGATTCAGCCCTAGATCTCACTGTAATGTTGTTACCTTGTACTCCTTAGAGCTGATCTGGACCTTGAGTTCCGGGCTCTCCTCGTTAATGGTTGGACTGCGGATAGTGTGCATGTACGTCCAGTGACCTGTCACAACGAGCAAACAACACTAAATACATCAGATAATATTAACCAGGAGCTGGGCTGTCACAGCACACAGACCACCACAGATGACATGCCGTAGTATTGTGAGAAGTGTTGCCCTAAGTTCAACCTGGGGAAAGAAGTGTGCGAGTAGTACTTTGTCAGCCGGCAAATGTACTGTAACTGTCAAAATATACATAGATCTACTCATATCATCATATACCATGAATCCACACTTTGTAAAACATCATAATGGTTACGTTAGCACTGACAATGAATTAACATCACATGCACCACCAAAAGCAAGGTCTTCTGATCCGACACAAGCACAAAAAACAACAACTTTGGGCATTTCAAGACATACTTAGCACTTTTACACACACCAACACAGCATAGTTTTTTGAAGCTTGATGGATATTATATGTATTCAAATACCAGAAACATTGGTCTGATATTTGACATACATTCTTACACTTTACATGAGGACAAGAAAGCTGATATAAAGGAGCAGTACCTGTAGGCCTACTGGATCTCTACTTAAAACAGTGTTACCAATATATTAACAACTTACTAATAGTATACAGGGATTCCAAAATATAGCGAAATAAATCTGAATCATAAAACATTGATTGATCTGATTGTCAATGTCAACGAGAGAAAAAAATCCAATGAACAAAGAGGAGATGAAACACAATGCTGAATGTGTTCCCAACAATATGCTTGGTGAATATTGTAAAAACCAAACCAAATATGTTCCGGTACCCGTATGATACAGTTCTCAAAATTTCTTATTTTGACCAGAATAACTAATTCATCAAAAAGTACATGCAAGAAAAAACATTAACCCTTCCACTACCAAAAAACAGTACTGCTTAATTAATTATTTCGAAGAATGATGAAATATTTTTTATATTGAAATTTAACATCAAAAGCCTGTGTGTGAAGCATGGGAGTTTCATTTTGCTACATACATGTACATGTGCTCAAGTTCTACAAATTTCTGATAACTATGGCTGACAATGCATCTTGCAGTGGAAGGGTTGAAACAAGCTTCTATTATCCAAGAAAACACAGCAAAGCTTCCACCAGCAACACAAACGATAGAGTCTGGGAGAGAAGAAAGCGAAGACAGAGAGACAAGAAATGCCTGAGTAGATGTCCAGATCGTTCGAGGGCTGACGTTCCCCGATTGCCATACATACCAGTCTCCAAGTTCCACTGCCCCTTGTTCTCATCCCACTTGACTGTAACAGGAGCGCAACCGCGACAAAGCCATTAACAGGTGCGGTTAAACACGAAAGCTGTACATGAATGTGTAGTTAGGGTTGTTCGGTAGTTAGGGAAACACACCACATATTATAGATGTGAATTTATTAATATTAGTTTCATATTTGCATCTATATATTACAGATGAATGAATCGGCATCACAACAGTGGTTAGGAATATGATCCTGTACATCCATAATCCCGTCAACACTTTTTGGCTAGCTACATGTACATTAACTGAAATATGGCAACTTTTTAAAAATACAAATGCAGTTGCCTAATGCAAACTATCAAAACATATGGGTATCAGCTACCTACACCGTACTACAAAAGTGTGGATTATAGACAAAATGTTAGGTATTTGACTTTACGATTTCAGTTCAGATTTCATATTTTGGGACAGAATTCCTTCCACCCACAACCACAAATTAACATGATACACTATTGCCGAGATATTCACCGAGATGCACCTATGTTGAGAAATATGACCGTGAACGAGTACGCACCATTCTGTCCACGGCGCCGGATACGAGCCTGGCTCTTCTGGTTGGGTGTCACTAGGTAATCATGGACCACGATAAAGTCTTGGAATTGTGGGTACACCTGCAACATAGTCAAGTACAGACTGCGGTTGATAAACTGGCAGCTACTGTCATCAGACTGAGAATCAGGCTCTGGACCAGAGTAACCCTCAACTGGAACTCAGGATGGCAACTCTACTTGTAACATGTGTAAAGATATATTGGTCTGCAAAAAGCTCAGACAGTTCACTTACGCTATACAACAAATATAAAACACACTCTACAAGCACTAACACCCTACTGCATTTTGATGGTTACCACGGTTCAGAATACTTCGCAATAACAGCGCAGCTGAATGTGTAATCTGTAAGAGCAATCATTACGTTGGTGTTGGCTGTTCCGTTTTCACTGCTGCCTCTCTCTGTAGCGGACTTCCGGTTAGGTGAAGCCTGTACACGTCAAACACACAAAACGGAAAGGGTCATTGCAGGGTCTTTCACTACATGCTAATAGAAACACAGCACAATACTGTACATGTGCACATTTCAACATTCAAATCTTACTGTACAACCATCATCTTTAATTTTTATTCAATATTACATCAGGTGCTGAGAGAGTGTATAGAAGTGTGGTTTTGTGTTACTCATCGTTGACATGACATATTAATCTCCCATGTTTGTTTATTTTTTTGGGGGGGGGGGGGGGGGGGGTGAGCTCATGGGCCATGATACATCAGTATTAGTACTGGCATTATGGTTTTTTCAATTGACAGTTTCCAGGAGACTCTTTTATTCATCAAGAGAATACTGATCACTGCACACAATGTACAACAGACAAGGCCACACAGTATTGAATGACAGAACACAGCACAGAACTCACCAGGTCCTCAGGCAGCCCTTTGACCAGGAACTTGCGCTTCCTGCTGTCCAGGGCCAGGCGATCTCTGGCTTCAATACCCAGTCGGTTACACACCGCCTGTAAATGAACACTCAAATTGAACGATATATGTTGAAGGAACAAAAAACGCTGCCATGGACACTTCCACAATGAAATGATTATTGTCTCGATAACTTCAGCAAACTCACCGCAATCATCCGGACCATTTTTCTCTCAAAGTCCGTGGAATTATCGATCACATCAAAGTATGGATGACCAACCCAAGCCTGTAGGAATAAATTCAGTAGACATGCACACAAAATGCTTACGTACAGGGCGGATGTGGTCTTGCAGGACAGGGTTACCCAGGTTACCTGGGAGGTGAGGTTGTCAAGGTGACGAGCAAGGTTGACGCCCTCACTGCGGGTGTCGTTGTTATCAAGGTGGTAGAAGGCCTCAGCGCCCTGTGCGGCGGAGATGAGATGTACCACCTGGTTGTAGCGGCTGTCGCGGAGGTCCACCTCGTTCAGGCCGCACTCTTCCTTCATACGCTCCCAGTCGGCTGGGTCCAGGTCTGCAACGGGACACAGTGCACGTCAGTACACGGGGGTGTGTCGCTCTCGCCCGGCAAACAGCCGAACTCGCTGCATCGTGGACATGCTGTCATCTTCAGGTAGCTGGTCTTACTGCTGGGGGTCATCTTTCGCATTGTCCTTTCACTGAACAGGTAGTAGTTTGAGAACACAAGATCTGTCTTCTAGTAGGAACTAGAAGGACACAGCTAAAGTGCTGCCACCTGCTGAACATAGTGCTAGTCACATCTAATATGAGTGCTGCCCTCTGGTGAGTGGACAGACACCCACTCAGAACTAGGCTGTCTCAAGTGCTGCCATCTACTGGGATCACAATAAACCACCACTGTAGCGCTTCAAGGTGAAGAGGGCAGTCCATCTACAAAGCTCGAACACTTGCTATATGCCGTGGCTGCAACTGATTCCAGCTTACATAGTGGGGCACAGCTGGGCTGCCTGACATCAAACATATCTGCTAGACCGCAAGGAAAGCTCCCTTCTCTTAACAGATCTGGATGGCTGGTTATAGTACATACTGTGTCCCGAAACTCGGGCTGAAAGAAATCACTTGCAGATTACTGTAACACTTTCTTGATATTCTGTGCATTATACAATTTTTGGACATGAAAACTTTGGATGGTATCTTTGATGACTATATGCTCACTAATATAAATATAAGTTTATGTCCCAAGTATTATTTACCATTATGTTCTCATCTTTACCATGGGTGGTAATTTACATATCTACAGGGATGGATGAATTATCTTAGTCAGCCAATCTCGTGGTTGTAGCCAAGATAAACAAATGTATGTACATATCTGATCAAAAACAGTGAGGATCTGAATTTCAGGGTCCTGGGTATGCTACTTTTCCATATTCTGTTGGATTAAATAATAGCCGAAAATGATTCGAGGATATCCTTATCTGATTAATGTTTGATTTGATAACTGAATTTGAAATTCTATGAAACTAATATATGTTTATTCAATGTATTATTCAGCAATTTTGCTTCAAATCATTCTGTGATTTGCAAGTCATTGCCTGCAATTACTGTCTAGTGCTAAAATTCTCATGATGTTCATTGAAGGTCCTTTTATGTAAATTCCGATTATGTAAATGTTATGTGGAATGGATGCATTGTTAAGATTCCTGAGGCATTGAATAACTCGAGGCAAATGTTTGGTTGTGTGAATGTATGTTGATGGTAGGAATGCCTCAAGTAGGGAAAGTAACTTTGCTGGTCAGTCAGTATTTTGACCGGTCAGCTTTTGTGTCTTCTCAGTACCCTAGGGCTGTTTTCCAGGCTGCACACAGCTTGCATGCAACCCTACTCCAGGTCATCTATCTTCTCTTGGCTTTAATCCATCCTGAAACCACATAAATAAAGAATCTGTTCAAACCACCGGATAAACAAATGTAAAGCAGTTCATGTACTAGTGATAGTTATCTTAGCTCAGATAGACATAGCCAGATAAACATAGGTTCTTTTTTTAAATCTGAAGCTCACAATGTAGTGACTGACAGAGTTTGAATTTTAAGCTTATTTAACCTAAAGATTGATGTGTATATTTACTTATAAATTTAGGTTGAACGTTATATTACTACACATTTAAGTAATATTTCTCCATGTGAATACATGTATTCAATATTCATCTGAAAATTAGAAATAAAGTGTTCTTCAAACATTATGAAATATTATATATCAGTACAAATCAGTACAACAGTACAACTCGAAACATGATAGGTCTGGGTAGCAAAATCTAGGATACAAAAAAGATCATGGCTATTGAGGCCTGAAATATGGGAGGAAATAATCAAACATTCAAGTGTCTGTTCAGGTACATAATCACACAACCTGTTTGCATTTCTTCTCAAGTGCCATGCCATTAAGTTCATATACATGAAGGTGTGGTAATGTACATGGTTCATAGCAAATCACTAACACAATAAGGATTGTCACAATGTATGTTTCTGCATTCGTGAAAAATTTCCAGCAAAAACATACAATATACGAGGTAATATTATTACTTGTGAAAGTGACATGAGAAGACATGTACTGTATTGTTACACTTGTACAAGTCTGCGAATAAAACCGAAACAAAAACACCTTCGTTTATTAGAACAATGAATCATAAAACAAAATCAGTGATGCCGAATGAATCTGAAATTCAGAAGGAACTATGGATACAGTTTAGAAATTCATTTATGCAATACAAATCATCATTGTAATCAAACATATATCACAGAGAAAATATAAAACAGATTTTGGTCCGGTTTGTTGGGTTGGGTTGGGAAGACAATACATAGGAATGTACGACAGAAATCAAGCCAAGTCATGGTGGATACTGCTGCTACTGTAGCAGACAGGTGCTCAGGTATTGAGATACTCACAGGCTGAGGCGTCCATGGCTCCCCGGTCACAGATCACAAGACAGCTCGTTTTACAGGACGCGGCCAGCTCAAAGAACGTGTTCTCGATCTGTACCATCGTGTACAGCAGATTCCGCTGGAACGTGTATGCTGTAACACAGAACGGTACAACCTTATCAGTGCTATGGGTGTGAATTACATAGAAACATCAATATGCATAAAAGTACAGATTATAAGCGACCTTTATTATTGACTTAACGAGCATGATGTACTCCACTTTGCATCATGGAAAATTGTTCACTGACATTAATATTGAGACAGCATGATCATGCAGCAAGGCTATTTGTAAACATTTTTCAATCTATAATTATATTCCCTTTACTGCTTAATCATTGTAAGAAATTATTTTATTAATTCATTTTTTAATAGATTTTCACTTATCTATCCTTCATTGGAACATGTTAATTGAAATCAACATGAAGTTGCATAAATAACATTTACAATTTTAATATAATGCCAACATAAACATGTGGTACATTGAGGTGTTTTGTTTTTCTTAAAGCTCCCATATTGCCACAGCTCCACTGAACTCTTGTTGGGTAAATTTGCCTCAGACAGGAAAAGGGTTAAACAGAAACTAAATTGATCTGTGTTATTAACATTGACAATGGAGGTGGTGACAGTTTGCCCTTGACATGACCTTTATGCAAACTTGACTATGACCTACAGAACTAAATGGACTAAATTGCATGTCTTACATCCAAGACACATATCACCAGCTTATCTCACCACCCAACAGAAAGGGTCAAGTCCTATGTATAAACATAACGAAAAGGATGCTGTTATCTGAGGGGAATTCTAGGTATGCTTTCTTTGGCCAAGTAACCATGAGTTTAACGTGATAATGGAAAATCCCCAATTAGCAAGAACAATATACTTGGGCGAGCCATTAACCAGAGTCACCTTACACTAGCCGGATACAAGTGGGTGGCAGTTTGTCAAGTGTACTATGAATGTGCATGTGGGCTGGTGGGTAAGCCTTTGTGTTTCTGGGCAATTGCCAGGAAATGCTTTCCACAGATGCTGGCTTATTATTTGCCTTCACATTTATAAAACGTGACCACGCTCACTGTTTATTGGGATCATTCGAGTTCAAGTTACCGTGATGTATGTGATAACGTGACCAAACACAAGATCAATGCCAGAACGCGTAAAAGATCAATATTTTCTCTGGGATTGACCAATATTACGTGAGCTGAATAAACTATGTTCCGGGTTTATTTAATCAAACTGGTGTCTGGCGGATGTTAGACAGCACGAGCATGATTAGGTACGAGCATGATTAGGTAGCACAGTACTAGCACCATAGCAGGCAGAATTCATACGCACATGGCCTGCCACATGTTGCAAGACACATGTGCCAGACGTGTGCATTTGAGCTGAGAGCCGCTGACGTTAAACCTGTTTGCGGAACTGACTACTAGTGCACAATTCTGGCAATATCCTCAAAAACACACACAGATATTCTGTTACCCAATTACATAATTTTCTGTAACTTTTCACAAACTGCACAGAATTTTGCATTTGAAGAATTTCAGTTTTTAAATCAACACTAGTGTAACAATTCCTTTTACAGCTGTACTGTAAAGCCACAAATTATTCGCGACCTTTTATTTTCGCGAGCTGTGTTTTGGTTTGAAATGTTAAGTAGAACCATTTCTCCGAGTATTTATTTGTCAGGACGACTAGATAAGGTACATGCATGTATGTAGTTATGTATGTATGTACGTAGCAGGGAAATGCTTGAGTTATGGAGCTCATGCATGTGATAAAGGCCTGATAACTGAAATTGAAAGCATATTCACACAGGATTCCAATAAGATTCTTTCCCCTGCACTTTTGTGGTAAGAAATAATTGTTTGGATAAAATGTTCGAGACAGCCAAACCGCGAAATTAAATGGCCGCGAACAATGCATGGCCTGATCAGTGATCACAAAAACGGGAAAATTTGTAGCAGCAAACTTAAATGGCTTTACAGTACCTCACAAATTTTAGGCATTAGATAAAATGTGGTAGAGAAAACTTGTGTTCATGGCCCCATGCTTTAATAATCAATCGATAATCAGTATTTTCTTCATGAACTCATCCCATTCATCCTGAGTCCTAGACTGTGGTCTATTTTTTGTGTAGCCTTTTGAGTAATTTTGGCAACAAGTTTTACTTTCCATGAATCAAAACACATGACTGATCATAGTCAGACTTATCACCATGGTAACCACCCAATACTATGACTGATTTCCTTGCACCAGCTTGCAGCCTATAGATATGTTCAATGACCAGCAAATATGTTTTGCCGGGTGTGTGGGAAGACCGATCGGTCTGGCACCTGCACAGACTCCTGCACAGTGTATTTTTGGGACAATATTCCGGCTCTCATCACACAGGCTTGGGTTATTTACTCACAGTGAGGAAGCGCTCTGTTCTGGATCAAGTATAGCTTGTCCATGATATCTGCCAGCTATAAAAGAGCTGGCATCAATGTACAGGGCGTACTGCGTAGATATGATATATTTATAGACACATAAGTTTGTATACACAATACAATAAATATATTGTAATTCAAATTTGTACACACAATACAATTTTATACTGGAAAAAAATATCTGCCCAAGCAGGCAGTGTTGATGTAGTGTTTGTGGTATCAAACAATATACAGTGGATCCTGTGTTTTAAGACCATCCAAGGGACCCCAAAAAGGTGGTCTTAAATGACAGGTGGTCTCTCATGACAGGTTCATTTACATGATAAAAAGGGATTCGGGACCAAGTGGAGTGGTCTTAAAACACAGGGTGGTCTCTCAAACCAGGTGGTCTTTAACACAGGATCCACTGTATAGCCAAAAGAGAATATTGATACACCTACAATATCAATAGCTTTTCATGATGTGTCAAGAGCAATTGGACAATGGTGAGAGCAATGCATGTACATTTGAATGGATGTACATCTATGTATTATCAGAGGACAACAGGGACTTGTGTGGGATAATGGCAAGTACAACACCTGTTGTAGGCTGGTGACACATGTCACACGACTGGTCCCACCCACACACTCCCAGCAAATACACACATCTTCCTAAAGTTCAGGGACTCAGCACTGACTACTCCCTAACACAGTGACAGAAGGTTATTGTCAATACAATGTAAAGAAAATACCATCTTTGTATGGAAGTATGAAAGCTGTCAGAAGTATATAGTTTTGATCAATCTCAAGCAACCAGCCACGATGCTGTTAACAATGACTGGTTATTTATATGATTATATTATTGTGTACAATGACATAATACAGGTACATGCTTTTACATACATTATTGCTACTCTCACTAATATTACCGAATACCTCCACTAGCAAAGCATTGTGGTATATCATGTGTGATTTACATGGTGCCTCACACGTAATTTCATTGATCAAGGGGTTTCCATGACAACACCACCGACCAGTACATACAAGTAGTACCAAGGGAAAATCAATGGCATGCAACATATCAATCACATGTCCCTGATTGTAACTAGACGGCAGCCGATGCAGGACGATTTCATTGAACTCACCTTCTTCTTTGGTCAAGGACGAAAATTTCACTCCACCTCTGCCAAAACAGCAAAAAAAAAAACTGTTTAGTCTTAATGGGTAACATCAATCTTACAAAAGATGACATAGTACATGTATACAAACCTAAATTGAACATATTTTGTTATACCATTAGTTGTTCTTGTAACAGAGGTTAAACAAATTTTGTTCTGTTCCATATACATAGCATATTTCTTAACTATACATCAATGTATATGATGACCAGTACATGTAGGTATAAGACGAGGGTCGAGGGATCCAGTACATGTATGTATAAGACGAGGGTCGAGGGATCCAGTACATGTATGTATAAGACGAGGGTCGAGGGATCCAGTACATGTATGTATAAGACCAGGGTCGAGGGATCCAGTACATGTATGTATAGGACCCGGGTCGAGGGATCCAGTACATGTATAAGACCAGGGTCGAGGGATCCAGTACATGTGTCTATAAGACGAGGGTCGAGGGATCCAGTACATGTATGTATAAGACGAGGGTCGAGGGATCCAGTACATGTATGTATAAGACGAGGGTCGAGGGATCCAGTACATGTATGTATAAGACCAGGGTCGAGGGATCCAGTACATGTATGTATAAGACGTGGGTCGAGGGAACCAGTACATGTATGTATAAGACCAGGGTCGAGGGATCCAGTACATGTATGTATAAGACCAGGGTCGAGGGATCCAGTATATGTATGTATAAGACCAGGGTCGAAGGACCCTTATAGTCTAAACTCGAGTCAAGAATATAGCTCCTGACACAGGTAAACTCTGACAAAGGCTTTCATCAATAACCTACACATGTGTACAAAAATTTGTCAACAAAAGTACTCGTTCATGAAAGATTTATGGAATATATATATATGGCTCAAAAAAATCTGTTGCCTTCCGACATTCACAAAAGGTAACTCGCTCAAAGCACACAACATGATCAATATTAAATGCATTCATCGCTCATGACTTGCCATTTGAAGCATGTTTGGTGGATGGCTTGTACAGAACTACTCTAAATCAAAGACGTGGGAAGATATATAGCAGTCATGCCCCTTTTGTGTTCTTACATATGTTACATACATTTATTTTGTACGAGTGTCACTGGTGTTTTCAACAAAATTACAAAAAGGGACATCTCACATATAGAAAGTCACAATGAGGGACATAATTTCACATTTGTTTCCAGTAAGCGTATATGGTACCATTGTGGAAAGTTGAACTAAACACTCAGACTATCAGCTCTAAAACACTATAAGACTGTCAGGTCAGAAGACACAGGTCACTGAGTATTACGTAACGAGTAACATCATCCGCCCCAAGTATCCTTTTATTTTATTTTTGGGGAGGGGGGGGGTCCTTGTGTACTCTTTTTATAACGTAATTAGTACATACAGTACACTTGAGACTTTCAAAGTCTTTTCCGTGTTGACTAGCATTTGTCCATTACATGGAAACCTCTGCATCATGCATCGTATCTATGGTGATTGACAGGTTTCCGGCTTGAGTGAACTCTGACTAACCTCCTGCCGGGGCTCAGCCGCATGTCACATACACACCTTGCACTGCTCACCTCATGACCAGCATGTACATTTACCACAATACATTTAGAATTACATCCTTGCTCACATATTTTGAAAGAACTTACCCTTGAAGGAGTGTTGCTGTTTCTGGAACCCTGTAAACCTGAATATAGACAAAGTTGAATGAATAACTGTCCTGAATGTGTTATTGATGCTCACTGCTCAATAATTGACAATTTGACAGCTTAGGCAGGATCACATAATGCCAATTCTTGTGTTGGGCCAATATTTCAAGATATATGACAAAGGCGATGAAATTATTTTGCCAACAAGAAATTTTTATGCCAATTACCATCAAATATTGCTTCTTCAACTTTATGATTCATACCTTCCATCCTATATTTTCAAAGAATGAACAAAGTCTGGCTTGCCCTGTCGTCTTCCCTCCACAGGGGCCTGAAAAATAATACTAGTATTCTTAAATGTGTTAACATTGTTATGGTGATCAAATATATTCTTTGGTAGATGACGCCAACATATTTTCATTCAGTACAAAAATAACACCCGAGTTCAGAAATGTTTTTAGGTCAGGTCAAGTGGTATAAACAAAGCCACCTTGTGTTGTCACGCTACCATTGTCGAGCCACCGTCACTCTACTCGATTTCGCTGCACAATACTGAACACTTTGTTTACTTCCGAGTTCACCGAGTAGTAACTCTTTTGATTGGTATGTACAAACGATTTGTTTATAGTTATACCACTTGACTTGACCTAGAAACATTTCCGAACTGGCTTATACTGAACACATATAATTGGGTTTGAGGTGAGTCAGGTTGCAAATAATGTTGCTCAAAGTTTCAGGTATACATGTGAAGCATATGTAATCAGGTAAACTGTACCCGAGAACAGAGAATTGTACAATTTGTCTCGCATTGCTTTTATGTCTGTCCTGTTGAGGAGACGAGTTATAGTTTCACCAGAACCTACGAATGTAGTTTTAGTCAGAAATGAACATTTCTGAACAAGAACAAGATCAACAAGATCAAGTTGTGAATGAACATGAAGCTTCGTAGATCTCCATTCAAAAGCATATATAAGTATATATACATGTATTATTACATATATAACTCAATAATAATACAATAAAATAATCATCTTGAAATAAATCTACTGAAACACGTAATAATATGGAATTTTATTACTGGAATCACGTAATAATGTGAATTCTGCGTAATTACAACATGTACAAACAAACTCCACATAATTTTATGATATATTTCGCACGTGAAAATTATCACGTAATAACACGATACTAGTAATAGAGTCTAACGAGTAATAATGTGATGACATCATATAATAACATGATGAAAATGTTTGTGCTTTCTACAAGCAATATCATCACGTAGTAATGTGATAAATATAAATTAAATATGTACGCTTTGTATGCTTGCTACTAAAATTGGTGGGAATCAGCCACCGTAAGTTACTTTTGCATGTACCTTAATACCTTATAGATCTACTATGAATTTGTGACCACCCAATAAAATATGCCTGGAGGCTGGATATCATAACACAAATCAATTCTGGTTATAATTTTGTGGTACACACAGGATTACTTTACTTTTTTTAGACTCTAATTGTGATCAAGTGATGATAAATTATTTTTACTGTGAATTACTTTTCGTATTCGGGATTATCAAAGTACGAAAAGCCAGTGGGGACATGGGATTTGGGAACTCTGCAGTATTGAACCATGGTTTACTACGGAATAGCCCATAGATTCCCCGCCGGCTTTCAATATCAAAGATTACTTTGTTTTTTATGGAAAACAAATTGAACCAAATCGCAAAAATTTTAGGATGAGAATTGTCAAAGAAAAAGTGTTGAATGCCATTGCACCACACCTGTTTTATAGTAAAAATGCAAAATTAAAAGTGGCGAATGAGTCCATTTCATTAAAACGCAAAAATCAAAGGGTGCAAAATCATATCTGGATTTACAGTGTGAATTATTTCGTAGTAGACAATCTAGATCTAAACCATGGTTTAAAGGGGCACTGTATGGGATTCGGCTTTTAGGGGATATCCAAGATTTTTCTCCCGATGCTACTATATATTGAACAAAACGTCAGATGACGTTTTTGGCCTAGGATCTCTGCCGACCTGGCCTGATCTGAGCATTGGCTCGGTAGATATCCTGGGTCAAATACGTATTCTCACTGGGAGGACAGATGATTCGGTAACTGCAGTTACCGAATCATTTTCAGAATGGACGCGGCGTGTACGTAGATTCGAAGTGTTTGATTTTTGCATTTATAAAGTATATCTGCACTATGGTTTGGTTAGTATTTGCTCATTCGTCGGGTCTGAACCAAATCTAGTGAGATTCTGTCGCATTCCTCGTATAATTTCACTGATGACTGTTTATGAATATCGGCGATGATTCGGTAACTGACATAGCTCCTGCTAAATTGATTCGGTAACTGTGACATTGGGATTCGGTAACTGACATTTCGTCAGACCAATGAGATCCAGTCTCAGCACATGTGAACCGCACTAGCACTGGCTAAAGATATGTATTGTTGGTAAGGCGATTTGTTTTTCATTTCTTGGTTACGAACGATGGAGGAACAAATGTTGGGTCGGAGGGAGGAATAAAAATAAAAATAAATTTATTCAAATGTAGTGTGGGGGAAAATAAAATCTTTGAAAAGTATAAATTATGCTTAAAAGCATAAATCAGGAACAATGAACAGCTTCGATTTATTATAAATGCACAAAAACAAAAAATGTTCTTTTGTTTCAAAACAAAAGTAACACCTCGTGAAGACGCCTGATGCAAAATCGAAGAGATTCACCTCATTTCAACATTTTGAAATTTCAAGATAAAAAAATTGCTATCGGAAGAAATAAAAACAAGACAAAATCTCAATTTTATTTTTATTGTCAAAACAGAAAATTTTGGGTCGGAGGGTTGGTTTGTAAACCAAGAAATAAAAAAAAATAAATTGCCTAATGATAACGTATAACCATTTTGGTTGAAAATATATATCCTACAGTGTCAGTAGCAGATGTGTCGGTGATGTAGGTAGAGGAGAGCTTCACATTTGAGTAAATCGTTATAGAGGCTATCGTTAAATTTGCTGACACCTGAGATTATTAGACTTTTTATTTGTCAAAATTATAGTCGGTAGGTCCTGTTTCTTTTTTTAAGGTGGTCCGCTCCAAACAGTGAGGGGAGCGGGTCAAAGAATTTTTCAAAATAAATGACTGTATTAACAAAATGTAGAGCTTCAAAATGATATATTTTATAGAGTAACTGATCAACATCCTAAAACTGAAAAGAAAATAGGGGGTCACCGTATCCGTTCTCTTGGAAAACAAGATGCAAGATGTGAACATGGGCAAAAAAGTTTGTAAAAATAACATAAATTAAGTAATTTTAGTGAATGTATGTGATTTTTGATCGAATATATCGAAGAAACCAGCACGGTGACCCCCTATTTTCTTTTCAGTATTAGAATGCTGATCAATTACTCAGAGGATACATCAGAGGATACATTAGTCAGAGGATACATTACTCATTCGGTAACTGCAGTTACCGAATCATGTGTCCCCCAGTGAATCTGAACTTTTGTTCTATAAATTTATAGAAGGGTCGGGTCCTCAGGAGAAAAATCATGGGAATCCCCTAAAAAGCCGAATCCCATACAGTGCCCCTTTATTTGGCTTTAATAATACGGAGTTCCCAACACGCAATTCCCATGTCCCCACCGGCTTCCTGTAGTTGTTTTTAACACTGACTGACGTTGTCAGGTTGTTGTGTGTGTCGCAGCAGAATCAGGCGGAGCGGTTGCACGTGTTTGGCGCCGACGAGTTCTGTCATTTTTTTGTCGAGCGCCGTCAAACACATGTCTATTCGAAAGGCCATAACGTACTCACCTCCCGTTAACACCAGCTTGTAAACTGTGTTATTATTCTTCCCGCAGTTTTGAGACATCTTGTCGTTGGTCTATATTCAATGTGTGTTATCTTGAATCTCCACTTTTCATCGCGATATTACACGTCTTTCTCACGTCTAATTTTTGACAGATGTAACATGGACGATATAAACATGAACGCATGCGCACATTTTTCGATGGTACACTCTGATTGGTTGTTATGGTCCCGCCCTTTTTGTACTTTGGCACATTTCCAAAACATTATCTCGATACAACTAATCAAAATTTTATCAAACAACGCTCTCTTTCGGTATTTTATGATACAAGAAAATATTATTCACACTTTAGCACAATAACTATAGATTATATATAGATTTAGGCAGAGAGTATACTCTCTGATTTAGGGTTGTCATTAGAACAACCAATCAAAAGCAGTCAACTTTGTATCTGCGGAGTAATGCATCACATCATGATCGCTGACCATGGGTACAAATACTAGATGGCCTTTCCGGTAAAACCGGTAAATTCAATTCGATTCACTTCAATTAAATAAGCTTAGTCAACATTGACAAATACAATTGATATAAAGATTATACTATACTATAATAAGGACTGTAATGGGCGCGTTTCTTTATGCCAGTAGAACTTCTACTAGCGCTCAAAATTACTAACACGTAAGAAATGTAAAATTGAGCTACAGGGTTATTCAGGAAAAAGTATACCGACACCCTTGTGAAATATGATTTTGATAATTTCATCATAACATTATTGAAAACATTGTTTCAAAAATTCAACCGGTTTTCTTAGAACAACTACAAATAGTAGTATCAAGTGAGAGTAGTAGCAGTCTGATTGTAACGGTTTGTTATGATGGGTACATAACAAAGGAATTTCCAGTGTTCATTATGTTTTTATGATGTTGATTGGTTATAAAGTTATGACGAATTTTGTCACACACCGAGCCCCTCTTTCAGAAACACAAACCCTCAAGTTCAATGATTCATATTATCTTGAAGTATTCAAATTGATGTTTGATCATCTTACACACTGGTTACCTCATCTCCCTTCGCAAATGTTCGTCCCAAACAACCGAATACATGTAGCCCTACAGGATACACCAACATAATACTAGGCATATGCGTGAACCTCACCAGCAACTGTACAATATCAAACTAGCTTTAAATAATATATTGCACAATGACCAACACATTTGATCTGATCTGTCACAAGAGCTTATGTTCGTGTTATTTTTAGTAATATGTTCTCTCACTGCGAATACTGACGAATATACTTTTGATTCCATTTGCAAAGGTACCACATAACCTATATCATTAATCATGCTTCACGCCTTTTGTGTTCATGCATATAGATCAATAGTCTCTGGTTTGTGTATGATACTTTTCTCACAGTCTTTATCTATACAAAGGAAATCAAAAGTGGGTATTTGCCAATAATTGCACTAAAAGAGCATATCTATAATATATTTTTTCTGCTGTTCTGTTGATTCGTAATATTATATGTGAGAACAACTATACATCTAGTTACCTTAATTGGTGTCAAATGTAACAATTCCCTTAATAAATTCATTGCAACCATGGATGATAGGCACTTTTATGTAATGAAATATTATATTAATAGGTTGAAGAACGTTAAATAATTAATAATTTCTATGTTTTTTTTTACATTTTTGCTTTTAGGTTATGATATAGGCCCTTATCAACCATGGATTGCTAGGTACTGCATTTAGTGGTTGCTATGGTGGTGTTTTACTTCAACATAGGCATTGTATGTTTCTTATAACCATAATTCTTGATAGCCTATACCCAAATGCAGATCAAGGAGAGATGGGGCACTGGCATCACTCCAGCTGACTGGAATTGTTTTGAAATACAATGAAGGACGATGTACATGGTAGACATACCTGAACTCCAGTCAATAATACAAGGAAATAATGAACCACTACAAGCCTACTGTGCCTGGGTATGACTACAAGGCGCTGTGTGCAAGTACACAATCTTGCATCTCTGGGAGAATACCTTCTATTCACCAAGAAAAAGGCATCTGAAAAACGATTACCGTAACGACTCTCTAACACCATCCAGATCAATACAGCAAACAGCTCACGTGGAAGAATGATACATGTAGGCCTACAATCCATCAACAAATGAGCTCTGATGGGAGTTGCCCATAGTGTGGTCAAACCAGTCACAGCAAAAGTGCCTGAACCAGAATCCGTTAGTCAACATATCCTGCCTTCAGTTCCCAGCAACACCATGAAATCAGTGTGTGATGCCTGAAATGCACCCCACTCCTAGAAAATGACCATCATTTGACAGCTCTCATAACTCCCTGTGGACGATATCGATACCAGGTGTGCCCTCAAAGCTATGTAGATTAAATCCGACGATGCATAAACCAAATGATTCGACGAATTAGTGGAACAACTTCATTAACAAAGTAACATGCATGGATGATACTCTGCTCTGGTCCAATTCTATACAAGCTAGTTGCCACTGAACAACCATGTGGCTAGAAACATGTGGCACAAACGACATCACACTCATATCTGACAAATTCACCTTCACGATGACAAAAATCACCAAAGTCTGGCCTAGCCAAAAATATCTGAGAGTGATCCACTTTTTAACATCGAGGTCAGTCACGGACATCTGATCGCGGTATGGTCTCATTAACCAGGACCCAGGACTCACATGCATTCTCCATAGCAACAACAATAACGTCATTCCACGACCTCATCAAAAATAGGAAAACATTTTACTGGGATCATAGACATAGAACAGAGATGGACTGCCAACTCGTATTCAGTGACCTTGAGCTTGCGTCCAGAGGAAGAGGGGTACGTTATTTCCGGTTTGGCGTTTTCATGCAAAATTCAATTGTCAAAATACGTCAAATGTCATTCGTGAAGTCATCAATCAGAGGATCATCAAGATTGAATAATGGCAATACGACGTTTTAGGTTAACAACGGAAATGTCACTACCCTCTTCCTCTGACCTTTGGTGACCTCAAGCTCAATAACTACAAACAGAGAGAGTGACGTCAGAGTTGGCAGTCCATCTCTGTTCTATGTCTATGCTGGGATGAAACAATTGATGAATTTTTCAAACTTTCCAAGCAGAAAATCAACAAAATATGTTAAGGCGAGCATATTTTTAAGAGAAACAAAAGCAATGTGACCCATTTCACATTGGTCAAAAACTGGAATAATACTTTGGCTACTGCAAAAACACTGAAACTGCCCAAAGATTGACACGAAGAATGGTTATGACGTGTCTTCACTATGCACAGTATCCTCGATGAGCTGTGATCAGAAGGAGGTCCAGAATTCAAAATCATAAAGCAACCCATCTCTAACAACACTGATCTGAAAGTTAGTTCCAGCACACTATTCTCAAATATAGGAATGCTCCAGAGCCAATTACAAAACTACGACCATCATAGTGTTTATTCAGACGCCTGACCAGAGACTTCATTCCGATAAGACAAGCAGAATGCTATACACCCCACCTCGCTCAACCTTGACAGCTCGTGAAGATATATGTGATGATGTGTGTGACGCTGAACACTGGACTGAGCACATCCGACGATTGCCAGCACTGACAGTTGGAGACACTGCGCATCCAGAACCTGCGCATGGAAACACTGTGCATAGGCTCCTTACCCGACAAAATGGGACAAGATTGGATCCATCGACCCTAGTTTGATTAATTTCTTGTACGAGTGGAGGGATCTGGATGCACAACATTTTGCAAACAAAAATTCTTCTGAGAATATATCCCAGCAAATACATCATTCACTCGTCGTTCAACACTGGAAGACCTGCAAATACTTCCTGTCATTCCAGCCCAAAGCATTGACTCGAGAACATCCCTTGTCACAAGACCTCGAGCAACAACAGTCAGAACAACCATCACAGAACCCCACAGATCACCACAGATCATGGTGAACGACCCCAACAACACCCACACCACCGACTTCTAGTGCACATGATGCCCCTCAGCCCCCTCCATTGGGAAATTATGATCCTGACCCAAGTGCTGCTACTCAGCCGGTCACTGCGTGAAAGACGACCACCAACCTGGATGGAAGAGTGGAGTGGAGTGGAGTAGAGTAGAGAACTGCATGTCATTACACATACAGGGGAGATAAATATATAGCGTCAGTCTGATCTGACGTGAAATTCACATATTCCTGGACTTGGGGGTTGGAGAAATATGCATGTCAGTGCATGGCCTGTACTGGAGTGTGGAGTGCAGTGGATTTTACATGTACATCAAGTGCTGGTTCAATTGCACACTGGTACAACAATGAGTGGTCACTATACTGTATAGCTTGACTGCCGGTATGTCTGGAAGGGGCTTGTCAAATGACAATGGATACATATAAACGTGTTATAGGAATTGTGGACATCATATAGCATGTATCCTAACATGGTGACGTCAGAAGGCTCGTAGCATTTCAGTCATTTAAAAAGGTGTTATATCAGTTGATATATGGCCCTAGGGCCTATATCAGATTTACGTTTCCAGGAGCAAAAGCTTACAAAAACGTTATGACTGCAATAAACACGTGTAGCCATGATAATGTTTGTTTGCTCACAGTCATTTACCATGTTAGAATAGAAATAATGTACAGATTTGTCTTAATTGTCTGCAGAAAATGAACTTCTCGAGACAGGTGATATAGCCCTCGACGTCTCGGGACCTCATCACCTGGCCTTCGGAATTGTGCGACAATTACTCCAAATCTATAAATTATTCCTTAAGCCTAACAAACCTACCTCATGGACTCACCCCATGCCATTCTCCTCTGCGCTCCTGCTCAGCCAGTCCACTGCCGAGCACCCCTCCCCCCCCCCCCCCAATCTTCAGGATTATGGACTCATCCAGAGATCACCATTAGCCAGTAGCAGATGTGTTCCATGACTCAATGGGCAGGATACAAATTATGCTTTGTTCCCTTTGATTGCTGACCTCTGATCGTTTTCCTGATCTTCATGCCATCAGCAGCCAGGCGCCGATCCACGTGGACGAACATAGACAAAATATGTAAAATTGTGGCAAATAAAGTTTATTGGACAAAACTTTTTAAGTTGCTTGTCATAACAAACCAGCAATTACAACAGTATGTTCATAAACATGATAGGCTTAGTAATGTTAATGGCGTTCTCCTGTTTTGCTGTGTTCATATAGTGTGTTGTTTTTGCACTAAAGTTTTAGTTGTATCAATCTAATGATGTGCTTCATTGTGGCATGAAATATGGTTAATCTGCAAGAGGTTTGGCCATAGCCTACTCAGGAAAGGCCAAGAATCTACCAAGGCACTTCAATGGGTGTCAGACCCCAGTCCGAGATATGTTCACTTTTCTTCAAATCGCTTTGCTTCAAATTAATTGAGTAATTATGATTGGGTGTGGTGACTGCCCCTGATATTATAAGTTATCATTGGCTTCAGACCCCAATAGGGCATGATATCTGCCTGAAGTAACCATATGCTGACTGAAGGCAGATATCATGCCTTATCATCGGATTGCTGCAAATGCGCGATTCTGATTGGTCAATTCTCCGACAATACCACGCCGTATATGGAGAGCTGTGACGCAACCCCACGATATTTTCTGTATCGTGGGCTTCAGGCGGGTAATACGGAATGACGTTTGTGGAGAGCTCCATATAATCCAATGATAAAATCGTTATCATGGACTTCAGACCACAATACGGCGTGATATCTGCCTTCAGTCAGCATATCCCACTCGGCCTGCGGCCTCGTTATCACGCCGTATTGGGGTCTGAAGCCCATGATAACTTATAGTATTGGGGTCTGAAGTTCATGGTCCGTGAGGTCCATGGCTGGAGTCCATGGTAATGATTTTATCATATGATTATATGTAACTCTCCAAAACGTCATTCCGTATTGCACGCCTGAAGCCCACGATACAGAAACAATTGTGGAGTCGCGTCCAGCTCTCCAAATACAGCGTGGTATTGTCGGGGAGTTGACCAATCAGGATCGTGCATTTTCAGCAATCTGATGATAAATTTTGATATCATGCAAATCAACGTCAGGATAACACCTTTAACTTTAGGTAACTAAAACAATTGAAACAGTTCGAGGGGTCAAGTTTCTTTCTTCGTACAGTCTTCTTTTGAAAAGGGGTTCTTTCTGAAAAGTTTCTTTTTGCTACCTTTCTTGCCTACTTTGCTGAGTCTCGGGGTAGCTCCAGGACTTCGGCTGCAGGGGCGCTTTGGGAGACTCCGGTGCTCTAGCTGCAGGCCATCTCGGTTGCCTCTGGAACTTCGGCTACAGTGGCACTTCAGGGAAACTCCGGTGCTCCGGCTGCAGACCGTCTCGGTTGTCTCTGGAACTTCGGCTGCAAGTGGCATTTCGGGAGACTCCGGTGCTCCAGCTGCAGACCATCTCGGTTGTCTATGGAACTCTGGCTGCAGTGGCACTTCAGGGAATCCTGTGCTCCGGCTGCACATCGTCTCAGTTGTCTTAGGTGGGGTACTTCAGGAAGCTCTGGTGTTCCGGCTGCAGGCCGTCTCGGTGGCAGCGTGTTCGGGACTGCAGCTGCCAGTGTTCCCGAACTAGAGATCACCTATCATGTAGTTCGGTGTTCGGCTTCTTCTCTCAACCTCTTCTTCTTCGGTTGTAAGTTCAGTTGATAGCATGGGTTCACAGTTATCTCAGACGTTATCAGCTTTGATTTCAACCCGACTGATCTTCCAGTCCTGTTTCTTGTATTACTTCGGTTGACTCTACTATGAATTCTCTCAGTTCACTTCGGTTGTCATTCCAGTTGTTTACATGGAGTCGGCTAGGCCGGCTCAAGGATCAACTCTCGGCAACAGTTCAAGGTTTATTGACGAATCATACAGTCGGTTGAAATAGTTGAGAATTCATCTAGTGATGACATATTCGGTTGCTCGTCCGCTCTTCAGCCAATTTGACTAGTTCGGCTAGACCGCGATGTGCTCTGGTTGGTGTCCCAGTGTTTAAAGGTGCTGACTCCTGTGAGTCGGCAGTATTTATATTTTTCGGAGTAGGTGTCACGTGACCTACCTCAACCAATCAAAACTGACTTTTTTACCTGAAAAAATTTATGATTGATAACCAATCAGTAACCGCCACGTAACAATCTGCATTGTTGTAAATCCGTTTCTGAGCACTTTTACGTAATCGCGTATTTTGACCATCAAGGTCTGATGTCAGCCGAAGAGCACCCGAAGCAGCCGAAAAATACCCGAACTTTGATAATCGTATTTACACACTTGGAATCAAATTAAAATTCATTTAACGACCATAAAACATCATGAAACCACCTATATCATTAACAAACAGGTATTAGAACTTGGCCGAACACAATTTTCGGCCTAAAATCGTTACACAATTATCCTTTGTGACTAAATACATATATAATCCAAACTGTAGACATCAAGTTGTCGACTTGAGTCATCCTTCTCGGGTTCAACCTTGACAGCTAAAGAGGTACATGTACAAGAGGTACAAGAACGTGACCTAAAGTGGCCCAGATACCTTTCCTGTTTACAGCAGGCATTTTGACTTTGGATCTTTGGCGACCGTCAATCAGTGGTCACGAATACTAATTATAATACAGCCCTAAGTAATTAAAATAGATATCGTGAATTGAAAATATTTTTTTGATAACATTGAGTGTTATGCTATAGGCCTAATGCCACAACCCCTCTGAGTCTGAATGTACATAATTTGGCGGGTCTCGGTAATCTCCGAATTTACGCCTTTATTTTGATACAACAGGCTAGCGATACCTACTGAGAGCAACAGAAAACCACAACAGACTGAATAGTCATATTTTTACCAGTTTACAGACATGTTACTATTGTTAGACTGACTTTGCGTCAATAATAGACTAGACTCAGTACCGAAATAAGACGAGGTACCCCATACTGTACCAGTTTAATGTTGAATATCATACGAAAGACCGCACCTACTGACCTAGGCTCTTGGGCTGGTAGTTCATGCTCCGAACGCGGGATAATACGTGCGAACGTGGGATAATACGTGGATATTATCCCACGTTCGGAGCATGAACTATTGGGCTGGCACCTAGGCTAGCCTAGCCATACATAGGGCTTCAACGGTTACCAAGCGATAAGGCCGCCAAAGCGATCAGGCCGCATATTATTATCATACCCGTATGCACGAGTGTCATAACACTCCTCATTCATCACTTAACCTGTAGTTTGATGGCGGCCTGATCACTTTGGCGGCCTTATCACCTGTACCCCGCTTCAACGAGTACTCGCTTAACCGGTTACAGTTCGTTTACATAGTGTAACCGGGTACAGATTTTGTGACCGGTTAATAATAGGGCTAGGATGTACAATAACATGGGCAATTTTATTACCAACTAACTTTCCATACTTAGGATCCGGAATGACAATTGGTTATGATAGAAACGTGTTCTTTATTACACACCAGATGTTCTTTTTATCTGTATTTATCATTTTGTGCCACTGATAAACTCATCATTGTCATTGAATATCATAGAGAAACAGGATTGCCCACTAAATTGTACATGTGCTCCCCTAAAACACTTGACATCGGTCAAATTTCCGCCCAAGTGATTTATCACACTCCAATCCAAATGGAATGTTCATTCATCATAATATGGCATATTTTCCCCTGAAAATGACGTCTAATGTCGAGTTTTAGGCGGCTTTTTGAGACGGAGGTTTGATGAAATGCGAACTGCAAAAAAAATTGGTGTTACTTTGGACAATATTTAGCTCTATATTTTTTGACGAGTAATGGTTACGGTTCGGTTACAAGCAGTCACGAAATTTTGTACTCATTGAAGCCCTACATAATGACTATTCATTTGGTACCGTCATTTTTTCGGGCGGACCATTTTATACAATCATAAAGGCTTTTGACCCTGACAGTTCTGACTAAAATTGCGGCGGCTCCAGCATCTATGAAACACTTGACAACAAATACCTTGATTTTCTGCCAGAAAGTCCATTCATTCCCGAGCAAAACGACACTATCACTTTGTTGATCACAAAATTTGAGTGTCATAAAACTTGAGTTTTCTGATCACCTTCTGGCAAGCGGATATGGCTATTCACCATTACGTACAGCATCCATTTTACCACTGTTTTCGATGACAAAAAAGGCTCCCGGACATGCGCAGATATAAAAATGAAGTTTGGTCATAGTAAAATTGATGCTGTTCGTAACGGTGAGTGGTATTTCCGTCTTCTAGGAGGCGGCCAGGAAACTCAAATTTGATAGCGCTGGGGAAATAAATTTATTGTTGGCAATCCGTTCGAATGTCGTTGATTCATGCAGGACTATTGGTCCTAATTCTTGAATGCGCACCAGGTCAGTTTTGCGTAATTAAAAACATTTTAGGTCAATTGGACATTCTGAAATGTGTCTACCACCGCCAGGGATATTTGCCTCAGCAGCCTTTCCTCTGTTGACATCTATAAATATCATCAATAACTATGTCATGCTCCAAGCGTAGTTCCAACCGATCAAAACCATACTCGCTCAGAATTGGTTTTTCCAGGAAAAAATTAGGCCCCTCAAAGGGGGGGTCCAACATCGCAACATCATTTTTTAAGCTGAGAAACATCACACATCATATTTTAGTCATATTTTTTAGCCTCAACTTCGCACTTCAGAATATAGTCATATTTTTAGAGCCTTAACATCGCACGTCAGAATTTAGTCATAATTTTAGAGCCTTAACATCGCACGTCAGATTTTAGTCATAATTTAGCGCCTTGACTTTGCACGGCAGACTTAGTCATATTCTTAAGAGCCTCAGGATCGCACGTCATATTTATAGTTATTCAACAGACTGATGTGCTGGTGTACCTGCATCAAGTACATCGTCACTCTTTAGCAGTTTCATATTATTTAACATCGTTTACATCGATATTTAATCGGTAATATCAACACAAAAGTCAGACATCGAAATTTAGTCAGTATTTGATGAGTGAGCGTCGTACACTTCGTTTTTTAATCATCATTTAAGGAGAAGGATATCGCAACGTCGGAATTTAGTCAGTATTTAATCACAGTTTAAGAGTAGCAACATCGAAACGATGTTGCTCAGAATGCCAACATCGCGACTTCGTTTTTACCCCTTTGAGGGGCCTAAAATTTGAAATGTGTCTACCGCCACGAGGGACATTTGCCTCAGCAGCCCGTAGGACCTTTTCTCTGTTGACATCGATAAATAGCATCAATAACTATGCTGTGCTCCCGGCGTAGTTCCAACCGATCAAAAACATACTCACTCAAAATTGTTTTTTTCCAGGAATAATTTATCCTGGAAGATATTGTATGTGGTTGTCAGGAATTGAACAGCAAACCATTGCTGAAATATGTTCTGTGTGAAGTTTTCAAACGATTTTTGGTAAAATGTGTACCGACCAATCGCTAATCCGTTCATATCAAGAGTTTATTCACCGGTTATCAACAGATTTTCAGCGGCCATCGCTAAAACCGTGTATGAACAATACCATGTCTCTAGCCAGACGAGTCTCAAGGCACGCAAACAAAAGTATGTTTTTGAGCGGTTGGCTTTTCGTGGTTTGTCGACTTCGCCTACCTGAGGTCAGGCCAGGGTGCTGGCCATGGCGACTTGGTGAGTGGGGATGGTCTCCTGAATGTTTACTTAATCACAATATTTACATGGAGGTCATCTATCATACTATCATGGTTGGGTCCAGTTTGCATACATGTGCACATTATTTATAAATCTACATGCAATGAGGGAACTACACTCAGCCGTAGAGTTCTACACATAGGAACTACTGTACTTTAGGGGTCACCGCCGCCATCTTGGCTTTTAACATTATTACGTAATCTATATAATTGGTGGTGCCTAAACTGCAGTAAACCCAAGTTCTAGTGTAGTGGTGGGCTAAATCCTCGCAATTGACTAGATCTCGTGTGTTCGACACTACTTGTGTTCACCTGAGAGGCACTATGACAAGGAGAAGGAAATACGTCACTGAAGATCCAAAGATATTCAGGAAAGCGCATGAAGGGTGTGATAATTATTTTTCCATTCATGACAGGGCTCCTGAATCCATCACCAATTTGCTGATTTAGTACCGCTAGACCACAGATTGTGGTCGCTGACAGATATGAAAAAATGGCATCAGGGGGCCCACGAAAAGAAGGCAAGAGAATGGAAGAGCAAACTGTTGAGGTTTGTATAGGTTACTCCCAGAACAAATACATGGGGCAACTATTCTCTCGAAAACATTTTCAATTTAGGGATCTGGATCATTTTATGATATACTAAGTAGCCTATAAAGTCAAGTTCATGTAGCTGTGAAACAAGATTTTTGGCCATATTTTTATCAATTTGAATGGTACACCTGTTTCACATGTTGTAGGCGTATGTGGCAATGAATCTGCAATTTTTTTTACCAAGTTTTACTTGTCAACCTTCAAAATAAAAGGCTGCCAATCTTTTCTCTCATTTTCAGAGCCTAGCTGAGGTGTTCCGATGTTTTATTTGTATGGAACAACTGAAAGATGCTCGACTTTGTCCCCACTGTTCTAAGCTCTGCTGCTTTGTGTGTATTAGGGTAAGAAAAAACATTTAGTTATCTCGTGATATATGTTTGATGAAATCTGTTATAGTTCTAGTGTGTTGACTCCATGACACTGTATTCTTGCAGAGGTGGTTGACTGAACAAAGATCTCAATGTCCACACTGCAGGTTTGCACGAAGATAGTACATATAACTCAATTATAAATCAAACATTAACTGCTGACTTTGTGTAAGTTGCTTGTTCTGGATGAACTTTAATATTGCTGGAAGTTACAATGAGTTGCTGGTGTTCACAGGGCATCATTACACTTACACGAGTTGGTCAACTGTCGCTGGGTGGAGGAGGTCACAAACCAACTGGACACACTGCAGCTGACCTCGCCTATTGTCAAGGATAAACAGGGAGAGGAACACGATAAAGACAGGTGCATGTTATATCTTGTTCACATTGCGAAATACTCAGTATCTGGTGCTCTTGAAATTTTAGAGTAATTTTTGTACATGTACAGTACTGGTTGGTCTGGTACCGTTATATGAAATTCACAGCTTCACAATGCCATTCTGTTTGAATTGCAGTTGTGCAGTTCACCATGAGAAGCTCAGTGTATACTGCTGGACTTGTAAAGCTTGCATATGTCATCAATGTGCTTTGTGGGGTGGAACGGTATGGATGCTTACATTCTACTTCATCACACTCTGATTCCAACTTGAATCAACATTTATTGCGTAGACATTTTATTTGCTACAAGTGAAATACATCAGCTGAGTATTGAGTAATACTTTGAGTAATACCCAGAATGACCGTGTATACCCCTGCACAGCACTCGGGCCACACATTCAAGCCGTTGGGAGAGGTGTACGAGGAACACTTGGCGCGAATCAATGACGAGGACAACCAGCTCAAGCGTCGCCACGTCGAACTCATCAGCCTTGTACAGGAAGTGGTCAGTACTTCATGTACAAATAATCTTTGCATTTCAGTCTGTATATCTTGACAGCTAATAAACATCATGTGCACAATTAACCTTATGACACAGTATGGTTGACTTGTTTGTTGGATGGGATTACTATACACCCCATGCACCATTGGAAAATTTGGTATTTTCGCCGATTGTTTTCCACCAATTTGGCCTTGACATTGCTCAAAGAGCCATTGAGATCACTTTCTACTCATCTCAGCAACTCAACAAAATGACTTGTCAAACATATTGCTCACATAGGGAACGCGGCCCAAGTATCATATCCTGCGCCTTCCTCTATATTCAATAAGGATTAAAACGGTGACAGACGGATTAAATGGCATTCATTTAGTGGACGAGTAGTATTAAGACGCAGTGTATGTTACTTGGGCCGGGACCGCCTTCAGTGCGCAACTCGGTCTTCAACTTTCAGTGAGGCTTAAATTGCAAAAACAACTCAATTAAGAGTCTCGCTACATGAGTAGTATTAAGGGGCTACAAATCCTATTTGAGCCGTCTGGACGATTATCAGTTTGAACAATGTCAAAGCCATGTTGGTGGAAAAACAAAGGGCTATAATACCCAATTTTCCAATGGTGCAATTCATGTATTGTTCTGTAATATTGGTTGAAGGTGTTCGCTTCACAGAAAGGTTTTTCAATTATTATGACTGTCATAAGATCAATTACAATGTACTACAGATTGACCTGTTATTGGGGGTGTCTTGGATGTATTTGCAAATGATCTCAATAATCAGGATATATGATTTTATTGCTGTATAAATGTTTCAAGGGTTTGATGTGATGTATGATTTTCATTTCCAGGAGCGTAATGTTGAAAGTGTGAAAAGTGCCAAAGATGAAAGAGTACGAGAAATCAGAAATGCCGTGGAGCTGATGATAGCACGGCTCGAGTCACAACTCAAGAGCAAGCTGCTGACTCTGATGGGTGAGTGACACCAACAATCAACTTCTTCCTGGCGACAATATCATCATAAATTCTGAAAAAAAGTCTCCAGGTTATTGTTAGCTGGTTGATGATATTGTCATGTGGTCATATAAACATATAAACTAGAACAAAACTGTATGCTGCGCATGTTGTGTGCAGGTCAGCGGAACCAGCTGATGCAGGAGACGGATCTGCTGGACTCACTGCTGCAGGAAGTCGACCACCAGAAACGCACCTGTGCCAAACACGAGCTCATCAGCAAGAGCGACGAACTGCTGCAGATGTTCACACAGGTCCATCGCAAACCCATGGCCTCCTTCGTCACCGCCCCTGTACCAGTCCCTGCAGACTTCACAAGGTCTCAGTACACTCCGCAAAATCTTTCTCATGTATTGGTCATTCATAGTGTTGTTCTGCATACGGTAGTACTGTATTTCTGAGAGTAAGATAGCATGCTCTTGTGTGTTTGTCTCTGTGGTACACTACACAAACTTGTGAACAACGGAAATGTCGATGTTTCAGTGAGATAGTACCGACTTACGATAGCAGCACTTTTGTAATGAAGAGCTTCAGTGTCCTACAGCAAAGATCTGATCCTGTCTACAGCCAAACTTTACATGTGTCTGGCCTTGGCTGGAGGCTCAAAGTCTATCCAGTGAGTACATAGTGGTATACCTAAACCTATATGGTGTTAGTTGAATTTGTGTACTCTTTATGTATTTTCTTGCAATAATGCACTGGACGTTTTGTTTCAGGATGGTAATGGAGTTGTCAGAGGAAATTATTTATCAGTATTCTTAGAACTCTCATCTGGTTTACCAGAAACGTCCAAGTGAGTATTATCATGCATTTTCATACCAAAACAAACCACACATTTTACCACTGGTATCAGTGTCAGTTGTCAATGTTCACCCGAACATCACACATTTTACCACTGGTATCAGTGTCAATGTTCACCCGAACATCACACATTTTACCACTGGTATCAGTGTCAGATGTCAATGTTCACCCAAACATCACACATTTTACCACTGGTATCAGTGTCAGATGTCAATGTTCACCCAGACATCACACATTTTACCACTGTTATCAGTGTCAGATGTCAATGTTCACCCAGACATCACACATTTTACCACTGGTATCAGTGTCAGATGTCAATGTTCACCGAAACATCACACATTTTACCACTGGTGTCAGATGTCAATGTTCACCCAAAAATCACACATTTTACCACTGGTATCAGTGTCAGATGTCAATGTTCACCCGAACATCACACATTTTACCACTGGTATCAGTGTCAGATGTCAATGTTCACCCGAACATCACACATTTTACCACTGGTATCAGTGTCAGATGTCAATGTTCACCCAAAAATCACACATTTTACCACTGGTATCAGTGTCAGTTGTCAATGTTCACCCGAACATCACACATTTTACCACTGGTATCAGTGTCAATGTTCACCCGAACATCACACATTTTACCACTGGTATCAGTGTCAGATGTCAATGTTCACCCAAACATCACACATTTTACCACTGGTATCAGTGTCAGATGTCAATGTTCACCCGAACATCATACATTTTACCACTGGTATCAGTGTCAGATGTCAATGTTCACCCAAACATCACATTTTACCACTCGTATCAGTGTCAGATGTCAATGTTCACCCAAACATCACACATTTTACCACTGGTATCACTGTCAGATGTCAATGTTCACCCAGACATCACACATTTTACCACTGATATCAGTGTCAGATGTCAATGTTCACCCAGACATCACACATTTTACCACTGGTATCAGTGTCAGATATTAATGTTCACCCGAACATCACACATTTTACCACTGGTATCAGTGTCAGATGTCAATGTTCACCTGAACATCACACATTTTACCACTGGTATCAGTGTCAGATGTCAATGTTCACCCAAACATCACACATTTTACCACTGGTATCAGTGTCAGTTGTCAATGTTCACCTGAACATCACACATTTTACCACTGGTATCAGTGTCAGATGTCAATGTTCACCCAGACATCACACATTTTACCACTGGTATCAGTGTCAGATGTCAGTGTTCTCCCAAACATAACACATTTTAGCACTGGTATCAGTGTCCGATGTCAGTGTTCACCCAAACATCACACATTTTACCACTGGTATCAGTGTCAGTTGTCAATGTTCACCCAAACATCACACATTTTACAACTGGTATCAGTGTCAGATGTCAATGCACCAGTCATGGTACGAGTTAACGACCTGTCATGTCAATGTCTCTGTCAGATACGAGTACCGCGTGGAGATGGTGCACCAAGCCAGTAACGACCCCAGCAAGAACATTGTGCGAGAGTTTGCCTCGGACTTTGAGGTGGGTGAGTGCTGGGGATATAACCGCTTCTTCCGACTGGATCTGCTCGCCAGTGAGGGTTACCTCAACACAGAGAGCGACACACTGATACTGCGCTTCAAGGTCCGACCGCCCACGTACTTCCAGAAGTGCAGAGATCTGCAATGGTGAGTCTATATCATGTAGGGTCACTCATACATGTACATGTATATATGGAAGAATAAGTATGGAATAGCCAGATCAAGGTATTGGAATTTATAGGAAAGTCAATAATAAATACTGTAGCTGTTTTTTGTTGTTCTTGAGTAGCAGTAACTGGAATGTTAGATAATCTGAATGTTGTGTTTCTGATCAGGTTTGTTCACCAAATGGAGATGACATCAACACGACAGGTCGCCCAGATTAATGACTTAAAAGAGGTAAGTAGACATTATATTATCCTACTTCAGCACTCTGGAGTGATGAATGTTCTAGGTGATGAGATGCATAAACATGTACTTATTCCTGGTGTGATATCAAGTATAGGTAGGTAGGTAGGTTTATTGACATGATAAATGTTACAATACTAAAATAATCCAGGTACATGCATCATGATTTGTAGTCATATTGTAAAAGGAAACTGTAAGTCTCTAGTATGTATTCATGTCCGGTATAATATAAGAATTTGGTGGCAATACGCAGTAATGTTCTGTAGTTCATTTTCAGAGCTGAATAAATCCTGTAGACGGTTGTGGGTTATTCGCATATTGGTTCGTAGATGTTCTGACAAGGGACAGTATAACAATACATGTTCTTCCGATTGAATATGGTCACCGCATTTGCAAGTTCTTTCTTCAATGGGTGTCCTTGACCAGCGGCCCGTTTCTATGCGAAGATGGTGAGATGACAGTCTCATCCGGGTGTATGCAATTCTGTTTGTTTCTGGAATAGTTCTTGAAGGTGAACACTTGAGTACTGGGCTCAATGATAGTTTTGGATTTATTTGGAGTTATGTTTTCCGTCTGGTGCTAGTGCTGGTGGTGAGTTTAGTTTTGAGGTCACTTTTGAAATGGGTTGTAACATCAGTTTCCATACACTCAAACTGATGGATTCTACGTCCCATTGGGGAGCGCAGGGCGATGGCTTTGTCTATTAACTGGACAATGTAGTGGTCAGGAGGTCGTTGTTGCAATTTTGTGATGAATCGGACTTGCCTGTCGATAATAAAGCATTTTGCGTTAGTGATTCCTGTTTCGGCAAAAACTATGTCGTTACATGTAGTAGGTCGAACTCCTAACATGCACTTCAAAGTTGACATGTATGGAGACTCGGTCACACGGAGGTCACTAGTTATCCATGTTTCAGCTGAATAAAACATTGCAGATTTTAGGGCACTTTGCCATACTTTCAATTTGACTTGGTACGGAGCATCAGCATTTTTTGATAGAAATGACACAAACTTTCTGACGTGAAATTGTTTGATGTCCAGGTGGCGTTTAATTTGGGAAACAATGTTGTTGTGAGATACAATAGCACCAAGGTACAAGTATTCCTGTACATGTTGGATACAGATGTTGAATATATTATACATTCTGAATATATTATCCAGTAAAGATATCACTTTTCACTATCAACAGCGTCTGGGAATTGAATTATCTCGGCATGCAAAGAAGGGAACATCCCCCGGAAAAGGTCCTCACAGTGAGTGTACTCTCTATCAGTTTCTACCAATACCCTTTAACAGCTACACTCCACAAGTACTAGTTAAGGTGTAAGATCAGGTTGCAGTAGGTATTGGTTACTTGTACAGGTCCATTGTTACCTCGTCCTGACGGCCCATCTACCGGTGACTGTCATCCTCCCCTGCCTCACCCGAAGCCAGGCAAGCGTCGAAGCCTGGCCACCAATAGCAGTACGAGTAATGTACCGGAGGCTATGGTGATTGAGTTGGAGGTGGAGAGACAGGACACGCCCAATAACAACACCAGCAGTGACTCCAGCACCACCGGCAGCGACATCGAAGAGGGGGTAAGATGCTGGGCAGGGTCTCGTAAAGTAACGAGTTCGTGATTGTCTTCCTTTATAAGTAAAGTTTGTTAACCGACATTCATTGACATCTTATAGTACTTAAGGACAATTAGTGTAGCTGGTACCAGTTGCGGAGCAGTGAGTAGGTATGATTGCCCTGTTGCAGGAGCTGACCGAGGAGGAGGGAGAGGATGACGAGGCTCTGGGAGCCAGCTCTCTATACGAACAGGAACTAGAGAGGGGACCTCTCACCGACAACAGCAATGACGAGAATGACATAGATGAGGAAACCATGTACGTGGGCAATACAATGTGAACAGGGCAACTTTCCTGACGTTTCCATTGAACATAAATTTTGATTTCCAAAACATACAATGTTGTTGCTCTCAGGTCACAAGACAACGATGTGGAGAATATCAGTCATTGGGAGGACCATGAGGGAGCGGTCGGCGGAGCCCATAACTTGCCATCCAGTGGTGACGATGAAATGCTCCTGATGCAGCTGTTAGACATGCCGACCCGACAGGCCGGGGCCACTCCGTGGAACTTCGCACCGAGACCACCACCCAAACTGGACGCCTTCGGTGAGACAGCAATTTCAGAGACCCATGTGCTTCATTTCTCCCAAATTATCTTTGTTTCTCCGCATCACCCAGTGAATATTGTTAAAGCATGCAACTATTCTCTCCACGCCTACATAGGCAACCTGCGGAAGCAGTATGTAGGCAAGAAGACCAAGAAGGCGATGGGACTGACGAGTCTGACGACAGATGAAGTTCTTGCTCACATCCAGCGCCAGATGGATGAGGTGATGGCCACCGCGCAGGAGACGGCAAGCAATGCTGTCACCAGTGAGAGTGATGCCCGGGCTGTCATTGCTGGTGGCTCCGATGGTGGGTTGTCCTCGAGGATGCAGCTGAATTGAAACATTAATCATATTCTGTGTTTTAGTGATGCCACCTGAAGGAGCATGTTATATATAGTACATGTATGTTATATCCCTTCTCTATGTTGTAGAAGACAAGGACCAGACACATCCCCCATCACAGGCTATGTGGGTGGGTCTTAATGATGTGCCATCGTATCCTGGGGCACCTGCCAGTCTGTCCCAGGACACCAGCAGCTCAGGTCTGTCTCACATATGCGTACATACATGGGAGCTTGGTACCAACACTATGTTTTTGTACAGAAATTAGCCATTTACTTTGTCTTCTGACAGACTGTGACGCAACTCTTGTGGACCCTCTCAGTACTATGGATGATGAACTGGAGCAGTTTCCAATTGACTCAACACATTGCATACCCACGTCCAACACTGCCAGACTCGTAGCTAAGATGAGGTAAAAATGACAACAGCATCCTGTTCTTTGTATAATATTGAAATCCAGTTGATTCGATGTAGATCGCTCGATTGGTTCTTATGAATATTGTGTTATTGCAGTCAATTAGTGAAGGCAGCTAACCGAATGGCTGCAGAAAGTGATGCTGCAAGGTCATCTCAAAACACTGCCGGTCAACAGAAATCTCATCCTTCTATCAACCAATCACAAGGTATGTATATACCGGGTAGTCCTCCCTTTTGTCTAAGCCTTAAATTATCGACATCATATTCTAAAACAGTACAAACTGCATGACTTATGAACATATTCTGTTTCAGCATTATCCCTAGCACTGCAGTTCCTAAAGGACACAGCAACTCCATCTTCTACTGCTGGTGTGCAGCCGCCTTCCTCCTCCTCAGGACACCACCTGACCACTGATAGTAACCGCGACGATGCTGCAACACCGTCCTTGGAACCCACATCAGCTGTGGGAGCTTCAGGGGACAGCAAATCTGACAACAAACCCTCAACAGAGGACCTTGGTATGGTCTTTGGTGCGGCTAATGATGGGAAATCATCATCCAAGACGGGATCAGGACCTTCTGTCGAATTCAAGAAAAAACCCAACAATGACAGGTGTGTTGAACACCAAGATGCACATTTGAGATGTTTTTATCAATGAACCTTGTTTGATAATGAGGATTTCTAATGCTTTCGTTTGTATTTCCATAGAGATGACCCCGATGACTCCGTGGTATGATGACCTGACAAGTTAGAGATCTCACTGTGGTCGGAGCTTCGACTGGTTCTCCTGGGCTCAGGACTCCTTTGATGCAGATCGGATCACAGCATCTTGTAGACTGCCACTAGTGCTTGTTGACAGAAATGATTGCTAATGTTGAGCGAGAACATTCATTGCCATGTATGGGAATACCTTTGTAAAGCGATATATTTTACAGTTATTTATATTTTGATGTTGCATTCCTGCATTTTCTGCGACGAAGCACCAAGCCTAAACGGATGAAATTCTGTGTTTTCATAAATTCTTGTGATATCAACTGAATCGTCACTATACGAAACAAACGTCTGAGGCAACAATATTGAGTTCAAACGCATAGTTGAAATATGTTTGGTGTGTGGCTATGGTTTTGCATTAATTCACACAGAAGCCACAATTGTGCATTGCAGTGAAATGAAGTGCATTTGGTTTTAACGTACATGTAGATCTAGGCACAAATTCAGCATCGTGCATGTAAGTGTCTGTACCAACTTGGAAATATTGCTTCGCTGTGATGTAGGTATATCATGATTTATGTACACCCAAGTTTTCAGGAATTGATGGACTGCAGTTATGTGCAGTCATGTCACAATGGGGCATGTTCATACAATTATTCAACAGGGGGCAGTGTTGTAATACATGTAAAGGTCATTAGTCAGATCATTAACAAATCATCAGATCATTACCAAATATGAGCTATGATTAATATGGAGGTAAATTATGGCGGTAAAAATATGTTTATTCTGATAATGCCAGAAAAACAGAATAATGACGTCATATGAACCATTAAAATAGTGCTGTAAGATTCGATCTAAATACAACCCCATTGTATCAAGAAAAATCCGTGTAATTTACAATACAATCAGTGTCCCATGTACGTGTGAAAGCTAACATTTTGAGGTTGCCTGTCAATGTCAACATCATTGTTTGTCTGGGTACAGATATATCAAGTCCAATCCTACCAGTTTGGCCAACAATTTTGAAGTGATTATGTACAAAATGGAGCATTTGGTCTTCTGTGATATTTTTTGATAAAGTGCTTTCCATTTAAAATGGTTCTGGGGATGTTGAAAGTTTTGGGCATGTTCTGTGGAAATATTGCAGATGGCATGTATTCATATCTGTAGATTAATTGTAGAGTGTTGCTTGCATTATCATTGGGTATGTATGTCATGATTGAAATGTGGAAAGCTATTGAATGGACCTTGTTTTTAGTTTTGTTTTGTTGGAATAAAGTATTATTTATAGGTTGTTTTTTAAATTACTTGTAAACAATCAACAAAAAGGTCAAATTTTATCATACCAACACCATAATGTAAATAACCCAGAGAACAAATATTTAATGCTGATTTACACAGTTGAGTTAGAACATGATTCAGTGGTACACTTTAGAAACATACTAGCAAAACTGGCAGTGGCATTCAGATATACTTGTGATCTTAGTTAATATCAGAGGCGAAGTCCTGTGCTTTATGAGAATTGAAATGAGAAGAAATAACTCCCCACAGTTATAATCCCAAGAATAACATTCTGGAAATTAACATGAATACAAATTGAGTAGAAGAAAAGCTAGAAAACATACCAGAAAAATTGAAATTAAAATAAGTTGGGGGCGAAAAAAACCCAGATCAAGTACATGTACAAATTGTAATGTGATAAAAAAAAATTCGTTCAAGATACAAATGGAATAATCTTTCGTACATGTTCCTGATGTTTCTTGCTATACATGAAAGCTAAAGAAACAATTTTGTTTTTCACAATTAAAAAAAATACCAATTATTAACCAATATGATACACAATTCCTGACACATGTGGAAGAAATGTGGTAGCCTAATAAAGTTGCAGAAATGTAATGCCAAATCAAAATTTGTCAACTCATTTGTACAACACTGGTAGAAATAACAATGATAATCAATGGAGAATTTATCAAATCACAAACAATTGTGGAGGATAGGATGGCTTGTCTCTGAGGAACCACTGTTATGAAGTTCAGTGTTAAGATGTACATAGTAAACATGCTTTTGAGGAGGTATTCAATATTTGTTGTAAACTGTATATTTCTGAGTAACATACTCCCTTTAAAGTTATTTGTATATTGTATACAAGAGTACTACATCACAAAAACAACAACACTACAGCACCAACACAATTATCTGGTGAAAAACACTGTTGTAACCATCTTGAATAAATAAGTACAAATCTGCATAAATATAGAAATAACACACTAACAAAGTATATGTACAACATAGATATCAACATAACTACGGTACAACATCCAGGCATAGTGTAGATCATGAAATTTGTGAAAATTACGGTACCTTGTAATTTACATGATTTGCAGTACAATGTGCATGTAGGTGGAGAACAATTTTATTTTACCTAGATAAGACCTACCCTTCTACCACATATTAAGGTCTTATCTGAGATGTACATTTACATGTTGCACTGATCCAAGCACCACACCAAAATGACTTTAGAAAAGGGGGTCTTATCTGAAGGGGACTACTCTATAGCTATTATGAAATATAGAAGTACCGGTAGTAATCATTTCTCCCCATGGGATGCTGAAGAAATATCACTCATTGCTTGTGTTGATCCAAGGAATAAATAAAAACTAAAAACACCAAGATATTTTGAAACCAAAGGATCTCAGAATGTCAAGGGAAGTGAGTGATTGGTTGTAGCCACAACAGTACATGGTAATTTAGTAAGGAAGATAAGTACATTTGTACATTGTGATATTATGATTAAACATCCCCTGTTGTTAGAGCTGTTGAGAGCCAGAGCTAGTTGTGTACCCCAGTGCAAAACTGCCATATACATGAACTGTACACATTATTGATTAAATATACATGATATATACAAATCTTACATTTGAATGACCCAAAAACATGGCTCTTCAAGAATATTTTCCTGGATATTACAGGTTGCACAGGAACAACATTCTTTATTGTTACGAAAATGACAATATGATTGTTTTTGTCGTAAACATGGGCAAATTTTGTACAGAATTTTTGCCTGACAATATCTCAAATTTCAAGGACAGTTCCTCTCGCTAAAGAAAAGGTGTATTACTAGTATTGTTCTATGTACCGGTAGTTGATCTGAAGCATATCACGAGAAAAATACTGAAACTGCCAGCAACATCACACAGAAAGCCCCGTACAGAGAGACACTACCAACAAACAATGCAGTCAGCAAGCAAAATACTATGTGGATGAGCACATCTCGACATTACTCGGCTTTCCTGCAGTGGGTTTGTGAGCACAAAAATCCAGAGACTTCTCGAAATAATTGCACAATGGGTTCATACACGAATACTGATATACAAATCTGAGTGATTTAAATTCAATAAGCCTCTGTAATTGTTTTCAAAAATAACTGAATCAAAATTAAGGATGAATCATGGAAAATTGGATAACAATACATGATATACTGTGTGTATATATGTACACAAACTATTATACGCCATGTCACTCACGCATGATAAATCTGATGAAAATATTGATCTCGCATTGAATAGCAGAAAAACCTGATACTCATTTGCCTCCCTGATAATGCCATACATACTCGAATACAAATCATATACAATATCAAATTCACTAAAACTACAGCTGCATCACGATTACCATGGAATTTTGCAACATATACATGGGTGTAGTATTATCAGATGTCATAGAATGTATGGTTCATTCACTTTTTGCTGACCCTGCGTGTTCTGGGCACATCCCTTTCAGGACAGACATCCTCAAACATAGCTGAAGCTGCCTCCAGCTCCATTTCCACAGCAACAGTCCAGCGACTCTGGCTCTTGGAGCGACAAATCACACTGGGATTGCAGCCCATCAGGACTCGGAACACATTTTCCCCTCCACTGCGAGAGCTCGGTATATCATGAGACGGCTTGAGCTCAGCGGAGACCTTGGATTCGGAGCTGCTCCGCAGCCTTGATGTCGTACTTGTGGTCCTGTGAGCGACCCCAGTTGAGTCCTTGCTGGCCCGGCGTGTGTCCCTGTGGTTGTTCCTGCGGCGACCATTTCTGCCCCTGCGCCCACGACGGCTGCTGACACACTTAGCCGCTGCTGCCAGGAGCACCAGATCCCCACTCCCTCCACTGTATGTGTCCGAGTGCTTCGACCGAATTCTGCTGCCAGATTTCACAGAAGGTGTGGAAGATTTTTCCTGATGCTCTAACTCCTTGTGGGGTTTTGCTGCCAGCTCTGGAGATATGTGAGATGTTATCTGCATTAGTGATGACACAACGTGTTCAGGTAAGGCAGAAGTTGCCTGTACAGTGTTTCCACTTTTAGTGCTAGCTGGTGACATTTCTACCTCCAGGATCTCCATACTGTGAAGAGTTCCACTGCCAGCCTGCTTCTTTCCAGCTTCAAAGCTAATTTTGCTGTCAGAACTACTGGATGTTTTTGAGTTGTCACTGACAATAGGTCCCTGCTGTACACTGGTGTCAGATATTGGCTCCTGAGTTTGATTTTTCCTTTCCTTCTCCGTTCCTCCATCATTTTTCTCATTCTCTGTCTGGTTTTTGTGAACTGTCACGGTTACCTCCGGGTCTGCCCCAGCAGATGGTGGGCTGGTTTTCTCCCTGAGGAAGACCACAACGACAGTGATGTTGTCTTCAGAGCCCTGCTCCTTGGCGAGTCTGACCAGCATCTGAGCAATGCCAGACTTGTCCCCGTCGGCCTCCTCTACATGTTTGTATACGTGTTCCACTATCTCGCTGTGAGAGACGACGTCCCACAGACCGTCACACGCCAGCACCACATAGTCCTCCGACCCATCCAGCTCGACAGAAACAACGTCCGCATCCGCGCACAGGAAGGGCTTCAGGTTACGATCACCTGTCAATCAACAGAATATTAAATGCTGCCACCAAAAGTGAAGGACTACTTCACTAATTGAAGAAACTTTTGATTGTTTGTTTTGTGCTGACATGAATTGTTATCGGCAGTGATCACATACCAATAGCACGGGCGACAGAGATCAAGCCATTGACTCTGTGCACATGGGAACTACTCTCCACAAAACCTCCCAGGGCAGCGATACGATCCTGTTCATCCTGTGGCAAGTACAATACAGTAAAACTCGATAACATAAAGAACAGCTACCATCACTCTGCATGCATAAAAATATTCACTATTGCCTATGTGGCTGACCTGTCTCTCTGGCTTGTGAGGAGTGACGAGTTTGACGGGCCGGCCGTCCCTGACCAAGAGTCCCTCGGAGTCACCCAGCCACCCGATGTGGAGCAGGTTGTCTGTCACAACAGCGCACACTGCTGTTGAACCACTGCCCAGTCGCTGTCAAACGCAACATCTACACAGTTATATAGATAGCCCATTGAAATTTATTGTAGATATCATACAAACATCATAACACGCACAAATTTGTACTGTACATTTTTGTACCAAAAATATTCAAATTGCACATATTATTGCCAAAAATATTGTTTAGGCGAGTTAAAATCTAGACCTCTCTCTCTGCTTTTGCACAGAAGTCCTTGTCAGTCTGCAGGAAGGCATCTTTCAATGCTGCTGGGATATCAGAAATGAATGCTGAACTTTTGACGAGGTTGTCATGGAAATGACAGGCTGCATAGTTGGACCCGTGTACACCACCATGGCCATCAAATACTCCAATATATGCCAAGCCTGATTTACTCTGTAATATAATGATTAAATTAATCAGTAGCACCAATATATTCCCCATCTGAATGATAATTTATTCTGAAGTATTGTACCACAAGCATTATGGTGATAAAAAAGTTTTTTTTCACTCACTGGTGATGGTTTTGGGAGGTTGTAGAGTTCTTGAAGATGAATATGAACTACATGCTTGTCTTCCATTTTTCTACGGGTGTTTTTTATGGCATGGACTGACACATGATGGACAAGTGATGATGACGTGTCAGAAAAGCGATCGGTGGGGAGCTGCTGATTCCATTCATCACAAACCGTGTGCACCTTGGTGAAAACAACTGGTGCCAATGCTGATATCAGTAACACTGAAATAAAACACACACATATATAGGGACCACACAGTGTTATGTAGTAACATATAACTAATAACTATAGGCAAACACAAAACCTGTGTATTCAAACATATTTTTGTTTGACTGTTTTATATATCACTTAAAATGTTTGTTGCTTGAGTCACATATCAAACCTGTGTCATTCTTTAAGGGGGGGTTCTCTTCAGCTTTGTTTCCTTTGTTGTTTACTGGGGAATCTGGTTGAATGTCACCGTCAGGTGAGTCATCTTCTTCATTTGACTCCACAAATGGGATGAAATCCAAAGCAGCGATATAATCCGCCACTGTTCTTGCAATGTGTGTTGCCAGGAGTCTTGGACATTTGCTGTAAGATCAATGCTAGTTTGCCTTATTGGGTACATTATGATTTGGCTATGCTTTAACAAAAATGTTCACTGTATTCTAACATTGTTAAAGTCATAGTAGCAAGGTACCATTATATGGTTTTATTCCTGTTCAGATAAAGGCATTGTGGACATTTAGTGATAAAAAATATGTTCGTGTTAATTGGTAATTAATAACCGCGACATATAATCGAGTACATTGAGCCAGTATTGTAATCGCCTTCTCATGCCGATAAAAAAAATAGCTTCGGCAGTTTCCGTAATCGTGACGTCAGTTGAGGCAAAATGTGCTTTGATGGCTGGCCAAAAACGTAAAACACATAATTTGGGCGGTCAGCTCAAAGATAGAAAACCACTCCAAAATGCATGAGATTCAAAAGAAAACACGTGAAAACCAACAAATACTGGACATCTTGCAGTTCAACAAACCTCCCTTCTGGGAGAATAAATAGTACTGATTCTAAATATCAAGACAAGAAATGCCGTATTCCAACCATCTCACCCGTTCACTTGAATTGTCAAACATACACAACGAGAATGAATATGCGACATGCAGTTTATCTTGCTGGCTACATGTACTTTCAGTACTGCCTCAAATGACGTCACAAACCACGTGGCCCATACTAAAATCGTGATCAAAATCTTCGGCAATTTACGGAAGGAGTGCCTATTTGATTCAATATCTCGAAACCCATTGATTGTATTTGTAAAAATCGTTCTAATTTACAGATAACTATTCATAATGAACTAAACGAAAAGCACTTTCATCGGCATGCTACTAGGTCTTTAAGCCATGTTTAGTAGCACAAGGTAGGCGGTATTCGGCATGCGGAACGTGGAAAAACTCAATTTTTGTTGCTCCAAGCTATTGTCATATATGTCCGTCCCCTTGTGAACGGTTTGCGATATGCGGCATATGCGGAACTCGGAGAAAATGATCAAACCATGTAGCGATCTACACCTAACGGAAAGAATATCGCATGGTTTTAAATCTGTTACAACTCATTCAATTTGTATAAGGAACTGTCATTTGTAGATTCTATCATCAGAATGTAATACTAGTAAACAACTCGTGGGTGATTGCAAATTTTGACATGCTGTAATAACATGTGTAGTGGGTTCATTTGTGTTCAGACATCGTTCAAAACCGCGAGCTATACCGTGAACGCCATTCACTTGCACACGTTATATTTTACTGCGCCCCGTATACCCCGTTCCGTTTACCGCATTCCAGATAGATCTACCGCATACCGCCGCATACCGTAACCGTGTACTACTAAATGGGCTTTTTACGGCAGCCTATTAGGGCCATACGACTTCTTTTTTTCATCTTGAATATTCAACTTGTCATCTTGAATATTCAAGTTGTTATCTTGCATATTCAAGTTGTTATCTTGAATGTTCAACTTGTCATCTTGAATATTCAAGTTCCACATCTTGAATAATCAAGTTGTCATCTTGAATATTCAACTTGTTATCTTGAATATTCAACTTGCCATCTTGAATATTCAACTTGTCATCTTGAATATTCAAGTTACACATCTTGTTCAAATATTCAAGTTGTTATCTTGAATATTCAACTTCACATCTTGAATATTCAAGTTGAAAAAAAGAAGTTGTATGGCCCTAATAGGCTGCCGTAGCTTTTGGTGCATTATACATGCCGATCTAAGATTGAACACCGTATCCTACAGATGTTTCTACTAGCTGCTTACGAGGTTAAGTACTGGTGCACCCAATCAATTACTTCTGCCTCGACTTCTTTGACAGTGACAGTGCTGGTCAAGAACCTTATCGGCAGAGGGCCATCCTCAGTCACTTCTCCATGGTGGGAAGAGCAAAATTCTTCCAAAAAACTTTGGAAGCTTTGTAATTGTGTGTCATTCATAGTGCATGATAAAGATTGTCGACTGGCAAACACCATAGATTCAGATCTAGATAGAATATCTAGATCTACTCTACACTACAGCCAAACAACAACAAACCAGAATCAACAAAAATATGGCTGTAGGCCTATTCTTTTCACGACTCCATATTCTCTTTTCTGGTCACTGTGAATCACTCCAGTCTCGTGACAAGAAACAAAAGCGGGGAAATAGAGGAAAGGAATGATATCCCGACAGGTGACAGTTATAAAAATGTTACATTCTTCCAATCTCTCCTTTTCAGCAACTTTAGGGCAAAAGAATAGCACTGGTATTGTAAACAGGTTTTCCACGAGACGTAAAAAGAATACAGCCTATGTCAATAAAAATCCTATATAGGTCTCAGAGTGAACAAAAATCTCTGTTGCAGAGAAGTTGGCAAACTCGTGGCTGTTTGAATTTCATGCAGCTTATAGTAGGCCTACTCATAATAGTGGCTGTTTGAATTTCATGCAGCCTATAGTAGGCCTACTCGTAATAGTGGCTTAAATGTATGTCTCGAAAGCGACACCGTGTTCTTTGGGAAGTAAGCTAATAGCTATCATAAGTCACTTACTATATTTTAGGGCCTACATACTGAAGTTTTCAATTTTTTTAAGCTGCAGAACTCGAAGCCGGGCCCCGGAGCCGGGCGTCATGCGATTGAATCCAATTGGTGGTATAGGCCTAACATTCATTAGAAAAGGTATGCAGACATAGCAAAAAAAATAAAATTAGAAAGTATACTGTAATTTCAATCGTGTAATGTATCGTTGTCAAAGTGTTCACGACGATTCGTCGTTTGGCAAATCGTCGTGTAGCCTAGTGTATAGCCCACTTGAGGCTTCCCGGTAAGTGACCGGCGTTATTCAACAAAAAAAACAACACGAAAATGTGAAAGGTTGACCACAACTGAAGCCAGATGACAATATTTTAAAATTTTAGAGAGACGATGCAGCATACATCCTTTTCCAAAATGGCAGATGACCGCCTGGTTTTCTCACAGTACGCTGACGTTTGTGACGTGGCCAACTGGAATACCGTACTCAACCATACAACAGAAACGGGGATCTAAAGGTGTCTAATCTTATGAGTCCGGCCCTGCAATATTATGAACCCCGGTCCTCATTGCGTATCTGCGTTCCAGGTTAAGGCAAGGCTATCCCATCTTCTATACAACCGTGCAAGCGGAGTAGAAGGAATTTCGCACTGGCGAGCAGAAAGACGGTCTCTGTATGTGAAGACTGGGTCTTAACTGCAGAGGTACCTCGAGTGACTTCCTCTGTTGTAACGTAGACGCAGACAAATACACAGAAAGATGGGCGAGAGGAATGAATCAGACGCCTCTGGAGATGGCGAATTCTCCTACAGTGACGAACCAGGCTCAGAGTAACCTTCACGCAGAAGACCCTTCGCAGAAGACGAGCGGGTGTAGAGGTCTCCTCTGCGGAGAACTACATCCGCACACTACCCCAGCAAAAATAGACCTCCGTGCACGATAACCTCTGCATGGGACGAGCTACACGCAGAGCCGGAGAACTTTTCTACATCACGTGTACAAGAGGACGCAGAACGCTAGAACGGGCACTGGATGTATAAGGGTCTTAGTCTATCTGAATCTGGTGTATCTGTATTTCTATTGAAAGCTCGGTGATCTAAAGCTGATCACTGTGTAAGTGGGTTACATTGCTTATATTACATATGTTTATTACAATCAAGAAAACACAGGCAGAAAGATAACGAAAACACAAAGGGAACACACACAAAATTGCTACAATATTTTAAGGAATCATATCTTACAGTTTTTTTTTTAAAATTAAATTTTGAGATAACATCGAGACAATGGTTTCTGTTGTGGCTAATTGCTTATCCTAATTATATGTTTTAGCAACAACAGAAACCCACTGCCACCATGTGGATTACCTAATTTCTCTTTTCCTGACACTTATTTTGCTACCCAGAGTGTAGTAATTGGGCTAGGTCACTGGCAATCTGGTAATCATCTACACGACAAAGTGACTATTCGCGCTTGCTGGCTTGCTTTGTCCACACAGAACATTCATGTAGCCTATAGGTTAAATGACATGTCATTTTATAAATTTCAATGTAATTTTATTATTGTACTTTATGTTCGCTAACTTTGTATGATTACACACGAATTCAATCGATAATAGGCCTACATCTTCCTCTAGGAAAATTCCTAGGGAAGTCTATCTCATAGACAGCAAGCTTTGTGTAACGGAGTTTATACATGAAAACATAACATCTCGCAAAAATGGCGCGAGGTTGAAACAAACTATCTGTCGTGTTGTTTAGGCCGGTTTACGTTTAACGTATGTGACGAATATACGGCAGCAAAAGTGATGGTGATGGCAGTGATCATTGATCTCTCAAATCGTTTCATTATAATCTGATGTGTGCTTAGGGAATCATTTGTGACTAGACGTCTACGACTACGTCAGGTATACCTAATCATCCACCCGGTCCTGTTAATCATCGACCCCTGCAAACACTGCCAAACAGCTGTCCAAAACAGACATCTGACAAAAACCACATTTCAGCACATTTAAGTTTAGTCAAGTTTTGCCCAGCCATGTGCCCAGGCGTTTGCCGGGGGTCGAGCATTAGGGAGAGGGTCGATGACTTTAGGTACTCTGACACTATACTCTGATTTTTAAGAAGAGCAGAGCTCTTCCTCTATGATGTTGTTTTTTTTTGGATTTTTGAAATTTTCCCTTTGTTTACATTCTTGAAAGTGCCACTTGGAACCACAACAGGCCATTCAACTGTGGCTAATTGGGAGGGCCCGGGGCCCGTTGGGAGGAAAATGACGCCCGTATACTTAATCATGGTTAATGTAATAAGTTATTATCGATAATAATCCCAGGAGACGTGTGTTCCGACCGTTTTTTTTTTTTGTATGTCACCGTTTCATACCCATCACCTATCCCGTTTCGATCTTCACTGAAACAGTGCTTTCTTGCAATCATATGCACTCAAAGTTTTGGATATACGTTCTGCACAATATATAGATACAGTATGCTATTGCAAAAATGAAAAACAAGATGAAACGGCAACATAATAATTATGTGTTAGTGGTGGTATTCCATATTCCAGTAGGCAAATTCACAGATTCAATTCTCATTTGGCCCCGATAAGCAGTCACGGCAGTCGGCCCGCCAGCCAGATAGTCACTGAATTGTCCAATCGGGAAGCTGTCTTGACGACACACCCACATGTTTATGAACTACCAGTGGATATAATTATATGCAAATTATCACGTGAGCAAGTCCCGCCAATTAGCGACGCACTGGGCAAAATTTTGCTTGTGGGGTCAAAATCTGCCACGAGAGCGTCGAAGTTACTGGGTGCGGTATTTGTGGAAATACTTGTTACGACCCAAATAAATGGTCTTTTCTATGATTCTTTCCTACTTCACTGGTAATACTTCAGGAAAATATCACCATACAAAGCTTGTTCATGGGGAAATCTAATAAGAAATGCCTACTGAAGTGAAGCGAGATTTCCCGAGAATTGAGTAGGAACCTGTCGGAAGCAACAAAACTTGGCAGATTTGCCGAACTAATACACTTTGTCGGGGGAAAAAAACTTAGTTTCCTCTTGAAATAAGCAGAAACGAATGGATACTATCTCAGTTATCATGTTCATGATAGTTGCCAACGAGAATTGTCAGTGCTGATTTTGAGGGGTACAGGCGATAAGGCCACCAAGCAATCAGGCCGCAATCGAGAATTAGCGAACTGCAGAGCAAGTGATGGATGGAAATGCAGACATTAGACAAGTTGCTGAAATGTCTCTGCAGTATAAATCAAAACACTGAAAAAAATCCATGAAAAAGGATTTAGAACTAGCTAAATTTTTTTGCCTCCTAAATAAGGAAAAAAAATATTCTGAACCTTGAAAATCTTACACATTGGTCCAAATAATACTCGGGTGATTTTTATACGGGCTCAACATGGTAAAGCTTCTGACTTGTAGAGATTTCATATATGTATATATCGGAATAAGTTAACAATAGTTTTACTAATTAAGTCTTGGCCACAATAAAATAGTTATGACAAGAATCATTTATTATTGGGCTCCACAAGGTATATATTCTGCCCAGTGGGGAATTCATAGCTGTAACCAAATAGGTTAACATTAGTTTTACTAGTTAGATATATAGTTAGCCACAGTAAAAATAATTAAGACATGGCCAAATCAAATACAGTATTCAAGGGTTTTTAAATAGTTCTGTGCAAACATTTTCAAAGCTCTTCCTTTGAGGCCAGTGGCCCTTGTTCTAACATGTTTACACCGGTTTTTGACGATATCTTTGCCGTGCTAAATCGCATCGTTCTATAACTTAGCATACCTCACCTGGGAGTCAAACGGCAATTTTCTACCGAATTTCAGACTTCTATCGCAATAATTGAAGAAGTTTCTTCAGCCACGATCACATTCTTTGTGCAAAATATACTGATTTCATGAGCTACAATTACTTTTTGTACGAAATACGTCTTGAAAATAAAGTGTCTTGTCTTGTTATTGGTGCAACACAGCTCTTACCATCCACAATTTCCACACAGTTTATTCCTGTTTTGGAGTTATGTGTTTAACAACCTACAAAGTTCCCAAAATATGAGCTGGTGGTGGAGCTCTCCATTTCTACTCTCTACGAGGTAATTTGGGTAGGTTGTTCCAGAGCCTAGTGCTGTCTGGCAGGAACCTGTGTTGGTAGGTGTGCATATGGGGCCCAGAACTCAGTCAGCTGTATCTGAAGTGCTTGTATTGTTGCCCACAAGGTCCAGTGATTGATGATCATGATGAGATGATCGGTGCTCTGTGGAGGTTCCACTGCAAGAATGCACCTGTGCTGTTAGTTTTTTTTGTATGTTTGTACAGCACTGTTTTCTACAGCACTGATGTGTGGGGACCATGTGTGGGGTGCTTGTGGAATGTGATACCTAGGTACCTAGCAATGTTATCTTCAGCCAGAGTGTGCCCATGGATCTTGTAGGTTGATTGGATAGGGGATTTCTTCCTTGTGATGCATTTGAGCTGGGTTGAAGCTCGTTAGCTACTGCCGCTCCCATTCCTGGAAGGCATCTAGGTCTGCTTGGAGTTCGTCTGCATCAGCCTGTGATCTTATTCCTTTGTAGATGAGGGCAGATGATGAGGAGACACACTGAGGTAGGTAGTTGATGTAGACCGGGAATAAAAGCAGGACAGTTCCCTAGGGAAGCCTGATGTTACCGGTTTGACATCGGATGAATGTCTAATATTTTCTATCGAGAAGTACGGTTTGTGTCTTGTCTGAGAGGAAGGATGTGATCCATTCAATAAATTTGGGATCAAGCTCCCTTGAGCTTCAGGAGTAAGCGTTTACGCAACTTTATTAAAGGCTTTTGAGAGGATGGCATCTGTATGGATTTTGTTGTCTAGTGACTCCAGGCAGTCTTGCGATGAGAGGAGGAGCTGTGTTTTGCATTATCTTTTCTTTCTTGAAACTACTTCCTGTATAAATTAATCCATCAAAAAGTTTTTAATGTAGTTTTCTTTGTTGATAATGTTGATATCCCACAGAAAACAACCACACAGTGATGCAGAGAGAATTGAGCAGTTTCCCGCTCCCTCCACAGCAGCGCCTGAAACTGCATAATGCCGGATTTGTTGTGGCTGCAGATGTGTTAGAACTGAAACCAACAGAGCTGAGTAAAGGTTCGAAGACCAGTTGCTCATAATTATCATGAATGTAAAGTAGTTTTTCTGATGTATTGATAATTTCAATCATACATAATTTTTACTTGTGTGATACTGATGATATTTGTAAATTTTCTGTAACTTTGCTAAGATGGATAGTGATTATTTGGGTGGTGATTAGATTGATGTACTGTAGTGTATTGTTTATGGTGCTATTTGATGTGATCCAAACATAGAGAAACACCCATTAAATGTTCTTACAGAGGTGAATATCCCCAAAGAAGATGCCTTTGAGATTCTGCAGCTGGTGAGAGCCGAGACGGAGAAGGCCAAGAATGTTTGTGGATCCAGCACTGCAAGCCCCCACCGTTCAGACAAGTCCTCCACCGGCGGCCCACAGATGTCATCCACCGGTCACCAGTCAGCTCTCGACATGCTACGTGATGAAAAACTTCAGCAATCCATCATTACCTTCTCCGAGAAACTCGACGAGATGCTTGGTGGAGGTGTTCCGCTGAGCAAAATAACCGAGATATGTGGCGCACCAGGCATAGGCAAGACACAGTTCAGGTTACAAAAGTTTTCATGGATTGCCAGACAAGTAATTCTACATACTCATTTCTGTTGGCACAGGACAAGTGTGTATACATTGTGATGGTCAATCATATGCCATGATTACTCATGTGTTCTATTGTTATACTTCATGATCTCTGTGTACCGGTAATTCTTGGTTTGGCATGTTGTATTTATGTTTACAGTATACAGCTCTCTGTAGATGTCCAAATCCCTCACTGTTTCGGAGGCGTCGAAGGAGAAGCAATCTACATTGATACAGAAGGGAGCTTTGTTGTTGATAGAGTTACTGATGTAGCTATGGCAACTATAAAACACTGTCGCTATATCACCGACATGAGCAACAATGAAGGTACATATAGATCTATAAGTTGCTATGTAGTATGTACCAACACAAATAAAATCCAATATTTCCTGAAAAAGTCAGAGAATGAACTATTGCTAAGTTTCCTTACAGAACAGGTGGAAAGAATGCAGACTTTCAACCTGGAATCTGTACTAGGAGGCATCTATTACTTCCGGTGTCATGACTATGTAGAACTCCTAGCACTGGTACACACCTTGCCAGATTTTCTGGTTGCACACCCAAAGGTGAGAATTATCAGTTCTCGCCTTCAATAAATAGAAACTATATAGAAAATAAATTTGAATGAGGAGCACTATTTCAATTCTTTTTACAGGTTTCCCTGGTAACACTGGACAGCATTGCTTTCCCATTTAGACATGATTTTGATGACTTCTCATTGCGAACTCGGCTACTCAATGGGCTGGCACAAAGCTTCATTAAGATGGCAACAGAACACAGATTAGCTGTAAGTACCATGCCTTGAATAGTGGTACTATTCTAATTATTGGCTGGAAATTTTCAATATTTATTCTAAATTGTTGCATTTTTCTTTGTCTTTGTCCTGTGCAGGTGCTGCTGACCAATCAGATGACAACGAAGATATCAAATGAGCGAGGGCAGTCGTCGCACCTTATACCAGCGCTTGGGGAGAGTTGGGGCCATGCGAGTACTATACGGCTGATCCTGTACTGGCAGCACAGCCAGCGTCGCGCTCTCCTGTACAAGTCACCGACACATCCAGAGGCCACGGTCCCGTACCAAATCACAGTCAGTGGCTCTCCTAGTGTTTGCTGTACATGTTAATATATGGACAGTGTCAAACTGTATTGCTGTGTTGTAGATACTAGTTAGTTTGACTGGTATAGTCTTATTGTATATGGTTGTACTGGTACTGTACAATGTATGTAAGATCCCAATCCCACTGTTACAGACTGGAGGGATCCGGGACGTTCACACTCCGGGACCAGGCGGGGATCAGTCAGAGCTACAGACCGTCAACACAGAAACAGACACTCCTCGGAAACGGCCGCGAACCGACACGTGACATTAGTGCTGTAAAAATGAACACTGTGTGTATTTCATGGCAATGGACTTTTGTTTTCCTGAAGAAGAGAAGTGAGCAATTTGCAGTTCATGCATCAGACCAGATACTGTTAGTTTGTGATTATAGGCTAATCAAGGCCAATTGTGAATTGCAACTTGGATTAACTTGGAACAGTGCATCTTTTCATGATACAACATGCCATGCAGCTTAAAAGTATCAGTCACAGCTATTCAATTTCACAGTGTAGATTTGTTGCATTTTATGAACATACAATCCTTTTTTTTGCAAACAAGTCATCTGCTCCATTGTAGGACAAGAGAATGATCATTCTAGTCAAAGTTGCTGTTTTGGACTGTGTTTAGGACTACACACACTGGACAAAGTTTCATCCCTGCATTATCCCTGCACAAACCACAGTGCTTTTGAAACTTGTCTTATTTGGGTACAAAAATGACACAAAATAAGCATTTTGCTGTTAGTGTGGATGAAAAAATATCTAATATTGTTGCTGAGAAAAGTTGAATATCATTTAACACTTTCTCCATTGTTTAGTAACAATGTTTTGTTGTCTGCCAACTTTGCGAAACTGACCAGGGAGGTGATACTTCTTATGTCCAGTGTGTGTTCATTTGAGTTACTAGAAAAATGAATATTTTTTATGAATTCCCTGAATAAAATTTCATGGTTCTGTGTTAGTGTAGTAGTAGTAGTGATGGAAATAAAGTTCATTGAAAAACTGCTTCCCGCAAGTCATTGTTTTATTCAAAAATAAAAATACATGTATGGCAATTGCCAGTTCATTCCTTAGCAAACCAATTTATTCCCTAAAGAATATTTGTGGAACTTTGTGAAGTATCTCATACAGATAATATATATTACACCCAGAAACATAGTTAGCACCTTAGCATTCAGCCACGCAACATACTAATGGAATGAAGTGCTAAGTATATTTGTAAATGTATTCTCAAAACCTCTTCAATATGGGTACTGACAAATATGAATTGGATGGTAACATTCAAAATATTCATGCCAGTAGTATTCGCAGGCAGTGGGTATCTCAAATACATGTTCATATAAATGTAAACAGCTTTCAAAATGCAACAGTAAATTTAGTGAGAATGACTGGGGTGGGGGGGGGGGGTTACCAGTGTTGTGAGCGTAGTACGGTAACAGGATTTCTGATGTGTTTACACAGTGTAAAACCTTATTAAATATCTATTAAAATATTTTCAAGTTCAGGACACAAAATTTGGGCATGTCTGTTTTGCGAATATACATGACCGCGAACAGACTTTGATTCCATTATATTATCTAGACTTCACCAGTATTATGTGACCCAGACATCTTTCTGGTAGCGACCACAGTTTTCCATATCGTGGAGTGTACTTTCTGCCATCTTGGTACTGAGTCCACCAACCGTCTCCAGGATAGAGACCAGCTCTTTGTGTACATCGCGGGCCATGTATCGGGCGTCTCCACATATGTACACATGGGCGCCTTTGTTTTGGATCAACTCAGACAGGCGCCCAGCATCCTCCTGGATCAGATGCTGGACGTACACCTTGTGAGCCTGGTCCCGGGAGAAAGCAGTTCTCAATAATATCCTCCCCTCAGAGGCCCAGGATTCTAGAGGTACGTAATACAGAAATGTGAAATTGTGTAAATGCTTTTAAGTTAAGTAACTTGAACATACTCGAACGAATATGAAAGTTCACCTAGTTTCTCTCTGTACAAAAAATCCTTCTCTTTATGTCGACATCCGAAGTAGAGAATATTCTCTCCAGAACTTCCCACATGAACTGCGAAGAAGAGAAATGTGAATTATCATCATGTTCTACCGGTACACCAAGAAATATAATGTCATCCTGACTTATTTCCAGTGAGTTGCCGTAAAAACAGAAATCCTTACGTCGTTCACTGATGAAGGCCATGAAGGGTGCGATGCCAGTGCCGGGGCCCACCATGATGATTGGGACTTCCCCTGACTCTGGCAGTCTGAACTCTGGGTTGTGGCTGATGAAGACAGGACAGCGCTGGGAGACGTGAAGTCTGTCTTGCAGGTATGTGGTTGTGACCCCTGTCCTGTCCAGTCCCAAAGTTTCGTAACGCACCACAGCCACGGTCACACAGCAACTGTCTGATGTCTGGGGCGAAAATCGTGAAATTTACATTTAATTTTCAAAGATGGAACTCTCGTTTCAATCATAATAAAGGTTTTAGCAGAATTTTCTTTTTCTTTACTTGTTCCGCCGTTATCATTTCTGCGCGATAACTCAAGAATGCCTGAACGGATTGACTTGAAATTTTCAACACTGCTCAGACATATTGGCCAGATGTGCTGTGTACTTTTTGAGCCGGATCCGAGGTGCATGAGGATGAAATCCATGTTGATTTGTGGACTTGGTGCGATAACTCAAAAAGTATACAGGCAATGGCTGCAGAACTTTGCATGGAGGTTCATATACCACCAGGGAGGAACCCTATTGATTTTGGGATCAATCAGTCAAACGACCTTTGACCTAGAGATCGGAAAATTTTTTGCCAAGTCATCCTTGAGGCTTTCATCGATATCTCGGAAATGGTGCATCGTAGAGTGAAACGGACATTATTTTCTGACTCGTCGCCCTAGACAACCAAGTCGAAGGAGTATTAGGGATGAACTAAAATTTTTCGCTGAGTCGGCATTATTCGTTTTGTCAATATCTTGGAAACTGCATTGTAGAGCGAAACGGACGTTATATTCGAACTCGTCGCCCAGGACAAACATGTCTATTGGGTATTAGGGATGACCTTTGACCTTGACCTTAAATTTTTTTGCTGAGTCGGCATTTTTCGCTTTCATCAAGATCTCGGGGGGGAAATGGTGAGTCGTAGAGTGCAACGGACGTTATTTTCGAACTCGCCCTAGACAAACATGTTTGAGGGGTATTGGAGATGACCTCTGTCTGACCCTGACTTCAAATTTTTTCGCCGAGTCGCCATTTTACGTTCTCGTCGATATCTAGCAAACGGTGTCGTACCGCGAAACGGACGTTATTTTCGGACTCGTGGACCTAGACAAATTTATCTAAGGGGTACTAGGAATGATCATTGACCTTGACTTACCGTTATCCTTGACCTTAAATTTTTTTCGCTGAGTCGACATTTTTAATTTTCGTCGATATATCGGAAATGGTGGGTCATAGAGTAAAACGGACATTGCTTTCAGACTCGTCACCCTAGATGAACATGTTTGTTTGTTTGGTATCTCAGTACGGTATGTCATAGAGCAAAACAGATGTTAATCGTGGCAAACATGTTGTAAATGTTATAGGTTAGTCTCTACACCGAAATGCCTCTGAGGCATTAGGCCTTGTTACAATTATTTTTATCATAGAGACGATAGAGGTGAGTATGTTATAAAGAATATTTCTTCTAAATGGTTAAGTTAAGACTTCCTGTTACAATACTACAGGAAATGTCCTGGAATCACCAACGTACAATGACTGGAGATGATGCAATGGAATAGTATCGAGGCTGTAGTCCTTTCAGTTGACCTAAGATAGCCATGACTGACAGATTACTGCTGGTGTCTTTGAAGTCTCCCAGCACATCTGCTACCTCTCTCTCATACAGATACTCATGCAGGAATGTATTCTTCTTCGACATCTGAATATAATTTGGGAGTGCAAATGTTATCCTGACTAGAAACAGAACAATGTTGTTATTCCATAACACATTCAAATTTATAATACTGGGGAAAAAAATTCATAAGTAGGTATATTTTCCACTGTTAATTTACCACATGGAAATACATGTATGTATGTATGATCGATAACATCACATACAGCTTCTGTCTCAGCTATACCACTATTTTAACACAATAAAACACTTGAGTCTGCATTCTTTATACTGGTATTCTTTGCCATGCATGCTTGTGTACATGTTACTCACTCCTCCAGCCAGTAAATGGTCCAGTTCCTGCTGTGATGCTGTGCCATGAGCCTCCCTCTGCAGTAACTGTAAAAGTTCTGGTCGGACAGTCTTCAAATCATAATATTTCATCAGCACTTCTTTGATATCCAGTGGCCCATCTGTAAAGGTTCAGAACCTTTCAATTTAACAACAAGCACAAAACAAACTTTAATATTTTCTCATCTATAAATGGCAAATGAATCAATCATAATTAAACTTGTTCCAGTCCAACCTGGCCTGGGTTCATGTGCCCACTTGGGAATGTCAATGATCTCTGAGCCAGTGCAGCCAATAACATGGAGCAGATGGTCCACTTCTAGTGGATTGTTCTCTGGATAGATCCCGAGAGCATCTCCTGTAAATTAAGCTTTGCTCTATTTACATGTATTAAGACAATCAACAAGATGCTGAGCAATACACATGAATAATTATGTATGGGCTTATATACATATGCATGATTATTCATCAGAAAGTATTTGTGAACCATGATTATCATTCGTTAAGTTACTGAAGTGCCAACCTATGAATTATGACAAATTACTATCCCATGTAGTACCTGATGTCCATGTGATATCACTGCCTTTCAAATCAAATTCACAATGAAGGGTCTCTTTGTCACCTGAATCTGTTTGTTTTGTCAAGGAATATTTCACCTAAAAGTAAATAAAGAGCGCAGTTAGGTACCTGAAGTTTGTTATACAGTAATTTGAACAAAACATTTCATGTCTTTGATACTTCAGAATTGCAGGCCCTGTACCGTCAAGGTGGCCATGAAAGGTTCAGTCCTGGAAGGTCCTGTTGTGTTGCTTTCAAGGTCAGGAATGTTGAGATAGTCCAGTGCAGGTTCGATATCCACAGCTTCAAGAGACTCAACAACCAGATCACACCACTTGTTGATGACTTCCCAGTCCTCCATATCCACATTGTGTCGGGGAACAACACATCTACCGCCCAGATCTGACAATCTGTCAAAAGTTATAGCAACAAGTTTGTGGATTTATCTGGAATACATTTGCATTCCTAACAATAATTGTTTCTCAGAATAACATAAACAAATTGTTTAAATGACCAAATATGTAAATAACTTGAACACTAGTAAGCAGGACGAAAATTTGGAAAATGAAATGAAAACAATACATTACTAAAGTCGAGTTCAACACAAAACCTCATATGATTTTTGGCCATAACTTCCTTTGGGTTGGTCGGATCAATTTGAAATTTTGCTTGTTTCCATTTGGCATAAAACCGTATTTTTCCCCCAAATTTCAGATTTCTATCTTGAAGATTGAAAAAGTTGGCAATCTAATCCAATGTTAAATTTCACTCAAAGCATGAAATCTGCGAGTCTGAACAGAATTTGGCATGTTGTTCGATGTTCGCATTGCATAGTACTTTGTAAGAATGATATTTTATTAAAATACACCTGTATGAGTCCTCCAAATCAAAAAACTTTCCTCATATTACATTTCTTAGCGGAATGAAGATCATGAAATCCCCAAATTTGCTTGAACTCCTGTGATCCGATTTGGGTGCAACATTTAACATTAAGGTAGATTGCCAACTTTCTCAGTTTTCAAGATGTGAGTCTGAAGTTTGGAGAAAAAATATGGTTTTGTTCCAAATGGAAACATATAAAATTTCAAATTGATCCAACCATCCTGAACGGAGTTATGGCCAAAAATCATGTGAGGTTTTGTGTTGAATTTAAGTATACCTTTGATCTAATGTTTTGCCAGTGCGACAGAAGTGTGGATAGTTACTGTCGCCGAGCGCCAGGACGGAGTAGCTCAGGTTGGACAAGCTCTCCTTGCATTCCTCCACCCACTTACAGAACGGCCGGGCCTCGGTCGGTGGGATACCTGTCCAAATAATGTATACAATGTAGAATCTCACAGTGAACAAAATAATTTGAAAGGTAATCTGAATTATCCAGCGCCACATATGTTCCAGTATCAAATATTCATCATTTTCCTCAAAATAAATGTTGCCTCAACTTACCATCACCTGCTGTTGAGATGACAATGAACACAAGCTTTTCTTGGCTAAAGTCAATATGTTCATAGTGCTTGACATCAGCTATTCTGGGTTGCCATGGATACTGTTCATCTTTAATGAGAAGTGATTCAAATCTGGAAACAATAAATGTATGAATCAACCACACATGTTGAATTCATCAACTTTGTCAAAACATAGAAATATAGTTGGGACAATTATATTGTCAAAATGACCAAAACATTCTGCATGCATAAAAGTAGGTGCTGATTATCATGCTGATGCACCTCACCTATCAAATAGTTTCTTTCCTATTTCTTCACTGAATCCATATTCTGTTCCATACAAAATCATCAGCTGTTTTCCAGGTTTGTCGTAACTCCTTTTGTATGGGTTGACTTTCTTTTCGTGCTTCCTCTCCAGTCCTTTAATTAGATGTCCAAAATACATTCAGTGTGTAGGCCTATGTTATCTTAGTGAATAACTATTTGTGAGAATTATTTTGCTCACTTTATATATTACATTGTACAAATGTACATGTTATAGTGGTACAATGCAATCAATTATATGTCTTACCATCTGACTCAATGATGAAGGCGTCAATGCTGGTGTCTGTGTACTCACTTCCAGATGTTGTCGTCAATGTGTATATGATGTACACAATGGTAACACCAATCACACAACTCATGAACAACAACCACATATCTTGCTGCTTGTGTGGGGAATATATAAAAATATTTAACCAGTTTAATTACCTTTCATAAAAGGAAATAAAGAAATAAGAAATTACACCTTGCCCTAAAATACATCTGTAGGCCCACATGTAACCGGAATAGGTATATCCATCAATAAAAATAGTTCATACATTTATCTTTTAAAAAGAAATTACTATTGACTCATATGAATAATCGAGGTGTCCAGGACATTCATTCAAGTAAAGTTATACCAGTACACAATTGCATATACTCTAGGCATTGTTTGGCTACAGTCAGTCATGCTTTATCACACCTATAATGAAACCAAAAATTCATCCAGTCGTGTGCACCAACATGATGAAGCATATTGAAGAGTCAGGCTTAGTTAGCAAGATACTAAATTACCGTATATTCAACAATTTCTGGCGTTACATACCTATATATCTGTTGTTGATAAATCTCCAACAATCAGCGTAGCGGTTCTTGACGTGTGATAAAGTGGCCTGATCATCGGAGTGGGTTTGACAGAGGGGAAGCCCTCCGAGATCTGAGGATTCCCGCAGCAGTCTCGTTTTGAGCTCGATGTCGCCATGACGATGACTCCATTTGTAAACATTGCGGATTGTGGGACGAAGTTTTCTATAACTGACACTTGGAGATTGACCTGTTGACATCCTTAATATTCACGAATCATGCATCTGGAGGAACCTCCTAGGTTAATCCAGGTCCGTAGTGTAATGATGCATGCTGTACTGTACTTCTGTAGGCCTACTGTACGCAACAATAATTACACTCTATTATCGCCCATTGTTCTGTCGTCGCCAGCCTGAGCAACGCCAACGCGCTCCGCGTCGCTCAGCTGTGTCGTCGCCAGCTCACAGACACTGGGCGCGTTTCACCAGTTCACGCACACTGATTAATGTAATCGAAGTCATCAGATTGTTGGTTGAATTAATCAGCACGTTTCAGGCAAACTGATGACTTTTTTTTTCATCAAGTTAATCAGGATCATATGGAGTTCCACAGGCGACATACTACATACGACATACCACATATACGACATACTACATACGACATATGACTTTAAAAGTGACCGGGGTGAAAGTAGCCCTGAAAACAAGGCAAAAGCAAGGTCTGAGGGTGTATTTCAAGATTTTTTTTTCGTGAAGGTGAACGAAAAAAACCCTTAAAATACAACCTGCTTTTGCCTTGTTTTCAGGGCTAGGGTGAAAGTGACTTGCCAATGTATGACATCATGGTACATACCAAATGGAAGTCCATAGGATCAGAAAAAGTGATCAAAAATACCTTTTTCACCAAAAACGTCATGGCAACATATTGTCATATAGACTCTAGCAAATGAGGCATGTTGAATTTTGATCACTTTATTCATCGCGTTTCAAGCAACTTTATTACTTTTTTCGATGAACTTTTTTTCTCATCAACTTCATCCTTGGTGAACTTTTTGATTAAAAAGATTACTTTGATTACATTAATCAGAGGGCATGAAACACGCCCACTGTTCATCAATCTTCTCACCTTCGCCATGATGACACCAGTTCCGGGAAAATCATTCCCAGCACAAGTGTCATGAAAACAATAGATTTTGTGACAATGGGGTTCCTGTTTACCACCAGGATCGCCACCATGTAATTCAGGTATAGATAAATCACAGAAACAGTCTACTGTGCCAAATACATACAAAAACGCAATAATGTTATAATTTTTGTCATGTTTGTTTTTGCATTATAATGCAGACAATGGACATGACATTTCTGTACTTCTTGGGCTTAATAGACTGTTTCAGAGCCCCAAAAGCACATGGCATCAGCAGGTACCTCATTACTTGTATTTCTCTTGTATTCGTGCAAGAAAATGCATACGGGTCGGCAAGCAGATGTCGGCCACCCGGTCGCCTGAGCCTGGTGTACCTATTTCTCTGGATAGTTAACTTTGTTCATTGTGGAACGATTTATCAGTTTGACTTTGCAACGCAACTGAAACGTCATTTAACTTGTCATGATACCATGGAAACCGATTCGTCCACCTAGGTGGCCGACAACCTATCTGGCCGACATCTAGGCCTACTTGCCGACCTGTACAGCATTCTTTCGAGTGCGATCATGTCATAAATTTTCTTAGCACTCGTCACTGAATCCAGGACTCGTCAAAGGCTCCGCCAGGATTCGGTGACTTGTGCTGAGAAAAATCATGATCACACTCGAAAGAATACCATATGCATATATTACAAAGGCATCTGTCTCATGAGAGGGTGCGGGGTGGGGTGAGGGTATAGGCCTACTTTATACCCCACCCCACCTGTGTCCTGTCCTAAGACAAATGGCTGAGGATCATTGATGTTGTTGATCAATGACAATGTGATTTAACTGAAGTTATTGGCTTATAGTTCTGGTTCTATATCATACTATTATACTATTCAGGCATAGTTATTGAATCTACTGTGTTCATTCTATCTCATTGCTAAGCCTATCAGTTCGAACCCAAACTATTACAAACCATACTCTACTTCAACAAAGAAAACAAGATGATAAGAAAGGAACCCCATGGGTGTTCATTTGAGTGTCAGGATTGTGAACCTAATGAAAATACTAATGTTTGACTTGTATACAGGTCAGAGGATCAACATAAATATGGTCACATTTTTTGTACTTCTGATTATTCATATGATATAAATGTGTTCCTTTTTGTTTCATTTCAGCCTCGGGACCACAAGGCCAAAATCCAAATATGGTGAGTCACTGATTTTCTACATTTTTTTTTCATGTGGAATTTATCTGTAGTTTCGTTTTGTTACTCGATTCAGACTGAATATCTCTATTGCTGTGCTCAACTGCAGTGTATTGTTTCAGGAGCTTGTATTCAAGCTTATTTATCATTCACTGAACAAATAGATCAAAAAATGTGCTTTGAATCGTATTGTGAATATGATAACTATTTTTCAGGGCTGATATTACCGTCAGTGACATGGATTCCATTGCTGATAGCCAAACTGTTGATGAAGTTAAAGGGTATGTTCTCAAACAAAGTACTCTGATTTGTTTGTGATCTATTGCCCTCAAATATAAAAAATGTTGTCACACACATATGCGTAAAACATACGATATATTTCTACTTTGCAAGTTTACATGTAATATATTGTGTTTACATATTAGGGAGTTGATCCGGATCTTCAACCTGGATGACCACAAGGAGAACATAAAGAGTGCCATTCTCTTGGATCTGTACTACTACACCATACAGTTTGCTAAGGACAATAGCTTCAACAGGGAGCGAACGTCAGCTTTCTTCTCCATAGTGAAGCGAATACATGAGATGGCTGTAGGTGCGTAGATTTGTCTTCTTCAATTACTGATGATGACTCATGACGTACGTGTACAATATATGTTTGGATCATGTCAACTTGAAGGCGCACCGCTAGTTTACATGCTCAAATAATGGATGAATATCAACTTCTTTTATTAAATAATTGTTCAGTCATCAACAGTTTAGTTCGTAGGTGATGCCTGAACAATTATTTAATAAAAGAAGTTGATATTCATCCTTTATTTGAGCATGTAAACTTCAAGTTGGCATGATCCATATGTTTATGTACATACGCATAAAGTATATATAATATTTTGCTCTGTTCTGTTCATTTGCGTTCTTGTGTACATGTATTTCCATTTTAACTGGCAATGGCGATTTGACATTATGTTGTTTTGTTTCAGAGACTCCCTTTGGGAATGTTGACAACTGTTTCCGCTACTTCAGGGAGTTAGTTCTTTGCCATGCAGTTAAGGTATTCTACAGTTAGAATGAACATATGATTTATCAGTATAATGCCAATCACCTGAGTAAAAAAAATGTACTTACTCAGTATAATACAAACTTCTACGTATACATGTAGATTATTTCCATGATGCTTATTTCTATGCATCATTTATTTCTAAGTGAGTAATATATACATAGGAGGTAATAAAGGAAATCATTTGATTATGTGATGTCCTATGCAGAGACCACCATACAGCATTGACCTGTTTGAACCAGAAGATGTCCGCAAGATTACAGAATATGTCATCAACACATATTTTCGCCATTTCAAGATGTACAAGTATGCATTCACTCCACTGGTAGGTTGAAGGAATTCGGCAAAGTCTACATTGTATATTGTAGGTACAGAATACACTCAGTGTTGACCCGTTCAGCTTTCAGAATTGAAAATGTTCCAAACATAACTCGTCACAAAATATAAATAGTCCCTCTAATACTTCCAGGTTCGTCTAGATTTGGCCATGACGTACAATGGAATGCCACCAACACCAGAACCCTCGGAAGGTACAGTATAAAATGTCATTGTTGATAGACCAGTAGAAGCTTTGAGCCTGTTGATGCCTGGTCTTGTACGCATTGCTGTACGGTTTGCTGTACTTGTTGCTGTACTGTCGCCAGCTGGTGATGCGGAGGCTGAGGGAGAGGCTGAGGGAGACGGAGCTGCCGAGGAGGGACAGGACGAGCCCGGAGACACGGCAAATACGGATGACCAGGAGCAACCCCCACCAGGTAATAAACTTGGCTGGTCTGCTGGACACAAACCACATGTAGAGTTACATGGTGACTTTGATAATAAAATGTAAGAATGACGGGTGCTGCAGCAACCTCACCTGCTTGCTCATTGATCTTTTGTTCTGAACAGAAGAATCAGAAGCTGCCAAGGAGCTCAGAGGAATCATCACCAAACATTTGGAGGAGGAGATCAAAAAGCTGAAAATCTCAGTTGATGACCAAATAAAGCAATCTGAACTAAATCTCGCGAAAAAACTTGAGGCAACGGAGGGTGGTACACAATCAAAGGGTGGTCGTGCCTCTGGGAAATCTAAGAAAAAGTGATAATCATTTTCTTAATTTTGTTGTGTGTATTTGTACATTGTTGATGATTTTACATGTAAGTGACATGTATGTGTTCTATAGTTCAGATATTCCTTAAGATATTCCTGAAAGTGTCTGATCCATTTTGTACATTGTAGCTAACAAAAATGTCATTCTGATCCAATACAATATCGCCTTCCGACAACATTTTTGGCAAACTGTGATATCATGTCATTGATGTAAATAAAAGTTTTTCTATACAAATGTATCATTAACCTATTGTTGATGCTTACCATATTTGACTGAATCTTTGAATAAGTCAAGGTTTAAAAACATGTTGTCCAAAATTATGATTTACCTTCTCAGATTATTAAATTTATACCTTTCTAGAAATGTTTAATAAAGTAATTTGATCAAAATATGTTGAATTATGTAATCATTTTTTTTTGGCATGACGCCTCAAATTCTTTGGTGATGTATTGAACAATACCGAGACAAAAATATTTTTTGACTTGGTGCTCTTGTTGACACTTCTCTCAAAGATCATAAACCCAGTAGTATTGTGCAAGTATCGCTTCGCTTGATTTGACGATTATTAATATTTTAGTTCACTACTGTTTTCAGTATACATTATATGGCACGGAAGGCATGAATTCATAATATATACAGTAAAACAAAAAAATCATAATATATAGAGTAAAACAAACAGTAAAATCCAGCTTACTGGGTTGATTGATATATATTTAGATCCAAAATATGTTGGATCTTTTGGTGACCTTGAACTTGAAGACCTTTGTTGGTAAATCTCGAGGTCACGTTTAACTTGAACAATGTGAATTAGCTTCTACAGACAAAACAATTTCAGATAGATTTTATGGTTGAATTATGGGCATGTAGGGAATCATTATGGTGGATCTGTTGGTGACCTTGAACTGGATCTTGGACTGCCTCCAGTATTATAACTCAGTAGCACATCCAGTCAACTACAACATCCTTGGTTTTCAGGTTGCCGGATCTTTGGTCCGATAACCTATTGGCATGGCGTTGCGTCCTGCCGTCCGTCGTCCATCGTCTGTCCACATCTTTAAAGTTTACGGTCGAATCTTTCTGAAATTTTGCTAAAAATATTCCGTCCGTCCGTCCGGCGTTAACATTTTTATCTTTTAAGTTAACGATCGAACCTTTCTGAAATTTTGCACAAAAATGCCTAAAATTATTTTGAGAAGGAGGTATTTGTTTGTTTTTTGATTTTCGCTTTTTTTTTCAAAATAGCGGCCGTTTTTGTCGAAAAACGCTCAATTTTGGACTTTGACGGCCATTTTCTCAAAAACTGTGCGATCATTTTGAGTTTTTGGTTTCAAAAGATTCCCCTCATATACCTCTGTGATATGTATAAGTTTGGTTGCCCTAAATTCGCCGGTCTCCGTGTGGCGGCCATTTTGAATTTTTGACGAGTCGGCGAAAAAAAAATTTTTCGTCCCAAATTGCATTACTATCCATTTCGGGCCATTTCTAGGCAAAAGGAAATTTTCACCCTTTGAAAAAAAATTTGGACTTAGAAAATTTTCGGCACTTTTTTCCTTCATAATGGGAGCTGTCAGGACTGTACTCATAGAACGCTTGAAGATAGAGCTCAGAAATTGGCACTTTCAAATGGGAAGTCATATATGGCGACTTGTGTGGTGACCTTGAATTTGACCTCCGATGACCTTGAAAGGTCAAAACAGCCATTATGGGGTCAAAAAATGCCCAAATTTGCCTCTATAGATGAAATGCTTGCAGATAGAGGTCATGTTTGCATTATGAACATATGGGAAGACATATATGGCACAACTAATGATGACCTTGAACTTGACGTCAGATGACCTTGAGTGCCAAATGTCTGACTCGGAATGTGTAAATTGACCTGAGCGGCCTAAACGATTCCACCCAGATATATCTTTGTATTATGAACATGCCGCACACATACATGTAATGGTGACATCGAAGTTCACACGGATGACCTTGATTGGTAAATCTCAAGGTCATATGTTTACACTGCGAACCTTGATTGGTAAATCTCAAGGTCTGTTACCTGCCAATGCTGCCATGGCCAAACCAAAGTTCTCCAGTAACCTATATTAGCCTTTGGGCTAATTTTTTATTTTCGCATTTTTCTCGAAAAATGCCCGATTTTGGACTTTGACAGCCATTTTAGGTTACCGGACCTTTGGTCCGATAACCTATTGGCATGGCGTTGCGTCCGCCGTCCGGCCGGCCGGGCTTAACATTTTTATCTTTAAAGTTTACGATCGAATCTTTCTGAAATTTTGCACAAAAATGCCTAAAAATATTTTGAGCCGGAGGTTTTTTTTTTTTTTGATTTTCGCATTTTTTTCAAAATGGCGGCTGTTTTTGTCAAAAAACGCTCAATTTTGGACTTTGACGGCCATTTTCTCAAAAACTGTCTGATTAGTTTTGAGTTTTTGGTTTCAAAAGATTCCCCTCATACACCTCTGTGATATGTATAAGTTTGGTTGCCCTAAATTCGCCGGTCTCCGTGTGGCGGCCATTTTGAATTTTTGGCGGGTCGGCAAATAAAAAAATTTTCGCCCCAAATTGCATTACTATCCATTTTGGGCCATTTCTAGACCAGAAATTTTTTTTCACCCTTTGAAAAACATTTTGGACTTTGAAATTTTTCGGCACTTTTTTCCTTCATAATGGGAGCTGCCCGGACTGTTCTCCTAGAACGCCTCAAATGGGAAGTCATATATGGCGACTTGTGTGGTGATCTTGAATTTGACCTTCGATAACCCTGAAAGGTCAAAACAGCTATTTTTGGGTAAAAAAAAAATTTTTTGATTGGTAAATCTCAAGGTCATATGTTCACACTGATAACCGTGCTAGGTAAATCTCAAGGTCTGTTACCTGCCATTATCCAAACCAAAATTGTCCGGTAACCTTTCTTAGCCTTTGGGCTAATTTCTCAAAAACTGTTCAGTAACTTTTTAGGTCACCGGACCTATGGTCCAATAACCTATTGGCATGGCGTTGTGTCCGTCATCTGCGTCGTCGGCGTCGTCCGTCCACATTTTTATCTTTGAAGTTTATAGTTGAATCTCTCTGAAATTTTGCACAGAAATGCCCAAAAATATTTTTTGATTTCCACATTTTATTCAAAATGGCATGTTTCGACGAAAAACGGCCGATTTCTGACTTTGGCGGCCATTTTCTCAAAACTTTTCAGACAGTTTTGAGATTTTTTTTCAAAAGATTGCTCTCACATACCTCTATGATGTCTATAAGTTTCGTAGCCCCTGAATCGCCCGTCTGCATGTGGCGGCCATTTTCATTTTCTTGACCGGTCCCAAAATGGGACTTTCCCATGTTAAATTTTCCTATGTTTTATAATGGGACACATTATGCCTAATATCTCACTTAATATTGAGTTTATATTAGAGACTAGGGATCAATTGTGGACACATAGAAAATGATATATGCTGATTATTGTCATGACCTTGAATTTGACCTTTGACCTCATTTTTAAGGTCAGAGCACAAAATGGCTAATATCTTGCTTATTATCGACTTTACAGCTTAGGAATCAATTGTGCAGATATAGGACATGATATAGTCCGAATACTCTGATGACCTTGAATTTGACATTTGAATTAATTGTCAAGGTCAAAATCAAACGGCTAATATCTCGCTTATTATCCACTTAACAGCTTGGGAATAACTTGTGGACGTATAGGAAATGATGTATGCCGAATATTTTTATGACCTTGAACTTGACCTCATTTTCAAGGTCAGACATAAAATGGCTGATGTCTCGCTTATTATGGACTTTACAGCATAGGAAACAATTGTGGACATATAGGAAATGACATATGCGGAATAATCTGATGACCTTGAATTTGACTTTTGACCTCATTTCCAAGGTCAGAGCAGAAAATGGCTATCGCTCATTATCGAAGGTTAGGAATCAATTGTGTAACTATACATGATATAGGAAATGATATAGGCGAATATTGTGATGACCTTGGATTTGACATTTGATCTCATTTTTAAGGTCAAAGATCAAAATGGCTAATATCTCGCTTATTAAGGCATTTCAGCAGAAATGCCTTCATGGTTTTGTTAAAAAAAATTTTTTTCTGTTTCCGCACGATAACTTCAGTTTGCCTCGATTTATCGTCACCAAATTTCCACCGCTGGTCAGAAATGTTGTGTAGAAGAAGCCTATCGTTTTTGAGCAAACTCCGGGGTCCGTGAGGTCCGTGAGGATGAAATCAATGTTTCTGGTTTCCGCACGATAACTCAAAAAGCATTATGGCGATGACTGTGGAACTTTGCATGGAGGTTCATATATCACCAGGGAAGAAGCCTATTGATTTTGGGGCTGATCCGTCGAACGAACTTCGGCACAGGGCTTGAAATAGTTTTAGCTGAGTCATCCTTGAGGCTCTCTTGAATATCTTGGAAACGGTGCGTCGTATAGCGAAACGGACGTTATTTTCGGACTCGTCATCCTAGACAAATATGTCTAAGAGGTATTATGAATGACCTTTGACCTTGGCCTCAAATTTTTTCGCCGAGTCAGCATTTCTTGTTTTCGTCGATATCTCAGAAACGGTGCATCGTAGAGCGGAACAGAAGTTATTTTCGGACTTTTCGCCCTAGACATACATGTCTTAAGGGTATAAGGGATGACCTTTGACCTTGACCTCAATTTTTTTTCCACCGAGTCGACATTTTTCGTTTTCGTCGATATCTCGGAAAGGGTGCGTCATAGAGCGAAACGGACGTTATTTTCGGACTCATGGCACTAGACAATCTAAGGGATACTAGGGATGAACTTTGACGTTGACCTGAATTTTTTTTTGCTGAGTCGGCATTTTTCGTTTTCGTCGATATCACGGAAACTGTGTGACCTAGAGCAAAACAGACATTAGACAGATATTCTTTGGGGTGTCAAGTTTGTCCTCCACATTGATGTAATTGCATAAATATCTTATAGGTCTGATTGGGAGCTTCGTCGTGTTTTTCTTGAGTCAGCATTCTTTATATTTTTTTCATGCTTCACCCTGAAATGCCTCCAAGGCCTTTAGGCCTTGACGTCTAGTTATCGACTTTACAACTTGAGAATCAATTGTGGACAGATGTGTAATGGTATATGCTGTATCACATATGAATATTGTCGTGACCTTATCTGACCTTCAACCTAATTTCCAAGGTCTCACATGACAACTTGGCTAATAGCTTGTTTATTATCAAATTTACAACTCAGGATTCTATCGTGGACATACAGCAAATGATATTTGCTGAATATTCAGATGACCTTTAATTTGACTTTTGATTTTATTTTCAAGGTCCAGGACATAATGACTAATATATAATATCTCTTATTACTGAATTTACAGCTTAGTAATCAATTGTGAACGTATAGGAAATCATATAATATATGCTGAATACTCTGATTACTCTCGTGACCTTAAGTTTGACCAAGACCTTATTTTCAAGGCCACGGGACAAAATAGCTATTATATATTGTCCGGTAACCTATCTTAGCCCTTGGGCTAACCTACATGTACTGGCATGACGTGTTCGTCGTCCGTTTGTCAAAGTTTGTCAAATCTCCAGATATAGAATCTTCAAAGTTTATGGTCAAATTATTTTCAGAAATACTAAAACCTTTTTCAAGATGGAGGTATTTTTTTTAGTATTTTGATTTTCGAATTATTTTCAAAATGGTGCCAATTTTCGTTGGAAAATACCTCATATTGGACAATATTCGAACGTCTTCTTTCCCAAGACCACTTTTTAAATGGAATCTCTCGAAACTATAAAATCTCTACAAACTGATCTTTTTAGAATTCTGAAGTCCTAAGCTCAGCTGTAATGTCGATGATTAGCGAAATATTAGCCATTTTGTGTTCTGACCTTGAAAATAAGGTCAAAGGTAAACTTCAAGGTCCTATATGTCCACAATTGATTCCTAAGCTGTAATGTCGATAATTTTGTGCTCTGACCTTGAAAATAACGTCAAAGGTCAACTTCAAGGTCCTATATGTCCACAATTGACTCCTGAGCTGTAAAGTCGATAATTAGCGAAATATTATCCATTTTGTATTCTGACCTTGAAAATAATGTCAAAGATCAACTTCAAGGTCACGAGCATAATAGCATGTACCGGCCATTTCCTATATGTTCACAATTGATTCCTAAGCTGTAAAGTCGATAATAAGCGAGTTATTAGCCATTTTATGTTCTGACCTTGAAAATGAGGTCGAAGGTCAACTTCAAGGTAACGAGAATATTTAGCATGTATCATTTCCTATATGTCCACAATTGATTCCTAAGATGTAGAGTCGATAATAAGTGAGATATTAGCCATTTTGTGCCCTAACCTTGGAAATAAGGTCAAGGTCATGCGAATACTTAGCATATAACATGTCCTATATAACCAGAATTGATTCCTAAGCTGTAAAGTTGATAATAAGCAATATTATTAGCCACTTTGTTATCTGACCTTGAAAATGAGGTCAAAGGTAAAATTCAATGTCACGAGAATATTTAGCATATATCATTTCCTATATGTTCATTGTGGATTCCTAAGCTGTAAAGTCGATAATAAGCGATATATTAGCCATTTGTGCTTTGACCTTGAAAATAAAGATCAAGGTCATAAGAATATTCTTCATATATCATTTCCTATATGTCCACATATGATTTCTAAGCTGTAACGTTAACAATAACCGAGATATCAGCCATTTTGTTCTCTGACCTTGAAAATGAGGTCAAATGTCAATTTCAAGGTTATAGTATTCAGCATATATCATTTCCTGTATGTCTACAATTGATTCCTAATCTATAATCTCAATATTAAGGGAGATATTAGGAATAATGTGTCCCATTATAAATCCCAGGAATATTTAGCACGGGAAAGTCCAATTTGGGCCAAGTTTTGGACAAAATGTCCCACTTCGAGCGATTCTAGGGCAACGAAACTTATACACATCACAGGGGTCCATATCAGAAGTCTTATGTATCAATTATAAAAAAAATTACTGAACAGATTTTGAGAAAACGACCGTCAAGGTCCAAAATTGGCCTTAAAAACAACAACAACAACAACAACAAAAAACCTCCCAAACCTTCTTGAAATATTTTTAGGCATTTCTCTGCAAAATCTCAGAAAGATTCGACCCTATGCTTTAGATAAAAATGTAAACAGACGACGGACGACGGTGATAGGTTATCGGACCAAACGTCCGGTAACCTAAAAAAGTTAATTTTTAGGTCACCGAACATATGGTCCGGTAAATCTCAAGGTCACGTCCAAACTGAAAAGAGCTTAAGTTTGTGGTAGGAACGTATAATAAATCATATTGCGGATATTTTGGTAGTCTTGAATTTTACCTCAGATGATCAACCTTGAGTGGTGAATCCGAAAGTTACATATGACTTGAAAAGTATAAATTGCACTCTGCATACAAAACGGGTGTAGATAGAACTTAGGTTTGTATTATAATCATACGGGAGGTCAGATATTGCAGATCTTGAAGTTGATCTTGAAGTTGACATCAGATGACATTGAGTGGTAAACCCGAAGGTGACATCTGACCCGAAATGTGTAAATTGGACTCTGCATACAAAACGGGTGTAGATAGAGCTTAACATAGTCCGCTACAAACAGTGAGGTAACGAAGAGTCAAAATTATTTCTTGAATATTATGTATTTTATACAGTAGCTGATCAGCATCCTAATACTGAAAAGAAAATAGGGGGGGGGGGGGGGGGGGTCACCGTGCTGGTTTCTTTGACATATTCGATCAAAATCACAAACATTTATCTAAAATGACATAAACTATGGCATTCTTGGCCATTTTTTTTGTCCATTTTCATATCTTGCATCGTGTTTTCCATGCGAACAGATACGGTGACCCCCTATTCTCTTTCCAGTTTTATGACGCTGATCAGTTACTCTATAAAATATATCATTTTGAAGCTCTAGAATATGTTTGCTCCCCCCACTGTTTGGAGCGGATTACCTTAATTAACTTTGTATTATGAACATATAGAAAGTCATATATGAGTGATCTCTTGAAGTCTTGGTGGGGACCTCATATGACCTTGAGTGGTAAATCCGATGGTCACGTCTGAACTAAATTGTGTACATTGGATTATACAAAACGGCGGTAGTTTCAGAATTAAGGCCAGGTCACACTGCCCAAACGCATCAATTACGTATGAATTTCGTACAAAATTTTAGTCTTACGCGATAATCTGTCATTCGCGTATTTCATCATTTTTTCTGACGTGGAACCCCAGTGGTTGTATGTGGTTGTACGCCCGATCATCGTTTTACGCGATTCCGTTTTGAGCAGCTCAAGAAATCGGTTCACGTAAGACTTTACGCAGTTTTACGTCATTTCTGCGTAGGTTGCGTAGTAATATGCGGAGAATATTAGTGATTGTTCGCGAATATGTTGCCGCTATCGCGTTCATCGATGACTTTTCACTGAAGAAAAACAGACATATCGCGCATGTTCCGCACTAGTAACACGTACTACTATATTATTTCAGTTGAAAATCATTGACAATAAATGAAAATCACTTCAAAAAATCTGATTTGCGCTGAAGTGCATGCTTTGTTAGTGATTCGTACGTGACATTCCCGTAGTTCTTGCGTAATTCATCGGTGATTTTTCATCACGTGAACCAGCAAAAATGCTCGAAATTCTCCACTGACAATCACGCACAACCAAATCCTAACCAAATTTTTTATGTGCGTCATGCGTTTTCGGCTGTCTGACCGGGCCTTTAGATTTGAAATGTGAGCCTAGGAAATCCTATACATGTATGGTGGATCTTTTGCTGACCATAAAGTTGATCTTGAGTGGTCATCATCTGGCCATCATATTGGATCTTGACGGATGGATCTCACGGTCATATCTCACCTGTGATGCTTAAGACCGAAATTGTCCGGTAACCTATTTTAACCCTTGCGCTAATTTGTTTCAAAATACAAGAACGAAGTATTTTTCTCTTTTTTTTCGCATTATTTTCAAAATGGCGGTCAATTTCGACAAAAAATGCCCAGTTTTAGACTTAGCAATATTTAACATCTTCTCCGAAACTCCTTGATGGAATCTTTTACAACTCCGTATGTTCATAGCGTGGGTACTAGAAAATATTCCAAGGAAAATGAAACTCAGACAAATCACACACACAAATGAGAAGCCCTAAGAGATTTGCAAATCAATGATTTTGAAACCTCTAAACGGACATTAAGTTCCAAGGCCTCCAGAAGATTATGTTATCTGATTTCAAGTTCAAGGTAACCATAAGATGCACTAGTACACTAGTACTGAATGTATATGACTTCATGTACGCTCATCGATTGTAGTATGGTGGACATACAGGTCATATTAAGGTGCATGTTTTTGTTATCTTGTGCTTGCGTATACAAGTATATGTTGATGATTGAGCACCAGAAGATGAGTGGCTATTCTGGAGAATGTGTCATATTTACATAGAGTATGTTCACGTTATCGCCATGAGTGAAGTAGAAATGTTTGTCATATTACACTTGACCTTATGACCTTGAATGATCTTTTTGAATGACATTTTTAATGTCATCAATAATATCGGACATTGTAGCCAGTGGTTATCAGTGATTGGGATAATATCTGATGTATTCAGATTCGGATACCCCAAATCGCACTGAGCTTACTGCTACACTCGGGACTGATGACTATTGATAACCGGACACTAGTATTTACATCATGCAGGAGCACAGTATAAACCATATGTCAGTGTTATCTATCTAACAGTTTACTTCATATTGGCACTAGGTCTTTGGACGAGTACTTGCTGATGCTGTCCATGAATAAGTTAAAAGTTGTTAGGACTTATCTCTGTAAACTTGATATGAACTTACACTGTGTCAATAATACATGTGTATAACTTTCAAAGTGCATTTTGGTGAACCAGATACTTTTTGTTTGTACGAAAATATAAACCACTGACTCTCAAAACATCAATTCAAGACTTTCAGGAACCAGATACTATAAAGCAACAACACACTTTTTATTGTCGATCTCCGTCATTAAAAGACAAAATTTTGCTTTAACAACAGAGCCATCCAATAATAAAACTAAAAACAGAAAATATTTTTGAAAAAAAAACTACGTTCTCCAGATATTGCATGAGATTGTCCAAGGCTATTTGCCACGGCAGAGACCGCGTGTTTTCGACGTTCAGAACTAGACGAGATACTGCACAGTTCTTCAGTCACCGCTCACACTTTCTCGTACGTTCTGACGCAGGTCACTCCGCCTACCGTCAGCTCCTGACACAAAAATTTGAGACACCTGATTAGTATTGTAATTAAACTTTTTCCACAATTGGGGGGGGGGGGATAAAGCATACATCTGGGGGCTGACACTTACGTTGATAAGTTTGTTGCCGTCCACCTTGAGCACGATGTGTCCAGTGGCTTTATCTGTCTTCATCGTCGACTCGAATTGTGTGGGTGATGCCAACTTCAATAAGGTCTAGCAAATGAGAACACTCGGGCTAAATTCACAATATTACATGACGATGCTTGACGACGCGTGTGCACGTGTACTTCCAGTGAGCACACTAGTGTAATTTGCCATGATCAAGGTTACTTTACATGCTTTTCACACTCGACGTCATGTGGCTAGCATCGTTTTGGAATACCCTATGATTTGGCATGAGCTCTGACCTTGGCCGGTCCCAGGATGCTGTCCCTGTCCTGTTCCACGCCGATTTCGTTGTCTCTCTCCTTGACCAGCTTGCCGCCCACGTAGAGCTTCCTGTTGGTCTTGTTGCCTGCGACGGTGTACTCCTCCACCTGGTCCAGGCTAGTTAGGACGCTAGTGAGCTCAGCCTTGCGCTCGGCGCTACAGCCAGGCTCTATTGAACAACGGCAAATAATATATCACTAGACTTTTATATATACATTTACGATGTCACTATCACAAATGTCAGAACAATATTCTTGAGAAATATTATAACAAGATGTTATTTACTTGCCATTCTCCCAAGATATGAAAAAACAATTTCGTAAGAAATATAATAACAAGATGTTATTTACTTGCCATTCTCCCAAGATAATTCTAATTATCAGAATAAGTGAATATAATCTTCATCTCAGAATATAAGTCTTATTGCTAGGAAATATAGAAGATATTGTTTAACTCGCCTAGTAAAAATTTTCTAACAGAAGAAAATTTTTACTTGGTAGTGAGAAAATTTTATTTTGGTGGTGAGAAAAGTTTCACTTGGCGAGTGAGATATTATTTTCAAAACTTTCTGGTAATACGATTTATATTCTGAAATGAAGATTAAAATTAACTTATTCTGAGAAATAAAATTATCTTGGGAGAATGGCAAGTAGGTAACATCTTGCTGTAGTATTTCTTGAGAGGAAATAATTTTTCATGTATAAATACCGTAGATAGATTTTGTTGTTTTTTAACACAGAATGAGATGGATTTTGAAGAGGTCTGGCGAATTGGAACTGGCAAATTATGCATAATATATATATCTAGAATCTATATCTTGAAACATGTTCAGTTCAGGCTTCAGGCTGCAATCGCATCGGTATACGTGGAAGACACATTCTGTACTACATGTGAACGAATCACATCACATTATCTAGGTGTTTATAACCCTTGTACTAGCCTATAGGAGAGCACTTCAGATGACATCATTGTGTATTCTCTTTTTTTGCATTTTTGAGACAGACAGACACTCAACGCAATGGTTCGTGACATCTACTGTAGTACAATTATCTAATTACGTATCCACGATACGGATCAATCATTAGACGACAATCATACAACTCTCAATACTCAGAGGACCGTATGGATTAGGTCCTATCATATACTTAGAAAGGTCACATAGAACATGTCCCAATACACTCATGGAAATCGGTGTGATCTAACTAGAAAGTCCACATAGATTTTCAGATATAATAACTACCAGTATAGGGCTAAATGCTCAACAATAATGAACAAAATTCGTATACTGATATGAAATAATAATTACCTATTTTTTCCACACATGCCTCAGCATTCGTGCAGCTGACTTTCTTCCACTTTCCGTTGAATGCTGCCATTGTGTGTGTATGTATTCTCGGCGTGAGACAGGAGTTCGGCTGGAGGAGCTGTGGACAATCCTGGTCTAGTACGTGTGGACAGAGTCACTGGTCCTCGGCCTTTAAATAGCACTAATCGTCGTGCTACATTCTCACATGTCAAAGGACACATCTATGGAAAAGCGATTAAACGAGATCCTCGGCCATAAATAACAGTCAGTCGCTTATCTTGAGAGCTGTCATACCATCTAATGCCCTAATCTTTGGTTGCCGGACACGGCGTCTGGTCGTGTTCATACGTGTCTCGCCATTGACGCGCTCCCAGGCTTGAACTTTACTATTGATGAAATAGCCAAAACTCTCCAAGAGACCAAAAAAATTACTAGTATATATTTATGTTTTCAAAATATGAAACTTATAACGTCCTATATAAAGCACCAGTTAAAATCTGTGTCTTTATCTGGGGTGTATATAATTTTGTGTCTGTCTATTGGGTTCAATGAAGAAGCTATATCTCTGTAAGCGCTAATTGATAACTACCTGTGCTGCACTCAAATATAAACCAAGAGGCTTGGGGTCATTGATCGCCTTTCACGTGTCATATAGTGCTGGATATAGATTTATACTAGGGATATCTTATGTGATATTTTGTTTCTTCATGATGGTGATGTCGTTATTGTCAATTTATAGCGATTCGATTAATGTCTTATACACGTACTATCACTAAAATACGTATGTGTTAATGTTCTCGGGTGTGAATGCAAATAGCATTTTTCTTTGAAATAAAATTATTCTATAAAACCACCAGCTTTCGTTACATAACAAAATGGTTCATTATTCATAACGATTAGAATAATTTTAATTCTAATGATTTTTTGTGAGTGCAATTCCTCAGAAATATTCTCCGAACTATTCGTAGGAAATACATCATAATAAAATTTATGACCAAATGCATTTTGCGCATAATTTTGTTGAACTGACACTAATTTTCAATTCTCTATCCGTTGGCCACGAAGCACTGATCTTTCACAAAAAGTTTGAACATTTTTATTTTATTTTGGACACCTTTAGCAATATGACAGCCCGTGGTCTATCCCCATAGACAAATCCGTGGTACAAGTAAAATAGACAACTCACAGCCTAGGCTATGAGTCTATACTCGTTAAACCTCTCATCATGCCCTAGCACAGTTATTCTATAGATAATGATTTATTCTATACATAATGATGACATGGATGTACCAATTGTAATGAATTTGATTTGGAAAAACATTCCAGTGTTTCAAATATTTTCTTTCAAAGCATCATAAATCATGAACACCAAATAATTGGTCAAACTTTGTTCCTTAAGGTACTCCACTCCAAACAGTGGGGGGATGGGTTCAAAGAGTTTTTTTTTTTAAAAAAAATGACTGTTTTAACGAAATCCAGAGTTTCAAAATGACATATTTTATAGAGTAACTGATCAGCATCCTAAAACTGAAAAGAAAATTGGGGTCACCGTATCCGTTCTCTTGGAAAACAAGATGAAAGATGTGAATATGGGCAAAAAATGTGTAAATGTGTAAAATTTCAGTAAATGTTTGTGATTTTATTCATCGAATATGTCGGAGAAACAAGCGCGGTGACCCCTTATTTTTTTTTTCAGTATCAGAATGCTGATCAGTTACTCTATAAAATATGTTATTTTCAAGAGATAATATTCAAGATATAACTTTTAAATTTTGACTTTTCATTACCTCCCTGTTTGTAGCGGACTGCGTTAAACTAGTCACCAGATATTCTTAAGGCCCGTTTAGACGATGAGATTTGTCTTATGAGATATCATCCTATGAGACATATGTCTTATAAGATTGCGATGTTTACACCGTAAGATATGACTCATACAGTGTTGTCTCGTGAGACAAAGAAATGATGAGATTTTGTAGTTTATACACTGGGATGTGTCCTATGAGATATGACAGAACTGACAATAAACTTTCCCGCCACAAATCCCAAACGATAATCACACATACTCCCAAAATGGCAGCTCACAGCAAACTGAAAAAAATTGCAGCTGCAGCAGCTTCCATAGCAATATTTTCCCTACTCCGGCAAAAACCGAAGGCAAGGCGTCGGCGCTCTTGTTGGACACGCCCTTGGCTGGCCCGGCGACCAGAACAAGGTGCATATCATGGATTGATTCAGGAGCTGGAAGATGGCGACCCTCGCAGATATAAAAATTTCGTGCGAATGAGTCGTGAAAGTTTCGATCATCTGTTGACCCGAGTAGAACCGTATATTTCCAAGAAAAACACGTGTATGCGAGAGTCAATCTCTGCAGCAGAAAGACTTTCAGTCACTCTGAGGTTTTTGGCGTCAGGTAGGTCAAGACCATTAAAGCCGCCATCGTTTTGAATACTGGTTTATAATTTCAAGTAATTGTAGGTGTAGTACGAAGGGTTTTTAATGGTATTTAACAATTTTAAACATTCAGGGAATAGCTTCCAAGATCTGGCATATCTGTACAGGATATCCGTGACCAGTCTGTCCTCCATAATACCAGAAACATGTGAGGCGATTTTCAAAGCACTGCGGGACGACTACATGAAGGTGAATATATGTGTGATTATACTATATTACCAAAAATGTATGCCTAGATCTACTATGCATACAGAATATATACAATACCGGTATGTATTGCTGTAGTTCATGAGTGAGATACGTTTTAATTTGAACTAAGCCTATGTAACGATCCCATATGAACTGGAGCATGCGCATAGGCCACAAAATTGAATTTTGATCTCAATTTTGTGATAAAAAATCAATTGTGTGATGACAAAATTCAATTTTGTCCAACAAAATCGAAGTTTATGTACCAATTCTAAATTTTGTGATACAAAATCAATTGTGTGACTACAAAACTGATTTTGTAATTATTAATTTCAATTTTGAGGGACAAAATCCATTTTTGTGACGAAAACACCTACTTTACACTCGGCGACTTATTATGAGGGTATTTGTTTGGAGAGAGGTAAAATTACCCATAATTCCTCTTTGTACGTGAGATTTATTCAATATTTATTCAATATAGAAAAAAAATATTCAAAGTCCCTGTGTAGGTCCCGGACTATAGCTTGTACTTAGGGTATTTTTTTAGAAGAGGACGAATAATAAAATTACTATTTGATGCTGTATACTATAATATTGTACTATTCGATAATGTGAATCTAACCATGTACTGTATATAGGCCTAGCTAAAACTCACGGGACAAATTATGATGAAGGAATCACGAATAACTATACAGAGATGGTGAATGTGAGACGGTGGGTGTGAGAAAGTAGTCATAAATCGTCCTCAGAAGGGATTAGTGTCATGTGTCCACACGCTCTGGATGACAAACCCGCACGACATTTGTGAGAGCTCGCTGGCCAGTCCCTCCCCCGCCCCCCCCCCCCCCCTACTTGGAGCTGCCTTTTGATGTATAGATGTGTTATCAGTTATATAAAGTAGATGCCAGGGACCAGGCTGTGATTAGCTCCATACACTGTGAACTCGTACAATGGTCAATGGCCACTTGGCAGATCACGTCGTACCCACGCCGTCGGAGACCCGGAGATGTCCAGACATATCAGAGCATCTGACCCCATCAATCACTCATCTTATCTGATAGCGTGCTGTGAAATGAATGATAAGACTACCTCTTGAAGGTTGACTGTAGGATCACAAGATTTACAAGAATACACTCGTCAATTCTTTTTTTGTCACATAATAAGTCTTATAATAATAGCTAGATTTATGTTCATATTGATAATAAGGAAGATAGTTCAATACGTTTTGGAAACTATAGACAGTTGGACTTTGTCTCGTAAATTTCCACGACGGTCTGTTCTGTCACATGTATCTGTTCTGTTCTGTCACACTCAATATTTCCTGGTGCAATATATTTGATCAACTGCAAATTCGGGCATAATTTGTCGTTTTTCTGGTTCTGAGTGGTGTTGTAGTACTACACATCAAAACTTATCTCTGCCCTTCAAAGTTGAGGTCACATAATTTATGCACACGAATCCTACTGCTGCATGTGAAATCGCAGTTATGGCTCATTGAATAGATTTGGTCAGCAAAATGTAGATCGGAAGACATGTACATAACTTTTCCCCATTCTCGATTTAATAGGATACAATGTTCCATCGGTATACTCAGTAATGTACATCCATAACACACACAAAGGCGTTGAAGCATTTACCATGACTTTATTATTGATTGCTTTACATAAATTTCACATTTCAGACATGGTTGCATCGGGTCTTATTTTCAAGAAATAGTTCAGATCCAGAATGTTTTTTTTTTTATTGTTTTTCGTACGTTCTCGTACAGGTGACTCCGCCGTAGATGTAGTCCTGGTAGAGTTTGTTGCCCTCCACTCGGAGTACGACCTGGGCCACCCTGTCTGGAGATGTCTCCGTGCCCTCAATCCTCGAGGGGGACTTCACCGTCAGCCGCAGCTACAACACAGGGAACAAGTCATTGATGTAGTAACATGGCACGAGATACTACATGATATGATAGATTGTTCCAGGACGTACTTGTAAATTTCTGACTGAATATTAAAAACTAAGATAATGTGTCTGTGCGCAACTGACACAATACACTTGATATGATAGTTTAAACCTGTTTGTATCATAGGAGCGATGATACAAGTCATCACTAGGTAACTTGACACAATCTACCAAATCTGCCAGCCAATCGGCATTGTACCATAGAAATATATCATGCGAATATTTCCATGGTTCTACCAAGGATCGTCTATATACGATCCTTGGTTCTACCATATTTCAGACTTTTTTCTCAATGAATGAAGAGTTTGCAATCTACCCAAATGTTAAAATTCAGCCCAAAATGGGATATCAGGATTCTGAGAAAATCATGAGGAACGAAGGTATGCTTGCACTATCGGAGGCCTTTTTGGGTTTTTTTTCCTTTCTGAACCCGAAGGCGCATATTTGGGTGCAATGACCAAATCAAATAACATAGGCCTATCAAAGAGAGCAAATTGCACAAATTTGTTTCTTATACCCAGAAGTTCCACAATAAGCTGAAATCAACACATTGGGTCACAATGCCAACCTTTTTTTCAAATATTGTGATTGATATCCAAAATCCGGTAGGAAATTGCCGTTAGACACCCAAGTGAATGCGTATTTGGGTGAAAACGTACATTTTGAAGATAATAGTGGTCTGAAATGGTCTACGACGTGTGTTTGCTCATGGGTAGTACGTTATGATATCATCATACATGTACAGTGTATGTAGACCGATTCAACATACATGGCTCAATGAATATAAGTATCATACTTTATACAATTATCCTAACACAACCAATCACCATACTAGTGGTGTTTTTTTGCACCAATATATAAAACCATGCGAGTGTGTTTTCCGCAAAAAGATATCGGTCGAGTTTGGTCTGGCGGATGAGTTCAGGATGCACGAGTCCGAAGGACGAGTGTATTCTGTGTTCATCCGCCAGATCAAACGAGACCGATATCTTTTTGCGGAAAACACACGAGCGTGGTTTTTATTTTATCACACACAACTGTTCAGATAATTTTAGATACTATCGTTATCATACGAAAATTGATAATGATCATTAAGATAATAATATTAATTTAACAATATTCATGAATATACCCGTGATGTCCGAAAAACCTCAAGCAGAGTGTTCTACACTCTCTGTCTGAGCTAGGAGAGTAACTCTCGGTTGCTAGGTTACTTTACGTACAAAACATTGTTCTTTCACGTAATAATGGTCTTTACGTAATCTGCAGTAAAAAAGTAGTTTCGGCCCGATGTGGCTCAGCGAGTGATACAGATTATATTTGAAGTAGGGTGATACAGAAAAGGTTATACACTTTTTGAGTCCTATAGCATTGTAGTTTATAGTGTGTGATAAATATATATATCTAGTAATCTACTTTGTTTGTATTGACATATTGTCTTCGCCCTTGGTTCAGCGAATAATGACATACTTCCATAGAAATCATTAGTTTTTTGTTGGAAATTTTAAGGGTTCTGTGTATTTGAAATAAATGGGCAAATCTAGCCCGAAGATAAGTTTCAGCCTTATGAACTGGGTTCTCGGGAATCTGAACCAAAGATACTCATTGCAGAGGTTTAGACCAAGTCGAGTTCAGACATCCCATATGAGTTCACATATGGGGCCAAACAATACATCGATGTGAAATTTATCATATTGTTTCCCGTGATTGTCTGAAAATTCAGGTGGAATTATGTCAAAAGAAGACATAGCATACCATATTATGACACCATATATAACCCCAACATCACTGAGATACGAGTGAAAGGTCTTCACGAAAAAAAATCGAATATTAATAATTTGTGTCATGAGGATGCAAATTCGAAACCATCAGTCGACTACACTAGTTAGTAATGCCTCATAGTGACGAGAGACTCGTCCGCGTGATGTAGTTTCCCAAACTTTCCCCGAAATACCTTAGCATTGCCGAGGATGCTCTCGCGGTCCAGGTCGGTATCGAACTTGTTGACGTGGTCCTTGACGAGCTTGCCGTTGACGTAGAGCTTCCTGTAGCCCGTGTCCCCCTCCACTTTGTAGTCCTCCAGCTGGTCGTTGTCGTTCAGGAACTGACGCAGCTCGTCCGTCTTGTCCTTCGGAGCACCGGGGTCTGTCGGCATGTCATTGGTGTACATGTATCTACTTGGACATATTAGTGCATACTAGTACAAATTCTTGCACTTTTAATTGAGAGATGTTCAATTTTTGTTTTAGGAAGAATCTTATAAGGGATCAGTCCCATATTATAGGTAACTACGTGTATGTGATGCCTAGAACTTGTGTTTGCACAGAACAAAAATGTGTTTCCGTGTTCTTAAGAAAAAATCAATTGAGAAGGAAAGGCAAGAGATATGACCGATACAAGGAATACTTCTGAAATACTTACAAATTTTATTAATGATCTCCTCCACGTTAGTAACGCCGACTTTCTTCCACCTGCCAGTGAACTGTGCCATGGTTTCTGCTCGATTCGGTGTAACCGAGGAGTTCCTACCAGCTCAGAGTACACACACGGAATGGACGTGACAATCTTTCTACAGATTATATAACACCCAAGATTTTAGGTTACCGATCTTATGGCCCGATAACCTATCGGCGAGGTGTTGCGTAGGTCGTCTGAAATTCGGTACGCAAATGGTTATGCGAGAGTTTTTTTTTCCGAAAATAAAATCGATTGGGCGATTTCATTGAAATTTTCTCTGACGATTCTTTTTTTCTCGCACGATGATACCAGATGATATCATCTTCCCCGTCCGTCAGTTTTCATAAAAGAGAAGTGAAATTTAGGGACCAAGGATGGCTTCTTTGTATGTGGTGCATCCTTCGATGACTCTTCGAGTAGGAGGCTCCACTGTTTATAAATTCGTATACAACATAAACGATATATGTGTATTCGCTGTATGTATAGTAGTTCATATATATATATATGAGACGGTGAATTTTTTGAATTGGAGTGCCACTTACTTCCTAACATAAGGAGTGGTTTGTCACAAAATGTTATTACTACTACAGAAGATGTAAACAAAATGACTCTTAAGCGTTTAGAGATACCAGTAGAGCCTAAATTTTATTGTGTTTGATTATTCAGGATCAAACACAGGTTTTATTTATGATTTCATGAATATAGAAGTCATGATGCAAGTCATATTTTGGTTTGACCTTCACCTTCATCTCTAGTAACTAAACGCAAGAATATTGCTCTGTCACGGTGTGTAAATTGGTTAATGGAGACGGAACGCTGGGAGATTGAGCGTCGAGTTTAGAAAAGTCATATGTGGTGAGTCTATGCATGATTTCAAACTCGTAATGATCATATAAATTCATTGGACTTTGTCAGTGCGAACAATAGGTTTGAAGATGTGTGTTATGATCATATGAGTGCTCAAATTCCATTGTATTAGCCGGTTGTTCAGAATGTGTACTAGTACTTATGTCGTTTTAGACAAGAAACGTGAGAATACAGAAAGTCATATGCATTGCTGACCTTGTACTTGATTTGAGGTGACTTCGGCAGTTTGAGACAAACGCTTCGGGAGGGCTTTGATTCCTATTCGGAGGCTATAGGGGGTGATATGAGATATACTTTTCAGTGATTTTATTCTTCACTTCAGGTGACCTCGACCAAAGAGCCTATAATACGTAATTAAGGCTCTTTGACCTCGACTGCTTAACCTCCAAATTGTGGCTACCTCCAAGATACGTACATCCATCTGAGACAAAGGGCTTGAAGGGTGTGGATGATGGAAAAATTAGGCCCAGAGAATATGCTGTTTTGGTCAACTTGGATTAGGTCATCTGATTCTAACACAAGAGTTAGGCCATGTAAAATTATAACGCGGTAAGCGATAGACCCATTGGGTACATATATTAGTGGCCTTGTTTTCAACCCAATCTTGACATCTAATGAACAACTAATTGTTCATCTTAATGACCCCATAGACATGGTATACGTGCATCCAATCAGATGGTGCCATAGGATTGATGATTTATTGTCCATTAAGTCAAGCGTGTAAGGTCGAGGTACATATAATATTTGACGTACGCGAGACAATGCATCAGTAGTTTTGTTCTCAGTTAATAGTGGAACATTGCTCACTCGGTGTAGAAACCTACAAAAAACACATAAATCTATATTGATGTTTGTGATCAACTCCCAATAACCGATGCAAAATCGTAACTTGAATGTCTTTTCCGAAATAAATTAAATACACAAACTGGGGAATATTGGGCACTGAATACTAATGAAGATGTGCAATGTGTATTGCAGGTTCATGCAAAAACTTTGGTAATTAACCTTAGTAGACATGTTATCCTCGAGTTCATCCATTTGGATTGAACGCTTTTCTTTAACCATCATTTTTACTTTCTTCAACTGTTCACCTTTTCTCTATATGATAAATTGAATAGTTGATTGGAGAAACTTCAGCATCGATTTGTATTATGATCGAAAGTAAGAGACGCCTGAGGTTATCTTTATATGATTACAGCTATATGTAAGAATTGTCCACTACACCTCAGATGGATAAATATTTTACCATAATCTGAATTTGGGAAGAATAACCTTGGATAGTTTAATGGTGATATATCTGAAATAAATTGATCAGCATCTTCAAATATCGTTTGGATAATGTCGCTAAATGCTAGATACATTCGTTTCCAGGCACGGCTGATTAGAGCATCGTCCAACATTCACCTGAGAGACAATCGGTACAATGTTTGCATAAAAGTACATGTGTAAGATAAGCCTTGGGACATGTATCATTATGAGTCACTGTGAAGTTTTCACCAGCTAAACAGGCATCAAAGCAAGTGCTCTACTTATGTCATCGTGTTATGTCAACCCTCCGGCAGGGGGTATTCACATTTTTGTAACAAACATAGCTATATATACTTCACCAGTCCACTCCTCTATGCAACCAGATACTCACGTTATCAAAACACAGTGTGTGTTGTAATATATTCATGCATTTTCTCACCGAGATAGCAACCCTGCCTGGACGCATAGGACATGGAAAGTCACATTGACTTATGTCTACACAAACCGAGTACACACATAGATCAATCAAGCATGCATGTATAGAAGAAAGAATAATTTCATGAAGCAATATCAAATATTCAATTTGAATTCATGATATTTTTCACCACACCTCCAATGGCTGTCATGATATTCTCACCAAACTGGTGAAACACTGTTGTCCGTATGCATAACATAACACGAGCCAAGGTAGTTTATCAAAACTAATCATGCAGCTAATGACAATGTTATTTCCCTGGCTTTATCGCGTTATCTAATATCAGGGGAATATCCATGTAAATATGATTATATGTGTAATGCAGCGATAAAGAACCCCTTGATGTAACATCAATTCTTCTTTATGACACACACATGTATGTATATTTCGAATAAGTCTTCTAACAGCAGTCACACGTAATATAACATCCTTTGGATAAGGTTTCAAATGCTGAACCTTTTTCTTGCATTCTAATATCAAGAGGATATTGGTTAGGCTATAACATAGTATATATAATAGTCCACCACATGTTACATGTAAGATGCTCAAAGCTCAGTCACGAATAATATCAGACTCCTCACATCTAAGATTAATTTTCATATTACACAATCAATATATGTTTTATTGCTAAAAAATAATAATGTGATATTATATTTTTGCTCTCTCGACACTCTGATGTCAATTTCAGTATTTCGAGATATTGTGCATTCACAACAATACATCTAGTGATAAATAACATTTATTCGCTTCAGAGACGAGGAGAGAATACTATGGCGCCCCGTTCGTGCCACCAAAAAGGGAAGTTATTTTTTTATTTATCTCATACGTATGAAATAAAAAGTCATACGTAGGAGATACTAACACATATGTATGAGATAACAAGTCATACGTAGGAGATACTAACATATACGTATGAGATAACAAGTCATACGTAGGAGATACTAACACATACATATGAGATAACAAGTCATACGTAGGAGATACTAACACATACGTATGAGATAACAAGTCATACGTAGGAGATACTAACACATACGTATGAAATACTAAGTCATACGTAGGAGATACTAAGTCATACGTAGGAGATACTAAGTCATACGTAGGAGATACTAACTTATTTCATACGTATGAGATACTATCTCATACATATGACTTATTATTTCGTACGTATGACTTAGTATCTCATATGTATGAGATACTATCTCATATGTATGAGATAGTAACTCATACACATGACTTATTATCTCATACGTATGACTTAGTATCTCAAACGTATGACTTTTTATTTCTTACGTATGACTTAGTAACTCATACGTATGAGATACTATCTCATACGTATGAGTTAGAAAAAAATAAATTCTCTTTTTTTGTGGCACGAACGGGGCGCCATAGAATACAGAGCATAAATAATCACACAAAACATCAAATTGATGATGCATCTATAGTACCATAGGCACGTAATTACATGTCGGCTACATAAGGGAATAATTTCTCCGCCAACCCTTTCACTCACAGACACTGGTTATCATGACTTTACTAAAACTGAGTAGCCTAATCGTGGGTGCGAACAGTCTGAACCAGTCTGTGATACTTTACATAAGTTTATAAATACACGTCATATTCATTTATCCACTTCGTTACAATCATGCGCTAATCACCTTCATATGATTATAGATTACATTCGTCCCATATCTGACCCACTACGGTGGCTGATTCTTGCCATAATGCGTTTTCCCTGAACAGTTTTCGTCGCGAATTTAATTCTGACGACTGAAACTATTTAAATCGCGACCGAAATCATTAAATCCGCGACCAAAACGTTTTCGCTGCAGCGAAAACATTCTCTCCGCGAATTAAATACTTTTAGCGGTGGCAAAAACATTATCGTCGCGACCAAAATCATTTTCGCTGCAGCGAAATTGTTCTCGTCGCGATTTAAACACTTATAGCCGCGACCAAAACATTCTCGCTGCAGCGAAAATGATTATCGCCGCAGCGAGAATGGCCATACTTGTTAGAACGCTTTTCTTTCATCACCTCAAAAAGAACAAATTGTTTATTATTGCAATTATCGCCGCGGCGAATATTCACAGTTAAGTGCAATTATCGCCGCGGCGGTAAGTATTCTCGCTGCAGCAGAAATGTATTGGTCGCGGCAACAACGATTTTCGCTGCAGCGAAAATGTTTTGGTCGCGGCAACAATGGTTTTCGCTGCGACGAGAATGTTTTAGTTGCGACAATAACTATTTTCGCTGCGACAAGAATGTTTTGGTCGCGGCGAGAATATTTCCGCTGCAGCGAAAACGTTTCGGTCGCGATTTTAATCATTTCCGTCGTCAGAATTAAAGTCGCGACGAAAACTCTTCAGGACAAACACATTATGGCATGAATCAGCCACTGTACCCACCGATTATTAGCTAATTTATTAAGCTCTTTGTGTCAACAATCGTCGAAACACAAGGAGCTATGGTGTACGATGGCGGCCACCTCGTGGCCTCGCCTTAGTATATATGCGGGGCCACGAACCGAGGCAACGAGGCCACGTAGCGAGTCCACGAGGCCACGAAGCGAGGCAACGAGGCCACGAAGCGAGGCTACGAGGCCACGAAGCGAGTCCACGAAGCGAGGGCACGAAGCGAGTTCACGAAGCGAGTCCAGGATGATACAAAACAAAACCAAAAATCATGTCACAAAACATTTGTCCATACAAACTCATGCAGGAAAATGTGAGTGGCATTCCCTCAACATGGATATAAAGAAATTTACTTTTTATGTGTGAATAATTATTAGGGAATCCCTTTTATTGTCAATCAAGCATTAGCTGAACTAAACTTAATATTTTTTATAAGGTCATACAAATGCAGGGCTTTGCATCTTCTTGAAAGCTGATTAGTAACTTGAGGAGTTTTCTAATTGCTATTATTTATCAAAGCTAACACTTTTTGTCCTTGCCACTCAGAGGATTGAATAACAAAACAACTCATATTGGAGGGTGTACATATTTTTCAGTCCTGACAAGAGATTACATATATTATATAATAAACTGATTGGTAGCTGGAAACTTTGCGAATCACACACTCACACAGTTTTCCAAATTTGTCATACAGTCTTCACCAGAAACGAAGAAATTATAGGTTACACCGATTGGAAAGAGCATTGTCGGTGTCATTGAACCTGGCTTCAAGTACAGATACGTTTTAGGTTCAAACGTGGTGTGTGGTATTTGGGTTTATATATTTCACTATGCAATTTTTGTTAGTTTAGATAGATAGATAGATAGATAGTTTATTTTTTCAATTCACGTTAATACATCTTGTTGTACGATTTGTTTATACATATTGTGGTGACATGATTTACATGAATTGATGGTTTGGAGAGCGTTAGCTGTTTTAATCCAAACCAAAATAAATTGTTGAAAGTAAGATAGTAGGGTATGTTTGGCGTGCTCGACAACTTAAAGTGAGAAAAAAATGAGAAAAAAATGTATTTACAGGGCCACCAAGTTCTGCTGCTGCTCCATACCTCCACACCAGGATTGGATATATACGATATTATACTACCACAGGATAATGCAAGAATGAAGATCAGGAATAGTATTTGTATTAAAGCTTTGGTATATACACATGCATGTATACGGGTGTATCGGGACATACATATAGACGCATGTGTGATAACAGTGTATGATTCAAGCCGTATTTATTGGTGGCAATCCAAACAATTTGTATTACCACAAAATACATTATCTACGTATTGATTGATAAAAATTGAGTTGATTGTTTTCTTTACCATTAATCGAGAGCAGTTTAATGGTATTGAAAAACTCCATTCGTTCTAGGTTTGTAGAAAATGGAATAAGGGTAATTTTCTGGCAAAGATTGGGTCACATCTTGGAATATGTAACATATTAGATTGCCTAGTATGTCTATCAGGATGATAGTCACTATTGATTGTGAAGAGATTGTTAAACGACTGTGGTAATTTGTTGTTGAAAAAGTCGTGCATAAATCTTAATATTTCGCGTGTATATAGATCATCTAACTTCAGAATTCGGCTTTATTTAAACAGAGGTTCTGTGTGAGAGTTGTATCGGGCTTTGTTTATGATTCTAATTGCTCTTTTCTGAAGAAGTAATATTTTATTTTTGTCTCCTGTATTCGCGCTTCCCCAGGCTAGTAGTCCATAACATAAGTGTGGATGTATCATTGTAAAGTAAAGGGTTCTTAGTGATGGTTTGGGAAGATAGTGTTTTACTTGTTTTAGCATAAAAATACCTCTGCTGATCTTATTGGCTATAAATTTTATGTGGTCTTTCCATGTTAGTGTTTCATCAAATAAAACCCCCAGGAATTTTGTATTTTTTTCAGCATATGTATTACCCACCGGAGTAATTGCTACTCCGTCTATCTTTATATTGATATCGGATACATCAATAGTTTGTTGTGGTGATCTGATGACTAAGTATTTGGTTTTTGTTGCATTAAGTGCCAACTTATTTGCGCAAAACCATTGATACAAGTTATTTACTTCTTTGTTAGCGATGTTGAATAGATCGTCAAGGTTATTGTTTGTTACTATTAGTGTTGTATCATCTGCAAATGATAATATTTGGCTAGGACTTGCATGGTGTATATCATTAACATATATTAGGTATAGCAGATGTCCTAAAACAGAACCTTGGGGCACCCCACATTGTATATTACGCATTGTTGAGTTATGATCTTCATATTGTACATATTGATTTCTGTTTGTAAGATATGATACTAACCAGTCTTTAGCGATACCTCTAATACCGTAGTGTTCTCATTTTTCAAATAAGATTGTCGGACTAATGACATCAAATGCTTTAGAAAGATCACATAAAATTGAGAGAGTATATCTTTTAGGTTGGCTGTTGTTAGATTGGGCACATGTGTTTAATAAATGAAGTATGGGGTGTATAGTATTATGTTCTGGTCGAAAGCCGTATTGATGCTTGTAGAATAGGTTGTATTTATTCAAGTATTTCATTAGCTTGTGGAACATTACCTTTTCATATATTTTTGAAAACGCTGGCAAAAGACTGATTGGTCTATAGTTTTTTTAGTAACTGAGGGTCCGATGATTTATAAATAGGTACTACTTTGGTAATTTTTAGGTCATGGGGCATGCTGCCAGTTAGTATTGATCTGTTAATCAAGTGCGTAAGTGGGTCTATGATTTGCTGAATGCTTTCTTTTAGAATTTTGGTAGGTATTCCATCATGCCCGAAACTTGACTTGCTTTTCATTTGTTTTACTATTTTAATGACATCTGTGGAATCAATTGGGCTTATGAACATGCTATTTTGTACAGGGTCCTTCATGAAATCTTTAAAGTTCTTAGTGGATTTTGGCACATTTTCGCTAGTCTTACTTCCAATTTTTGAAAAGAAAATATTGAATTCCTCGGATATTTGTCTCTTGTCGGAAATGTCTTTGTTATCAATATTGAACTGACTTGGGAATTGGGATTTATTTTTCTTTTTGCCAATTAAATCGTTAAGTATTTGCCACGTTTTCGTGCTATCTCCCTTGTTAGTTTCAATGACATTCATATGATATTCTATTTTAGCTTGTCGTTTTATTTTGTTATATATATTTGTATGGGTTTTGTATTTTCTGATGTTATTCGCTGTTGGATTTTTAATTTTTTTTAGGAAAAGGTCAGCCTTCTTTTTCATGGACGTCAAAAGGCCAGATGTAAACCAGGGTTTAATACTACAACGCCTTTTGTTTGGTTTGATTAATTTAAAAGGGAAGGCATTTTGAAATGCTCGACTGTATAGTTCAATGAATTTACTATAACCTACATCCGGGCAAGCTGTATCTAACACTGATGTGAAATTTGTTTTGTTTAATATTTCTCTAAATTTGTTAACATTGTTTTCTGAGAATATTCTAGTCTTAGTAGTATTAGATTCATGTTCAGCGTGCTTCCTGTTGATTATGTGGAAAGTTGCAAAGTGATCTGAGATGTCGGTTATTAGTATACCTGACGTGGATGGGGACAGACTGTTAGTTATCATGTGGTCGATGAGCGTCGCTGAAGTGTTAGATATTCGTGTTGGTTTATGTATTAAGGGCACAAATCCTTGCGAGAAAAGTGTGTTCGCATATAGATTAGTTTTGTCATGATTATTAAATTTTAGAAGGTCGATATTAAAGTCTCCCATTAATTCACATTGAAGCTTTTCTTTATTAATTTGGTCCAATAAGTCAGATAACGTGGATATAAAGATATCGAGATCTGCTCGGGGCGGAGTGTTAGGCCTGTATATTACACCGATGACGTATTTTTTGCGTCGCTCTATGACTTCTATAAACAGGGATTCAAAAATGTGTGGGATAAAGACACTAAGATCTTCTCTTACTTTGTAGTCAATTGTTTCTTTTATAAAAATACCCACACCCCCACGTGGGCTTCCCGCTCTGGTGCGATGTAGTAGATTATGGTAACCTGGCAATACCAGGCGACTGTCTTTGGAGCAATCGAAGATTTCGCTAAATCCAATGAAGTCAAAATTGAAATGTTCAGTATGAATTAATGAAAATCACTCCTCAATAGAGTCCCAATTCGCCGACAGGCTTCTACAATTCATGTGGAAAAAAGATTTGGAATTAACTGAAGTTTGATTCAAAGAGATGAATTCCTCCACCGAATAGTAGGGACTTGAAAGTCCAATGTTATTATACGGCGAGTCATTCACATCATCATTCTCATCTATGAACATATCATATATCGTTTTAAAATCATAGCTGCTACTATTGCCGATCTCAGTCAATGACGTATTATCCATAAGCCGCAATATTGTAAGATATACCAGGTGTGTGGTGGTTGCAGCAGCAGAACGGTGGGTCAAACCTAACGTTACATATTAATCGTAAAAAAAGGCCAAAGTATTTCGGCATAAAAACTCAATAATATTGTAAGCCCTGGAGTAGCACCGCCTACTAATGTCTATTTCATCAAATCTGGTAGACTCCCCAGAGTCGATTGTTTCCATACAAATAATTATACATTAACCTATGCATACAGTTGTATCTATGGTTATACATTTTGTCATGTTAAAAAATACAATTGAAATCGCGTACATGTTACCTCCTTACAAACTTACTTTGTTACTTGAGGTTTACTTTGGTACGTTATGATGTCTCTAGACATCACAACGTACCAATTGACATTTACTTGCGTACATTATGACATAGTTACGGAATTCCATATGTGACATATATTACACATAAAATTTGGATATATGGGCTGATATGTAGGTAAACATGCATCAATTGAGATGACATAATAGTTGGTATTGCATGACTTAATACAGGACTGAACAACATATTACTATTATGTCTTATATTTGTAAATTGACTGTTAGGAACAAATTTGCTTCATGTAAAGATACATAATGAACACATAAACATACACACATATATATGATGTATTTACTCAGTGGGTACACCAAAATACGTCACATGTTAGCACAGATATTTCATACCTTGACATCTCTCATACTTATTAGATGCTGTTGATCAGTAAATCTGGTCTTAATAATTGGCACTTCGTGACATCATGCAAGGCACACCAGTATGATAAATATAAGAATGTCATACTCAAATTTTCTTCTCGCACTAATATGGACTTTCAGCAGTTGTAAGTGAACATATATCAGTTGAGATGACAGTAGTTGGTATCCCATTACGTCATACAAGCTTAATTAGTATATTGATATTAACCCTTGTATTTTCTAGTTTAACTAGAACCTTAAAACGTTCAATACATGTAAAGGTATATGCTTATACACTGTCACTGTGACTATATATGTATACCCGGAGATATACTATCTTACACACACACATGTGTAAAATATTTACTCAGTCATGAGTGTACCCCAGTGTATATTACATAATACCACAGATATTGTATACCATAAGATCTCTCATATTGATTAAATGCAGTTGATCAGTGGATCTGATTATATGTTTTTGCCTGCTTAAGATCAAAGTGGTACATATTTACTTTCAGTTAGGTAGCCATTAGGTAGTAATCTGTAGGGAATAGTTTTGTCACATAATGACATGAACTTTTAACATCAGTTACAGATAAACATTCATAAACATAGAATAGTGTTGTTACATAATGACACAATGACATGAACTTTCAACATCAGTTACAGATAATCAATCATGCATCAACATTGACATCTTGTAGAGCACACAGCACATGAATATTGTCATACATAAGTATTTGTCTTGCAGTGATATGGGCTTTCAACAGTTGTAGATTGAGCACAACATACATTAGTTGAGATGACATAATAGTTGGTATTTCATGCCACCATGTAAACTTAACCTATTAATGTTGAACCTTGTGTATTCTGGATCACCAGTAAGAATCAAGTTGAATGCATATGTGAAAATAAGCTCATAGCCTCATACACTGTCACTGTGTATATATTCAAACACAAACATATATACATATGTCAGTAATACATACACTAAGTCACTGATCACATATGTGAAAATAAGCTCATAGCCTCATACACTGTCACTGTGTATATATTCAAACACAAACATATATACATATGTCAGTAATACATACACTAAGTCACTGATCACATATGTGAAAATAAGCTCATAGCCTCATACACTGTCACTGTGTATATATTCAAACACAAACATATATACATATATGTCAGTAATATATACACTAAGTCACTGATCACATATGTGAAAATAAGCTCATAGCCTCATACACTGTCACTGTGTATATATTCAAACACAAACATATACATATGTTTATAGTCAATATGTAGTATAATGTAAGTGATAGACGCCATAGAAAAGTGTACATTAAATACCATCGTATAAACGCTTTGTATACACACATATTAAATGTCGGTAGTTGTGGTAGCTGTCTTTGATACATATTTATATTTGTAGTATATTATAAATATAAATAAGGGTTCATGCGTTTCTCCGTTCGTGGCCTCGTGAACTCGCTTCGTGAACTCGCTTCGTGGCCTCCCCTTAGTTCATATGCGAGGCCACGAAGCGAGTCCACGATGCCACGAATCGAGGCAACGAGGTCACGAAGCGAGTGGAGACACAGACTCGCTTCGTGGCCTCGTCGCCTCGCTTCGTGGCCTCGTAACCTCGCTTACGAGGCCACGGGGTGGCCGCCATCGTACACCATAATACGGCGGCCCAATGCTGCCATTAATCATGACTGAGTTAAGAGTAGTTATGAAATCAGTTTCACAGTTATTAACCAGTTATTTTCAGTCATAAAACTAGTTTCTAGCAAGGCACAAACCCTTTACACCCGGCACAAAACTTTTCTAGCAGGGCACAAACATTTTTAACATGGCACAAACCTTAATAACACGGCACAAACCTTTATAGCAGGGCATAAACCTATATAGCAGGGCGCAAACCTTTAAAGCATGGCACAAACCTTTATAGCAGGGTGCAAACCTTTATAGCAGGGCACAAACCTTCATAACAGGGCACAAACGTTTTTAACATGGCGCAAACCTTTATAACAGGGCACAAACCTTTTTAGCACGGCACAAACCTTTATAACAGGGCGCAAACCTTTATAGCACGGCACAAACCTTTATAGCAGGGCACAAACCTTTTTAACACGGGACAAACCTTTATAGGCAAGGTTTGTGCCGTGTTATAAAAGTTTATGCCTTGTGATAAAGGTTTGTGCCGTGTTACAAAGGTTAACGCCCTGTTATAAAGGTTTGCGCCATGTTCTGCATTTCATGGCCATTTTCTCAAAATCTGTCTGGAAACTTTCTTACTTATTCATGCAAAAGACTCCCCTCACATACCTTTATGATGTGTGCAAGTTTTGTTGCCCTTTAATCGTCGGTATGCGCATGGCGGCCATTTTTATTTTTTGACGGGTCGGTAAATCGCCCCAAATCGCATTTCTATCAGTTTTGGGCTATTTCCATGGGAAGTGAAAATTACCGTACGATAAAAAGCAGGGAATTCACTGCCTTTATAGATAGACATTTCAATGGAGGCTCGGCATATAGCGACCACTGTGAGTTGATACGAACTTAGTAAAAGATCTAACCACCGGCGGGACTCGAACTCGCAATCCCCGGCTTTCTCCCTGGTCACTGACAAGTTTGTGACCAACCGGCTAGGAGGCCGATGCCTTATCCATTGGGCCACGGTGGCTGTTACGTACGTAGAAGACCGGCGATAGTTTCTTGTGCTTGTTTCGGTGTAACAGTTGAATATAAATAGTATGGCGCTATTTACAGAGGGTGTTACAGATGATTCAAGTAAACAAAATGTGAAAGATGCACCATTTCGATGGATATATATCTATAACTGGAGAAAAGTGAAAATGATCGTAATATGAAAAGCCTGGTGATTTCTGCTTTAACTCTGTGGCCCTAAACTATCGCATTGACATGAAAACTTACATATTTTGGTTCTGAATGTCGAGTCAAAGAGTATAGGACTACATATTGACATTAATAACTGCACACAAATGTCTACCATTCATGCTTGTCGAGTTACTCTTCATATATAAAACATAGATACAATGCACTTTGTTCAATTTATAACTGCAGGTGTCTCCGCGAGATAAGACTTCTCTTTGTGCAGAGAAATTGAGGTCTTATAATATTGGTCAGGAATGAACAAAGAACACTGTGAATTCCCGGCATGTATAGACAGTGAAGTCTTATTCCAGAGGAGCTTATCTTATAGGAACCGTGATTTCAAGCACTTGGAGATGTATTACTAACCACCAGCAAAATAAAATTTAACCACCGGCGGGACTCGAACCCGCAATCCCCGCCTTTCTTCCTGGCCACTGACAAGTTTGTGACCAACCGGCTAGGAGGCCGATGCCTTATCCATTGGGCCACGGTGGCTGGTACATGTGTATGAGGCCAGCGATACGTGTATTAGGTTACCGGACTTTTGTTCCATAACGTATTGGCATGGCGATGCGTCCACATTTTTATCTTTAAAGTTTACAGTCGAATCTTTCTGAAATTTTGCAGAAAAATACCCAAAAATAATTCCAGTGAGGGTTTTTTTATTTTTTTTATTTTCATATTTTTATCAAAATTGCGGCCATTTTCGGCGAAGAATGGCCAATTCTGCATTTCATGGCCATTTTCTGAAAAAACCTGTATGACAACTTACTAATTCATGCACCAGACTCCCCTCACATCCCTTTATGATATGTATAAGTTTTGTTGCCCTTTAATCGTCGGTATGAGTATGGCGGCCATTTTTATTTTTTGACGGGTTGGTAAATCGCCACAAATCGCAGTACTATCAGTTTCGGGCCATTTCCATGGGAAGTGAAAATTACCGTACGATAAAAAGCAGGGAATTCGCTGCCTTTATAGACAGGCATTTCAATGGAGTCTTAGCATATAGCGACCACTGAGTTGATACGAACTTAGTAAAAGTTCTAACCACCGGCGGGACTCGAACCCGCAATCCCCGGCTTTCTCCCTGGTCACTGACAAGTTTGTGACCAACCATGCCTTATCCATTGGGCCACGGTGGCTGTTACATACGTAGAAGACCGACGATAATTTGCTGTGCTTGGTTCGGTGTAACAGTTGAATATAAATAGTATGTCGCTATTTACAGAGAGTGTTACAGATGATTCAAGTGAACAAAATGTGAAAGATGCACCAAATCAATGGATATATATCTCTAACTGGAGAAAAGGTAAAATGATCGTAATATGAAAAGCCTATGTACGGACAGCCAAATGCAGGTGATTTCTGCTTTAACTCTTTGGCCCTAAACTATCACAATGACATGAAAACTTACATATTTTGGTTCTGAATGTCGAGTCAAAGAGTATAGGACTACATATTGACATTAATAACTGCACACAAATTTCTACCATTCATGCTTGTCGAGTTACTCTTCCAATATAAAATATAGATACAATGCACTTTGTTCAATTTATAACTGCAGGTGTCTCCGCGAGATAAGACTTCTCTTTGTGCAGAGAAATTGAGGTCTTATAATATTGGTCAGGAATGAACAAAGAACACTGTGAATTCCCGACATGTATAGACAGTGAAGTCTTATTCCAGAGGAGCTTATCTTATAGGAACCATGATTTCAAGCACTTGGATATGTATTACTAACCACCAGCAAAATAAAATTTAACCACCGGCGGGACTCGAACCCGCAATCCCCGGCTTTCTCCCTGGTTACTGACAAGTTTGTGACCAACCAGCTGGGCCGATGCCTTATCCATTGGGCCACGGTGGCTGTTACGTACGTAGAAGACCGGTGATAGTTTCTTGGGCTTGGTTCGGTGTAACAGCTGAATATAAATAGTATGGCGCTATTTACAGAGGGTGTGACAGATGATTCAAGTAAACAAAATGTGA